>OZ021726.1:95661499-96957999 GCA_963978545.1 Linyphia triangularis | reverse complement strand
ATAAAGTGACTGTAAATCATATTTCTATTTTAAAACCAAAATCTGGAAGCATTTTGAGCCATTTTTTGGAAAAGTGATTTTTTCATAAAAAAAAAAAATTGAAAATTCAAAAAATTATTTTTTCAGTCAAATTTCGACAGAATATGAATATAAAACATATTTCAGGCCTTCAACCAAAATTTGGTAGCATTTCGGAAATTTCCCAGCTAATAGTTTCAAAATTTCGTACAAAATCGTCCCCATTTCTGAGCAAACGCGTTATTTTGGATTTTTTTGAATTTTAACGACAGTTTGGGCTATAAAGCGATTTAAGGGACCTTTCTTGGATAGTTTTGTAAAAAGTAACTCTTAAGCATTTTCCTATGTTAACAGCTAAATTTGACGCATTTCGGACATTTCCCAGCTAAATTCCAACATTTCATTCAAAACCGTCTCTATTTCTGTGCTAACGCGTTATTTTGGATTTTTCTGAATTTTCCCGACAGATTGGGCTATAAATCGATTTAAGGGTCTTTTCTTGAACAGTTTTGATAAAAAGTAACTTTTGAGCATTTTCAAAGCATTTCGGACATTTCCCAGCTAGTTTTAAAAATATCGTTCAAAATCGTCTCTATTTCTGTGTTAACGCGTTATTTTGGATTTTTCTGAATTTTACCGACAGTTTAGGTTATAAATCGATTTAAGGGTCCTTTCTTGAACAGTATTGATAAAAAGTAACTTTTGAGCTAACTCTTAGGTCACAGCTAAAATTTTAAAGCAATTCGGACAATTCCCAGCTAGTTTCAGAAATTGCGTTCAAAACCGTCTCTATTTCTGTGTTAACGCGTTATTTTGGATTTTTCTGAATTTTACCCACAGTTTGGGCTATAAAGCGATTTAAGGGTCCTTTCTTGACAGTTTTGATAAAAAGTAACTCTTTAGCATTTTCAAAGCATTTCGGACGATTCCCAGCTAGTTTTAAAAATATCGTTAAAAATCGTCTCTATTTCTGTGTTAACGCGTTATTTTGGATTTTTCTGAATTTTACCGACAGTTTAGGCTATACAGCGATTGACAGTTTTATAAAACAGACACCCCAACAACCCCTATCTTGACAGTTTTTATAAAAAGTAACTCTTAAGCATTCTCCTATGTTAACAGCAAAATTTGAAAGCATTTCGGACATTTCCCAGCTAAATTCCAAAATTTCGTTCAAAACCGTCTCTATTTCTGTGTTAACGCGTTATTTTGGATTTTTCTGAATTTTCCGAACAAATTGGGGCTATATATCGATTTAAGGGTCCTTTCTTGAACAGTTTTGATAAAAAGTAACTTTTGAGCATTTTCAAAGCATTTCGGACAATTACCAGCTAGTTTCAAAAATTTCGTTCAAAATCGTCTCTATTTCTGTGTTAGCGCGTTATTTTGGATTTTTCGGAATTTTACCGACAGTTTGGGCTATAAAGCGATTAAAGGGTCCTTTCTTGACAGTTTTGATAAAAAGTTACTTTTGATAATTTTCAAAGCATTTCGGACAATTCACAGCTAGTTTTAAAAATTGCTTTCAAAATCGTCTCTATTTCTGTGTTAACGCGTTATTTTGGATTTTTCTGAATTTTACCGATAACTTGGGCTATAAAGAGATTAAAGGGTCCTTTCTTGACAGTTTTGATAAAAAGTTACTTTTGATCATTTTCAAAGCATTTCGGACAATTCCCAGCTAGTTTTAAAAATTGCTTTCAAAATCGTCTCTATTTCTGTGTTAACGCGTTATTTTGGATTTTTCTGAATTTTACCGATAATTTGGGCTATAAAGCGATTAAAGGGTCCTTTCTTGATAGTTTTGATAAAAAGTAACTTTTGAGCATTTTCAAAGCATTTCGGACAATTCCCAGCTAGTTTCAAAAATTTCGTTCAAAGTCGTCTCTATTTCTGTGTTAACGCGTTATTTTGGATTTTTCTGAATTTTACCGACAGCTTGGGATATAAATCGATATAAGGGTCCTTTCTTGAACAGTTTTGAGAAAAAGTAACTTTTGAGCATACTCTAAGGTCACAGCTATAATTTTAAAGCATTTCGGACAATTCCCAACTAGTTTTAAAAATTGCGTTCAAAAACGTCTCTATTTCTGTGTTAACGCGTTATTTTGGATTTTTCTGAATTATACCGACAGCTTGGTTTATAAAGCGATTTAAGGGTCCTTTTTTGGGCAGATTTGAAATAAAGTGACTGTAAATCATATTTCTATTTTAAAACCAAAGTCTGGAAGCATTTTGAGCCAATTTTTGGAAAAGTGATTTTTTCATAAAATTGACATATATATATATAAATATACATACGAAATAAAAACATACTATACCAGAAGGATGAAATTATATTTTTTATAAAGAGAGGAACTTTATTGCACTCTGCTGTGTAACAACAATTAGAATACTAAAAACTCAAAGGTCAAAGTTTATATAAAAAAGAAATGTCATTAGGATTTTTGACATAGTTTATGAGAGCTTCAGTATCTGGATTAAAGCTTAGCCATACTGTTTAATTCACGCATTATTTACTCGTTACAACATCGAGTGAATGCTTGTTGAAAGATTCGATTAAATACTATGGATTTAGTATTGAGAAAACACTTTATTTGCCGATATTTACATGAAGTTAACCTGTCTAAAAATTCATAGAACGACAGCGCAAAGTCAAAAACCACATCGAGTGGAGTTGAGTAACACGAGTTGGATCTGGTAGTACGTGAACATACTCCCACCTTGCAATTGATAAGGTCTATGAAAATTGCAACAAATATCACAAATCAAGTCTATTGGGAATTTTAACACGTCGATCAGTTTTTGTGACAACATCTGGGACTATTTGTGTTGAATAATCATCATCTTCACTGGAATCTGGACCATCTGAAGTTGCAGATCGCAGAGGCTTTATTCTTTCATCCCTTTGCTGCACAATGAATGGTAATCTTTCAGAACTGCTGATTTCCAAGGAATAAAGTATCTGAAAAGGTCTCAATTTCCCCCCGTCAGCTGTTCTCACATTTGAGACTCTTGAATGTCCATCTGCTCCAGGGAGGACTACAATTATGATTCCTAAAGGCCAGTTTATGCGCTTGGAATCAGTTTCAAGAAGAACCACATCTCCGATACTCAACGATTCTTCCCGGCTGTGACCCTTTTGTACCAACATTGCTAAATATTCGTTACGAAATCTCATTCTTAAATCATGCCGTAATTTGTGTACGAAACGCAATCTTCTATTTAAGCTTTTATTATCGATTTCATCTAAATCGGTTGTTTCGCTGTTAGGAATGCTTCGCAAAAAACACGCAGGCGTTAATGGCTTCAGACCCTCAGAATTGTCTTCAATATATGCCAGCGGCCTGGAGTTTATCGTGGCCTAACAGTCACAGAGGATAGTTTCTAATTCTTCGTAGTTTACACATTTTCTTCCTAAAATTCTCCTTAACATTTCCTTTAACATGCGGATCATGCGCTACCACCATCCACCCCACCATGCGGCGGTTGGCGGGTAAAACTTCCATTTAATTTTCTTGATAGTCGAAAACGACATGATCTTGTCCCAATCTAAATTTGTCAGAGCATTGTTTGTACCGACGAAATTTGTACCGTTGTCTGTGTAGATTGTATCCACTCGACCTCTCCTAGCGAAAAACCTTCTTAAAGCCATTATAAAAGCTTCTGTGGACAAGGAATTTACTAACTCTAGATGAACAGCCCTATAAATGGCACAGGTAAAAAGCACAACCCATGTCTTTTCGCCAGATCGTAAATACAAGGGGCCTGCAAGATCAATCCGTGAAACTTCTAATACTGCAGCAACCTTTATTCTGTCCTTAGGAAGAGGAGCAAAAGGTGGCTCGATAGGTTTGGCTTTGAATCTTCTACAGGCAATGCATCTAGAGCTTACTTGCTTCGCTAATTTAGTGATTGAAATAATCCAGTACCTTTCTCTTAAATTGGCAATCAGAGTTCGAAGTCCCGCATGATGTAGTTCACAATGCTTTTGCTGAACTAGTCTGTGAATAATCTTGTGGACCGCAGGCAACAACACTGGACATTTGAAACTTTCATCTTCTTCTCCCAGGAGAAGCCTAGTTCTAAGTCGGACAACGTCATTTTCATCTTTGAATGTTTGCATGGTTTTCAAGGCCTTCATTTTGTTTCCGATGAAACTTTCTTTCTGAATTAATTTCAGCAAACAATCTTCAGCTGACTGTACCTCTTCATATGTCAGTTCCGCTTCCTTGAATTTTTCCTTTTGCTGACAGTTTTTAATGAAACGGAGTATCCAGGCAAGCATTCTGAGAATCTTAGAATACTTTGAGAAGTAAAGGAACTTGTCAGAAAAATTACTTGATTCGTGTTCCACATTACTGACTATTGCCTTCCTCTTCTCAGATTCAACTAAATTTTCATCAATATCTTGTATCTCATTCAATGGCCAGAATTCTTGTGATTTCCATAACCAGTCTGGACCCTCCCACCATTTGCTCTTCAATAAAACCTTAGCATCACAACCTTTTGAAGGAAGATCGGCAGGATTCCTCTGACCGGGTACGAAATGCCAATCCTTAGAGTCAGTATTTTTTCGTATTTCTGCAACCCTATTTCCCACAAATGTATTCCAAGAACTTTCTCTTTTGATCCAAGCTAGGACCACTGTAGAATCAGTCCAAAAGTACACTGTATTTGTTGTCAACTCAAGACCGTCTATCACTTGAGTATATAATCTAGATAATATCAGGGCTCCCATGAGTTCCATTCGAGGAAAGGTAATCTCCTTGGTAGGTGCCACTCGGGATTTGCTTGCTACTAATTTTACCGAAATCTTCTTATTAAATTCAGATCGCAAGAAAATACAAGCTGCATAAGCAACTTCACTGGCATCACTGAAGCAGTGAAGACTTATTTTACAATCCTCAAATGGACCTGAAACGAGTCTTCTTGGAATTTTGCAATCTTTCAGGAAGTGCAATTTCTTCACCCAGGTTAAAAATGCATTGGATACATCTGATGGAAGAACATCATCCCAATTAATTTTCCTTTTCCAAATAGTTTGAAGTAATACTTTAGGAATCAATGAGACGGTGCATGTCACCCCAATAGGATCGAATAACCTATGGGCAGTAGACAACACAATCCTTTTAGTTATCTTTTCTTCGGGAATTTCAATAATACTGTTGCAAAAAAGTTCGTCGCATTCGGTATCCCAAGTGAGACCCAGAATCGGAATAACTCTCTTGTGTGCCTCTTCTACCATTTTTTCATCAGTTATTTGTCTTGATTTCACTTCTACCGGAATTCTTATTCCAAGGACATCTAGGTTCCATAATTCCGTCAAATCCAAATTGGTAGCATAAGTGATACTCTCCAAAGATTTAGAGTAGTGTGTTTGTTTACCTTGAAATGTCCATCCAAGTTTTGTTTTAATTGCTATTAGATTCTTGTCGAGGGATTCAATTATTCCCGTCAATAACGCACCAAGGCAATCTGCTCCTATTAGTAAGCCTATTTCAGGTACATCTTCACCTGTATCACTTAAAATAATGTTTTTTCTTTTCAAACTGGGGTAAATATTAGGATCCTGCACCCGTGGAATAGCACCACAAATTTTCCTTTCATCCAAAACTGAAATATCATGCTTAAAATTCGAACACAAACTTTGCAATGTAATATCATAGACATTGTGCAATTTTGTTTAGTTTCGCTGCCCTCGAAAAGTCCATGGCTCAATAATTCATGATCTACTGGTTTTAACCTGTTCAGGACCGTGATCGCGTATATGTGATCAGACGATTCTTCCCTCACGGCCCGCGATATCGTATTTGTGATCAGTGTTTCCGTGCCAGCCGGCCCATCATCACACAGACGTGATTTCAGATTGGAACGTTTTATTTGAATTTAAAGGGGCAAAATGCTTAACCGGGAAAAATGCCCGGTCCCGTGCGTGCGTAGTCTCTTTGAGCGCGCGGGCCTGGGGAAGCGCTTCTTTCTCCTTTCGCCGGTCCTGAACAGGTTAAGCCTAATTCCTCAGCAATGTCTCTTCTTATGAAAGATCGCTGAGCACCAGTGTCAAACAATCCTCGGACGATCCTGGACCTGTCATTATTGACGATTTTCACTAATACAGTTAACAATAAGGTTGATGAATTCTTCGGTGACAAGAGAACTTTTGCTTCTGATTCAGGTGGTTTATCTTGCTTTGCTGGATTTATATTGGGGCACATAATACTATGATGTTTTTTCTTGCATAAGATGCACTTCATATAGGTTTTGCAAACCTTCGAATTGTGACCTGCCCAAGTAGCACAGCAGTATTGGCCAATATCAGCCCTACATTGGCCAATCCCGATGTGGGGCCTGATTCTGATCTCCAGGCGAGTCGAGCAGAAAAGTCGAGTAGCCCGTTCGCGGAATGGAGCCCATTTCCCGTCCTGTAGAAGAAGGGTGATTCTGATCTCTCCTTTTCTCGACATCGAAGAATTGACTACTCTACCATGACTCTACTCTTTAAAAAGATGCGTAGTCGAATGCGCAGAGGGTTCAATCTGTTCAATGCGCTAAGGGATTGCGCAGAAGGTTTTTCAAAAATGTTTATTTTTTGCGGATTTGAAAAGCTCGTGTTCATGTTTATAAAACGTTAATATATCTTGTTCTTATTTTTCACAGATGTGATGTGTCAGTTTGTATTGAAACTTGATGAATAATATGTAACGATTGGTTAAAAAAAAATATAATAATTTCAGAAATAAATTTTGCAATGCGATCTTTTAATTTTTTGAAACACTGAAGACGTTTTGCAGCACATTTTTATGCTGCAATTTTAATAATAATAAAAAAAAAAAAATCCCAGAATCGTTAAACATGTTTTATTCATTAGTATATACGACTTTTTACTCTTCGTAATGTTTTAATATATTTTCACTTAATGATCTTACACAGTCTTAAAAATCTGAATAAATCAATCCAAAAGTTCTCATACTGATATAAGTAGTTCTAATTTTATTGGATATTGAAGATTTAGTATTCCTTATACATCAAAAAAAGGTATTACATCAACAATTTGTGCGTTCAGTTTCATGAAAAAAATCCCTTAAGAATTTTTAAAATATAAAAATATTTTCTTTCAAATACATACGAAATACAATATTTTAAGAGATAATAAAAAAACAAACAAAAAAAACACACTGTTTTATGATTCTAACTAAAACTATATGGGTAAAAGATTACTTATGACAAGAAAAATATTGATTGTCAGGCTGCCTGATCAGTTGTTCCAGGTTTACTCCCATACGGAATACAAATGCAGGACTGTTTTCTCTTGACAAATCAAATGGAAAGATTTCACTCTTTTACACTTAAATTATTATTGCATGCATCTTGCTGTTATGATGTTCTGACACAAGATATTTACACTTAATGATCTTACACAGTCTTATAAATCAAAATGAATCAATCCAAAAGTTCTCATACTGATACAAGTATTTCTAGTTTTACGGGATATTGAAAATCCAGTATTCCTTATATATAAAAAAAAAGGTATTACATCAACAATTTGTGTGTTTAGTTTCATAAAAAAAAATCCCTTAAGAATTTTTAAAATATATATTTTCTTTCAAACACATACAAACTACAACATTTTAAGAAATAATAATAAAAAAAACACACACTGTTTTATGATTCTAACTTAAAACTATATGGGTACAAAATCACTTATGACAAGAAAAATGTTGATTGTCAGGCTTTCTGGGGAGTTGTTCGAGGTATACTCCCATGTAGAAAACAAAGGCAGGACTGTTTTCTCTTGACAAATCACCCAGAAAGATTTCACTCCTTTACATTTAAATTATTTATTATTGTTGTAATGATGTTCCGACACAAGATAGCTTTCGTATACTTTCTGTAAAAGAAAATATCCAATCTTAACTTTAATCATACAAGATTGAGTCAGGAAACTACCATAACACCTGCGTTTAAAAACCACCAAAGCCTCAATGTCATGTTGTGAAAATGAGAAGTGCTAGCTCGAGTGTCAGTGCAATCAAAACCTAGTTCAAAATTGTGAGGCATGATTATAGATGTTATAATGTTATAGCGCAGCATGGATGTTGTGTAACCGTTGCACCTGAAAACTCCAAACAATATCTCGCTCATTAAATGCCTTTCAAGGAGAATTGCTATACATTTGAGACTAACAAACTGTTATTAATTAATTAACAAATAGAGTACTGACTAATAAATAATAGACTAAACTGACTAACAAATTGAGGTAAATTAACAGTGATAGATCATTTGTCACAATTTTCTATCGTGTCTATTAATTTTTTTAATAGATTTAAAAGTGCCACTATTCTAGAAATTAAATCCATGCCTCGATACATAGTTTAATCTCTATGCCACTAGTTAAGCTAACATTCAATAGAATTCTGCGATTATTAACTTTTTTCAAACATTGCTGATCAAAAGTTATTTAAAAACAATATGTTATTCCTGCACAACAACAATTAGCTTGAAAGCAGAAGTACCAAGGTACCATCTCTCATGTACATAAACATTATTTTAATCTCAAAAATGACTGTAACAGGGTGCATACACTTTTTTGGAAGTGAAATTCAAGGACTTTCAAGGCCCTTTTCAAGGATATTTCAACAAAAATCAAGGCCCTATTTTATCGTTGCAGAGTCGATACCAAAATTAAATTTTTATATATTTTTTTTAATTAACGAAGTTGCAAAAAGAATTAAAATACTTATTACTTAACAACTAAGATGCAACCACATATATTTATTGATAATTATACCTCTTACCAGGATAAGGAAAAAACTAGGTTAAAAAAAAAAAGAAGTTTTGTAGTGGTTTGTTTTCTAACACTCTCCATTGTCTAAATGGATTATAGAGGGTTCCCATGTGAAATCTCAAGGTCAATGGAAACAAAATGATCTTAAGTCTGTGGTTATTTGGTTAGTTTTTTTTTTTTAAATATATGCCAAAAAAATAATCATGCACTCTTAAAGTACTAAGAAAAATATTTATTATTTTTACTTACAAACAGGCAAGAAAAAAATATCCAAATTGGATGCATAAAGATTGATTTCATGCCTTCTACAGTTTGAATTTAAAGCGCGAATCCCTGGTTGGTTGGTTGAAGTTTAACGGCGCAAGGGGCATACTGCCGCGAATCCCTGATCTTTCCTATCGCTAATTTAAAGGAACAAAAGTTTGTAAATACAAGAAATCATTACTTTTTTTAAAAAATAGAGACATAGCTTAAATCCCCCCTCCTCCCATCCCCATTCAAGTTCTTCGCAGAATTTCTAGTCTACCTACGGTACGACTTGGCGCTTTTTCTGGGAATTGGCTACAATAAAAGAATGACGTAATATGCGTTTTCCCGTTCGTTGCTAAGTCAAAATCATGATCCAACATCCAGGGTTGCCAAAAAATCATTTACTAATAGTCACCAATCCAAAGAACTTTAAACTATAAGAAGGCAAGCTTCGCCGATACGTAAGTGCTGCCATCTCGCGGATTTTCAGAGTTGAGAGCACAAAACTTTCGCCAAATTGCTCCGATTTCCAGACATGCGCAGAGCTTTGTTCTTACTTTGGCGATCGTGCTTTTTAAACAAACAAATAAGAACATCAGATTTATTTCGTCGAATTCGTGGGAGATTTAAATAGCAGAACAAAAATGGAGGATTCTACTTTGCAAAGTAACATGTTATTTATTCAAGTTTGTTCAAATTGTTCGCTTTTGTGCACAATAAATTTCGGCAATGTTCTGAAGATTAGAGAATTTTCGCAAGAGAATTTTAACAGGACATTTTTTGCAGTGTTGATGGTTGTGATGAAACTTGATGGTTAGTGTTCTTAATCGTTTGTTTTTATTTTTTCGTCTCATTCAGCATGCTAGTTTTTATGTTAAATATAGTTGTTTTTTTCATGAACTTTTCTTTTTGTATTACTTTGACATCGCTTGAAAGAATGTTTATCATTTGTTAGTTGCATAAATGCCCGCAATTATTATGTGTTTATTATGATTTTTTGAGATTTGACGCAAATCCCAATTACCATTGCGGTTTTTTATTTTATGAATTAATAAAGCTAAATGATTATTGTCAACTGGTAGTAAATTCTTCTAAACTAGTACATGCTAAATGATATTGGTTTTTGTAGTTGCAAGTCATTTTTAAATTCTTGCACTCAATAACTAGATATTTTTTAGTTTCCTAATGCACTGCTTCGAAGAATGCATGGAAACTTTATCGAAATCATTTTCTTCTAGAATGTGTTTCAATAATTTTGTAATTAGTAATTTTGTTAATTCTTGATGTTCATATTTATTACGAAAACTTACTAAAAGTTCACCAATATTGGAATATGCTGTAAAAACCCCAAATCTAATATTAGGATTCGTATTGCATTACAGGATGGAACTTGCTGTAGTGGTTCAATATAATATTAATATTGTTTAAAAAAGTATTCAATTATCTTAGCTAAAAATATAATTAATGTAAATTTGGTTGAATGTGTAAATATGTCAAGTAAAAATTTAATGAGCAAAACAGATTTGTTCTTTTTTTGGATAAAAGATTTCTGAGAAACCATAAAATTTTATCGCCAAGTGAAACCAAAAGAGCGATAAGCTTGCCAATGTAGAAACCCTGCAATGACGTCATGTGCTCTCAACTATTTTACATTATCTCTATGGAAGCTTGCCATCTTTAACCCGAAGGGTTATTATAGTATCTTTGACCAATCCTTCCAGATAATCAAAAAGACAAGTTCAAAATTCAAATCCCGTTTTACCGATGACTTAGAAATTAAGCCTGGAAATGTTTGGGGAGGGGGGCTGTCAATTGGATTAAGTTTAGAAATTACAAAAAATATTCGCGTTTTTTTTTAGCTTAAAGAAAGCTATATATTTCTTTATTATTGAAACCAGGCAAGAGTGCAAATCTAAACCAGATGCACTAAGATTGCTTGTGTGAAAAATACAATACTTGTATTCTATTTTTAGCACGGAGTCTCAGTAAAAAAAATTTAAAAAAATCATGTATTCTATAAGTATAAAAAAAAAAGTATTAATTTTCTATACCTAAAATCAGCCAAGAAAACAGATTTAAATCAGATGCACACTGATTCATTTACTACTTCTTTATAGTTTGAAAAACCTACAACAAAACTGAGAGACTGTATTTTCAAGTGCGAACATTTTCCGGCACGTTAACTGACGAAAAACGTTTTTGCAGTCTGGAACATAATTTCTTCACCAACTCGTCGAAGCTCTCAATCGACATCCGGAAAAAGTTTAAAATTTTTACTTTGTCTTCTCTTAACTGCGGGTAAAGACAGAAGAACATACCGAATGTTGATCGGCTCTAAACAATGGGATGAATCCACATAGTGCGATTAATTCGATTCTTTTTCCTTCGATATTTTATATACGAATATGCTAAGCGTGCTCTTTTTCATTCCATTTCGAACAAACACAAAATCCTCTCAGAGGAAAATTTTGGTCGTTTGAGAATGCACCTAATGAGGGAGAGAGAGAGAAAAGCGAAAATATCCTGCATATCAAATTACACCCTCTTTCCACCGGATACTCATCGTGCAACTTTTTGTCTCTTTTGGGGAGAGGTCAAAGGTCATAGTGACCGTGCCGTTCCAGGGCCGCTCGGGAGGAACCGATTCAAGTGTGATTGACAGATCCGCCAAAAGTGAACCGGCTAGAAAGTGTGAAGTCAGAATAATGGTAATACGGGAACGAGAATTTTATGGTTTTAGAATTGAAAAGGGGAAATTCAAGGACTTTCCAGGCTTTTTTAGAAATAATCCTATTTTTCCAGGCTATTCAAGGCCTTGAAAAAAAATAATGAAATTCAAGGACTTTCCAGGTTTTCCAGGCCGCGTACGCACCCTGCTGTAAAAATTATTAAATAAGGATTCTATACTACAGTAAATATGAAACAAAAAAAAAACATTTGTTTTAAAAATTAATATTCTAAAGAGTGAGGGGGTCAAAGCCCTATTTTTATTCACCATTAATCCCCCCACACCAGCTATTGCATTTAAAATTCAACCCTGTGCTACAGTATCCACTAATACCATTACACAAAATTATATTTCCAGTAAAATTTTCATGCTCACAAACTACTGTTAACCAAAACTGCTCGGCATCCACCATTTTCCCTATGTGGTTATACTTTTATAATACATTAGTTTTATTGTTGAGGGTAATAGCTCTCTGTAATGTATACTTTGAAAAATGATTTTTATAGAGAATTACAATAAAAAAAATATATATATAAACAAACAATATAAATAGAAAAACAATCTTAATATGTTCAAGATAAAATAACACATACATGAGTATTTAGAATGAAAGTAGATTTGCAAAGATAAAACATGTGATCATCAAAACTTACCAACATTCAAGGCTGAACTTGTGAGTGCGAAAAGTCGAATTGAGACTTGTACTTTTGTATAAACTGCTAAACCAAAGGGTGAATTATCTCCGAGAAGATTTATTGAAACACCTTCTCAGGAGCAAAGCACCATTTAGTAAATAAACTGTGTAGAATCTATTAGCAAAAATCAGAAAAGACACATTTTACCAAGACTGTAATAATTTATCTGCTAGGAGAGCAGTCAATATTATATACATAAGGAATATAGGTGTTTTTCTTATTTGAGTAAAAAATATTTTTAAATTGCTTATGTTGTTTTCATTAATCGGTACTCTTCTATAAGCCAGGTACCAGATAAAAACCACCAAATTGCAGCAATAACTCATCCACACTAACAACCTTTAATCATTCATAGTTCCTTAAACAATATAAACATTAAGGCCCGGCGACACATTTACGCTTCATGTAAACAATTACACTTGGCTCTAACTGGTGGTCGGCTACCAGAAGAGTACCTTATTAATCCTTTCCACTCTTACAACAAAACAGATTCACATTTATTTTTTCTATATTTCCCAAAGAAAACAGCTTCTAATAGAGTAAAAATCATCATAAATAACTTTTCATCTGTCGACAGTTAACTTAAAAATCTCATTTTAGCAAATTTGTAAGAAAAAAACACACCCTCATCAAATTCATTTAGAAAAAAACTTTTTTATTTTAGAATAATACTTTTGTTAAACAATTGATGTTTGTAATAAAATAATTTTTGCCGGCATATGCATTAGTGAAGCGGCATATATATTGGTTTTTGTAACTATTCTTTTTCATTAAAATGAAGTAATACCGAGTTTATTAAATCAAATTATAACTATACACATGGCTTTCAATGACAGATTGCACCAATATTTTTTAATAGAGTTTATGGTTAGCATAGCTAATGTGGCCATTCGACTACTCAAATAGAAAAAGTGGATTTCCGAGAAAGTATGCTTTAAGCGAACAACCTACATGTACATTTTCTCACAGTAACTTATTTTCCTTGAAAACCTTGTCTTACTTATCGGTTAGGTTTAACACGATTTCACTAATAATTATACCATTAAAATATTCAGGTACAGATGCATTATGAAACCAGGTAATTTGACCCACATTTTGAGACAAAAATATATGGTCAAACACTAATAATTGTAACTATAAAACTCGTTAGAAAATGTGGAAGGGTGACAATCTAAAACTATTCACTTTTCAAAAAGTAAATTTATTAAACATATGTTGTCTAAAGTGCCCTGTAATGATATTTACTTCATTTTAGCTAAAGAAAGTACTTAGTAAGTTAAAATGCCATCTTCGAAATATAAGAGTTTTCAAAGTCGTTTTTAGTTTTGACCATCATGGTAAAATATAAAATATTTTTGACTTAAAAATTCGATAAAATATAAAGGGTTACCCTATACTACACTTTTAGTCAAGTCTTTTTTTAGCTTAACACTATTGGTAAGATCAAGTAAATTAAAGCTCGAATGCTTTTTACTTGCAGAAATAGTGAGTGACTAGTAAGTCGTCTATATTCAATAAATTTAGAAAAACATGACATTTACCTTTTGCTCAGGACTCATTCTTTACTGTTTAATCTGTTAACATATCATACCACTGGTTTCGACAGATTAAACATTTGTAAAATGTGTACTGTGACTGTCAAACAGATTGGATTTGTCCAGCAAAAAAATCTCCATTGCATTAAGGATAAATGTTGTGTAAAAATTGAACGACCAAAGTAATCACAAGCTCCATTTTGTTTAAACCTAATGCCAACTTAAACTACACAACTAGCACACAGGGTATGGAATATGTCCCTTCATATCGCTAACATAAAAGTACACAAATACAAAAAGGACGATCAAATTCAGACTCTGACTTATCAAAATAAAATTTAACGACATGAATCATCATCATCATAAAAAAAAAAGAAGAAAAAAGAAAAAGGGTAGGGTACAAAGTTATGGAAATGTTTGAACAATAAATTGCTACAACTTTACTTGATAGAGACGAAATAATAGGATACAAAATAACTGTTAAGATAAATTGTTCTTACGATAAAATTTAAAGTGTACGTTTTTGTTATCGAACACAACATTTTATTATATACATAGTTGAAACGCACAAATATGCACTATAGGACCCTAAGGATTTTTTTTTGCATAAAAATTAAATACTTTCAAATGGAAACCCTTTAATTCCTTCTTATCAAAGAGAATTGGATCAATCGAAACAAGGAATTTTCTGTATTTCTAATATATTTACTAAATAAAATATCTCGCTAGCTAAACTATTCACTTCATCAATGAATAATAATGAATTACTCAAGTTACAAATAAAATATTACGAAAAGAATATTTACCCTGTTTTTCCCAAATTTGCTTCAAGAAATTATGAGAACTTGCAAATCTGTTACAGTATTTCATTCGACATTCTATTAAAAAAAATAACCCCGGGTAATTCGCGAAGAACCAATCAAAAATCATTTCTTCCGAGATTCCGACAGTAGTTTGGCTACTCGCCTACTCCATACTAGCCGAGTAGTATTCCGTAAAGTCGAATAGCCCGTCAAGCGGAATTTTGAGATCAGAATCACAAAAAGTCGAAATGTCTCCAACTATCCTCGATTACGCCTTTTATTCCGACTCGCCTTGACATCAGAATCAGGCCCGTGGAATGGCGCAAAATCGGCCGTTCGATGCCGATATTGCCCAATCTCGCCCAATATTGGATAGACGATAATCAAAAGTTTGAAAGGTTGATCGACAGTTTTAAAATTAAAATATTTTATGTTTAAGAAAGGAAGGTTTGCATTAATATGTTTTGTGATATTTTTGCCACGGTTTTAAGCATTTTTAAAAAAATCATGTATTTTGGAACGATCTCGACTTAAGGCCAAAACTGGCCGAAGCCGATATAAAACGATGCGTAGAATTTCTCAAAAAGAATCGCCACCGAGTGGCTGAAGGAACTGAAGTGCCCGGATGTGTGTTTACTAAGTTTATTTATGTCACCGGCGCCACGGTTATTTGTAACATTAAAATTGGATCGAAAACTTATTACTGGTAAGTGTTGTCACAATAATTTGTCGATTTCATGGGGTATCTACGTATTACATTATTGGTTTAAGTTGGTTTTAGTTAATTTCAACGATACTTGATTGCCGACTTGGTTTGATCTACAAAAGCGATGTTGACAAAGGTGATTGATATTCACATTAAACTTGATTAGGAATCGAGTTGGTTTCAATTATTTATTTAATGCTGCTGTTTAAAATATAAACAAGATTTTCAGCTTTTATGTCATCTGGACAAGATTAAAAGTGCTTTTAGGAAATCCGAGCTATTATCTCATCCATACACGGATACAAACTATTAATACTCATTTAGCCATTCCCCCCTACCCCTCCATTGCTTGTTTCAAATTATACTTATACTACATGTTACATTCTAGTTTGTCTTCCTATTTATCATATTTGTTATCGTTAGTTTATATTGCTTCTTATAAAATTCAATATCCAAGCTCCAGCATGATTAGCTCTGTTAATAGAATATATTGTGAATTGGGCATATTGAGGAAACCACATTAAATTAAAACACATCTATTACTCAATCTCAAAGGTGGTGTGGAATAGGGTGCATTATCTCAATCAACCGCTTGGCATAAAAAGTAAATGTTCTAAAAAATGTCAATTTTAACAATATTTATAACTAATGTTATTATGCCTCCTATTTTTGAAAAAATTCAGCAAACCCTGTTAACGCAAAAGTGCTTAGCATAAAATCACATTTAATGCGAAGGAAAAGCAGTTCTTCGTACTTAAAACTTAACGTTAATTTATTTAACACAAAATTCAGTTAAAGCGAACAATTTCAGTGGCCAGATCGACTTAGCGTTAACAGGGTTTCACTGTATATGTACATTCCCCTATTCAAAAGGTCTGTCTTGTGCAAATATTGATTTCTCAGAAAAGAGCAATGAATGGAAATTTTTGAAATATCTACAAAAATATATTTTGAATGCCTAACTTCATTTGTGTTAATTTAAACACACTATGCAAAGATGTTGTTTTTATAAAATAAAAATGTTTTGTTCATTTAAAGAAAAGACTTTCCATTTGAAAAGTAAACATCAAATATTGTAATCAAGTATTATTGTTAGTGCTATTTTCTGTCTTGGAATGAAAAGTGTAATAGTTGTAGCCTTCCTTCCCTCGGCAGTAAATTGCCAGTATGGCCTTTTAATAGTTAATTTGTTATTCTGTTCAGTTTAAAATAAAGAAATATACTGTTGTAAGGTTCATTGATGGAAATGGAGAACCCGTAGAAGTAATTCCTTCATCTTGGTTCATCTCTGACAAAAGTTGTCTTTGGTATGAAGGGGGGAATGAACATGATTAAAGAATATATGCCCTCAAGTATAACATGGCAAACATTTAATTTTAAAATCTATTGTACATACAGTAATTAAATTACAATTTTTGTATAGGGTATATACAAATAGTTCAAGGTATCACAAATAATGTTTCATAAGTCATTGATCTACTTATCAGTTCAAGTTTTGATGGTATAGATTTTTGAAATGGTGGACATGAATAACAGATATTTATTAACAGATTTAAATAATATTCTATTTTAATTTCTCAAACTGAAGATTGGTTTTTTAGTGAGTGATATTATAAGTGCTTTAAATAAGATATTTAATTGTATAAATAAATTGTATATAAAGTTTTGCAACTAGTTTGAGATAGCATATATCCATAATTTTCCTATTTAGATTCATTTTAACAGGCATAAGATAAAGCTGAGCTTGCTCATTCAATTGGGAGCGATTCTTCAGAAGATGAAAATTTATTAACCAAGAAAAGCCGAACTAATATTCCAGCCCGTTTCAAAGACGATCCCCCTTCTTTGGAATCCCACAAAGAAACGAGCAAAAACTTGTTTGTGAACCAAAAAGCGTGAAAACTTCCTCTACCAGGTAAGAATATATGATAATCAATTAGGTAACGCTCCAAGCAATTTCAATTTGATGTTACAATAATTTATATTTTAAAATATAATAAGCAATGGAGAATCTCTGGTCTTTTAATAAAAAAAAATTATCTGTTTCTTTAAACAATTTTGAACAAATCACCTTTGTCATATGCTTATAATTGAGAAATTAGTTCAGTAGAAAAAACAACAAAAACACTACGTTCTAAATTAGTTCCTATAAATTTTCAAGTGCAACAGTGTATTTTATCACAGACTTTTCAACAACACTTTTTACTATTTATTTTGATTTTATTTGGTGGTTAATTTAACAGTTTAAAAGAGATTTTTCTCTCTTATAAATTATTTATTACAATTTTAAACGGCTTAAGCCAAAAATGAACGAGTTTATAAAAAAAAACAGAATTAGCATTTATTTCGTGATTGATAGTTTTTTTGTGTGCTTGGTTGAGGTTGGAGCAAACATATTTGCAGAGAACTTTATATAAATTAAATTCATACAAGCTCAATATATACAATTGAAATTTAAATACCAGTTTAAAATGATTTTCTTAAATGTTAGTAGAAAATGTTTTCTGATGTAACAATTTAACAAAATGTTAATAATTTTATGCTTTTGTGCAAAATTGTGTTTTTCATTTTGCAATTCTGTTTTTTTTTTTTTTTTTTTTTTTAATGGGCAGTAAATGCTGCACTGCATGATTTCTTTTATTGATAACAAATTCCAGTTCCGTAACAAAAAGAGCTTGGACAAAATAAAAAGAGCTTAAGATTAGAAAAAGTTTGATGCAATAATTTGATTTTTAAATTTTAATGTAATCTTAATGCAAACAGAAATTAACAATTTTATATTTCAGGTTCATTTTCTTCGCCGAGGTAGAAACTTCAAAGGAAGATAAAATATGTAAAATAAAATATGTATTATAATAAACAGCTTGTATTAAATTTATGTTTTTATTATAAATATGCACTGCAGAAAGTGACAATTAATTTAAGAGTGCATGGTTTTTAAGCCATAAAATATCAATTAAATTATATTGGGTTTCAATTATCGGTCATTAAAATGCAATTAAAATAGGAATGAAAGTATGAAAAATTATTCATTATATGAGTATTCATGTAAATATTATTGTGGATTTTTTTAAATAATAGATGTTTTTGTTAAACAATTTTTGGATGAAAACTTTTTCAATGGGGGGGGGGGGGGGTCTGCAATTTTAATTCACTTTATTGCTTTTACATTTTTACAATATTATGATTGAAGTGAATGAACTAAAGCATTAAAATGAGGTTTATTTACTATCTATTTGATTCTTAATGCATCGAGAAAAATTATGTTTTAAAAATGAAAAGGGACTTCATAAATGAAGTTGATCGGTGCAGAAAAAATATACTTCACAAGTTTAAAATTCAACCTTATATTTTTATGAAACCTTAGCATAAAAAGTTCAATGAGTATTGATTGACCAATAGGGATTTTAAATTCTACTGTTTTCTAGTTTAAAATTGCATGTATCTTTCTAAATCCTTGAATGTCAGACATTTTGTTATCTAAATGGTTTTTTTTGGTAGGGGATTTGAAAAAATTATTTTAAAAATGTTTAAGTATAACTTAACAAATTATTAAATGTTTTTGGGCAACAATGTGTTACTAAACATTGAACAGCTCAAAATTGAATCTAAACGCATATAAGAATTATCATTTGCAACCACTTCTTCCACCAAAAAGAAAGTTCAGATATGTTGAGTGGCAAATTTACCCTAAACTGCTCTGTGATATAATAAAAAAATAGTAGCTAAAATTGCTCTTCCAGGGTTGGAAAAAAACATGTTTTTTTGGTTTAAACAGAGGTCTTTTTTTTTTATCCTTTTCTAATTACTGTATACATATTTATAAATAAAATTTAACATAAACAAGAATAATTTATGTTTTATAAACAATGAATATTCCTTTTGAAAGTAATTTGAACTAAGTAAATAAACAATTGTTGCTATTTATGGGGACATTCAAATCATATTAAATTTTAATATTTTATTTATAGGTACTATTTTTTAAATTCAATATATACAATAGTAATTGTTTACTACATAATACATAGAATATTGCCCTTCGATTCATTTGATACTTATAAAAACTTCAATAGTTTTTAATTGGAAGATTTATTTTAAAAATACATTAGAACATATTGTATTTCAGCTAAAAATAAAAGTCATCTACAACATCAAATAATTTAAAAAATCTAATTATAAATAAAAATACAATTTTAAATTATTCTTAAAAAAATATTTCGTTTTTCTGAGGGAAAAAAACAAAAACATTTGGTTTAAAAAAATGCTCATCGATATTGCCCAAGATTGCACATCAATACTGGCCAAAACTACTCCTCGATATCGGCCAAAACTACGCATCGATATCGGCCAAAACTGCTCCTCGAGATCGGCCAAAACTGCTCCTCGAGATCGGCCAAAACCGCACTGCGATATTGGCCAATATTGCAAAAATGTTAGCCGTTCGGTGCTGGCCGTTCCGACATTACCCAGGATTGGCCAATCTTCCAGAGCTCCGGTTTCCGACATTGGCCAATACTGCTGTGCTACCTGGGTGGTTTTAAGCTGACGAAACACGCACCCTTTCTTTTCAATGCTTCTTTTTTCTCCTCCAGCGACATGTCAACCGCCTTAAAGCATTCTGATGCACTATGAAAAGGCTTATTACAGAATAAGCATTGCTTGTCATTTTCCTCTAACTTATATTCCTTTCACTAGATACAATGCAAGCAGCAGTAGGAATTTTATCTTTCAGTTTAAACCTTTGAAATTCTTGAGTTTTTCCGAAACCTGATCGAGCAAGCTACTGTAGCCTCTCATCACTTTCAACTTCCGATCGAAGAAATTCTAACAAGTTTCCCAAAATATTTTCCTTATCTTTATTTTCAACTCTACTACGCGTTCTTTCCCACTCCTTGATGAGATCTTCTGGTAGGGCTAAAGGATATAACATCGCTTCGTACTTGTCAGACGTCACACTTAAAGTCTCAAGTGCTCGTAGTTGAGTTTCTAATTTATCGTAAAGAATACGCAAAGTAAAAATTTCCCCACTCTTTGCTTGAGTTAAAACAAGATTTAAAAGTTCACGAACATAAATTTGGATTAACATCTCATCTTTAGCAAAACGTGACTTTAGTTGTTCAATAGCTTTATAATAATTTGTACCGGATGGTAGAAAACTTTCTACCAAATCTCTTGCCGAAGAGCCAATTTCTGTTGCTTGCAGAAGATATTGAAACTTGTCACCTGAGTCGATACTATCATCTTCATGAATTTTGTTGAACTGTCCCCAGAATCCAAGCCAATTCTTGATATCACCGTTGAAACGTTTTAACTCCAACTTAGGAAGAAGAAAATTTCGCTTTGTTTCATTTATAGCGGCCGACAATTCATTTCCTTCAGTTGGCGACAAAATTAATTCAACCTTTGTTTCCATAGCAATCCATTGATCACGATACTTTTCCGTTAAATCAATGTCACTAGAAAATTCATCTTCATCAAAGGTTTCCATTTCTAACCACACCACTTTTAATTTTTCATCTAATTGAAATAATCGGTTAGCTTTGTCCTTAAAAATATTGAATACAGGTATCAATTCATTCTTACTTACTGCTTCTGTCTTCATTACGGTTTCCACTTCTTTCAATGACATCGTAAATAATCGCCGGAGTTGCGTTCTCTCTCGTTTTAAACTATCCATAGTCCCTGTTCACGGACGCCACTTGTTGAAAGATTCGATTAAATACTATGGATTTAGTATTGAGAAAACACTTTATTTGCCGATATTTACATGAAGTTAACCCGTCTAAAAATTCATAGAACGACAGCGAAAGTCAAAAACTACATCGAGTGGAGTTGAGTAACACGAGTTGGAGCTGGTAATACGTGAACAAATAGAATGACTCGATTGTTACCATCTTTAACCCTGAAGCTCTGATAATATTTTTCTTGGCTTAGATTCTCGGCGTCCACGGCCCAGTACTACGCTACTTGCGGCCCATGGGTTGGGATGGGAACCGCTGGTATAGAAAATCCACTACGCTTGGCGCAGTTGGGAGTTTGGCTCTATAGTTTGGAGTCGAAATGGGCTTTGTTGGTTTGACAAAAACGGCGATAAATTTACTTCAAAGGTAAACGATTTTGGTTTTGCTGGCACCTCCTTCTCATTTAACCTCTTTAGGGCGAAATAAATATTGTTGCCAATGGCGATATCTTTATATCCAAAGGCCTCTTCATTTCATGGAGGCTACATGATTAAATATACTGTCTAATAATGGATAAGTGAAGAGAAACAGTCGCAGAATGGTATTATGTATAGGAAAAGAGAGAATGTTTTAGGTGAGTCAAGTTTTTTGCAATGAGGTCTTTAAATTATATTGACATTTGTGTGTGACAAGTTTCTCTTGTCACGCCTTAAAGACAAATTAGATGTTGTTTACCAGCTTGTCAAGGCGAATAAATGTGTGTAAAATGTTATCTGTTCTTATATTGCTCTTTACTGTTGTTAATTATTATAATGCTCTTTACTGTTGTTAATTATTATAATGCTCTTTACTGTTGTTAATTATCGTCTGATCATTCTCCATATACCTCTTTATGTACAATTTAAAGTATATTTTTTAGATCTGTTGTGAAGAAGTAATTCGGATAAAAACATTCTATTTCTTTAATGTTCTCCTTCAATTTGTGGAAATTTTTAGAGATGTTTTAATTTTTCCTAGTTTCTGAACAATAATTTAATGTTTACGCATGATAATACGTAAACATAGAGTACATTATAGAGACTTGGCGATTTTAGTTATTTTTTTCTTAAAGGTTTAATTTCTTGTGTGACTTATCTACAACAGAGAGTTTTTTCTGATTTTTAAACAAAGGTTACTACAAATTTGATTGTTAAAAAAATTTGCATACCAATGCATTTCTAGACATATATTTCAGTAACTTTTAAAATGAACGTATTTACTTTATTTTAATTTTTATTTATGAAATTGTTAGTTATATATAAATTCTCATTTTATGGCTGTAATTTTAATTCAAGTATAATTAAATAATAACAAGTATTTGTGAAATGAAACGTTCATTTATTGCAGTTTTATGCTATAAGGCTGGAACTGTAAAATACCACACATATTTAATTACAAAAAGTATACGAATAAAATACTTTTTTAGGTTTAAATAACCTTAATAAGACTTTATTGCAGTTTCAAATTGCAATTATTTGAATTAGTAGTCGTATATTAGTCCCAAATAGGGAAATTTTACATTCTTGGACCACAAAACTTACAATTATGACTTTTCCCAGGATGTATTTTTTTTTTTTTAATTAAACGTATTTTAAATTCTTTAGACTGCACTTTTATACCAAGAAAACAGTTTTAAATGTATTTTTAACACTTATGGGATGAATTTAAGTTTTTCGTAAATTTTATTTAAAGTTTTGCACATGTGACAATAAGTTACAAACGTAAACACCCCCAAAAGTGTTTTTAAATTAGAAATTGAAGTGGTCAGTGTTTTAATGAATAAAATCATTACTCTACAGTTATTCGGGATAAAAATTGCAACTCAACCAGGGGGATCTCTAACATCCCGGCTACACTTGGTAACTGAAAATGATTTCAAAAGAATATTATTCACTGTATTGCACTAAAGTAGCGACTGAAATAATTGACGTATTTGTACAAAACAACTTAAGGCTATTATAAAGTTTTAAAAATATTGGATGTTCCAAATGATGTTACTGTATATCGATGCTACATATATTTCAAACGCCATTAATATATAATAAAATCCTTCTGATATTGGAGTTTGTCCGTTAATCTAAAATTAGTCTCTAATTAAATTTTCTGGAAAACTAGAAAAATCTCGTATTAATTTATAATGCAGTTAAACGAGGATAAATGTGCCATAGTTAAAAACCATTTTAATATATGTTAAGAATTACGAATTGTGAAAAATATGGGCGTTGTTTTTGTACGAGGAAAGCAAATTCTTATTGGAAATTTTCTGCCTGAATTGCAGCGATAATTAATTCTGATCCGTGATAAGGTGACGTCTACGAAGTTAAAATCTTCTCTTTGGCAGTAACTGCAAACTAACTATTGAAATACCTTAAATTGGATGATTAGTGAATTTCTTTTAGTACTTTTGAAATAGCTGAAATTTAAGATAGCTTCCACAGCCCTATATAAAAAAAAAACTGTAAATGTTTGCTTCCCTTGTGTTACTAAACAAGCCAGAACTTTAATTGGTCAACTAGAAACGGTTTTTGTTACAAGATGCACAGAAAGAACTTTGCAAAGTGCAATCGCCAAAATCTCCTTGAAATGTAGTTGCTAAAAAAATATATGTGAATGTTTGAATAATGTGTAAATATCTTCCCCTTTGGACCAATTGTAAAATAATTTTGTACTTTTAAGTGACAAGTATTTAATAGTTACTGTAGTAATAATTACTTTGTGTGTATAATTCTGTCTAAATTGTATTGTTGTTGATTTTAGTACTATTTTCTGTCGTATCCAGAGCAAAAGCATAATAAACAAAATAAAGGAAGAAATGAAAAACTGTTCATTTTTGGACTGAGGTACCTCATTGAACATCATTATAATGTATTACTGGTCTGCTGAGGTTAAAATGGTCGAAATTATTTTAAAATTGACTTGAACTAAATGTGCAAAAATAAATGTCTTTTTTTGTGTGGTAGCCTACCACTCTTTAATTTTCAATGAAGAAGACGGGACGATTCTTAAAAAGACAGTCAAGTTGGCACAGTGGCAGATCTAGGATTTTCCTGAGGGGCGCAACACCTGTGCCTTAGCCAGGATAAAATTGAACATTTAAAAAAAGTTTTAAAAAAAAAAAAAAATCTATGCAGTGTTCTAGAAATATACTTCAAGATAATCCGTATCCATTGATTGACCCCCTCCCCCTTTTTCGTCACATTTCTGACTCGCTATCTTAGCGTAAGGTGCCCAGGTTATACCAAAATTACTTTTCAGTTTAAAAAAAACTCCCCCCTCCCACTCCTCAAAAAACATCCTTCTATGCTAGATATTTTTATGAACTCCTTTGTTTCTTTATACTCATGACAAATAAAACGTTTTTGCAAAGTTTCATGAACGGACCAATTTTTTATTTTTTAATGTCGTATTTTACCTTTCCTTGGATTTTACATGTGTTTTCGTTTATAAAAAAGAACTGTAACTTTTTTAGATTAGTTATATTGTTTTGCTTTTTTTTTCATTCGATTCAGCATAAAAAAAAGTACTCTAAAAACATGTGTCACATGCCTAGATTGCCCTAAAATTAATTTTTCAGTCACAAAACCCCCTGATCCCCCCCCCCCCCAAACCCCCCTCCTTCTTTGCTAGATATTTTTATGGACTCGTTTGAATATTCATTTTCATGACAAATATAGAACATTTTTGCCAAATTTGATCCACAAACTAATTTTTTTGTTTTTCTTATGATCTTGGGTACTATTTTACCTGCACTAATATGTATATTTTGTGCGATTTTATACATCCATATTTTTTTTTGTTACTTTCAATTACCCATATGGTATAAAAGTATTGAATTCGGTAAAAAAAAAATCGATTTTATTGCATTTCTGCACGTTTTGGAATGTGATGAGTTCAAAAAAACTTTTGTGCCTGTTAGTTATCAGCATAACTCCCAAAATGGATTTACGATGTTCAATTTTTATGCACAGGTTATTGATGGCCATGGGACCTGGCATTACGGTTTTCGTCAAAATTGCACATGTGCATTAAGTAGTTGATATTGAAAAAATTACGTTTTTCAGCGATTACCAAAAAATGGTTCTAATGATTTTGATTAAAATCGCTAAAAAATGCCTTTAAAGGTGTTCTAATCATTCCCACCTCCGTAGAAATGAGATAATGCGAACGGCCATCAACGACTGTTTCTGCTCTGTTGCACTTAAAAAAAAGGATAATGCAGTGTTTATTGAAAAATATATCACAATTTTCACCGTTTCAGCGGCATTTTTTTAGAATAATCGCCAAACTGGGCATTTTTTTTAAAATAATGAAAACAAAATAGGTAAATTATATCAATCCGTGAAAAATTAAAAAAACATCGCATACTGAAATATTTTGTTCCAATTCTTCAAGTATAACTTTAAGAGAGAGATTGTAGGAGGATCATTGTATTTAAAAAATTTTAAGAACTTCATTTTGAGTTGCAATATCATTTTACTTCTTTCACGAAACTTTTGAACAAGAATCAGAAGTTTCGTAAAAAAATATGTTTTGGAAGAATAGGCTTAGAATAATCTTAGCCTTCTCTAAAAGTATGTATATATATTATGCCGTAAGCGTTATAATTACTTATAAAGTGCAATATTTCATGCATTACTTCTGCAAAAAAAAAAACAGAATTTGAAAGCATGTCCAGGTGAATATTTGTACAAAACTTTTCAAATTATCGTAAAAGTCATACACATTTATTTTGTTAATTCATTCGTTTAATTTCGTACAGGGTTTGAAAGCGATATTGTTTTAAATAATTAATTCTGCTACCGCAGTGCTACTTTACACAGATAATACTTCTTACAAAATTGTTTATAAGTCTATTTTATGTAAAAAAAAAACAATTGGCATACCTTTCTAGTGTGGTGCAAGAGAGGATTGTTAATCGAAATTCAAATATGACGCTTATTTACAAGCCGAAGCAAAAATTAGAGCTGGACGAGTTCTTATGCAGTTAATAAATAACCTTCCTCTTCCTTTCTTTCAAAAGTTTTAAGCTAAGCCTATTACGATTGTCCTGTCCCATTTCCGGGGGTAACATTACTCATGTGAGTCAAAATCTCTTCCTCCCACTCGACAGAAAAGGGATCGGGTATCAGGGGTCCAAGATATCTTCAAGGTCAAGAGGGTGGAGGTTTGAATAATTGTACAGTCTTCCAACATCCGTTTGAATGGGAAGAGAGATGGCTATAAATAGAACCTTGCTACAAAAATAAGCTTTTATTTGTTGCTTTTTTCGGAAATTAGATGAAGGTTAAAATATAATTGCTGGGTGAACTTATTGAAAAAAACTTGAGAAAAAAAATATGTATATATTTTTATTATTATTTATTTCTTTAAATTGTAACCTGAGGGGGGGCGCGCCCCCTTGCTGGATCCGCCATTGAGTTGGCATCATCAGTCATAGGTGTCAACTTTTCAAAAAACATGGGGGGGGGGGGGGGCGAGTTTTGACGAAAGAAGAAATTTTTCGAAAAATTATGGAAATCTATTAATTTTTCGAAAATCTAGGTATAGTGACGTATTATTTCAAAATTCTATTGTAATTTATTTTTATCCAATTTTATTTAGTAATTAATAGCGATTATACAAGTTAGAAAAAGGTGGCAACACCTGAAGTAATCGAGAAGTTTCGAGAAATTTCTTTCCGATGAATTGGCTGGAAATTTCGAGAATGTCTCACGCGCTTGTATATAAAAAGACTGGAGAACGGGAAAGTTTTCAGATTGACTTTGGACTTCGATGAAAGCCTATCGCTTTGTTTACCTATTGGAGTGAGCTTGAATAATCGCTGAATTCGAAGTTATTTTTGTTGAAGCTTGAGCGTAATTAAACTGTTGCCTGTGAATAAATTTTTGTGAGTTTCCTGAAGGGAGAATAAATACTTTTAAACCGTGAAAACTGTGCCATCATTGCCTCAGTGGAAAAATTCCATATATTTACCTCCAACTTGGCTCACTTTTAAAAGTTGGAAGTATTTTCTGCATTCTTGCTCATTGAAAATGAAAGAGCAGACATTAAAAAGAATGCTTATTCTTTCACATTTGGCAATCGTATTTAATTCAAAGTCTATTTTTTGATAGTTTTAGCTGTTTCTGCCTTGGAAGACCAGTGAATATTACTACTGTTTCTATAAAAAATTCAAAATGAAGTTGGATGAAGTGCCTAAACTTGCCTCTCTGACAGTATTTAATATTTCTAATTAAAAAAATTCTCCATTTTGCATTATTTTGGCCATTATTATATCAATTCAATGACTTTGAGGGACCTTTAAATACTTTTTTAAAAATTCATGATGTTTTCTATTCACAGAAAGGATATTTTTGGAAAGTTCACATTTTTAGAAGTTGATTTTTTTGGATATTATAGGGGATATATATATTTCTTACAAATTATTTTCTACTGTTATAGCATTGAAGTATTCAGAATAACATTTTGTCACACTTGAAAAATACAACTATTTAATATATTATCTCTACAAACCAATTAAAGTGGTAATGTCCCATCCCTCCCTTATGTGAGGTGGATGTTCTTAAAAGTTAAAATTCACTTAATAATTTCTACCAATACAATGAAAAATTGAAGGCAGTGTTTTATTCCTTCCCCACTGCTCTTCGAGGAGGAAGACTTCTTTGGCAACGTTTTATTCACATTTTATTAAAAGTGACCCGAGTTTACATTAAGTATTATGATGACAAAACGGATGACTTGACTCAATTTTAAAAGATAAATGTTGGACATCACTAGAGATCAGAAATCGTCTTCTTCATTGAAAATTAAAGAGTACCACAGAATAAAGAATGCTCAATATTTGGCAATCGGATTTAGTACAACTCATTCAAAGTCGATTTTTGAATAGTTTCGGCCACTTTTTACATGGAAGACCAGCGGAACATTTTTCTACATTCTATAGAAAATTGAGGTACCTAAACTTGCAGTTGCTAGTTTAGGTACCTATATATATTTAATACCAAATATATATTTCTTACAAATTATTTTCTACTGTTATAGCATTGAAGTATTCAGAATAACATTTTGTCACACTTGAAAAATACAACTATTTAATATATATTATCTCTACAAACCAATTAAAGTGGTAATGTCCCATCCCTCCCTGAGTGAAAATTAAAGAGTACCACAGAATAAAGAATGCTCAATATTTGGCAATCGGATTTAGTACAACTCATTCAAAGTCGATTTTTGAATAGTTTCGGCCACTTTTTACATGGAAGACCAGTGGAACATTTTTCTACATTCTATAGAAAATTGAGGTACCTAAACTTGCAGTTGCTATTAGGGCGCCTTCCGAAGTGACGCTTCTCGTCCAGGCAGTCCTCGGAATCCAAGGGGGCTTGCCTGGACGAGAGCCAATTCAACTGATGCAGCATCCTCCTGGATGCTGGGCTGATGCTGTGGACTTTTCTTTGGCTGGACTCTGCAGAACGGGGGTTGAGTACCTGGTGATTTGTTAAAACCATTTAAGAATTAGAGAGTAAAATGCAGGGTTTCTGCCAAAATAAAATGTCACAAATCCATGACTTTTCAAAACTGAAGCCAATAATTTTACGTGACTCCAGAAATCATATCTCAAAAAAATAAAAAAAACTATTTGGCAATTCCGTGGTAACTAATCTCTTTCGGACATTTTCGACCATTTTCTATTTCTTATTTAAAAAATGTAAAGCATATTTTGTTTCTTATATTTTTAATCAAGTCCTTGCGATAAGATAAGCTAGTAAAACACATAAATTAATTTATTATAAAATTAAAACAAACTGTTGTAGAGGGGACTAGAAAATTTAACTTTTTACTTAGTTCACTTATCAGCTGGAATCTCTGCTCTGTCAGTATAGTAGATCAGTAAAAAAAAAAATTCATTTGAATTATTGATTATTTAGTTATGATTGATTATTTCCCTTATAATTTATTTTTTGAAATTATGTTCCCACATTGCAGAGGGGACATAGCAGCCATTTTGTATAAAGCATGCAAAATTACAATTTGCACTTTAAAATGTTAGTTTTTCTTCAAAGGGTTCATTTGTAGATATTGGCTACACATTTTGAAAATTTGTAATTGAATTTATTTTTTCTTCCACCAAATGTTGGTTCAGTCCAGTTTTGCATGACTTGAAATGGCAGATCCAACTCTGTTTCTTTTTCAGAGAAAGCAAGCACTGTTCCTGATTCATTGCATTTTTTGAGAATTATAACTTAACGTTTTTTTTTTCTTTCTCAATTACAGTAACTTGTGCTACAAATAATCTATCTTTATTTCTAAAACTTTTGAGTTTACTAATTACAACAAAACTTCCTAATGAGATTTCCCTATTGCAGATGTCATTTGGATGTAAATCCTAAGTTATCTTTATTATTACACATAAACATTGTGAATTGGACATTTGATTCTTCTTCTGTAAGTGTGGATTAGATTAGATTGAAAAGAGAGCCATGTGTGTACTCATTGTACCTCTCTAAAATCAAGAGGATCAGCCTATGGCATTTTGAACAGGGCAGTGGCCTTACAGTCTGAGAGGGGAACATCATAAAAGTCGTTAGACTCGATGTCAATAACTCCACAGGTTTTAAGCCCATTAATGATTGGTATTTGCCAAAGACATGTTGGCTCTACTGTTTCAGCTGAGTCTCCACAGCTTCTGCATAGTCCATTTTCAACAACTTTTATTGTTTTAAGATGATTCCTAAGACAGTGACCGGTTAGCAAGCCAATCATGATTCTACTGGACTTCCTGTCCAGTCCCAGTATAAATCTTTGTGTTTGGTTTGAACTTCCTTTTAAAAAGCTTTTGGATTGTCTTATTCCCTGAGACTTCCTCCATGCTAGATCAATTTCTTTACTATGACTTGACTTGATCCTCTGACCTCGTTACTGGGACAAATGGCGGTGGCCCAAGAGGCTTTTTAGATGATCCAAGCTTGGCCAATTCATTGCCCAGAATCCCACGGTGTCCCGGAACCCAAAATAATGTGACTTTGTTTTTCCTGTCAAGATCATTCGGAACAAGTTTGCAGTTAAGCACAAGTTTAGAGTAAATGAACCCGTTTTCAAGTGCTTTCAGTGCTGCTTGACTGTCTGAACAGATAGCAATGCTTTTGCGTCTAGTTCCACAAGGGACAAGTTCTGGGGTGCAGACTAGAATTGCTATGATTTCTGCCTGAAAAACAGTGCAAAATTCTTTTAACTGTATAGAGATTTTAAAGTTAGGTTTAATACTGTATACCCCGGTTTCATAGTAGTTGTCAATTTTAGAGCCATCTGTGTATATAGTAATGTCAAATCCGTCCAATACATAATCCCCTTCCCAATCCATTCTGGTTGGAAAGATAATTTTAAAGAGTTAGAAGAATATTGGACGTTTAGCCATAACATCCTGATTCATCATAATTAATGGACAGGACTCTTGTATTTCTGTCCATATGAGTGTATGGCTGTACCTATATGGTTTAAACAACCAGTAGCTGTTAGCGTTGAGTCTGATTGTCCCATCATAGCCTCATGCTTAATGAACATGTGTAGAGGAAGTAGACAGAGCACCATTTCAAGTGCAAAGCCAGGTGTTGTTTCAATGGCACTCGTAATAGCCAGACACAGGGGTCGCAGACGTCCTATAAATCCTATATATTTTTTAAAAATCGGCAAAAACGTCCTATATTGTCCTATATTTTACAATTGTCCTATATATCCTATATTTCTATATTGATTTGATCTATATTTTCTTCGAAAATCGTAATAACGGCGCAGTTCGTTGCCATTTTTATATTTGGGATTCTTTGGAGCTATCGTAGGTGAAAAAGACCTGACAAAAGCAATGTTAGTAACGGCGGCTTTTTATCTCTTGTGATGTCACGTGCTGCTTAACTTACAAAACTCAACTCTACTGGACCGGCGGGAGTTGTAATGTTGTAAATAAAAATATGTGAACTTTTCCATTACAAGAAGTGTACAGTAAGTGTAAGTGGAAAATTACTCAAAATTATTAATATATGTATCCAAAGGTTTACTTAATGAAGAGTGGGAGGCACAGATTTCTAAAATTGACTTTTGAAATGTGGCCAATGCACAATTAAATATTAATTTGCGTTTGCAATAAACAATAATATGTTTTGGCTTTATCATTTTGAATAATCACATCTTTTTGTCCAGAACACAGTCTACTAATGGTCATCTCTCTAAAAAAAATAACTGTACTTTGTTTCAAGTTTCTGTCTTTTTCGAATTTTAACATTTTTCCGCTTTTTATTTTAATTTATCATATTTTCTGTTTTTTTTTTTTACAAGTTTAAAGAAAAACGGCGTTTTTCTACATTTTTTCCAGTGACATCAGGGATAGAAAGGTTTTCTCCTTCCCTTTCTTACTTCAAACAAGTTGAATTCCGAGAAATTCAGGTTTTTTGCTGAGACATCATGCCTGAGATCGATGCAAATTCGGAATGGGATTTCCTGATAACCTCTAAACTTGCACACTGATGCTATTGCAGAGATTTGTTATAACATAGTATAGTTCTGCTAACACGAATTTAGTCGAGATCATGGTTTAGCGAAATTTCGATCATTCTTGAGATCAATAGAAATCTGCATTACAATTTTATTTGGCTTGCTTGCGAGAACCACGGAACCTGCAGATTTCCCCAATGATCACCTTTCATTGCAGATTGTTGCCTCTATCGTTTATTTACGTTGGTAAGTTTCGCTGATGTAAGTCTTGCCGAGATTTGCGCCGCTACGACGAGATTTACGTTTTATGATGTTCATTTTCTACGAGTGTTTCACCAGTATAAGTACCACTGTTGTTGCTAGTTACCACTGTTGTTGTTACCTAGTTGTTGTTACCACTGTTGTTGAGATTTATGTTGTGATAGTCAATTTCATTGAGTGTTACGTTGATGTAATCGCTTCTATTGCAGAATTTTCCACCAATATATCTGGTGCTAACGCTGATATTTTAGCTGGTGTGATGTTCATTTTTGCCGATTGTTGCTTTAATATAATGCCGAGTTTTGCGCCGATATAGTGGCCGCTATCGCCGTTATTTACATTGGATAAATGGAATTGACGTGATGGCCGCTATGTCCGTGATTAATATGTGTGTTAGGAGTACTTTGAATCGATGCAAAATAATTAAAATTTTAATTTAATTTTGTGCAAGAATGTAGTCCAATTTTACTAAATATTCTATTTTAATTGTAATTGCTATTGTAGTAAAATTGTTTATTTTAGCTTGAAAAATACTTTTATATTTTAGCCATAGATATAAATGATAGCTTAGAAGTTAAATATCTTTTTTAAATAATTAAAATTAATTGACTTGTGAAATTTTGCTACATGAGCACATCCCTCCCTTAGTTCCTAGCAAAAAAATGTGTGACAAGTAGTGAAGTTCAAACAATAATAAGCTAGTGCCAAAGAGAACTTTATAAAAAAAAACACCTACAAGCTGCCAAATTGTAAAAAAAATATTCATCTGAAAAAAAGAGAGGTCCTAGATTTTCCAGCAATCCATCAATATTTGATTCGTATACACAAAACTACGCTGCTTGTTCCAGAATGATGCTTAAAGCAAACTATTCAACTGCAATCAAGTCATGTTAAGAAAAAAGTTCTGTAAAAGCCAGTAATGTGTCAGAGATATACTGCAAAGGTGCTTTAAAAATTAAAGAAATGTTTTTATAAAATGTTAGCGAGGTATTTTTACAATACAGTACTTCTATCTCATATTTGCTATGTTAGGTATATTCTAAGTTGTATTTGACAATATACTGATATAAATGTTTTGAAATAAATATGCAACCCTTTTGGGCTGAAATTTTGATAACTTTTCTTTACATTGACTATGAAATTCATGCTTTTTGTATAATTTTCCTTTGTTTTCCTCTTTTTTTGCCTTTTGGTCAATCACCACATCCCTGTAATATATTAAATTATTTATATTAAAAGTTCAATTAACAAACAAGTTTAAAACATCCTCAAGGCCATCAGAAATCTAAAATTAGGCATTAAAACATATTTACGATCTGCACATTTCCGGGATGCAACATTCACCTAAAAGAAGTATGATAAGAATAATATTTAATAACCTTTTGATAAAAATTAGCAGCTGTAAGAAGCATACTTCATTCAACCATACTTCATGGATTTCAAGGCTCATCCCAAATTTTTTTCAAGAACCCCTCCCGCAATCCTAACGCACACTAATCACAGACATAGCGGCTTTCACATCAGCGGAAGCCTAAGCGAATGACACCAAAAATTAGGCATAAAAACATTTATGACCTGTACATTTCCGGGATTTAACATTTGCCCAAAAGAAGTATGATAAGAATAATATTTAATAACCTTTTGATAAAAATTAGTAGCTATTACAAGCATACTTTATTCATGGATTTCTAGGCTCATCCCAAAATTTTTTCATGTACACTAATCATGGACATTGCGACTTTTACATTAGCGGAAGCTTAGGCGGATGACTCCAGAACGGCGTTGCAAATCTCGGCAATAGCTGCTTTAAAAAGGGCTTAAACCTAAGTGAAAATTATCACTACTCCAACTTTAATATCGGCGATAGCGGCCGCTTATCCCTGCACAAATCTTGGCAATCATATTAAAGGAACAATCAGCAAACTGACTATCACACCAACATAAAAATCAGCATTAGCACCCAATATATCGGTGGAAATCTCTGCAATAGAGGCCATTATATCGACGTAACATTCTACAACTTTTTTTATCACAACCCTTGTAAATTTCGGCGATATCGACAATTATAGAGGCGCAAACCTTCTGAATAGTGGCTATTATACTGGTGTGATACTCACCAAAAATGAACATCACAACAACATAAATCTAGGCAATAGCATTCCTTACGTCATCATAATGCTCAGTGAAAATAATCACCATGCACCAACGTAAATAATGCAGATAGAGGTTGGCAATTTGCTATAAAAGTTATCATGGCACTGGAAGTTTGAGGAAGTCTGAAACGTACGTATAGATTCTGCTGTTGTGATACTTGTAAGCAAGCCAAATAAAATTGGAATGTAGATTTCAATCAATCTTGGGAACGATCAAAATTTCAAAAAGAAAAGAGCGGAAATCCACATTTCAGATGAACTGTACCATGTCTCACAGGTGCAAATATCTGCAACAGCATCTGTGGCTATTACTTTGGTGTCATACCTGACAAAATTTATCATCTCGCTAACAACTTAATTCTCTGTGACAGTGTCGCGGGAATAGCGGCAATTTCATCACTGTATACCTCACCAAAATGGTCATCGCATACCAATGTAAATAATGCCGATAGACGCAGGCAATCTGCAGGAAAAGTGGTTATTACATTGGAGATTTTAGGGAAATCTGAATGTACACAAGTTCTGTGATTGTCAAACTTACAAGAAACCCAATAAAATTGTAATGCAGATTTGTATCAATCCCAGGAATTATAAAAATTTTAGTAAAAAAAAAAAAAGCTGAATTCCTTGTTTCAGTTTAAGTGTACCATGTTTGTTGCGTTCAAATCTTCGCACTAGCATCAGTGACTGTTATATCGGCATAACATCTGAAGAAAATGATCATCATGCAACTACACAATTCTTGGCGATAGTGTGCGTCATAATTACGAGACCAGTGGCCAATTCTAATAGTAGCCATAAAATTAAAATAATATCAAAATAGTCGATTTTCAAAAGAAATCATCATATAACAGGGTTCCCAAAGTCATTGAAAGTGCTTAATATTTTTTAACTTGTTTTCAAGGCTTTGCTTGAAAATGCTTAGAGGTGCTTAAAAGTTCTTGAAAATGCTTAACAGGTCCTTAAAAGTCCTTAATTTTTACAGATGTTGTGTGCACAACTGCACAATTTATAAAAAACAACTCGGACTTGCTATTCCCGAGTGACATCTACTTATTCGCACTGTATCGGAATTCTCCGACGTATTTGTATTACGCATCCACCAACTTGTAACTTTTTTGTAACAACTTGTAACTAAAAATTTACATGTAGACATGATGCCTGAAAACAAATTTTCAATGGTTCTTAAAAACATTATTTAGGTGCTTAAAAGTCATTGATTTTCATTCTGGGATTTCAGTGGGAGCCCTGTATAATAGTCGGACAATTTCGATGCACAAACAACGTTCCATCATACGAACAGAATGAAAAGAAATAATGTAAAGCACGTGTAAAACACCAAGATCAGGAGACAGGTTTCGTAGAAACAAAAAGAGATTTTTTTTGCTACAAAATAGAAAAAATTCTCCCTTTTGAAGTGGATGCCAACGTTACAGAAGATTTGAGAATTCCATACTTTCTCCTGCGATGATTTGAGAATTCTATGCGTTTTCTGGCGATGCTACTAAGAGTTATGCCGCGGGGTCGAGCATATTTTTCGAGAATTTCCTTTCCAAAACGGAAGATTTCTTTTCTTTGGCAGAATTTTCGGAAAGAAAATAAAAAATTTGCAGTGGAGGATGGAATCAAATGGAAATTTTCTGAAAAGAGCTGAAGTTCAAGAGAAATGAGGACAAAAAAAGAGGATTTTCTCCAAAATTACAAAAAAGTGGAAGAATCTCATGTTGGAGAATTTTCTTGCAAAATTAAGTATTTCCCCTATCTCCAATTTGTCTTTCTCAATCTTTTTTTGTAATCAATATTTATAACGATGTCTTAATTTTAGCTTTTCCTCTAGCTGATTTTTTTCCAATCTTAAATGCTTCTTGACTTTCAGTTCTATTGTGGACTTAAGTTTTTTCTAGACTCGCAAGATATTTTTTTTTGTGTTTTCTCTTTATTTAAAAGATTGTTTCTTATTTAATACTTTATTGATTGAGGTATTTTTAAGAAATAAAAAAATTATACATCAAATTATTTTTAGAAAGTAGTCCATTGTTCCCATTTTCTGCCTGGTGACTAACATCTCTTTGATACCTCAATATTTTCTGGTGGAATAGATATTAGAGGAGAACATGGGCACCTGCAGATTCATTTTATTAGGTCAACTTTTCATATATGACGACAAATTAATTCCTCAGTTTCGATAAAGAATTATTTAAAATCTAAAACATTTTCATTAAAATTAATAATTAAAAGTCGCAATAAATTTATTGCTATTGGTTAAAAAGTTGAATAAAAGTTATTGCATCCAAACAGTATTTTAGATATCATTGTAGGAAAAAATTTTAGCTCTGCAAATCACAAACAATATAAATTTAGAACATATTTCTGGGTGTTTTAATATTGCATGTTAATATATTTGTGATGGTAAAATTAAACTAAAGCTTGGCATTAAAAACCGAGAAAACGTTTTAAAATCGGTATGGGACACATTTTCTTATTAAATCCGTGATGAAGACACTTTATTTATATATATATTTTTGCTTTCACTGTTTATTTTCTTATAATTTGTTCATGTAAAGTCATATCATTAAATACATGGCACAACCCTACGAAGTATTCAATGGTTTCTAAAGTAAAATTCAGAATCTCGACCATTTTCAAAAGCTTTATATTTCTGGGAATTTCCGACCGGAAATAATTTAAGAAGATCATCCTACTATTCAATAATTTAGTACCTCATCCACCCCCCTTTATTTTCCTATGCTTTCTAATTGTAATTGTGCTAACTTATACTTTTCTCTTATGTTTTTCCTAATAGACCGGATGTTGCCGCAAAAGATATAACTGATTCCTTCTCGCTGCAAAAAAAAAAAAAAAAAATCCAATTCAGGGAATACTAAAAATTTGCCAAGTATAAAGAAATGCCACAAAACTAGTCTCAATGTTTGCAATGGAATATTCAATTTTTATCCAAACAGGAAATAGAAAATTTATTAAAACAGAGAGAGAAATTTAAAAAAATACCTTACTCTTCATACAAAATTCAAATCACAATAAATTTATTTTTTAAAGATTTTCAAAATTGGCGACCATGTAGGAGAAGTTTCATTTATCCAATAAATACAAAGCTTCTTTTCTTCTGGAAGTTGATGGCAAGTAGCAATGAGTTCTAGCAGTTGCTTTTCCAAGAGGTCTTGCTGCTGGAATATTTTCCTTCTTTGCAATAAATGCTGCTACTTGATTCCTTACTGCCATTTCTGTTGCTGAATTTTACTTTCAGTAGATTTTGAAAGTTTTGGGCTTCTTTTTTTTCCTACATCTCACCTCTTCTATGTTTCTTTTTGTACATTTCATTAGTTCCTTCATTCTTTTAACTTTTGTCGTCTTTTCTTTTGACGTTCCACAGCAGTCATTAGCTTGCTAATTTCTTTAAAACTTATTTTTAAATTTATATTTAAAAAAATCATAAATGCATAAAATAAATTTGTTAGACTTTTATATACAATAGTATTTTTAATTAAAAGTGAAATAAGTTGTATTTTGCTGGTGTGACTCATAATACGTGTGACTCACATTACCATTTATTCCAATGAGTATTATGTATGTACCTATACAAAGTTTTAAATTTTAAAATTGTACAATAAAAAAAAGTGTGCAACATTGAAGAAGCAAAATATGAAGTTATACATAATATGGTCAATTTATAATTCAATTATAAAGAAAAATGTAGGTTTTTTTGACTCACGATACATTAATAAAAGTGACTTACAAAAACCTTCCTTTTAAGGACCCTTTACTAAATTCCACAACCAACAAACAGACATTTCACAAAATTCCATGAAGCAATATACATCTAAAATTGAGATATTTAAATTATCTAGGTGTTGAAGGATATCATTGTAAATATTTGTAAGTAACTACTCAACATTAAAGATTTAAAAAATTTTAAATTCTTTTTATTATTGCGTGAAAATTTCACAAAAATATATAAAATTTGGAAATTTTTCACAAAATTAATTTTTTTCACAAAAAAAAGGACCCTATAAAAAAATCTGAGTAGACCTTTGCTAATGGTCCTCTCTTTCAAAAAATAATTTACTTTCTTTTAAGTTTCTGTCAAAGTAGCTGATCTTGTCTTTCGGGTCTGGCAAAGACTTTTCAAAGCTTGGCCGGACTTTTTCAAATCTGGTTAGTGCAGTAAACGATTTTTCTTTTATGGTGACAAATCTGTAATTACCTTAGCTATTGCTGCTAACTTTTTTCTCTTGTTAATTTTAATTTCCCTTTAGCAACAGATTTTCCCAAGTACAGATGGAGAGGAATAGACTGTAGAATTTTCTTGCCAAATTAGGCATTTCCCCCTTTTCCAGTTTGCCTTTCTTTTTTGATAAAGGATGGTAGCTGATTTGTTTTTCCCTCTTGGCGTTCTATTTCGAACTTTGGATTTGAAATTATGGGCTAAAGTGTTTTTTTCTAAACTCGTGAGATCTTTTTGTTGATGCTTTCCCCATATTTAAAAGACTTTCTTATTTAATACTTTGTTGATTGAGTATTAATTAAAAAAAAAACTATATATCAAATTATTTTTAGAAAGTAGTTCTTTATTCACATTTCAAATTTGCTTTGACTGGATTCATATGTGCTTATCACTACTATGACCTAATGACCTTGGGTCTTCAAATGCAAAAAAAGGCTTCCCTTAGTAGCTATTATATATTGGACACATTTAAAATTAAAATTCCACTTTGCTAGTAGGTTTAGAAAATCAGAAATAACAAATATGTCCCCTCCACAAAAGTGTTTGAAAATTTGTATGCTAAAGCTCAACATACTTTTTTAAATGTAGAAATAAATTTGTTTGCTAGTTCTTTTTATTTTCATGGTTTCAAAGTAAAAAAAGGATTAAAAAATTTTGTGGAGGGGATACCATACTTTTAACAAATGCATTTTCTTTAAATATTTATTAGAGTCTAGTAATAATATTTTAACTCAAATATATTTAGTTTCATGCAGTAAAAATGTTCGTTTTGATTAAGTTTTAAATCATAAGTAAAATATCCTTTAAAATAGTAAAATCCATGTTACAGCAGTGTCCCCTCCCCAACAGTAAAATATCTAAATTTTACATTAAAAATAAAATATATATATATGGACTGGACTACTGGATATCAAAATATCATTTATGTTGAATAAGATGACATCCGATTTTTTTCATTAATCCAAAATTAATTTTAGAGATCATCAGGACCAGTTACCACGAAATCACCCTATTATAGTTATTGAGTTAATCTTTATTACAAAGTATTATTAACTTGGATAACATATATAGAAAATATATTATCACAGTAAAATATCTGAAACTTACCAATTTAATTAAGAAGTTAGTTTAATTAAGGAGTTTAGTTTAATTACGGAGGCTATTTTGAAATGAAAACACTGTTACAAACTTTTTTTTTCCATGAAAATATAATAATTTCAATATATTAAGGCTGTAAAAATAAAGTAAACATCCATGTTGGAGTATATTTATTTTTGTACACCTTTGTCCCAGTTTTCATTCATTAGCCCGGCATGTTATCTCTTTAGCATGCATATTTTATTTATTATATACACATCTAGAAAACCTTGAAAAATTGGGGAAATTTGAAAAAACTTTGCCGTAAAATCGGGGAATTTTTGTAGAAATGTGTCATATCAGGGAACTTTGTTTTCTTGAATTCTGTATAATTTGTATTTTTCCTTTATGATTCTTTTTCTTCCTAGTTCTTTGATGGCAAGCAGCCCCACCCACCCACATATCGCCCATAGGCAAACTCCCCAGCAGAGGCCAGGGAGACGGAAGCAGTCGCCTACTCAGGCTAAAACAGGACGACATGCCCGCTCCCCAGAACGGCACGCCACATGCTTCTCTCCAATCCCCTCACGTGCCACTACCTCATCTATCCGAGGTGTCCGTGGCCAAAGAAGGACGGTAGCCCGTGTGGTTTCGGCCGACCTGGCCACGAGTCCATGGAATGCAAGTACGCGGTTGGCCAAGAGGCAACCTGTTTCCCCTTCACGCTCCGTCTCCGATCCCCAAGACGTCTCTGCCTCCCAGCCTGTGTCTCGCACAGAGGTGGAGCCCCTCACCTTCCGCAAGCTTTCTCCCCGCTACAACATCCGGCTGATGACGACGAAAACATCTGCTGAAGAGGAGGAAAAAGAAGAGGAAGAGGTGGATAAAGATGAGGCGAATAAAGAAGAGGTTTGTTTTTGTCGATCACTGAAACTTTCCTTTGCATGATAGTTGTTAGACTAAAGTTATTTTTTCTTGTACCCTGTACAAGTAGTTTTCTGGGCTTTAAGTAAAAGTTTTTTTTTCTTTTGCATTGCTCGTGCTTCTTTTCCCTGTTGTATGACATATTCGACCAACCATGGAAGTACACCTTTCCACTTTGGTGGATGTACTTGAGATGCATGCATCTCACCGGAGTATATCCATGAGCGGGATATAAGTGTTGGTTTTTCACTTGATCAATCTGTTCATATCATACTGACCGTATGTCAATTTTAATCACGCCATGTAGTAATGCGTAATTGTTCATTGATTAGGAGGAGGACAAGAAGGAGGTGGAGAGTGAGGCTGAGAAGGCAAAGGCGACCTCCCCCAATGGCCAGTTCCTGAAATTTGATGAAGAGGTGGGGCGAGGGTCCTTCAAGACAGTCTACAAGGGCCTGGACACACTGACCGGGGTGGCAGTGGCATGGTGTGAGCTGCAGGTACTTATTATTAGGGATGGAACGGATGTGAGTTTTGCCGGATACCGGATTTCGGATATCCGGGGTACCATGTCTACCGGATACGGATATCCGAAACGGATTTCGCCGGATATCCGGCCGGATATTCGGTCTATATACTAAAAACGATAGTTATACGATATGCTTTACGAAAAAAATGGTCGTGATATGAAGTATTAAGTAAATTATAATTAGTGGTTAGCGCACCGCACTGCATGCCACATGTCCATGGTTTGATTCGCGGACTGGGCAAGGTTGACTTAGCTGTTTATACCTGAAAGAAATAAACTGAGGAGGACCATGCATGCTTGGGAACTAAACACTGGGGTTCGGCTTCAGAATGACCATCTGACTGAAACATCTGCTATGTGACACACAAATGCCACAGTCGAGAAAGCTGAGCTGGGCCCAGCAGGCCTTAGTCCACACGGGCTGTCGCGCCACTGCCCTAATAGCACACATCCTCCCAGGGAGGTCCCTGGGAAGTCATTCGTAGTCCCGGGGATGACTGGGGACTTCCTAGGGACCTCTCTGGGAGGATGTGTGCTATTAGGGTGAGTTAATTTTTTTTATTTAAACTTTAGTTGATGAGTGAAAGAGATCTTTGTTGCTGATTTTATATCTTGTAATATTGATACTTATAGTTTTTCATATAGTTCTGGCAGGGCTTTATCACGAAAATAATTTCTATTTGGAAGCGGATAACGAGGAGCTAGTAATTTAATAATAAGACCAAAGCCTTCTCTATTCACAATGGAGAATGGTTCAGCATCAAGAACCATTAACTCACCTAAAAATATATTAAAATTTTTTTTTACAATGTTGAAGTGCAAAATATAGCTACTTTCAATTTACTTCATGCATTGTTTATAATTGATAAATGATTACAAAATTATACCGGAGGCATTTGTTAATAACAAAAGATTTATTTTAAATATTTTATGAAATTGAAGTCTATTTTTTTTTTGTAATGCACCTAAAACATTACGGATTTAAAGAAATCTCGTAGAAAACTTAAATTGGATATATCGGAATATTCCGTCTTTAAATATAAACTTAAAAAATTTCGAACCCAAAATTCATCAACATTATGTTATACCATATTTAAAATATATATTTAATATAAACAAACAAAATTAGTACTTACATATTTTTGTGGTTAAGGCTTTTGCTTTAGGATCATCTAAACTCCACAATTTTGGTACAAATAATTTCGATTCCAATGTTGTCTGCGTGCATTTCTTGTTTTGATGAATTGTTTTTTCTTGTTAATCAATATTTGATGCATTTAGTGAGTCTTTAAAGCTTCGGTGAATTTCCTTATGCACACTCATTAAATGGTTCCAAAAGGGTTTTGTAGAAAAGGATTTTGGGCTTTTGCCGCGCACATTTTTTAAACGATCTGTGGAGCAAGTAACACATAGGGCTTTGCTTTCGTCATTTCCCATTAATTTTAAAATACTTCCAAATGGGTGATTTTAAATGAGCCATTATTAAAAATTATAAATTGGATTGTAATTGGAGAAAACTAAAATTCAAGGCATTCTAGAGAGCTAAATATAATTCCACATTGTGGCGCTGCTTTAAAGACCTAAAAATTACAATACTTCATTTTACGTCAGAAAAAATACACCAGCTTTCAACTTCTGCCAATGAAAAATCAGGAATTAAACCATACCATTCACAGCATAAAGGGGTAGGGTATTATCGTCGATAGAACAAAAAAAATCATTGAGGATTGCGCATTGACTATTTATTGCTTTTTACTCGCTAGCAAATGTGACTAGCGAAAAAAGGAGGAAGTGATAATAACTAAAACTCTTTAAGTCACTTATGTTATGGAAAAAAAGTACTATTTATTAGTATTTCGGTTCGAGTTTTACGGAGAAGCATTCAAATATAACATCTGGAATTAATCAGATCATAAACTTGGAATGAAAAGAACATATTGCAAAACACGTATGAAGGATGTGTATGGAAAAAGATTGGAGGAATGGTTTATGCTTATCAACTCGGCGTCAATAATACGGCGCCTCTTTCTGTTTTCGTTTTCTATTTTGACTGCAATTTATGTCCAAGAAAAAAAAAATTTAAAAAAAAAAAAAAGTGTAGGATGCGGTGTTTCCTTTGTCCAAAAAAGATCATTATTTTTTTCAAAAAATTATTTCTTGTGGATACCTGGTGGTCGGATATACAGCCGGATATCCGAATGAAATTATCGGATGTCCGGTATTTCAAATCGGATATCCGACGGGGTTTCGGATATTGAAAAATCAGCAGGATAAGCCGGATATCGGATATTTGCCGGATATCCGTTCCATCCCTACTTATTATCAGGGGGGGGGGGGGGGGCAATTCCATGATAGGGTCAACCAATTTTTCAAAATCATTATTTTGAAACAAATAAAGTGTCATTTTGAAGCTACAGAACTGAATTTTAAGAAGTAATGAACCATAATGTCATAAATTTAGTTTTGAATAAATTAGGAGTCTTTAAACATTTAATCAATAATACATGTATTTGTATGTATTCTGTGACTGTGAAAGAAACTTTTTTTCTCCTAAATATATAAATATTTATAGTATTTTTAAAATTCATAAATATATTATAAACAATATTCTAACATCGTAGCTTGAAATGAGATGTGTCACGATATTAGTTTTAGATTTTTAATAGAATTTCAAAAAGGCACTTCAGTTATTTTACGGCCGACACCAAAACATATAAAAGTTTACGCTGTGTGAATTGTTGGAGTGAGAATAATTGAAACATAGATGCCTCGCCAAATGTGGTAACCCATCCTTCCAAGAACTGTTTTAACTATGAACTATATTAATTTTTTCTGTTACTTTCCTGTACACTAAGATGTAACAAACTCATTCTTAAGAGCCACTTGAGCTCCAGCTATTTTTATATTAAACTTAAATTAATATGTAAATTAAATATCTTTATAAACTCATCCTCAACATTATTTAAAATCAATTACTTATTTTTTCACAATACTGGAGTAATCCACACTGGAGAAAAGTATTTCATAACTGCAATAACCCAGGTAAGATGCATGTAATTTATTCAACAACAAGCAAAGTTGCCTAATATAAACAACATGAATTACTTAAATGCAATTTTGTTTTAAAGCAAGATTGTATGCCTCTTTAAAGCTATGTATTAAAATTTTGTTTATATTCAGTAATTCTTGTATAAATTATGGTGTCGGTTGTAAAAAAATAATTTTACCACCAACATAATTATATCTTCAAAAACATGCAGCTAATTTAAGCTTTAAATTATCGTTTAGCATTTAAACTAACTAAAAACATGTTTTATAGTTTGAAAAAAAAAAAAAGAATGTATATATATATTTTACACTTATTAGGCAGAAGCTGTACATTACTTTACATTTTATCTAGATTGTTTAACCTTAATACTGTATTTGGAATATACTATATAAAATATAATTTTTAACACCTCAACTTAACATTTTAGTTTGAAGTTATACCAAAAAAATATCTGCCTTTTATTGTTAGGATTAAAATCATCAACCAACTGAATTTGCTGATTTTATAAATGTGTTTGCATGTGACACATCATCCAAAGTATGTTTAATTCATTGTTGCAGCAATAAAATTCTTAACTTTAAATCTAATAATGACCTAGAGAACCAGCCAGTAAAATGGCAAAAGGCGATATAAATCGCACACCGTAAAAGAAACGCTTGATGCATACATAAGTTTATAAAATAAAATCAGGCAATATGAAAATTTTGAAGTCAAAATTGACAGAAAAAATATTCAGTTAGATTTTTTCAAAAAATGCAACGCTTATTGATCAGAATGATATCCAATCTGCTCATTAAATACATTTGCAGCCGTGTTTTCTGCTCATGCATGGATTGATAGACATAATTCTGAGTAACTTACTGATAATTAAGACCATGCTAAATAATCAATTTGAAAATTTGTGGACTATAGTCTTTTGATGTTAAAGGCTAAGTAGAGTAGAATTGAATATGCTAATGTATTTTCAGGTGGTCCAAGTCACAATTTAAACAGATACATTTAAATATTTGAAACATTGCATGGCACAAATTAACCAAGAACTTTTTGCAAGTTCACATGGCAAAAGAGTCATAAATGAAATAGGGGGGTATAGTCAAGAGAGCTTTTTGACACAAAACAGAAAGATAATATTGAACACAGCAATTTGTAGTAATGGCTGCAGAAATGAATTCTAGTCTACATATTTAGAAATCAAATAGGATTCAGATAGTTAACATTATTACCTGTTCCAAATATATAGTAGGTACATAGCACAAAGCCTACTTCAAATAATCATGGGCAAACTTCAGTCGTTTACTGTTCAGTACAGATACAAAATTGTCCTCCCATGAAAGAAGATCTTGAAGCATCGGATGATGAATTGCACAAAAAAGATGGTCTACCAGCAGTTTCTTTTTGTGTAAATAATTGAATTCTAGTGAAATATGATAACCTATTCTGTCAATCAAGTAATCGGCAATGACATTAAAATTATTGTGATGCATCTCTCTGATTGCAGTTTCATATGACCATACACTGAAGATAAAATATTGTATATGCTAGAACATGTAGTAAAGCTCATTCATGAAACCTCCTATTCCTAAAGGTAACAGAAGACAGTTCAAATTTGTGGAATATATCTAATTATATATCCCTACTATAAAATGAAAACTCTTTGTATTTTTGTAGACGAACAGGGAAATGTTAATATCTTGTTAGTTGAAAAGAAATTTAGGCATAATATGCTTTGGTCATTTATATACTTAAGAATCAAAAAAATTTAAATTGCTTAACAAATCACAGACTTTTGATCATTTGTTAAGACATAGTTAAGTTTCTCAATTTGTGTGTTTATGACCAACACCAAATCAAAAATTTGTTTGATTCTAACTTAAAAAAGTTCCAGAATTTTTTTTATGCATGTTTCCTATGCATTGGGATATAGTAAACATTTAAAAAATAAATGTAACAATTTTCAATTAATTTTTTTTCTACAAATTGAGTTTATGTGTGAAGATTTTCTTCAATTTTTACAACTGACACTGTGGCCAGGGGTGAAAATCTTTTATGCATTTTTTTTCCTCTGAGAAGTTCAGCCACAATTTTCTTATTTTTAGTGCTCTATCAGAAAAACTTGCCTCTCTCAGAAAAACTGTTCTGTATATTATATTCTTATTCGGTACTTTTCCGTTGAAGTGGTAATTTATAAAATATGGGTAAAACTTCCAAGTGTGGTAAGGATTCTGCGCCAAGGTAGTTTTCGATAATAAATGGCCGGCATAATAAGTTAACTGCCTATGGTTGCCATAATTTGGCGTGGTTTTATGTAAACAATTCTTAGTGCAAAATCCCTACCGTACTTGGAAGTATACCCCCTTTAACCGAAAGTACCTCTTATTCAGATATTTTTTTAGTTTCAAATGATATTTTCCTCTTTTTTTAGACTGGTTTCACTTCTGCATTATTTCCCCCAAACATTTTCCCAGAGTTTTTACGGTTTTATAAATGTTTTTTGAAAAGCACCAAATCTGCCATCTTTTTATTCATGTGTAGATGGACTGCTATAGTAATGGTTGAGATCGCAAGCATTGGAGCATGGAGAAAATAGTTGCAAAATATTTGCATTAAAGTGGTTTCTCTAGATGAGCTTCAAATATTGTATTTAATGTTTTGAGATTTCTCATGCCAAATCCATTAGAAGAATATTCCCGTCTAATATTTCCTAATAGTTTTCTTGAACAAATGTGAAAAGACTTCATATGTTTTAAAGCAATAAATGATCTGTCAACAATTAAAATGTGAACAATACAATTAACCAGTGTTGAAACTGGGGTGCAAAATCTCTTAAGTAAAAAAGCTAAAATCACAATTTTCCTTTTGGCAAAATGCTGAAATGATTACGAGTTCTATCACAATTGATGTTTAATTTAACACAATTAAAATACTTTTCATTATAAAATCGTTATTAATTTTAAATATAAAGCAGAGTGGTTACAGAACCTGGAATTCGGGAAAATGTATGGGAATTTCACTTTTCTGGAAAAGTCAGGGAATTTTGTAAAATTACTCTTTAATCAGGGAATTTTGAATTTTTTTTTCCATTCTCGCATTCCCGGATGCCATTGAAAAAAAAATCTCACGTGCTTTTGTAAAAGCCCCTCACATCGGCAGAAATTCACATCAGGGAATTTTCTGGAAATCGGGGAAATATCAGGGAATTTTGTTTCTCAAATTCTGTAGCCAACCTGTAAAGCTATTTTTTTTTATAACAAATATCAACTGGAAAAATACTTTTCACCCTTCAGCAGGGTTCCCACAGTCATTGAAAGTGCGTAATATTCTTGAACTTGTTTTCAAGGCCTTGAAAATGCTTAGAGGAGTTCTTAATTTTTGCAAATGTTGTGTGCCCAACTGCAAAATTGATAACTTGCTATTCCATTTATCTGCACCGTATTGAAATTTTCCGACATATTTGTATTACGCATCCATCAACTTCTAAATTTTTTGGTACTTTATTAAAAATTTATAAATAGACATGATTTCTGAAAACAATTTTTTTTACGGTCCTTAAAAACATTATTTAAGTGCGTCATTGATTTTCATTCTGTGATTTGTGTGGGAACCAGCTTATTTTTTTTTTTAGGTTGATAATTAACTTTGGTTGATTTGGTTTACAAAAATTATGATTTTACAAATTTTGTGTCAAAATGTTTTAGTAAAAACCACTGTTTCTAATTTTAGCATTTAAGAAAGTTCTTAAGCATTTTGTTAAAAAAGCACCCTCAGCCCTATGATTGACATGTGATTATTTTAAACGAATTTCGGTAAATTATCTGAAGACATTATTAGATTGAATAATTTTAGATAATGCAGGAAAAGTTATGAAGTTTGTATCTTGAGCAGGACCTTATCCCGGTACAGTGTTTACACAATTTCAAGTAATCCAGAATTAAAGTTGATAAAATGCAATTTTTTGGAACCATGTCCAATCTACCACTTGCCTAGAAGGTGACTGTATGAATTAGGCTAAAATTGCTCTTTAAAGCAAATGTTTTGGGAGAAGATTATTTTGAATAGAATTAATAAAAAATCATTTGATTTTCATTAATTCTATTTATTTTATTGTCATGTTTCCTGGTTAATAACATAATTTATTAACAAATATATGGTATCAGAAAGACGGGATGTTTGAGCAGATTAGTTTAGAAAACTGACGCTCTTCGAGTCTGATTTGTCAAAAGAAAATAAACATGTTTGTGATCAATCTTTATCAGGAAAATGCCATGGAATTAATTTCACAAGGATTAATAGGTTCAAGGTGCATTGAAATTGTGGTGCTAATCATTAGAATGTTTCGGAATAATTTAAACTTTTCGTTACTTCCAAAACTGTCTTAAAAATGGGCATGTTATCTCTTTATTATACATTTTCTATTTGATCAGGGTGTTTACACATCTGGAAAAGTTACTGGAAATTTGAAAAAAGTTAGCTGTAAAATTAGGGAACTTTTTTTCCTGAATTTTGTGGCCACCCTGCTTATCCTTGACCCCTTTTCCATAAAAAAAGAAAGTAGTTTTTGGCATTTACAGAATTTAAAGTTAAGTCTTCTGTGTAGGATTTAACCCATTAACCGCCAAAACTCAAAATCCTTAAAAATCATGGTTAGTATTTATAAAATTTGTGATTTTAGGGTCATATATAACATATTTAAAGAAAAAGTTGAAATATTTTACTTTCCTTTAGAGAAAATGACTGTTGCAAGGGCAGCAGAAAACTTAGTAAAAATCGGCGGTTTTCAAGAATTTCATATTCCGTTAATGTTTAATACTCAATGACTGTAATTTTCCGTAGGCAATATTTCAAAGCTTTTTTTTTTCAAAAATTTAAACTTTTGGTACTGTGTAAGTACATACATTTATTTAATATGTCTTATTTTGTATGAAAATATTGACTACATTCTTGATGTAAAACCACTTCACAACCATTACAGCGATATATAGTTTGAATGTGGCATTGTTTACAGCGAAGTCTTTTATTTTCAATTGATGGTATAATAATACGTCCTTTTTGATTTTGTACTGCCAAAGAAAGACTTAGTTTGCTTGGTCTACCAGTAGTTGATCTAACAAAATACCCTTCTGAAGGAGTTCTCATAAGTGACATAGATACTTCCCGGCGAAAAGTTACAAGAGGTTTTTTATCATCTGGATGTACCACTCGCCAAATCTTCCAAACATTAACCATACTCACATCAATATAGTTTGTTAAAATTGGCCACCACCACTTCTTGCTTTGATTTTATAAGTGTCAACCAAGTTATCACATAAATCCCATTTTGTCATTATACAGGTATTTTTCCTTTTGCTTGACTGGAAACGTTGTTCAGGAGATAGCTGTTTCCAAAATTGGAACATAAAGTTACCATTGTCGTTCCAACAAATTAAAAGTACCTTATTTGTTTCGTCACATCGATAATCAAAATAACCCCCTTCATTTTTTCTCCTTACTTTTTATTGATTCTTGGGACATTCAAGTATTCTGTTATTTCGAACAGTTCCTGTAGCATGGAATCTGTTCTTTTGCAATAACTCATTAGATGAACAGAATTAAAATAATTTTCAAAATGAACCATATGATTTTAAAATTTCTAATAATTGCAGTACCACATTTCTTCCGAGTCCAATATCATTATAAATATTACACTTTTTAGAAATATTAGATTTTCCAATATAAATATCAAATTGAAAAACAAAACCATCACATGATGCATAGGTCCAAGCTTTATAACCGAATCTTACAGGTTTTCCTTTTAGGAACATTTTTGCAGAATGTTTTCCTCTATAAAGAATCATTTGTTCGTCTATACTTAGGCCGTGTGCAAATATTCCAAACTTTTGAAATTTCTTATTCAACAAATTTATATAAGGTCTCACTTTGTGCAATTTGTCATTTTTGCAAATATTGCTGTTATCTGCTGCATGCAAATTTTGTTTTATATTCTTGTACTGAATCCGTGACAATGACATTAAATTTTCGAACCCACTTTTCAGTTTTTCAACTTGCAATGTTTCTTCATTTTTTTGGTTTCGATTTATAAATAGGATCTATTTTCTTTCATTTCAAAGGCTCAATTTTTTTTTTGTATTATCTATATTATTTTGGTCCTAATCTTTGCCATTTGAATGTATTTCAACCTCACCAGAAATATCATTTGGTAAAACATTTGAGTTATTTATTACTGTATCGTTCCCTTCTTCATTGTTAGTAACTTCGCCTACTTCTGGTGGAATAATAATGTCCGTTTCATTGTCATCTAAATCATCAGCATCTGAATCAATGGTATACAAAGAATCCTGAGCTTCACTAAGCGTAACGTAGCTCTTTCGAGAAATTTCTGTTGAATATATCAAAATATCCATGTAACTTCAACTGTAATATCTTTTGTATCTGTAAGCACTGCAACTTCTTCTCTGTTCTTTTTCTTGCCATTTTGTTACTGTATGTTATGTGAATGTGAAAACTGCATTAAAGTATTCTTTTCGTTTCTTCAATGAACTAGTTATATTTCTAGCCACTTTAGCAGTTTGCAAATATAGCAGTAACTATATTAGGTTATGGACTTATCACTTTTTTACTGTACGAAAACTTTTCCGTAAACTTTAACGGCTGTTATAGTGTAATTAGGCTTAGTTCATTGTGAAGTTTCAGTTTTGTTTTAAAGTCTACGAAATCATTTAACAATTTTTTTTTATTTGCATTGAGTGATTGCTATCATCAACGGAAAATAAGAAATAGATTTTAAGGCCCAGATAGAGAAACTGGAGGGTTTGAGAATTTGGACGAAATGGAGACGACAGGTGAAACTTCTGTTGCGGCATCATGATGTGCTTGACATCGCCAAGGGCGAGGAGAAGCTGCCAGAGAGAGAAAACACAACTGCAGTGACGATTAGTAAGTTTAAGAAAAGAGACACTCTGGCCCAGCTTATTCTCGTTGGAAGTATGGACGATTCGAACTGCGAACTGACGTCCACTTGCGATACTGCACATAAAGTATGGGAGAAGCTGTTATCCATTTACGAACAAAGTTCGAGTTAACGGGTTGATCGCTTGATGGAGAAGTTTTTTAGCAGCGAGAAGATCTCAACAGAAGATATGGCCACTCATATTGCATGGCTGCAAGGAAACTTTTGTGAGCTGAATGACGAGCTTAAGAGGTTAGTAGAAACTGAACTTCCTGAATTGCTGCTTATGAGCAGGATTATGTCTACACTTCCGCCAGAGTATTTTGAATTCAAGAGTGTATGGGAATCTATTTCCATTGAAGATCGTATTTCAACAAACTGACTGAGAGATTACGATTTATCGAAATGAGACTTCCTGGAAATCCAAAGGAATGCACTGCATTTGTCGCCAAGATTGCTCTGAAATCCAGTCATCCAAAAGGTGGAAGGCACAATAAAAGGTGTTTCAAATGCAATAAAAGTGGACATTTTGCTAGAAGCTGTACCAAAGTGATTGAAAAACCCACGGATTCAACAAACAAATATTCAAAACAAGGAAATGCTTTTGTCTGCACAGTGGAAGGTGTTTCAGAGGAGGAAGTTTGGATAACAGATTCTGGGGCCTCTGCTCACATGACAAGATTTAAGAATGACTTCATAAGCTACGAGTCATTTGCTTCACCAAAACAAGTTCAGGTATTGAACTATAGCACAATTTTAGCCTATGGGCAGGGTGTTGTTAATGTAGAAATGAAAATTTATGGTAAATGGGAAAAGAATCATCTTTCTGATGTTTGGTATGTCCCTGAAGTTGGAAGAAATTTATTTTCCATTGCCCAAATTATTGATAAGGGCTACAATTTCCAAGCAGACAACATTAAGTGCATGTTCACCTAGGACAATGATGTCTGCCTTGTGGGGAAAAGAACTCACAAAGACCTTTATGCTTTGCAATTGAGGGTGTGTTTACCTGAAGTATATATTGCCACGAAGGATGAAACTACAGCTGTGGCATGAACGACTGTGTCACCAGAATAAAAGACATGTTCAGAAAACCTTGAAGAAATTTGGCATTAGTGTGGATGTCACAAATGAAATGTGTACAGGCTGCATGTTTGGGAAACAGCATCGTGCCAATTTTGGAGTCTGACCAAATCTACCTACAGAAGCAGGAGCATTAATTCACGCTGACTTATGTGGTCCTATGCAAGAAACTTCAGTGGGTGGTTCCAAGTACTTCCTGTGCTTTAAGATGATTTCTCCAAGTTTCGACGAGTATTTTTTATTCGTAGGAAGGATGAAGTCAAAGACTGTCTAAACATCTTTCTGGATGAAGCACAAACATCTGAAATCACTATTAAAGAGTTCTTAAGTGATGGTTGAAAAGAATTTGACAATACAGGAGTTAAAACAATTCTTCAGGACAGAGGAATCAATATTCGGATCACTATGCCCTACTCCCCCGAGCTAAACGGCGCAATTGAAAGGGAGAACCGAATCTTGGTTGAAAGTGCTATATCCATGTTGCATATGAAGAAGTTACCTATCAAACTCTGGGCTGAAGCAGTAAATACTGTAGTTTACACTTTGAATAGGACTGGACCTACTACAGTTGGATGCAAAGCACCTTCAGAACTGTGGCTTGGCAAAGACATTGTAAACATTGATCACTTACGAATCTTTGGAACTAAGTGTTTTGTACATGTACCCAAGCAACGAAGACAAAAGTGGGACAAAAAGATTGTCGAAGGACATTGTGTTGGATATTGTGGTGATCGAGATGGTTATCGTGTGTGGCTGCTAAACGAAAATAAAGTTATTCTCAGTCGAGATGTTATCTTCAAGAGGGAAGAAACACTGGAGAAAACAGTACAATTGACTCTTCAAGTAAATGTTGAGAGTGGTCCAGATGCTACTTCCACCTCTAGTGAAGATGTGTTAGAAAACGCTGAGGATACAGATGAAGATACTGAATCCAGCGAGCAAGTGAGTACCAGACACCAGGTCAAAATGCCAGTATATTTGAGAGATTATGTTCTTCTAACTGAATGTGATATTGCTGATTCCTATGCTATAGCATACGCTGTAACCGTTGTGTCTGAGAATTTAGAGAACCCATTGCTTTGTCATTGGCAGGCAGTCAAGAGAATCTTCAGGTATCTCAAAGGGACTGTTGTATCGCTGTGATTTCCGTCCAGGAGACCTTGAAGCCTACAGTGATGCTGAATATGCTGGTGATGTGAAGTCTCGACGCTCACGTTCTGGTACTTTGTGTAAATATGCTGGAGCAACTATTACATGGAGTAGCCAGAAACAGAAAAGTGTGGTGCTATCTACAATAGAAGCGGAATATGTGGCAGCCAGTGAAGCTACCAAAGAGATCATATGGCTGAAACTACTGTTGGGAGAGATTATTCAGTTGAAGCACACACCAACTCTTCTAATAGATAATGCGAGTGCCATTAAGCTTGTGAAAAACCCAGAGTTCCACAAGCGATCCAAGCACATTAAAGTCAAATTTCACTTTATTCACGAGAAGTTTTGTGCAAATGTGCTGAATATTGAACACATTGATGGACAGCATCAAATTGCAGACATTATGACCAAGCCACTGGCACTTTCATCTTTTGAAACTTTAAGAGACATGATGGGAATGCATGTAAATTCTAAATGATGTATTTGTTTCTTCTCATGTGCACAGTATATTTTGAGAGGAAGTGTTGAATATATCAAAATATCCATGTAACTTCAACTGTAATATCTTTTGCATCTGTAAGCACTGCAACTTCTCTGTTCTTTTCTTGCCATTTTGTTACTGTATGTTATGTGAATGTGAAAATTGCATTAAAGTATTCATTTCGTTCCTTCAATGAACTAGTTATATTTCTAGCCAATTTATACTTTATAGCAGTAATTATAATACAATTTATAGCAGTAATTATATTAATTTCAAATCGAAATGAAGCAGTTGTAATCACACACGGGTGAGAAAAAAAAAGTTAGGAAAATGTTGATCCTTCTTTTCTGCTGACAATGCGCAAGTGCAACACCAGTATTTCCAACATTGTAGCTTGAAGATGAATTCATCAAAACATTTTTTATTTTTGTTTGATCTTCAAGTGAACTATGCAGATATGAAATGTTTTGTCTAATACAAATTGTTTTGCTTTTTTTTTTTTTGGAATTGATTTAACAATGTAAGTGCAACTTAGCGGATTTCGGAAATGTTTAAGCTATTACTACGAGAAAACAATAAGGTTTAGAATAATTTTATTGTTCGAAATTGAAGTGTGTAACCTTACCAATTAAACCTCCAAATAATATTAGTTTAAAATTGACAGGGATGAGTTTCTTCCGCCATGTGGCGGTATTCCGCTTTTTTAATTTTTTAGAAAAAGAAGAATTCCGCTTTTTCATTGAAAGTTCCGCTTTTCTAATTCCTGAAAAAAATCCGTGTTTTCCCGATTTTTCTATCCCACGGAAAAATAACTTTTTTTCTAAGGCTGAACCTCGAAGAAGCTTCACTTCCGAAAGATCGGGCAACTTATCGCTCAGGGGTCGCAACACATTCCTGCTGTATTCCAGCTCCAAGTACAAAAATCCACTGAAATGCATTCATTATTTTAGTCAGATTGGCGCTCAAACTCGCATTTTGTATACTTCCAACTGCGTCGAGATTTGAACCTTTTGTGTCATTTTTTTTTCTCTGGTCAAAATGTAAATTCCTTCTTACGATTTCACGCGATTAACGTATACTAATAATGCTCTTGCTTCGAAGTCTGACATCCACGGAACTATTGTTTATTTACATTAGTATGTGTTACTTGTTTTCGTTAAGCTTTATGCTGATGTAATGTCCGCTACTGCCTAGATTTGTGTGGCTAGGACATGCGTTATCGCTTTGATTTAGGTTGCTGTGGTGACCATTTTCCCGGAGTATTACGCCGATATAACAGCGTTATTGCTGAGAATTGTTCCGGTATCTTCGGCGCTAACGCTGATATACGTTATGTGATGGTAATTTTCGTTGAGTGCGCTACCCTGTTGTAAAATCTAAAATTAGCATCGCTGTTACCGAAAGAATGTTGGTATTACCATGAAGAATTGCGCTATCGCCGAGATTTTGTGATGGTAATTTTCGTCGAGTGTTCCATCCATACAATAGCGTTATTGTTGATAGTTGCTCAGGTATATTAGGTTCTAACTTTGATATTTCAATTGGCGTAAGAGTTGTTTTTTCGTAGAATGCCGTACTTTGATAACATCCGATATTACCGAAATTTGTTCTAGTATTACCAAGAAAATGTCGATATTACCGAAATTTGTGCAGATATCGTGGACACTATCGCCGATACTCACGTTGTTGCGATTTTCATTTCGGCTGATATTTAGATTTTCGCCGGTATTGCAAGCGCTATTGCTTTCGTTAGAGTGATGGTCATTTTCGCCGAGGTTTACTCTGATACAATAACGGCTATTACCGAGATTTTCAACACCGTTTTGTAGCCATTCGCCTAGACTTCCGTAAATGCGATAGCCGCTATATCCGTGATTAGTGCCTGTTTAAGGATCGATTTCGCCGTTTCATGTGAATCTATACTAAAATTTTTATATCATTTTGTATAAAAATGATATAAAAATATTCTGAAAATTAGTCCTAATTAAAAAATTTCTAAAGAAGCTGTGTTTAAAGTTGTTATTTTAACTGCAATTGTATGTACAATTGTTTGTTGCTTTTTATTTTATTGAACAAGCTGAACGGTAGGAATAAAAATTTAAATATAAAGACTTTAGTACTTAAAATGTTGCTTACAAATTTAGAAAACTAGGTTTAATTATATTCGGCCTGTTTATCAATATGGTATAGTTGCTTAAAGTTGTTTGACTTGTTGAACATTTTAAGTTTTTGCCGGATTGCATCGCTTTAAAAGGATTTTTTTTTTTTTGAAGCTTTACCATGCCTGATGTCAGCACAAAGTGTATCCCTACATCTAGGTGCCTCTATTTTGAAACATTTTTCTCACGAACAAACAGAGAAGGTGCAGTGTTATAAACACACATGGAAAACCATAATTTTTTTAAGTATAGCTTAAAATGTGTTTTACTCATAAAACATTTGGAGTTTTGTTTTCAGCTTTTTGATTTTTTACCAAACTCATCCCTGAATTGATTAAATTTTTTATGTAGTTATGTTTTCTAAGCATTGCGTGAATACAACGCCAGCGATTAATGGGTTAATATGCTGGCTGATAACAAAAGCTTGGGCATCGTAAAATATATTGATATTAACTATGTGTTTTGTATCCAGTAAAAATAAACCAAACTACCCACAACTATATTAAACTTAACTTGACATCACTAGATCTTCACTGTGCTCATAGGCATAATGCTTTTTGTTCTCTACAAGACTGAGCTTCCCAGTGTGATATTTTTCTTGTCAAGGATTGTGGGATGGGATAATCTCTGCCATGTGTAACTACTTTAATTAATATTAAATTTCTATGCAATGAACTCCTGAGGCACCCATAAATTTGTTATTTCAGAGCCTGGCAAGAATCTCCCGAGTATATCGCGCTCTGAGCAGTATTATGTCTGCAAAATGGATGAATTGCTTATGTGCATGGTCAAGGTGGACTCTATCTTTGTTGACTCGCAGTATCATGTTTTTAAACAGGTATCGCACTTCCCAGAATTAAAATTTAGTCTTCAATTGCAGCCGAGAATATGCCTCATACATCAGGGTTCGTACTATAAACATTTATCTAAGCGAGTGGCAACAGCCGAATGGTTACCCTGACAATGGTAAAGAAGATGGTTGTAGTTTGTAAAAAAAATTATTTCAGTAATATTCAATTTAACAACTTCTTTTAAAAAATTAATAAAAGCTCTACCATTTATAAATCGTTATTTTGAGAAATCATCACAGTCTAAACTGGTGGCAAGCGTTGGGATCTGAACTGGTAAAGAAATTCAGTGCCTAAGAATGTTAGAATTTAACAAAACTGACAGACGTTTTGACGCAATGGGAGAAAATGATCTTGAGTTATGTATCCTTTCCTTGCTGTTGGTTCAGTGCTTAATTATTTTAAATTATGAGAAATTAATTTCTGCTTTTGAAGTTTTACTGTGACTTACTTATCAATATATAGAATGGGACAATATCCGCATTTTTAAAATTTTTTTTTATTCAATTCTAAATGTTTCGAAAAGGTCATAAACACAAAAAATTCTGTTCAATGCGCTTTTTCTTTTTTTAATTTGCAATCAAAGTTACCTTTTGCTAGACGTTGGCGAGAAAACAATTCATACCGCTGGCATTGAATGTGACGTCACGGCTTCACAAACATCTTGGCTTGAAATGCAGCAGTGTAAACCAGATTTGCAAGTTTCTCACAAATCACGCCAACCTGTACGGAATGTGGCAATGGTCTACCAATGTCAACTATTTGGCAGAAACCTCACGATAACCATAGAAACTGTAAGAACCCTTGACATCATGGATTTTGCTAAGTGTTTTGATTGGACTAGTTTTGGCTCGGTTTTGAGGCATTTTCTTTTCTTAATAATTAAATAACTTGAGTTTTTTAAAGAACTTTTGTTTAAATATTTGGAATCGGAAAGAAATGCTTCATAAATATAAACTAATTTCACTTGTTTTTAAAAAATGCGGGAATTGTCCATTCTAAGATGAAGTTTATTGGAAATCACTATAATGTTATTGAATGCTATGCTGATTGTTTAAATACATTGTTAAATTAATTTAGGAATATTATTTGAGAGAAATTGTATATATGAAACTTTAGCCTGGCGATACTTTTGAGTTTGCTGGTATTTTCTTTTTATGTATTGATAAAACTTTTGTTGGCGATAAATTGGGCTTATTAGTCGTTGATTTGTTTCACTTTATAGAATAAGAATGAAATGTTGTTTTTTTTAATTTTGTCGAACACAAAGTAAAATTTGAAACGTTAGTTCGAAAAGTTACGGTTTCTGTGGTAGTATCTTGAGAAGTTATGGGTATACTTCTGTAGTCGCCTGAACAAAAGTTTTCATCATATTATTGGAATATTGTATTTGAGTGAATTCAAGAATATCGATTGAAATTTAAAGTTCATATTATTGAAATATAAAGTTTTGCAGTTTGGAATTAAATTTGAAGTTTAGAATTTTAATTTTGGGTGGCGTTGGTTTTCTTTTTTTTAAAAAAAAAAAGAAAATTAACGATTGGCATTTTGATTGCTTTTCCTTGTGAAAGAAAATGAGTTATTTAGGGAAAGGTAAGAAGCAAGATTTGCTTTAAATATGTGAGGAATTGGGGGAAGATGTGGATGCCAAACTAAAATAACTGAGATTAGGCATATAATTTTATGAAGTGAATATTATAATGAAGAGGAGGTTAGGCTGATATTTGATCGAGTGATTGAAGAAAGACTGGGAAATGAAGAAAATGACAAACAAGAACAATTAAGTTGAGAAGTAAAAGAAGAGAAAGAAATGGAAAGAGAAAGGAAAGATAATTTGCAGCGGGAAATGAAACAGCATGAGTTAGAATTAAAAGGGCTAGAAGTTTCCCAGACTGAATCACTACCTCAAACAATCTATGTATCTGAAAACAGAGTTCTCAGGATTTAATTGATGCATGCAATGCCTAAACTTGAAGAAAAGAGTGATGAAATGGGTTTATATTTAATTAACTTTGAAAGAAAGGCAGAAATGGCCTAAGTTTCAAACAGAGACTGGACTGCTTATCTGTTGGGTGTGTTTCCTGCAGAAGTTTCAAACATGTTAACTAGAGAATCGAATCATCTGAAAATGCAAATGAATATAAACATGTGAAAACTCTTCTTCTGAAAAGATATAAAATGAACAACGAAAAATGAAGCAGTCTTTTAACAGGCAATATAAACTCCTGATAAAAATTGTAGAAATTATTACTACAAGTTGCATAGTTATTTTACTGAATGGATTGAAAACATGAAAGTTGAAACGTTTGAGCAACTGAAAGATCTGATTATTGCTGAACAAGTAAAATTTCGTGTGCCTTCTGAAATCAGGGAACACTTTTTAGATAGTTGGATTAATACTAAAGTTCCAGAGGATTTAGCAGAGAAATTGGATGTAAGTGTTAGAGACAGTTTCAAAAGAAAAGAAAAGCTACCTAGAAGTAATTTCAAACATCAGGAAGGACAAGAAGAAATTTAATTTCAAGAAAAATGCTCCATTGAAGGAATTCTATGAAGGAAAAAGAGAGAAACAATTTGAGAGGAGGCCTAGTTATTTTCTCATTTGAAGGCTCAAAGTGATAGATTTCAAATGTGGATCCTTATCACATTAATTATGATAAACTTAAAATGAACATTAAAAACTTCTAACGTAATTGTGATGCACTTAAACCCTACACAAATCTGGTAAATGGGATACTTTGAGATACCGTCTTGACTTTCAAAAGTATGTTCAAATGAAACAGTGTGGATCCACTCGTAGAGAATCCCACTTGTTTGCCTTTAGCTGACTGTGAATTTGGACACATAGTGACCAAAGCTGCTGTTCTCAGGATGTCCACAGAAAATTCAGGGAATTCGGCAAATATCAGGAATTTTGTCAAAAAAGAAATCGTTTTTTTTTCTTCCGAAATTAAACTTTTAGTTTGGACAATTGACATAGAACCTGCAAATGTCACGGAGCTTTCTGATTCTGGAAAAAATCAGGGAAAACTCAGGGGACTTCTTAAAATTTTGCAAAAATCAGGGAATTTTTCTGTTGTTTTGAAGGTACGAATCCTTATTTTGGCGCCATTTCCCTGGAGAATTATGGTAATTGTTAGAAGTTTCATGTATAGTTTAAACTTTTCATTTCTGCCAAAACTATTTAAAAAAATTCACGTACTATCTCTGGCATAAATTTTCTATTTGATCTACATATCTAGAAAAATTGGGGAAATTTGAAAAAAGTTTTCCGTAATATCAGGGAATTTTTTAGAAGTCTGACAGGGAATTATCAAAGAACTTTTTTCCTGAAATTTGTTGTTTACCGTGATTGAAAATAGACTGCTAACAAAAATAACAAAAACAATTTGCAAAAAAATTAGAAAAAGTTAAAAGGGGGAAAAAAAAAAAAAAAATTCAAACCGCAAGACAGACCACTTAGCTTTTCGCATTAAAATGTCCTGACAAACACTGAACCTGCATACTTACATACTTCCCCAATTCACCGATGGAATGACTTCTTTTCGGCCTAATTTTCCTTTAATGTTACAGCCTCTATCAGCCATTAATTACGTTGGTATGTGATCGCAATTTTTCTGAGCGTTACGGCGATGAAATAGCTGTTTATTTCGTGATTATAGCGGGCGTTATAGCCGTGAATTACGTTCTTCCGTGATGTTCATTTCATTGGGGTATTATGATGTTATAATCACTGACGCTATTTCAAGGATTTCACTTGTCAGACATGGTACAGTTTTGCTTAAACACGGATTTAAACTCTTTTTTTAGCTGAAATTTCTATCATTCCTGACATCGATTGAAATCTGCATTACAATTTTATTGGGTTTACTTGTTAGACTCGCAACCACGGAACCTGCTTACGTTCAAACTTCCGATCATGGCTAAAAGTTTTCAGCATTTTTAAGGATTTCAGTATTTTTTTATTATTTTCAATTATGGACTATTACGCTAGTGTCTTAACGGGAAAAACGGAACCTACATACTTTCAGATTTCCCCACCGATGGAATGAGTATTTTTCTTTACTGTCTCTGTTTATGTTGGTACGTGATTGCTGAGCGTTACGGGAATGAAATGGCCGCTGCTCCCACAATTACTGAGGGCGAAATCGCCGAGAATCCCGATGTTGCATGATGATAATTTTCATCGGATGTTACTCTGCAATAAGTTACTGATGCTATTGCAGAGCATCTGTCATAGTATCAGACATGGTAAAGTTCAGCTGAAACGTCTCCGTTTTTAGCTTTTTTTTACTGAAATTTCGATCTTTCCTTAAATTGATATAAATCTGCATTACAATTTTATTGGGCTTGCTTGCAAGTCTCGCAGCAGTGGAACCTACGTACATTCAGACTTTCCCAAACCTCTGATGTCAGGATCATCTTTACTGCAAATTGCCAACCTTTATCGGCATTATTTACAATTTACGTTGGTGCCTTGTGATTATTTTCCCAGAGCTTTACAATGACGTAACGACTGCTATTGCTGTTTTGCGCTACTACGGCGAATGCCATTGCTGAGATTTACGTTGTTGTGATGTTCATTTTCGGCGCGTATCACGCCCACTTATATAATAGCCACTATTCCGAAGGTTTGCGCCTCTATAATTGTCGCTATCGGTGAAATTTACGTGGTTGTGATAGTAAATTTTGTAGAGTGTTACGTCGATACAATCGCCTCTATTGCAGAGATTTCCACCGATATATTGGGTGCTAATGCTGATATTTACATTGGTATGATTGTCAGTTTGCCGATTGTTGCTTTAATATGATTGCCGAAATGTGCGCTTTTATGGTTGCCGATATTTACGTTGGAGTAGTGGTAATTTTCACTTGGGTTTAAGTCGTTTTAAAGCAGTTATTGCCGAAATTTGCAACTCTGTTTTGGTGTCATTCGCCTAGGTTTCTGTTGATGTGGTAGTCGCTATGTCCATGATTAGTGTGTATGTAATGAACAGTTTCACCGTTTGGTTTGAATCGTTGCAGAATGATAGTTTTAATTTAATTTTGTGCAAGAAATTTGTCCCAATTGCCCAATTTGACTGTATATCCTTATTTTAAATTGTAATTTTAACTGCTATTGTATGTAAAATTGTTTATTTTAGCTTGAAAAAAAAAAGTTTCACATTTTAATTATAAACATAAGTAATAGTTTAAAAGTTAAAGCAATTTGCTTTTTATAATTTTTTAAAATTGTCTTGTAAAAATTTTGCTTGGGTACTGTATCTAAACAGTGCCTGCAGTTGAATTTAAACAAATGAAAAAAAAGAAAGAAGAAAAAAAATTGCAAGTGATGAAAATGAACAATTTGGACAGTGAAATTATACAAACTGAAAAGAAAATGAAAATGTTGTAACTCCGCCAATCCAACCATATTCGAAGACAGTTTTTTTTAAATACACAAATTGATATTTAATTTTTTTTACCAATTTTATTTGATGCATAAAATATAAAAATAAAAAAAAATTATATTACAAAAAGTTTTTAAAGTAGTTATTATTTCAATTTTTATTGAAATTGCAAGTATTGGAAAACAAAAATAGTTAATAAATAGAATGTAGAATATTTGTTGAATGTTCATCCACTTTGACGTGATTTATGGTTTGTCTTTATTTTTAAAATTGTACCTAGAAAATAACTTATTATATCTGTAATTTAATACTAGAGTCCTCTTTTCTTGAATTTAGACTGTAAGCAATGAAAAAAGTGTGATTTTAAAGTATAATTGCACATGCACGTACATGTATCGTAATTTTTTTATGATAAGTCTGATTGGTTTTTTACTTGAAAGTTCATTCTGTATATTTATATTTTTTGGTGTTAACTTATAATCAGGGAAAAAATTGGTGTTACAGGGAATAATCAGGGAAATGTCAGGGAATTTCAAGTAACTTTTCTGTGGACACCCTGGGTTGGATAAAGAAAGGTACCTTTTGGGAAACAAGACCCTGCACTGTTTGAAAAAGCAAAACAAGATGAAGAGGTCAATATGGTGAATGTTATTCAAATCTGTGCTCAAAAGGAAATTTTGGAAGTTGAAATACAAAGTCCAGATGCAGAAGATTTCAGTCTAGAAAGTGGGCAAGACAATGAAAACTTAGTGGAAGAAAATGCCCTACTTTTGGTAAATTTTAAGAAACTTGAATTGGATGTTGTCTCTTGAAGAATTTTTGAAAGAACAACGGAAAAGTATGAAATTGAAACCACTATTTTAGGAGGCTAGAAGTAGCTCAAGTTCCAGAAAGTCGTGTCCATCGTGCAAAATATGGGAGATGACAAAAAAAGACAGAAACTTTGGTACGATAAAAAGACTGAAAATAAAGTTTAATCTCAGTGACTTAGTTTGGATGGTAGCACTATCCAAACCAAACAAATTATCCGTACAGTGGGTTGGTCCTGGTGAAGTAGTACAACAACTGTCAGAAACAAACTTCATGATCAAGTTTCCTAGAAAAGAAAATACTCTGGTATACCCTATCCGTATGCTACAAGAGAACCAAAAATGCAAACTTGTTATGCTTGGTAGAAGATGAAGAGATACCTGGTACACTAGAATCAAACTATTTGAACTGTCTGATGTTTTTAGAGGCAATAAACTGGATACCCAACTATCTGGAATTCAGCAGGATCAATTGGAAGAGCTGTTGATCACCTATTTCAGTGTCTTTTCAAATCAGCTGAGATGCACAGATTTGGCTGAACATGATATTGAGTTAGAAACAGAAAAGCCAATATTTGCCAAATCTTAGACTATCCAGACCACGACAGACAGAAAAGACGGAAGTGAATAAAATGTTAGAACTTGAAAGTACAAGCCGTTAAAGATTTCCCCTGAACAAGACTCAAATTAGATCATTTTTAGGTCTTGTTGGTTATAATCGTTCTGTATTAGCGGTTCCATTAACAGATCTACAAAAAGGGAAGAAAGATAAATCGTCGGTGGATTGGATCAGTGCTTGTGAAGAATTAAAGAATAGACTGGGAAGTATTATTTAGCCCCGATTTCACCATTCCATTTGTCATTCAGTGGGATGCTTCAAACCTTGGGTGCAGTGTTGTCTCAGAAGAACATCTTATTAGGTACTTGAGTTTGAAATTTTTTCCAGCAGAACAAAAGTATAGTACCACCAACAGGTAATGTGCTGCCAATACAGAAATTAAGATGGGCAGCTAACGTTCATCATTGAAATAGATCCGCTGGTCTGGTTAGTGAAAAATACGCACATTACAAGCATTCAATTATGAGGTTGTCCATCGTAAGGGAAGTCTCCATCAAAATGCCCGAGTAGAGTTCCTTAAACATTGACATATTTCTATTTATTTTTCTTGGAACCTTAATATTATTGGTAGGTATTTTAGCTTGTAATGCTCTACTTAAGTATTATGATTTGGCAGTAAAATACTAATTAAAATTAATGCACAGAATCCATCTGGTGGCATGAATTCTTAAAGGCGGGAACACATGATCGTTCCAAATCCAATACCTGCGCCACTCCAATGACGTCACAATTCCATTTGGACCGGCTTGGGGTCAATCTTGAAAGGTCCACGGGCAAAGCCGTTAAGCTATGGTTGTGTTTCTTTCAAATTAGGCAGCTTTTTGTCCAAGAAATTTGATTAGTTAATACTTAGAAAATATAATACAAATATTTTTTAAATTCTTACACAACAACAGTATCTCGACCACGCTATTTTGAAACTTTGAAGCTGTTTTTCTCAAAAATAGTTTATTGTCTTTTTTTTTTTTTAAATTGATATAACTTAAAAACAACTTATAAATTTATGAAACTTTCCACGATTATTACTTGTATATATTTCTTTAATTTGTCTTCAGCAATTGTATACATTACTTTAAAAAAAAAAAAAAGGTTTTTAGAGCTTAGCTTTCTTTTTTTTAACAAAATATTTTTTTACAAATTTTCTAAATACTTTATTGGAAGATCATGAAAACAATTTATAAAAGGAATATAAGTAATTTAATGTAAAAATGAAGTGATAGCTTTAATTTGTCATGATAAAAAGCTTTAGAAATCTTCTAAATGCGTTGCAATTCTTTATATATTTCAATTAGTTGCGATGACACTATCACTGGTCGTGTTTCGGCTCATTGTGAAATGAATAAACACACCGGAATCATTTTCCCCTACCTATTCCCTATCGCAGCGTTTCTTCTACACACAAGGGCTGCATTTGGAATGGATCGCATGGAAGTTCAACCAATTGGAATTCCAAAAAATCGTTCCACTTCAATGATTTCGCGTCGGGTTTCACACACACGGTGCGGTTTTGGTGGAATAGCGGGCCAATTGCTCTGGTGGATCGATCGTGTATGGCCAGCTTTAGACTAAAAGACTTTTTTTTTAATTCTAAGACTTTTCTCTTCAATAAAAAGTTTTCTCTTGGAGGGGAAGAGTCTAAAGATTTATCTAAGCAAGGGGCAACAGCTGAATGGTTATCCTGACAATGGTCAACAAGATAAGAAGAAGATTGTAGTTAGAAATAAGATATGATAGATTTCAGTAATATTCAATTAAACAACTTCTTTTAAAAAATTAATAAAAGCACTACCATTTATAATTTGTCGTCATTAATTTGAGAAATCGTCACATCACCATCCTTAAAGGTCTTTAAAAACTACTTATTTTTGTCCTTATAAGAAGGCCTTTAAAGTTCCTATTTTTCATCATAGGTTCTTAATTTTTCGGTTTTCCACTTCTGCTTGTTTGGGTTAATTTTTATGAGTGGAGCAGTTTTATTCTTTTATCTTCAAAGGGGTTGCGCAAAATCACCAATTTTTGGGTTTTGCTAGCCATTTTCTATATTCAAGTAAGAACTGACTTTTGTTCATGAATTGGTATTGTAATGGTATTTGCTGAGTTTTAGTTAATTGCTGTTGCACTTTTAAGTTTGGTTCATTTCGTTTGGGGGAGATTTTGAACAGAATATTACAATACAACTGTATTTTTAATGTCTGGTTAAGTAAAGACCCATACAAAGGATGGCTTTTATCTACAAAAAATAAAGCAAAATACAGTTTATGCAAAAAATAATTAGACGTCAGGAAATTGCACTGCATAAGCTCATATGAAAGATTTATTTAGTAACATTTTTATGCCTTGCTCAGATTAGCTGCACAATTGTATAGAGTTTGATTGGTTGATCTTCTGTTGGATTGGGTGTCCTTTGAAATGGAAATAAAAGCTTGTGGCAATCTTTTAGTGACAACACGATAATGCAACGAGTCTATGTCAAGTTTCAGCTTGCTCAAATGACGGACCCCCTGCTAAACACAATCAAAGTGTATATAAAAGATTTAAAGGGACCCAAGAATATAACCCGTAAAAATTAAAAAATAAATCCTTTATATGCATTGGCAAGTTTTATATTCATTAACGTGGTGCCATTTCTAGTGGTGTTTGCATCTAATTTGAAACCTTCTCTATCAGCAAACTGTTTCAAAATTTATTCATTAAAAATAAATGTGATTTTATGCACAAACATCCATATGTCTTTTATTTATTCTGCCCAAAACAATTTCATTATTTATTTATTAAAACAGTTTTGGCAACAGGAAAAAGTTTCTTCAATGATCTGTTAAATAATATTTCAGCAAGATTGATGATGGCAAGTTGGTTTATTAGTATTTCTGTAAAAGTGACCTTTTAGTGACAGCATCCAAAAGTGCATTTTGTCATAGACATTGAATCTATCTGCCAAGTTTCAGTCCAATTGGATGACGTCAAGGTAGTTAATTAGGCCTCCGCAGACTTGCCTGCCATCGTCATACACACCCACACATACTCAAAATTGAAGCTAATATAAAGGATTTAAAAAAGGCATAACTTGGATTGCCCATTAGTCACTAAATGGGTTGTGTTTGCTTACCGAGGAGCTATTCTGTTGTTTAGTAATGCTTAAAACTTACACGAGTGCATTTCATTTGTGCGTTGCCCTGAATCTTCCAACTAGCATGCATCTGAATTCAGAATTTATAGAAAATCATACCTTACTATAACCTGTCCTTTTTAAAAACTAATTTCAAAAGATAGTGATCAACGCAATGAAAAGTTATTTCAAATCTTGAAATCTTATAGATTTTGAGTTAATGAAAAAGTTGCCTTCTAAAACTTGTTTAATTTCATTTTAAGGCTAGAAATGACCATTTTGAATTCATTGAAGTAATATTAATATGTGTATGTTTTACATTTATTACATAATTAGTATATTATACAAGTAAGCAAAGTAATTTATGTGTTGACTTTTGTAGGAACGGTTGAACAAGAGCGAAAGGCAGCGGTTCCGTGAAGAGGCAGATCTACTGAAGGGGCTCCAGCACCCGAACATCGTCCGCTTCTACGACTTCTGGGAGATGGACGTCCCACCTAAAGGGAAGTGCCTCGTGCTCATTACTGACCTCATGACGAGCGGTACACTCAAGACGTGAGTATATTCCTTGAGTCCTAGTAAGGCACAGTCTGTTACAATCTTCTACCCCAGTGCATTTAGTCCTTAATTACAATTCACACTTTTAAGGGCCCTTAAGAACTACTTATTTTCTATAAACCATATCCTTAAAAACTCCTTAATTTTCCAAATCAACCAACCATCTACATTTTTTGCCTGTCTTTTTAAAAAATATATATTTTGACAATTTCTAAAAAAGGTGCTAAAATGCCCAAGTATTGTTATTTTCGTGTTCCTGAAAATCAAAATCTTGCTTTCTGCAGAATTTTTACTGAAAATCGGTATTTCCCGGTTTCATATACAAATAATTTCTGAGTATGAAGAATCTGCAAGTTTTCTACTTTGTGGAAATGCCGTTTAGTTAATTGGTTATCAAATGTTTACCAATGAATCTGGTTTTGTTTTAGAAGATAGCATTCTTCTTGAGTTCAGATACCGATTTTTTTTTAATAGTTTGGTTTGGCTTATTTGTATTGAGCATCAATTAAGTTACTCCAAGTATCTTCAGCTGTCTATCAGATTTTTCATGGTTAACAGAAAATTGCTATTTTAGCCTTGGGGGCTTTCTTGATTCTAAGGTTTAAAATTTCTTGTTTTTCTGTAAAAATTTGATTAATTATTGCAATTCTATTAACCAATGAAGATATGGATGTCATATCTTAAACTACTATAACTTTTGCATGGTAAATATCAAAATTTTTATTTAAGTGTTGACTAAAACTTTTTAGGAATTAGTTTAAAATTTAAAAAAAAAAAAAATTCAAACATTTGTCCTAGTTTATATTCAGCATCATTGGGTCATAGACATTTCAAGTTATATAAGTTTTTGTATGGGTTGGTAAATGTAGACCGAAGCATAGTCACAACTGGTAAAAAAAAGATATGTTCCACAACAATGTGAAGAAGGAGGGTCACTTCCTCTTCAACCCTTACCTTTTTAGAACATCAATCAATAGTTAATTCTGAAGTAGTGGAGGATCCTTCCCTGGTATGCAGGCTCTTCGTTTCGTTCTCAATTGGGCCTCTCAAACTGCAATATCCAGGCTAGCAAGCGATCACACAAAAAGTCTCTTGTTTTTCGAGGGCAGGAGGATCTTTGCAGTAAATGCAGCAGGCTTCTCCTGAACATGTCCTTTCCAAAGAGGACATTCTCCCCTTCTCGACAGGGTCAATGGTTTATTGGACCTTGGAGACAGCTGGCAGATAAGCCACATACAACAATGTGCCTTACTAAAAAGGTGCAAATGGGTGTATGCGCACTCTGGTTTTGAAAAAGCAGAGAAAAAATATAAAATTCATATGAGAAAACTGTTTGCCACACAGTTTAGATTCTAAGTTGTTATTTTAAATCAAATATTAAAATTCAACCAATTAATCAAATTTCAATTAGAATTCCCTTCACTATTTTGTAAAATTAAATTTTGGAAAATTAAGTTATCCTTTTTATGTACTCTAAACTCCCCTTCAAACAATCTCTCCAAGGTCACTATTAAACCATATTTTATAAATAAATATATCTTCAGAATGCATGTAATGGGGTGTAAGCTCATGATGACAATCCAATGATGCTGAGCTTGGTTCTATATATATCTGTTTTCACCCAATAAAACTTAATTATTTAGCTTATTTTACCTAGGCTATTGTTTTCTTAAGATTTTGAAAATTGAAATACTACCCTTTATTTTTGTATTCAAAATGAACTAGAATGTGGTGACTGATTTTTAAAACTATAATTTTTTATTTAAGTTATGCAAGCTGAATTGAATGTAGTGTGTTAGATCATTAAAAACGCAACTTAGTAAGAAGAAAAAAAAAGAGAGAAAAAAATGTGTTCTGTTTACCCCAATAATTTTAAAGCAAGGCTTTTCTTCAATTCGAAACTCTTAATGCATGACCCCTTCATAGATGTTCATCAAACAAAATTCTGGCTCAGTGTAGCCCTTCTTATAGTATTTGCATCAGAAAAACACTGATAAGTTATGCTCACTCATGTTTTAGCAGGTCCTTATAAAACAAATCTGGGTTATTAAAAGTCCTTAGAAACTCCTTAATTTTTGATTCCGGAAAAAGGTGGGAACTCTGACTTAGAAACTACTTTGTATGAAATTTTAATCAAACTTGTTTAAGTTTTAAAGCATTATTTACGATCCCTTATTGAAATAAATTAAAAAACTCAAAAATAGCGTCAAATATATTTTATATTTGAAAACCTTTGCACATGCAGTGGCTCCACCTGATTTTGTCTTTTGTTATTTTAATTTTCATTTATAATAGATAGACATTAAATGAAAACAATTAATGTCATTTCATTAAGTGATCTTTTTTGTACCTATAGATAATCCGAATCTCTATCCGAGAATTCTGGAAAAGCTGCTTTTGTATTTGGAAACCCTGGTGATTCCATTGTCTTCCCCTCTCCTCACACACAACCTTCTTTGTACCCTAAAATAAAATATGCTCGGGAAGGAGACCTTTGTATTCAAAGATCGATTATTATGTTGTCTAGAAAAAAGGAATACAAGAATTGTAATGCAAATCGCCACGGATTTCCTGATAATTTACGAAATATTCAAATTTGAATTTGATTGTCTGGTTGTCGGCTAATTTGAACAATAAATATTGTTGAAATAAAATTACTGCAGAACAGATTTATTTTTTATTTGATCGTAAAATACGTTAATAGTATGCAATAAAATATAATTCATACTTTTTGCACACAAAATGTAAAAATAAACATTTACCGATTTCTGCACAAAATGTTTGACTAACTTAGAAATCGAAACTTTGATTGGGATTATAGGGGGAAATGCATTTAAATGGATGCAATTAGGTTTTATTGTGATTGATCGTGAGAAACGGATATTTTGTGATAAAAAAATAAAATGTTTTGAATAGTTGAATTCGAAAGAATGAACAATCCGCCATTTTTTAAAAACGAGTGAAATTAGTACATATTTATGAAGAATTTCTTTCTGATTCCAAATATTCAAACAAAAGTTCTTTAAAAGAATTACTTATTTAAGTATTAAGAAAAGAAAATGCCCCAAAACCAGTCCGATCAAAACATTCAACAAAATTCGTGACGTAAAGAGACCCTATCATTTCTATGGTTATCGTAAGGTTTCTGCCAAATAGTTAGCGTTAAAAAAGTTGGTCTTGGTAGACCTTTGCCATATTCCGTACAGGTTTGGATGATTTGCAAGAAACTTGCAAATCTGGTTTCCGCTGCTGCATTTCAAGCCAAGACGTTTGCGAAGCCGTGACGTCACATTCAATGCCAATGAAATGAGTCGTTTTCTCGCCAACCTCTAACAAGGTAATTTTGATTGCAAATTTAAAAAAAAAGAAAAAGCGCATTGAGCAGAAATTTTCATGTTTATAGCCTATTTGAAACATTTAGAATTGAATAAAAAAAATTTTTTAAATGTGGGAATTGTCCATTGCACATTTTCTAGATGCGATTGAAAATTTACAAATTAAATCACGTTTGATATAAGTGAGTTATGGATTCATCGATATTGTATGGAATAGAATGTATCCGTTATACATGACTTTAAATTTTATGAAATGCATGTTCCATATGTAGATCTAGCCTACAAAACCGAATGATTGATTTTATCCGGATTTTGATCAAACCATTAACAAGTTTTGAATTTCGTAATTTCTCTTTGCCAAATGCGGTTAAGAACGTAATTTCAAGTGGAGAATCACTTTTCTGGTGCTATAATAACAATGCAAGTAGTCCATAAATTAAATTCTGCATATACAAATTACACACATTCCGGAAAAGAGTATAAATTTTTATACAAGAAGTGTATAGTTCTTTTTTTTTATAAGAATTCCGGTTAAACAATATTATCTGCTGGAGAATGTTTTCGGATGCTGTGAATAATGGAATTTCGATTACGAAACCCTCTTTCTTATACAATTGAAACAAGAAAGATCAATTTGTTTATAGATTCGGTAAATAACTACAGCATATTTATACTTGAATGTTTTCCGAATATATTCCGGAACAAAATTAGCACAGGATTTCCACAATTAAGGTTTTTTTTTGCTAAGGTTTCACAGTAGGTTGATTAAAAACTTCGGCATTCCAGATAAACCAGAATAAAAAAAAAACTTTTTATAATAATATATTCATTTCTAATCAGTGCAAATTCAACTATTTCACCATAGCAAATTAAAAACCATAAAAAAAACCCCACCCAACTTCAAAATCTCAAATGAAATTTATAAAGAAAGACAAATTTTCGACTTATCGCCGTTTTTTGGCAAAATAGCGCCAATTTTCTCGTAAAACTTGATTTTCAAAAAAATCCGGTTGATTGAATGCCGGATAATTGGACTTTTACTGTAATACTTTTTCCAACAAGGTAAAATGCTTATTTGACGAATGCGATAGCACAAGTCAAATAATTTACCAAATTTGAAAATGTATTTTCTCACTTGTTGCATACAATATTTTTTATAATCACGAGCAAAAAAGTAGTTTTAATACATATATTAATGTTGGCAACTCGAGTCAATGAATTTCTTCTGAAAATATGCATTTCAATACCAAGACTATGATATTTGAGCACGAGGTGTGCGAGAAAATACTTTTTAACACTAGTGTGAAAAAGTTACTTTCCCGCACTCCTCACGAAAAAATACTACTTTCGCCACTATTTTTGATTAAAAAAAGTTTGGCAGGGTATCAAAAATATGGCAGATGTGTCTTGTTATAATTTTTTAATCTTCAAATGTTATAATTTTTTAATCTTCAAATAAAATTGTGGAAAATACTTGACCCTTTCCTTCGTAACTTTAAAATGTGGAAAACTTCCCGCTCAGTAAAATTTTAAATAGGGTTTGAAAAAAATATTCAGTAACAAATAAAGTGTCGATTCCAGTACTAAACACTATTATTGAATTTAGAGATTTCTTAAATCGATTTGTCATCAGCCTAACATTGTGATTTAGTGATAAATTGATTTAACACTGCTATAGACCCTCCCCCTGCACGACTGACAGGATTGTGAAAAATATGTGCTGAAATATAAAATAAATGGGGCTTAATTTTGTAAGTACTTTTATAACATAATAAATCATTTAAAATGTATTTTATTAACTTTGTAACTGTCTTAGAATTCCAATGATAATATATGCATACCTGTTAACTTTGCAGAATGAAAATTAAGGAGATTTTTTTTATACACAGAAATCATAAGGCGTTGGTATTTTTGTAGCTTAGAAAATGTAAAAAGGTTTTTTTTTATTGTTAAGGAAAGTTTAGTATCTAATAAAAAATATTACATTTAGTAATTTCACTTCCTAAAATAAATAATAAATATCATACATAATTCATATTTAGTAAAACTACTATTATAAATTAGTAATGGTATTTTGCAATTTTTTAAAGAAATACATAACTGGAATAGAAGCAAACTAATGATACAATATGACAGTTTGTATCTAACCTTTAAAAAAACATGATTTCAGAGATTATTTTGGATTATCTAACAGATCCAGGCAGATTTCAAATATTACACTTAATTTTTTTTCTCCGCAAAATAATTTAAAAGAAGCTGAATAATGCTAAAATATGATTGGTTGTAGCTTTTAGTTTCAGAAAAAACATGATTTTAAAGGCTATTTTTGGTAATGAAAAGGATTCAAATGGATTTGAAATATCTAACGTTTAATCTTGGGAGATCGTTCAGATATCAGCAAATTCCAAACTAATAATAATAATATATTGAAATATGAACATTCGCCAAAAGTTATTAATTTACACAAAATACATATACACACATATGTAAACTAACATACGATGTACTAGGATTGAAAATTTCAACTTTAATTTTGAATGCAACACCTCTTTGTAATAATAGATTTTTCAACAATAAATACATAATTAAAGCAATAAAATTATCTTTAACTACTGAAATAATAGTGCTGCTTAAATCGAATTCTGGAATGCGGATCGATATTTGGAATATCGCGGCTGTCTGCATTGTATTGATGTAGTGCTTTACTTCGGAATTTCGATATTTCACAAACGATGTTAGCTGTAAATCGCATCGTCGATATTGGTACTAAATCGATATTGCGTTACATCGATATAAAGCCCAGTCTTACTAAACACTGAAATTAGATTTGAAACATTGTGAGGTAAGTAGTTTTAAAATTACTGATCCAAAAAAATCCTTAGTGAGATCTTTAAAAACCACAGAAACCGTACTTTGAGCAAGGACTGTGTTTGGAGGGTTTCCTCGAACATGCCAGAACCAAAACCCGACCCATCCTATCTATTAAGTGGTCTGAATAGAGAGTAGGTCTATAATTAAGTCGTGGATTTTCCCTATAAAAGGGATAAAGGTAGATGGCACCTTTGTCCAGAGTGCAATTCTTCGGAAAAAATTGCTAATCAACGAAATATCTCTCTTGACTAATACTGTGATTTCTTGGTTCTAAATAAAGTTTTTGAGATATTTTTTGTTTCAAACGATAAATAATAGAATTTCAGGTTTATATATTAAAGAATTTTGTTAATTTTTCTTGTCATTCTTTTTTAAAAATGTAGCCAACCTTGGCTGTTTTTTAATTGCTTTTTTTAAAAAACTGTATGAGTAAAATCCAAATATTACAAAATAGTAAAGTTGTAGAACTCATTTTAGATTGCGTAATGCAAAAAATCGCTATAAATTTTTTTGAAAATTAACGTCAGGAGAATCGTTTGATTATTCCTTCAAATCGCTTAGATTACGGTAGATCTTTCACTTCTTCTTAACACTAAAAAGAGAAAAAATCCAATAATATTAGCATATTTTCTGTTATTCTGTCTATTCATATATATTATAATAATAGTTCAGTGCTTTCACTTTAAATTAAACTTCTTGGAATTGATGAAGGCATAGTATATTTAATAAGTCACAAATAAAATCACACAATGCCCTGCACGTGACGACATTGTCTCACACATAACATTTGTTTATAAAAAAAAGTACCTGGGTATAAGCTTACCTTTTCTCTTAAAAACATTTATGAATTAGTAATATGAATCTAGGAAATAGATAAAAATATGCTGAATTTACATAACTTTAGTAAAATCAGACGAATTTTTGACATATAATGAAAAGTCTTTCAAAATAGTGTGTCCTGCATCTGACAGTTAAGTTTAATTAAAAAGCTTGGGATTTATAAAGTTTATCATAAAAATCTTGTGCTTATAAAATCACCCTACTCGAGTACTTTCATCAGACCATAGCAATTTCTAAAACTTCATTCTTACAAAAAAGATCTACAAGCAAATATAGTTTAAAATGTTGTCTGAATGTCTTGCGCGTGACGGTGGAAAGACCCATTTGTTGTTTATCATTCTTTTCTAACATGAAAATAATTATTGTTCCAGTCCAGTTCATGGTCATTGAAAGTCATTAATATTTTGAACTTGTTTTCAAGGCCTTAAAAGTACTTGAAATTGCTAAGAGGTCCTTAAAAGTGCTTAGAATTTCTTTAAAGTCCTTAATTTTTACTGGTGTTGTGTGCCTGACATCAATATTTATAAAATTTCGATTTACTTATTCCCTTGAGACCATCCATGCTACTCCAGAATTGCCTGGTATGATTGTATTTGTTAACTTATGTGTCGTTTGTTTTTTTAGCAGACACATTTTACGAGTATTATGCCTGGAAGTTGCACATTCAATGAGCTATGGCCAAAGTATAGTGCATATGAAATATGGATTGCAACATCATCAAAGTTGATTCATAAGGCAAATGGTGCATAAAAGATTTTGATATTAGTGCTAGTTGCAAAGCAGCTCTAAAATCACACATTAAAGTCATGCATGAAAACAAATTTTTGAAGGTCCTTAAAAAACATTATTTAGGTCCTTAAAAGTCTTTGAAAAATTATTGATTTTCATTCTGTGATTTCAGTGGAAGCCATCTCATAATTATTTAAGGATGACAGAATAAAAATAATACTGTTGTTGTCCTCCTCTGATTAAAGCAGTAAAATCAAGAACCCTTTTCATAGAAAGTTGGTATACATGTTCTTAAATGATATCTTCCAAATTTGTTTCAGTAACTTTAAGGTGCCTTTTTGAATGATCCCAATGAAAATTGGTAAACATGTTTTCAAATAATGAAATCCCATTAATCAATGATTCTTATTAACCCATTGATTTAATGGGATGGGAATCACTGATTAATGGGAATTCATTGAATAATTTATTAAACAAGTCTTTTTAAATGATCCCATTGAAACCAATGAAAATTCTCCCAAATTTATGCAAGGTAAAACAAATGTCTCCTCAAACATGTTCCTCTGCTTATTAAAGCAGAGTTTAAATGTGAATCCAGGGTGGTGTAAATGAACAAATATTTTCATTTGAAGTTATCTGAAGCGCTTTAAGAAGATCAACATCAAAGTGGTGAGATCGTGGTGTCGTCAGATCCTCAAAGGTCTCAACTTCCTCCACTCCCGCCAGCCACCGGTCATCCACAGGGACCTCAAGTGCGACAACATCTTCATCACGGGGACGACCGGGGTGGTCAAGATAGGGGACCTTGGGCTGGCTACTCTCAAGAACAGGTCGTTCGCTAAGAGTGTCATTGGTGAGTCCCTCTTCTTTGCCCTTCATTTGGGATGAAAACGCATAAACGGAAAAACATATCTGGAATTCCTTAAAAAGTTTGCCATAAAATCAGGGAACTTTTTTCGTGATATTTGTGGCCACCTTGAAACCAAAAGAGAATTATTTTTTTTAAATAGAAGTAGCTTTCAATAGAATTTGTCCTATACATTAATATACTGTGGAGATTATTCAGAGACACTGTATTTGAAGAGGATTTAACAATCTTTTCTCACAATTTGAATGAGTCATTTCACAAAAAAAGAGATGAGCATTGCTAATTATTGTTCTTTCAATAAAAATATAGTCATTTGTACATTTTCCATAATTGATTTTCTAATAGTATTGTTTCACAATTTTTCTGTTTATAATTATGAATAGTGATATATTTATTTTAAAGTTCTATTTTATTTGTTATTATTATTTTTTAACAGCAATAATACAGGTTTAAAAAAAGCTGGCAGCATCTAAATGAATTGGGAAATTTCAAGGCGTTTTTATCAGGCAATTGGTTGCCTGGGTTTTGCTAGCAATTTCGAAACTATAAAAAGAGTGAATATGTATGAGACGTTACTCGGAAGGATTTTTGTGTACTTTCGCCTGTGTTTGAAGCTTGTATATATATAGTAATTGTTTTTGCGAGAAGGAAGAATAGTTTTTATCTAGTTGTGATTTCATTCGAGAAAAATTCCTGACCGTATTGATTTATGTGTTGAAAAACCATTTTTTAATCTATCTCATTATAAATTATGTTTTCTTGTTTAAAGGGACTCCAGAGTTTATGGCTCCCGAGTTATACGAAGAGAACTATGACGAAAGTGTGGACGTGTATGCATTTGGAATGTGCATCTTGGAGATGGCGACTTCTGAATATCCGTACTCAGAGTGCACAGGGCCAGCGCAGATATACAAGAAAGTGACCAATGTAAAGTGACCAGCTTAAACATCTAGTATATTTTGATTTTTTTTTTAATTTCAGGCCTAATATTCCTTCATTTTTTGTTTTCCCCTAAAATTCCACTTAAATATTTCGATAATAATTGAAAACTCGGAACTTCTCAGATTTTTCTCCAAACCTCACGAAAATAACTTGATATTCCTACTGATGAGAAAAGTGGATTTAATTAAACTTGTATGCTTGGTCAAAATAGTATAATTGTTCAATTATATAACTGTTATTTTGTTAAGAAGTTGTTTGACTTTAAATTTTTCGAAAATTGGCATTTTTTGCCTTTATTGAAACAAGCTTTGGAAAGAATATGTCTTCAAAAGAATTATCCCTAAATGTTTATCCCTGAAAGTTTAAGAATTATTCCTAAAATATTTCTGAAATTTTTTAGTTTATCTCTAAAATTCTTACCTAAATTTTTTTGAAAACATACTGCGTTACCTGTTACTTGTTTTTTTGTAAATTAAATATTTGGTCCTAATGCAGACATCTCAAGGGAGATCAGGATAGAATATTTCATATTTTGAAAATCAGAATAAAGCCACATTTAACTGAAAGATTTTTTTCCAATTCCTTTATTTTATTATTTTCAATTTAAAATGTGTCAACCCCAGTACATTATTTTTGTTCATTGTCTAAACTTTTTTTTTCTGTCAAATTTGCAAAAGACGTTTCCCCAATCTTTGGTAGATAAAGTGGAAATAGATAGAGCACACTCCTGCGCCAAATGCAAAAATCTACTCCAAGCTGTTCTAAATTCGTTATTTTGGTCATATTTGTGCCCAAACACCTTTTTTTTCTCCCCAACTGCGCTTGAATTCAATATTTTTGCTCTCCTCGAAATATTTCCTTTCCACCAATACACGTGATTGGTGTCTACTAATACTGCACTTGATTTCAAGCTTGATATCCACTGAACCTGCGTACGTTCAGACTTCCTCAAAACTCGTTATCTCGACAGCAGGCGTTATTGCCGAGAGGCATATTGTTGCGATAGACATTCCAGTATATTCGGCGCTAATTTCTGACATTTACTTTGGTGTGGTGGTCATTTTCTCTGAGTGCTATGGTGTTGCAATATCCGAGATTTGCACCGATATTACTGGGAAAATGTCGAGGATTTGCGACACTAATGTATTGCCAAGATTTAAGTTGTGATGGTCATTTTCGTTGAGTCTTTCACCAATATAATAGCGCTGTTGTGTTGAGATTGCTTTGGTTAATTCAACTCTATTGCTGATATTTTCATCATGGTTCGTACGGTCCTTAAAAGTCCTTAAAAACTCGAAAAAATTTCTAAGGCCCTTAAAAGTTCTTATTTTTTAAAAAAATCCTTAGAAGTCCTTATTTTTTTCCAAGTTAAAAACCAATGTTAACCAAATTTGAGGATCATCATTTAAAGTGTTTTCATCCTTCCTGCCTTTTTTGTTTAAAAAAAAAAAAGTTTTTCTCCGAAAATAGCATCTTTTCTGTTCTTTTCTGGAAAAAAAACAAAATTTTCAAATGGAATGCAATATGCGGATCACCCCTGCCGAAATCGCCTTTTGCGCATGCGTATTCATGTACAAACGTGCCACGCACAGACCAGTGACTCGCTGAAGTCATTGAATGGCTTTTGATGCCAGGTGCATCATTAGTAGGTAGATTGCTGGGGTATGTCCCAAAAATTACGTACGTAATTTCATACGTACCTTGATTAAGTGTATGCCTCTGGATTTTTTTTTACCATGCCTCCTTATTCAAAATAGAGATGAAAGTTATTGGAAACGGTAGTTTAAAACTTATTCTAAGGTATATAAACCATAAAGTGTTTTTTACAAAGCATTTAAAAAGAATATATTTCTGCCCCAATACGCAAAATCGCGATGCTCTCTTACTAAATTTAGGGGGACGTTTTGTGTAATTTTAGCTATTGCTAATAAATTTCTGAACGTCCGTTTTATATTTGAAATTAAATATCACAGGGTTGTAATCAAAATCCCGGATTATTTCCGATTTAAAATATATATACACATCTTTTAAAGCCTATAGTAGCTGCATGTATGACAAAAAATTGCAGTTTTAAGCAGAATTTGATCTGATTTTGGAAATAAAAATTTGCATATTTTAAGACATAGTCCAAGTTCTTTAATTAGAATATTCTTTTTGTGATATCATGAATCTGGTATGCTTTTAATAGCCAACAAAAAGTACGGCTAAATTTGGAGAAATACTATCTCCTGTTTAACAATGGCTAAGCCTAAAAAGTAAAGTTAAACGGTTGGGGTTGATCAAATTTTAGAAATTTTTTCATTGAAGTTGATTGCAAATACTTATTAACATTCTTAGCTAAATATTACAGTTATAAATTGCTATCTTTGTACAAATCAGGGTGGTGATAGACCAGGTATTCAGGGAAATGTCAGGGAAGTTCTCTCTTCTGGACAACTCTGGGAATTTCGTACAATTATTCTTTAATCAGGGAATTTTAAAATATTTGAGTTTCTTTTCTCGCATTTCCTGTGCGGGTGCGGACATCTATCTCGGATCGCGTCACGTGAAGTGGATGCCGTGAAGTCAGCGCCGTATTGTGAGAAAAAAATCCTCAAACTTCAATCTGACTGTATCCTTTAGAGACATGATTATTTTCTTCTTGCCTCGCGTTTTTTATCAACAGAATATATTAAAACTCAAATTATTTACTTATTATTTATGTTAGATTTTTAGTTACCTTATAACTTAGAAGCGTGGCCGCCAGTAACCTTTCGGTTGAAAAAATCTTCTAATTTTAATCTAACTGTTTCTTTACAGATATGATTATTTTTCTTCTTAACTCGGATATTTTGTCAACAGAATATATTAGAGCTCTAAATTCCTTAATATTTAAAATTGATTCTATCAGATTTTTTTCGTTTTTTTTTTTAACCGTTTTAGCACTGTGTTACAGTTTTGCAACAATCCTAAAAGCATTCATATGCAAAAATGTTTAGATCCTGTACTTGATTGAAGTTTTTAATTCCTGCCCTTTTGAGCATCATTGTTAAAATTTTCAAATCATTGTTAATTTAAATGTATTCATCGAGGTAGAAAAATAAAATAATGTAGAAATTATGGCAGAAAACCAGTTACGAAATTTTGCAATTTGCTTTAAAAGTACCCTCGGAAACAGGAGATTATTAAAAATATGCATAATTTATATTGCACTTCAAGAATTTAAACTACATTTAGTAAAAGTATAACTATATCTCAAAATGATTGGTTATAATCATAAGAAATTAAAAGAAATTTCATTCATGAATTTTAATATGCATTAAAATTTTCTTTTCATTCAATTTCTCCCCATCGTATAAATCACAAAGAAAATTGAGGTCCTTAAAAAAGTTAACAAAGTACTTAGAAAGTCCTTAAAAAGTCCTTATTTTTTATTTTGAAAATCTGTATGAACCATGTCATTGGTGTGTTGGTAATTCAAAAAGTGCTTTGTAACATCCGATATTACTGACATTTGTGTACGTTTTTGCGATGTTCATTTCTGCTGTCTTCAACTTATATAATATCCTTTGTCTAGATTTTTTGGTATTGTAAGTGCTATAACTAATGTTTACTTTAGTATGATGTTCATTTTCGCCAAGGCTTATGCTTATGTAATAGCAGCTATTACCAAGCTTTGTGACCCTGATTTGGTGACTTTCGCTTCGGGCAGCTGGTGTTGTAGCCGCTATGTTAGCGATTGGTGTCTGCTTGAGATCTCTGATGGATTTCACTGTTTGGTTTTAATTGATTCAATGTAGAATGAATAAAATTTAATATGATCTAGTACCTGAAAATTAGTCCCAAATGTCATTTAACTGCATAATCCATGTGTAAAATTGTAATTTTGACTGCAATTGTGAGTAAAATTGTTTGTTGCTTTTTACTTTATCAAAGAAACTTAAAGATATAAGTAATTGTTTAAATATAAAAGTGGAGGCTATTTTTTCAGTACTTAAACTGTAGCTTAAAAATTTAGGAAACTGGGTTTAGTTAGATTTACCAGTTCTCAATATCATAATTGTTTGAAGTTGTTTGACATAATTAAAAGAAGAAAAAAAAAAAATACTTCGGTTTTCCTCACTTTCACATGAATTTTGCCGGTTTTACTTTAACTTAATTATTTGAAATAACTTTATTGAATCTAAATACAAAAAAATAAGTTTCGTGTTTTTGCAAATGCGAGAGATATCTTTATACTGTAGTTACAAACTATAACTATTCTTAAAATTGCAACTTATGCTATAATTCTATGAAAAAATTGTGTAGGTTATTTTGTGAAATTTGAGGTTTTAATTAACTGTGCCATTTAATGTAACAATAGGTGTATTATTCAGTATAGTATTCAAGAGATTTTTACAATTTGTTTTATAAGTCAAAATAATTTATAAAATGTTAAGTAATGTAAGCTGCAAATATGTTATGTGTGACAATAATGTGTTTTTGATTGCAGTGTTGTATACCATGGTTTAGTTTTTAGAATATTTAAAGGATATATATGATAATTTTTTAAACAAATTACTTATACCTACATTGCTTTCTGTTTTTATACCATTTAAAGTTATTATTTATAAAATCTGAAAGGTTAGTTCACCTGCTAAGAAAATAATTACTTAACTTCTAGAATGACATTTTCATTAAAAAGATGCTCTATTGAATTTGCTTCTTCTTTGACAAAGTTTGTCTACTTACTAAAGATTTTTTTCTCCTACAAATTTTTTTTATTTTTCTGCTGTACAAAAGTTGCATGCTACAAAATATATTTTTCCTGCTAATAAACTGTCCTGCTACAATTCTTTCTAAGTGAGTGTGAGCAAGGAAAAGTGTTTCAAACCAAAAATTTATGTTTTAAGCTGGCTTTGTATTAAATGACTTTATTTTGGTTTTAGGGCATTTTGCCACAAAATTTCAAAAAAGTAGAACAACCAGAGCTGAAGGAAATCATTGGAATTTGTATATCGTCCACTAAGGAAGACAGGTAATGAACGCACATATCTATGAAAAATCTTTTATACTGTTCATTTGGGTGGACCTTTTCTTTTCGCTTTGTTCAGTAGTTTTGTGTCTGAAAAGCAAGACGGTAGTAGTTAATGTGAAAAATGTCTTAGGATTCTATATAGACCCCCAGAATTGGTCTTTTTCATTATAGAAAATACATAAAATCAGAGATTTTGGAAAAATTTAAAATACAAGCACGTGAATATAATGCTGTGTAAACCATCAAAACCATATACTTTTAATTATTTTGTCACGTATTTGAAGCACAACTCTCAAATCATGAGCTGTACAATGTACATGAGCAATGTGAAGAAGTTTACCCGCGTTTTACTTTGAAACATGCTGAACGGACATACATGGTCTGTCCAATAAACACACAAACCACCTTGCTCTTGTGGCCTTGAGTTGAAATTCTTGCATAAGCAATGACTACTTTGTTGCAGCCATTGAAGTTATCAAGGCAAATGTATCGCTCGAACCGGGATTGCTTTTTTGGGTGTTTTATGCTCTTGTTGATGATGAACAGATGGAACAACATAACAGTAAAACTTTGAAAAATTCTCACAAAATTCATAAAAAAGTTGTTAGGAATGAGAAGAAATCACGAATGAAATAATATCAAAAAAGCAGTTCAAAAATCAAAGTCATGCTGGTCGGGTTTTTTTACATTCATGGTGTTATCCACCATGAATTTCTTCCTTAACAGTGAATGCTGCTTTCTTCTTAGAGGTTCTCAAGTGTTCTTGTGACACCAAATTTGTGTGATGCTACATCATGACAATGCGCCTTCACATTCAACACTGATTGTCCACCAGTTTCTGACCCATAATGTGTCCCTTCCTATTCACCAATTTAGCCTGGTGCGACTCCCGAAAAAGGTCATGCATGGGGCGGGACATTAAAGCAGCTGAAGAGCTCTAAAGACTTCCAGGAATGTTTTGAACAAAGAAGGAGGGACAAAGTGAGATGCGGTCGCTCCTTTCCTGGCCGCATACTTCCTGTGCATGAGCAGGACAAAAATGTTAATTTTTCTGATGTCCAAACTAAACGTGCATTTAAATTAGAGTTAAGAACAAAACATTATAAATAAAAGGCTGATTTTAATCCAGATGAAAATATATACAGTTGACAATTACATGCTTAGTGGGTTATCACTACAGCGATATGCAAGATACGAAAGAGAAAGTGTACACAAAACACTTGCCTATATATATCATTCTCTACATGAACAGTTGCAGTTAAAACAGATAAAAAAATTTGCATATAATAAATAAGTTAACTTTCCTAGAAGTAACTATAAACAACTCAACCTAGTTCACTCAATGTTTACGTTTGTAAACGAACTGGTCTGATCAGACTGAATGATGAAAAACGTATAACCCTTAAACACTATGGGTACCAAAATACTTTATGTTTTCCAACAATCTGCTCCCTTTTTCATCTTTAGTTGGCAATTACACAATTCATTTACCAAAACAAATTTTAAAGAGAACATATGCAAACACTATTTATCTAGAAACAAACAATAAGTTCATGCAGAAAAAACACAGTCACTAAATGAATATGCATGAAAAAAACTTCTAATCAAATTCATGACTAAATGTGATCAACGTAGGAGTCGGGAGCAAGAAAGAAAAACATCTCTACAACTAGAGAAGGAGAATTTTATCCAATAGCAAAGTAACTTTCTTAAACTAACAAAACAAAATATTACTATCCAGGACACAAAAGCTTTTCTATGCAATTCTTCTTACCATCAGCTCCAAATTGATCAAAACTATTAACAACCTCACCGTGAATAAAAATCACTTAAATTCACATTACAAAAAATTTTACATGCCCCCAAAAACACTAAATCGAACCCCCCCCCCCAACAAATTTTTTTTTTTAGTTACAAACACTTTGTTTCATAAACCACCAAACAAACTTTACACGTGAATAAAAATCACTTAAATTCACTTTACAAAATTTGACATACCCTAAAAAAACTAAATCGAAATCCCCCCAAAAATTCTAAATTTTATACACCTTGTTACAAAATTCAAACAACAAATCCTTGGTCAAAGGCTTCGTGAAAATATCTGCCAAATTAGACTTACTTTTGACATACTTCAAGTTAAATGTCTTGTCCAATACTAAATTTCTTAAGAAATTATATTTTATATCGATGTGCTTAATTCATGGTTTTTAACTGGTGAGTTAGAGAAACCAATAGCAACTTGGTTGTCACATAATATCATACATTCACCAAGATTTAGATTTAAACTTTCATTGTCTAAAACATTCTTTTAACTAGATCAATTCTTTTGCTGCTTCTGCAAGAGTAACATATTCTGCTACCATTGTAGACAGACTTACACATTTTTGCTTAAAGGTTCTCCAGGAAATAGGAGCTTTATCCAGAAAAACAATATAACCTCCCATGAGACTCGATCATCTCTATTTACAGCGAAATCAGAATCTGAATAACCTGTTATATTCAAGTTTTGAGCTTTAGACAGTTCAAGTTTATACTCACAAGTATACTTAACATAACCCAATAATTTAAGTAAACTATTCCAGTGATAGATACCAGGATTTTCTTGAAACTGTGATAATACATTAACAGCATACATGATATCTGGCCTGGTTCTACTAGCTATAAATGACAAACATCCTATAAGATTTCTATACGGAATATTCGACATTTCTTCTAGCTCTATACTATTACTTGGAGAATCTGCTTTTGACAACACTTGGCCCTTAGGTATAGGTAAAGAACTTATAGGATTTCTATAATTATCATACAATTTACACACTTTATCAATATATGAATTTTGATGAATATACAGTTTATCCACACACTCCTCAAATTCAATCCCCAAAAGCTTTTTATTACTTCCCAGTACTTTGAGGTCAAAGTTCTTTTTTAACATTTTTATACCTATCTCAATATCTTTCTTGGATTTACCAAATAGTATTATATCATCAACATATAATAAACGTATTAGATTATCGAATTGATATACACAGTTACTCCAAGTTAATTTACTGAAATTTAAGCTCAGCAATACTTCATCTACTTCAAAGAACCACTGACGGCTACTCTGATGAAGTCCGTAAAGAGCTTTCCTCAACAGACATACTTTGGTATTGTCTACTTCATAACCCGCAGGTTGTCTCATATATATAACTTCATTAATTTTAGCATATAAGTAAGCATTGTTAACATCTAGTTGAACATGAATCCACTTTAGCATACATACATAAAGAGAAAAGAACAATCTTGTGATAGAAAAGTTTACCACTGGACTAAAAACCTCCTTATAAGACTCCCTTAACTTGGCAAAAACCCTGAGCAACTAATCTCGCTTTATATCGAACTATTTCATTTTTTCTCATTCGTTTTTAAATTAAAGACCCATCTATTTCCCAAAATTTGTGCTCCACTAGGTGGTTTGACTAATTCCTAAACTTTTTGATAATTTATGATCTGTATTTCTTGGTCCATAGCTTTACCCCACTCATTGGCTTTAGGTGACCTTACGGCATCTTTATACGATTTCTGAATTTTTATTTCGATTAAATTAGCTTCATTGGGTGGTTGGTTTAGCTCAGAAACTTTACCAGTTGAATCATCTTTACCGCTAAAACTAAACATATTTTTGTCGCATTCTATATTATTGCGATTACAATAACCAATTACGTCATTAAATGACCTTAACCTGATATTAGAGCCTTCTATCCCATATAATAAATATCAATTCTACTGCCAATTGTTCTAGGAACAGCTTTTCTAATCCAATTTACCTCTAAACACGGAGTTAACCTGGTTACACCCTTATCAGCAATATTAGTAACCCCCTCATCTACTTTAGTTTGAGGTTCAAGTCGGCTAGCTAGCAAGTCTACTATTCGATCCAAATCCTCATCATCCGAGTAATCAGGTACTGAAAAATCTAACTCAGGATACCTCAGTGACCTAGGGCCCAGTGCCGCTTCCACCCCACTTTTTGACTCATCGAATCTGACATTTATGGTTTCAATTAACCGATTTTCATCTTTACGATATCCCTTAGTTTTCTGAGCATAGCCCATCATAATACCCAATTTTGCCCTCATATCAAGCTTTTTCCTCGTCTGCTTAGGAACACCTACATAAGCTTGACCCCTGAATGTCTTCAAATGTGCAACTGATGGTTTTTTGCCCGAGTACAACTCAAACTGCGTTTTGCTATTTCCTTTATGGCACACCCGATTCCCACACATAGGTGAAACACAACAATGCTTCGCCCCAAAACTATGGGTACCAAAATCCTTTATGTTTTCCATCATTTTCAAATGGGCCCAAGTAATGTCCCCTTTTCACACGAACCATTGCTATAAATTGTGTCAGCTATTTAAAAGTAAATCAATTGCTGATGAGAACAACATGGCTCTGGTTCCGATCTGAAAGGTGCAGAAGCTCTATGGGTAATGCGAGTGGTCAAAATAAATGTCATGCACAAAAACTGAAAATTTTTAAAGGTATTTTCCTGTATTACAAAGTTGAAGCAGAAATGCAATATAAGAAGAAGAAAAAAAAAATACTTGTCGTACCTCCGAGAGCAATTTTAAAACTATATTATTGACAGTTCATCAAAAATGGCAAAGCTACATTTTTGTACCAAAATTTCGACCATTCTTGAATACGCTATGTACTTTCAGACTTCCCCAAGCCTAATAATTCCCCGGTATGATGATAATTTTTGCCATGGCACTTATTTATACACCCTTGCTAGTCCACTATTAAGGAAGTTTTAGTTCCTTGTTTCAAGACTTATGCCGTCTGAAGTTCCTCTCGTGTTGTTTCTGCAAGTTTCTACACTTGTTTCTGCAAGTTTTCAGCTGTAAGTGAACAACTGGCAAAAGTTTTTTCCAACATATGCTAATATTTTTTGTGATCTAACTGTTTCTAGTAGTTTTTAATCTTTGGTTTCAATTTGTGTTGATTTTCTTCTGTATAGGCCCACAGTGAAGGACCTCCTGCTGTACGAGTTCTTCCAGGAAGACTTAGGCCTGAAGGTAGAGTTTGTGTGCAAAGAGGAGGCGATCGCAAGCTCCTCCCCAAAAGTGGAGCTCTGGCTGCGACTGCTCGACCCCAAGAAGAGACAGGAGAAGCACAAGGAGAACGAGGCCATACAGTTTGAGTTCGACATCGAGGCTGACAACTGCGATGAGGTGGCACAGGCCATGGTAATTTTGTTTAATGCATTCAGACCAGTGCTATTTGATTGCCGCCAAAAAAAAAAAAAAAATTGAGATTGAATTTTTGCAGTAATGAAACAACATGTAACGGAAAAAATCATTGAACAAAAATCTGCTAGTTAAAATTTTTTATTTTTTTATTTAATGGTTTTCTTAAAAGCTTAGTCCTTTTTTTCATTTTAAGATACAGCTTGGAAAATTAATGTTTTAGAATGATTGAAGTGTTGTGAAAAAACTGTGTAGATTTTTTTGTAAAAAAATTGGCAATTTTTTGAAAAATATATATGGCAGAAGCAACTTTTTGGGGAAAATCGTTATTTTCATTTCTATGAAAAGCTTTTCAGAATTTTGTTCCTTGTAATATTGAGTGTGTTGCACAAAAAATTGTAGTCTATTTGAAGAAGCCTGAAGAGTTTTCTTAAATCGCAAACATTCAAAATACAATTTTGTGTATAATGTATTTAAATATCAACGATAAACTACGACAATATAGCTGACAGTAAATGAAAATGGAAAAATGAGCTTATTTAAAGGCCATGGAATTTGAATACTTTGCCCATGTGCATCAATACATTTAATAGTCATTTCTGCACTAAAACAAAAATCACAATTTTGAAGGTTTTTTATGAAATGCAAGTTACAGATCTACCTGAATTTACTTATGCGTGGAATAGTTTACCCCCCCAAAAAACTCTTTTAAAAAGTAGGAAAACCACTGACCTCAAAAAAAACAAAAAAACTTTTTTGCAATAAAAAAATTATAAACATGAGGAAAATTTTCAGCTACAAACACAATGATATCAAAAAAGGCCAACCTCTGATTACAGCTCTTGCTTAAGAATGTACGCTTATTTAGTTTATTTTTAAAATTTAAGTTCCACTCCCATAAAAATTTACACTACTTGAGGTTGGCGCCCGTCATAGGAATTTTAACAATGTTTGTGTTTAAATTAATTTATGGCTGTTTTAACGAATATTGGAGGAGATATGATTCCATTTGGATGGGTAGGAAATACAAAGTAGTGTAAATCTTCTTGTTCACATAGATGTAATTTTCAAAGTACAGTAAAAGCCCGATTATCTGGAATCGCCGGGAAATTAGGATTTCCGGATAATTGAATGTTGACGTTTTTTCGCCAAATTTAAACGGCAAATAACGTTAGTGATGGAACCTAACATTAAAATCGTCACAACCGGAATATTAAAAAAAATTTCTGCTTAAGCTTTTTTAGTTAAAATAATGTCATATTTTACCCTTATAATCAGCAATAATTTGAAATATATTACCAAAATTAAATCATTTTCATATCAGAAATTGGGTAAAAAAAAAAAAATAGAAGATTAAGATTAGGAAGATTATAGTAAAATATGTAAAAAAAAAAATTTAAGAGAGGTCGCTTGATAGTACCGATTCTAACTGAACCTATATTTTAGGGTTACCGGGCAGACAAAGTGGACTATCGCTATTTCAGTTCCAGAGGGGAAGTTTTCTTGTGTGCGTTTTCACGGTCAGGTTCCGAGAATTCTGGAAAAGTAGCTTTTGTATTTGGAAATCCGGGTGATTCTTTTGTCTTCTCCCCTCCCCACACACAACTTACTTTGTACCCTTAAGTAAAATATGCTCGGGAAGATGACCTTCGTATTCAAAGATTGACTATTATGTTGTATAGAAAAAAGGAATACAAGAATTGTTATGCAAATCGCCATGAAATTCCGGTTAATTTACGGACTATTAAGTTTTGAATTTGATTATCTGGTTGTCGGCTAATTTAAAAATAAATATTATTAAAATAAAATTACAGCGAAACAGATTTTTTTTTATTGATTGTAAAACACGTTAATAGTATACAATAAAATATAACCCATACTTTTTGTACACAAAAAAGAAAAAGAAACATTTTCTGTTTTGTGTACAAAATGGTTGACTAGCCTACAAATCGAAACTTTGATTGGGATTATATTGGGGACTGCATTTAAATGGATGCAATTAGGTTTTATTCTGATTGATCGTGAGAAACTGATATTTTGAGATAAAAGAATAAAATGTTTAGAATAGTTGAATTCGGCCAAATTACACATTTTCCGGATGCGGTTGAAAATTTACAAATTAAATTGCGGGTATAAAGGAATTATGGATGCATCGATACTGTATGAAATAGAATGTTATCCGTTATACATGATTTTAAATTTTGGGAAATGCATGTTCCATACGTAGAGCCTACAAACCGAATGATTAATTTTATCCGGATTTTGGTCAAACCATTAACAAATTTTGAATTTCCTTATTACTCCTTGCCTGATGCGGTTGAGAACGTAATTTCAAGTGGAAAATCACCTTTCTTTTGTTATAATTACAATAAAAGTAGTCCATAGATTTATAGATTCCGCACATACAAATTACACATATTCCGGAAACGAATATAAATTTTTATACAATAAACGATGCAAGATTAAATAGATACAAAATGGTTAGTATTTTTTATTTATTAGAATTCCGGATAAACCAAATTATTTACTGGAGAACGTTTTCCCAATGCTGTGGATAATGGAATTTCAATTACGAAACCCTCTTTCTTATACAATTGAAACAAGCTATATTTGTCTATAGATTCGGCAAATAACCACAGTATATTTATTTTTCCGGATATATTCCGAAAAAAAATATATTTTCCATTAAGAATATTAAGGTTTTTTGCTGAGAATTCACAGTTGTTTGAATAAGAACTTCGGCATTCCGGATAAACCGGAATAAAAAAAAAATCACTTTTATAATAATATATTCATTTCTAATCATTGCAAATTCAGCTATTTCGCCATTACAAATTAAAAACCATCAAAATAAAGAGAAAAAAAACCACTCAACTTGAAAATCTCAAATGAAATAATAAAAAAAAAAATTAAAAAAGATTTTGGCCTTTTTTTGGCAAAATAATGCCAATTTTCTCGCCAAACTTGATTTTCAAAAAATTCCGGTTGATTGAATGCCGGATAATCGGGCTTTTACTGTAGTATAGAGAAACTATGCTGAAACGCTTGCATTTTAATTTTTATTAAGAATTTTTTAATGGACAAATTGAGCATTTAAATTTTTTTTATTATTATTTTATCAACCAAAATAAGAAAACATTTTGAAATCCATTCAATATTTCTCGAGTTATACCCGTTTCAATTTCCCACTTTTAAATTCGCAGCAAAAACGAGACTAGCTTAGCTGTGACGTCACCCTACATTATATTCCAATTTTTGTTTCGTGAATTTATTCGTGAAACTATCGTGAATTTATTCGGATTGCTATAGCGCATTTCGATTTTTAAAAATATTTGTGCTATTCTTTTAATTCATTTTATTTCTTATTAATTTTCTTTTATTTGTGTAATTCTTTTAATCGCCGTACAATTATGTCCTCTGAATCAGCATGCAAATATTGCCTCATCCTGAAATGTAAGAATACTTCAATTACCACACTGCTAAATTATTTATCAGTGTTCTTAAACATGCAGATATCTGCAAAAAGTGGTGTAAAGTTATAAAACTAGATGGTGTTGCTGCAAAAAGTACCCTATACGTTTGTGAAGATCATTTTTATATGAGTACTAGCAGACCCGGCCACGCGTTGCTGTGGCTAAGGTTTTTGTTATATTACGTAGTAGTAAACTATTCAAGGGAAACGGTAGGAGAACACCAGTCATGAGGACCACCATGCTTTTTTACACAGATGCCATTTGTGAAAAAAACATGGCTACCTCCATGATTGAATTTCTACTACCGTTGATATTGAGCAAAAATCAATACAAAAGAAATAAATTTAAATTTTTTTATTTTTTGTATTCAAGTTTTTAACAAATGAATACATTACAAAGTTGTTAGTAAATAACATGTGACACTTAAACTTATAAATAAGGTAGGTAGGGCAGAAAGTTTTAAATCTTTAACAATAATGTTTATTATTTTGAATTATAAATACTTTTAATTTCAATTTAATTTAACACTAATCGGTTTTCAATACTTTTGGTTAACCTGTCTTTAGCTAACACAAATAGATTCGACGGTTTTCCTACACGTGAACATGCAACATATAGTTGCCCATTACTTACATGTATATATTTTAATTAAAGATTTTTGAACAATGAAGCACTAATAATTAAAAAGTTAGAAGAATTCCACTGTATTACTTTTACTATAATATGAATTGAATTTATACTTCAGTCTAAATAACACGTGGCCTGCTATGCTATTGCTCGATGAAAGGTTCATTGCTGCGTAAGCGTAAAGTCACTTCACAGAATAAAAACTAATTGTAAGGAAAGCCTTAATATTAGAAGCTCCTCCCTTGTCGAGAAACAATAAAAAAAAAGCCCCATTAATAATTATAACACAACACTCCTTTAAGAATATTTTAACACGTGATGTTGGTAAAAAGCAAAATTAGAAGGTCAAAACTTTCAGAGCTATTAGAAGTCACTTTTTGTGAAAATATTAATTAAAAATTCATTAAAAAAAAAACAATTAAAATTATAACGTTCTTTTTGCCAAAAGTCCAATCAGAAGGCCAAAACTATTTGTGTTGAAAATTTCAGAAATGTAGCCCAATTAGAAATCGTTTTGTAAAATATTTGTTAATTAGTTAATTAATTAAAAAACAAATAAAATTTTAAAATTCTGTTTTTCAAAAGTCCAATTAGAAGGCCAAAATATTTATTAATTAATTAAAAAAGTCAATTAAAAAAGAACTAAAAAAAAATTTAAATTCTGTTTTTCAAAAATCTAATTAGAAGGCTAAAACTACTTATGTTGAAAATTTCAAAGCTGTAGCCCTATTATAAATCGTTTTGTAAAATATTTATTAATTAATTAAAAAAGAACTAAATAAAAATTAAAAACTTTTTTTTTCAAAAGATCAATTAGAAGGCCCAAACTACTTATGTTGAAAATTTCAAAACTGTAGTCCTATTAGAAGTCGTTTTGTAAAAAAAAAAATTGTTAATTAAGAAAATTAATTAAAAAATAACTAATTAAAATTTTAACGTTCTGTTAAAAATAAATTAATTAAAAAAATTAATAAAAAAAGAACTAATTAAAATTTTAACATTCTGTTTGACATACATAGAATTCGAAAGCCAAAACTTCTTATGTTGAAAATGGTTTTGGGCCTGAGCAAGACACTTGATTTTTTGCTCACTACTTCAGTGCAGCGTGTATTAATATTGAAATAAAGAACTAAACCCTTTCACAAAAATAAATTTTTCAGTACTGCGGTAATAAATCAGTTGCGGTAATAAATCACATGCCATTAAATTGTAGCTTATGTGAAACGTTGGTACTTTCAACACAGCGCCATCTGTTAGAATCGTTTGAAGCTAACAGATAATAATAAACAAATAATTTGCAATAAAATAATATTGCGGCTATAAATTGAGATGTAAGCTATCCTATCTCTTAAATTAGACCAAACTGCACACGGTGTGCAAATTTGATTAAAATGTATTGTATAGTTTATGAGTGCATTGGGAACAAACAACGTGACACGTAATTTATATATTTTAAATCTATTACTTTTATTATTATGTAATGACCTAATTATTTTGAAATTCTGTCATTTATAGTAACTATCTTTGGCTCCCAAACGTTTTCATACAGTTTAAAGAAAATGTGATGTAGCCTGGAATTGAATTTGAATATTAATTCCTATACTTTTTTTTTTATAGAATCTTTATTTAATTCCGAATCGAACCTAATATTCAATAGTTTTTATGAATTCATATTTTTGTAATAATATAAATTCCTAAAACTAAAGAAAATAATTCTACAAAGTTGTTCATGCACCACATTTTCTGATAATTTCATTAGTTGAATTAGTTTCCGACATTTTTTATTTTAATTTTCTATGTTGGAAATATATAAAAAATCGATTGTCTATAATATTTGTTTTCTCCATTTATTATTTAAAATGGCTCGTAGTTGTAAAGAAACAACAAGCAGCATTTTAAAATTGATTATATATTTCATTGTAATAGAGGTAAATCCATTCGATGTATGAATAATATATATTATTTATTTCATTCAATGATCCAGTTTGTAATAAAACATTTTGCGTCCAGTGTGAGGGATGCACAACCCTCACACCTTGAAAATCTCCTCTTTCTTGTTGCATTCTACCACTATGTCGTACGGTTTGGTCTTTAATCGATGTTCTGGGGTTACTTTCCCTTTCACTGTGCAAACTTCTTCGTCTCTTTTAACTTGGACATAGCTCACAGCATAGTCTCCACATGTTTCCCTTGCCGATCTGTAAAAAAGTGCAAATAAATATTAAGGATTTTAAAACCATATAAATATTTTTGTTACCTAAACTATTACACAGGGATGAGAATCTTCCGCGATTTTCCGCGTTTTGTGTTTTTTTTTTCAAGTTTTATTCCACTTTTTAGTAATTCAGTAATTTCCGCGTTTTTCTAGCGTAATTTTGGTCATTTTGAAAAATAGGACGTAATTACTTGTGCAAATTAAAGTTTGTTTAATCAGAGTGTCTACCGGTCAGGAAAGTCACAAAAAAGTCGCGAAATCAAAAAACGGTCAAGAAAGTCACGAAAAAGTCAAGAAATCAGAGCAGAGGTCACTAAATTTTCACGCCGATTGCAAAACTGAAAAATTCGGAAATTCCCTCAGAAAAATCGACAAAAAATTCGCCATCAAACAATTGCTGAAAAAGACAATTTTTTCCCCAAAATAACGCGAAATTTTATGAACGTATAGCGTTTATTGCAACTATTCTTTTCTCTAAAACCGGCCTTATCGGCCCGTCATGTAAGCGGCAGAATTTTTTTTTTTTAATTTATAAATACTCGGGATTCCATAGTATATTTTTGTTAAATGTGGTCTAACTTTGAATGTTAAATATAGTTTGTGGAGTTTAAATATTCGTAGAACTATAATGTGTGGAGCACTTTTGCGGTATGCAAGTGTGAACTTGCTATACAGGATCGACAGGCGAAGTGTGAATGGAGGAGTTTCGTAACTTTTTCTAGTTGTATTTTCGACACGAAAAGTTAAGATAAAAATCTGCGAATCGGCAAGAACATTTTATTAACTTATTTATAAAATATTAATCAGAGAATCACGAAAAAAAAAAATATGATAGGTGAAAAAATTCCCCTAAAACTTTTGCCGATCGCTAGGCCTAACAGCACTTGTTAGTGTTTTTTTTTTATAACACTACATCGTAATTTTTAATTGAGTTGCCGTTATTATAGCAATAAATTACTGTACTAAAATTACTTATGTAATAAATTGTGCGTTTTTTTTCTTCTTAAAGGTCGTTTATTTCACGTGGAATAAGAACTATTAGTTGCCGAAAAACGGGTAGTGGAACTGGGAATTTGGATGCTGTTGGGGCTGGCGGGGGTACCTGATGTTTGACTGGATTTATGCCAAAAATAAGAATATTTATTGAAAAATTAAAAATATATTCGTGATATTTCACAAAATATACACTTTTTAAAAAATGAAATTAAAACTCATTCCCCGAACCCCGACGAAAACCTAATTTTCCCCGATGGGGGGGAGCTAAGCTTGCCCGACGGGGGTGCTATAGCCCCCCCCCCCCCCACTGGCGCCACCTCTGCCCAGGAATTGAACACAGAACTTTTAACATACAAGGCCAGTGGGTTATTCCGAATGAAAATTTATTCTAATAAATTGTTACAAATAAATCCTTGAAGTTTTTTACAGTCTAATTATTGCAATAGAAATTATTTTGATTATACCAAGTATTATTTTGGTTGATATTTGAAACAATTTAAAACCTTTTCTTAACAATTTTTAAATTCCCTATGAAGTTATAATTTTGATGATATACGATTTCATTTTACAACAGAAATTAAAAAAAATCAACACATCTTTAAAAATGATTTACATTTTTTTAAAATTCCATTAGCCAATAGCAATGCATGTTTCATTTAGTCCCGCTGTGATGAATTGACTGTGACGTCAGCTTGCATAACCTCCACATTTATGCTTTGTATTTAGTGCATAGTATCTGGCAATAAAATATTATTTTCATTTTTCAACGGAGATTTCCCGAAATTGAAATGTTTTTTAACGTTATCTCACTCTAAATTGTCATACAGTCAGGGGTCGCAGACGTCCTATAAATCCTATATTTTTTTAAAAATCGGTAAAAACGTCCTATATTGTCCTATATTTTACAATTGTCCTATATATCCTATATTTCTACATTGATTCGATCTATATTTTCTTCGAATTCGTAATAACGGCGCCGTTTGTTGCAATTTTTTAATATTTCGGATTCTTTGGCGCGATCGTAGGAGAAAAAGACCCGACAAAAACGATGTTTGTAACTGCGGCGCGGCGTTTTATCTCTTGTGACGTCACGTGCTGTATAACCTACAACTCAACTCTACTGGACCGGCGGGAGTTGTAAACATGTGAACATTTCCATAACAATCAGTCTTGAATTTCTGATCTGATTTCTCCTCCAACGTAATAAATTAATTGGCCATTATGTAGAGAGAGATGCAACAACAAAACTCTGCCTCGGGAAAAACGGATAAAAACAACTTGGGATTAACTTGCAGGACTACTAAAGAACATTTTGAGTGCTCAGTCAATAATTGATGAAGAAACAAAAGGGTTAAGATTTACTGTATGATGTCGGATGGCGATTTTTTTATTCCGAATCCTGTACGGATTCTGCGCCACGAATTGTTTACATCAAACCACTCCAAATTATGGCAACCATAGGCAGTTAGTTATCTTGCTCTTAAAAAATTGCAGGGCTGCCATTTTTTGGCGAAAATCGCCTTGGCACAGAATTCGTACTGGATTCGGAATATTAGCCACGATTTTTTCTTAAAAGTCGCCAAAATTGAAAATTACGTCAATACGTTGTGTTGTCAAATCCAAACGATCACTAGGGTTGCTTTAAATCCAAGTACCAGGTTCGCCACATTCAGCGATATTTCTCCGACTTTTCGCCGCCAATCCAGCCGACACTGAACAGTAAATCTGAATCAACAAATGACTGCAAACAGGGATAAAAAGAAAATAAGAAATTGGAACAGTTAAAAATGCTGGAAGAAAAAGACTCATGATTGCAAATAATGTAATTAATAAAACTTGATTTAGGGATGGAATATTGAGGTAATAACGGATCACGTATTCAGGATCAAGCGATTTTTTTTTTTAAAGGTGTGTTTTCTATTCTCTTAAATTCAATATAACGAGTATATAAATGTATAACGAATTAATTTTGAAGTTCAATAGCAACTGTGTGCATTTATTTGATGTTTTATATTGTCCTATATTTTTTTTGAAAAAATCCTATATATTCTTATTTTGTCACTTTGACCCCTGTACAGTTTAAATAACACATTCAATTTGAAGAAAAAATTTCTCTTCAATTCTGTCTCTTCAAAAATTAAATTATTTCAATTTTAAAGATGCATGTAATTAAAGTCCGATTCATTCTGCCTATACTTGAACATTATGTTCATTCTCGTTAGCCCTAACATGTCGGCCAAACTAACGCCGAAATAATGACAAGCCTGTTTGGCGACTTGGCATATTTAACCTGAACCGCAATTACAAGCTAATCGCCTTTATCTATCGCCAAATTATGAAATGAAAAAAGTAGTTTTAAATGAGTTGAAATTATAAACAATTAATTGATGAAGTTCAAACTAGCATAGGATTTTAACTCGGAACGTTCCGCATCATATAATTCAATCCGTTTGAAGATTTATAGCTCAGTTAGGTATAGTCTTAAATTTTTACATCAAAATCGGGTTGGACTCGACTTTTTATTTCGTTTTGGAAATTTCAATATTTTTTTCTTCGTTGTTTTTTTATCCTAGGTACTCAATTTTTTTTCTTTAAAAGGTATCACCGAGATGAGTCTATGGTATTTCTTGTATAATTAATCGAAGTTCCGTAAGCACGCTAGAAAATAGTCAATTTCGGCTTTTTCGTTGGAAGTTGTTTAGAGATTAGATACTTACTGTCGTTTCTGCCTTTTTAAGGTTGGTGGCAAAAGGACTGTTGCGTCTGATAAAAGCAGTATATTTTGTGTGAGAATTAATTTGTTTGATTGATAGGATGGTATCCTAGTTTAAATGAGGAATTAAACTAGTCATTAGTAACTTCATGCCTCACAACTGGTCTCTATTTTCCCCTATAAGTCCCTTCTTTTCCTACTCAGAGTGGCAGCAGAACCTGGAAATGTCTGGGAGCTTTCTGATTCTGGAAAAAATTAGGGAAATGTCAGTGAACTTTTTAGAATTTCACAAAAATCAAGGAAATTTTCTATTATTTAAGGTGCTTTTTCACATTCATCCATATTCTGGCGCCATTTACCAGGATAAATAGGGCAATATATATTTGACAAATGTTCAAAATGTGTTTTAAATAAAGCGTATGCACACAATAAAACACTTATTTTTCTCTCTCCTAAAATGCTGCTCAAAAACTCATCTGACTGTGTGACATCACTTCTGCCAAAATTGCATCGCGATTGGTAAACAATCATGAGTTTCAAGCGAGATTGTGCAACTGTATTATATTCTTTTCTTTTGATTTTGTTCAAGGAAATTTCTTATCAGTATTGTGTTGTACCTCACTGTACAAGTACTTCAAGTAAAACTCCAGACAAATTGCTTATACTTGTGCCTATTAAAGCAGATATATAAAAAAGTGGTTAAATATCTTGTAAGCAAATTATTAACTAAATTTCCCCCACAGACTACGGTTTACTTCTGTGAAGACCACTTTCCAAATTATACCTTTAAATGGTGTCATTAAAACTTTCATTTTGACTAGTAATAAGTTCTGCCGTGCGATTTCCTAAAAGATATCTTCCTCAGGGATGTAAGAGCTGCTCCAATTGCGCCAAACTGACTACCCTGCTCCAAACTGCTCCAAAAACCTCTTTTCGGTCAAGATTGCGCCGAACTGCGCCAAAAGATCATTTTTTGGTTTAAAAAACTACTTGGCGAGAATTTTGGCTCGAAATTTTTCAAAATTATCTTGGAACGTCGTCAACAAAGTGATAAAGAGTATTTTGCACTTCAATACGTTTTTCGTCTGTTAACGTACCGGAAAGGGTCACTTGAAAATACATATTACAATCTCTCAGTTTTATTGTAGGTTTTTCAAACTGTAAAGAAGTAGTAGATAAATCTGTGCATCTAATTTAAATCTGTTTTCTTGGCTGATTTTAGTTATAGAAAATTAATATATTTTTTTTATATACTTATAGAATACATGATTATTTTTAGAATTTTTTTTTCCGAGGCTCCATGCTAAAAATAGAATACAAGTATTGTATTTTTCACACAAGCAATCTTTGTGCATCCAGTTTAGATTTGCTCTCTTGCCTGGTTTCAATAATAAAGAAATACATAACTTTCTTTAGGCTTAAAGAAAATGCGAATATTTTTTTTAATTTATAAATTTCTTAATCCAATTGACAGCGCACACCTCTCCCCACCCCTTCTCCCCACACACTTCCGGGCTTAATTTCTAAGTCATCGGTTAAAAGGGATTTGATCTGGCCTTAGTGATTAGGTGGAAGGATTGGTGACTATTAGTAAATGATATTTTGGCAACCCTGGATATTGGATCATGATTTTGACTTGGCAACAAACTGGAAAACGCATATTACGTAATTCTTTTATTGTAGCCAATTCCCAGAAAAATCGCCAAGTCGTACCGTAGGTTGACTAGAAATTTTACGAAGAACTTGAATGGGTAGGGGGGGGGGGGGGATTTGATTTGAGCTGTCTCTATTTTGAAAAAAGTAAGAATTTCTTGCATTTAAAAATATTTGTTCCTTTAAATTAGCTGTAGGAAAGATCAGGGATTCGCGACAGTATGGCCCTTGCGCCGTTAAACTTCAATCAACCAGGGATTCGCGCTTTGTATTCAAACTGTAGAAGGCATGAAATCAATCTATGCATCCAATTTGGATTTTTTTCTTGTCTGGTTGCAACTAAAGATAGTAAATATTTTTCTTAGTACTTTCAAGGGTACATGATTATTTTTTAGCATATTTTAAAAATAAAACACTAACCAAGTGTCTTTTTTTTTTTTTTTGTATGGATTACTCAAAGCACAGACTTAAGATCATTTTGTTTCCATTGATCTTGAGATTTCACATGGGAACCCGATAATCCATTTAGACAATAGAGAATGTTCGAAAACAAACCATTACAAAAATTATTTAATTACATTAGAAGTTATTTTTTTATATAAATTAAATGCTAGTATAATTATCAAATTTCGTTTAGACGTTTAAATTTGTTTGAGTTAAAAAAAAATATCTTCCAATAAACAAATAGCCCTAAAAAAAACCTGCTAAGTGAAGCTATCAGTCCAAACAAGTTGTTACGAATTTTTGTATATTTGTAAATATTTTGCAGTGTTAATTTTGTAAATAGATTAATTTCGGTACATTTTGCATGAGACAGTGCAATAGTTCGTCTTAACTTGGCTTCCCTGCAATATGACACTTAATGCTTGATAATGAGTTTTACAGAGATAACGCTGGGAAGCGAGTTTTACAAGGAGCAGGGCATTTAACATTTTGGTAATGGCAATCTCGCCAAATTGGCGACTGTTTAGGCGAGAAATCGCCAAATGTCGCCAGACTTGGCGACCATTTGCCGAAATTTTCGGTCCCCATGTACATGTATAAGACTTTTCAACTACGATCTGGAAAGTTCTCCAAATATCTACCTCTAGAAGTCTCCAGAAGGTTTGACTCCTATATAAGCCCGGCCAAGAGTCAGTTAGAGTTGTTAACTGGAGTTAGTCAGTTAGTTGACTGGATTGGTTGGTTGTTTTCAGATTATCTGGCGCCGTCAGCAACACGAGGGCTATAATGCGCCTAAACATTCGTCATTAGACAAGCCAACATACATTTACAAACACCCATGCCTAACACGGGACTCGAACCCGCAACCTCGCGGTCTAGAAGCCAGCACGCTAACCACTATACCGTTTGGTCGGCATTAGTTGACTGGAATTACTGAGTTGAGATACTGAGTCTCAGTGAGCATTCAGAGAGTTCCGAAAGCGAACTGTATTGCATTGTCTTTTGAGGCGATTTAGCAGTTGTGTGTCAAGTTTAACTGCTGTTTGTGCTCTATTGTTGTGTATAGAGCTGTATTGTGTCTACTAGAACGAGAAGTTCTGGAGTTGTAAAGGAATCTGTGAAGAGTTGTATTGGAATAAATTTCTGCAAGTTTTGATCTGCTTTGTCTTCAAATCTTTCGAACCCATCCACACAACAAAGTTATAAAATCTAATGCTTGCTGCTAAGCAGCCTTGTTTAACTTTTTTTTGCGGGGGCTTTGTATAGAATTAAATTATTCTGGATTATTGGGAAGAGCTTCTATAGGTAATTGGTACTAGGCAGGCTACAGTTTTTAAAGAAAAAAATTCTTATTTCATCAGTTGTTAAAAATTGCTCTAACTGAGATTATTTCGAAAAACTTTCAGTGATGAACTGAGCCTTTGATATCATTAAAAACTTCCCAACATTTTTAATTGTTGGCAAAGAGGTTAATAATTAATTTTTTTACTACCCAAGTATTGATGACAAAAAAATGAACCGTTAGTGCCTTGTTTGTATATGAATGTCATGCTTTTTAATTTATTTTTTGAGTTATGTAATCAAATTAATTAATATACATTTAGAATGCAAACACATTTATATAATGAACAAGTTACACCTTTTTTTTTTACTTTGAATTAATTTGAAATATCAAGGTTGAAATATACAGAATTATTTGGAGCATCACTAATTTAAATGTAATAATTTACTGCTTCAAAACCACATTTTGCTGCTCCAAAATCGTATTTTTACTGCTCCGACAGTGCTCCAAAATCACATTTTGGTACTTACATCACTGCTTCCTTTATCTAACTTGTTTCTGATCACTGCAGCTTTAGTATTGATAATTGCAAATTTTCCACAAAGTTCAACTCTAGCTAATGGTAAGCAAGTTGGTTCCAAATCAAGGGGCTGTTGCACCCAAACAGTTTCACCCGTTAACATTTCTGGCTTTATATATTTCCTGCATACAATGTCAATAGTTGTACCTGAATCTCATAATACTTGGATCGGGATTTCGTTTACGTTTGCTAATGTTGTGTAAGGCGATAAAAACTTTACTTCTTCATTAGAGGCAAGTCTGTTCAATGACTCAGTTGCATCTTTTTTTCTTGGAAGGTCTGGACATGCTGGCCGCAAGTGATCGAACGAGCCACAAATATAGCATTGAAGACGTCTTCTTTAATCAAACTCATCATTCTATTTACTTTGAGGTCTGTTGCAAAATGATGACTGTGAATTTTCTAGAAATTTTTCTTTTTCATTTGTATCTCTTCCTGAAGTATTTTGATTTTTAAAATAAGGTTTTTCTCTTGTATTGTTGCTAAAAGATGGTGTCTTTCTTTTCATAGAAGCCCGCACATTTTCATATTCATCCAGTAAATCAGCCAGTTCAGTTGGCGACAATTGTAGCCCACTTATCGACCAAATGCTCCTTCACTTTTACAGAAACTCTTCTGAGTTGATCCGAAATCATGAGCTCTTTCAACCCATTAAAATTTTGTACGTCTAAACCTTTTATCCATTCTTCTAAAAAATTTCATAATTCAAAAGTCGGATCATGCCATGATTTTTCTGTAGATTTCTGATGCTGTACAAATTTTTGACAAAATTTCTCTGGACTCATTTTATAACGTTTTAATAAAAGTTTGTTGATAATCATCTGCTAAATTAGTTTGTTCTCTTGCAATTAATTAAGCTTGCTACACATTTTAATTTGTAGTTAAGTTAATAGAAACGCAAATACACTGAATAATATATAGAACTTATGTTACTTTAAACTTAAGGTTTAATTCAAAAGAAAATAGAACAACTACAAGCTACAGTGCAGAAATAAAACTGACAGCATCAACATGATGCCACTCACAAAAAGAAACCATGAAACGTATGAATAATAATAATGAAAACAAAAACAGTAAGTCAATTCAAGTTCATTATATCAACACTTCCCCTTGAACTTGCAATTGTCATTGGTACCATGCCAAGAATACTGATGCAAAATTAAGTGTTCCTTTGATATATTTGAGCACTCTTTTTACCATTGACCAATGTTTGTGTTCAGCTTTATCCAAGAATTGTGAGTAGTATGAAAAGCAAAGGCGATATTTGGACGAGTAGCAATAGCCATGTACATCAGGCTACTAACAGATTGTCTGTAAGGAATCTTTTCAGAGTCAATTCCTGCAGTAACTTCCCCTGAGAGATTGCCTTTTTCTGTAGGAGTAGAAACAGGATAAGCATCTTCATGTTGAACCTTTTCAAAATTTTATCAGCACAATTCTGTTGACTACTAGTAATATCTCCATTTTTCAATTTTTTAATCTCCACACCAAGATAATATTCAGCATCCTTATAAATTACTTTGAATTCACGCTGCAATTCTGCAAGCAGCAAGTCCATCATCAACATGTAATGCTAGTAACCACTTTTGTTGTTTGTCATGCCTTGGATCAGCATAACTCTCCTTCAAATCATACTTTTCTAGAAATTCTTTAAACCGTTTTTTCCAACATCTTGGCGACTGTTTCAATCCGTTAAGACTTTGGCCCAGTCGACTCACTCGACCCAAATTATCATCATACCCTTCAGTGTTTTCTAATAAGGACTTTATCTCCTCATCCCTAGCCTCTTGCCATTCATTTTCATTTTCTGATTTAAGTACTTGATTATAATGTTCTGGTTTTAACTGTTCCGCAATACAGCATTCAATGAGGCGTTCAGGTGCTTTCAATTCATTTCTGTTTCTCAACTGTCGATTGCATTGCATATCATCAGTAGTTTCATCTGGATCAAACACAGTTCCAGTGTAGTCAAGGGTAGAAGTATAATCTATTTTGGGTTGTTCTGGTTCAAGTGCAACAATAGCTGATGTTGATACCAATTCAGGAGAAAATACTACTTCTCTTGTACGTTCTATTTTTCGTGTGCCTTTGAACCATACACGATAACCATCAACATCATCTAAATATCCAACTAAGATTCTATTTCGACCCTTTGGAACCCCCTCCTCCCATTTTTTCTGTTTCTGCTTAGGAGTATGAACAAAACACTCTGTGCCAATAATTCGGAGATGATCAAGTCTTGGAACTTTGCCACAAAAAACTTCATGAGGCGACTTTCCTGCAACTGCTGATGTTCCAGCACAATTCAATATATGCACAACAGCATTCACAATTTCAGCCCATAAGGATTTTGGCAAATTTTTAGCAATCATGATTGATCGAGCTAAATCCACAAGAGTTCTGTTATTCCGTTCTGCAGATCCATTCTGTTGGGGGGTGTAAGGTGTACTGTAACGAAATTCTGCACCCATTTTCTGTAGCAAACCCTTAAAATCTTTGTTGTTATACTCTAATCCACCATCACTGAGAACTGCCTTGATTTGCTTCTGTGTTTGATTTTTGAAGAAAACACAAAATTCTTCAAATTTACTAGTAACTTCTGATTTATGTCTAAGGAAATACACTTTTCTATATTTGGAATAATCATCAGTAAAACACACGTAATAATGAGAACCACCCATTGATTCTTCTTCCATAGGTCCACAGACATCAGTATTGATAACTTCACCAACATCTTTTGCACGTTGTCGACGATTTTTAAATGGTAACCTATGTTGTTTACCTAATATGCATGCTTCACAAAACTCATTATCATTAGATACTTCTATACCTTGAGAATGAAGAAACTTTTTCACATGCTGCTTATTCAAATGTCCAAGTCTCTCGTGCCATAGTTGAAGAGAGTTCAATTCATTCAATTGAGCTTCAGAAGGAGACACTGTGACAATATTTGTTACATTGTTTACTTCAGGCAAAATAACTTTACATAGCAATCTAAATAAGTTACCTTGACGTATTCCCACAGCAACAACACCTTTTGGCTTTATAAATTCACATTTGTCATTAGACATGTTGAACTTTGACCCATGGTCTAGTGCTTGGCTGACAGAAAATAAATTTCTAGAAACATCTGGGGTATATAGTACATTTTCCATTACACTGTCTTTCCAGAAACCATGTACCAACATTTTCATAGATATTTTGCCATAACCATATGCTTTCATTGAAGAAATGTTTCCAACTCTTACTTCTATTGGGCACTCGTATTTTGTAAAAGTTTGAAAGCAATCGTTTCGGTTAGTCATATGCTGAGTTGATCCTGTGTCAATGACCCATGCGTCATCACTACTAGTTTCCAGGCATTCTGTAATGAAAACCTCTTCATCTTTAAACTTTTTATCTTGCACGTTACTTTTCTTAATAACACAGTCCTTTTTCATGCGGCCCCTTTTTCCACATCTGAAGCATTTAAATAGCTTCCCCTGCTTGTTTACAGGTTTATCATATCTTGCTGTGCCACTATGAACTTTATCCGGATAAGATTTGGCAAGTAGAGCAGTTGATTCAGTCTCTCTTGAAAATTGTGACATTCGTCGCTGCTCTTCAGCAACTAACAGTTTTTTCAATTCGACTAGTGTTTGTTGCTCTTCAGGTCTTGCACACCAAGCCATTTTCAGTGGCTCAAAGTCATTAGATAAAGTTTCCAAAAGTTTGCTCATTATGACAAAATCATTTGGCTTAATATCTAAATCAGACATCCGATAAATTAAACGATCCAATTTTGCTATGTGCATAGCCATTGTATTTGTTGGATCTCGCACAAAAGATGAATATTGCATCTGACAGGCATACTGAGCTTGTGTATTTTTCTGTTCAAATAGTTCATGCAGCTTCAACCAAATTTCTCTGGCAGTTTTACACATCGATACAAGATCGCATATTCTGGAATCTAGAGTGAAAAAATTCCTCTAGCTGCTCTATTACCTTTATTAAAACTGGCTAGGTCACTGTTGTATTTATTTCTAACATCTACTGTAGCATCTTCAGGAACCGGTTCCGGTTTTATGATCTCGCCAGAACACACCTCATACGCATTTTCTTTTTCCATAAGTAGACCTTCTGCCATCCATTTCCATCGGACCCAATTTTCCAATCCAAGAAGTTTATCTGTCACGATAAGTTCCATAATTACTTCTCAATGAATCAACCAAAAAAAGTATTAAACCACTCTTTCGATTCAGGTTTCCATTTGGTTAGGCCTAACTTTCATTAACTCTAGCTCTAGTTCAATGGGATGCAAATCTGGGCCCATAACCTGCTACACATTTTAATTTGTAGTTAAGTTAATAGAAACGCAAATACACTGAATAATATATAGAACTTATGTTACTTTAAACTTAAGGTTTAATTCAAAAGAAAATAGAACAACTACAAGCTGCAGTGCAGAAATAAAACTAACAGCATCAACATGATGCCACTCATAAAAAGAAACCATGAAACATATGAATAATAATAATGAAAACAAAAACAGTAAGTCAATTCAAGTTCATTATATCAACAAAGCTATATCATACGGCCAACCAAATACGAGACCCAGTCTGCCTCATTCAAATTTGCCTGCTGCTTGAATAAGATCAAATACAAGGTTATATCTCCCTCCGTTACATCAAATTTGTGCATTACTTTATGCAAATCAACAATTTGGGATCTGGGTTTCACATTGCAGTTAGATTGGGTTGCATTACTACTCGACTAGTTTCTAATCCCAATCTAAGTTTTTCCAATTCAAATCTTTGATCTTACAGTTTCTCTTGGCAAGCAACTTCTTCTAGTCTCAAGTTCTCTTGGCGAGCAACTTCTTCTAGTCTAAAGTTCTCTTGGCAAGCAACTTCTTCTAGTCTTAAGTTCTCTTGGCGAGTTTCTTCCTCCAATTTCTCTTGGCAAGCTTCTTCTTCAATTCTCAGTTTTTCTTGGCGAGATTCTTCTTCTAGTCTCAATTTCTCTTGGCAAGCTTCATCTTTTACTCTTTTATGATCAGCTATTATGGTTTCTAATAAATTCTCTACGAATTCTTTCTCATAATTCTTGCTGTTCAAGATAATATTTTTCAATTCAATTATTCTAAATTCGTCACAAACTTCTTCTCCTAATTCTTTAGCGACAATTTTTAAAACTTCTTTTTTAGCTAAATCATCTAGTTTAAATCCGATGATCAATAATAGAACAAGTTGTTCAAGATTTCAAATGGAATGCTCAACATTTGCAACAGGTTTATTCTCATTCGACGAATTTCCGATGACTAACAACTTTAAAGCAAACGATCTTGGCGATCCAAAAATCAATAAATATGCTATGATCACAATTAGAACTCAATTCTAAATAAAACACAATAAAATCCCACCTGCTGCCACCAAAATAAGCTGTAGCGTATGTTAGAAAAAAAACACAAACCTTGTCATTAAAATCCAATCGAAGAAATAATTTATTTTATAAATAGTTTTGATGTTACATCAAAACTATTTATAAGAGGCTTGCAATCCTTAGTCATAATATTATAATATTTTGTTTTAAGTTTTAAAAAACTTAAGTGGCAACTTGATGTAAAAAATTGAACAAATAAATTAGTTCTTCAATTGGATTTTAATGACGAGTTTTGTGTTTTTTCCGAACATACGCTACAGCTTATTTTGGTGGCAGCAGTGGGATTCGAACCCACACCACCAAGGAGACTGGTGCCTCAAACCAGTCTGACCACTTTGACATGATTTATGGTTTGTCTTTATTTTTAAAATTTTAATTAGAATACAGCTTATTAAATCTGAAATGTAATACTAGAATCCTCTTTTCTTGAAATACAATCTGATGAAAAGGGAATATATTATAATTAGAGAAAAAATTGGGTGTTAGAAGGAATAATCAGAAAATTTCAAAATAACTTTTCTGCAGTAGAGTGGGTAAAAAAAAAGCAACTTTTAAAAATGTGAACTCTCACCCTCCAAAAATGTTCTTTCTGTAAATATAAAACACCTTAAAATTTTAAAAGAATATTTAGAAGTCCCTCAAGTCACTGAAAATGGCCAAAATAGTGCAAAATTGGATATTTTTTACTAGCTACATTAAGTACTACTAATGTTAAAATGAACTGTTTTTCAATTATGAATGCTTCTTGTATATAGTTTCAGACACGTATCAATTATGTTTTTGATATGGGTATAGGTGAAGTTATAAAATATCTCTAAAATAAAGACAAATACAATTTTGTGGACATTATGCATAATTATGCAAAGTAATTATTGTACTTAAGATACAGTAATTATTACTGAAGATTACATTAAATACTTGTTACTTAAGCAAACAATTATTTATTTTACAACAGGTCAATAGAACCTTAGAGGAAGAATTTTTTCAAATAATTATATATTTACAAATTTTTTAAACATTCACACATTTTTTAAGAACTAGATTTTAAGAAGATTTTGGTGATTGCACTTTGTAAGTACCACTTGTTACAAAAACTGTTCTTCGTTTTCTGTTGCACAATTAAAGTCCTTGATCAAGGCAAGATCTTGTTCATCTACATCATTTATGCAAGCTAAGATTTTGACAAAAATTGCAGCTTCTTTATAGGATCTTTAACCAATCTCTAACTGAGAAAACTATCTTCAATCTAGCTGATTCAAAAAAATACAAGAAATACACAAATCATCCAATTTTGGAGGAAGTATTTGTAATAAACATGAATTCAAACTCCTTTTCTTTTTCATATTCAAAACTAGTTTTGATTTTTGCTCGTTAGAAATAAGATTTGAAAACAAGCTAAGTATAATTAGGAATGACATAAAATAATTTTCCTTTATTGCTTAATTGTGTTTATCTTCATATTCTTTCAACTTTTGAATAAGTTAAACATCAGTACAAGGCAAGGGGCATCAACAGTAAATCAAATCTGCATCTATACACACACAATAAAATTATTAAATTGGTTCATATCTTGAAACCATCCAACAGTTAATGCCATTAAACAATAATTCCATTTTCATGGAGTAAATGACTTGCCATCCTCTGTGCTGGTTTTTGAATGTTAGATTGAATGTCTTATCCAGTCATAAGCGGCATGAGATTTAAAATCTCCCTGCAATCATTGTTAGATAGTTTTTTACCAATCTTTAACTGATCAGAAATAAAAGTTTTTAAACTATCTGATGCTGTAATTTAGGATATGAGCGGTTTTGGCTCATGGCGGTTGTGCTTAGACCAATTTTCTCGGAATCTCCTAAATTAAGTATTTCAGGCCCAGTAAATTGTCCAAAGCATAAAATGAAGGCTTCAGAAAGTAGAACATCAAACATATGATGCTGACATGCTAACCACAAAAGATTTCTGTCTATTTTTTTTCTCACGAAGAGTACATGCTCCATTGCATCTTCCACTATTTGTTGCAGTTGAGAAACACATACCTATTACTTCCCATTCACACTTCAACAATTGTAAGAGCTTGAAAACAGCATCAGTTACTGCTTTGCCAGTTCCAGACAATAATTTAGAAACTTCAAAAAGCTTTGTATTTCCATTTTGCAAAGAAGAAACTAGTACCGCTAAATGATCAATTCTTCTTATACTTTTTGTTGAAAAATTGAGTAACAATTTACCTCACCAATGACTTTGATGCCTCAAACTGTGATTTTAATTGTTTACCAGTTAAACAGCGAAGACATAGACGTTCCCAATGAACAGTACAGTTTGAAAGCACTAGTCATTTGTATGATTATAAAAAAAACACTCATGTTAAAGTGTTTTAAACCAAGTTTAAGATAAAACGGTAAGAGAAGTCTAGTGCAGTTTTGCATTTTAATCAGAAATACAAATTTTGCACCTATTTTCTGTTAGCTTGAGGTGCCCCTAAAACTTTTTTCAATGACTTGAATTTTTTTGTAGTATCATATTACAACAGAATGAACATTTTTAGAGGGTGAGACCTGGCATTAAAAAAAAAAACGTTTTTTTGGCCTCTCGTGGGACACTCCAATAGGCAGTTTTTGCCAGTATTAAAACAAGCTTTGGAAAGAATATCTCTGTGTTAGGATCCTATGTCAGCTTCAAAAGTAATATTCCTAAATTTTTTTGAATTATACCTAAAATTTGAAGAACTATCCTTAAGATTAAAAATATTATCCTCTAAATTTTAAGAACCATCCATAAATTTGTTGGGAATTATCCCTAAAAAGTTCCTGAAATTTTTCAAACTCCTACTTAAATTTTTTTTCAAACTCACTGCGCCCCCTGATGTGGATTTTGTTGTTTTAGACAGTAGTAGAAATAGAGGGGAAATGCCCAAAAGTTCGTGACGAGTGCAACAGTAAGAATATAATGCCAACTGCAAGAATATAATGACACTTGTTTGAGTGCTCATGGATGTGACCTATTTCTTTGGTTTACTGGCATAAAACTCATTTTTATAATTTTCTTTTTTTCAAAATGACTTTGTAAAAAATTGTCACACATATCTTCTGCAAATTTCCCCATGAAATAGTCTAATTGTTTACAACTTTTTACCTAATTTTATCTGCATATCTTTTAATTAGGAATTTATCTTTTAATCATAAAATTAAAAATTGAGATTATAGTTTATTTTGTCTGAAATATAAATTGCAGTGGTGAAGGGCTTTTAATAAATTGTTTATTTCAAACATAATCAAATTCAGTCAGACCTTTCATAAGAAACTTTTCTGTTATCTAACCAACATATTTACATAATGTCTTTGCAAACATATTTGCATAATACTAAGAAGAGTGTTTGCTCTGAAAATATAACAGCTGACCAATTAAAATTCAGGAAAATAAATAATATACAAACTTTTCATAAATGAACAGCTCAACTTTACGTCAGCTGATACAAAAGGTAAGCAATAGTTTGTCTTCACATGAGCCGGTAAATTTTGGAGAGATTTCCGAGTCCCAAGTCTAAGTTCTTGGGACAAATAGAAGGTGATTGGCATACGTTTGCATTCTCCTCTGAGCGGCTCCTCCTCTACTCGCTCGTCTACCACGTTTTTTTAAGCCTTGTCGTTTATGTCGCTTTAAATTGCATAACAACATATCTATAAATTTCATCAACATCATTTCGACAATAAATTTTGTTAAAGAAAATATTAATTCTTTAAAAGCGTTTGTATGTGATGGTTGATAGAAAGAGTTTAAGGTAAAATCATCATTGGAACAAGTGGATTTAATTAAAAAATAGTACAATTGTTTGATTATATTACTGCTATTTTGCTAAAAAGTTGTTTTGCGTTCATTTTTTTAGAATTTGGCAGTTTTTTTGCCAGTACTTAAACATGCTTAGAAAAGAATGTCTGTGTTAGATAACTGGGAATATAACCCGGATTTGGACCCACAAAAATATAGCCAAGTATTTTACATAACTGATCAATTTTAAATCTTGCACATTAATACTCCGATAATATTTTTGCGTATTTGCTAAAAAAAATTAACAAAAAAAAAGAGAAAAAGCTTCTTTCCTGCCTACCCTGATATTTTTGCCCTTGTTACAGGAAACAAACCTTTTTATATATTTATATTTTTTTCTTGTGTTAAATAACATAAAAAAAAATGAGATTTATAACAATTGTTTTGAGAAAAGAAAAAAATACTGTGTGTGTGTTTCATATGGCTTTATTGTATGGATTAATTTCCGCAATAAAGTTATATGTAACACACATTTTTTTTAATTTTTATTTTATCAAATTAGGGCATCAAATATTTTTATTCTTCTATATTTTATACCTTCCAATCCTTCCACAGTCAAATCCCGTTAACGTGAAATCGCTTAACGTGAAATACTGTTTAACGCAAAGCAGTTCACCGTACTTAAAACTTAACGTTAATTTATTAATATAACTCGAAATTCCGTTAACGTAAGTAAATTTTAATAATATTAAATGCAGTTGTCCTGCAATGTTTTGATGTTTAATAATTTTCTGAAGTAAGTTTTCCCCTTTATATGTTTTTTTTTTTTTTTTTTTTTTTTTTTTATATCTATTTTGTATTGAAACCTGCTCTCATGTGAAATTTATTTAATTTAACAAATTATGATTTAATATGCTTTTCAAATTGCAAATAAGAGCAACTATTTCTCCTTTAATTGTGGTTTACAGAAACAAAATTTGTAACTGGATCAAAGTGAATTATTTCAATTCCTAAGTGGCATCAAAAATGTTTTTACACAAGTAAATTATGTAAAAATTTAATGATTCGCTTATCTTAAACTTTGAAATATGGTGATTCGAGTGAAAAATAACTTCTTTTTGTAGTTAATCAAAGAATGGACAGTCCTTTATTTTTAAGGTGGATAAAATTAGTGTTCACTAATGAATTTATCATACACATAGGCACATTCCAAATATTTCCAGATCTGTTTTAGATTTCTTTGTGGGGTTAGCTAACATTAGGGAGCAGTGACTCCTATAGTTTTTTGAATTTTTGCAATGTTACAATACACATTTTATCATGAAGCATTATGTTTATATATAAGTATTTCCTATGCTTTCAGCATACCATATAAAGTGCAATAAGTAATTGCACACATAGCAGATATTCTAAATATTTTGAAATTAATGATTCAGGTTATGCCAAAAATGCATATCGAAAACTTTTACATCCTTTTTCATTACAGTGTATTATTGTCTACAGTTTAATTGCAGATGTATTTAGAAATTGGTAACAAAAGTAGAACTTGAATGAACTGCAACAGAGAGAAACCCGTAATGTCACACCAGTAACAAGAATAAAAAAAAAATACAAGACAAATTAATTAATTTTGACAATGGTAGATTGCTAGAAATAAGCCTAACTAAGAGAATTCATAAGCAATTTTCAGTAACTCTAGTGTTTCATTTAGAAAATCAAACTTTTTTTTGTGTGTTTTGGTTGCGGCATTAAAATTGCAGATTTTTAAAAACTTTTTATAAATTATTAACTGACCTTGACCAATTTAAGCTTTGTGTGTTGTAAAGTTAAAGAATCCCGCTCTTAGAATGTACACAAAAATTATTTCTTAAATGTCAACAAAAATTGTGTTGTTAGATGTAAGTATCACTATGTTTTTGTAAAAAAAAAAAAATCTTGTTTCAAAATACATTTTGATTTAGTTTTATTCTATAAAATTCAGATTAACTTATAAATTCTTAATCTTTAGATTTTTAGCTAAATTTTGATGTATTACACTCTTGATTTGAAATTTTGGTCCCCATTTTACATGGAATGCTCCAATACTTTAACTTTTTGAAGGCATATATATTTTTTGTGAATAAAATAAAAATGATAAACAGAAGGATTTGTTGTTTGTATTTTTGTTATACAAAACATTTAAGAAATACAAGGCACTAAGTTAAAGGCTAAATTAAAAAAACTATCAATGACATATGTCATTTTACTAAAGTTTCATGTCAAAGTTTTACATTTTATTAAAAAATATTGCCATGAAGAATGTATTCAAAATGTGCTACTTTAACTCTAATGACAATTTCCCTATATGGCAGGGAGCCTCAAGTTTTATCTCTATACAACCTGTTAAATTTACATCAATATTTTCTTAAATCTATATTTTCATGGCATTAAATTTTTTATACTGCAAGTTTTACTGCTTCAATATACTTTTCCACTACAATATATAGTTAACAGGAAAGGCATATGAATTCACCATGATCAAAAATAATTTATCCAATGAATAAAATTAAGAGATACACATTGATGTTACTTTAATTTTCATTAAGGATGTAAAAATAAATCTTAAAGGCTGCTATATTGCTAGTTTCAATTGATGCAAGATACAAAGTAAAGTACCCTTTTAATTGATGGATGCTATTCATAAGCATATAATTAGTTTGCATTTAATTGAACAGAGGCTATACTCCAGTTTGCTGGCAAGAATGTACTTGAAACGGAAAATTCATATTCACTCCTGCTACAAGTAAACATTCCAACAGGCAATGTACAAGTAGAACTCATATTCCAGAAGCATTGGTGCATCAATTTACACACCGGGTAATGCTAGGTGCGTTACCACCTATGGAATTCATCCTTTTGAATCCTATCATAAACAATTCTTATTTTCCACACACAAGTTCCATCTTGCTAAATATTCTTTAATAGTATAAGATAGATTCATGCAGTCGATTGCAAACACAAAACTTTCAGTTAAACTTTTGTTTCTTTCTCTGTGTTTTATTTCGCAAAAAAAAAAGGAATTACGAAACACGATTAAATCAATAACACTAAAAAAATTACTGATGTGATTGAATATGCCGTATCTGTGTAGCATAAATTGTATATTATTAAACACTGAACGTAGCTCTACTACAGCGTCTCCTATCGGCCTGCTGGTAGTAAACAAACGGATGCCGCTAGCCAATCATCTTCCTTTTGTCCAAGAACTTAGACTTAGGACTCAGAAATCCCTCCGAAATTTACTGTCTCGTGTCTTCACAAGTTGAGAAAATATGTAGACAAGTAATAAGTTAGTGAAAGAAACTGTTTATCTACCATTTTGAATATAAACTTGTCTTGCAGGCCAAGAACAACATCATCCTGGACGAGGACATCCGTACGGTGGCTACTCTCGTACGCAATCAGATTGCATTCCTGGTGCGAGAGAGATCCCGGTACCAGAGCAAGGTACACCAATACCAGGTAAATGGCAAAACACGGGAAAGATGCCCCTTTCATTTTCAAGTGCTTGAATTCTTTTTTCAAAATTAACACCATTGGTGGCATCTCATTTAATAACCGATTCTTCAATCATGAAACTTTCACAGTAGTACTATATTTGGATACTTCTAAATACTTAAGATTTCTATTATTTTTTGAAAATTAAATAATTACGACTTTCTAAAAATATGTTTAAAATATTTTTACAATTTTAGACTATTGTTAAAAAAAAAAAAAAAGTATGCAAATTACCATTTTTTCCTCGTATTAAAATACCTAAGTACATTAGAGAAATATGTAAAAAAAATTTCAAGCATTTATGTCAAATAGATTTTAAGCTATGGGCCCCCAAACTTGAAAAATCAGCATTTTGTGAAATTCAGCTTTGAAGTTAAAAAACATGTGTTAAATACCTACCTTTTGTTTACTTAAAAATATTATTAAAAATACTTCAAAATAAGGTATAATTACAAATGGGGCATCATTTTAAAAATAAGAATTTAAATTTTAATAAACATTAATAAACTCAAAATTAATAATTTAAAAAATTTTCTTGTGCCGGACCTCCTTAAAATGCTTGAATTTTATTTTCTAAATAATAGTTTCTTAAAAATTTTGATCAGTAAGATGAGGAAATTCCTTCAAATTTAGTTAAGTCAATCAGGAGCCTGGTTGGTTGAGTGATTTTTTATGGCACAAGAGCCAATGTCCAAACATGGAAAGCAGCGCAGTTGAATGCACTGTGTCATTCCACCCTTCAATCCATTCCACTAGAAAAGTACTCGATTTGTGAGGGCCCTCTTGAGATTGTTGCACCTCCTTGAGCTCCAGGACTTCTTGCAGAGTTTGTACTTTTTTAAGTAAGAAAACCCAATTATGTTTTCTGAAACAAGGTCTAAAACAGAAGATAAATATTTCAATTACAGAAATCTCTTTTGTTTGAGAAAATAGTGGATTCTCTCTGTAAAAGTTTCTAATTCTGATTTGGCATTTAAAAAAGATATCAGTACATTATAATTTTAAGAATCAAATTTACTAAATATTAAGATTTCATTAAAATATCACACTTTTAAACACTGAGTTCTATTTACTGTTTCAAGAGGTGCAGAGTAACAATATAAAAAGATGTTTTTTAAGTAGTTTATTTACACACATTTTTTTTCTGTTTAACTAAAACACAAGTTGAATTGGAGTTGTTTAAAGTAAAAAATGTTCTTTTCGAGGAACTCCCAACTTTGTTTTAAAGATTATAATGTAAATCAATTACAAAGTTGTCATTTTTTACTGGGGAGTTTCTCATTAAGGGGACCATCTAAACTGCTTTTTAATAAAAATTTGAATTTAAATTTATATGAAAGAACAATATTTAAAAAAAAAATTTGATTCTTTTTCATTTTTTTTACACATTTCAAATGCTAAAATTTGTTCTAAAAAATTCTTTAAACTATATTATATAAGAATTGGCATTCAAATATGGAATACTTGTAGTAATTATAGTATAAATGTTTATTCATAATAACTGAAAAAAAAAAAATTCCTTAAATTTGCAATAATTTTACTTTAGCATTTAAAAGAAATGAAAACATATTAATTTGTAATTTTTTTTTTTTTGCTGGATGAAATATTATCATCAAGCATAAAATAACCCATTAAAAATGTAGGTACAGTTTTAAATTTTTGCATACAGAAGATTTCAAACTATAATTATAGCAAATTAAAAAAAAAATTGCAAAATTTTGCAGTTTTTAGGGTGTTTATTTTTTAAATGATTTCCAACAATCTGCTTAATAATTGCTACTTTCAAATTTACATTTCAACACAATTACTGTCGTGAAATGAATTTCAAGGAATTTTAACATTCTATTTTTCAATTGAATTTAGATAGAATGTTTTATTTTAAATTTTTTTTCATAAATATTTCATAAATGGTGGACACAAGATTTGACACAGTATTGTGCCAAACATAGAATGTTAATTTCTTGGAGCTTTAATGATATGTACTGTATCAAACAAAAAGAACATTTCCAAATAAAAATTCGGAGAGGTTCCTATTTAAAGTGCTTAATGTGCTTGAAAATGCTTAAAGGACTTTTGTCACTTATCATCAATATATTTGCATTGTTTGGTTCATATTTTCTGATTGGTGAAATGAAATGATTTTAGTTACACTCTGTGAGACAAACATTAATCCAAAGACCATTATCAAAGTCTGTTGAGAACGATTTTCATATTAATGGGCAAAGCAGCTCTATTTAAAGAAAACAAATTTTCCCTTAAAAATATTATTTAGGTCCTTCTTTGAAAAGTCATTGATTATGATTTTAGTCGGAACCCTTAATTCAAGTGATATTTCTACTTATGTATCAGTGAAAATAATAAAACTGCATTCATGTAACATACTTTCTATGTAGACATAAGTAAGGTTTCTACAGTGAACCCATCCAGAATCGTTGGAACATTAAGATTTCCAGTTGATTGAAAATTCAAGTTTTGTGCCAAATTTTCACTTAAGCAACATGTTAAATTGTAAACAACGGTGGTATCCAACAATAAAAGTTTCTCAACCAAAATATTTTTAAAAAAAATATTCTACTTTCCATTTTTAGTTACAACAATGTTAACCCTTATAATCTGCAATAATGTGAAATCTGTTGGAAAAATTGAATCATTTTCAGATTCTGAGAATTCTAGAAGTTGTATTTAGAAGCTCTGGGACTCCATTATCTGTATCCTTCCTCACACACTTTGTAGTAAAATATACTCAGGATGTCAGCCAAATACTGTTACTTTTATATTGGAATAACTATTGAAATGCAGAATTCTGTATAATTTACACTTTGGAACATGATTGGTTGTCAGCTAATCTATTTTTAAAATAAAATTAATGCAAAACAGATATATCTTGAAATTGATAACAAAATGCATTAAAAGTATCCAGCAAAATTTAATCCATACCCTTTGCACACAAATAATGGGTACAATGTGTTATGTAAGTTAGACTGCACATATATCATGTTTATTTTTGAATTTTTTTAATTCAGTTTATGTTAAATATACCTTTTATTTTCTATAGTCAGGGTTTCCACTCATATGGAAAGTTATGAATTTGGACATTGGATAAATTTTTTCATGGAAAGTCATAATTTTGAACAAAAAATTGCCATAAGTCATGGAAATACAGTGATTTTAATAGATTTCTAAACATTTTAAGTAAAATCCAGTAAAAGTGACGTCATAAACGCTATGATCGCTATTCAGCTTATTGAAAATTCATTTAGGTTTTTATTTACGTTTTGACGGAAGCAACGGTCACAGTTAAAAACCGCAAAAAATTTAAACTTTTCTGAACTCCAAATTTGTAACATCACATGAGTAAGAACTCATGAGTGGAAAAAAAATTCGTAATATGAGAACTAAAATGAACAGTTTTGATAAGCTTGTGTTTACATATTTTTTTTTTTTAAATTCTGTCTTTCTTCTGTTTTACATAATTGATATCAAAACATTTGATTTTTGATGATATAATTTATTATTATTGGCTTATTCTTTCTTCAAATATTTCTTTATTATTAAAGATTGATTAGCTTTTTTAAAACTGAAGTATCAAAAATTGACAATTATTTTTTCCTTTTTCTTCTGATTTGGAAGTTACTGAAACAAGGATTTTTTGCTTAATTTAAAATAAAACTTTATAAAAATCCTTTTATGGTACATTGATTTACTTACTCCTGTTAATAAATTCATATTCTGTTAATGAAATTCATATACTGTTAATGAAATTCATATAGAGTCGTGTTACTAAAATTCATATAGATTATCATTATTTTTTTATTTTTTTTGTGATTTCTTGAGTTATGGAAAATTATTTGTTTCAGTCTTGGAAAATCGTCATGGATTTGTGTCATTTTATTTTGGCTGATACCCTGTATAGTTTTGCATTAAAAGTACTTCATATATTTCAACTGGTTTTCCAGGTCTTGGGTTCTTAAAAGTCCCTCCCTAACTTTTTTCCCCACCACACCAAATTTGTCATGCACATTGTTTGGTTCATATTTGCTGATTGGTGGAATCAAATGGTTGCCCTCTGTAAGATGAATTTATGTTGCCAAAAAAATAAATACCATCATCAAAGTCTGTTTATATTGTTCATGAAAGATTTTGACTCTTTGGGCAAAGAAGCTGTAAAGTCACACATTAAAGACCTGATGCATGTGGACAAATTTTCGAAGGTCGTTAAAATGTCATTGATTTTCAATCTATGATTTTTGTGGGACTAAGTAAAGGGTGATTGGATTCTTTTGCAAACATTTTCAAGACAGCAACTGCCTCACATTGTTATAACCACTTCCTTAGGCAGCTTCTTCACTAGATGTTTCTATTTAAGTTTTGATAACACTCGTCAATGCCTCCAGGCTTGTCACATTTTTCAAATAATTTTTTAATCAGTCATATTTGATATAAATTGGCTGTTTAATACGGATAATGCTATTGTCGTTGCTTTTATACTTTGCAAACAGTTTCAATGACGATAAAATAAATGAGTCCATACATCATTATAAGTTATTTAGTGAAGAGGAAGTCCTTATTCGCTATGTCTTCTAGCCCACTTTATTTAGAAACTTCTTTGTAGAAAACATTTGGTGAGTAAGTACTGAAAAATTAATAGAATGACATAAATTAAAAACTCAGTGTCTAATATATTTTATTTTTGAATCCTTTGCAGTAGTCCTTTTTCATTTTATGTCATTTCATTAAGAAATCCCTACTCACCAAATTTCAAGGTTTTATAGGAGGTAGTTTCTAAATGATTGTAACATAGTGACTAGGACTTCTTAAAGAAAATCATCTACTGAGTAACCCAAAATTAAAATTAGTTAACATTATTTATTCAATTTCCCCCAAAAAAGCAATGTAAAGTATTTTTTATTTATGTTTTTAACCTGTTAATTTCCTAATGTTCCTTGCAGGTGTCATCAGAGCAGCAACAGATGGAGACGTACCAACAGCAGCTGTACCAGGCACAGATGGGGCATTCAGTGGTAATACCCTCTTATATATACCCCTCAGTCATCTCCACAATTGAAAAATAGAGTTTAAACATTCTTGTATGCCGAGCTCACAACTCTTTGAATGAGTTGAACTAAATGTGTGACAAATAATGAGCATTCTTTTTCATCTTAGTTTTCAATGAGATACTTCCTTCTTTTAAAAGTGAGCCTAGTTGGATATTATATTTCTTGCCAACTTGGCTGCACTCTTCCTCATTGAAAATTAAGAAGAGGAAAAAGAATGTCATTATTCTGACATAATTGGATTTTGTTCAACTCATTCAAAGACGATTTTTGAATAGTTCCGACCATTTTTTCCCCGCCATCTACTAATCTAAGAAATGATGCCTTAACTTGCCTCTATAATTATTTGGCCAAATGTAAACTTATTGATAAAATCAAATTCTTCCATACAGAATCAAAATGCCTATATCTTACGGCCATCATGATTTGCACATAATTTGTAATTCACAAAATTAAATAAAAAAATATGAAAAAGAAATTTTAGACTCTAAATTATTAGCTTAACGTTAGTTGTATGAAGAAATTATTCATTCATTTTCCAGCTACTGTTAATTTATATCTTGGCAATGGTTTAAAAAACCATATGTATTGACAGTTTTCACATTGAAAGAATCGCAGAATAAAAACAGATTTATTGATTGGCCAACTGATGTATAAAGAATCATTCTTAAATTTTGTTACAACTTTGAGCATATCTCCTTTTTTTTTTTTTTTTTTTCCTAGAAATTTTAATTATTTTTGGTTTAAGGGGGGTCTAGAACTTAACATTTAAAAAATTTTTACTTTTTTTATTATTGTAAAAAATGATAAAAATATTACTGAAAAAAATGACTTGTAATATCTGTTTCCATCATTAATAGAGCTTGAAATATTTAAGTTTTTGTTAGATGACAATTGTATCTTGGACGTGCTATCTTAAAACTTTGTACTCGGGTAACTTTGAAAGGGTTTTTCTCGGTGATGGTTTTTTGTCCCTTTTTTTTATTTAAAAAATGTAAGTTAAAAACTACTTGTTATAAATACATACAAATTTCCACAATTATTTTTCATATATGTTTCTTTAATTTGTCTTCAGGAATTGTATATTTCGACTTGACTTTTTTTTAAAGTTTTTGGAGCTTATGGATTTTATATAGATTTTGAACAAAGTATTTTTTTAAAAAAATTTATAAATATTTTGTTGAAAATCATGCAAACAATTTATTATATGAATTACAGTAGAACCTCGATTGACTGTCCCACTTTTTCCTGAACTCTCTGACCATCCTTTAGTCAACATCAAAAATCTCCCAAATGTGTAATAAATCATTTTCCCCTTTTAAAGCTGGAATCTAAGTAATGGTGTAGCTTTTCGACTTTTTCAAAAAGACTGATATGGTTAGAGCAACAATCATACGCAGATGAACTATTGCTTTTAAAAGACTTCAGTATAGAGCCGCGAAACAACGATTATCAAGATTACGACCACAAAAACTCATTTCTAACGATTATGTAATAAATAAAACTTAAAAGTTCTGTATTCAATGAATGAAAATCATTTATTTTTTATTATTTTTTACAACTCTCTATTCAGAATTTTTGCTTATTTAATAAAAAAATAAAGTGATTTTTTTAAAAAGAAAATTTAAATACAGTAAAAGCCTGATTATCCGGAATCGCCGGGAAATTAGGATTTCCGTATAACTGAATTTTCCGTTTAATTGAATGTCGATGTTTTTTTGCCCAATTTAAACGGCAAATAAAGCTAGTGATGGTACCCAACATACAACAACTTAAAAAATATTCTACATTGCTCTTTTAGTTACAATAATGTTATATTTTACCCTTACAATCGGCAATAATTTGAAATATGTTACTAAAATTAAATCATTTTCATATCTGAAATTCTGTATAAAAAAAAAAGTAGAAGATTAAGCGTGGTAAAATTTGTAAAAAAAAAAGTTAGTCTCTTGATAGTACCGATTTTAATCGAACCTATATTTTAGGCTTACCGGGCTGACAAAGTGGACTATCGTTATTTCCGTTCTGGAGGGGAAGTTTTCAAGTATGCATTTTCTCGGTCAGATTCCGAGAATTCTTGGCCGACCAAACGGTATAGTGGTTAGCGTGCTAGCTTCTAGACCGCGAGGTTGTGGGTTCGTGTAAGGCTTAGGTGTTTGTAAATGTATGTTGGCTTTTCAAATGACGAATGTTTCGGCGCATTATAGCCCTTGTGTTGCTAACTGCGCCAGATAATCTGAAAACAACCAACCTAGAATTCTGGAAAAGTTGCTTTTGTATTTGGAAACCCTGGTGATTCCATAGTCTTCCCCCCTCCTCACGCACAACCTTCTTTGTACCCTAAATGCAATAAAATATAACCCATACTTTTTACACACAAAAAATAAAAGTAAACAATTGCTGTTTTGTGCACTAAAGGGTAGACTAGTGTACAAATCAAACATTTGATTGGGATTATAGGGGGAAATGAACTTAAATGGATGCAATTAGGTTTAATTCTGATTGATCGTGACAAACTGATATTTTGTGATAAAAGAACAATTAGAATAGTTGAATTTGGCAGAATGGACAATTCACGCATTTTTTTATTATTTTTTTATTCGATTCTAAATGTCTCATTATGACCATTTACACCAAAATTTCTATTCTACACGCTTTTTTTTTTTAAGTTTGCCTGTCAGATTTTTGCGGGAAAACAGACCTTTTTTTGCAACTCCATTGTGACGTCACCGCTTCCAAAATATTTCCATAGGTCACGTGTCGGTTGCGGCTGTTAAAACGTTGTTATCATGGAAATTTCAAATACTTGTCTTCTTATCATTTTGTTTTGAGATTAGTTGATTGATTTTTTACTTAAAATGTCTAACATTTTCTACCAATATTGTATCGTGCCAATGTGCAAAAGCACAACCATAACAACTCCTGACAAAATTTTCATTTACATATCTTTTTACAAAATCTCATTTACAAATTAAATCACGGGTATAAGTGAATTACGGATGCATTGATATATAGAATAGAATGTATCCATTACACATGGCTTTGAATTAGTGAAATGCATGTTCCTTATGTAGATCTAGCTTACAAACCGAATGATTGATTTTATCCGGATTTTGGTCAAACCATTACCAAATTTTGAATTTCCTAATTATTCTTTGCAGGATGAGGTTAAAAATGTAATTTCAAGTGGAAAATCACCTTTCTTTGCTATAATTACAGTAAAAGTAGTCCATAGATTTATATAGATTCTGCATTTACAAATTAGACATATTCCGTAAACGAACATAAATGTTTGCGCAATAAACAATGCAAGAATAAATAAATGCAAGATGTGTATAGTTCTTATTTATTAGAATTTCGAATAAACCAAATTATATGCTGGAGAATGTTTTCCGGATGCTGTGGATAATGGAATTTCGATTACGAAACCCTCTTTCCTATGCAATTGAAACAAGCCATATTTCTTTATAGATTCAGCAAATATTTGAATGTTTTCCCGGATATATTCCAGAAAAAACCATGTACGGGATTTCCATTAAGAATATTAAGGGTTTTTTCTGAGAATTCACAATAGATTGAATAAGAACTTAGGCATTCCGGAAAAACCTGAATCAATAATAAAAAAAAAAAACTTTTTATAATATATTCATTTCTAATCAGTGCAAATTCATTTCGCCATTACAAATTAAAAACTATCAAAATAAGGAAAAAATACCACTCGACTTCGAAATCTCAAATAAAATAATAATAAAATAAAAAACATTTGGCGACTTTTCGCCGTTTTTTGGCAAAATAGCAGCAATTTTTTCTCCAAATTTGATTTTTAAAAGATTCCGGTTGATTGAATGCTGTATAATCGGGCTTTTACTGTATATAAAATTTAGGTTATTTCAAAATTTTAAATTATAAAAAAAGAATATTTTTTAAATTTAACTAGGGGGCTGTTCGCTAATGTTCGCCTACTCCCAAACGCGCACGACCTCTGATGGAGGCTTCGTCCCCTCCTCAATAACCCTGTACCTTGGCTGCATATTGTTAGTCCCAAAAAAATGGAATACCTTTGGATTTGTAACAATTTCTGAGATTGAATTGATGCCTTTGGTTTTCATTTCCGTTACAGGGAACTTAGCAGACTATGTAAAATAGAGTGTGTGTCTGTATGTAGGGTCATACTTAAATCATTTATGGTAGTAGGCGTGTCCCCTATCACCGGTTGTTTATGTTAATGAAATAGTAATGACAATTTTAATTACCATTTTTATGCCTTTAACCGTTACCAGATAATTATCTTTATATATAAACAATACTGAAATCATTTATAGAACAGTCACAAGTATTGTCTTTTATTTTTATGGTGTTTATTTTGAAATAATTATTCAAAATAGAGACTTGACATTCAATTGCAGAAAACACAATTATCGTTAACACAAAAACCAAATTCCTAGTTTAATTTATTGATATATTTATGACACATAAAAGTAAAATTTGACATGAAAAACATCATACACTTCTTATATTAAAATATTATTGGCAGTATATTCTTACAGACAGGATTTTAACGCTCAGAAAATAAGAAAATCATTGCTGTAACAGGGTACCAACAAAAATTTAAACTTTTGTATTAACACAAAAAAAAACTTACCAGATATCCTAAAAATCCATCTTGTGTCTGTATGTAGGTTCATACTGTAATCATTAACAATAGTAGGCAGGGCGATGTTAATGAGATATGAATGACAATCGACAATTTAAGCATTTTTAACGAAAGACAACCAAAACTAGAAAAAAAATTGAAATCCATTCAATATTTCTCGAGTTATAACCTTTTCAATTTCCCACTTTTAAAAGCTTCACAAAAACGAGACTAGCTTAGCTGTGACGTCCCCCTACTTCATAATCTGACTTTTGCTTTGATCGTTTTTGGAAACTATCGTGAATTTATTTGCATTGCTATAGCGCGTTTTGATTTTTTTTAAATCTTGTATTCTTTTAATCGATTAAAAATTATGTCCTCAAATTCAGCATACAAATATTGCCTCGTCCTGAATTGTATGAATTCTTCAATTTCCAATACTGCTAAATTATTTATCAGTGCTAAACACGCAGATATCCGCAAGAAGTGATGTAAAGTCATGAAATGAGACGTTTCTGCAAAAAGTTATCGACACTTTTGTGAAGATCATTTTGATGTGATAATATCACACCTATTACTCTTGTTTTTATATAATGACCTAATTATTTTGAAATTCTATTATATACAGTGGTTCCCAAAAGTGTTTGTACAGTTTAAAAATGTGTAGAAAAGTAGTTCTTCAGTTTGGAATTAAATTTGAATATTAATTCCTATATTTTTTTAATATTAATTTTGAATGAAACCTAATACTTAAAAAAAGTATTGAATCATTTTATTTTTATAAAAACTTATTCATAGAGCTAAAGAGAAAAAAAAAAATACCACAATGGTGTTCATTTGACTTAACATTTTCTGATAAATTCACAGTAATAGAATTATTTTCTGGCTCTTTTTTTTTTTTTTTTTTAATTTTTGCATTGTGGAAACATGTAAAAATCGATTGTCTGTAATATTTGATTTTGCAATTCTTATAATCCATTTGTTATTTAAAATGTCTCGTAGTCACATAAAAAAACGATCATGAACTCTATTTGAATATTTTGAACGATAAATTAAAATTGCCAGACCAAAATTAGGGTACTACGAACGACTTTATTTTTTATCAAAATAATAGTCCGAACACATTATTCTATATTTGACTCTGGTGCCTTTATAATATAAAATTTAAAAACACCATCTCAGTCACCAGATTTGAGCCGAATAGAACACATTTGTTGAGAACACTGGTGTAAAAAATCATAACATTAAAATGAAAACATGGTTTGTACGGTCCTTAAAAGTCCTTAAAAACTCGAAAAAATTTCTAAGGCCCTTAAAAGTCCTTATTTTTTTCCAAGTTAAAAACCAATGTTAACGAAATTTGGAGATCATCATTTTAAGGTGTTTTCATCCTTCCTGCCTTTTTTGTTTAAAATAACACAGTTTTTCTCCGAAAATAGCATCTTTTCTGTTCTTTTCTGAAAAAAAGCAAAATTTTCAAATGGAATGCAATATGCGGATCACCCCTACCGAAATCGCCTGTTGCGCATGCGCATTCATTTACAAACGTGCCACGCACAGACCAGTGACTCGCTGAAGTCATTGAATGGCTTTTAATGCCAGGTGCATCATTAGTAGGTAGATTGCTGGGGTCCGTCCCAAGAATTACGAGTGTTAGTAAGCATGTATGCCTATTTCATACGTACCTTGATTAAGTGTATGCATCTGGATTTTTTTCTACCATGCCTCCTTACTCAAAATAGAGATGAAAGTTATTGGAAACGGTAGTTTAAAACTTATTCTAAGGTATATAAATCATAAAGTGTTTTTTACGAAGCATTTAAAAAGAATATATTTCCGCACCGATGTCCGAAATCGTGATGCTCTCTTACTAAATTTAGAGGAGCGTTTTGTGTAATTTTAGCTATTTCTAATAAATTTCTGAACGTCCGTTTTATATTTGAAATTAAATATCACAGGGATGTAATCAAAATCCCGGATTATTTCCGATTTAAAATATATATGCACATCTTTTAAAGCCTATAGTAGCTGCATGTATGACAAAAAATTTCAGTTTTAAGCAGAATTTGATCTGATTTTGGAAATAAAAATTCACATATTTTAAGACATAGTCCAAGTTCTTTAATTAGAATATTCTTTTTGTGATATCATGAATCTGGTATGCTTTTAATAGCCAGCAAAAAGTACGGCTAAATTTGGAGAAATACTATCTCCTGTCTAACAATGGCTAAGCCTAAAAAGTAAAGTTAAACGGTTGGGGTTGATCAAATTTTAGAAAATTTTTCATTGAAGTTGGTTGCAAATACTTTATTAACATTCTTAGTTAAATATTACAGTTATAAATTGCTATCTTTGTACAAATCAGGGTGGTGACAGACGAGGAATTCAGGGAATTTCACTCTGTGGACAACTCTGGGAATTTTGTACAATTACTCTTTAATCAGGGAATTTTAAAATATTTGAGTTTCTTTTCTCGCATTCCCTGGGCGGGTGCGGACATCTATCTCGGATCGCATCACGTGAAGTGGATGCCGTGAAGTCAGGGCCGTATTGTTAGAAAAAAATCCTCAAACTTCAATCTGACTGCATCCTTTAGAGCAGCGTTCGCCACTAACTTTAAGAGACGGGCCGCATGACTTATGTTGGAACTTTCCGCGGGCCGCAGATTTATTCCGAATACGCCAATACATATATTACTTTACTACATATGTTCAATGTTAGAAATGTGGTAATTACTAAAGATTTAGCAATATAAAACAATTTTGAAAACTGAAACAATAATTTAACTTTTTTTTTATTAATAAAAAAACAATTGATATTTGATTCTTGTTTCACATAATTAAAAAAATAATTTTCTTTACATTGTACATCAAATTTAATCTTTAATGACAATATTACAGTGTGACTTGGCATAAACTCGTAATCAATAAAGATATTTCCTCCTAAATCCTTTATTTTAGTCGATGTTAATGGAGAGACGATGACGGCCGGTCAGCTTTTCACTATCTACTTTGCGTTTAAAACTAGTCCTCGACTCTATTATTGCACTAGAGTCATAGAGATCGCGATTCTTCTTTTCACTTCAAAACAAAAGAGGCCAGTATGCATTAAAACACCCAACTCCTGCCCATTACATTTAAAAAAGCAGAAATCGAATTGTGCCTTTCACGAGTCGAGGGGGTAGGGTATCTATCATAAGTACAAAACTAAGCAATGCGAAGGAATGTGTCATTGGTAATAATTCAAATTATTGCTTTATTTTTCTGGCAGTCTCAGAAAAAAAAAGGATTTTTCAGACTAACTGACGCGGGCCACTTAATGGAAAACGCGGTTTTTGGTAGTAAACACATACTATTGTAGACACATTAAAATTATTTCAGCAAAATTTGGTTTTTGCTCTTCTGTACTGCCGGCGGGCCAGAGAAAAAGCAGTCGCAGGCCGCCTAGTGGCTGACGCTGCTTTAGAGACATGATTATTTTCTTCTTGCCTCGCGTTTTTTATCAACAGAATATATTAGAACTCAAATTATTTACATATTATTTATGTTAGATTTTTAGTTACCGCCAGTAGCCTTCCGGTTAAAAAAATCTTCTAATTTTAATCTAACTGCATCCTTTACAGATCTGATTATTTTTCTTCTTGACTTGGATATTTTGTCAACAGAATATATTAGAGCTCTAAATTCCTTAATATTTAAAATTGATTCCATCAGATTTTTTCCTCTTTTTTTAAACTGTTTTAGCGCTGTGTTACAGTTTTGCAACAATCCTAAAAGCATTCATAAGCATCCTGTACTTGATTTTTTTTTTTGTACTTTCATTTTGACATTTTATTGAACACAATTAACTGAAAGTGATGTGTGTGAATTTTTAATCTTTTAAATAATGTTTTCCATTCTTTTTCGTGCTCTAAAGATGCTTGTTTTGATTTTTAGTGTAAATTTATTTTGGAGCAATTATGCTTAGACTATTTAAAATTACATTTACTTATAAAATTTGTGTATTTTTAAATTAGCCATTATTTTCTGTTTTGTTTTTTGAATGGTAACATCAACAGAGAGACATCAGGGAATTTTCTGGCAATCAGTGAAATGTCAGGGAATTTGGTTTCTTGAATTCTGTAGCCACCCTGCAAATAAATATTTTATGAAAATCTTACTAAGTGTAGATGTTTTTCTTTATATTCAATAATTTTCTTTTAATCACATTCCAACAGGTGTGACTGGAGCATTTTTAATTGATATTTTAGTATTTTAATATCATTTAACTTTTGAGTTTTAAAATATTTTCTGAAGAAGTTTTTAATTCATGCCCTTTTGAGCATCATTGTTAAAATTTTGAAATCATTGTTAATTTAAATGTATTCATCATGGTAAAAAAATAAAATAATGTAGAAATTATGGCAGAAAACCAGTTACGAAATTTTTTCAATTTGCTTTAAAAGTACCCTCGGAAACAGGAGATTATTAAAAATATGCATAATTTATATTGCACTTCAAGAATTTAAACTACATTTAGTAAAAGTATAACTATATCACAAAATGATTGGTTATAATCATAAGGAATTAAAAGAAATTTCATTCATGAATTTTAATATGCATTAAAATTTTCTTTTCATTCAATTTCTCCCCATCATATAAATCACAAAGAAAATTGAGGTCCTTAAAAAAGTTAACAAAGTACTTAGAAAGTCCTTAAAAAGTCCTTATTTTTCTATTTTGAAAATCTGTATGAACCATGGAAAAGGCAATTAAAAAAATCTTTGTCTCCATATGTTTTCTTTGCAGATCTGTAAAAAAAAAAAAAAATGCAAATAAATATTAAGGATTTTAAAACCAAAACTTATAGTTATTTTTGTTATTTAAAATTTTTACAAAGTTTATGAAAATTGCAAATGAATTTCGAAAAATAATCTTTTTTTGGTATAGTATTATTATCATCCTGAATAAAATATAAATATTGTATTAAATATGTAATGGCAGAAGCTATATTTATATGACCAGAAACTAAAGCATTGCCTATGCTTGTGATCTTGAGTATATTGTTATGAATTTTTCCACTGAGGCAATGATGGCACAGTTGTTACGGTATAAAAATAATTATTTTCTCTTTAAAAGCTCACAAAAGTTATTCGGAGAACAGTCACGATCAAGCTTCAATGAAAACAACTTCGAATACAGCGATTATACAAGCTCACTCCAATAGGTAAATAAAGCGATTAGCTTTCATCGAAGTCAATCTGCAAACTTTCCCGATCTCCAGTCTTATTTATACTTGTCGCGAGAGAACATTCCCGAAATTTCCAGCCAATTCGTCGGAAAAGAAACATCTCGATTGGTTTCGGTGTTGCCACCTTTTTCTAACCTGTATAATAGGGCGTATCGAAAAAAACTTTTTTTGAAAATTCAAAATTTCAAGTTGATAAAAAGTTGTCACTATGCTCACATGTTTACCAAAAAAATTTTTAGTTCGATCGAAAAATATTTAGGTCTCCCGGAATGGACCTGAAGTTTGATGATTTTTGACAAAAACAAAGATTTTTAATTTTTTTTAAACATAAATATAAAGCAAATATTTATTTTCAAGAATAAAAATGTCGAGTTTATAATACTAATTAACAGTAATAAAAAAAATTATATCTGCCATTTAATAATTAGGTCTCCCTGAATCTACATGAAAAACTTCATTTTTTTACAAAATACGGATATTTTTCAATTTTCAACCCATTCTTTTGGTTAGTTTCAATTCTTTTATTCATAGTCTAGGTATAGTAGTACAGCATTTTGAAATATCGGGAATATCATTTTATGAAATGGCGTTTACTAAACTCAAGTATTCATATCATTTCTGCACGACTCCACGTTGGTTGGAGTCTCCAACGAACAAAGACTCTAGGTTTGAGACATGAAGGTAACGTTATCGAAAATTATTCAATGTCACAGGGTTTGAATGATGAAAGTGTACATGATAGTACAAGTTCAACTAGGTATAAGTTCAACTATTTTTCACTCTTATTTTCATTTTTCACTATTTATATAATCGAAAGGATGAAGCAATAAGTATAAAAATTGTAAGTTGTAAATGTGGTCGCATAAATAAACAAGAAGAACATGTATGTTTGGTATAAGAACAATATTCAACATATTTTGGACACTCAACTGCAAACAGTGGCTCTGGGTGAAATGTAGTGTCATCATTACAACTTATGAAATAAAGCTGCATTGATAAGAAAACTATTCAAAGTCTTGGTTATGATGGTGATGAATGAAATACTGAAGTCTCTAATTGATCAATTTCATTCTTCGTAAATACTTTAAAATAACCAGTACAAGCAGTTGTTTGTTTATTTCATTTAAACGAATTGCCTCTTAGGAAAGTTATGATTATTCTCGATGTTCCAATTTATTAACGTACTTCTTTTACTGTCCATTAAGAAAACGTCTAACAAGTTGTCGAGATTTACCAATTGTTGAATACAATAGCATTGATAGGGTTTTTCCAAAATTTGATTTTATAAAGTTGAACACCGACCAGAAATATTGGAAAATATGTCAGGCTGTACTAGTAAGCAAATGCTCCCAAGGTTTAGTAAGCAGAAACACTGGAAACATCTCCCATTCAAGATGATTAAAAATGGCAAATCGAATTTCACGTATATGTATTGTATCACTTGATCCAAACTCGAAGTTGAAAAAAATAGCTGAGTTTGTAATGAAAATTTATACTCCCTTATGGGCTACAATATAACGTCATGTAATGATGATATTACGTTTCGTACAGAGCCACTGTCTGGAGTTGCGTGTCCAAAATATGTTGAATATAGTTCTTATACCAAATATACATGTTTTTATCGTTTATTTATGAGACCACATTTACAACTTACAATTTTTATACTTATTGCTTCATCCTTTTGACTAAATAGCGTGAAAAATAGTTGAACTAATACCTTGATGATATTTAACCGTTTCACTAAAAACATTCGTTTTATCTATTACCGCTGCCTGGTTTTCTTGTATTACATTATTTAAATTCCACAAAAGAGCACTTGCTGATTGAGCTTCTACTCTAATTCAGATTGGCTCTACGGTCACAATCTCTAGAAAAAGAGAACAGATTTTCTGGCAGTTCTTACTTCACTGAAATAATTCAACTTTATAATAATTCCCATGGTAGAAGCATTTTACTATCATGTACACTTTCATCATTCAAACCCTGTGACATTGAATAATTTTCGATAACGTTACCTTCATGTCTCAAACCTAGAGTCTTTGTTCGTTGGAGACTCCAACCAACGTGGAGTCGTGCAGAAATGATATGAATACTTGAGTTTAGTAAACGCCATTTCATAAAATGATATTCCCGATATTTCAAAATGCTGTACTACTATACCTAGACTATGAATAAAAGAAAAATACTTAACTTATACCTTAATGATATTTTACCCACTCACGAAAAACTTTCGATTTATCTATTACCATTGCCTGGTTTTCTAGTGTTACGACATTTAAATCCCACGAAAGAGCACTTGCTAATAGAGCTTCTACTCTAATAGAGATTGGCTCTACGGTCACAATTTCTAGAAAAAGCGAGTAGATTTTTTGGCAGTTCTTACTTCACTGAAATAATTCAACTTAATAATAATTCCCATGGTAGAAGCATTTTACTATCATGTACACTTTCATCAATCGAACCTTGTGACATTGAATCATTTTCGATAACGTTACCTTCATGTCTCAAACCTATTTCTTTGTTGATTGGAGACTCCAACGAACGTGGAGTCGTGCAGAAATGATATGAATTAACACTTAAGTTTAGTAAACTCCATTTCATAAAATGATTTTCCCGATAGTTCAAAATGCTGTACTACTATACCTAGACTATGAATAAAATAATTGAAACTAACCAAAAGAATGGGTTGAAAATTGAAAAGTATCCGTATTTCGTAAAAAAGTTAAATTTTTTCATGTAGATTCAGGGAGACCTAATTATTAAATGGCAGATATAATTTTTTTATTACTGTTAATTAGTATTATAAACTCGACATTTTTATTCTTGAAAATAAAAATTTCTTTATATTTATGTTTTAAAAAAAAAATTAAAAATCTTTGTTTTTGTCAAAAAACCTCAAACTTCAGGTCCATTCAGGGAGACCTAAATATTTTTCGATTGAACTAAAAAAAATTTTGGTAAACATGTGAGCAGAGTGACAACTTTTTATCAACTTGAAATTTTGAATTTCCAAAAAAAGTTTTTTTCGATACGCCCTACTGTATAATCGCTGTTGATAAATAAAATAAGAAGACAAAATAAATTATAATAGAATTTTAAAATAATACGTCACTATTTACACTATATGCAGACAATTTGTGCAACAATATGTAATTTGTTCAAGACGAATGCAAAATAAAAATACATCTAGAAGTATATAGCAGGGCATGAAATAAATATGAGAAAAAATAATAATAAATAGAAGCTTTTTAAGCCTTTCAAGTTAATAAGAGTTTGTTCTATCGAACTGTATGCGAACATCACCGCCCGGCTGTTCTTACTAAACTAAAATATTTTTTTTTTAAAAGTAGGTCAAAGAAAATTGGATCAGCGTTTTAATTGAACAGGAATATACAAACAGAATTAAAATAAATGTATCAACAAAATTAAATTCTATTTAGTTTTTATTCTGCTTTGACAATTTAGTAGAATTTGTTATAACGATCCATTTTATTTTCTTTGGTAATAAATGTCGCCAACTTTGTGAATGACAGATGTACAAGTTGTTCAAAGAGGTAACGTGTTCTTGAAAATGGGAAAGTACAATTTCTAGCAGAATATAAATTTATCTGAAATGAAAAAGGAAAAAAAATACTTTCAATGAAAAAAAAAATGCTATCTATAATAATAAAACAAGCTGTGTGTCTGTCTGTGGATCTATAGAAACCTACTTAAAATTGGAGTATAGTTCTGAAATTTTCAACATAAGAAGTTTTGACTTTCTAATTTTATCTATGTCAAATAAAATGTTAAAATTTTAATTAGTTATTTTTTAATTAATTTTTTTAAGTAATTTATTTTTTACAAAGTGACTTCAAATAGAGATGCACCTCTGAAATTTTCAACATAAGTAGTTTTAGCCTTCTAATTAGACTTTTGAAAAACAGAATGTTAACATTTTATAATTAGTTATTTTTTAATTAATTTTCTTACTTGATTAACAACTTTTTTTATAAAACAACTTCTAATAGGGCTACAGTTCTGAAATTTTCACCATAAGTAGTTTTGGCCTTCTAATTGGTGTTTCAGGGTATTTAGCGTTGGTCCCTTAAAGTACCTTTTTTATTTTGGTCCCTTTTGTCCCCTTTTTTTAACATTTGGTCCCTTTAGTCCCTTTTTTTAAATATATTTGTACCACGTGACCAGCACACGCCATTTCCCTTTTTTTCCTCTTTGTCGAACACAAGAGGGAAGAAAAGCAGACCAGAAATCCCTGTCACGTCCAGTTACGATGAATTAGCATTGATTGGTTGAATGCTGTTTACAGAACTGGTTTGGTTTTATATCGAATCGTCAAGGTCAAAGGTCATGTAATCGTTTGGTAGCTCGGAGCTTCGTTTGGGAACTACAGATGCTAATTCCTCTACTGGAACGTCTGTATCGCCAATTGTGTTACCCACATCTTCTCCATTACTTCTCAATTTATGTTCCAATAAAGAAAAGACACTAAAGGCTGAACTTCTTTGGGCAATGAAGTGTGTGATCTCTAACTATGCTCTTCATTCCTATACAGACATTAAAGACTTATTTGGTGCAATGTTTGGCACTTCTAGTGTTCCTAAAGGTTTCTGCTTGTATGCAGCCAAAACTATGTATTTGATTACATTGGCACTGGGACCCTATTTCTATGAAAATGTAGTAAAAGAAATTGTCCAAAAGCACATTGAAACATTTTTTTTAGGCCATGCTACTGGAAAAGATATTCATGATAAAATTTTGTTAGCATTATCAAATACTAATTTAGGTCTTAAAAATATGCTTATGTTAAGCTGTGATGGTCCAAATGTGAACAAAACTGTTCTGAGATTGATTAACGAGAGTCTTTTGGCAGTTCGGGAGAAATCTTTAATTGATATTGGGACATGCAGCTTACATAAAGTTCACAATGCCTTTCAAAAAGGTGTAGAAGCGATGGGTGATGAAGTGACGCAGCTAGTAATATACCATTTACTATTATTTTGATGGCTGGCCAGCAAGATGGGAGAATTATTGCAAATTGCAAAAAGAATATAACGTTAAAAGTTATTGATTTATCAAACATTCACCCTCTAGATTTCTGACTGTAGGGCCAGCTGTTGCAAGAATACTTGAACAGTGGTCAGTAGTAGGCTTGGGCGATGCATCGATACATCGTCAAAAACCGGTGTGAAATCAACATCGTCAAACCGGTGTCATTATTTTCCCAACACCGATACGTCACGATCTTTTTCGACGAGAGCATGATATTGCCTAGCACTTCAAGGACGAAGAACCGTGCCACGATTCATGCGCTGTGTTCCTAAGAAATACTATACTATAGAATCCAATACTATAGAAATGTATTGAAACCGTCGACACCGCGCCGTTTGAAACGAGTTCCGTTTGCTTTTGCGCGGTACTTCATCAGCAAGCTAACATCGTGATAATCCTATCAACCCTGCCCTGCTAATGCGCGATGTTCCCAATATTGTATAGAAACATAGTGAAACCGTCGACATCGGACCGTTTGAGACAATTTCCATTTGCTTTTGCGCATGCCCGATACTTCATCAGAAAAAAAACATCGTTGTAATCGTATTCACCTTCCGTATGTATGATGAGTATGGAAATTGAAAGGTGGTGCCAATAGTCTAGTAATATTGGAGATTTCCATAAAAGAAGTATTCCTTTTATTGTTTGAACGTTATTTATGTTGTTCTTTCAACTCTTGGAAAACGTTTTGATTTTTATTTAACAGTCATCAGATATAAGACCTTGATATCCATTTTTGGAATTCTGAGCATTTCCTACACTTTTTATGTTTCATTTTTGATTTTTTTTTTTCATTATTTCTCTAACTTGAAAGAAATAAAATATTACTTGCTATTATTTTATTTTGCTTTATTTATTAACACAAGGGGATTGCTATATTCTGGCGCGGTAATTTCTGTCTAGTTCTTATCCAGTTAACCTGATTATCTTAATTATTACTATGATGGTTTGTTATAACTGCCAAAGTCAATATGAAATAGCGCATGGACTGATAATAATTTTTTCTCTAGTTTGATTGCTTAAATACTTATAAGCAATTTTTTCCCCATTAACTTTGAAGGATTTTGTCTTCTGACTCGTAAGTAAATGAATGTTTTATATATTTTTTTTCAGTTTGTACAATTTGAATCAAGTTTATGTCCATAAGATTAATTACTCAATTCATCATTGCTTCTTAAAATTGCGGAAATGCAGATTTTTTTGCACACAATAAAGATCATTAGAATTTTAAATGTTATGCATTAATTTTATTTTTATTATTTAATAGTTATATTGTATATTGTAAGTAATAAAATATTCATTATGAAGTATGTTTTTGATCTAATAATTAAGAATATTCAATAACTAAAGTAACATGTGCACCGCCAGGAAGTGCACTTGTCCTCCACCCCCCCACCACACTCCTTCCCTGGAAAATAACAAAGTAACATTTCATTAAGATAGAGATATTGAAAAATCTGGATTAAACCAATAATAATAATAACCGGCTTATAACCCCTTGGGTGCTTTGTGTATTCCCCCGAAAATAATTCGGTCGCTGCAGCTCATGTTATTTAAAATAAACTTCCTAAAACTATAAAAAACTAAAATGAATTTAATAAAATTCTACAAAGATAAGTAAGCATAACTTTCGGCTTTATAGCGTGTTATGAAAAAGTTGTTTTGTAGTATTTTGTAAAAAAAAATAATGCATATTATTAACATCGTGATATCGTGATGTTTGCTTCCCGATATATCACGATGCAGAAATGTTAACATCGCCCACGCCTAGTCAGTAGTCCTTAAATATTTCCTAACATTTTTTCCTTCTCATGATACATCAGCTCAACTACAGTCTAGTCAGTATCAAACAATTGCTAGACTCCTTAAATCTAGCATTAAGGCTGAATTAATTTTTGTTCTCGATACTGCCAATTTTTTTTTCCAATTAAAAGATTTTTCAAAATGAGGAACCTAATGGTTAATAAATTGTATGAGGAAGGAAATGATCTGCTGTTGCAGCTTAAAAGTAAAATATATGTAATTCCTGAAGATACGATTGATAAGGAAGTTGAAAAATTGCCATTAGGTGATATAAATTACAGCTTAGAGTTGAGTTAACAAACTGGCAAAAATGAAAGACAAGGATGCGAAACACTTCCATTTAGCAACTCAAAAGTTTTATATCACAGGATATTCCTACCTCAAAGGGCAGTTAAAAATGCATGGTAGTTTACTGTCGGATTTGCGATGTTTAGCGAAGGAAAGCTTCAAATCGACTACCAGCGAGTCAAAATTATCGCTTTGGGGAAAGCTCTACCCTTCAACGTGGACATTTGCCGCCTGGTAGACGAATGAAGGGTTTTGAAATTTGGAGATATTGAATCATTGAAAGAAAGTTCTATCAACTAGTATTGGGTCTGCAATTTTTTCCATAAATAATGCATCTAATGAAATCAAATTCCCAGTAGTTGTCAAAGTAGTGATGGCCATGTTAGTCTTGTCACATGCCAATGCAGCAGTGGAACGTGGGTTTTAGGCATTAGGCAATGTTTTGACTTCTGACAAAACTTCAATGACTGAAAGGGGTTTAAATGCCCGTCTAAATATCCTCTCGGGATTGAAAAAATTTGATAATAAGTCTTTCCTAGTACCAATTACGAAGGAATTGCTTTTATTGGGTTCTAAAATGCAGATTCTTGGATGCAGAAGAAAGAATAAAATTGAAAGTTAGAAGTGAAGCAGCTTCAGAATTGAAAGAACTTAGCTTATAGTAAAAAAAAAAAAGGAAGAAAACAGCAGACAAATTTCTTAATGAAGCGACTAAAAGGCTGGAGAGTTCTATTAAACGAAAGAATTTCGAAGCGATAACTCTTGGCCAAGGAATGCTGCATGGTGTGAAAAGATTAAGATGTTCTGAAGCAGAAACTTTGAAATAACTAACCTACAATTGTTAAACATATTGGAAAGAAATCATAAGATATTTCTTCTTTTTTTAACAAACGGCCAAAAATTTAAATAAATAGTTTAAAACATTTAAAAAGGATAAATGCATCAAACCTTTTTAAAACCACAATGAAATTCTTAAAATAAATATTAGTAACCTAAAAGTACATTTATTTGTCATTTAATACATTTTAATTAACACTACTTTATTATTTTGCAAGTTTTGTAATTATTATAACATCGTTTTTAACTTCAATCTAACTAGTTCAATAAGGAATCAATTAAAATTGAATTCTTAAACTTTTTCAATGATAAGTAACTGTCACTTTAAAATAAATTTGAAAATTATAATTTTAAGTTTACTAATATAATTTACATGTTTCATCCTGTACATGTTTTTATGTAGCTCTCTTCTTAGTTTGAATGAATGAGCACTTTTTGGTGTTAAATAGTATAGGTTTTCCGCAGATCCTAAGAACTCTAGTGTTCAATCATGTGTTGAAATAATCCGATGCAAAGGTGAAATTTGCACTCCAAAATTGTTATTTGCGTTCTGTCTGTTTACAATTTTAAAAATGTGGTAATCGTAATTTTCAGTGTTTTTTTAGTAATATACAGTCAATAATTAATTCTTTTCTTTTTAAGTGCACTCCAGATGAATGTTTGGAGTGCAAAGTTTGCACTTGGACAAATAATTTTTAATTCAACCCCTTAAATTGTAGGTACTGAATACTAGGCATTTTTTTTTCTATGCTATAAAAACAAATTTTGTTTAAAAGTCCCTTTTTTTTACTAGTCCCTTTTTTTAATATTTTTGGTACCTTAGTCCCTTTTTTTAATATTTTTTGGTCCCTTAGTCCCTTTTTTTGAAGTTCCAAGCTGCTAAACACCCTAGTGTTTTAAAAACAGAATTTTAAATTTTTATTTAGTTCTTTTTTAATTAATTTTTTTAATTAATAAATATTTTACAAAATGATTTCTAGATTAGAGCTATAGCCTTATGGCTACAGCTCTAAAAATTTCAACATAAGTAGTTTTGACCTTCAAATTGGACTTTTGAAAAACAGAATTTTGAAATTTTATTTGTTTTATTAATTAACACATATTTTACAAAACGATTTCTAATAGGGCTACATTTCTGAAATTTTCAACACAAATAGTTTTGGCATTCTAATTGAACTTTTGACAAAAACAACTGTAAAATTTTAATTTGTTTTTTAATGAATTTTTAATTAATATTTTCCCAAAAAGTGACTTTTTATTAAGCCTAGAGCTCTGAAAGTTTCAATATAAGTAGTTTTGACCTTCTAATTTTGCTTTTTACAAACATCACGTGTTAGAATATTCTTAAAGGGGTGTTGTATTATTGTTATTAACAGGGAAATTTTTTATTGTTTCTCGACAAGGGAGGGGCTTCTAATATTAAGGATTTACGTAGCAATTAGTTTTTAGTGTGTGAAGCGACCTTATGCTTATGCAGCAATGAACCTTTCATCAAGCAAAGCGAACTCATGTTGGCATGGCAAGGAACCTTTCAATGAGTTAAGTAAGCCTGTGCTTATGTGTCAATGACTTTTTCAGCAAGCTAAGCAAGCTCGATTTTGCGTTGCGATGAACCTTCCTGCGACCGAAGCGCCAAAAATTACGGCCTATACATCAATGACGGATTTCGGCAGCATGGGACTTCACAGCTGGGAAAAATATTTCACATGGTAAATTCGTGGCTAGGGTGTTCAGCTAGTATTGAGTATAATGCTACTTATTAGTAAAAAATGTGGTAAATTCTACTATTTGAATCCATCAATTTGAAAATTTGATTTTAAAAATAATACTGGATACAACTGTACTGTGAAAAACTCGTATTTTTATAACTTTCTTAGGAGTGAAGAGATTCTGAAAAACAGACTTAAAGTTTTCGAAATAGCAGCAAAAAATTTATGAACAAGGAAAAAGTCATTTGGTTTTTGTACAAGAATCAAATTAACTTGCATAGGAATGACTTGTACAAGAATAAAATGAAGATTCTTGAACGTGAATTTTAATTAAATATACACTTTCTTGGTAAATATGTGTTTCGTTTTAAATAGTTCGTAAAGTGTGTAAAATTTTAAACTCCGAAAATATTGTAAAAAAATTGGCGACTTCAATATTCTGCAGTTTTAACTGAATGTAATGATAATTGAAAATAAAAACTTACAATAAAAATAAGTCATATTCAATCAAGTTAAAGACAAATGAAAAATGGTTTGTAAAATGGGTACATACCTTTCCGATTACCTGTTCCAAAGAAGTGAAACATCGCTAGCGAATCTATTTTCGGCGGGTTATCGGATTGCCTTTTCACTAATCCAGGTAAAATAGGAATTGATTTCTGTAAGAACCAATGGCGGTTCTAGGCAAATCACAAAGGAGGGACTACAGCATGCTTCCGTAATGAGAAAGCAAAATTAATTAGAGCTATTGTTGTGGTCAATTAGATTTTATCGCAATCAAGAAATTGTACATTAATATACAGTGTGGCAATTATTTAATTAACTTTGATTATATTTGAGTAATTAAGTGCAAAAAATTATAATTAATTATTCAAAATGGTGGGTTTTTTTAAAGCAATAGTCTAGGTGGATGACATTAGTTAAAATTGAACAATAAAAAGAAAAAACTGGTATATAGACAAAAAAGAAACAGGCATATATGTAACTAAAAACAGGACGACGAAAACTTTTATAATGACAAAAAAAAATCTAATTTCTCGATACATAAATACAAAAACAAAACATCAAATTTTGTGGAGTCTGTGTCTGCTTTTTAGACATTGCAATTTTCATTCGTCTTGTTTTTTTGCGACTGAAGATGTTAATGACACCTTCTATGGAGATGCTTCCATCATTGTGAATATTTGCCAGTGCTAGTCCGTTTAATCTTGCCTGGCCCATAGTGCTTCTTAAATATGTTTTAATCCTTCGTAATGTGGAGAAGCTTCTTTCGGGAGTGCTTGTTGTAACGGGGATTGCTCCAAATATCTGTAGAAGAATAAAAATGTTGGGATAAAATTGTTGATCTGATTCTTCATTGCCTCAACGCTGTATAAGGCGGCGCAATCTCACTATCCCATTTGTTTTTCCATAGCTTTACTTTTGACTTTAGTACAAGCTCAGAGCCATCTAGGTACTGCTGGTAATTTTTTGCAGCCTTAAGGATTTCTTCTTCTTCGTACTTCAAAATATTTTTTGGAACAAGGCCTTCTGAAGGTGATATATCCACCAATCGTTGGGAAAATCTTGATTCCAGTTCTTGAATCAAATGGTCTACCAACGGTTAATAAACCATTCGTCTGTAACACTCCTCGTGATTTGAAGCATCGATATTTTCTCGATGAGTGTCGAAAGCATTTTCTTGGTATGCGTATTTCGCATTCAATTTCGCTTGCTATTTCCAAAGCGTCTCCGAAAATACTACCGAATTCGATATCCACAGTTCTTCATAGATTTCTGAAAACCTAATATGCAATTTATATTTAGCATGGCATTTTCAAAATCTAACTGTGGATTTTGTAGTTGCTCACTTAGCCTTAGAGTTATTGCCATGCAATATGCCATTGATGGTGAATTCTCCTTTTTGAATAACCGAACTGAGCATAGAAACTTTGCTTGATGTTTTTGAGTTGGTATCTGGTGAAGTTGAAAGCTGATCAAGCAGTGTTACAATAGGGAGAAATAACTCTTTAAATCGAATCAAAGTTAATTGGTCTCATCTAATTAAAAATTAGTTTATTGATTAATTAATTAAAATACAAATTTCCAAAATGCAAATAAAAATTAGTAGCGTAAATAAAAAATGTAAAAAAAAATTATCAAACTTATTTTATCTGCTTTGAAATACCGAATATTTAAACACAAATACAGCAATTTTAAAGTTCTAAGTAAACATTGAACCTACATTCCCATTTCGTTATCTGCCAATCTCGCCAAACCGCGTTGATATTGTTGCGAAACTTTAAAGCAGCAATTAAAACTTAAAAACCATTTATACCCTTTTCAAAATATTATAAAACATTAGTCTAGACTTTCATTTCATTATCAATTACAATTTTCAGAAGTAAGTAAATGATAAAAATCATATTATTACCAATTAAAGGCAGCTATGTCAGAAAGTAAAACACAAACTAACTTTTATAAGTTTTAAAAAAATAAAATTGTTAAGATAATTTTTAAAAAATTATATGCCTGTGAAAAATTATTGAATCCCCTATTTCCAAATTAATCTTGCATCCAAATCCAGTCTGGTATTCTGGCAATTTTTCGGCATTCAAGAAAATACAATCTTCAGCTTTCAATTGTTTAACCTTGAAGTCAATGAAAGAATTTTTCTCCAGTTCCGTTTTGAATGCTGTTGTCACGTGACCGCGCTGTTCGTATTACTAGGTTGCCATACAGACTTGGTCTAGTTGGTTTATTCTTAGTCTATGGGTACTTTGGTTACCTATTAACAGGGCACTTGGACTTTGGCCAAAACTCCGACATTCTTTCACCTTTTACTTAGAATTGGGGGGAGAAGGGCAGGTGCGTCATTTCATATATTCCTTGGAGGGGGGGGCAAAAGCCGTAATTAAACTTTTTCTTAAATATTTGTATCTTAAAATAAATTTAAAAAAAAAAAATTCCAAGTAAATGGGGGGTAGTCATGAAAACCATTTTATCCAGTGTAAGTTTCACCCTCATGGGGGGGACTATAGCTCCCCATGGACCGCCTTTGGTAAGAACAAATTACGCAAACGGTTTGGGTATAATGATAATATTAAAACGAAAAACGTAGCAGGAAAGCAGTGATCATAAGTAAACAAATGAACGAAAAATTTTCATCGGATTGTGACGTCAAATCTAACTAGCCAATGATGAAACGTTTTGCTGTTACGTCACGATTCCACTGTTTTTATGATTTTTCTTTTTCCAATATTTAATTCAATAAATTTTTAACCGCAATATAACTTACATATTTGGAATGAGCTTTGCTTTCTTTATTAAAATTTATTGCATTTTACCATTTTTTAATAATACGCTACTTCTCCATTGAGACGTTTCATGCGACAAGGCCGAATCTGTCTAAATTATATTTCAAGAGAAAAAAACCAAAGAAAAATTTTGCCGTTTCTCATTACTTATGAGCCCATGTTCTACATACCAAAGCTTCAAACAGAAATGGCAAATAAACCATCTTGTTGTATTCCTTAGCTCCACAATTACAAGGCTTTCTACTGAAAAAAAAATGAAGGGGCTGGCGGATTCGTACTTGTCGTGTGGAATGCCTCAATTTCAATTACACCTTTAACCGTTAACAGATAATTATTTTGCCTCCCCCAATACTGAAATCATTTATAGAACAGTAACGAGTATTGTCTTTTATTTTTGTGGTGTTTATTTTGAAATAATTATTCAGGGTGACTAGCCTGAAGGAGACTTCACAATTGCAAGAAAAACAATTTTCATTAATACAAAAACCAAACTAACAGTTGATGTTATTAAAATATTAATAACAGATAAAAGTAAAATTAGACGTGAAAAACTTCATGCTCTCATTATAAGAATATATTGTTGCTATTATATTCTTACATCAGGATTTTAATGCGCAGAAAATAAGAAAACCATTGCCGTTACAGGGTACCAACAAAAATTTAAACACTTGTATATACACCAAAAATATATACCGATCGTTTATTTAAAATTCACGGCACGCCCAATTTAGAAAACCATTTACTAATTGACAATTTTGACAATCATCGTTAACACAAAATCCAAACTCATAGTTGACAATCTGAAATTATTAACGAATAATAAAAATTAATTAAAACACAGGAATGGCCAAGTTGGAATATAAACATTTTACAACAGATGAAATAGAAAACAATTATTGACTTACCGAATGCCTTTTGCCTACTTTTAGTAGATAATTTTTACGTTATTCCCCCCCCCCCCACTGAAAATAGTTATGAAACAGTCGCGACTTTCAAACTTTTATTTTTAATTGTGGCGAAACAATTGAAGAAATCAGAATGTGAAAGATGGCGGTCGCTCAATCGTTGCCAATTCAAAAATACAACAAAACCCAAGGAAGTTAATAATAAAAAGACACAAAAAAATTTTTAAAATGTGTAATTGAAAAAAGAATAATTAAAAATTCAACCAAGTGAAAGCCGAAGGTCAGTTGTTAGCCAAGATTTGATTAAAAGTATTAATCAGCCTTTATATTCTTAATGATGTAGCACTTGGTTGTTATGCATACACGCTGTCAGAATGACGCAATTCCCCTCTCTCCCTCACTCCACTATACCATCAGAGGGAGAAAAATTCGCTTTCGAAGGAGATGCGAAGCAAAAAAAATGAGTTTTAGTGTTTGCTAAAACATGATGTATCCAAGTAATTTTTTATCATCCAACAATGTTTCTAATTCCATCCACTAGAGAAGATTTCAAAGATTCTAAACATATTTTTTTCGATGGAAAAAACGTAAATATTTCAAGTATTGATTCAGATAGAAGAGTAAGGGGAAAGCTTTTTCCTATTGAATTACCATTACGACCAAATTTTAAAATTCAATTAAAAAAAGACTAATTAAATTTTTGCCATTTTATGATAATACATGGTGAGATAGAAAGACAATCTGCTAGCGTTAAAAATTTCATAGTTCTCCTTGCACCAGGAAAAGAGAAACGTTAGTGACAACGCAACCGTTGCTTACTTTTTTTTAATATAGTGAGAAATACTTATTTCAGTTTCAAACCATAATACAGTACTGCATAAAAAATTTCATAAATATGATTCTACAAGTAATTTTATAATTTAGAGCTCTGGATCCCTTTAAATATTCTCTTGTCTAATCAAATTCGAGCCCTTACAAAAGGTTTTTTCCCAAATGATAGTAAATAATTTTTTCAGATTCAGCAATATGCCACACAAACTTTTGAGGAGTACAACCCTGCTCTTCAAGGCGCCACTCAATCCACATCTTCTCCCCAGCAGCAGCCGTTTCAAACGGTCCAGTTCCAGCCACTTCCCCCACAAAATGTGGCCCCAAGGTATGTTTAGAATTCACTTGTTTTATTTTCAGGGTTTCTGTGGATATGGAAAGAAAAGTCATGATTTTGCATAAAAAATGACCCATGGAGAAACAGTGAATTTCATGGATGTCTAAGCATTTTAAGTAAAATTACTCGACTACGACGTCATAAATGCCATGATTGTTATTCATATCATCGAAGATTCATCTATGTTTTTATTTATGTTTCAACAGAAATAACGATCACAGTTAAAAAACTGCTGCAAATGAAAGAATTTCTGTACTCCAACCTTGTGACATCAGGCAAGTAAGGTCTTATAGGTGAAAAAAATTCATAATGTTACAACTGAAATGAACTGATTTGATTAGTTTGTTTTTACATTTTGATTTTTTCCCCTTCTTTCTTATAATCTCTGTGCACTACCATTTTGCATTGTTGATATCAAAACTTTTGATAATTTAATTTATTATTATTGGCTTATTCTTCAAATATTTCCTTATTATTAAAGATTGATTAGCTTTTTCAACACTGAGATATCAAAACAATAGAAAATGGATTCGTAATGGAAAATGGAAGTCATGGATTTGTGACATTTAATTTTGGGTAGAAACTCTTTATTTTGCTGTTTAATTCTTAAGTGGTTTTAACAATTCACCAGGTACTCAACCAACATACAGCCAACTGTTGAAACCGACTCGTCCCAGGGCACTCAGCAACCCCCGTTCTGCAGCGTCCAGCCACAGAAGAGTCCACAGCATCAGCCCAGCGTCCAGGAGGATGCTGCACCAGAGCCAGTTGAATTGGCTCCCTTGTCCAGGCAGGCCTCCTTGGATTCCGAGGGCTGCCTGGACGAGAAGAGCATGACGACGAGCGTCACTTCGGAAGGCATCGCGTCAGGTATGGATACAAAGCCCTAATAGCAAGTTTAGGTACCTCATTCTGAATTTTCTATAGAATGTAGAAAAATGTTCCACTGGTCTTCTATGTCAAAAGTAGTCCAAACTATTCAAAAATTGAATTTGAATGACTAAATCCGAATAATGAGCATTCTTTATTCTGTGGTAACCCACCACTCCTTAATTTTCAATGAAGAAGACAATTTCTGATCACTTACGATGTCTAACTCTTAAAAGTGAGCCAAGTCATCCGTTTTGTCACCATAATACAGTAAAAGCCCGATTATCCGGCATTCAATCAACCGGAAAGCTTAATCGACCAGAATTTTTTGAAAATCAAGTTTGGCAAGAAAATTGGCATTATTTTGCCAAAAAACGGCGATAAGTTTTTTTATTTGAGATTTTGAAGTTGAGTGGGGTTTTTTTTCTCTTTATTTTGATGCTTTTTAATTTGCTATGGCGAAATAGCTGAATTTGCACGGATTAGAAATTAATGTATTATTATAAAAAGTGATTTTTTTTTTCATTACGGTTTATCCGGAATGCCGAAGTTCTTATTAAAAAAACTGTGAATTCTCAGCAAAAAACCTTAATATTCTTAATTGAAAATGCTTTTTTCCAGTATATATCCAGAAAAATACATATAGATTCGGCATATAACCACAATATAAACAAATCTAGCTTGTTTCAATTGTATAAGAAAGAGGGTTTCGTGATCGAAATTCCATTATCCACAGCATCGGGAAAACATTCTCCAGTAGATAATTTGGTTTATCCGGAATTCTAATAAAAAAAAAAAAACTACACATTTTGCATCTATTTAATCTTGCATCGTTTATTGCATAAAAATATATATTCGTTTCCGTAATATGTGTAATTTGTATGTGCAGAATCTATAAATCTATGGTCTACTTTTATTTTAATTATAACAAAGAAAAGTGATTTTCCACTTGAAATTACGTTCTCAATCGTATCCAGCAAAGAGTAATTAGGAAATTCAAAAATTTTTAATGATTTGACCAAAACCCGGATAAAATTAATCATTCGGTTTGTAGGCTAGATCTACATATGGAACATGCATTTCACAAAATTTAAAATCATGTATAACGGATAACATTCTATTCCATACAGTATCGATGCATCCATAATTCATTTATACCCGCGATTTAATTTGTAAATTTTCAGACGCACCCGGAAAATGTGCAATTCGGCCGAATTCAACTATTCTTAACGTTATATTCTTTTATCACAAAATATCAGTTTCTCACGATCATTCAGAATAAAACCTAATTGCATCCATTTAAATGCATTCCCCCCTATAATCCCAATCAAAGTTTTGATTTGTAGGCTAGTCAACCATTTTGTACCCAAAACAGAAAATGTTTCTTTTTCTTTTTTGTGTACAAAAAGTATGGGTTATATTTTATTGTATACTATTAACGTGTTTTGCAATCAATTAAAAAATAAATCTGTTTCGCTGTAATATTATTTTAATAATATTTATTTTTAGATTAGCCGACAACCAAACTCAAAACTTAATAGTCCGTAAATTATCCGGAATTTCGGGGCGATTTGCTTTACAATTCTTGTATTCCTTTTTTCTATACAACATAATAGTCGATCTTTGAATACGAAGGTAATCTTCACGAGCATATATTTTACTTTAGGATACAAAGTAGGTTGTGTGTGGAGAAGGGGAAGACAATGGAATCACCGGGGTTTCCAAATACAAAAGCTACTTTTCCAGAATTCTCGGAATCTGACCGTGAAAACGCACACAAGAAAACTTCCCCTCCGGAACTGAAATAGCGATAGTCCACCTTGTCCGCCCGGTAACCCTAAAATATAGGTTCGGTTAGAATCGGTACAATAAAGAGACCTCTCTATTTTTTTTATTTACATATTTTACAAGGCTTAATCTTCTATTTTTTTTTTACGGAAATTCTGATAGGAAAATGATTTAATTTTGGTTACATATTTCAAATTATTGCCGATTATAATGGTAAAATATAACATTATTTGAACTAAAAAAGCTAAGTAGAATAGTTTTTAAATATTCCGGTTGTGACGATTTTAATGTTAGGTGCCATTACTAGCGTTATTTACCGTTTAAATTTGGCGAAAAAACATCGACATTCAATTAACCGGAAAATTCGTTTATCCGGAAATCCTAATTTCCCGGCGATTCCGGATAATCGGGCTTTTACTGTACTTAATGCAATCTCAGGTCACTTTTTTTAAAAAAATGCGAATAAGCCTTCGCCAAAGAAGTGAAATCGTCTGCGCCCTTCCTTATTGAAAGAGCAGTGGTTTACCAGATAAAAAAAGAATCCTCAACGTTTGGCATGTTATGACATACCAATCAGATATAGTTCAATTCTGTTGATTTTTCAATACTTTTGACCACTTTTGCAAACCAGTGAATCTACTAATATTCCTCTAAATTGTATTCAGAATGATGGGGGATCTTAACAAGTTCCACTTCGCTCATCCCCTTTCTGTTTGCAGATGTGCCACCTGATGTTCCCTTGCAATTGCCTCATCCAAGTGGTGGACAGGTTAGAATCGTATTGTTCAAGCATTTCTTCTAAAATTACTTTTGATTTAATCTATTGTTGAAAATAATTGACAATGTCTCTTACTTCCTTGTCTCGGAAGCATAATCTTATTACGTACTGTTATCCATTTAAAACCAAATTTCTAGGAATCTCCCTAAAATTGATAATATCCCTTAAAATAATTTTACCTAAAGTTCTTAAAATTGTACTTAAATTTTTTGATAGTTCCTAAAAAAAAATTAAAACCTCTGAAAATTCCCCAATTTTTCACAAAAACCTGTAAAAAAACATCTCCAGATCAGAAAAGTGGATTTAATTAAATTTGCATATTTATCACAATTGTGTGATTGTTTAATTATATAGCTGTTATTTTGCTAAAAAGTTGTTTGAAGTTCAGTTTTTTGAAAGTTGGCAGTTTTTTGCTGGCATTAAAACAAGATTTGAAAATAATATTGTGTTAAGTTCCTGTGTCATCTTCGAGAGAAATATCCCTAAAATTTTAAGAATTACACCTAAAATTCCTACCTAAAGAAAACTCATTGCGCCTCCTGAACTTCTTATATACGTCACCATTCTATAACTTGTGGGAATATTTTTTTTTTTCATGCTTTAGTTTTCAACAGAACTCTTCTTGCCAGTTAGTATTCCAGATAGTTCTTAGATGCTTTGAGAAATAATAGCTTAATCATCTATAACGATAAAACAAAGAATTTGTCCAACTTCCAATATGTCTGGAACCATATACCAAAGTGGAAGAGAATGGGGCAATGTATTATGAGATTGGTTACTGAGGAGGGGGTGTATTAGGGTTCATTTTGGATATGTTGTGGTTTTTGTTTAAAAAGGGGGATTGCTTAATGTCACCACCAAGGCTGTACCCCCCCCCCCCCTTCAAAATAAATATCATAAAAATATTTTTTTCCTATGTGTTTCACATTTAAATTAATATCTTAGAATGAAGTTAGGAAATGGAGTTCTCCCCCAACAGGAGATCAGCAAGTTTTCTAAACGGGTTTCAAGTTACCAGTACTATGCCAGGGTATCGAGTTACCAGTAAGTGGCACATCAGTATCCTTAGTAACGCGCTTCCATTTTGCTACTAACCATAGACTTAAGTACCACCTCGCATCGCATTGAAAGAAACTCATACACAGAGAAGCAAGTTCTTAGTGTTTGTCCGCGATTAGTATGTTCCTTGTTTTATGTTAGAATAAGTGTCTTGAGACCCAAAAAGTTGGTAAGTGTGAATTTTTGGATTTATGATATTTAATTTGGCTATAATTGAATTTAGTTTATACATTTATGGCAACAACTATTTTGTTGTATAAAATAATTCATAACCTTGTGTTTTTACTTAACTTGTATTTATACCTAAAAAGTATTCAGTGCAAAACATATAATGCAAATAAATATAAATTCATTGTATATTTTTTGTGATAAATAACTATGATAAGTAAGTTTGAAAAAACTATATACAAAATCAAAGTATAATAACCTCGCAGTAATGTTTTTTGGGTCGTGTAAAAAACTAATTTTTTTTAAATATATGTTTATAATGTGTGTTTCTTATTCATTAAACAATACAAAGAAGGAATATTCCAGCTTGTTAGTTTATAATATAACTTGTTTCAAGGGTTTTTATTTTTTTTTTATGTAATTTAAGTTTCACTTGGGTTAACCCCCTTTTATTGACTCTTAAGTAACAAATTTTTTTTCTTTCTAAACTCTTTACTTTATAACTTCAAATCTTCATAAATGAATAAAAATCATTAGTTATTCCTAAATTGAGTCAGATCATATTGAAGCAGTCTACTTCCCAAACAGCATTGTTCAATTTTATAACAAAGAGACAAAAGAATGAAAATTCAGCAATAGATTCTGAATTAAATGTTCAATGAAAGACAGTGTTCAACAGAGTCCGATAAAATGGATGTATGTGCGTACGATGTACGCATGAAATCGTCGGATCCCGCAGGAAATTAAAGTCAAATGCTGTTTTTTTTTTGTTTTTTTATGGAGACATTTCAGTTAGGCAGGGCGGGAAAGGGGGAGTTGTTGACTCCCGTAATGCCGGGTGGGGAGAGGTTGGGGGGGGGGTGCTATTCTCCATATAGTTCACCACCTGTTACTTCTATATAGGAAGGAGAAATTCCAATTAGGTTGGACAGGGAAGGGAGAAGTGTTAACATAAGGGGGGGGGGGAGGGGTTTTTATTTCCTGATTTTGGAATCTGAACCTATTGAAACATGTAATTACACTGAGAGTTTATTTCCTTCATTCTTCTTTTTTATTTGAAAGAATTCTTGGGTATTCCATTGTAATTTAAAAGAAACCACATTTTCCCTTTAAAATGATAAGGAGCTATCCAAGCAAGACAATGAAGATGAAATGCTGTATTTGCAAGAAATGTTGAAGTAAAACTATTCACAGCATTTAAATCGAAAGCACATTAATGAAAATAGTTATGAAAGGAGGCATGCTGGACTAGCATCAGTGTTTGCTATCGTTTCACAAGCTTAACCTTTAACCAATGACCTAATATTGCAACTGGAAATGTGCCATTGGAAACCGATGTTTATCCTGCAGAGTGGTGCTTCCAAAGTCATTGCCAAGAAGATTTTGAATTAAACAACTTTTAATTTTCAATAGTACGTAAGTAACATTTAATTTTCTTCAGCAGTATAATTTAAAGCCCGCAGATTAGCAGGAAATTTTTGGATATGGCATTCGTGTACGCAGGAAGAAAATATTTTTCTGGAGCCCTGGTGTTCAATACAGATTAAACAAAAATAGTTTCGATGAAAATACTTTAAATTTGGATTAAAATCTGTCTCAAAAGGTAAATCTTTAGATGTGGGATTCCACATAGTCATAGCAGCCAATATCATAAAAACTGCATATTAGAAGCTGAGAATTTTCTGAAAGTATGTAGAAATTTCGAATCACAGAGTTGAATTGAGTTGAAATAATTCAACAAAAATTAGTAAAACGAATAATTGATACCGCAAGGTTTTTTTTGTTTTAACAGATGAAACTGCAAATATCATTCAACTATAACAGATGTCAATAGTCTGAGAAACGTAGATAAAAAAGAAAATTATGTAAACAGAGAAGATTACCTGTGTTTTGTGATACCTAACAACACTACTGGTGAAGTACAATTTTAGAATTATTGCAGTCAGTATAGATTGCCAAAATATGTTAGGCCGAGCTTATGATGGAACAGTCTCAACAAAAGAAAGTGTTAAAGGTATACGGCTTCGAATACGAGAACAATCCTGCTAATATAACTAATTTTGATATTGTACATATTAAAAGGTTATTATGTGTAATATTTAAATTACTATATTAGCTATAGCATATATGAGAGAAAGAGAAGGGTTATGCGTCTACGACAGGGGGGTTACAGAATAATTTAGACTTTTCATTAATGCCAAAACTATTTTTTTAAAAATTAGCATATAATTTCTTTGGCATACATGTTCTATTTGATCAGGGTGTTACACATCAGGAAAAACTGAAAATTTTGGGGAAATTTGAAAAAAAGTTTGCTGTAAAATCGGAATATTTTTAGAAATAAATCGGAATTATCAGGGAACTTTTTTCTAGAATTTGGTGGCCACCCTATATTTGCTACGTTACCGGGAAAAGGTTTGGAAAGATTGTTTATCGGAGGGAGTGCATTATTGTTATTAATGGGGAATTTTTTGTTTTTTGATTGGGAGCAGGGATTCTAATAATAAAGATTTACATAGCAATGAACCTTTTAGCCAGCCTATGCTTGTGTGGCAATGAAGTTCTCCGCCAGCTTGTGCATGTGTACCAATGAAACTTTTAGAGAGTGAAGCGAGCTTCACTTTCCAAAACAATTTTTTTTTTTAACGTGCGAAGCATTAAAAATTAGTACCTATACACAATGACGGGTCTTCACAATGCAGGGTAGCAACATAATATAAAGCAATATATTTTCTTAATTTGTTAACTGTAAAATGAAGAGTAGAATTGATTCAATATGTATTATAGTATGTGCACTAAAATTTGCATTACACAAACAAAACATCAAAATTTTGTTTGTTCCTGGAATATTTCCAAATATTCCATGGATAGTACACAGGATTTTTTCCCCTCTAAAACTTGTATGAACCCCCTGTAGAAAGCAGTGTGTACTCTCCCCCCCCCCCCTTTTTTTCTTTCTTCTTTTTTCTTTTTTACAATTTCAATTTTAAACTTGCTATAACTTTGATACACTAAACGGAAAACTTTGAATTTCTTCCAGTTTACATTCATAATTCTTAACAAAGTGTCTTTGTGTAGTATTATTTCTTAAAACAATAGGTATTTTTTTATTTTTTTTTGAGGTAGCAGCTTGCAAGCTTTTTTCTTCCTCTGAAATTGTTTTGGCATGAAGATGTTAAACAATTATTCATTACTGTCAAAGGTCTACATTTTTTATACTACCAGGTAAAAAAGAAATCAGCAAAATAGCTCTTTCATTGTAAACTTCAGTCCTATCTATTTTACAATAAGCCTTCTACTTGCACACTTATCCATCTGAACATCAAATGAAAGTTGTTCTATTTTTTTTTTTTTTTTTATTTTTTTTTTTTATAAGAGTAAAAAATTTCAATAAATTGCCCTTGGTTGCTGTAAACTTAAAAGTGTAAGGAAAAAATGTAATGTGTTTAAATTCAAAGGATACTATTTTTAAGAATGACCAATATACTGATTGGGAAAGATCCTTAGTGATCGATTTTTACTTAATTGTTTTACAGATATATTAAATTTTTGCATATTACAAAGTGTTTTGAACTCTCAATTTTTATTACTAGCTCACTTTTTGAATTATAGATTGAATTGTTTGTGTTTTTATTCGAATATTTGTTTAGATTATTCCGAGCGGTAATGATGTTTTAATCCCAGACAAATTAAATCACTAATTGAGATCACCACTTTAAAATGTTACTCTAATTCCCCCACAGAATTAGCATAACAGTGGTTCTTCAACTCGTTTGGTCACAGACGTTTCGGAGGAGCTGTATATGTACCAGTATATCTAGGTTTTAAGTATAACATAAATATATTGTGGAACGTTTTGTATTGTACCTATTGAACAATAGGCTTTTTTTTTCTTCTAAACCTTTGGTGGTTTTATTAAACCATTGGTGGGGACCAACCATTTTAAAATTGTTTAAACACCCATAGAGAATTTGTATTGCATTAATTGGTGCAATCATTTAGCAGTTATCATCACTCTTTCCCCTCTTAACTTCATACCTGCCAACTTGTACGAATCATCCGTACAATGTACGGATTTTTACTATTTTGTACGGGTGTACGAACAGCTAAAAAAATCGTACGGATTTCACGGTACTTTTCGTTTTTTCCCTAAAACCGTTTTTTTTTTTTTTTTTTTTTATTTATTATTATTATAAATATTTTTTTAAGTCACCAACGAAACCGAAACGATTTTCCAAAGCTGCCGCGTCCGTCAAAATATTTATTCACACTCCAAGATTGCGCATATGTTCAGCACTAAAGCGCGTTGGCGAGGATGCATTGTTTTCTTTTCTGTTGCCGACTAGATTTGGCAAACCAAACCACTGCTTCGATTTTTCGGGCTTTACAGATTAATAAAGAAGCAGAATACCGAAAGTGCTTTAGTTTTTTAATTCTACCTTCTTTTGGACTGGACTCCAAAACGTAAATAATAGTACTGGACTTGCGCGTAAATAATAGCACTAAACACGGCGCCGGGGATGCACTGTTTTCATTTGTGTTGCCAACGGGACCTGGCGAACCAAACAACTATTGCTTTGCCTCAGACTTAAGGGATTAACAAAGAATCTGAAAACCAAAAATGCTTTAGATTTTGGTTCTTCCTTCTGTTTGGACCGTACAATAATGTTGCGCGTATATAATAAAAGTACTTAAGCGCGGCGCCGGAAATTCATTGTTTTCATCTGTGTTGCCGACGGGATTTGGCGAACCAAGCAACTGTTTCGTTGTCTCGAACTTTAGAGATAATAAAGTAGAAAACTGAAAGTGCTTTAGTTTTTTTTTTTTATTATTTCTTCTTTTGGACCGTACTCCAACGCTGCGCACTAAATCGCGACGCCGCCGTTTTCAATTGTTTTGGCGGCACTCGCCGAACGACTGTTTCGTTTTCTCGGACTTTAGAGATTAAAGCACTTTCGGTTTTCAGCTTCTTTGTTAGTCTTAATTATTTATTTTAAAATATCCAAGTTAAACAATCCTGGTGTAAAATTCCAGAAAATATCAAGTTTTTTTGGAGTTTACTTCAAACCAAGCGGTTTACTTCTAATCATCAGAAATTCAAACAAAGAAACAAATTTTGCATTCTGCTCTATCTATGCATCTGATATTAAGATTTCTCATGGAGGATTTACTGATGTCGAAGTTCATATCAATTCTAAAAAGCACAGTGACAACATCAAATGTAATAATACGAATTTGAAAGCCTGCATAATTGATATTTGTGCGTGTGATTAAACACTTTGAATACCACCAACTCATTGTATGTTTCACTAGAGTTTTTGTGTCATAAAGCATGTTTTATTTAGGTGTAATGTAGACTAAATCCTAAACCTCATGAGAGATTTCATCGTAAAGTTTAAATTTGATTTAATTTTAAATCCAAGTTAGTTTTTTTATTTTATAATTTCCATTTTGTGCTAAAATGTAACAATTTGTTATATTTGAGAGCAATTTAATACTATGCAATTTTTTTTTTTTTTGCATTTGTAATAGAATTTCTATTATTTCTATATTACATTCATAAATATTGTCGCTATTTGACTTTCCATGAGTCATAGGAATGCAAATATTTGTTCCGTAAAAATTGTACTAATTTGAAAATGCCAATGTTGGCAGGTATGTAACTTTTCCCTCTATTTCATTGATTTGATTAACACCAAAATTTGCGGACATTTTATAAAAGCACCCTGATAATGTTCATAGTAGCCACAGAAACTGAAAATCTGGGAAATGTCAGAGAGCTTTCTGATTCTGGAAAAAGTCGAGGAGTTTTTTTAAATATTGCAAAAATCAGGGAAATTTGCTGTTGTTTTGAAGGTTTGTGTCCCCGTTTGTTCGTATTTTCGTGCCATTTTCATAGAGATTTGTGGTGATCGTTGGAAGTTTCATGTTATGGTATAATTTAAACTTTTCATTACTGCCAAAAATATTTTTCAGTAATCAGCATCCTATCTCTTTGGCATAAATGTTCTATTTGATCTACACATCTGGAAAAATTGGAGAAATTTGAAAAAAAGTTAACTGTAAAATTAGGGAATTTTTAGAAATCTTTTAGAAAAAAAAAATTTCCTGAATTATGTGGCCACCATGACTCTTAAATACTTGTAGTCTCTATGTTGTTCTGTGTTGATGCTCTTTTGTCTCTTTCAGTCTTCCATCGACGGTCAGAAGTACCTCTTTATCCCCGGACATCAAGAGCAGGATCCCCAAGGACTCCGACCCCCAGTAGGTTCCCCCTTTTCTCCTCCGGAAGCATCCTATTACTCCCCCTCCCATTTCCTCTCTCCTCACGGTCTCAACAATGACGGATCTCCCGTTTACGTCGTCGTTCAACCCTCTTTCAACCACAACAGCAGCGAGCCTCTAGGTCGCTCACTGTCTGCCTCCTCGTTGAGCGGCTCCCAGGGAGGAGTCAAGAAGTACCTGCTCCGTGTGGGAAGTCGTTCGTCCTCCCCTGTCTCTTTCTACTCCTCTCCCCCTGAAGCGAGACTAGTCGTTTTGTCCCCTTGTGCAACCCCTACGCTCCAGCGCTCTCCCGTTGGCAGCATGGAGGAGATATCCACCCGACCCTTTCTCAACCGTCCTTCCTCCCCGTTGTACCGCTCGCGCTCCAAGACGTTTGGGGGGCATGACCCCCCAAGGAGTCCCCTCAGCCCAAGGAGCTTTGGAGGAGACAATGCGTCCCCTAGCGTACCCCCTTCCCTTCACCAACTCTCCAGCAACCCTGCGCTGCAGCATGTTGCTCCACGACTGACCAACCAGCTACCTCCCGAAGACAACCGCGGTCCACTCAAGGTACCCCCCGAATGTGCACTCGTGTCATGTCTTGCGCTCTCTGCCGCCTCCTTCGCAAACCAGCTCTCAATACCGCAGCACATTCACTCGGAACGAATTCGCAATATTCTATTTAAGTGGAACACATTGTTGGAACTCTCGTCTACCAACGCAGGGTTGCCATGCACCTGGAACAGGATCATTAAAAGTGCTTAATACTTTTTAAACTTGTTTTCCAGGCCTTAAAAGTACTTGAAAATACTTAGAGGTCCTTAAAGTCTTTGTCACTTGTCCGCACCAATTTTTTGGTATATTTGTATTAAGCACACATCAACTTGTACATCGTTTGGTTCATATTTGTTGAATGGTGGAGTAGAAATCAAATGGTTTTAATAACACACTGTATTCCGTGAAACAAATATGTTAGATTAGTGTTTACGTTTTGCGAGTCGTTTTGCATCAAATACCATCATCAAAGTCTGTTTATAAAGCAAAATTCAAAGTGTACATGTAAGATTTTGATATTAACGATGTGAACAAAGCAGTTTTAAAATCACACATTAATGACTTGATGCATGAAAACAAATTTTCGAAGGCCCTTAAAAATACTGTTTAAGTCCTTGGAAAGTCATTTGATTTTCATTCTATGATTTCAGTGGGAACTCTGAAAAATGTTCTCTGAGGAATTTTTCTCGAAAAGAATGTTCCCAATTTAAAGTACCGGTATTTCATTGACTTCAGTGAACAAACTCAGTAACACCTACAATAGGTTGTCTTCGATTCAGATAAATTTTCGAGTCTTGGTTTGATTCGCAAACTTCCTTTTTTTAGGGTCTAATGTAGAATGAGAAGAAAAAAAATCCACTTAGGTAATTTTTAAATTTCTCACACTCGCTTCGTAATTTCCCCTTTTAAAAAAAATCGCCAATAAACTAGATTTTTTTAATTAATAGAGTTTTTTTAATACAAAAGCACCTAATCCCTCCAAAGTTCCATAAGACAGCAAAGGAATCATCATATTTGGCATAAGCTAGCAACCCACTTGAAAAGTTGTTTGCACTTTTTGGTTTCTTTAAAAAAAAAGGGGGAAACAAATGTTTCTGCACATTCGACAAACTGGTTTCAAAGTTGCCAAAAAAAACCTACAGCTTGTGAAATGCCAGTGCCAAATGGGTTTTGTGCTGCAGTATTGTGGTTTCATGTCATTAGGGAGTTTTCTCTGCTGGGTGGTCTCTGCTTTTTCAAAGAAGCATTTCTCTGCTTTTTCTTTAGAAACTAATATTGTGGATATTGTACTCATTTTTAAATTGCATCTTATATTGCCTCCTTTTAATAGTGTGTGTTACTTGGCGTGAAAACTATCTAGAAATTATTTTGTTCGTGATACAAATTGAAGCATTAGTAAATTAGCTCATGCTTTTTGTTTAACAGCTCATTATTACCCACATATAATAAATTTACGACACAGCAGAGTGGCCACAGAACCTGAAAATGTCAAGATGCTTTTGATTCTGGAAAATATCAGGGAATTTTTAAAAACTTCACGAAAGTCAGGGAAATTTTCTTTCTTCTGAAGGCACGTTTCCCCATTCATCCGTATTTTGGTGCCATTTGTCCAGAGAATTGAGGTGGTAATCGTTAGAAGTTTAACGTTACGTAATAATTTAAACTTTTCATTACCGCCAAAACTATTTTTTAAAAATTTGCATAGTATCTTTTTAGCATACATGTTCTATTAGATCACACAGGTGGAAAATTTGAACAAAAATGTGTCGTAAAATGAGGGAATTTTTTAGAAATCTATGAGGGAACTTTTTTTCCTGAATTTTGTGGTCACCCTGAACAGACAAAAAAATCTCTATAATGATTTTAAAATACAGAATGTACTGTTGGTAAATGTAACCATTTTGTACACAAAACTAAACTTATTAAAAGAAGAAAAATGAGAACCCCAAGAGATTTATTTCAGCAATTCAAATGGAACCAAAAATAACTAAGCTGATTATTTGTCTGCATTGTTTTTCAGGAAACACTTGTTTCTGTTTAATATTAGACCAAAGTTTAAGAAAAAAGATTGCATCGAATGTTGCTTCCATAAACATTCTTCATTCAATGAGAATAATCTGGTTTTTCACTTTATATTTAAAATGAACTATTTATATTTTCAGTTTTTTATTAATGCTCTTTATATCTTCAAATTTTTGTCACTATAAATTCAATTGGCTCAGAACAATTCACTTCATTGCAATATTGAATTGCTGCCATTACATATTTTATAGAAGAAATTCTGCATAATTTTTATTTCAAATGTGTTTTTAAATGAGTGATTGCAATTTCTAAAGATCTTTGTATCACCTTGTCTTTCCTTTGGTCTTTTCCTGGCTCTTTCTCTTGTAACAATTTTATGCATGTTGCTTTCACAAATTTGCTACTTAGCTTTGCTTTTTAAATACTTCTTCAAATGTTTTCTACTTCATAAATTTTGTTTTGTGTTTTTTTTTCTGCATTTTGTTATGATATTTGATTAATGTTCTGTGTTTTGTTGCTTAGTGTATTTTTCTTGTTTACATATCCTAAGGTATTTTTCTATATAAACATAACATTGCATGTTTTGTTCACATTTTTTAAATATTTCTACATTATTAATAAATTTCTTTCAAACATTTCTGGAATTAGTCTTAAAAGGAAAGAATTTTATGGAATTAATCCTTAAAGGAAAGTGTGATTCATCTTAAGAGCCTTGTAATGATCATTCCCTACACTTGCTATGTGCCTAGTGTATTTAGAAACTACTTTCAATAAGACCTTGAAATTTGATGTACGAAAACAATCACTTAATGAAATGACATAAATTAATTACTCGAAAATTGTGTATAACACATTTTATTTTATATAAAATTCTTACGTCAATGCCTATGCAGTGGCTCTACATGGTTTTGTCTTTTGCTATTTTAATTTTCATTGATAATAAATAGACATTAAAGTAAAATACTTTATATAATTTCATTAAGTGATCTTTTTCACTAAATTTCAAGGGGATTACAGAAAGTTTTTTCTAATTGAATTGGGCTTTGCGAGTATAGGGAATGATCATTACTTTGACTTCCTCTAAAAGAAAAACATGGCATGAAACAATAGTAAAAATTTTTGTTTATAAATGTTTATTTACCTTAAGTTATCGTAAACTCTTTCTTAAGGGAACCTTTCTGCATTAGGGTGGATCGAAAAAAACTTTTTTTCAAAATTCGTTTTGGTACTAAGTGTTTTAGTGGACTTTGGGTTCAAACCAAGACCCTAAAATATGAAGTTCTTGAAAATATATCTTAGGGTTCCTCAAAGACCCCAAAATTGGAACTTTTCATAAAAAAATGCATAAAATCGAATATTTTACAAAAAATATTTAAAATTCAAAATCATTAATGTCACACTGTGTAGTAATTTCTATAAGGTACTCTAAACAAGTATGTAAAATATGAATTAAGTGAAGCAATTATTTAGGGATCTAAAATTCTTTTGAAAATTTTCACTTTTCATGAAAAATGCATAAAATAGGAAATTTTATTAAAAACTTTAAAAATATCGAAACATAAACGTCCCCATGCTCAATTATTACTTTAAAAAATGCTAAAAACAATTAACTTTTAATTATTTGAGTTGATATTTGAAGGTACTTAAAAACCCTTGAAACTTAGATTTTATAATTTAATTTTTTTTTTTTTTTACTTTTTCTATAGAAGAAACTGAAGTTTTTAAAAAGGCTTTTCAAGTAAAGAACAGTAGTTAAGGAAAACCAGTTTAATTTTTTGTAAAATATTCAATTTACTTCATCGCTTTATGATGTGTATCTCCTGATAAATGTAGATGAACGTGAACTTGTTATTGATTGAAATAAAGTGCGTAGAAAACGCTTAAAAACTAGTGTGAAACTACTAGGTAGTACGAATGTGCAAAACGAAATTATTACTCTCTTTTTTGATGGCAGTTGCAGGGGTCGCAGACGTCCTATATGTCCTATAAATCCTATATTTTTTAAAAAATCGGAAAAACGTCCTATATTGTCCTATATTTTTTAATTGTCCTATATATCCTATATTTCTACGTTGATTCGACCTATATTTTCTTCGAATTCGTAATAACGGCGCCGTTTGTTGTGATTTTTTATATTTCGGATTCTTTGTCGCGATCGTAAGTAAAAGAGACATGAGCAACGTTTGCAAGCGGCTGCTTCTTATTTCTTGTAACGTCACGTACTGTACAACTCAACTCGATTCAACTAGACCGCGAGATTTGTGAAGTGTAAACATGGAAACTTTTTTATAGCGCGCGGGCTTGAATTTCTGATCTGTTTTCTCCCTCAATGTAGTAATTAATTGGTAATAATGCAGCAAGATAGCGAAAAAGAAAGCTATCCAGAAACTAAACTCTGCCTCGGGAACAACGGATATAAAAAACTTGCAGGACTGAAAAAACGACATTTCTAATGCACAGTCAGTAATTGATGTCAGGAAACAAAAGGGTTAAAGTTTACTGTTTGGTGTCGGATAGCGATATTTTCAAAAAAGTCACTAACATTGAAAATGACGTCAAAACGTTATGTTGTCCAAGTGCAGGAAAACCAAGTCAACGGGTTGCCACATTCGGCGCTAAATCGTCCACTTTTCGCCTCCAATCTATCCGACACCAAATAGTAAATCTGAACCAAAAAAAGACTGAAAAGCTAACAAGGGTTAAGATTAACTGTACAGTCCCCCTTGGCGACTTTTTGAAAGTTGGCGATTCGACGCCGAATGTGTTTTGACGTCATTTTGGATTTGGCAGCACAGCCTTTTGATGTCATTTACAATTTGGCGATTTTTTTTTTTTAGTCGCCAAGGAGGACCGTACAGTTGATCTTAACCCAAACAGGAAATAGGGATAAAAAGAAAATACTTAAAAGAAATTGGGGCAGTTCTAAGCATTTATAGATGCTGGAAGACTCAAGATTGCAAATAATGTAATTGATAAAACTTATTTATTGATGAATACTAAGGATGTGTGTGTGTGTGTGGAATATTGAGGTAATAACGAATAAAGGATGACAAATTCAGGATCAGGCGATTCTTTTTTTAATGGCGTGTTTTCTAGTCGCTTAAATTCAGTATAATGAGTTTTAAAGGGAGACAGTTATTTTCTAAGTACTTAATTATAGATATTTCTCTGTTAAAAAGGATAATTTATGTTAATTGTTTATTTATTTATGTTAATTGTTTATTAATTTATGTTAATTAAGTCCTCCTAAGTTTGTCTTATATGTTCATTTCAATGACGTTTCATTTAAAGTTTTAATTAATGAAATATGTTACGAGTTAATTTTAAAGTTCAGTAGAGACTGTGTGCAGTTATTTGATGTTTTATATTGTCCTATATTTTTTTTGTAAAAATCCTATATATTTTTATTTTGTCACTTTGACCCCTGCAGTTGAGACCTTAAAAATACTATTGATAATAAACAAAATACATGGGAATACCATTTAACACATTCGCTGCCACCAAAATTTATATATCCATCCTCAGAAACCGAATTCAAAAAAAGTGTTTTAGTGATTAAAAACGTTCCTTATATTTTAATAGTAAAACCAGGAAAAAGGAAAAACCTTTTATTTCCTAAAAATATAAAAATAATGCTTCACTAACGTGCCTCAAAAACCTCATCGTTCATTTTCAAATCCGAACTAAAAATAAAGCAGTTTATTTATCACTAGGGGGCTCCGCCCCCTCCTCGCTGACGCTCGCCAACCCCCTGGATTGCTATGCAATCCCCTTGGCTCGCTTTGCTCGCCTCAAAGTGAAGCATTTAAAATATGCCCTAGCAAAAAGCTATTTCATTTGCATAATTCCAAGAAACTGAAAACGTTTTGTTATTTATGAAGAGTCAGAATACTTGCCACGTCATTATCCTATTGCTGTCGAAACGCCTTAAGCAGGGACAATGTGGCAACGTAGTAGAAAGCTCTTAAAAAACAACAAAAATAAACAGTATAGTACATATATTTAAAAAATATCGGTTATTTCACTGAACTATTAAAATTTACGAGCTGGTTTCGTGTGAAACGCCAAAATAATTAAAGTTGCTTGTCGAAATTTCTTAATGAAGCAATCATATGTTCGCATAATCTTTTTTGAGCTACTTAGAAAATAAATTAAATCAGTGAAAGGCCAATTATCCGGCATTCAATACACCGGAATTTTTTGAAAATCAAATTTGGCGTGAAATTAGCCCTATTTCTCCAAAAGTTTTAATTTTTTTTATTTCTATGAGATTTTGAAGTTGAGTGGGTGGTTTTATTCTTTATTTTGATAGTTTTCAATTCATAATAGCTGAATTTGCTTGGATTAGAAATGAATATAGGTTCAGATTTACTGCATAATGCCTCTTAGAGACTTTTTGAAAGTTGGCGATTTTGCGCTGAATCAACCCGGCGACCTCCGGAACATGTTCCAGCAAATAACTTTTCCGAAAAGTCTGGTTTATCCGGAATTCTAATCCAAAAGAAATGTACACATCTTAGATCTATTTATTCTTGCATCACCGTAACTATTAAATCAATACGTTTTAAATAGACAATTTCTATCTGTAGACTGTAGTAAGAAAAACAAAATATAGCTAATCCAAGTTGTTGCTGTTGCCAGATGTATTAGTTAAATTTCAAAAGATATATTGTGATTGGCTGGTTTGCTGAATTTTGAAATTCGTGCATGAAGTACATTTATTGAAGTCGTTGCCATTCTGCTCACAGAAGTACAGCCGAATTTGGACGTTACGCAAGAGAATTATATATATAGATACTCGGTCGTCGTCTCAGAGCGTCGCCGGCATGGGAGGTAGCTCCATGCTGACGCTCCAACGCGTCAGTGGCAGCGAACGTGTTAACATTAGTTGTAGCTCCATTTACTTAGGACATCTTGAATTAAGAAGTGCTGACTCAGCTTTCTTGAAGAAAAAAACGTTGATATCTAAAATTGAATCAGTATTGGATGTGTTATTTGAATAAAGGATGGAGTGATTTGACTTTTGGGCGAAAATTTCCACACACCTATGCGTTGGATTATTTGTCTAAATCTTGAGAAGAGCATGGTACTTTTTTAAACATAGCTATAAATTCCTGCCTTCCATTGTATTAGGTTAATATAATCATTTTCCAGAAAATTAACTTTTGAATTTTTGTATTCCTGTTTTAAAACATTTCCTAGTTTTCATAATGTGATATATAACAAGCAATATAACAACATTACAGCAAGCAAATTTTCTGGATGGGCAAAATACACATTGAATTACTTTATGTACAACTTGTTTGAGCTCGTATACCATATAATCTGATTGTCATATGAATTGCTGCAAATTTTGTCGGTCATGTATGAAGCTATGGTTAACTTTTATAAGTAATAATTGAGCATTGTAATATTTAGGTTTCTATATTTTTAATGTTTTTTATAAAATTTTCTATTTTATGCATTTTTCATAAAAAATTAAAATTTTCGTGGAAATTTTGGACCCCGAAATATTCGCTTCATATAATTTATATTTTACATACTTGTTTAGAGTACCTTTTAGAAATTAATGCTCAGGATGACGTTCATGTTTTTGTATTTTATATAATTTTTATAAAATTTTTAATTTGATGCATTTTCTTATGAAAAATTCCAATTTTGGGGGTCTTTGAGAAACCCTAAGATATTTTTTAATTAATTTCATATATTTAGGGTCTTGGTTTAGACTCCGATTGACCACTAAAAAATGTAGTACCAAAACAGATTTAGGAAAAAAGTTTTTTTCGGTCCACCCTACTGTGCATTGTTTTATAAACAAAAAAATATCAAAATAACTTTTTTTTTAATCCTTTATATTAACTTGGATTGTTTGTGTATCTGGCTGTCAGGCAAATCTGTGGAAGCCTAATTAACAGATGCGCTGTCATTCGATCGGGTTGAAACTTGGCAGGTAGATTCGATGACAATGCATTCCATCCAGTTTTGGGGGCTGTCACTAAAAGGTCGCATATGTTTCTATAATCGTTTTGGAATGAATCCCATTTAACCAATCATTGTTTATTTTATCTTATAAAATAAAAGTTTATTATGGAGTGTGGTCCGGACAATTCAACTTTGCGTTGCGTAGTAATGCTGAAAGTGAATTTTAATCTATCATTGTTAAAACACTTTCTTGTGGCTAAAATTATTTTAAACAAAAGATATTTAGGTGTGAATGTATAAATTCATTTTTAATAAATAAATTTTGAAATTTTTGGTCATAGAAATGTTTTTAAAATTGGATGCAAATACCAAGCACAACCTTACAACAGATTTGCCACTATGTTAATGAATACAAAAATTAGCAATGCATATAAAGAATTTATATTAAAAAATTTGTTTCTATAGGTTATATTATTTAAACAATAATTTTCAGAAAAAGTTATTCGAATTTTTTTTATATGAGCCCATAACTTTTTTCCAATTAAGATGTTTTCTATTGAGTAACTCTCATGTGAAAATTAACTATGTAATAAATTGGTATGCAATCTGGGTGACATTTCAACCAAAAGCAGTAAAATATTACGAAAAAAAACATGACGGAAGAGAAATTTGTGTGACAGACATCGTACATGACAAAGTTGCGTCAAATTTGATTTTTATCTTTCTTCGTATTAGGAAATTATCTTTTCTGTTAGAGAGATGTTTCAACCTTAAGATCAAATGACATTACTATCAACAGTAATTGTAATTTTTGAAAGTGAGCTTTGAAATGAAAGTACAATAATATCTTTGTTGAAAGTGATCAGTACAGGGTATCCAGTGTTCTTATAAAGTGCTTAATATTTTTTAACTTGACCTTAAATGTACTTGAAAATGCTTAAAGGCCCTCCTTGAAAATGCTTAGAGATCCCTAAAAGTCTTTACTTTTTGTCACTTTACCTGCACTGTACCAAATTTTTCTAGTATTAATCATGCATCAACTTGTACATCGTTTGGTTTGCATTTGCTGATTGGTGGAGTGGAAATTGGTTTTAAGTTATATTCTTACTTTGTGAGAGTAGCGCAGTGTTTGTTTTTTTGTGAAATCAAAATCTGTTTATAAGGCAAATTATGCATGAAAGATTTTGATATTAACACTCTGAGAAAAGCAGCTGTAACACTAAAGACCTGATGCCAGAAAACACATTTTTGAAGGTCCTTGAAAAGTCATTGATTTTCATGCTTTCAGTCAGAACCCTGGGTATCTGTTGAGTTATGGGAATGAATAGTTTATAACAGTTTATTTCTGATAATATGTTACTGAATTTATTGAAATTTAAAGTAATATGTTCAATGTAACATAAAGCATTTGGAATTTTTGTAGAAGTGGAGAGAAAACTTATTAAAAAAAACTTGAAAATGTGCTTTCTTGAGTGTAATGTGTTTGCAAAAATATGTTTTCATTGTTAACATGTTTTTTATTATAATTAAAGTTTCATTTCAATAACATTTTAATCATAATTACATTTTTATCTTATTATAAAGCAGACAATAGTTGAGAATGTTTTTAAACGAGAATGCTTTTAAACAAATTTTTAAAATCATAGGATTCCTTGGTAGTAATTTTATTGTTTTCGACGAATTCAATTATTCATTTCTAAATTATCCAAGTAAAGTCTTCTTTGACGAAATGTGTAAAATTGTTTTTAATTCCTGGTTGATTCATATAAAAATTGACTCCTCAAGTACTGAATCAAAAAGTGATGTATGATAAACGAAGAAATATTGCCTCCCCCCCCCCCCTCCATGGGGGGAGGGGCAATAATACCATTTTCTCCATTTCTATAGGGGAAAAACTTCTTGCAAAATATTTTTGGTTACATTGACTATTATTCTTAATTTCAATAACATATTTCTAGAAATCTACTTACTGAAACTTATTAAATTTTATTAATGTGTTTTTGAAATTGTCCAGATAATTATAATGGATTTGTAGTGTCAATTAGGGCTGGGCGATTTAGAGATTTCTTAAATCGATTTATCATCAGTCTAACATCACGATTTAGTGATTAATCGATTTAACACCACTGTAGAATATGTCCCTATCTTGACCCCCCCCCTTCCTCGTTAACACCCACTCGTAATTACACTTTCTTTTTAGCAAAATAATTTAAAAGAAGTGAAATAATGCTAAAATATGATTGGTTGTGCCTTTTAGTTTCAGAAAAAACATGATTTTAAAGGATATTTTTGGTTATGAAAAGGATGCAAATGGATTTTAAGTATCCAACGTTTAATCTTGGGAGATTGTTCAGATATCTGCAAATTAATTCCAAGCTGAAAATTATCTATCGAAATATGAACATTCACAAAAAGTTATTAATTCACACACGCACAAAATGCATTGCATGTAAACTAAAATCCGATGTACTAAGATTGAAAATTTCAACTTTAATAGATGGAGTCTCCTTGAATGAACTTTTCCGTAAGTGGTGTCGCGGTGCTTATAAATCGAATTCTGGAGCGGGGATCGATATTGGAACATCGCGGATGTCGACTTTGTATCGAAATAGTGCATTACATCGGAATTTCAATATTTCGCAAACGATGTTAGTACTAAATCGATATTTGCTTTAAATTGATGTAATGCCCAGCTCTAGTGTTAATATATTTCTTCTATTTTACAATGCAGGAAAAAAAAAATTCTGCAGGATGTTTTTGTTAATTGCAAATTAGTGTAGAGTGGTCACGGAACCTGGAAATGTCAGGAAATTTTGTTAAAATTTTAAGAAAGTCAAGGAAATGTTCTTTGTGTTGAAGGTATGTTTCCCCATTCATTCGTATTTCGGTGCCACTTACTCGGACAATTATGGTGGTAATCCTTAGAATTTTAATGTTACAGAATAATTTAAACTTTTCATTACTGCTAAAATTATTTTTAAAAAATTGGCATAATTTCTCTTTGGCATACATGATCTGTATTATCAGTATGTCTACACATCTGAAAAAGTTGGGGAAATTTGAAAAAAAGTTAGCCGTAAAATCAGGAATTTTTTTTCAAATTTATCAGGGAACTTTTTTTTCTGAATTTTGTGGCCACTCTATAGTGGCTTAATCCATATTTCTCCCCTTCCATTAATATTTCTTTACATATATTTTATGTATTGTAAAATAAGTATAGTTTTTATTTCAAAAGCTGTTAATTTTTTTTTTAAGTAATCACCAAATATCTTTGAGCATTTAATAACACACATTAGGTTATGTATGTAATTAGTCCTATGAGCACATATAGAAGAGACTGACTGCTAATAAACGATTTCTTATTGCAAACTGTCTTATCTGTTGCATGAACTGGGATCGACTTATTGAATTAAGCTGATTAAGTTTGTTTTTAATTGTAATTGTTTTTCTACTTTTTATTCAATAGGATCCAATGCAGCCTTGCTCTGAACCTGTTTTTGAAGACTCCACGGTTTTAAGGTATGAATATGTTTAAATCTAATTGAGCTCATTTCTTGAATATCAGGAAAATTCTTAAGTCAGTCTCATCCAACTTAAAATTTAGCAATTCATCTACTTTTGATCATATGCTCATTAAGAGTATAGACAAGTGGTACACAATTTATTCTTCATATCCTGTGAATAAAGACATTTTTATTAAAAGTCACAAATTTGACCCAAAAGTCAATGTAATTTATGCTCTACCTTTCCTTTCCGAAAAAAATGGAACTTAATTTAATCATCTTTATGGCAGCAGGTCCTTATCAATGCTCTTATGAATGAATGCAGGGAATGCATTCGCCTTAAAATTCTTCGAAATTCTAAAAATCTTAACTTTGAAAATTCTCCGATTTTTTTCTCCCCCAAAACCAGCGGAAAACCCTAGATTTTCCTGGGATGAGTTTGTTCCGCCATGTGGCGGAATTCCGCTTTTTTAATTTTTTAGGAAAAAAATAATTCCGCTTTTTCAAAGAAAGTTCCGCTTTTCTAATTTCTGAAAAAAAAATATGTTTTCCCCCGATTTCTCTATAACCTTTATATAATATAATAACCTTTTTTCTAAGGCTGAATCGCGAAGCAGCTTCCCTTCCGCCCGATCGGGAAGAACGGAAAACCTACGGCATTCCTGCTCCACAAAAATCTACAGAAATGCATTTTTTTAGTTAGGTTGGACGAAAATGATTTAAGTGTGGGCCTAGCAGCGTAAGCTGCTTTTACCACTATCGAAGCGTTGTGTGACATGATGGTGAAAAATCAGTGTTAAATTTTAGTTAGGTTGGCAGTTAAACTTGCATTTTATATTTTTTCAACTGCGCAGAGATTTGATCCTTTGGTGCCTTTTTTTTCCCATTTCAAAATGGAATTTCCTTCATACTCATTCACGCGATTAACGTATACGAATAATGTGCTTGCTTTCAAGTCTGACATCCACGAAATTATCGTTTGTTGTACGTATAAACGTACGTTGGTATGTGATGCTCGTTTTCGCTAATCGTTACGTTGATGTAATGTCCACTACTGCCGAGATTTGTGTGGCTATGACGTGCGTTATCGGTGGGATTTAAGTTGCTGTGGTTTTCATTTTCGAGGAGTATTACCCCAATATAACAACTCTATTGCTGAGCCGACCAAACGGTATAGTGGTTAGCGTGCTAGCTTCTGGACCGCGAGGTTGCGGGTTCGAGTCCCGTGTTGGCATGGGTGTTTGTAAATGTATGTTGGCTTGTCTAATGACGAAATGTTTCGGCGCATTATAGCCCTCGTGTTGCTGACGGCGCCAGATAATCTGAATACAACCAACTATTGCTGAGAATTGTTCCGGTATATTCGGCGTTAACACTGATATTTACTTTTATTTGATGGTCATTTTCGCTGAGTGCAACATTGTTGTAAAATCTGAGATTTGCACCGATGTTACCGAAAGAATGTCGATATTACCGTGATGAATTGTGTTATCGGCGAGATTTACGTTGTTGTGATTGTAATTTTCGTCAAGTGTTACGCCGATCCAATAGCGCTATTGTTGAATGTTGCCCCGGTATATTTGACTCTAACTTTGATATTTCTGTTGGCTTGAGAGTAATTTTCGTCGAAAGCCATTCTGTAGTAACATCCGATGTTACCGAAATTCGCACTAGTATTACCAAGAAAAGATCGATATAACCGAGATTTGTGCTGATATTGTGCACGCTATCGCCAATATGCGCTTTGTTGCGATGTTCGTTTTTGCCGATACCTAGATTTTTGCCGGTATTGTAAGAGATATTGCTTACGATACTTTTGTTAAAGTGATGGTCATTTTCGCCGATGTTTACTCTAATACAGTACCAGCTATTACCGAAATTTTCAACACTGAATTGTAGCCATTCATCTAGACTTCCGTTAATGCGATAGCCGCCATATTCGTGATTAGTGCCTGTTTAAGGTTACATTTCGCCGTTTGATTTGAATCTATGCAGAATTACTCAAATTTTTTTTGTCATTTTGTATAAAATTATTCTGAAAAGGAGTCGCAATTGTAATTTTTCTAAATAATCTGTGTTTATAATTGTTATTTTAGCTGCAATGTATGCATAATTGTTTGTTACTTTTTATTTTACTGAACAAGTTTAACGATATGAATAAAAATTTAGATTTTAAGATTTTTAGCTTAAAAATTTAGAAAACTGGGTTTTATTAAATTCGGCCTGTTTGTCAATGTGTTGCAATTGCTTTAAGTTGTTTGACTTGTTGAAATTTTAAAGTTTTTGCCGGTTTTCATCGTTTTCACTGGATTTTTTTCTTTTTTTTTTGCTTTGGAGCTATACCGTGCCTGATCACAGCACAAAGTGTATCCCTACGTCTAGGTGCCGCTATTTTAAACCATTTTTGCTCACGGACGGACAGAGATGGTGCAGTGTTATAAATGTACATGGAAAAACACAATTTTTTAAAAGTATAGCTTAAAATGTGTTTTACGCATAAAATTTTTGGATTTTTTTTTTTCTTCAGCTTTTTGATTTTTTACCAAACTCATCCCTGAGAGGTGTTTACGCTGTGTCGTGATTCCATTTCTTTTAATTATCGTTTAGTATATTTTTCGTTGTCATAGTTTCAAAATTTTTCCTTTGCAAGTGGCAATTAAATAGTATCTGTTTTACGGTGTTCTATTTTTGTTCTGGCTGATAAAAGTGTATTAATAAGCCGTCCTAAAAACCTTCTCCACCTGCCACATAAAAGAATTACAATTAACGTGTTTACAGAAGAAAAATGAGTGTTATCTTTTAGATGTATGATTTTGATATTCTTAAAAGTTATCGACAAGTAATGGTCCTTCGAAAGTGAATCATCAAAAGGAGAAAATCTTTTCTGACGTTTTAATTATCAACAAACAATTTTAAATTGTAGCCAAACTCATGTTAGTTTAAGCTTTAAAGTTAAAGTAATATTCTTTTTGAAGTACTTTGAATGTTGCTTAAAAATTAAATAAGCAGATTTAATTAAAAAATAGTTGATATAACTGTTTTGCTGAAAAGTTATTTAATGTTCAAGTTTTTGCAAAATGGCAGTGTTTTGCCTGTATTGAAATAAGCTTCGGAAAGAATGTCTGTGTTAAGAGCCCATGTCAGTTTTAAAAGAAATATCCCTAAATGTTTGGAATTGCCCCAATTTTTTTAGAAATTGTCCCTAAAATGTTCCTAGAGTTTTTGGAATTATACTTAAAATTCCTGGTAAATTCCTAGTTCACGTTTATGGGTTGGCGCGCTTTTGAAAAGTTGGCAACAAGGCCAAAATGTCGCCAATTCTGAAAATGAAAAATTGGGAATCGAACCTGCTACGTGATTTATGGCACAGGAAGGTTGAAGTCCAAAGCCGTTATGCTACGGTTGCGATGCAAGTTGTAGTAAGGTTAAGTGTTTTTGCTTTTCATTTCAATTACATTTATATTAAAAACGTACATCCCTGGAAGAAATTAAAATGATTTGCGTAAGTTTATTCTATATCAGCAAAAATTCGAAGGCAATGAAGTTGCAAACGATAATTGAAAAAAAAAAGGTTAAGGAATTTAATTTTAAATGATAATTGAAAACTAGTTTAAGCAATTAAAATTTAATTTCAAATAATTAAAAAGGGGTAAAATTTCATTAAACTTTTACATTAATGACAAATATGTAACCCCTTCCAGAATATTTATATTTTTAATCACTTGCTAAAAACTAAGGCGTGCGCGTGCTTAGCTCTCTAAAAAGAAAAATTGCAACCTATTTTGTTGGCCTTGCGGCCAATTGAACCTTAAAAATATACCCCTACCTGATTCGGGCAGTAGTTTGTGGAATCTCGCGCTCAAATTCACTTTTTTTATAATTACTTAAGGTGTCAGTTCATCATGGTGATTCATTTCAAATCCACAAGATGACTTGTGATTCGAAATAAACAAGATGTGATCAAAATGACCGTTAATATAAACGATGTCTGAAAACATAAGGAATATTAAAGTAATTAGTAAAAATTGACATAATAAGCAAATTATTAAGAAACAACACCTGCGAGAGAGACAATTGGCTGTTCGAAAACCAAGTTTCTTTCCGGCAGGATCTCCTTGATATACCTGTACGACAAACCCATTGGTAGCCGGCGGTCTCTTACGCCCAGATACTTATCTTCACTACATTTTGGACAAATAAAGGATTCCAATATTAAACCGGCATCCATACACCATTGCAAAACCTGGCGTTTACCTTTCAATTCCAACAAGAAAAAAGTTTTGAGTTTAGATACTCATCACTTTTAACTAAAACTGAAGCCATCGTTAACAAAACAATGTAGTCAAGAGCAAAATTTAAAATAGCCACCCAAAATGCCATCCTTCAAAATTAGGGTTACCATAAAATCACTGTTGCGCTTGCACATAAAAAAAAAGGCAGGTTTGCCAAATTTAGAGCTGTATTGCCTACTAAAAAGTGCCAAATCGGCGATATTTAACATCAACTAGGAATAGACCAAATTCCTACCTAAATTCAACTCACTTGTGAATGTGTTTTCAGTGAGGATGAGTGCAGGAGACGGAGGGGCAAGGGGCGGAGGAGGCCAGGTCCCCGACTCACTTGCATCGGACTGAGTGGCACGATGGTGGAGTGCCAACTGGAATCCACCAAGGGAAAGACTGTTACCTTCAAGTTTGACTACACAGACACATCCCCAGAAGAAATAGCCAACAAGCTGGTAAACACTTTTACAATTGAAATATGTTTACTCAAATTATTGACTTAAATATTGTATCGCTTTCAATTTATTTACTTGTTTTATCCTTAAATAGAGTCAAGTGAACAATAACACTAAAAATATAAAACGTGGTCAATAAATATACTTTTGGCTATACCATTATCACTCGTGTAATCCTTTACTGAGTATTCTCTTTTAAACCCTCAAAAAACCTCTAAGCAATCAATGGAACTAATAATCTCACTTTATATTGACGTTACTCCAGTGATTCTCAACCTTTTTTCTGTCGCGGCACACTTTTAACGATTTCCAAATTTGGCGGTACACAAAGAAAAAGATAAGTTTAAAAGTTGTTTACTTACCTATAATACACTGTGTAAAATAGTTTATGATAATAATTTGGAATGTAAAATAAAATAATATAAACATGTACTACAAAAACAACAGTACGTTTATTAAGGGATTAATTACAAATGAATAATAAGAATACTTTTAATGAGAAAATTGAGCTTGATGTTGGTCGTAAAAATGACAGTGCTACTCTCATATCGTCTTCTACAATTATAAGTCTCGATCTTTTTTTCGTTTTTATGTTGGTTAATACTAAAAATCCGAATTCACACAAATAAGATGTAGAAAATTGTAATAATAATATTTTTAAAGCTTTTTAGGCTATCATGGGATAATCGCATCTAATGTTAGTCCAAAAGAAATTAATTGATTCTTCTGAAAATTTTAAAATTAAATCTCGATTATTAGAAATCGAAATTAGTTCTTCCTCTTCATTCAAAGTTAATTCAAATACAGAAGTATTCATTATCACAAATGGATTACGAACCCAATCAAATTTTTTTATATCTAAATTTGAGAAATAATGACTAATTCTCTTTTCTAATGTTGTCAAATGGTCAATAACAATTTTGCGTAGAAATCTAATCCGAAAGTGGCGAAGTGATCTTTGAAATTGCCCGCGGAATTCGTAGGAAACAAAGTCTCAACGGATGTGCTTTCCAAACATCAGACAACAAGACGCACACTGACACACCTGCAGGGGGTTGTATGTAAAAAACTAGAGTAAAAAATAGGTCAAAAACGAGACACAGAGAAATATGTAACGAAGCGGTGAAAGTGAAAAATCTTCGTTACAATATTCACATATATATATATATTAGGGCGTATCGAAAAAATCAAAGTTTATCAAATCTCTTAGCGGTAGTGCGGAAAATTTATGGACACACATCAGTAATAAGTGTGTGAAATTTTAAAACTCTGGGTTAATATCTTGTGTCGCCTCAATGGCCCCAAAGTTCCGAAAATTGGGCTAAAAGTGTTTAAAATTCAAAAATTCCTAAAAATTCCCATATTTCGTTTAACGATTGGGAGTAGTGGTTAAATGTTACTATTATTTAACAACAACAACTAATTTTTTTAAAAATTATAGTTTAATATCTTCTGTCGCCTCAGTGAATCGGAAATTCCGAAAATTTGAATATAAAAGAATACAATTCAATATTTAATCAGCAGTCGCAGATTTCGTTGATCGTTTTGAGGTAGCGCGTGGTAAAAATTACTTTTTTCACGAGAAACAAATCGGAGCAACCAATAAATCACATGATCATTTTCATTTGTTTAGTATTTAGTCTAACTCTAGAATATTTTCTTTCAATTAGTTTCGATCTTCATATCAAACATATTTGCAGCAATGTAGTCGTTTCTTTTTAAGGAATTTTTTTTACACTTAGCTTAGTGTCGTAGTCATTTGTTAGTAAAAGATATTGGTAAATATTAGAAATGCAAGAATCATCGCATTCAAAGTTTTCAAGTCGACAAATGCTGCAATGCCCTATTTTTGGAACACCGAAGGATTTTTCACGCATGCTGCCAACACATGAAGACGTCATAAGATGTTGCGATCATGAGATGGCGTATTGGTAATGAAACTGATGGAAATAAAGAACCATGCTTCTCTGTTATTGCAGAAACTGTTGCTTTGAAAATTGAAAGTTTATACGTCGATTCATCCATTCCTTCTATTTCACATAAGCATGTTTGTGATATGATTCACTCTTACCATAAAAAATATTGTTCAATGATGAAAAATAAAAAACGTGTGGGAAAAAGCAAGACTGCTCTTGAAAATGTTGATAACTTTAAAACAGAAGTAAAGAAACTATTCGACATATCTTCCTGTAAATGCGCTATTTTTAAGGAGTGTATCTGTCCAAAAGAGAGCAAAGTTCCTTCCAAATATGCAGGCATTCCTCTAAGACCAAAGAACGGGGAAAAAAATTTTCATTGGAAGTGTTGATGTACCCGAAACAAAACGACTTCAGAAACGTCAAATGCGAGTACAACAAAATGCTGTGAAAAGTAAAAAAAGGCGTCTCCTGTTTCTGTTTCAAGCTTTACTCTGGAAAATGAATATATGATGGAGGTGGAGGCGTAGGTGGATACCAAAGACGCGCCCTACACCGTTTCTTCAGCAGGATTCAAGGAGTCTTCAGATGCGTGTAAAATTGGACAACACAATTATTGTCAGTCAAAGATATATTGTTTCTAACAGAGCCACGGCTGCTATTGCATCGAGTATTATGAAAGATTTGTGTTTAATATCGGAATCGAACTCCTGTCTCGTCACAAACAAAAACAAAGTATGGAGAAAAATCAAGAGTTTACAAGCAAATGGTATCAAATTTAAATGAAAATCATTCCAATCTATCTGGCCTTTATTTTGATGGCCGGCATGACAAAACTTTAACATCAGAAACACTCGAGGGAAAGCAGTTCCAAAGAACAAATGTAGAGGCGCATTACTGTATTGTATCGGAGCCTGGTTCTTCGTACGTGGGGCATGTTACATCTGAAAGTGGATGTAGTCTTTATGTATCGAACAGCATTTACGAATACGTAACAAGTACTTTTTTGGATGATTTTAGCAAGCTCGCAGTTGTCGGGTGTGACGGCACTGTGGTGAACACAGGAATGTTTACTGGTGTAATTCGCAGGCTTGAAATAAAACTTCAGAGACCACTCCAATGGATTGTCTGCTTACTTCATTTTAATGAGTTGCCATTACGACACTTATTCCAGTCAATAGAAGGCAAGTCTTCTGGCCCTTCATCTTACACTAGAAACATTGGAAGAAAACTTAAAGGATGTGAAAAACTTTCAGTCTTTGCTTTTAATAATATTAAAAGCGAGTTGTCACACATTGATAGTAGATTACTCAGTTCAGATCAGAAATACTTATTCGGCATTTGCACTACCATTAGTTCTGGCATTTTTAGTTTAGATCTAGCTAACAGAGAACCAGGAACATTGAATTTGGCCCGCTGGCTAACAACTGCAAATAGAATACTGAGGTTATATATATCTACATCAGACCCATCAAATGAGCTACTAACTTTAGTTGAATTCATTCTAAGAGTCTACGCACCCTCATGGTTCCGAATTAAGATTAATCACTCCATAAAAGACGGTCCTAGACATCTGTGGCATTTCACAAGCTCAACTCGGTACTTGCCTAAAAAGTATTGTGACGTAATCGATCCTTTTATTTCTCGAAACGCTGATTTTGCTGCTCCAGAAAACATGCTTTTGGCCATGTTAACTGATGAAAGATGTCATATCAGAATCATTGCAGCTCAAAGAATAATAAAGGCAAGAGAAATTAGCCGAGGTGTACGCAGATTCGTTATTCCTGATATCAATTTTGAAGCTGAAGACTACATTGATCTCATTGACTGGAATTTTTTTTTTTTGTGAATCGCCGCCAGTTCTGCGAGAGATAAGTTCTCAAGATCTTTTGAAAATGACCGAGGACGGTATACCGAAGGCCTGCTGGCACTTCATACAATTACCTTCACATACACAAGCATTCGAGAGAATTGTGAAACTTGTCACGGCAGCCTCCGAGAAAACAGTTGGGCCTGAAAACAGGGATAAATTCATAAGAGCTACTCTAGAATCCAGAAAACACATGTCGAAATTCGAGACAAAAAAGGATTACAAGTAGTAATGCTATCGTCAATTGTATATTTGAAAGGCAATAAAATTTCTGATCCCTTTAAAATAAGGTAAGTGTGACGTCTATTTTTTATTTATTTTTTTTGAAATTTAGCCTCTTATTTTCCAAAATTTGGTGTTGCTGAGGTAGCAGAAGATATTAACCTATAATTATAAAAAAAAATTATAGTTATTGTTGTCAAAAATAGTAACTAGTAAGCACCATCCTTAATCTTACAGCGAAATCTGGAATTTTTTATGAATTTTTGAATTTTACACTTTTAGCCCAAATTTCGGAACTTTCAAGCTATTGAGGCGACAGAAGATATTAACCCAGAGTTTTAAAATTTCACATACGTATTAGTGGTGAGTGTCCGCAAATTTTCCGCACTACCAAAGATTTGAAAAATTTCGATTTTTTCGATACGCCCTAATATATATATATATATATATATATATATATATATATAAGTACTTTTCTTTAATTTTAACTTTACTCTTAATAAAAATTAAAAAAAAGCATTATAATTTTTACTATATACATTTCTAAAATTTGGCGGCACACTTTAAGAATTTGGCGGCACACAAAAGTGCTGCGGCACAGTGGTTGAGAATCACTGTGTTACTCATTAAAATGTTCCTCATAAGTCTAATCTATACTAATTTTACAACACCTCATATTGTACTTAATAAAATACAAATGCATTTTAATATATTACCTATATGACTTGAACTGAAATATATTAAAGGAGAAAACAAAGTACATCGTATTGTAAAAAACATCGTATTGTACATTAGAATGTTCCCTATTTTACTAAGCCTAATCTATATCAATACTAAGTTTCGCTCTACTTTCAAGCCTTTCACCCACAATATCCATATGTCAGACTCCAGTCTCAATCCAGTCATATGCATAAAAAAAAATATTTCTATAGGAACCCATTTGTTCCCCATTCTAAAATTTGACTCACAAATAGTACTAATATATATACAAACATACATAAATAACAAAGGAAAAATATAAAGTTACAAATGTAAAATCAAAAACATAATACTAAAAGAAATACAACAAATTACCAGTGCATAAGAAGCTGCATATAATAATGCAAACAAAACAACAACAAAAATGGAAAAGGGCAGAAATTTCAAACTTCTTCAGGGAGATGGTTCAAATTTTGAAATCCGTTTAAACCAAGAGCTTTTTCTGTAGAAATTCTTTTGTACATCCGCATCTCCAAAAGCTCTAGAGAAGAAAGAAAACAAGAAAAATGCCCCCCCCCCCCCAAAAGAACTTACGAACCAAAATGCAGGAAACAGGAAAATCTTCAGATTAAAATTACGCTTTTTTATTTGAAAAAATTATAAAAAACATTGTTGCCAAAAGAAACTTGGGAAGAGTTTTGAGTTGGGGAAAAAAAGATCATTAAAAAGTGTGTGACGTCAAAGGTGGTTGTAGGACCATCAACCATCCTTGACGTCACTTTTTCGGAAATATTTTCAGTGTAAGAGATCCAAGATATTTTTTTAGAGAAAAGTAGTTAAGTGAAATGTTTAAAAACGTGCGCCATCCAAATAAGCATTTTAATAAATATTATTTGGTTTTGACTTTTATACAATGTTTATAATCATTCAGTTTTATACCTTACCTTGACTTCACTAAATACACTGTTGGATGGTAAAAGATATAGCACAACTGTTCTGATAATATTAATAACCTACACACATAGTTTTGTGTTAAATATATGTAAAATAAGTCTTTTAAATTTTATTTGTACTCAATACTTTCTAACCTTGGATGCTATAAGAGTGAATGCTTTGACCAAGCTGGCGTTCACATATAATGAGCACATTGTAAAATTGCATCAATTACAGAGAGGTCAGGATAAGTTGTCTTTGGTGAATGGGATTTCTCGGTCATTATTGGATGATTCCCAGCTTTGTGATAGTTTACAAAATGAATGCTGCATATTTGAGTTTGTATCCAAAGGAATAAAATCTCTGCCTTTTTAACAGTTTTGTTTAACTAATATTAATTTGAATTCAATTTACATAATTCTTTGAAAATAGTATGTTAAAAGTTTAAAAAAAAACCTGTGGATAATATTTCCCTGTAAAATCAATTTAATTTTTTACTCAATATAAAGACTACCCAAATGATATAGTTTTGCAGAATTTTGTTTTCTTTTTACCAAAATTTGGTTTATGCCCATTCTGAAATTGAAATTTTGTGAGAGAAAGGGGGGAGAAGTCATGCACTGACAAATTGTTAAATCTTCACTTGTCCTCGTGCTTTACAAACTGCCCAGTGTAAAGATAACTTGCCACAGCTTTCGGCAATGCCTCTATTGCTGATAATTGTACCAGTGTGATGGTCATTTTGTCAATGCTTTGACTGATGTGATAGCTGTTCCTATCAAGATTTATGGTGCCATTTTAATAGCTTTAGCCTTGACTTCTAATGATGTGATTGATACCTGTGATTTGTGGCAGTATGATGATCAATTTCTTGGTTTGGTTGGAATTGATGCTGAATAGCTATAATTTTAAAAGGATTAAGTAGAAAATTTATCACAATTATCCAATTTTTCTATATAATTCTTGTTTAAATATATATTTTTCTATATAATTTTAATTTTAGCTACAATTGTATGCAAAATTCTTTTATTTTAGATTGACAAACAATGAGGAACTTGCACAAGTGAGGAAAATGAATATTTTTTGTATTTTCTAGTGTTATCCAACGAATATATTTGAGTAGTGCAATCATTTTTTATCTTTATGCTTTCAATTAATCAAAAATCGAGTTTGAAATTAGCCGAAATCAAAGCAAAAGTCCCTTGACCAAAAACGCATAAAAAAAACGTGATGTGGTTACGCAAAGATAAAGTCGCAAAAAGAAGGGAAAACCTGTTATCATTCCCTTTCTAAAACAGGTTTTAGAGTGGTTCATTATCTGCGCGTTGACGTTTCACGCAAAAGTGGCTTTTTCCCGCCAAATCGCAAAGTGAAAAACTAAATATTTTTTTAAATATCTATCCGAGCTCAAATTTTTTAAAGAATGGTATTGTTTTTCATGATTTTTTCTCTACTTTTATTTTAAAATAAAACCAAAAAACGTGAAAGTTCCTCTACATTGTGACTAAAAATTGAAGTTGAAGTATTAGAATTTTTTATTTTTTTTCATTTCTTTGCTTATGGTGTAAAAATTTAGAAAAGTGTTTAAAAAGTCTTTTATTGTTCAATGGAGTACAATAGGGTATTTGATAAATTTTTTTAATATGTTTTAATTAAAGCGTATGCACAAAATAAAAGACATCTTTTCTTTTTTAAATATAATGCTGTAAAATGCCAAAATTTGCATTTTAAAATGCAAGCAGAAGCCCCGCCCCTAAAACGCTGCTCAAAAACCCATCTGACTGTGTGACGTCACTTCTGCCAAAGCTCTATCGCGAATGGTAAACAATCATGAGTTTCAAGGGAGATTGTATAACCTTAATGTGTTCTTTTCTTTTGATTTTGTTCAAAGAAATGTTTTACTTGTATTGTATTGCACCCCACTGAGAAAGTACTTCAATTAAAACTTCAGTTAAATTGTTTATACATCCACCTAGGAAAACAGATATATACGAAAAAAGTGGTTAAATCTTACAAGAAGTTAATCAACTAAGTTTCCACCATAGACTGCAGTTTATTTCTTGGAAGATGTTTTTTGTACATAATACCTTAATTATCTTAAATATTTTAATTGCCCAATAATAAGTTTAGGTACAGCTGCACTGTTAGAACATTGATTTTTTTTTTTTTTTTTGTGAATTTTAAACTAAAATAAGACAGTTGAACACTAATTTGAGTACTTACATATTAACGCCACCGCAGCTAAAGATTTGGTGGTTTTTATGTGCCGCCAATCTACACCTAAAATTTTTGCGACAAATCATAAAATAAAACACTTAAATATCTGCGTGCGTGTCCGAACTACAAGATTGCTCTTTAGTGGCAGCACTTAAAATCCTCCAAATCTGTAGCTGCGGTTGCATTAATACGTAAGTACCCTAATTTGTGTAAAACTTCCAAGTATGGTATGGATTCTGCATCAAGAATTGTGTACATAAAACCTCATTAAATTATGGCTGTGTTCTTATTCACCACAACGCATTATTGTTTTTTTTTTTCACCCTGTAAATATTTAAATAAGATCAGACATAAATGATGTCGAGTATTCCGATTCATCCCTTTCTGCGGGGTGAATCGGAACATCATGAATAAAATCAAAATAAATGCTAGTCATGTTTTTTCCAACATTTTTTGGTTTGATCATCATAGAAGAAGCCAAGTTTCATAGTCTGAAATATGTTCGTTATTACACCTGATTTTTACTTTGAAAGTTGAAAAGGTTTCTGATTCATCTCCTTTTACAATATTCGGCCGATTATTTTAATCGCTGATAATTTTATCCTTATGTTTTTATAATTATTGTAACTGTGAAAGTGTGTAGTTCTTGTTTTACTAGTTATAATAATTGCAAGATTTATTTATAATTAAGCAGAAATTAAAATTTCTAAACAAAGCAGAATAAAACTCTGGGCTTGTCTTAAAAATAATGCCACCATCAACCCATATTTTGGGTAAATTTGAACTGTCTGCTTTTACAAAACCGTTTTCCATTGTTCCAATGAAGATTCTTTAAATAAATATTTCCTTAAAGTCACCTTCAATCAACATAATTTATCATAAAGTAGGAAAAAAGATTAACCAATCTGAAAAATGAATGTATGAAGCTGTTTGTTCACAAACTTCCACATTAGTGACATCACACTCTGCAGAGGAGTTTATCCAAGCATTTCTGATCATGCACTTAGAAAACCATTTTTTTTTATTCAATTTTAAAAAAATTTAGCAATTATTTCAAGTAAAAAATGCTTGTTTTATTATTTCAGTAAATACAATTGTTTGTTGATGGTGTCAAATACCCTATTGTTCAAATATATATATATAAAAAAATAAAAATTATGGCATTCTTTTTTTTTTTTTTTTTTTTTAATATTTGAACAATGGACAAGTTGAGCATTTTTTTTTTAAATTTATTTTATTAAGGTTGACAAAAGACGACCAAAACTAGAAAAAATGTTGAAATCCGCTCAAAATTTCTTGAGTTCTACATGTTTCAATTTCCCACTTTTAAAAGTACAGCAAAAACGAGACTAGCTTAGCAGTGAGGTCCCCCTACGTCATAATCCTACTTCTGCTTCGCTCGGTCATTGAAATGAATTTATTCGCATTGCTGTAGCATGTTTTGATTTATTTTTTTGTATTCTTTATAATCTTGTATTCTTTTAATCAATTTAAAATTATGTCCTCAAATTCAGCTTACAAACATTGCCTCATCCCAAATTGTAAGAATTTTTCAATTTCCAACGCTGCTAAATTAATAATCAGTGTTGCTAAACACGCATATATCCGCAAGAAGTGGTGTAAAATCATGAAACGAGACAATGTTTCTGCAAAAAGTTCTTGACACGTTTGTGAAGATCATTTTGATATGATAATAGCACACCTATTACTCTTGTTTTTATATAATGACCTAATTATTTTGAAATTCTATTATATGCAGTGGTTCCCAAAAGTGTTCGTACTGTTTAAAAATGTGTAGAAAAGTAGTTCTTCAGTTTGGAATTGAATTTGAATATTAATTCCTATATTTTTTTTATATTAATTCTGAATGAAACCTAATACTTAAAAAAAAATATTGAATCGTTTTATTTTTATAAAAACATAAATTCATAGAGCTAAAGAACAAAAAACCACAATGGTGTTCGTTCGACTTAACATATTCTGATAAATTCCCAGCAATAGCATTATTTTCTGGCTCTTTTTTTTAATTTTTGCATTGTGGAAACATGTAAAAAATCAATTGTCTGTAATATTTTATTTTGTAATTCTTATAATCCATTTGTTATTTAAAATGTCTCGTAGTCACTTAAAAAAAATGATCATGAACTCTATTTGAATATTTTGAACGATAAATTAAAATTGTCAGACCAAAATTATTGCATTACGAATGACTTTATTTTTTATCGCAATAATAGTCCGAACACACTTTATTCAATATTTGCCTCTGGTACCACTATAATCTATAATATAAAATTTAAAAACACCTTATCAGTCACCAGATTTGAACCCAAAAGAACACATTTGTTGAGAAAACTGGTGTAAGAAATCGCAACATTAAAGTGAAAGCCTTTCAAGTTAATAAGAGTTCGCTCTAGCGGACTGTATGCTGTTCTTACTAAACTAAAATTATTTTTTTAAAAAGTAGGCCAAAGAAAATTGGATCAGCGTTTTAATTGAACAGGAATATGCAAACACAATTAAATTAAATTTATAAACAAAATTAAATTCCATTTGGTTTCTATTCTTCTTTGCTAATTTGTAAGAATTCGTTAAAACGATCCATTTTATTTTCTTTGGTAATAAGTGTCGCCAACTTCTTGAATGACAGATGTACAAGTTGTTCAAAGAGGTAACAAGTGTTCTTGAAAATGGGAAAGTAAAATTTCTTGCAGAATATAAATTAATTTGAACTGAAAAATAATGCTTTCAGTAAAAAAAAAAATGCTATATTGAAAATAATGGCAAACTTTTTTTTTTACTCTATTGGATTTTCATGGCAGTTGTTTACATAGCACGCCAAGTTACATACATTTCACTTATTAGTAAAAAATATGGTAACTTCTACTATTTGAATCCCTGAATTTGAAAATTTGATTTTAAAATAATACTGGATACAACTGTACTATGGAAAACTAGTGTTTTTATGACTTTCTTAAGAGTGAAGAGATGTTGAAAAACAGACTAAAGTTTTCGAAATAGCACCACAAAATTTATGAACAAGGAAAAAGTCATTAGGTTCTTGTACAAGTATCAAATTAACTTGTATAAGAATGACTTGTACTAGAATAAAATGAAGATTCATGGATGTGAATTTTAATTGAATATACAGTTTCTTGGTAAATATGTGTTTCGTTTTGAATAGTTTGTAAAGTATGTAAAATTTTGAACTCCTAAAATATTGTAAAAAATTGGCGATGTTCTGCAGTTTAACTGGATGGAATGATAATTGAAAATAAAAACTTACAATAAAAATAAGTCATATTCAATCAAGTTAAAGACAAATGAAAACCTGTTTGTAAAATGGGTACATACCTTTCAGATTTTACACCACGAATTTCAGCTTCTATGAATTTGTATACAAGCATCACGTAGAAGTGAAACATCGCTAGCGAATCCATTTTCGGTGGGTTATCGGATTACCCTTTTACAAATAAATAGGCATTGATTTCAATAAGAACAAATTACGCAAACAGTTTGGGTATAATGATAATATTAAAAAGAAAAAAGTAGCAGGAAGGCGGTAATCGTAGGTAAACAAATGAAGGAGAATATTTTCAAATCGGATTATGGCGTCAAATCTAACCAGCCAATGATGGAACGTTTTGCGGTTGCATCACGATTTCACTATTTTTACAACTCTTCTTCTTTCAATATTTAATTAAATAAATTTTTAACCACAATATAACTTACATATTCGGAATCAGCTTTGCTTTCTTTATTAAAATTTATTGCTTTTTACCATTTTTAAAAACTACGCAACTTCTCCATTATATTTTGTTGATCTAGAATGGAATACAAAATCACTTTTCTAATTTTTTACACGATGCATTTTTGTTATGTGTGTAATATTTTGAAAATTGGAAGCAGGGTTTGAAAAAAAAGATTTTTTCTAGTTAAGAGTGATCGGCAGTCATTCCTTGGCCTATGCTGCTAATGTTAAATTTAAAAATCACTCTATCGAATTTGCTATTGCTCGGAAAGCTTTGGAAGCGCGATATTTGTTGTAGTATGAGCTTATTTTTCTCAAAATACTGTAGTGGTCATTTATTGGTATTAAAGCTCGTTTCCAGGTCTCTCCTAACTTACTTGCAACTTATTGACACGCTGAGATATATTTAAATACACTGTACTTTGCTTCTCTTTTTGAATGCCAATATACACACCTTATTTATGTTTTTCGTACTTAGGAAGCATAATCGTGGGCATATTACAGCCTAACCCAAATATAAGACAAATCATGTCTTTTCTTAACCATGCCACAGTACAGTATTAGTCCAAGTACACAAACAAACGTCGCATAATAAAATTGTAATTTTATTTACTTTACAAGAACAGCTCTCACCGATTAGGCGTCGAATTCCGTAAGCCTCTGACAACTGCACTATAGGGTTGTAGGTCTGATTCAAAGGTGATATGGGGGGACTGAGTTGGGTCAAAAAAGGTTGAAATGTACATTGTACTACTAATGATTCAGTAATCATCACTTTCTTAGGATTTATATTGTAAAAAACAATTATTTTTAGTGTAAAATCATTTAACGAAAATTGGGACTTTTTGCATTTGTTTCGAAAATTCAACCCCTTTGTGGCAGTGCAAAATTTTTAAATAATTTTTTTTTATTATTTTTTCCCTAATCTCTATATCATAGAACATCTTTTCCCCATAGGTAGGCTTTGATTAATAATAATTTTTTTTTCTCAATAGAAGAACGATCCACCCTAATACGCATTGCCAATTTTTATCCGAAATCGCAACTTATTACGCTCAATCGAGTTTTCATAGTGTTAAAAACAACTTCACCACTACGAAGAAAACATCTATTCCAAACTATTTACTAACTTTTTTTACCCTCAAAACTTGATTGAATACTTTGTCATCCACAACGAGTCTATCTGCTAAGTTTCGGCTCGATTATAGATGATGGCAAGTCAATGTTTCCTTTCAATTTTCATGAGCTAAGGACATATCACAATATTTAGAGCCGTCTAGGAGTTGTGTTTAATATAATACTAGCTGTACGGCGGAGGCGCGCTGCGGAGACTACTTATGTTACAGAAACATTAATTAAATTTTTAACATTCTACTTGTCAAAGGTACAATTTGAAGTCCAAACTATTAATGTTGGAAATTTCTGAGATCTTAACCTATTTTAAGTAGCTTTCTATAGATCAACAGCAGGGTGGCCAGGAAAAAAGTTCCCTGATAATTCCCTGACAGATTTCTAAAAAATTCCCTGATTTTAGGGCAAACTTTTTTTCAAATTTCCCTAATTTTTTTCGGTTTTCCAGATGTCTAGACACCCTGATAAAATAGAACATGTATGCTAAAGAGATACGATGGAAATTATTTAAAAATAGTTTTGCTAGTAATGAAAAGTTTAAATTATTCCGTAACATTAAACTTCTAATGACTTACCACCACAAATCTCCGGGTAAATAGTGCCAAAATATGGATGAACATACCTTAAATGATACAAAATTTCCCTGATTTTCATGAAATTTAAAAAAGTTCCCTGACATTTCCCTGATTTTTTCCAGAATCGGAAAACTCCCTGACATTTCCCTGATTTCCAGGTTTTCCTGGTTCTGTGGCCATTCTGATCAGATAGACACATAAACTATGTTTTACTATTATAGATTAAGTTGGTTACAAAATTACAAGGAATTATAATTATTCTTACTTTTTCAAATATACATTTATAACCCACTGATGAACGAAAATGACGTGTGCGTCAGTGGTTATAAAGAAATATTTCATCCAATCAAAATAATTATTTTTCCATAAAACTTTGCCACCAACTAATATAATGTAAAAACTACTAGATTCATCATAATTTTATGATTCTAATCTGTTAACTAACAAGGATAAAAATGTCAAAATGCCCCGTGGAAAATTGTCGATGTAAAAAAATATGCATTTAACAAAATGTATATTGATAATTTATTTTGATGTTTTTTAATGCAAATAAATTTAACGAACAACAAAATCCTACTTAAAATTAATTTTAACACGTTTAAAATGAATTCTTGTATTTTTAAAAAAAGATTAGATTTTTCGGTTGTACTTCAAAAAAAAAAAAAAACGTCTATCTCTATATATGTACATTTTTCAAACCCATCCTAGGAATAATAATTGAAAAGCCAGGAATATTCTCTACAACAGTGGCGACTCGTGGGGTGCAGCAAGTACAGCCGGGCTGCATCTATATTCGTTTAAAATTAAAGTTTACTAATTACTAGTCAACTTTGATTTATTATTTTACTAATTTCCTTAAATATATATTAGTATATTCCTTCTAAATTATTTAATTTTGGAAAACAAACTAATGTTTTCCTAAGGAAGACAAGTTTCAATGCAGTCAACCACTATAACTACATCATGCCATTTCAAACAAACGAAATATGAATTCTCTCTGAAAGTCCATAAGAAAAAGAAGAAGAAAAAACACTGGTCAGGGTCAACCTCTATTTCCCACACACTATTTCTTAGAGAGGGGAAGCGATCCTCCTTCCCCTCGCCATTCCGACACTTGACAGAAGAAGCGGAAACGAACCGCTTTGGGGTTTACCGTACCATAATGTTGATCGCCCAAGTGAAAATCAGTGCCATCTATGAGGAAAAGGTGCAAATGACCTTGGTGCCAATCTGCCTTAAAAAAACACTTCTTTTTTTTTTCTGTTGCATTGGCGCAACATCAGCGTAAAACCCGAGTTAAAATCGGCGGTTTTCAAGAATTTCATATTCCGTTAATGTTGAATATTCAATGACTGTAATTAACCATTTTGCAATATTTTAAAGCTTCTTTTCAAAAATATAAACTTTTCGTACTATGTAAGAACATACACTTATTTAATGTGACTTATTTTGTATGAAAATATTGACTATATTCTTGATGTAAAGCCACTTCACAACCATTGCAGCGATACATAATTTGACTGTGACAATGTTTAGTGCTTTGTCTTTTACTGTCCATCATGTGATACAAGGGTCCAAGTCTTATAACCGAATCATACAGGTTTTCCTTTTAGGAACATTTTTGCAGAATGTTTTCCTCTATAAGGAATCATTTGTTCGTCTTTAATTAGGTCGTATGCAAATATTTGAAACTATTAAAATTTCTTATTAAACAAATTTCACTCTTGTACTCTCACTTTGTACAATTTGTCATTTTTGTCAATATTGATATTATCTGCCATATGCAAATTTTGTTTTATATTCCTGTACTGAATACGTGACAATGACTCCCTAATAAACGGGACCGATACATCTTTATCTAATGACCAATACATTACTTCTTGTGGCAATGTATGGTATCCAGTAAGAATAAGCAAACCAATAAACTTTTTTAGGTAACTTTCGGAAGCAAAAAAGTCAGTCCGATTATTTGCTGAGAATATATATTAGTTTGATTAATGAGCAATGCATAAATTTCAGAGTAAAAAAACTTAACGAAAATTTCCTCACAACTTAAATTTTCTAATTCTCTTTTCAGTTTTTCAACTTGGTGATGTTTCTTCATTTTTTGGCATCGATGTATAAATGCGATCTATTTTCTTCCATTTCAAAGGCTCAATTTTTTTTTTCTTTGTCTATGTATTATCCATATTATTTTGGTCCTTATCTTTCCTATTTGAATGTAATTCAACCTCACCAGAAATGTCATTTGGTAAAACGTTTGAGTCACTTATTACTGTATGTCCCTTCTTCCTTGTTAGTAACTTTGCCAAATTCTGGTGAAATAATAACAATGACCGTTTCATTGTCATCTGAATCAATGGCGTAAAAAGTATCCAGAGCTTCACTAAGCATAAGATAGTGCTTTCGAGGTATTTCAAATCAAAATGAAGGAATTGTAATCACACACGGTGAGAAAAAAGTTCAGAAAATTTTAACCCTCTTTTCAGCTGACGATGCCAAACACAACACTAGTATTTCCAACATTGTAGCTCGAAGATGAATTCATCAAAATATTTTTTATTTGCGTGTGACCTTCAAGTGAACTATGGAAATATGAAATGTTATGTCTAATAAAAATTATTTCCCTTTCTTTTATTTTTCGGAATCGATTTAGCAATGTCAGTCTTACTTAGCAAATTTGGGAAAAGTTTAAGTTATTACTACGAGAAAACAATAAGGTTTAGAATAATTTTTATTGTTCGAAATTAAAGTGTGTAACCTAACCAATGAACATAAACCTCCAAATATTAGTTTAAAATTGATTAAATATTTTTTATAGTTATGTTTTCTAAGCGTTGCGTGAACGCAACGCCAGTGGTTAATGGGTTAAGATGTGTAGTGCAATCACATTTGCTTTGAGCCGAATGAGTCGTTTTTCCCGCCAAAATAAATCTACGAACTTTTGTTACAAATTAAAAGAAAAAGCTCAGTGAGCAGAAATCTTTTTTTTTATTGCCTTTTCGAAACTTTTAGAATTGAATAAAAAATAATAATAAAAATGCGGGAATTATCCATTGTGATAACTTGCTCAAAATGATATTTTTAATGTTGAGAAATATTCTCTATTTTAGAAAAAATAATTAAATGCGGCCTATAATTTAAGTTTAATTAATAATTTTGAATTGTTATAAAAAATTAATATATCTATTAGTTTAATATACAAACTTATTGTTGATACTTATAAAAACTTCAATTATCTTTAATTACAAGATTTATTTTAAAATACATTAGAACTTATTCTAGCTATAGTATTTGTGTAATTTTTCATTGAGTGAATTATTTTCATAGAAAAGTTGAGTTGTTCAGTTAAAAATAAGTCATTTACAACATCAAATAATTTGAAAAATCAAATATTAATTCATAAAAATACAATTTTAAATTATTCTTGAAAAAACCAATTGATTTTTTGAGAAAAAAAACAAACAATTGCTTTAAACCAGTGATTCTCAACCTTTTTTTTGTCGCGGCACACTTTTAACGATTTCAAAATTTGGCGGCACACAAAGGAAAAGATAAGTTTAAAAGTTGTTTACTTTACCTACCTATAATACACTGTAACACCCCTATTATACAATGTGTAAAATAGTTTATGATAAAAATTGGGAATGTAAAATAAAATAATATAATATAATATGTACTACAAAAACAACAGTACGTTTATTAAGGGATTAATTACAAATATACACTTCTAAAATTTGGTGGCACACTTTAAGAATTTGGTGGCACACAAAAGTGCCGCGGCACATTGGTTGAGAATCACTGCTTTAAACCATACCAACCCTGATTGGAAGTTATTGCAGAGTGGCCATGGAACCTGGAAATCAGTCAAGGAGCTTTCTAATTCTGGAAAAAATAAGTGAAATGTTATGGAGTTTTTAAAATATCACGAAAATCTGAGAAACGAATCTTTCGCGAATATTGTTCTGAAAGTACGTTTCCTCTCTCATTTATATCTTGGTGCCATTTTCCCGGGAAATAGTGTCATGGAATTTTGTTAAAATTTTAAGAAAGTCGAGGAAATGTTCTTTGTTTTGAAGGAATGTTTCCCCATTCATCCGTATTTCGGTGCCACTTAGTCAGAGAATTGTGGTGGTAATCCTTAGAACTTTAATGTTAATTTAAACTTTTCATTACTGCCAAAACTATTTTTAAAAAATGGCATATTATCTCTTTAGCATACATGTTTTATTCAATCGGAGTGCTTACACATCCAGAAAAATTGTAGAAATTTGAAAAAAAAGTTTGCGATAAAATCGGGGAATTTTTTAGAAATCTACCTGGGAATGAATATGAATCTTTTTTCTTCAATTTTGTGGCTACCCTGTTATTGGTTTGTTTTTGAGTGGTGTCCAAATTGTACATCCCTTTTAGCATGTGTTACTTGTTTTGAAAGTGTGTGTGTTCTCAGGTGATCACCAACTTGCTCGCAGAGAATCATGCGGAGATCTTCACCGACTTCATCCAGGAAGTGGTCAGGCAGCTGAAGGAGAACCCAGAGAGGATTCCCATCGTGGCAGCAGATGGAAGCCCAAAGAGGCACTTTGAAAAGGTAACTCCTCTCATTGTGTTACTGCTTAAGTGTAGAAGGTCATGTACTATGGTGAGCTGCTAAAGGGCTGGAAATTGTTTCATTTCTCAAATTACCGAGATAATCTGCACTTTACCTAATAGACACTACTCATTAAAGTGAAAATAAGATCTTTGCGATAGCCAAAGGCAGTTCCATGGGGGTGAAACTTACACTGGATAAAATGGTTTTCATGACTAACCTACTCCCTAAGATTTTGGAATTTTTTTTAAAATTTATTTCCAGATACAAATATTTAAGAAAAAGTTTAATTTAAAGGCAAAAAAGCTCACTTTTGCCCCCCCCCCCCCCCCCCATGAATATATATAATGACGGGCCTGCCCTTCTCCCCCCAATTCTCCGTAAAAGGTGAAGTAGTAAAGAATTCTCCGTACCCATAGACTAAGAATAAACCAACTAGACCAAGTCTGTATGGCAACCTAGTAATACGAACAGCGCGGTCACGTGACGACAGCATTCAAAACGGAACTGGAGAAAAATTCTTTCATTGACTTCAAGGTTAAACAAATGAAAGCTGAAGATTGTATTTTCTTGAATGCCGAAAAAATGACAGAATACTATACTGGATTTAGATGCAAGATTTATTTGGAAATAGAGGATTCAATAACCTTTCACAAGCATGTAATTTTTTTTAAATTATCTTAATTTTATTTTTTTTAACTTATAAAAGTTAGTTTGTGATTTGCTTTCTGACATAGCTGCCTTTAATTGGTAATAATATGATTTTTATCATTTACTTACATCTGAAAATTGATAAAGAAATGAAAATGAAAGTCTAGACTAATGTTTTATAATATTTTGAAAAGGATAGAAATGGTTTTTAAGTTTTAATTGCTGCTTTAAAGTTTCGAAACAATATCAACGCGGTTTGCCGAGATTGGCAGATAACGAAATGGGAATGTAGGTTCAATGTTTACTTAGAACTTTAAAATTGCTGTATTTGTGTTTAAATATTCGGTATTTCAAAGCAGATAAAATAAGTTTGATAATTTTTTTTTACATTTTCTATTTATGCTACTAATTTTTATTTGCATTTTGGAAATATGTATTTTAATTAATTAATCAATAAACTAATTTTTAATTAGATGAGACCAATTTACTTTGATTCGATTTAAAGAGTTATTTCTCCCTATTGTAACACTGCTTGATCAGCTTTCAACTTCACCAGATACCAACTCGAAAACATCAAGCAAAGTTTCTATGCTCAGTTCGCTTATTCAAAAAGGAGAATTCACCATCAATGGCATATTGCATGGCAATAACTCTAAGGCTAAGTGAGCAACCACAAAATCCACAGTTAGATTTTGGAAATGCCATGCTAAATATAAACTGCATATTAGAGGTTTTCAGAAATCTATGAAGAACTGTGGATATCGAATTCGGTAGTATTTTCGGAGACGCTTTGCAAATAGCAAGCGAAATCGAATGCGAAATACGCATACCAAGAAGATGCTTTCGACAGACTCATCGAGAAAATATTGATGCTTCAAATCACGAGGAGTATTACAGACGAATGGTTTTTTTTACCGTTGGTAGACCATTTAATTCAAGAACTGGAATCGAGATTTTCCCAATGATTGGTGGATATATCACCTTTAGAAGGCCTTGTTCCAAAAAATATTTTGAAGTACGAAGAAGAAGAAATCCTTAAGGCTGCACAAAAATTACCAGCAGTACCTAGATGGCTCTGAGCTTGTACTAAAGTCAGAAGTAAAGCTATGGAAAAACAAATGGGTTAGTGAGATTGCGCCGCCTTATACAGCAGTTGAGGCCATGAAGAATTGGATCAACAATTTGTCCCAACATTTTTATTCTTCTACAGATATTTGGAGCAATCCCCGTTACAACAAGCACTCCCGAAAGAAGCTTCTCCACATTACGAAGGATTAAAACATATTTAAGAAACACTATGGGCCAGGCAAGATTAAACGGACTAGCACTGGTAAATATTCACAATGATAGAAACATCTCTATAGAAGACGTCATCAACATCTTCAGTCGCAAAAAAACAAGACAAATGAAAACTGCAAATTGGAATGTCTAAAAAGCACAGACACAGACTCCACAAAATTTGATGTTTTGTTTTTGTATTTATGTATCCAGAAACTAGTTTTTTTTTTTGTCATTATAAAAGTTTTCGTCGTCCTGTTTTTAGTTACATATATGCCTGTTTCTTTTTTGTCTAAAATACCAGTTTTTTCTTTTTATTGTTCAATTTTAACTAATGTCATCCTCCTAGACTATTGCTTTAAAAAAAACACCATTTTGAATAATTAATTATAATTTTTTGCACTTAATTACTCAAATATAATTAAAGTTAATTAAATAATTGCCACACTGTTTATTAATGTACTATTTCTTGATTGCGATAAAATCTAATTGACCACAACAGTAGCTCTAATTAATTTTGCTTTCTCATTACGGAAGCATGCTGTAGTCCCTCCCTTGCGATTTGCCTAGAACCGCCACTGGCGACAGCAATGTCAGGGTATCCACCGATCGGGGAAAATCAGGGAATTCCCATATAGCACACGGACATTCGATGGCCCCCCTCATGCTAATGGATTTCCTCCCCAGGAGCGCCCAATATCCAGGGAGGACCTCAGGAGCATTAAATGTCCGCTTTTAAGGCTCCCTCATTCTTCCCCAGGGAACTACTAGTGAGCGGAAGCAGCAGAGAGGTTTCAAGGTCGACCAACCTGCTGTATCGTGCATGGATTTTATTTATTTTCAGTGAAGAAATCTAATTTAATCTCTGGGATGATTGTATTGGTTATGTTTGCTTCCTATTACATCTTTAAATATCAAAATTACATTAAGAAATTTCACTTTCTGAAAGCTTCTTGGCACATAGATGGCTTTTGAGCCAATTACTAATTACCCCCATAAAATAACCTAGAAAAATGAAAACAATTCTGGAAATTAAATAATTAAAATTATTTTTATGAAAATATTTTCATTCACTAATTTTTAAATTACTAAAACTTATAACATTAGAATAAATTTTACTAAATTGAATCAATGTTGTTTGTATTTAAATTCACATCTACTACAGTATTTTTAAGTCTGAAGAAATGCACTTCAATTAATGGTTATACCCAGAAAAAAGTTTTCTTTGAAAGAATTCAAATCTAAAATTTGTGGGCTAAATACCAAAGAAAAAATTTACAACCTATAAATAATATTTACTTTTTTGGAAAAGTTTTCAATAAGTAAAATCTACTTAATTTTTTATCCTTGAATTTTTATGTTAAGTGAATTTCAGGAACGATAATACCACAATAAATAAAAGTTGATTTTATTTAAAATTGCATACACTATTGTATTTAAATATAAGTTTGTAAAATGCCCCTTAATTCACTTTATCTTGAATATATGGTTTCACCTGAAAAACAGTTTTTCTTTCTAAGAATTGAAACACAAAATTTGTAAACTAAATACTCTTGAAAAAAATTTGGTAAACAATTTCACCACCTCAATAAATGAAAATCCCTTATGGAAATAGTTTTCCATAAGGGAAAATTACTTAGAACTATTTTCAATTACTAAGAACTATTTAACACTAGAACCCAATTCAATGAATGATATTAAAATAAAATAAATTTAATGAAAATCACTTCCATTCCGATATTTTCATAGAAATGTGAAAATTTATTCAATACATAGTTTTCAATACAATGTGTTTTTTTTTTTTTTTTTTTTTTAAACCAGGTTTTTTTTTTGGTTTAAACGGGGTTTTTTTTTTTTTAAATCCTTTCTAATTACTTGGATACATTTTTCTAAATAAAATTTTACATTGACTAGATTAATTAATGTTCAAATAACTAATAATATTCCTTCTGTAAATAATTTAAAATAAGTCAATAAATAATTGTTGTTACTTATGTGGACATTCAAATTATAATTTTAATATTTTGATTTTTTAAATCCAATATATACAGTATAATACAATGGTAATTTTTTACTGCATAATTCATGGAATATTGCTCTTAGATTCATCAGTGATGTTGATAAATTATTCAAAACGATATTTTTAAGATTTAGAAATAAGTTGTTAAAACACAAAATCTTTGTTTTAGAAACAAATTTAAAATGCGGACAATAATTTTAGTTTAATATTTTGAATAATTATAAAACATTAATCTATCAATTACATTAATTTAAAAATTTATTGTTCACTAGTCCTTAAATGCATGATTTATTTAAAAATGAATTAGATAAAATAGATAGTATTCGTATAATTTTTCATTTACAAAAATATCAATCATGTTATAGTACCAAGAATGTAGATAATTCATTTAGTGAATTATTTTCTTAAAAAATAGTGAAGAAACTGAAATCTTATTTCTTTATTTTATTTAAAACAAATTTTGAATTTAACATTTTGAATAAAAACATTTTTTATTCAATTTAACATTTTGCATTGCTGCTTTTTCTTAAACCTGTCAGTTATGCAACAATTGTGGAACTCCAAAAAGAAAGAAAGTATTCTCTCAAGATTCACTGTAGTTGTGTTTGCAATAAAAATTATTTAAATTTCCTTCAATACATCAGAATTAAACTTTTTTATATAATTTCCTTGCATTTTCCATCATTCTATAACATCAAGTAATTTGCAAAATCTAATTATAAATAAATAAAAATACAATTTTAAATTATTCTTTAAAAACAACAACAATTGTTTTATGTTTCTGAGGAAAATCTATGCCAACCTTGCTTTTTTACTTTTTTCATGATTATGCTTATCATTTCTAACGTACTACGAAATCTTCCATCCCGCCACAGGGTAGTGATCATTCATCATAACTAACACCCTTCAAATTATTCCTATAGCCCCTTTGGTCTTGTAATCCACAGGTACCGGGTTCGAATGGATGTTCATTGTGGTTCCACATTCCCGCCCTGATTAGCCGTTGTTGTGCATAAAAATAGGTTGTTGAGCTTACAAACCAACCAACTATAATTTCTAAATTAGATGTTCATCAGAAAGAGGAAGTAGGTCCAGTTGGTTAAGAAGTCATTGCAGAGGTGGGTGAGCACAAACAGTATCATGTCAGAAGCAGGGACACTCGTAAGGGACACCGAAGTAATATGTTGAGTCCACATGATATCGCAAACTCGACAGCAGAATGTAGAACACAGATAAAAGAAGTGTTGGCGTTACTCCATATTTGGTGGTGTTCACCCATGGTTGGAAAGATGAGGCTGATGTATCTGGTTCAATCCTTTCCCGTCAAAGACGATGTTTTGTCCTTCCAGGTGCAACATAGGGTGGTTCGAGAAAAAAAAATATTTTTGAAAAGCGTGAGGTGAAAAAAGTTGGTAAACATCTTGATAAGCAGAACTATAAAATAAATTTTGAAAAAAAAATATATCTTCCAATCACTCATTCACCTCAAAGTTTGGGAAAAATTAAAAAAATAACTATTTTTCCTAAATTTTTTTAAATTTCTAAATGTTTTATATTTGAAAGGCAATAGTTTGCAATGTGTAGTGAAAGGGTGGTGTAACACAGGAAAACACTATTTTATGCATTTTTAAAACATATATTAATAATTAAAAATACTCAAAAGTAAAATTTGTTTGTAAGAAATAATGATTTTTCTGTAAAATGGGTACTAATGTTATTTCTTCATTTTAAACATGCTATTATTTATTTGGTTCACCTTTTTCTTGAGCTTTTTATTCCAGTGATGCACTTTAAAGGAAACTTTAGTAGAAAAGTGGGGCATAATGGATCTTTAAAAAAAAATGTTGTCCTAACGTCTTTTGCGTCAGCGCCACCCACTTTTTGTCTTATCTATCTACATAAGCATTCCATAGCTTGTGAGTGACAAGGAAACGAGTTGAAGTCTGATTTCAATTGTCCCTAGTAGCACAGAAACGCTGGCCAATTGCGCCAGACAAAGGCCAATCCCGATGTGGAAAGTTGTGAATCGGTCGTTGGAAACAATACTAGCCAATCTCATCCAATTCTCAATAAAATATGTCAGAGGTTTTAATACGCCGATACATAGTTTTAAACTTGGGATATTGTATTTATGAGAAACAAAACTATTTGGTGGTTTTGACTTGTTTGTTTGTTGAAAAATCGTGTATTTTGGAACTATTCTCGGCCAGACTAGCCAATCTTCCAGTTTTTCCCTGCTTCCTTCAATATAGCTGTGCTACCTCGGGTACGCCAGTCTTTACTAACTAATGTTCGTTTGTTACTCTTAACAAAGGAGGATTCCTATTACAAGCATTCCAATTAATTATGTCTCCATAATCATTGGCAATAAAGTTAAGTTTGGTTGGCTTGAAATGCCCGATTGTCTTTTTCTAGGAAAGTTCTCAAGATTTCAGAACCCGACGCCTCAGTTCTCTTACATCTCTCCTTTCGTACAAAATCATTGCCGAAATCAAATTTTTTGGGTGAGGGAAGGAAACATTTCACTCAATAACTGAGTTAAAAACTTCTAGTAAATATTCAGGGAGGTATCGAGACAATCGAATTGCCTCATATATGTTCTTAGGTCCTTCAGACAATTAACTTTTTTTTATTTCGAAATCAATGTGGCATGTAACAATTTAAAATTAAGAATACCACTTGCTTGAGTTCATCCGGTGGTTTACATTCACTCACATATACTCTTAAGTACTCTGCTTTCTCATGTTAAGCCATCTGGAGTGTAAAAGAAGATTGGGTTTGCGAGCTGCCAACTCATTGGCCCGATCTAATCGCTGCAAAAAGATCAAGAAGCTATAACTGATCTGTGCTCAGTACTTTCATCTCAGCTTAAGGAATTGAACATTCAACTCATAAAAAATCAGTCAAGGGAAATTTTTCACAGTTCTTCAACTTTTGATTTATGAATTTTCAATTTTTGATCTCACTGAAAATTTTTAGTCCTGTTGTAGTACTATCTACATGTTTAAATTAGCGTCTGAAAAGTAGTTCATTGAAGTATATGAGGCATATATCCCACAGCAGTGGTCTCCCAACGTGCAATTTGATTTGTCAGATTATTTCCAGCCCGTGTTAATGGCAGTCCCAATCACAGCCATGTGCTTCAATCACTTCCAATTACAGCCATGTGTGCTATGATCCAATGAATAAGCAAGTAAGTTTATGAGCTTCCAAGAAAGAGAGGGCACCACGAGAAAGGCCCCCCAGATTGAAACTTGCCAAAACACAGTTTTTATCAATGTTTCAAAGGTTATGCACGAATGATTATTATTGAATAATTACTAATTGGATTTTTTTCCAAGTTCTGCCTACTTCATTCCACACAATACAAACTAATGTACCTCGATAATTCAATGATTGGTGTATTCTACAAATAGATGGAAAAGGGTATTTTTTGTATTAATTCAAATCTTTGAAATGAATGCTTGGAAGTAAATTAAATAATTTTAACAAAAATGTGTACAAAATAGCATTAGTTTACATTTTATATAACAATAATTTTTTTAACAAAAAAATGTATTTTTGAATATTTCTAATTATTAATATATGTTTTTAAATTAACCACCCTTTCACTACTCATTGCAAACTATTGCCTTTCAATTATATAACATTTAAAATTTTTAAAAAATTTAGGAAAAATAGTTATTTTTTGTATTTTTTTCAAACTTTGAGGTGAATGCGCAATCGGAAAATATTATATTTTTTTTTGTACAATTTTTCTTATCAAGATGTGTATCAGTTTTTTTCACCCCACCCGTTTCAAAATAATTTTTTTTTTTTTCTTTTCGAACCACCTTAGTGCAGCATAAATCGTCAAATCCCACAGGAAATTAAAGTCAAATGCCGTTTTTTAATGGAGAAATTCCAGTTAGGCAGGGCGGGAAAGGGGGAGTTGTTGACTCCTGTAACGCCGGGAGGGGAGAGGTTGGGGGATGCTATTCTCCATATAGTTCACCACCTGTTACTTCTATATAGGATGGAGAAATTCCAGTTAGGTTGGACAAGGAAGGGCGAAATGTTAGCATAAGCAGGGAAGGGGGTTTTATTTCCTGATTTTGGAATCTGAACCTATTGAAACATGTAATTACACTGAGAGTTTATTTCCTTCATTCTTCTTTTTTATTTGAAAGAATTCTTGGGTATTCCATTGTAATTTAAAAGAAACCACATTTTCCCTTTAAAATGATAAGGAGCTATCCAAGCAAGACAATGAAAATGAAATGCTGTATTTGCAAGAAATGTTGAAGTAAAACTATTCACAGCATTTAAATCGAAAGCACATCAATGAAAATAGTTATGAAAGGAGGCATGCTGGACTAGCATCAGTGTTTGCTATCGTTTCACAAGCTTAACCTTTAACCAATGACCTAATATTGCAACTGTAAATGTGCCATTGGAAACCGATGTTTATCCTGCAGAGTGGTGCTTCAAAAATCAATGCCAAGAGTGATTTTGAATTAAACAACTTTTAATTCTCAATAGTACGTAGCATTTAATTTTCTTCTGCAGTATAATTTATAGCCCGCAGACTTGTAGGAAATTTTTGGATTTGGCATTTGTGTACGCAGGAAGAAAATATTTTTCTGGAGCCCTGATTCGGATTGGCTAAATATCTGGATTTTAGGCAGGGGAATACATTTTTTTCCTCTTTATTGCCAATTAATCATTATCACAGAATACCACTCTATAGAAATATTTATTTCCATTATACAATATTTTATAAAATGTCAAAACTCATAAGGCACATCCACATCAATTTTGCAGTGTTTTTTTCTTTTTTTTCTTTTTTATGAATTTCAGGGAATGCACTGGCTCTTAAATTTACCTACTGCATAAGATGTGTCCTTTTGAGTAGTTTTAAAGATATAAGAACAATTATTTTTGTTTTGTACCTTTTCCATGCCAAGAAAATTGTCATTCATGAAGGTCCACTCATCTATGTTTTTATAATATAAAATAATCCTATTTTTTATTTATAAGTACAGTGGTACCTCCGAACAGCGGACAGTCACGAGACCGAAAGTTTCGTCTGCTATTTGGAGGTGTCCGTTATTAGGGAGGACAATATTTTTTAAACTAAAGTAGCATGGGTATTTTACGAAAAATTACTACTACTATTTTAATTAAAAGCTCAAATTTAGTAATGACTAATTAAAAATAACAACTACACTTAATACTTTACCTTATTTTATTTGAAGTAATCTGTTAAAAGGGTTTGATTTTTTTTTTTTTAACTGTAAATCTGTTTCTCTATGTAAATGTTCAAATCACTTAGTTTTGTTAGGCCTTCATGGTCCCCATTTCTTAGAAAAAACTCTTTTAATTGTTCACTGCGTCTCATTGCTTCTGAAAAGTCCTTAATTTGGCAGGCATCGTTTTCTTTCACTGCTATTTCATCATAATCATCCTCAGAAAGATCAAATTTGTCAGTGCAGGCTTGCGGAAGGAAATTGGATAGGTTCAAGCCCTCTTCCTCAATGCATAGATCATCGTCAATTTTTACGTAATCTTCAACGCTGACATTAGAATCCCAATGCGTCACTAGATCAGTAAACTCTGTCTCGATGTTTTCTACAGTTGCACTTTCTTCAGGTACCACTTCGCTCGTACTTGTGAATCCTGCTTTCCTAAAACACTTCAAAACGCATCCAGATTCCACCTTCTTAAGTGCTGATGTAGTCCAGGAAACTGCATCCAAAACGGATACAGATTTTGTTAATTCTTCACTAGATTTACTAGTGGAAATCTGGGATAGAACATGCCTGAGAAGAAGCTTTCAATACCCAACTTTAAAACTGCGAATAATTCCTTGATCAAGTGGCTGCAACATAGAAGTTGTGTTCGGAGGCAAAAAGACTAATTTTACGTTCTTCAATTTTAGGTCATTCGGATGAGAAGTAGCATTGTCCAGGAACAGAATTATTTTTCTTGCTTGTTTTTTCATTTTTTTGTCCAAGTCTACTAGCCAAACACTCATTATTTTGTTGGTCATCCATGCTTTCTTGTTGAATTTCCAGGAAACACTAAGCTTTTGTACATCAATGTTTTTGAAACATCTTGGTTTTTTTGGCCTTTCCAATAACAAGAGGAGTTTCAAAATCCCCCAGCATGTTACAACATAACAAAATAGTGAGTCGTTCTTTGGAAATTTTTCCACCACTACACTTCTCTCCTTTAAAGCACAAAGTTTTGTCAGGGAGGACGCGGTAAAATAGGCCAGTCTCGTCAGCATTGAAAATGTCTATCTTTGTATCCTTGGCACACATACTTTAATTTTTCAATCCAGTCAGTAACGACATCTGGGTCTACAGACTTTTCTTCACCACAAATTGATTTAAAGGAAATGTTGTGCCGTATCCTGAATTTTTCAAGCCAGCCATTTGATGCCTTGAAAGTTTCCAATCCTAAAGTTTCACCAACTTCTCTTGCTTTTTCTTGGAGTAAAACCCCGCTTACCTGAATGTTCTTTGCTCGAGCAGAGCCGAACCATTTCATGACCACATTGTCAATTTCACTCGTTTCGGTTTTACGAAATTTTAAATTCTTCGAATTTTCATTTGAATTAACAATCCACTTTTTTCGAATTTCATCTTTGGCCTTCAAAAGTTCACTTATCTGTGTTTTTCCAACATGTAAACGTTCAGCAAGATTGCTTAATATTTCTTTTTCGCTAACTTCCAACTTATCAATTTTCTCTTTCAATGATAATCTCTTTCTTTTCGATGCCATGTTCGCCAGTTCAAATCAAGTTGTAGGGTCGAACAAGGATACGAGCTGTTCACAGTTTGGCTACAGAGTAGTCTGCCTTCAACAAAAGGACTCGTTGATTTTTTTAAAAAAAGGGGTATTGTACACAGGACTTTAGTGGCTATAAAACATTTCCTGGAATCCCCCGTGGAAAATGGAGTTGGTCTCGTCTCTACTGCAACAGACAACCTTTTGTTCGGTTCTATGGAAAGGTGGAAGGGCGCTATTGTATATAAGAGATTGACTACATTCCCAAGAAGTCGCAAAACTGGTTTCTGGATGGATCATGGGACATTCATATCCCTATTCTTAGAAACACGTGAATAGCCTCCGACTGTTTTGTATTAAGGTGATCGAAAGTTTTAAAAAGAAAGTCAAAATTGACTGTCCGCTATTTGGAGTGTCCGTTATTCAGAGTGGATAACGTGGAATGTCCAATACTAATGGACTAGGAATTGCAAAAATGTCCGGTAATTAGAGGTGTCCGCTATTCGGGAGTGTCCGTTAAAGGAGGTATCACTGTAATAGGATAAACTTTTATTCTTACTTTTGGTTGAGTTAGTCTGCTTCAATTCTTAATTTATGTTTCAAAATATGCATTTTCATCCAAATTGCTCCATTTCATAACTTTTTAGATTTGGATAGAATATCTAGTTTGCTGAAATTAAATAAAATTAAATGGTGAGACACTAAAATTCATTGTTTACTAGGTACAGGGAATGTATGGCATTGTGCTCGTACTTTTGTCATATGATTCGCCTAGCAAAGCTTTATTTCTGTTTGAATAAAGTTTGTTGTGTGTTTTTTGTTTGATGATCGATCAATGATATTAATACTTCAAAACAATATAACGACTAATTCTTGTTTTTATTCAATAGCCTTTAGAGAAGTTTGGAAAATGTTTAGTATTAAAGGGGTGACGTTCGTTCATCCCTAAAATTCCAAGTATTCCTTAAATTGTTGTTTCCTAGAATTCCTAAAATTGTACTTGCATTTTTCGATAATTAAAAACAAAATTAAAACTTCCTCTATTTTCCTTGATATCTTGTGAAAGAAAAACCCAATATTCTTCCAAATGAGAAAAATCAGGGTTCCCACGGTCATTAAAAGTGCTTAATATTTTTGAACTTGTTTTCAAGGCCTTGAAAATGCTTAGAGGTGCTTAAAAGTCCTTGAAAATACTTACAGGTCCTTATAAGTCCTTAATTTTGGTAGATGTGTGCCCAACTGCACAGTTTTTAAAAATACAACTCAGACTTGCTAACCCCGTATGACTGCTACTTATCCGCACTGTATCGGAATTCTGACATATTTGTATTATGCATGCACCTATTTGTAACTTTTTTGGTAGAATATACTTTATTAAAAACTTATACTATATGATGATGCCTGAAAACTAATTTTCATAGGTCCTTGAAAACATTAATTAGGTCCTTAAAAGTCAGTGATTTTCATTCTGTGATTTGAGTGGGAACCCTGAAAGTCGATTTAATTAAATTTGCCTGTTTGTCAAAATAGTATAGTTATTGAATTATATAACTAGTATTATTTTGCTAAAAAGTTGTTTGAAGTTCAATTTTTGAAAATTGGTTGTTTTTTGATGTTATTGAAACAAGCTTTGGAAAGAATATGTCTGTGTATGTCAGCTTCAAAAGAAATAATTTTGAATTGTTCTTAATATTTTAAGAATCATCCCTAAAATTTTTGGAATTATCCCCAAAAAATTCCTGAAATTTTTGAAATTATCCCTAAAATTCCTACCTAACTTTTTTCTCACTGTGCCCCTTTGTATTCTTACCCCACACTTTTTTTAAAATCCTTTATTTTGTGTGTAGGCCTAATTGTCCTCAAACTTGGCAGATAGATTCAATGTCGATGAAAATGCATTCTGACCACTGTCACTGAAACTAAAAGGTCGCTTTTACGGACTACTTGTAAACCAACTTGCCGTCATCCAATTTAGCTAAAATGGTATTTAACCTACCATTTAAGAAACTCTTTCCTGTTGCCATATTTTTTTAAATAAATAATAAATTGTTTTAATCAGAATAAATAAGAGATATTTGGATGTGAGTGCATTAATTCAAGTTCATATTTAATAATTTTTGAAACTTAGTTTGCCACACATTTTCCTGACAGAAATGTTTTTTTATTATTATGTGTTTTCTTCATTCATGAATATGTTCTGTACATGTTGCAGCAGAATCTGAGTATGGAGAGTCAAGAAAGCAGCCTTCCTTCCACACCTCAAGAGCAGGAGCAGCTCTCTCCTAAAAAGGCCCCTCCTGACCAGGTACAACAACTTTTAAATATTGTAGCATTTGCTATGAGGGAAAACATGCTCCTATATTTGTTGCACACTTTAAAAATTTACTTACTAATGAGATTTAAAGTAAAGAATGAAAGTTATATATTTACCACAATAAGTACAATTGCTAATAAATAAATAATTGGGCTTACTGTGGCAGACAGTTTTTGCTAGATATCCCAACTTCCAAGTCTTTGGGGCGTGCCAAAATTTTATAAAAAATGTACAGGAGTGAGTTGGGCCATTTAGAAACATTTTTCAATCTGCAATGGACCTAATGTCTGTTACGTACGAGGAAGAATTGTTAAATATTTGCAACTGTGATTTGTCCATAATCCATCCAATTGTCCATAATGCAGCAATTTCTTGTATATTCAATGTGCAGTCTATTGTATGTGAACCACCAGTTGAAATTTGGCCTGTAATTTTAAAAATTCGGTAAAAATTAAATCTCTCAAACATTCAATCTTTTGATGATGTGAGAAAGTAAGTAAATGATTCTTTAGCTAAGTTTTTTTTTTTTTTTTAACTCTGTTGTTCCAGATTCCTTTGCTGTAAAATATCCAGACCCGTGTTACCATTTACAGGGTTTCCGCGTATATAGAAAGTTATGAATTTGAACACTTTTGTATATTTTGTCATGGAAAGTCATGATTTTGAGCAAAAAAATGGCCATAAGTCACAGAAATGCAGTGAATTTCATGGATTTCTAAACGTTTTAAGTAAAACTGTGAAGTCATAAACGCCATGATCGCTATTCAGCTCATCGGAAATTCATCTATGTTTTATTTACTTTTTGATGGAAACAACAGTCACAGTTAAAACCCGTAGCCAATGAAACCATTTCCAAACTCCAAATTTGTGACATCACACGAGTAAAGTCTCGTAAGCAAAAAAAATCATTGTAGTATGAGAACTGATATGAACAGTTTTAATAAGCTTGTGTTTACATTTTTTCTGTCTTCTTTCTTCTGTTTTGCTTTGTTGATATCAAAACATTTGGTTTTTAATTATATAATTTATTATTATTGACTTATTCATTCTTCAAATATTTCTTTATTATTAAAGATTGATTAACTTTTTTAACACTGAAATATCAAAGAATGGAAAATTATTTTTCCCTTTTTCTTCTGATTTGGAAGTTACTAAAACAAAAAAATTTTTGCCTAATTTAAATTAAAACTTTATAAAAATCATTTTATGGTACATTGATTTGCTTACTTTGTTCATATTAGTAAAGTTCATTGAAGTTATTATTATTTTGTGATTCGATTTCTTGAGTCATGGGAAATTATTTGCTTCAGTCTTGGAAAGTCATGGATTTGTGACATTTTATTTTGGCAGAAACCCTGCATTTATGCCTATAGTTAGAAAAAGTTGTAAAGAGGTTTGATGAGCAGATTTGTTAAGCTAAAGTTTATCGATGATTCCAATACAACTTAGAAAATTATAAATGTAGATGTGTCTGACCAAAGAAATTGATGCACTTATTAAAAAATAGACATTGACTTTCAAAGCAAAAGAAAACTTATTTGCTCTTCTAAACTTAGTTGGTCCTTGCGACATAAAACATCAATCAGTCTAAACTTAGTAGTGTTAGTGAACGGCCAATTATGGAATTTCAAATTGCACGCAAAACTTTTCTTCAATAACTTGTGACAAAACTGTTGTTTAAAAATCCACTAAAGTATTTCCTTGTTCAGAATTAAAAATGTTTTGATCCAAAATTGATGGCAAATAAGAAGAATGAAACTTGTGGTGTCCAAAATTTAAAAAAATTCTAGCATCTCTAGTTGAAGCAAATAGGCCGATATGGTTAACAAGAGGGAACTTAAACAATTCATCAATATCATTGAATTCATCTTTCGTTGTTTTGTCACTAAAAGCATCTGGAGTTGATGTGTTGCTTCATGAGCAATTAATGAATATTTCTCATGAATAGTTGCTCAGGATAATAAGTGCAGTTGCAAAGTGTTATCACATAGGAAAACATCCGTAAATAGAGGGTTTTGTAATCAATAACAAATAAATTGTTTAAAAAGTGAAAGAAGATTCCATGATGGCCCAAAGAATCGCCTACGATTATATGTGGGAGTTGTTGAAATTAGTGCAACAAGACAGGGATATGCGAATGCAAAGTGGCCGCAGATCCTGGAAATCAGGGAATAGTTGAGGATTTTTCAGATTTCGAAAAAAAAATCGGAGAATTTTCTAAAATTTTGCAAAAATCGGGGAATTTTTCTGTTGTTTTGAAGATACATTTCCCTATTCATCCTAATTTGGCGCCATTTTCCCGGAAAATTGTAATTGTTGAAAGTTTCATGTTACGGTACTGCCAAAGCTATCACATTGGCATATTATCTCTTTGGCTTAGATGTTCTATTTGATCGACACATCTTGAAAAATTGGTGAAATTTAGAAAAATAGTTTGCCGTAGAATCAGTGAATTTTTTTCTTGAATTTTGTAGCCAACACTAGTCTATGATTATGTGGGAGTTGTTGAACAGAGTGCAGGGACATACGAAAGGTGAACCAAATAAGTTCAAATGAAAAATGCTGATGTGGACTAGATGAAAGAGAGAAAAAACATGCATTATTGAAATATGCTGATTAGTTAGCAATAAAGGCTGGCAAAATTTAATGTGTATGACACAATTCAATAGCAAAGAAATGCAGGATCAACCATATGATTTTGAAAATGAATTGAGTAAAAAATTAGAGGTAGTTAACAATACTAAGTAATGCAATAACATTTGTTATGGTTTATTATTGATTCATTTTTCTATCTACACAGTTGAGGTCAGAATATATTTAATGGGGATTTCTTTTCATAAATTTTTGAAAATATTGGTATAAAATTTTGCTGTGGCTGTTCTCAATATATTATTGTATTTATTATCCGATTATATTTATAAATATTTTTTAAACTGTTAGAGGTATATTAAGGATGGTTTTCTTTATCCTTAATACATTAATTTTTTTCAAAATTTTGTTTATAACAGATAACTTGTGCATTATGTCAATTAATACATATGGTTGCATCTTTGCTGTTTGGTAATTTAGTAGAAATTTTGAACTTCTTGCTAATTCAAAATATATACAGTTTTTGTATCTACTTTGCAACAGTAAAATTAGGTGCTTGATTTTTTTTTTTTTTTTTTTTTTTTTTTAATATCATTGAAAAAGAACTTAAAAAGTCCTTGAATTTCACTTTCATAAAAAGTGTAAGCACCCTGGATAAATTTGATTTCTGGAGGAGTGAGAAGGCACTGTTTCAATTGAGAAAATTTTTGTTTCTCGGCAGGCAGATTCTAGTTATACAACAATGAAATTGAATGTAAGTGTCGAAATATTTATCGCGAAATTGCAATGCATTTCTTTAAACTAAAAGATCTTTAAAAAAATAAACCTATTGTTTTAACGACTTAGATATTGAGATACTTTTATTTATTTGAACTTGGATATTGGGATGTTTCTGGAACTTTAATATTAGAGATCTTAATATTGAATGGAAAAATTATTTTCCTTTTAATATGTACTTGGTGATTTTGGAGGTACATATTAGTCTATTGGGAATATATGCACATGTTTTTAAATTGCTTAGAAAAAGGTGTGGATTGCATGGAAATATCAAATCTTAATATATCTACTTTTTATTTATTGTGTAGTATATTCACCAACACTGCACAATTAATTTGTTTCTACCGTTTTCTTCAAGGCAGATCACATATTAGTATGTTATTGGAAACCTCATACTAACTTATAACAATGCTTTCAAAAATGTGTGTTTGATGATGACAGATTGTGACAACTTATCCTCACCTCATTGAATACGCTAAATAATCTTGCCTGAGAGGGAAGGTGAGAATAGGTAAAATTTAAAAGCACTTTTTTTTTTATCAACATATATTTAAATTTAATACAAAACTATGTGCACAACTTATCAATATATAAATTGTGATTATCAAAAGGATCTGTCGCATTCAATGAGGTCAGGATAAGTTGTCTTGGTCCATATTATTGTAGTCCAGCACTCAATAATACCGAGTCATTTTAAACCCAGCGACTTTTTTGTCACTCATTTTAAAGTTATGGGGTTAGCTATATTTCTTTTCTAAAATATTCTCCCAACAGAGACGTCAATTTCTATTCACTTTGTTAGAGTTCTCATAAATGAATATATAGCATTTTTCTTTGTATGCTTTTCAGTCTGCAAACAAAATATAAATAGAAGATGTAATGGGTAGTTGGACTTGTTTAAATATTGCGCTTGATAGAAAAACCAATTAAAGTAAAACAAGATAACTTTCCCACAGCCACCATAAGCAGGCATCAAAGTGTAACTGCTTATAAAATCTCATCTTTATGGCTCAGTAATGGGTTCCTAGTTTTTGCATGAAATGCAGGGGTCATATTTGCCCTAAAATTCATTAAATTTTGATTTCTCCCTAAAAGTCCTAGAATTGTACTTACATTTTTCTATATTTCCAAAAACAAATTAAAATAAAAAAATTCCCCAATTATCCTCAAAAACCCACGAAAAAAAAACAATATTCCACCAAATGAGAAAAGTGGATTTAATTAAATTTGCATGTTTATCAAAGTAGTATAATTGTTTAATTATATAACTGTTATTTTGCTAAAAAGTTGTTTGAAGTTCAATTTTTTGAAAATTGTCAGGTTTTTTTTATGGAATTGAAACCAAGCTTCAATAAGAATATGTCGCTTCAAGAGAAATATTCCTAAATAATTTGGAAATTATCCCAAAAATGTTCTTGAAATTAAAATTCATGCCTTTTTGGAAAACTCACTGCGCTCCCTAGAAATTGTAAACACATACATTTCTGAGCACAAGTTTGGGTCAGCTACAGTGGTTAACTGTGATTTCATTGAATTTTGCTTAAAAGAGCAAATCACAACTTCTATAGTAATAGCACATAGTTTAATGTTAAATATATGTTGATAAAAAACAAATGCTTTTAACTTTGAACAAGACTCACTTGGAATTTCAGTTCAAGGATGTGCATATTCAATGAGGTTAGGATAAGCTTTTTTGATATTTTTTTAACCATGAACATAATTTTCTTTTTGCTTCAAACTCACTTCTAAATATCTGTTCTAAAAATCTTCTTTCAAAAAACTTGTCATATTATGCTTTACTTAAAAGCATGAATTATGATTATAAAAAGATTGCTTTAAATAGTGAAACAGAAAACGGTAGTGAGATTTTCTAAATAAATGATATTCGTGTGAAATGTTTGGTTTAAATATTGGACTGAAATAGATGCAGTTTAAAAAGTTGTATGGTAGGAAGTTTTTGCATTTCCCAATTAAATTTTGGGAATTTAGTCTGTTTGTTGCGGAAAATAATTTGATTTCCTACTAACACAAAAAATTATCAAGTGTCTACTTTTCTCTTAAACAAAAAACAATGCAATTATTTTATTTGTTGGTGCAAAAAGGGGCCTGAATGAAAGTGTCTTAGAGGCCTGAAAATCCTGGCCCTCATGCCTGTTAAATTCATGTAACTTGAACTGAGAGTCGATTAAATTTATCTGGATTTTTTTTATTTGCTGAATTTGATTACTATACTTATTGAATTTTTTATAATAATTCAGAGGGATTTTTCTAAGCTAGATGGAGGTTCTTATTAACGAGCAAAAATGTGCATTTTGTTCATTGGCTTTAAAAGGTACTTGGAAAATAAGCTGAAATACTGTCCTAATCCTAGAGGGGCAACATGTTGAAAATAGAATGCCCTGTATCATTCTTATTGTATGTATTTTGTTGAAATCTCTTTTAAAAAAAGAAATGTTTTGAAGGGGCTCTTTTTAAGAATGTTGTTGTTTAAAGCATCGTTCTGGTGGCTGGAGGCGTCTTTTTGCCATCACTCATCACGTGTGTTGTCCCTTGCTCCCGGGATTTCTGAGGCAGGTCAGTTTGCTATGCTGCTGCATGAGCACGTTTAGACACCCTCTCGTTGCAAGGACTTTTCTGATAACCGTTTAACAGAACCTGGGTATATCAAGGAGCTTTCAGATTCTGGAAAAAATCAGAATTTTTTTTTTTAATTTTACAAAAATCGGAGAAATTTTCTATTGATTCGAAGGTATGTTTCCCCGCTCATCCGTATTTTGGCGGCATTTGCCCAAAGAATTGTAGTGGTAACTGGTTTAATATTATGGAATAATTTAAACTTTTCATTACTACCAAAGTGGTTTTTAAAAAATTGGCATATTATCTCTTTAGCATATATTTACTATTTGATCAAGGTCCACATCTAGAAAAGTTGGGGAAATTTGAAAAAGTTTGCCGTAATAGAAATCTTATTAGGGAACTTTTTTTCCTAAATCTTGTGGCCACCCTGTTTTACATTTTTAGTTCAATTTATTGTAAAATAACAATGCAAAATAATTATTCAATAAAATTTAGCGAATAATCGTAACCTAGTTTTACTACAGCTAAGAAACTTTTTAAAAAAAATATTTCTAAAAATACAAGATATACCTAATCCTAAGCTTTCAGCGTTGTTTCCATGTAAGCCATTGCTTAGTAGGTATGCTAAATCTGGTGGATTCATTGTTAGGCATGATACTGAGCTCAAAATTTCTCCCACTTTGTCTTTGTTGTGAGATTTGAACTGACTTGTAAATAATTAAATGGCTCCTAACTAGTGTGTATGGAATAGCGAGTCGTACCAAGTCATTCGAAGCCTCGGTCCTTGTTGTGAAACCGAAGGAATTGAATAAACAAACATTAATTTCCATTAAATCACAAAAGTCCTTAAAACAGGCATAGGAAGTTTTGATTCAAATTCTGTTCTTTTATTATTTATTTATTATATATGCTTACTGCTTAGCATACCTTTTTGTTATTTAAAGGTACTTCTGCACCCTCAAAATTAAGCTATATTTAAAGATTGAATTAATCTGTTACACTTTTATATGTTATCTATTCAAAGGTAGAGAGATTTATTTCTGTATATTTTATTGTGTATGGCAGTATCCTTTTCACTAAATGAATGTGTAACTCACTTTGGATTCTTCTGGAAAGGATGATCAAATAAAATAATTGGCATTGTTTTTCATTTTTATGAAAAGTGACCAATAGATGGTTCCCACAGTCATTAAAAGTGCTTAATATTTTTTACTGGTTTTCCAGATCTTAAAAATGCATATAGGTCCTTAAAATTCTTTTATTTTTGTCATTTATCACTGCATCAAAATTTTTTGGTATATTTGTATTAAGCATGCTTTTAATATTGTTTGTGTTTATTCATTGATAGAATAGAAATGGTTTTGTTACACTCTGTGAAACAAACCTGTGTTTAAAAATCAAAATCTGTTCGCGTGCATGAAAGATTTTGATATTAACACAAAGCAGCTATAAAGGCATGAAATCTTTTTTCTGCTTAAAAAATATTATTCTTGAAAAGTCTTAAATCTTTCAGTGGGAACCCTCGTAAAGGAAATCCAAATATCCCTAAAAAGGAGAGTGATAAAAAACAGCATTTTTTCAGTGTGCTGTATGATTAAAAGAGTTTGTAATGGAAGTCTGTTTTCCCATAGCTTCCAGTTTTTTCCTCTACAAATTATTTGACAAACCTACAGACCAGAAGGTAGTTATTGTGGACTAAACTGGAATATTATTTTTTTTTTAATGTGTTTGAAAATTCCCATAAGTTGATCAATTATATTTGTTTATGTTTTCCAAACTGCTTATGGCTAATTTCATATCAAGTAAGATACTTTTTAAAAAATAAATTTCGAACCCGGTAGAAAAGTTGGGGAATTAGAGAACAAGAAAGAAAATATTGTCATCAAACCACATAATGAATTTAAAACATTGTTTTTGTAATACTACTTAAGTTCCATCTTTAGTTGTATCAAAACAAGCTGTATGTTTAAAGTTCACCTACAATGAACTACATAGGTAAATTTAATTTATAATAGATTTTTCAAATGGAATCACCAGATGGAATCAAGTAGATGGTTTTAAGAGGGTAGATTGCAGTGTAGCTAGAATAATTTTGATCATACAGCAACTACTAAGTAGTATAATTCGAAGCATAACAAAAGAGGTATATTTTGCTAGTAACTTTTGTTAGTAACTAAGGCATAACTTTTGTTGTTTGCTAGTAACTAAGGCATAACTTTTGTTATGCCTTGAATTATTTTTTGCAACCAAATTATTTTTTGCTCTTGCAACTGTGAAACAGTTCCCTTCGAAAAACCCAGGTCTTCATTCTGGACGTAAGAAATTGAAGTTGAAGAAGTTGAATGTAAGTAATTGACTTTCTTCCAAAGCAATTTTGGATTTTATTTAAATTTATTTTGTTTCTATCTTTCTGTTTTTAAATGAACTTTTTAGGAGCCTCGTTACTTACAAGAAAATTAATAATTCAAAAATTGTATGTAAAAAAAATATCCAGTCTACAAAAAGAATCCATCTATTTTCGTGTCTGTAGATTTTTCAAACAAGTTGTACAAGTGATATTAAAGCCAGGTATATTTTCCACAAAAATCAATTTTCTTGGGCCAAACTGTTCGAATTGTATAGCAAAAAACCACAGACTTTGAACCAATTGTTAACGCAAATTTCCCCCAGGTCTTCAATTCCTCTGACACATCTTTTAAGAAAAACTCCTCTGTGTCCCAGTGCATTTACTTGGTAGAAAACATTTGGTACGATAACTTAGTGAAATGACATAAATTGTTCCCATTTAATGTCTATCTATTAGAAATTAAAACTGGTGGAGTATATGCATTGATTTCAAATAAAATATATTTCAGGGATGAGTTTTTTCCCCCTTGTGGCGGAATTTTAATTTTTTAGTAAAAAAAGATTTCTACTTTTTCATAGAAAGTTCCGCTTTTCTAATTCCTGAAAAAAAATCCTTTTTTTCCCGCTTTTTCTATCCCACAAAACAACTTCTTTTCTAAGGCTGAATCGCAAGCATCTTCACTTCCGCCTGATCGGTAAGAGCAGTACCGCTCAGGGGTCGCATCGCATTCCTGCTTCAAATACAAAAATCTACTTCAGGTTGGTGCTCAAACTAGCATTTTGTACTTTTTGTGAGCACCAACACATGAAGGTAAGGCAATTAAAGAGCAATTGGAATAAAATCAAAAACATCATTTACTCAAATTAAATCCACCAAACATGATCCACATGCTCAAAGCATACGTATGCAGAAATGAGAAAAAACATCAGATCGGTATGACGTATAAATGTGAAATCACTGCCGTTCACAGACTCTCCCTTTCACACTTGTACTATAAATAAGATTAACAAACTCAAAAAGACTTTGCTTTAACAAAACCTTTGTTAATAAATCTGCAACATTAAACTTAGTCGACACAAATTTAACTACAATTTGTTTCTTCTGTATCAATTCCCTTACATAACAATATCATACATAAATATGTTTTGTCCAGCTGTTGACAATAATATTATCTGAAAAGAAAATAGCTGCTTTATTGTCACACAGAATAACAGGCACTTGCTTAGAAAACCATAAATTACATTCATGATTTTAGATAACCAGTTGCTGCCATGTCAAGAGCCACGAATTAAGATTCCATCGTGCTCTTAGCAATACACTTTTGAGTACATGATCTCCATCCTAAGAAAACATTACCAATAGACCAAATAAAACCTCTTATCATCTAGAATCAACTGTTGTTGCAGATGAAGCATCTGAATACATTATCAAATCACATGAATCAGCTTTCAATAAATAATATACCTCAAAATTCTTAAGAGTATACTACAATGAAACTCACTTGGCTTCAAAGAATATTGGGCTACATAAATAACATGATGTAAAATATCAGATCTTGTACGATTTGCAAGATACAATTAACTACCAAGTAATTCTTTAAATGGAAGATTTGAATTGCAATCGTCTTCACAAGAGGAATTTCCTATATTAGTTTCCATTGGAGTTTTTACTAAAATTGTTGTATTAACATTAAACTTTTTCAAAAGTTTATTAACATATAGGTGTTGATTAAGATGGTTAAAAAAAATTGAGCTAGAGTCCAGGCCATCCCCTTTTTTTTTTTAGACTCACCAGTAGTATAATGCTGGAAAAGTTTTAGCTTCTTACTCAAATTCTAAAAGAGTTCTCAATGACCTCTACAATTTCACATTAGCAGGCATATAAGAAATACAGCAAATAATTTGCTGTTCAGAAATATTTTTAATTTTTACCTGAAGTTTTTTGTAGAAATTTAGTTTGTTGTATTATATAAATATATTATTATTAATTCTAAAATATTTTATTATATGTAACATTATTTCTGATAATTATTTACATAATGAATGGTAGTGAAGCGGTTTATCTAATTGTTTCACTTGCAACAGCTTTTGGCCACAATCCATCTTGCATTCCACTTTCAATAAGTACTATTCAGCAAACACATAAAATATCATGGAAGAAGTATGCAGAATCAATAAAAGGTGAATTCAAACCAAATTTCCCTCTTGTGGTTCACTGGCAAAGTTCTCCCTGAAATGTAGAAACATTGATCGATTACCAGTATTTGTATCTGGAGATGATCTTAAAAAGCTCCTTGGAGAGTCAAAACTAAATACTGGAACTGAAAAAAATGCAACTAATGCTGTACATATTTTATTGAAAAAGTGGAATGTCGCAAAATTGGTTCAAGCAATATGCTTTAACACAACGAGCTTGAACACTAGTAGTTTAAATTAAGCATGTGCTTTAGTATAAAGAAAACTTGAATATGAATTTCTCTGGCTAACTCATAATGCAGGGATGAGTTTCTTCCACCATGTGGCGGAATTCCGCCTTTTTTATTTTTTAGAAAAAAAATAATTCCGCCTTTTCAAAGAAAGTTCCGCTTTTCTAATTCCTGAAAAAAAAACGTTTTTTTTGTTTCCCGATTTTTCTATTCCACAGAAAAATAACATTTTCTCTAAGGCTGAATCGCAAAGCAGCTTCCCTTTCGCCCGATCAGGAAGAGCGGAAAACCTACGGCATTCCTGCTCCAAATACAAAAATCTACTGGTATGCATTTTTTTAGTTGGCGCTTAAACTCGCATTTTAGACTTTTTCAACTGCTCCGAAATTTGATCCTTTTGTGTAATTTTCTTCATACTAATTCATGCGATTAACGTATACGAATAATGTGCTTGCTTTCAAGTCTGACATCCACGGAATTATCGTTTGTTGTACGTCTAAACGTACGTTGGTGTGTGAAGCTCGTTTTCGCTAATCGTTACGTTGATGTAATGTCCACTCTGCTGAGATTTGTGTGGCTATGACGTGCTATATCGCTGGGATTTAAGTTGTGGTTTTCATTTTCACGTAGTATTACGCCAATACAACAACACTATTGCTGAGAATTGTTCCCGTATATTCGGCGCTTTCACTGATATTTACTTTTATTTGGTAGTCGTTTTCTCTGAGTGCTACCTTGTTGCAAAATCTGAGATTTGGACCGATGTTACCGAAAGAATTGCGCTCTCGTTGATCTGCATTATTGATGATGTGCGATGAGATTTGTGCTGATATTGTGGACGCTATGGCTGATATGCAAGTTGTTGTGATTGTAATTTTTTTCAAGTGTTGCGCCAATACATTAGCGCTATTCTTGAGAGTTGCCCTGGTATATTTGATTCTAACTTTGATATTTCTGTTGGCATGAGAGTAATTTTCGTCGAAACCCATACTGTAGTAACATCCGATATTAATGAAATTTTCACTAGTATTACCAAGAAAAGATCGATATTACCGAGATTTGTGCTGATATTGTGGACGCTATCGCCGATGTACACGTTGTTGGGATGTTCTTTTTTGCCGATACCTAGATTTTCGCCTGTATTGTAAGCGATACTGCTTATAGTATTTTTGTTAGAGTGATGGTCATTTTCGCCGAGTATCTTTCGGTAACATCGGTCCAAATCTCAGATTTTGCAACAAGGTAGCAATACAATACCAGCTATTACCGAGATTTTCAACACCGAATTGTAGCCATTCATCGAGACTTCCGTTAATGCGATAGCCGCCATATTCGTGATTACTACCTGTTTAAGGTTATATTTTGCCTTTTGATTCGAATCTATGCAGAATTACTCACATTTTTATATCATTTGTATAAAAATATTCTGAAAATTAGTCCCAATTGTAATTTTTCTAAATAATCTGTGTTTAAAATTGTTATTTTAACTTCAATTGTTTGTTGCTTTTTATTTTATTAAACAAGCTTAACAATATGAATAAAAATTTAGATTTTAAGATTTTTAGTGCTTGTAGCTTAAAAATTTAGAAAACAGGATTTAATTAAATTTGGCCTGTTTGTCAATTTGGTATAATTTCTTAAAGTTTTCTGACTTGTTGAAATTTTGAAGTTTTTGACGATTTTCATCGCTTTCAGAGGAATTTTTTTTTAATTTACTTTTGTGCCTGATGACAGCACAAAGTGTATCCCTACGTCTAGGTGCAGCTATATTAAGCCATTTTTGCTCACGAACGGACATGGATAGTGCAGTGTTATAAATGCACATGGAAAAACACAATTTTTTAAAATATAACTTAAAATGTGTTTTGCATGTAAAATTTTTGAATTTTTTTTTTCAGCTTTTTAATTTTTTACCAAACTCATCCCTGATAATGGAATTATTTAGGCAAAAACATTTACTTTATGTTTTGGGCCTTCAAGCTCCCCAAATATTTAAATCTTTAAGCGTTTAGAGGCTATTTGGAATGTTGTTGCGACCAAGACCAATTCAACATGCTCGATGGATGACTAAATTACAATATACATTAAAGATATATTTATTTCGAGATCCACGAGAAATGCTTTTAATATAACTGTGAGGGAAGAAAATCAGATGTTTAAATTTGTACAATTTGATGCTCTTTTATGTACAAAAGTAAAAGGGTAGAAGCACATCTTGCAATTGAAACGCCTGAAATGGAATTTCAAGTTTTTGAAAGATCTTGAAAATCATCTATCAATTGACAAAGTGATTATGCTTTCTGCTAGAAAATTGATGGAATGTCATATGTGGTATTTATCTGATGATTTGGTAAGACTTTATCTCTTTCCTGATAAGAGTTTCCATGAAAGAAAAACAAAGAATTGTAGAGTGAATGGGAATGACAGCTATGCAAAAACTTATAATATAAGAGGTGAGACTGACATTTTCAAAGAAGATGGTGTCAGACTTTATGACAAGTGGAATGACAGTGATGACTATTGTAAAGGAAAAAAACAGCTTCAAAATTTACAAGTAGTGAATGATAGTGCATGTGTGACAAGATGCTAAGTTTATGAATAAAATTATAAGCTTATCAATAAGGTTTCAATAAAATCACAACAAATTATGAAGATGAAAAGCACTTCTTGCTGCAGGTGGTAGAACTAGCAGAAAATGCATTCTATCAGGAACTACAACAAAAAAAAAGCTATAGACACCATTTTGTAATATTTAAGGACAAAACATACTTCCATTTTGTTTATTTTTAAATTCTATATTAATTTATTTTTTGTAAGAGATTATAAAAAAATATGCATGAAATTTGTAGGTTTTTATTTTATAAAAAAAATTAATAGAAAAATAACAATGGAACTTATGAAATTCATGAGCGTTGAGCACCCTCTTACAGTTGAAATTCTACCAGAATATCCACAAGTCTAAAAAATGTGATATGAAAAACTTTATTTTTTTACATGTATTGTTGAATCACCCTAGTGTTGATGCATATGATCTTTTCTCAAATTGAACTCGTACAAAATGTTGAATATTTCCTATATTTTCCTATACTTCATTTAAATACACATAATTTAAAACCTTTTTAGCAAGTATTGCATCGACCTACTGAAGTCTAATCTTTTAAATTGGAATAATCATAGACAGTATTGAAACTAAGAAAAAACCTATTATTTCTATACTTTTTGACAAACCAATTTTTGAATCTCAATTTACTCTGATTTGAATGAAGGTAGTTCTAGAAAATCCATAAAAATTTCCTTTTCAAGTGGATTATACAGATTAGCATTTCTTATATCACGATGTCCATAATTACTAACAGTACCAGAAATAATTTGACTAAAGAAAAGCCTATAACGGGTGAAAATGTGGATGAATAATCTACACCATATTTTTGCTTATGACCTAAGTGACAAGTCTAGATTTAAATTTATCCACCATCAACTTTAGTTTTTAAACTATAAACCATTCTAGAAGTTGTCTTCTTACATTTTTCTGGTTTAGGTACAATTTCCCAACTTCTCGTTATTCAAAAACTTTAATCTCACTATTCATGGATTTCTCCCACTGATCACGAAATTTAGATTTTTTTATATCCTCAAAATTTTGTGGAACATCAACAAAATAATATTCAACTTCCTCGTCTCCTTGATATTCGATTTGCTCTTGTCCTGTAATTAAACAAATCCTCATTAACAGAAATTCCCGTTTTCTCCCCATACTTTTTCACATCTACAACCCTTTCCATCCTGTGCATAAACATCTACGTATGAACTCTTAATTCTTCTTTTCACATCCAATCATTAATATCACTAACATTACTTGCACCTTTTGCGTTTTCTACACTTGTAGGTTGAGGTTCTACTTTTTACTGAATCATCTGAAAAATCCTCAATAAAATTTTGACCAGCCTGCCTTTTTATATTACCTTTAATTTTACCTTCCTCAATTCCCAAAACTGATTTTTACATGTTTAGATTCAACTACAGCATTTGAAATTGGATCATAAATATGATAACGTACTTGCACTATAACCTACGTTTTACTTTATGTGTCCAAATACGCTCATAAGGATCCACCAAATGATGCACTCTGACATGAGTATAATATTGAAGAGCCCAAAATCTAGCATTTAACTTGGTTCTTATTAATAATGTATGCGCCCTATTTATTTTCTCAATATCATTTCCCCAGAATAAGTGTTGGATAATTCATGCTTTATACATAACGCTGAATCTAGTTTACGATTAACGAATTTGAGTCCGGAATCCGAGAGTATTTTAATCACCCAATTCTCTCTCGGATGAATTAATGAAATTTAGAATAACATCTACTGCATTGTTTTTATTTTTTAATGTTATTGTAACTGACTACCATGAATAATCATCCATAATACCTAAAAAATATCTAACACCACCATTACTAGTTACGGACATCAGTATACAACAATTGTCTGTATGTAGATATGCCCTTTACATTTTTGAATGGGCCTCTTTTTAATTTACCTAAAATACATTCACGAGAGATAACGATTTTACTTAAGGAAAACCACAAACAAGTTTACAATTAATTGTTTTAAACACAGTACCAGCATTAATATGTGCACACCTCTTGTACCACAATTATAAAGAATTCTTATCTACAGATTTAATAAAACTATTATTAGCTTCAAAATCATCAGTTTTGATTCCAATATCAGGGTGTCCACAGATCGGGAATATCGGGAAAAGTCAGGGAATTCGGTATTTCGGGAAAAATCAGGGAATTATCAGGGATTTTGTCAAAAAGTTTAAAGGAATTTTCCGAAATTAAAATGAAACTTTTAATTGTGACAATTAAAGATACACTGCTACCAAAAATACAAAAATCAATTTGAAAAAAAAAATTAGAAAAAGTTTAAAAAAAAAAAAAACGTCGAAAATTCGGATCGCAAGACCGACCACGTAACTTTTCGCATTAAAATTGCCTGACAATCACTGAACCTGCTTGCTTTCAGATTTGCCTTAAATCGCCGATGGAATGACTACATTTCTTCCTCATTTTTCTCTTATATTACAGTAATCTATCGGCATTATTTACGTTGATATTTGATGGTCATTTTTCTGAACGTTACGATGGTAAAATAGCCGATATTTTCGTGATTTTAGAGGGCAAGAAACACGTTCCTGCATGCTGCTCATTTTCGTGATGTGTCCCTGACGCTATTTCAGAGATTGCACCTGTCAGCCATGGTACAGTTCTGCTTTTTTAGATTTCGGCATTTTTTTTTTTTTTTTTTTTTTTTTTTTTTTTGAAATTTCTATCATTTCTGAGACGGATTCAAAACTTCAGTACAATTTCATTGGGTTTACTTGCTTGTCTGACAACCAAGGAACCTACATACTTTCAGACTTCCCCAAACTTGTGATGTAATGACCATTTTTCTTGCTGTTTGCCAGCATGTATCACTGTTATTTATGCTGGTGTGTGGTGGTTAGTTTCGCCGAACGTTACTCTGATGTAAAGCTTGTTATTGCCGAGATTTTCGCTGCTAAGAAGGGAGCTTTCACCGAGATTAACATTCTTGTGATGTTCATTTTAGTCCCTATTAATCACTATTCTAAGGTTTGCGCCTCAATAGTTGTCTATATCGCCGAGATTTACGCTTGTGATTGTCAATTTCGTAGATTGTGACGTCGATAGAATCGCGTCTATTTCAGCGATTTCCATCGACATATTGGATGCTAACGTTGATATTTACGTTGGTGTGATGGTCATTTTTGCCGATTGTTGCCTTAATGCAGGGATGTGATTGCTTCCGCCGATCTTAACGCTTTCGTGAATTTTTCTTATTTTTCCACCTATCAAAGTTTTCCTCCTACAGCCGACCAAACGGTATAGTGGTTAGCGTACTAGCTTCTAGACCGCGAGGTTGCGGGTTCGAGTCCCGCGTATGACATGGGTGTTTGTAAATGTATGTTGGCTTGTCAAGTGACGAATGTTTCGGCGCATTATAGCCCTCGTGTTGCTGACGGTGCCAGATAATCTGAAAACAACCAACTTTCCTCCCACAAATTTCTCATTGATCTCGTGGAGATTAAAATTTCCTAACAATCATGGAACCTGCATGCGTTCAGTCTTCCCCAAACCACCGATGGAATTATTATCCCCTCCCACCTTATTTTTCTGTAATGTTTGACTCTATCGGAATTATTTACATTGGTATGTTATAGCCATTTGGCAAAATGTTACGCTGATGAAATAAATGGCAGTTATTCCTGTAATTATGGCGAGCGTTATCGCCGTTATTACGTTGCTGTGTGATACTCATTTTCGTCGAGTCTTACTCCAAAATAATAGTTACTGACGTTATTGCAGAGGTTTGCATCTGTCGGACATAGTACAGTTAAGCTAAAACGCGAATTTCGATTTTTTCTTTTAATTGAAATTTTGATCATTCCTGAGATCGATACAAATCTGCATTACAATTTTGTAGGACTTACAAGTCTGACAATCACGGAATCTTCTTACCGGGCATTTTGCCTGCACCGGTACGGGCATTTTTGCCTGCACCGGTACGGGCATTTTTGCCGATTGTTGGTTTAATATAATTGCCGAGACTTGCGCCCGTACGGCGGCCGCTATCACCGATATTTACGTTGAAGTAGCTGTAATTTTCACTTAGATTTAAGCCGTTTTAACTGAAGTTATTGGCGAGATTCACGACGTCGTTTTGGTGTCATTCGCCTAGACTTCCGCTGATGTGAAAGCCGCTATGTACGTTATTAGTGTGTATGTGAGGATCTTTTCACCGGTTGGTTTGAATTAATGATGAATGATTAGAATTTTAATTTAATTTTGCACAAGAAATTAATCCAAATCGTCCCAGTTTTTATTATGTATCATTATTTAAAATTGTCATTTTAACTGCTATTGAATGTAAAATTGTTTATTTTAATTTGAAAAACAATTTTACATTTTAACTATGGATGTAAGTAATAGTTTAAAGTTAAAGCAATTTTTTTATGTATAATTGTTTAAAATTAATTGTCTGGGGAAAATGTGTTTATTTTGTAAAAATTTTGCTTGGGTATTGTACTTAAACAAGCGGCTACAGCTGATCTTAAACAAAAAAGAAAATTTCAAATAATGCATATAATGAAATTGAGCAATTTGGACAACGAAATTTATGCAAACTAAAAAGCCAATGAAAATGGTTTAACTCCCCCAATCCAACTACATTTAAAGACAGGGAGGTTTTATATATATATATATATATATATATATATATATATATATATATATATATATATACACACAAATTGATATATAATTCATAAAATATAAAAAATTTACTTTACGAAAATATTTTAAAGCAATTATTGATTTTTAAAATTTGATTACAATTTCAAGTATTCAGAAAGCAAAAATAGTTAATGTAATATATAGAGTATTTGTTAAATGTGTGTGTGTGTGTTTGATCCATTTTGACATGATTTATGGTTTGTCTTTACCTTTAAAATTTTATTTAAGAAAACAGCTTATTAAATCTGAAATTTAATACTAGAGTCCTCTTTTCTTGAGATTAGATTGTAATGAAAAACAGTGTGATTTTAAAGTATAATTGCACATGCACAGTGCAGGTACACTATACATACACTACACTAAAAGAAGCAATTTAGTATTTGTGTCATAAATGTGTAAAGATAAACAGTACATGCATCATAATTTTCTTTATGATGGTGAATTTAAATGTTATTTTACTTGAAAGTTTATTATTTATATATACTTTGTCGATAACTTATAATCAGGGAAAAAATTGGGTGTTACAGGGAATAATCAGGGAAATATCAGGGAATTTTAAAATAACTTTTCTGTGGACACCCTGAATAGCAGGATAAAGACAATTTTTATTACAAACCTTTAAGTGCAGTTTACCATTGGAATCAAAAATAAATAACCGTTTTTACCTTCATACACAAAAGGCTAATTACATGTTAGGCTAAATAAATTACGATTCATTTCAGGTTCATACAATACATTTTCAACATTAACCTTAACAAAATCATTTTCACTTTCTATACAACAGATATTGTTCCAATACCTAATTTTTCGAGTTCACCTTTACCTTGTTTAACATTCTTTTTAATGTCCTTGAATGTCATAAAAAAATTACGATCATGACAGAAATGATTAGAGATGCATCACTATCAAACAAAAAGACACTTGTATTATCATTTTGCATTAATAAAAAATCAGACGTTGGATTTCCAGAATTATCAGAATCAATAATTGTAACAAATAAACTTTCAGCCACGCTTCAAAAGGATCTTCGATACTCACAAGTAGCAACTTAACTGACGGCTCCAATTCGCGATATATTGTGGACACTGCTTTATCACATCTTCTTGCAAATTCTGTCTTAACTCTCGGTCTCTGCTGGAGCGATATCTTGACCAGATAAAATACCATAATGGCCCCTGTCACAGAGGAGCATTTCCATATCAACCTTCCATTCCCTATAATTCACAGAACCTTTTAGTTTTGGAATGTCTAATATGCTTGGCTGATTCATTATTTTCCATTTTAACCTCCACTATGACACAATAAACTCACAACTTTTAAACAGAAAGTTTTAACTGAGTTGGTTGCCTTTTCAAGTTGCAATGCAAAAGAAACGTTATCTGGGTCCATAACCATGGGAGCACCAACATGCGAGAGTAAGGCAATTAAACAGCCATGGGATTAAAATCAAAAACATCGTTTATTCAAATTAACTCCACCAAACATGATCCACATACTCTTAGCATACATATATAGAAATGAGAAAATCACTTCAGTTCACACTTTTGCAACTGCTGTGAAATTCAATCCTTTTATGCCGTTTTTTTCCTTTCTCAAAATGTAAATTTCTTCATACTAATTCAGGCGATTAACACATACTAATAATGCTCTTGCTTTCAAGTCTGACATCCACGGAACTAACGTTTATTTATGTTGATATGAGCTGCTCATTTTCGCTAATCCTTACGCTGATGTAATGTCCGGTACTGCTGAGATTTGTATGGCTACGACGAGCGTTATCGGTGGAGTTGTTGTGGTGGTAATTTTTTCGATATAACAGCGCTATTGCCAAGAATTGTTCTGGTATATTCGGCAGAAATTCTGATATTTACGTTTATTTGTTGGTCATTTTCACTGAGTGCTATCCTGTTGTAAAATCTAAGATTTTCACCGATGATGAATTACGCTAGTACCATGATGAACTGTGCTATCATCAAGATTTACGTTGTTGTGATAGGTAATTTTCGTCGAGTGTTACGCCGATACTTTCGCTGAATGCTACACTGTAGTGACATCCGAAATTTGCCCTAGTATTACAAAGAAAATATCGAGATTTTTGTCAATATTGTGGACGCTATCGCCGATATGCACGTTGTTGTGAAATTTGTTTCTGCCAATACCTAGATTTCCCTGGTATTGTAAGCGCTATAGCTATTGCTCATTCTTTCGTTAGAGTCATGATCATTTTCGCCGAGGTTTACGCTAATACAATACCAACTATTACTGAGATTTCCAACACCGTTTTGTAGCCATTCGCCTAGACTTCCGTTAATGTGATAATCGCTATATCCGTGATTAGTGCCTGTTTAAGGATCTATTTCGCCGTTTGATTTGAATCGGTGCAGAATTACTAAAAACTTTATATCATTTTGTATAAAAATATTCTGAAAATTAATCCCAATTGTAATTTTTCTAAATAATCTGTGTTTAAAATTGTTATTTTAACTGCAATTGTAAGTAAAATTGTTTATTGCTTTTTGTTTTATTGAACAAGCTTAACGATATATAATAAAAACCTAAATTTGGAAAATTGGGTTTAATTAGATTTGGCCTGTTTGTCAATGTGGTATAATTACTTAAAATTGTTTGACTTGTTGAAAATTTGAAGTTTTTGCCCATTTTCATCGCTTTCACATAAATTTCGATTTTTTTAATTTTTTTTTTTTTTTTGCTTTGCTTTGGAGCTATACCATGCCTGATGGCAGCATAAAGTGTATCCCTATGTCTAGGTGCTGCTATTTTGAAATATTTTGGCTGGCGGACAAATGGTGTGGTGTTATAAATGCACATGGAAAACCACAATTTTTTTAAGTATAGCTTTAAATGTGTTTTACGCAAAAAAAAAAAAAAAAAAAATTATTATTTTTTTAGCTTTTTGACCAAACTCATCCCTGATATTTGGAGTTTTTAATTTAAGTTATTTTATGAAGTACCTACTCGTTGATGCTTTATATATTTCTAAATGGCTAACATAGCTAGTATAGGTTCTCTTAATGCAGTGTCATAAAACAAATATCTCTCAGGTGGTGGAAACCTTCTTGGTCACATGATTGATTCTTTTAACCTTACATGGCATTTTTTGTGTTGTTGAAAGCATCAACGTTTACTTCTTGTTCCTGGAGGGCAAGTTGCCAGAACAACATAACTTTGTTTTGACTTTATTAACCTCGTGCACCACAGCACGATGACTTTGTGTTTATAATCTGCTAACTCACATAGAATTCAGTAAAATTTTTTAAATAACCCCTTTGGCTAAAAGTAGTAAAAAGATTTTTAAAAAAGTTTTTTTTTCTTTTTACATTGCAACAATGCTCGTGTCATCACTTTAATTTCATTAGTTTATGATGCCCGTACTACCAATACTATAAAGAAGAAAAAGAGTTGTAATAAAATGAAAAACTACTTGCAGCTCATAACTTTTCTGTATTTTGTAATCTCATATAAACAAACAATATTTTCTAGCTGTTTTGTAAGTTTATGAATTTGTAACTGAAGTGTAATTTCATTTGTTACTCAATAAAGTCTAATGCTTGTGCAATAAACAGGGTTCCCATGGGTCCTTAAAAGTCGTTAAGAACTCCTTAATTTTGGTTTTCATTTTTAAAGGCCCTTAAGAACTTCTTATTTTCGATAAATGAGGTCCTTAAAAACTCCTTAATTCCCCCCTAAAACTGTCCAAGATAAAAAAAATTCTGCCGGTTTTCGAAACTGCATTAGCAAAATATTAAGTAAAGCCAATCTGTCGCTAAAGCTCAAAATATCGTGATCAGAACACTAAACCCCTCTTCTAAACCAGTTTCTTTCGCCAACTGAGTGGTGTTTAAATGTTAGGCCACATTCCGGAAACGAGCTTCCCTGATAAATTCCTAGTCTACGTGTATAGGTTGGAGTGTTTTTAAAAAATTGGCAACAAGTTCAACGTCACCAATTCTTTATAGCGGGTGATTAAAAAGCCAGAGTTCATCCTAGAAATGAAAAAGGGCAGGGTGCTATTTTCCAAAAAAAAGGGCACTTCCTGTTAACGAGGGCACTTTTATGGCAAATTGCAGAAATACGTGTTTTCTTCCATAATTTCAATATTTTTATACTTTTCTACCACGATAAATTTTAATATTCTGAAGAAAAAAAATTATAATGCAAAAATCCGTGAATCAAAAACTCGCTCAGAAACTTAAAAGATATCGAAATACTGATAAAATGCTCCAGTCCTAATTCTGCTGGAATGAGACTGAGAAAATTATTAAAATTAAAGTGCAATATACACAGTAAAATTTTCATCAAATAGTAATTTTTATAAAATTATCAATTTATAATACAGTAAAATTAAGATAAGAATGTTTTAGTATAATGAAAATGTGTTAAGATAAGAATGTTTTAGTATAATGAAAATGTGTTAAGATAAGAATGTTTTAGTATAATGAAAATGTGTTAAGATAAGAACTTTTCACTCTTTCAAAATTTTCTAAAGTTTGAATGAATCAACCTTAAACTTCATCTCTTAGTTTTGCTATTGTCAGATAGAGAATAGAGTTTCTCCAAATTTAACATTATTCATTGTGGGATATCACAAGGAGTATTCCGACTAAAGAACTTGGACTCTGTCCTGAAATGTTTGCATTTTTTTATTTTCAAAATCGGATCAAATTTAGCGTCAAAATGGCGATTTTTTTGCCGTGCATGCCGCTATTATGTAAGTTATAATAGAAGTTTTATTTTTTTAAAAATCGGAAATAATCTGGGATTTTGGTTGCATTCCTGTTATGTTTAATTTTAAATATGAAACGGATGTTTAGAAATTAATTGGTAACAGGCAAATTACCAAAAACACCCCCCAAAATTTAACAGGAGGACATCGCGATTACGCGTGTCCAAACGGAAATATTCTTTTTAAATTCTTAGTTAAAGGTTTATAACTCAAATGTTTACACTAAGTTATTCAAGTCTTTCAAATTCCTTTCTTCACTATTTTGAAGGAGGCATGGTAAAAATCCAGCGAAATACACTTAATCAAAACACGTACGAAATGGCCATCGGAGTTTACTAATGTGCACTTGGGAAATTGTAAGACGGTGCCCTACAATCCACCTACTAATGAAGCACGTTATATGGACATCTACTCAATGGTTTCAGTCCCTGATACATACGTTGCGCGTTTGAACATGAATACGCATGCGCGACAGCCGATTTCAGTAGGGGTGATCCACATACTGCGTACTGTTGGGAGGGGAAAAAACGAAAGTTTTTCGAATTCTTTCAGGATGAAATTTTTTCTGAAAAAGGGCAGGAAGGGCGCTATTTTTATAGAAAAAGGGCAGGCAGGGCGCGCCGCCCCTCGAAAAATGCCTAGGATGAACTCTGAAAAAGCCACAAGTAATGAAAAATGCCCATTAATGCTAAACAATGACTAAAAACCGAATAAATACGAAAATAATCAAGAAAATACGACATGATATGCAAATTTGCAATTGAAAATGTACGAGGTAGAAAAGGGAAATTTAAGCAAACCAAGTTGCAAGTCTTCTCTGACTATTCTTGAAACAACTAAAGACAAAACAGCAGTGATCAAATTTAATTTTGTTTTAGCTGTTGCTAAATTATTACGTCCTTTCCTTGAATTCTTTCAAAATATAAACTCCTTTTTCCCTTTTATGAAGGTAAATAGTCAAAACTTGTCACAAAAAAAGTACCGAAATCATAAATTTTATTCTGAAAATTTATCTCTTCCAGGGCTGTGATTCCTTTTGCTGATCGGCAAATTTCACTACCTTTTTTTAATTTTTCCCCTTTTTTTTTACAAATTTGAAAGAAAATCAACATTAAGTTTCCCATTGATCTTGCAGATCGAGGGAAGTTACTCCTTCCTCTCTTCGCACACATGGTTCAATTTCGAAGTTTTCAAGTTTTTTTTATCGAAATTTCAATCGCTTGTGAGATCAATGTAAATTTTCTAACGACCACGGAACCTGCATACATTCAGATCTTCCTAAATCATGGATGGAATGACTACTTTTTTCTCGCATTTTTCTTTTATGTTATAGCCTCTATTAGCATTATTTATGTTGGTATGCGATGGCCATTTTGCTGAGTGTTTCGCTATTGAAATGGTTGTTGATCTCGTACTTATGGCGGACGCTATCGCCCAGAATTATGTTGTTGCCTCATTTTTGTCAATTGTTATGCCCATAGACAGTCACTGACGCTATTGCACCTGTCAGAAATAGTACAAGTCTGTGTACTATTTCTGTGTACTATTTCTGTGTAATAGTACAATACTGAAATGTAGATTTCAGTTCTTTTTTTATGTATAGAAATCCCCAATACAATTTTATTGGGCTTGCTTTCAAATCTGACAACCATGGAGCCTGCGTAAATTCAAACTTCTCCAACTGTGATGTAATGACCACTTTTCTTACAGATTACCACCAAAGGTGCCGGCTTCGAATCCTGGATTAGGCGGGAATGTTCGTTGTGGTTCGGAATCCACGTTAAGCTGTAGGTCCCGGCCTGATTGGCCGTCGTGCATAAAAATAGGTCGTTGAGCATATAAACCAACCAACCAACTTACAGATTAACAGCTCTTACCGCAATTATTTACGTTGATGTGTATTAGTCAGTTTCGCTGAACATTACTCTGATGTAAGGGCTGCTATTACTGAGATTTACATTGCTTAGACGATAACTATCGTGGAAATTTACCTTGCATAATGCTTATTTTTAGCAAATGTTACATTGATTTAAGTACCAATATTCCAAAGGTTTGCACATCTATAGTTGGCGCTGCCGCTGAGATTTATGTGGTTGCGGTAGTCAATTTTATAGAGTTACATTGAAATAGTCGCCTCTGTTGCGGAGATTTTCACCAATATATTTGGGCGCTAATGCTAGTATTTACGTTGGTGTGATGGTTATTTTTGCAGATTGTTACTTTAATGTAATTGCTGAAATTTTCGATGGTATGGTGGCTGCTATTGCCGATATTTACTTTGGAGTAGTTCTAATTTTAAGCCTTTAATAGCAGCTATTTGTGAGATTTGTCATGCTCTTTTGGTGTCATTTGCCTGGGCTTTGATACTAGAGTCTTCTTTTCTTACATAATTGCGTAAAGTCGTATCATAAATTTATTTTGAAAGTCCGAAAAAGTCTAAATGAACATACAAAATTTTAGTAGACACCCTGTTTGACAAGCATTTTTATGTCCTAAGCCAAAAAAGATAGTTGTTTACAAAGTCGTTTATTATATTTTGTTACTTAATAATTTTCTCCCAACGTGATTTACTGTGAAGGTGTAATGTAAATTTTGTTGTATTTATAAAGGTCCTTAATAAATATTTGTGGGTCCTTAAAAACTCCTTAATTTTCAGTTTGAAAAAAGAGTGGGAACCCTGATAAAGTCTAGAAAATGTTTAAGTTTGTGGTAAAACTAAGTTCTATTGATGAACATTTATATTGAAACACTATTTTTATTATTTAACAAAATTTTGTTGAATTCAGTATTGTAAAAAAGTTGTGCAACAAGCAAAGTTGTAAATAGTCTTCATGAAGCTAACATCTGATAAATATTTTTAAAATAAAGAGAAAATTACTGCTGTCCTTAGGAAGTAAAATATCGCACAAACCAAGGAAACAAACCATAATCGTAATAGTGAAAATGTTAAAAAACAACCTTCTTCCTTTTCTATCCCTTGTCTTTTCTTGCAGGCATTGCCACCCTCTGAAGTGAAGGAAGCACCGCTACTCAAGCAGCCCACAAAACAACTGGTAATATTTGTTTCCGACGCTTCATTTAAAGTGCTTTTTTAACTTGTTTTCCAGACCTTGAAAGTTCTTAATTTTTGCCACTTATCCACACCAACATTTTTTGTTATATTTGTTTAGCGTTTGGTTCCTAATTTACTGATTGGTAAATTAGAAAGCAAGTGATTTTGGTTACACTCTGTGAGATTAGTGTTTGTTTTGCGAGCTAAAAGATCAAAGTCAGTTTTTTTAGGCAAATTGTACATGAAACATTTTGATACTAATGCACTGTAAAGTCACACATTTAAGACCTGATGCCTGAAAACAAATTTTCCAAGGTTCTTAAAAAATATAATTTAGGTCCTTAAAAGCCCTCGATTTTCATTTCGGGGGGGGGGGGGGGGGGGAATACTTCGCCAAAATGTGGCTTCAGATTTATACAGTCATGAGAAATGTGTTGCAGAATTCCTCTTTTTTTAAATCTCTTTCCAGTTTATTTATAATTTTCCTTATGTCAATCCAATAATTTTTTTCCTTGGGTTTTGCTCATTGATGCATATGATGTCAGGAAACTGCAGGACTAAAACTTGAGTGAATAACCTGACATGAAAAGCCTAAAACAAAACCTTTAACCAGACTGGTGTGACTATTTTGATAACCTTGCCATTCTGCGTCAATCCTTGATGTATATTTTGTCTTTTATTATTATTGGTTTAGAAGGTTAGTGCTGCCAAGTTTGGTAAAAATAATTACCATCTTAGCTGGAAAATTGTACTAAGAATGAGAAATTCTGTTTCTCTTAGAAGGTTAGTTTCAATAAAAAATTATCATTTCACTAATCAAGTACTTGAAACTCAATTTTTTGGTATTCCTCCAAATTACAAAGTTTTACGTTACTTTGAGACAGTTGGGAAATTTTGCTGCTTAATAACTCGTCCATATTAAGAATGCAATTTTTTTAACAGTCACTTGTTGTTGAAGCCAGCTTTGCTTAAGTTGTTATAAGTGGAGGTTCAATCACTACTTCCAACTAAGTGGTACTATATAATCACCAAGACACTTTTTCCCATAGTGGAAATATGCTGTATTTGTCCCTTTGTGGTGATTAAAAAGATTTTTATTTTTGGTGTATAAACTAGGTCAAGGGTTAACTCCTGCTCTAAACATTCATAATCACAAAATAATTATAAGCAGAACCAATATGAGCTTTGACTACAAATATCATATACAAATCGTGATACAAGTAGACAGTCTATTTTTGTTTCGAATTCAGTCTTAAATTCATTCATTTACTCAAACAAAGCACATTATCATATCATCCCTCATTAAGTTGAGTTCCTTAGAACTTGAAGAAGGTCTGCCACCAGGTCCAAATTTTTACCCAATTGCAAACAAAATGAAATTAATATGCAATTTATGAGCTAACAGAACTGAGCCAAAGTGTAATCATAGTAGATTAGTGCTAAAATTTCTATGAAAACTATATTGCATTGATTCATATCATAAGAGAGAAAATTCGGAAAACTCTGGCAATCCGATATGAGACTATCTATCACAATCACTGCCGTTTCTACTCTGAAAAGAGAGAGACCGATACTTAATTACAAAAACCCTTGCTTTCTTGGAATGTATTCTTCCTTTCCAATGAGGATCACCCGCTGGCTTTTGATTAAATTATTAAAAAATAAATTAGAGAAACTGGTAAAATTCACATGAAAATGAAGTACCAAACGAAGAAAACAAAATGAGGCATATCAAAGTAAATTGTATAGGGAACTAAACAATTTACTTTGACATTTTTAGAGTTAAGAAATCTTAAGTCTCGACCAAATCGCATAAAAGTAATGTCAAGATCATTCTTCTTTGGTTTGTTTGGAGCTGGACGATTCTTTAAGCAATTTTAAACTGACAAACCCTTACTTGGTCATGAAATGGTCTGTTTGAAGAACTTAATAAAAATTGATCAATCATTAGGTTGTTTGTCTAGTTGAGTTGAGTTAAACTAGTAATGTCAATCAGCCGAAGAACAATGGTTCTCTCAGCAGGTTGAGTTCTTCATGAGTAGCCCTCTCTCTTTTAAATATTTCCCGTAATCAATAAAGAAGTTTCCCATTGAATCTACTGGTCCAGAGCCGACGGCATCCCTCCCTTATAGCCCTTAGGGTGGCTTTAGTGGATGCATCCCACCACTTTCTAAATATATGAAAGGATGACAAAGAAAAGGTTGTAAAGTGTTGCAACTCCCCAGTTAATGACAAAAGAAGATAGTGCAGGGGATCTTTTCGTTTTGCTCGTTTCCAAAGCAAAACTAGCGCTCATCTCTAAAATGATATTTCTCACGGTCAGATCTAAGCTGACCGTGAGAAATATCATTATTAGTGTTATGATAAAACTGAGGTAATATCTTTTAACCAGACATATATAATTTCAATTGAAAATGTATATTTATTAACACCAAACATCATGCTATTTCTAAAAAAAAAAAAAAATTATATAATTTGGGAAAAGTTGGTATGCCATACTGATTCCCTGCACCACTGCCTAGAATTGAACCTAGTCAAGATTCCTATGGAAATCTATTAGTTCAGTTTATCTCAAGTTATTCCTTTTAAGAGTGGGCGACCTTCTTTTGAAGATCAAAAATGATTTGAATATTTTTTTTTATATTCATAAGTTCACGGGTTCCCTGAAATTCCTCAAATTGTGCTGACATTTTTCAATAGTTCCTAAAAAAAAACACCTGAAAATTCCCCAAATTTTCCTCCAAAACTCACAAAAAAACAGTGATATTCTTCCTGTTGAGAAAAGTGGATTTCAATAAGTCCACGTGTTTACCAAAATAGTATAATTGTTTAATTTTAAACTGTTATTGTTTGACATTAAATTTTTGAAAATTTGGCATATTTTTGCCCGTATTTAAACAAGCTTTAGAAAAAGATATGTTAAAGGCCTATGGTCAGCATCAAAAGAAATATCACTAAACGTTTTTGAATTATCCTTAAAATTCCTACCTCAGTTTTTTAACACCCTCTGTAAGTTTGAGTGGTTCTGCATGATGGTAGTTTAGTGAGTGAGAGTGGCAATCATTCAATAGCATGAAAAAATTAGCAGTCCAGGTTTCTGTGGATATAATTTTTTTTTCCCATTCACAAAATCTTGTCTCATTCAGTCATTATTTTTTAATCACTTTTTGAATAACATTTACAAAATATTAAAATTTATTAACTTTCAATGTTTGTTTGTTTTTTGCATAAAATGGCTTATTAGATGGACCAATGTTTTATGAAGAACTTTTGTATAGAGTGTTAACAAGAGTTCATTGAGTAGCAGAACTCTTAACCGAAGAAACTTGCATTCAAACCTAAAAGGCATCAAAACGGATTGTGTCCTTTATTTATTGAAATTATTTCTCTTTTCTTTTCAGGTGTGTGAAGCAACTAACTCTCCTAAAATTCATTCTGATCAAGCAAAGAGTACTCAAGATTTTAGGTAAGAACAATTCCTTCCGTAAGCTTCCAACTACTGCATTTCATAAATTCCACTCAATGTTTTGCATTGAGCTACAAAAAGGAACATCACCATTTTTTATTCTCCTTTAAAAGACTTGTGATTAATTTGTTCAGTGCCTTTTTTTAAAAGAGACAATGGCATTTGATTTCTAGCTTGCTATGGTGCATTGTTGGGTTGAATTGCTTTTGAAACTAGGAAAAGTTGTATTGCACTATTATACTCACTTGGATTGGTGTTATTTTCATCATTAAGAAGAATTGGTTCTTATATGGGACTTTAAAAAAAAGTCAAAATGGTTGTATACTTTACAATAATTGTAAGTGAATTAAAAAAAAAGATACTTGACGAGCTTTGCTCAATGGAAAAAAACTCTGTGTTGAAGAGATTTGTTTTTAAAGGAATTACAGAGGTGGGGATGTTTAGAACACCTTAAGAAGAATAAACACAACGATTTTAATCAATCAAACAATTTTTTAGCAATTACTGTTTTTTTTTTTTTTTTTTTTTTTTTCAAAGGGCACAATTTTGAAGGAAACTTTAAACCACAAAAACATGGAAAAATGAAGGGAAAAAAATCAGGAGAGAAACTGACCAAAAACAATACTTGCATTATCCTATGTAAAGCTATAAATTATTGAAAGTAAAGATGTCAAAAACTGAAAATTACTACCCATACCGCATTGCAACAAATCCATAGTCAAAGGAGGCATTAAACAGATTTACTCACCTGATTAAATTTTTGTACCTGTCCCCTTATTGATCCCAGAGAAAGAATGACAGGTATTTAAGGTAATAAAATCCATTTAGAACCCATGGTGACTAAATTCGCGATAAATAGCTCTTATTATTTTGAACTGTATTATTTAAAGAAACAGTGCCAGAAGTCTAACTTAAAGATGATGCCTTAAAGATCTTAAAAGAAATTGCACTTAAAAATCAAACACCGACTTTTTATTTTTGGAATTATGGGGGGTCAAAGTGTGAAAAACTTCTCTTAGGATTTTTTTTTTTCCATGCTGTTTTGTAATTGAATTTTAGACTGGGTTTGAAGAGCTTCAGATAACTTTTTGCCTAACAGCTTATTTAAGTTGTATATTACAGGGATGAGTTTTGTCTGCCATGTGGCCGAATTCCGCTTTTTTAATTTTTTAGAAAAAAAATAATTCCGCTTTTTCAAAGAAAGTTCCGCTTTTCTAATTTCTGAAAAAAAAAAATTTTTTTTCACGATTTTTCTATCCCACAGAAAAATAACCTTTTCTCCAAGGCTGGATCGCGAAGCAGCTTCCCTTTCACCCGATCGGGAAGAGCAGAAAACCTACGGCATTCCTGCTCCAAATACAAAAATCTACTGTAATGCATTTTTTTTTAAGTTAGCGCTTAACTCATTTGGCGCTTAAAGTCGCATTTTAGACTTTTTCAACTGCTCCGAAATTTGATTCTTTTGTGTGATTTCCTTCATACTAATTTACGCTATTAACGTATACGAATAATGTGCTTGCTTTCAAGTCTGACATCCACGGAATTATCGTTTGTTGTACGTCTAAACATACGTTGGTAGGTTAAGCTCGTTTTCGCTAATCGTTAGGTTGTTTTGTCCACGGTGCTGAGATTTGTGTAGTTATGACGTGCGTTATCACTAGGATTTAAGTTGTTATGGTTTTCATTTTCGCGGAGTATTACGCCAATGTAACAACGCTATTGCTGAGAATTGTTCCCGTATATTCGGCGCTAACACTGATATTTACGTTTATGTAATAGTCATTTTCGCTGAGTGCTACCTTGTTGTAAAATCTGAAATTTGCACCTATGTTACCGAAAGAATGTCGATATTTATCGTGATGAATTGCGCTCTCGTTGATGTGCATTATTGATGATGTGCGATGAGATTTGTGCTGATATTGTGGACGCTATCGCCGATATGCACGTTGTTGTGATGTTCGTTTTTGCCGATATCTAGATTTTACACCGAGATTTAAGTTGCTGTGATGGTAATTTTCGTCAAGTTATACATTAGCGCTCTTCTTGAGAGTTGCCCCGGTATATTTGGTTCTAACTTTGATATTTCTGTTGGCGTGAGAGTGATTTTCGTCGAAAGCCATACTTTAGTAACATCCGATATTACCGAAATTTGCACTAGTATTACCAAGAAAAGATCGATATTACCGAGATATATTCTGATATTGTGGACGCTATCGCCGATATGCACGTTGTTGTGATGTTCGCTTTTGCCGATACCTATATTTTCGCCGGTATTGTAAGCAATATTGCTTATAGTACTTTTGTTAGATTGATGGTCATTTTCGCCGAGGTTTACGCTAATACAATACCTGCTATTACCGAGGTTTTCAACACCGAATTGTAGCCATTCATCTAGACTTCCGTTAATGCGATAGCCGCCATATTCGTGATTAGTGCCTATTTAAGGTTACATTTGCCGTTTGATTCGAATCTATGCAGAATTACTCAAATTTTTATATCATTTTGTGTGAAAATTATATAAAAATATTCTGAAAATTAGTCCCAATTGTAATTTTTCTAAATAATCTGTGTTTAAAATTGTTATTTTAACTGCAATTGTTTGTAAAATTGTTTGTTGCTTTTTATTTTATTGAACAAGCTTAGCGATATGAATAAAAACTTAGATTTTTAGTACTTGTAGCTTAAAAATTTAGAAAACTGGATTTAATTAAATTTGGTCTGTTTGTCAGTATGGTATAATTGCTTAAAGTTGTCTGACTTGTTGAAATTTTGAATTTTTTGCCGGTTTTCATCACTTTCACAGGAATTTTTTTTTTTTTTTAATCCTCTTTGGAGCTATACCATTCCTGATGACAACACAAAGTGTATCCCTATGTCTAGGTGCCACTATTTTAAGCCATTTTTGCTCACGGACGGACATAGATGGGGCAGTGTTATAAATGCACATGGAAAAACATTTTTTTTTTTTTTAAATATAACTTAAAATGTGTTTCACTTAAAAAAAAATTGTTTTCAGCTTTTTGATTTTTTACCAAACTCATCCCTGATATTAACATCTCAAAGTGAAAATTCACCTGCAACTAGTCAGAGCCACAGATGAGAACTCACTAAAACGGTGCTTTTTAGTAAAAAATCCAATTTTAAAAATGCAATAAATCTTGACTTCGATATGATATAAAATAAAAAAAATTTGCACTGTCACTAAACACCTCCTTAATCTTTGGTTAATACTCATTGAAGGAATTCGGAGCCTCAGGATCCTAACGAATCCTCCTAAACAAATACTTCTTGCGCGGAATTATTGTCTCAATATAGTAGTTTCCTAATATGAACGAACATATTTTGAAGGTTCAAAAATTTTCAAGAAAATCCAAATTAATTAAAGTACCACCATTTTTAAGAAAAATCACTTTTAATAACCACCTTCAATCCATTTCTGTTATTTCTCTGTCCCTTGTTATTTCTTGTAAAACATGTCATATTACTTATAATATTTTTAATTACTCCATTTTACACAAGGCTTCCATGATTCCCAGGAACAAAACATTTGCAGCTTTTAAATTGTCCACAGTTACTTTTTATAGTTGGCAAAATTTTGACTTTGAATAAAATAAACATTTTGCATAAAACAAAAATTTCACGTAATAAGCATTCATGTATTGGATTGGAGCCATTTGCAACTATCCTTCAAAATGAATTAAAGTTGATAGAAAAATTTATTTTTCTTATAAATAGCGGTGCCTTCAAACCTCTATATATATATATATATAAGGCAAATACCTCACTCATCACTAATTCTCCCACTTCCCACATGTTCACAACTCTGAAATTCGGTACAAGTATCAACAATGGTAAACATAGAAAAAGTAAGCTATTCCGATCTCGATTAATCCTTTTTTTCCACTTCCCATTTAGTCACAACTCTGAAAATTGGTGCAAATGACAACAAAGACAATTATAGAAAAAATACGCTATTCAGATCTCGATTAACCCACTTTAAGGAGTGGAAAAGGGGTTAAACGTTCCAAACGACTGATAATTGAATATTGGAGGAATTTGAAAAGTTTTTTTACCAAAAAATCAGGGAATTTCTTAGAAGTCTCTGGGTTTTTCCTAAATTTTGTGACTACCCTGTATTGGTTTTGAATTATAGATTGAAAGTTTAGATCGAACATCATTTTGAATTTTGTAATCAGAAATCATCTGCATTCATTGTCATTGAAAATTAAAGAGCAATGGGTTGCCACATAAAAAAAAATGCTCATTATTCGGCAAGTTATGGCTTATTTGGTAAACGGATTTAGTTCTACTCATTCAAAGTCAATTTTTTACCAGTTTTGGCTATTTTTGCCATGGCAGACCAGTGAATTCGTAATCTACTCGCTTTCCTCAACGTTATTTAAACAATTCCAAATGCTGTTCGATGGGATACTTGCAGTCGCTTCTCAGACTTTTCTAAAATGGATATGCTCATTTTTGCATATTAAACTTGTTATGAGTTGTATATGTTTTTCAGCAGCAGCGGCAGTAGTGGCGGCAGCACACAGCATGCTCAGCAGCAACGCCCCATTGTTCCCGACCTCAGCAGCCTACAGCTGAAGCTGGCACAGCTCACCTCCTCCGACCAATCAGCACTCACCGTAAGACTTGACCCTTTACCTCACCTTAAGATTCCTGAAATTTTTCTTTCACCCTTTAATTATGAAAAATATACTTTAACTTTTCGATAATTCCTAGAAAAAATTTAAATTTCGGAAAATTCCCCAATTTTCCTCCGTACTCCACAAAAAAAAAAAAAAAAAAAAAAACAGGTATTCCAACAGATTGGATTTAATTAAATTTGCATGTTTGTCGAAATAAAGAATTATCCTTAAAATTTTAAACATTATCGTTAAAATTTTAAGAATTATCCTTAAAATTTTAAGAATATCCCTAAAAATTTAAGAATTTTCCCTAAAAATTTAAGAATTATGCCTAAAATGTGTCTTAAATTTTTGAAATTATCCCTAATATTCCTACCTGAATTTTTTAGAAAACTCACTGTATCTCCTGCTTTCTCCTATGAGTAGTTATGAAAAGTCACAACATTTGTCTAACTTTAAATATAGACATATTTACTTATATTTGTCATATTATTAGTACATACTCTTCCAACACATAGTTAGCTCCTTTGTGATGTGAAGGCACCGATATTCCTCCAGATGAGAAAGTGTATTTAATTTAATTTGCATGTTTATCAAAATAGTATAAATATATAACAATTATTTTACTAAAAAGTTGTTTGGCTTTCAATTTTTTGAAAATTAGTATTTTTTTGCCGGTATTAAAACAAGCTTACGAAAGAAAATTTCTGTCTTAAATGACAACTTCAAAAGAAATATCCCTAAATGTTTTTAAATTATCCCTTAAATTTTAAAATTATCCCTTAAATTTTAAAAATTATCCCTAAATTTTCTTGAAAACTCACTGTGCCCGCTGAAAAAAAAAAGCACTACATTTTCCAAATCCTTTTGCCATTCATTTAATTTTGTTCTAAAATAACTTTATGGAAGTAGATCAGTTGCCATGATGGGTTAGAAGAATATCAATTAAAATAAAATTTCTCCTCCTAGCCTTGTTCCTCCCTTCCTAAGAGTGAAGACCCCAGTATAGAGGGGTTGAAGCTTGAGCTGCACAAAATCCACAGCCCAACCCTGAAGAGCAACATTGAACAGGGACTGCAGGCAATATTCTCAACACCTCAGCAGATGCACACCCCAACAGAGGAGTCCAACCAACTGGGTTTGTACACTACCTTTTATTTTCACGGCTCCTTATAAAGTTCTAAACAGAAAATCACTTTTGTTGTACTCAGTTTTAATAGCCTTGAAAAGTATAATATGAAGACAGTGAGGTGGAAAAAATAAATTGTAATATTAGCGCCGTAAAATAAACAAAAATACTTTTCGCATAAGCCATTTTTAGTAAAATCAAAGTAATCTTGTATAAAAATGTATGATTTCGGACATCCCTTTAAGGTTTGTTTCATTATTTGATTCAGGGATGTGTTTCTTCTGCCAATTGGTGGATTTTTGCTTTTTTATATAAATTTTTTCATATTCTTCACACTTTTTGGATTTTTTATGTTTTGCCACTTTTCCTAAATTTCAAGGAAAATCGGCATCTGTATTCATATTTCGCTTCCGCTAGCAATATCCTCTAATGTTACAGCCTCTATCATTATTTACATTGGTGTGCAATGGCTTTTTGTTGAGGGTGATGTATTGGCCGCTTTTTCCAAGATTTGTGCCGCTATGGCAGGCTCAATATCCAAAATTTGCATTTTTTTGTGATGATAATAGTTGCCGATATAATAGTCACTATTGCAGACTCCTGGGTATCGGGCTCTTGCTTTAATATATATGTTGATGTAAAGGTTACTCGCCGAGTGTCATGCTGTTTGATATCTAACATTACCAGTATTCATCCTAGCACAGTAGGAGCTGTTCTGATACATTGCTGTGATGGTTGTTTTCACCAAAGTTGATGCTGATATAATAGCAATTGTTGTCAAGATTTGCGACCACATTTTAGCGGCATTCGTCTTTTCTTCCACTGCCATTATGTCCATGATTAGTGTCTGTGTGAGAATCGATTTTGCATTAAGGTTTGAATTTATTCAAAATGACAAATTTAATTATAATGAGTTGTGCAAAAAAATTAGTTCCAGTTGGCCTAATCTTCTGTATATCTTTTTTTTTTATGTATGTAAAATTTTATACACTGTACAAATAAATGATACTTTATTTTAGCTATAGGTGTAGTAGTTTAAAAATTGAAGCAATTTTTTTATGTAATATTTTTTTAATTAATTTACATAATTTTGGGAAAATGTGCGTTGATTTTGCTTGAAGTTCAACTTGCTGGGTAACAGTACCATGTTACTTTCTGCTCAGCTCTCCCTTAGCAGTAAAGAGTTTCAAAGGTAACTGAAAGGAGCTTGCTGATTGGTGGTAGAAATCAAATGGTTTTAGTTACACACTGCGAGACAAATACTTGAGATTAGTGTTTACATTTTGAGATCAAATAACATCTTCAAAGACTGTTTGTAATGGAAATTGTGCATGAAAGATTTCGATATCAAAGCAGCTGTAAAGTTACACATTAAGGACTTGATGCATGAAAACAAGTTTTTGAATGTCCTTAAAAAATATTACTTAGATCCTTGAATAGTCATTGATTTTCAATCTATTATTTCAGTAAGAACCCCCTATATACATTTAAATATGTTCTTGACAATATATTTTATATTATATTGATGAGAAAATCTCAGATTTCTTACTTTTACAAATGTTTTGAAATCAATGTGAAAACTGTTTGGGCTGTAATTTTGTTAATTCTTTTCTGGGTAATGTTTATTTAATCATTTTTTTTTTGTTTGTGTGTGTGTGTTCTTTTGCGTTAAATTTTTGGATTTCCTATCTTGGAAATTTGTGTGGTTGTGATAGTAAATTTCGTAGAGCGTTACCTCGTTAAATAGCCTCTACTGCAGAGATTTTCTTCAATACAGAAGGTCGTTCGCACTTGATGGAAAGGATTTTGATAGTTAAGTTTTATGTGTATGTGCTGTATTTTTTACAGCGATTTGCTACTTATGATAAACATAATTCTTGACAGCAGTTCTAGCTCGAATTTTCAATGAAAGTAAACCTTTTCTTAATACTGTCATTTCAACTCGAAGTCTGTTTGCTGTTCTTGGAAGTCATTTTGTCACTCCATGGGAGAAGCGTCAGATAGCAAAACAGGTACATGCAGGTCTGCCACAGGCGACTAAAAAGGCTACTAAAGTGACTATTTTAGTGGCCAGACGACTATGGCTACTATTTCAAGGAAAAAATCACACAAAACGACTATTTTATGCAAAACCTTCAACTATTTTTCAGCTAAGGCGACTATTTTTTAAGAAATTACAGTCCGATAGTAGGACAAACAAAAAAATCAGCTATTGAGTACTAATGCAGTTTTGTCAAAACAGTGATATTTTTAAGGAGGTTAAGGATTTTTAAGAGCGAACTTTGTCGAAATAGGGGTTAATTTTAGTTTATATTCGTGGATTGAGTGGTCATTTTTATAGTCCAATGATAGTATCTTCCTGGTAACTGCACATGAGCGATTGTTATTTTCAACGTCATACGCGGTTGTTTTCGCCTACCTGTTTGGTTCCTATGTTTTATCTTTTGTCGTGCAAGGCTCAACAACATACACAATATATTCTCAAATATCAAATTGTTTTGCCTTTATTTACTTTAGTTGACGAAAATGAATTTGTGGAATTTGCCGTGAATGTTGGAAGCAAATGCCTTCAGTATAGACAGTTTTCTTAACCTGTTCTTTTCCAATTGAAAATTTATATTTGCTTAAAAATACCAATTAAATTATACGTTTACTATTGAGCGTTGCTACTTAGCCAATGGGGCATCTACTTTTGGGCAGTTTAAATGCCCTGATAACGTCATCGTAAATCGTTTTATTCTCTTGTTAAAAAAGTCACCTAACTTTGCCAAAGTAGTTGTAGTATTTAAGTATAAGAAATTCTTATTGTTTTCCCAATTCAATCACCAGGTACTGAAAATCACGAAATAGGAAGAGCTTATTGTATGACATTTTGCATCCACACATCACTTATCACTAAAATGTAAGCAAAGTGCCGACTTAACATATATGGATTGAAATCCATACTAAAAATCACACATGATATAGTTCTGCAGATATGCCCGTTTCAGCGTATTGACCAAAATTTCCTGAGATCAATGCAAATCCACATTAAAATTTCTAGGGGGTGCATGTGTGTCATGCGCTTGCTGACAAGTCTGATCGCCATGGATCCTTGCCTGCATTCAGAATTCCCAAAACCTTCGCTAAAATGACCACTTTTGTTGCTGCTTCCTTTAATGTTTGTCTCTATCATCAATATTTCTGTTAGTGTGTGATTGTTGATTTCATTGATTGTTACGCCGATATAATGGCCGCTATTGCCAAGATTTAAGTTTATATGCCTGGTGATTGTCGAGATTTACATTATTGTGACAGCCATTTTTGCTGCATATTACGACAGTTGATTTTTTTCGTCGCTTTTGGGTGAAGTTCAACTTTTTTTTTGCTTTGAAGGTTTTAAATTTTTTGCTTTTAATAAAAAAAGGCATGAAAAAGAATGGATATTTGATTCTTTTGAACGTTTTACTGGATAAAGTATCGTTAAGAATGTTACGACACATTGTCTTTATCGTATGGGATGTCATGTTTAGTTAGTATTAAGACACTATTTTGCATCGAAAGACCATATATTTAACGGAGAGTGTCTCTGGGTTTTCGTGTTTTATGTTAATCAATAGTTTTATTCTCATCTTGTTGAACACTTAAACCTTCAAAGTAAGAGCAAGACAATTGAAGACTAGAAATTGAAAATGACCCAAGCCCAAAAAAGAAAATATTTCAGGAGAGCCGAAAAATGAAAAATACGCGCATCTGGTACCTAAGGTACTTGACCACCTTGGAAAGCTAAAAAATACAACATTTTCAATAGGTTTTTTTTTTTCAGGTCATGTATACAATGATTTTTTTTTTAACTTTTATTTGAAGCTTATAGAATACAAAAATTCTTGATTTTTGTCAAATTTCATTTTTTAATAACTATTTCTTTTTTTTTTTTTTTTTTTTGCGGGCCGAAATTCGATACTGTTCGCCGCTGTAATATGCTGAGAAATATTCCTGTATATTCGGCGCTAACGCTGATATTTACGATGGTGCGGTGTTCATTTTCTCCTTGTGCTATGATGATTTGCGACGCTAAGGCTGACATTATTGTCAAGTTTTACGTTATGATGATCATTTTCGTCGATTCTTTCATCGATATAATAGCTCTGTAGCATTGAGAATTGCTTCAGTTAATTCGACGCTATTTCTGATATTTTCGTTGGTATGATGGTAATTATTGCCGAATACTGGGATATTGCAATATCCGAAATTCGCCCTGATATTACTGAGAAAATATCGATGTTACTTCGATAATTTGTGACGCTAATGCAGATATTATTGCAAATTATTGTGATGGTCATTTTCGTCGAGTCTTTCACCGATATATTAGCGCTGTTGTTGACAATTGCTCCTGTTTATTCGGCGCTATTGCTGATATATTCGTTGGTGTGACGATAATTTTCAAAGAGTGCTGCGCTTTTTTTAACATCCGGTATTCCCGAATCTTGCACAAACATTACTGAGAAAATTTCAACAAACGACATTTGGGCCGATATGTACGTTTTAGCGATGGTCATTTCTGCTGAGTCTTCAACTTACGTAATAACCTTTGTCTAGATTTTCGACTGTATTGTAAAGGCTTTCGCTAATATTTACGCAAGTGTGGTAGTCATTTTCTCTGAAGTTTACACTGTTGTAATAGCAGCTATTGCCGAGATTTGTGACGCTGTTTGGTGTCTTAAAAGAATACGATATTACTGGGATTTTGCGCCGATATTACCGAGATTGCAATGGTATGGTGGGTGCAATCCACTAGGCCTGGGCGATGTTAACATTTATGCATCGGGATATATCGGGAAGCAAACGTCACGATACATCGCGATGTTAACTACACTATCCAGCCAAAAGTATCCGGACACCCCTTAAAAAAGTAGTTCTGGCGAGTGACGCAATTTGATGCGTAATTGAAAGCTATAAAAGTGTTGGTAGTGGTTTGTCAGATTGTATTTATGCGTTTGTGAGGCAATGAGTAAGTCAAAGGAGCTTAGTGAGTTTAATCGTGGCAGAACAGTGGGATGCCACCTTTGTGGGAAATCAGTTCGTGAGATTGCGGACATTCTACAGAAGCCTAAATCCACTGTGAGTGATGTAATTGTGAAGTGGAAACGTCGAGGCAGTGAAACAGCAGAAAAACGAACCGGTAGGCCGAAAACACTTGATGAACGCAGCCGCAGAACTCTGAAAAGGGTAGTGAAACAAAATCGCAAGTCCTCGTTGGTGGAAATTTCTCAGGAGTCCAAAGTTCATCAGGCGTTAATGTTAGCAGCAGGACTGTCCGTCTAGAGTTAAAAGACTTGGAATTCCATGGTCGTGCAGCCGCTCACAAGCCGAACATCACTCTACAGAATGCGAAGCATCGCTTGCAATGGTGTAGAGCTCACCATTATTGAACTGTGGAGATGTGGAAAACTGTTCTTTGGAGTGATGAATCTCGCTTTACAGTCTGGCAGTCGGATGTACACGTCTGGTTTTTGCGGATTCCCCGTGCACGTTTCTTTAGTGACTGCATTGTGCCGACTGTTAAGTTTGGTGGTGGAAGCATAATGGTGTGGGAGTGTTTCTCGAGATTTGGCCTGGGTCCGTTAGTTCCTGTGGTTGGAAACATGAACTCTGAGATGTATGTGGACATTCTGGACAATGCTGCCCTTCCAACTCTATGGCAATATTTCGGGGAAGGCCCATTTCTCTTCCAGCAGGATAACTACTCCATTCACACATCAAGGCTTGCACAGACGTGGTTTGACGAAATGGGTTTTCAAAAACTGGACTGGCCTCCTCAAAGCCCCGATCTAAATCCCATAGAACACCTTTGGGATGAATTAGAGCGCAGATTACGTAGCCAGCCAAATCGACCGTCTTCACTGCAAGCACTCACTTCAGCTGTGATGGACGCCTGGAAGGCAATTCCTATGGTCACCTATCAAAAATTGGTGGAAAGTCTTCCCAAACGTGCAGGCTGTCATCGATGCAAAAGGGGGACCAGCATCATATTAATATGTGCCTCAGGACACTCTAAGTCCATACCACTGGGTGTCCGGATACTTTTGGCCAGATAGTGTATGTGTAAAAAAAAAATTACAAAATACTACAAAACAACGTTTTCATAACACACTATATAGCCGAAAGTTATGCTTACTTAGCTTTGTAAAATTTTATTAAATTCATTTTAGTTTTTTATTGTGTTAGGAAGTTTATTTTAAATAACATGAGCAGCGACCGAATTATTTTCAGGAGGATACACAAAGCACCCATGGGAGTATAAGCCGGTTATTATTATTATTTTTTTTTTTTTTTTGGTTTAATCCGGATTTTTCAATTTCTCTATCTTAATGAAATTTTACTTTGTTATTTTCCAGGGAAGGTTGGGGTGGGAAGGACAAGTGCACTTCCTGGCGGTGCACATGTTACTTTAGTTATTGGATATTCTTAATTATTAAATCAAAAACATACTTTATAATGAATATTTTATTACTTACAATATAACTATTAAACAATTAAAATAAAATTAATGCAAAACATTTAAAATTCCAATAATCTTAATTTTGTGCCAATAAAATCGCTTTTCCGCATTTTTAGGAAGCAATGTTGGATTGAGTAATTAATCTTATGGAAATAAACTTTATTCAAATTGTACTAACTGAAAAAAAATTATAAAACATTTATTTACTTACACGAGACCGAAGAGAAAATCCTTCAACGTAAATGGGAAAAAAATCGTTTATAAGTATTTAAGCAATCAAATTAGAGAAACAACTGTGATTAGTCCATGCACTAGTTCACATTGATTTTGGCAGATATAACAAACAGCTCATAGTAATAAATTACCAGATTATCTTAACTGGGTAAGAACTAGACATAAATTACCGCGCCAGAGAATAGAGCAATCTCTTTGCCTTAATAAATAAAGCAAAATAAAATAATAGCAAGATAAAAACAATCTTGAAGTTAATATAAAAGATTTCAAAATACCAAAGTGTAATATTTTATTTCTTTCAAGTTAGAGAAATAATGGGGAAAAAAAATGAAACACAAAAAGTGTAGGAAATGCTCAATAGAATTTCAAAAAAAGATATCAAGGTCTTATATCTGATGACTATTAAATAAAAACCAAAACGTTTTCCATGGTTGAGAGAACATAAATAATGTTCAAACATTAAAAGGAATATTTCTTTTATCGAATCTCCAATATTACTAGACTGCTGGCGCCACCTCGCGATTTCAAGACTCATCGCACATACGGAAGGTGGATACGATTGCCACGATGCGGTTTTTTCTGATGAAGTATCGGGCATGCGCAAAAGCAAATGGAAATCGTCTCAAATGGCCCGATGTCGACGGTTTCACTGTTTCTATACAATATTGGGAACATCGCGCATATGCAGGGCAGGGTGGATAGGATTATCACAATGTGAGCTTGCTGATGAAGTAACGCGCAAAAAGCAAATGGAACTCGTTTCAAACGGCGCTGTGTCGAGGGTTTCAATACGTTTCTATAGTATCTTAGGAACACCGCGCATGAATCGTGGCACAGTTCTTTGTCCTTGAAGTGCTAGGCAAGTATCGTCAAAAAAGATCGTGATGTATCGGTTTTGAGAAAATAATGACACCGGTTTGATGATGTTGATTTCACACCGGTTTTGGCCGATTCATCGATGCATCGCCCAAGCCTACTATCAACAATATTTACGTTGGTGTTAAATTCGTTTTCGCCGAGGTCTATGGTAATGTAATTGCAGATATTGCCGAGATTTGCGACGCTGTTTGGTAATTTAAAAAAAAAATACTATATTACTGGGATTTTGCGCCGATATTCTCGAGATTATGATGGTATGGTGGGTGTTATCCCGATATTTAAGTTGGTGTTATATTCGTTTTCGTCAAGGTCTATGGTAGCAGCTATTGCCGAGATTTGCGACGCCGATTTAGTAACATTCTTCTCGGATAATTCTGCTTCAATTTTTTTTTTTTTTTTTTTTTTTTTTTTTTTTTCCTACTGCAAAATTTATTTTTTTGCTAATTTTTTTTTTATAGTCCTTTTCTTTTTTCCCTACAAAAGTTTCTTTTACATGCTACAAAGGGCGTTTTTTCTGCTACTAAACTTGTTTTTACCTGCTCCGAAAGTCATTTTTCCTGCTCCTAAACTTAATTTTACCTGCTCCGAAAGACATTTTTCTGCTCCAAAAGATTTTTCCTGTTCCAAATCTTTCTGAGTGAGTGGAAGCCCTGAATTTGCTATCCCTGGACAGTAAAACCCTGGAAAGGATTGAGAAAATGCAAAAACAAAACAAAAAAACGATTTTTTTTAAATTTTTAAGGTGGTCTAGTACCTTAAGGCTTTGACTATGTACCAGATTGAATTTGATCTATTGCTACTGGAGTTCGCCCATTGTGTGTTCTCCATTTTGTTTAACTTGATCTTAAGGATATTTTTCGTAAAAAGAAGAATTTTGATTTTTTTTGGTACTTAGGTCGTTTTTTATTTCTAGTCCTCAATTGTCGACTTGAAAAAAGAGACTACTATTTTCAACGTCTGAGACTACTATTTTTAACATCTGGGGCTATTAAAGCAGCTATTTTCAAAGCTTATAGTCAGTGGCAGCCCTGTATATGCGCTCCAAAATATTGCTATATTACTGTAACTAAGTAAAATTGAAAGTGTCCTGTAAACAGTCTAGAAAATGATAAAGCTAACACTATTCAAATCATGTGGTAGGAAGAAAAAATTATGTTTGGGTTTTTTTTAATTTGGAAATAGTTATATTAATAATTTCACTTATAGTTTTGTATTTCATCCCATTCAATAACAAGATATGATTCACTCCAATACAGAAAATTTATCCCTGATCATCTATTGTCATTGTAGTGAGATAAAATCATTAATTCCATATTTTATCCAAAATCTATGCGTTTTAAAATGGATCAAGGATTCAATCTGAAGTCTAGTTAGTTGCATTTTTGTTTCCTTCCCTTGCAGATAGGGCGGAGGCCCCAATTAGCAGCAATCCCCGCTTCAAAGTCACTCCAGTCCCAGAGCCACCTCTGAAACAGGGCCGTTTTCACATCACGCTTGTCGAAGCTCCTGAGCCCCCCCTCCACCACTCCTCCAGCAACCCAGCACTGGCCTCCAGCATCCCCCCAGCAGACATCACACGCAGCACGTCGGACATCGGAGCACCCCAGCAGACGAATCTGAATGTGGCAAAAAAAGCAGACAAAGTGCTCAGCAGTGACTCTAGTCTCAAGTACCCTCTGCCCACCTCCACTGTGGACGCCAATGCTAATCCACTGCACGGAGTAAGACACCTTCTTTTTTGGGAATGAAAGCTATTTTACTAGCCCGTTCATTTTTCTTATTCTCTTGGCGAATTTTGATGCTGAGGCCATTTTATTGGAAACTGGCTGATAGAGATATTTTTAAAATTAGATACCACTGACAACAGAAAAGGAACAATCAGGGTTGAAAAAAAACAGAGGATTTTTAAAAAGAAAAAAAAAAAAAACGGGTTTTTGGTTTCAACCAGGTTTTTTCAAAAATCCTTTTCTAATTACATGTATGTATATTTATAAATAATATTTGACATTAACTAGAATAACTAATGTTCAAATAATAATTAATATTTTTTCTGAAAATAATTTAAACTAAACATATCGCATTAAATTTTAATATTGTATACTATTTTTTAAATTCAATGTGTACAGAATAATATAATGGTAGTTGTTTACTGCGTAGAATATTGCTCTTAGATTCATCAGTAATGGTGATAAATTGTTCAAAATTATATTTTTAAGGAATAAGTTGTTAACTTCTATTTTAGAAACAAATTTAAATTAAATCATTAATCTATCTATTAGATTAGTATAAAAACTTACTGTTAATAGATTATAACTTATTCTATTAATAGTATTTGTATAATTTTTCATTTACAACTCAGTCATGTTATGCCAAGAATGTAGGTATTTCATTTAGTGTATTATTTTCTTAAAAATTATAGAAAGAAAGCCAGATTCTGATTTCTTTATTCTCATCTAAAAGCAAATTTAAGATTTAACAAGTTTTGCAACCCAGTCTGTGACGAAACAATTCTCTCGACATTCGGTTATAGTTGCCTTTGCAGTAAGAATTACTCAAACTTCCTTCAATACATCAGTATTAAACTTTTTTATATCATTTTCTCATATTCGCCATCATTCTGTAACTGTTACATTTTGAATAAATTCCTTTTGAAAAAGGTATCTTTGGAATGGAAAACTTTTGGTAAATGTAAAAGTTATTTACAGCATGAAATAATTTGAAAAGATAATAAAACAATACTCATTAAAAATACAATTTTAAATTATTCTTTAAAAAAAACAATTGTTTAAACCATTTGGTTAATGAATATAAAAATGGGCAATGCATATAAAGGATACTTTGTTCTTATGGGTTTATGTTATTCATACCTGATTTTGTACTTTCAGGTTCTGAACTCGGAGGGTGATAACTTGGAAATGTGGGAATGCAATGATGAATACTTGAAGGTCATTTTAGAAAGGTGAAATTATTTTTCTATCGCTCGCTTCATCTTCATAGATTACCACGGTAACATAGTTAGAGACCTCGAATTTGTGTCATTCTTTTCTAGATTACATAAACATTCAGATGATGCCCAACATAACGATAATTGTCAAAAAATTATTATAAAGCATCAAAAAATATTATTTTGAAAATCTCTTAAGAGGCATATTTTATCTTTTTTGAAAAGAAAATGTGTGCTTTAAAGACATGAATCGGACATAATGAAAGACATGACACTTGCAACACCACCTAGACTGACAAGGCCTTGGCGATCGTTCCGTGACGTCACTACTTGTAGGGAAATTTGCAGAGCGAGATATCTGTTTCCCATCAAGCGTTATTCCTTTGAAATTAATCAATAAATCTCAATATTCTCTTTGATTACACATTTAATTGGCATTTTTTTTTTTTTTTTTTAAATAAAGTCTCTTATTTTACATTGGATCTGAGTTGATTAGCAAAAAAAATTTTGATAAAGAAATCTTTAAAAATATTCTCCCTCAAATCTATAATTTTTTAATTGGTTTTAAGTATCCTTAAATAGTGCATATAAAAGATATTTCAAAAGTTTGATTTACAAATATATACATTCGTTTAAATTTTTGCAAATGCGATTATGAGAAAAAATCCTTTAGTTCCTTAACCCATTAACCGCCAAAACTCGAAATCCTTTAAAATCATGGTCAGTATTGATAACATTTGTGATTTTAGGGTCATGTCATAACATATTTATAAAAAAAGTTGGAATATTTTAATTACCTACGACTGCGTAAAACAGAGTTCAAATCGTCGGTTTTCAAGAATTTCATATTCCGTTAATGTTGAATACTCAACGACTGTAATTCACCATAGGCAATATTTTAAAGCTTTTTTTTTTCAAAAATATAAACTTTTGGCTCTATGTAAGTTCATACATTTATTTAATATGTCTTATTTTGTATGAAAATATTGACCACATTCTTGGTGTAAAGCCACTTCACAACCATTAGCGATATATAGTTCATTGTGACAATGTTTACTGCGAAGTCTTTTGTTATCAATTGATCATATAAGAAAATGTCCTTTTTGATTTTGAACTGCCAAAAGAAAGACTTAGTTTGCTACCTGTAGATGATCTAACAAAATCCATATCATCCCAAAAACCATCATGTGATGCAAGGGTCCAAGTTTTATAACCGAATCATACAGGTTTTCCTTTCAGGAACATTTTTGCAAAATGTTTTACTCTCTAAGGAATCATTTGTTTGTCTATACTTAGGTCGTGTGCAAATATTTGAAACTATTTCTTATTCAACAAATTTCATGGTTGTACTCTCACTTTGTACAATTTGTCAATATTGATGTTATCTGCCATATGCAAATTTTGTTTTATATTCCTGTACTGAATACGTGACATTGACTACCACTACATTTCTTCTTGTGGCAATGTATGGTATCCACTACGAAGAAGCATACCCATAAACCTTTTTAGGTAACTCTCCGAAGCAAAAAAGTCAGTCGTATTATTTTGCTGAGCATATATATTAGTTTGGTTAATGAGCAATGCATACATTTCAGACTCAAAAAACTTATCGAAAATTTCCTCACAACTTAAATTTTCTAACTCTCTTTTCATTTTTTCAACTTGGCGATGTTCCTTCATTTTTTGGTATCGATGTATAAATAGGATCTATTTTCTTCCATTTTAAAGGCTCAATTTCTTTTCTTTGTATTATCCACATCATTTTGGTCCTTATCTTTCCTATTTGAATGCTATTCAACCTCACCAGAAATGTCATTTGGTAAAACGTTTGAGTCACTTATTACTATATCGCCCCTTCTTCATTGTCAGTAACTTTGCCAACTTCTGATGAAATAATAACAATGTCCATTTTATTGTCACTGAATCAATGGTGTAAAAAGTATCTTCACTAAGCGTAAGATTGTGCTTTGGAGATATTTTAAATCAAAATGAAGTCGTTGCAATCAGACGCAGGTGAGAAAAAAAGTTCAGAAAATGTTGACCCTCTTTTCCCCTGACGATGCTCGAGCACAACACTAGTATTTCCAACATCGTAGCTGGAAGATGAATTCATCAAAGCATTTTTTATTTGTGTGTGACCTTCAAGTGAACTATGGAGATATAAAATGTTAAGTCTAATAAAAAGTATTTTCCTTTCTTCTTTTTCTTCGAAATCGATTTGGCATTGTCAGTGCAACTTAGCAGATTTCGGAAATGTGTAAGTTATTACTACCAGAAAACAATAAGGTTTAGAATAATTTTTATTATTCGAAATTACAGTGTATAACCTTACCAATGATCATAAACCTCCAAATATTAGTTTAAAATTGATTAAATATTTATTGTAGTTATGTTTTCTAAGCGTTGCGTGAATGCATCGCCAGCGGTTAATGGGTTAAAAATTGCTAAAGAATATTTTGAAATAAGTCTTAAAGCCAACACATACAAATAAATAAAAAATTTATTCACTTAATGCAAGGTTTACAACAGCAATTTATATAATAAATATAATTATATTGACAAATATAATTTAAAATCTGTTACTAATTGTTACATATATATTTTTTTACGTCGCAAGTAGTTATCTTTTCCCCTTTTTTTTCTGTACGTTATTTGTAGTTTTGACGGGGTTTTTACGAGCATTTTTTTATTTATTTAAAGTTCAAATTTTTCGGTTTTTAATGACTAATTCAGTTTCAGAAACAGTCTTGGAGTTTTGGAGGAGATCATTTGCTAATGACTTTTCATTAGCTTTAGATTTCCTTTTTCTAGTTTCTTTGGAAACAGTCTTGGAGATATCTTGTGAGGCATTAGTCGAAATTTTTACAACTGTTTTTAATTTTCTTTCTTTAGCTACGCATGACTTTTTGGGTTTATCGTTTTTTAAAGTACAATAATTATTTAACAATGCATTTGTTGCTGCTCTTAAAATATATTTTTAAACATGACCTGATGAATGACCTTTGATGCAATTTTCATCGTACAAAAAACTCATACTCATTAATTAATGCCTCGATGATATTAATAACAATGTCTCTCTGATTACTCTCTTTTTAAAATAAATTTTCATACTTTTTATCAATAATTTTTGCGCAACTACATAATTGTACAAAATAGCAGTTACTACATCTGATGATGGGCATAATAACTTTCCTCTATCTGAATTACGAACTAAAACATAATCAGAATTTAAATTTATTGATTTATCGAGTACTAAAGCAGGCATCACAATTCGAAATAGCCAAACGGGCACAATAACCGGCTAAATAAGTTAAAAAGGAAAGAAGAGTTGGTAATACCAAGTCTTTTTCAGAAATAGTAATTGGAAATTTAGAACAGTTTGATGGTTTCTCGATATCCGAAACATTACTTTCTGTGTGTCGTATCTCTAGGGTACCATATTTATTTGAATTTAAAGTTAATGGCAAAAATCCTGCATCCTTAACTTAGCCTCAGATTCATATATTTGGGTAACTGAAATTAAATATTGAGATCCTGCAAGTGTTCGATATTTTCCAAAGCGATCTTCAAGGGAATCAGTTTGCATTTTGCCTTTCAAAAAATAAGTAAATTTGAGCTTCTTTATGCAGTATTTTGACAATTCCAGAAGAGCATATGTGGTGTGCGTTGCAGCTAAATGAGTTTCTTTGGTTAAAGTACCAGTAGAACAGCCATTTTCTTTCCAAGCATCTGACCAGGAAAGAAAATCCTGTAAATATTGAACTTTTTTATCATCAGAACTGAAAGTAATTGGTTCTTGAAAAAGATCTTGTAAACGCTGTCCTTCGTGAGGAGATTTCACATTGACTATTTTCCACCATTTGCATATTAATTGAATAAAATCTGCTGTGGGCTTATAGCTTATGAATTCCTATTTTTAGAAGAACCACAAATTCATTAAACACCTTCAACACAAGTTTAACGTTTTGTCTCTCTAGATTACTAGGAATCAAAGATTTTAGTGTTAACCCATAGGAGTATTTTACCTAGCTATTTGATTCATGTTCATGAACTTTTTTTATGGTTGAAAAGTTAGTTTCTAAAAGTTGAGTTTTTGAATGGTCAGAAAAATCTGGGTAATAAAAACACTGATTTGCATTTTTTTATTGATCCAATTGTTTCGAATGCATTTTAGAATATGGACTGAATCAAACAGAAAAAACAATCAGCAGGATGAGGATACACAATGCTTAATTTAGGAGGTGTGTGCAATAAAGATACAGCTTTTCTAGTAAGGGAATGATTATCACTAACAACTACTATTACTTTAAAACCAATGTCACCAATGAGAACTTTTTTAATGATTTCAATTAAAAGTTCAGCATTAATTGTTTTTAACGGTAAAATGTGAGCAACTGATTTAAATGAGGCTTTTAATCATGAAAACATGAGCAGAAGTTGCTGCATTTTCAGAATTATACTCCGTTCATAAAATATTTCCTCTTTTGTAGTCCAAATAAGATTTTATGTGTATTTCATCTAATAATAAAATGACTGTTTTGTTGTTAGGTTTCAAAACACTCGTTTGGTGTCTTGTATACATTAAAAAAGTATCACTAGATTGTTCAAGTAGGGGATTTGTATTAAGAGATGCAAAAAAAAATTTCAATTTCTAGGATAGGGAATAGTAATATAACCAGAATTTCTTAAAAACTTATATGTTTGGGGAGATATCGAGTGCAAAATGCTATAAAATATAAGCATTTCAGAAGAGTGTCTTAAGAGGAATTCGCTACAGTTTGTCAATTTAATTTGTTCAGTTATAAACTGGATTATAAATTTTTTCATCATCGTTAAATTTTAACATTAAATTGCTTAAAGAATGCACAATAGAATTTGTAAGTAAAGGAATAATATCAGAACTTTCAGTTTACATGATATGGTGTCTAAAATCTCCATTAATACGTTTATATTATTTACAGTCAGAGGAAAGTTAAACTTACCCAAATGATTCACTTGTCTGTTGAATTTATCACACAAAATATTATTCTATCTTTTTTTACAACAGTATTCCACAGTTTTGGTACACTTTCCCTGGATAAACAAGTGTCGAGTTCTGCAAGAGAAGAAAATAACTTATTTTTATCATAGTTTTCTTTCGACGAAAGGCTATCAACAATTGAAGATCTCAAAGCTTCATTCTCGATTCTTTTCCATCTTTCACCAGGGCTTTTTCGTATTGTTACTGGTGTAGCAGATAGATATGATGGATAGTTCGGCAAAATTGTAGGCACAGCTTTTATCACCAATCTTGGTCAACTTAGTTGAACCGAAATATGTTGTCCAGTTTTGCCACAATAAGCTTCAGCACAGCTCTTAATACTATCTTTTTCGAAATGCAACTCACAGACCTGAAATAATAATTTTGTAAATATCACTCAAAATTCAACACGTCTAAGAATTGTTCCTACACTACATATTTTCATACAAAAGAAGTAAATGTTTTAAACGATAATTCGTGGTAATAATGCTGCCACTTTGGCAGTTTTATAATAATATCGTGCGTGAAAGTAACTTTGTAATTTTTTTAAGTAATTTAAAAGTAATATTTTCATATACTATTGAAATGTTTAATCACCTTTGAACATTATAAAATAATTTACACTATTGTCAAAATAACTATTCTAAAATTTAATTCAAGTTAAAAATAACTTTTTTGTTGCAATAAGTAAATAATTATGCATACCTTTGAATATTTCATTGGAATAAAATCCTCCCTGCAGATTGCACGAATCCATTTCTTTTGAAGTTCTTTTTCTTGTGGGAACAAAAATATATTGACTTATTATATTGACAACCTGGTAAGTGGAAACCATAACGCTAAATTTAGTTTTATAAAAAACAACATGTTAGGGTTAGCAGCATCTCTAAAAAGTTTCGTCCAGTTTCCAGCAGAAGTACTGGAAAATGAATTTTTGCGACTGATTCAACTCCCGAACTCGTTTCCCTACTAGTGATGACGTCTCAAAGCCTTGTCAGTGTAGGTGGTGTTGACACTTACGTGCGTGAATGGGACACAAATGAGTTCCTATAAGAATATTATTTTATGTATATGAAAGCTGGATCTGACGTATGAATATTTTGGTTGAAAGTATATCTTAGTCTATTTTTCAATTTTAGTTCTAAACAGAGTGGCTGCAGAACCTGGAAATCAAGAAAATACCAGGGATTTTTGTTTATTTTGCAAAAATCAGGGAAATTTGCTATCTTTGTTGAAGGTGCGCTTCCCCGTTCATCCGTAATTTGACGCCATTTACGTTGTGGTGGTAATTGTTAGAAATTTCATGTTATGGAATAATTTAAACTTTTCATTTACCGCTATTTTCATCTATTTAAAAAAAATTTACATATTATTTCTTTGGCATGCATGTTCTATTTGATCAGCCTACACATCTGGAAAACCTGGAACAGTTGGTGAATTTTGATAAAAGTTTGCCGCAAAATCAGGAATTTTTCAAATCAAGGATTCAAAATCAGGAGCATTTTTCGGAATTTGTGGCTCCTTTGTTATAATAAAGCCTGGGAAGTCCTTAAAAGTGCTTATTTTTTCCAAGTTAAAACCAATATTAGCGAAATGCAGAGATTATCCAAAGTGTTTTCGTTCTCCCTTTTTAGTAACATCTTTTTTCTTTGGAAATAGTGCCCTTCCTGTTCTTTTTTAAAATATGCAATATTTTCATTTTTTTCCAAATGCAATATGTGGATCATCCCTAGCGAAATCTCCTTAAATATGCAGTAAATATTTTTTTCATGCAATTTCTCTTCATGGTCACAAAGAAAACTCAAATCCTTAAAAATATGAACTAAGTGCTTCGTTATTTTGAAAATCCATGTGAACCATGAGCAGACGCCTATGTTGTTGATCAAAATATTAATCTAATGAGTGTAGAACATAAAATTGAATGAATGTATTTGAGTGCCGCTCAAGCTACTAAAAAAAGCATTGTGTAAAGTATTTGTAATAAAATTCATTGATGACGCAGCCAGATGTGCCCTGATCAAAAAGTCGTGAAAATTTTATGGAAACTACTGATTTATATAAACAGTGGCTAGAAGAGGTATTATATGGATTTAAAAAAAAATAATCTAACTAAAGACAAAGAAGTAATTGAGATTTTGTAGAAAACTATTTGTACTTAAAGACCAAAATTCAATCCTATCCCATTCATTATATGTTTATTATAAGTGAATGTGAGAGATTACACAGCAAATAATGAGAGTTTTATCAAATATACTGTGGTTTAGTTACAAATTGAAATTTTCTTTATTATTCTTTGATTGAGCATATAACAATAAAGTAGATTATTTTTAGTAATAACATACTACTTAAATTCCAAATATTTTATACTGTTTTCCTATTCTAATAGTGTGGAAAACTACCATCATAAAAGTAAGCTATTTTCTTGATATTGAGAGGTAAAGTTTTATTACAATTTAATTCAACTTTCTTTGGTAAAAGACTGCTGATGAGAGACAAAAATTGATTTCTCTCGTCCACTTGTATATATAAGTAATGGGTGCCATTTGACATGGGTCCTTCATCACAATTCAATAGTTTTCTACACAATTACTACTTCAGAGTGGCCACAAAACTTGGAAATCAGGGAACTTTTAAGAATTTCACGAAAACTTTCTATTATTTAAGGCGCATTTTCCCATTCATTCGCCATTTACCCAGAGAATTGTGGTGGTAATCGTTAAAGTTTTAATGTTCCGAAATAATTTAAACTTTTGATTAACGCCAAAACTATTTAAAAAAAACTGGCATATTATGCTAAAGCATACATTTTCTATTTGATCAGAGTATCTACACATCCGAAAAAAATTGGGGAAATTTGAAAAAAAGTGTGCAGTAAAATGAGGGAATTTTTTAGAAATCTGCAAAAAAATTATCAGGGAACTTTTTTCCCTGAATTTTGTGGCCACCCTGCACTTCAGTTTAATTTTCTTATATAAATACCCATTTTAGTCTTTGTCTATATTAACCCTTCTCAAAAGAAATGTTAATTCAAGCATCTGTACTTGGATAAAAAATATGCTTGAAACCAGAATGGCTCAAGCCTCTCTTTTAGGAGACACACTCACTGTTGGAACACAGGGAGGAGTGCTTATGGAGTCTAGTGATTGACGAGCTTTTAAACAGGATCAATTTTTTGGGTCTGCATTGTCTAGGATATGCTGATGACATAACACTGTTCGTAAGCTCTGCTCTAAAAAAGGTTGAAAAATTGTGCAAAGAGGTAGGATTGTTGGTTAACCCCAGCAAAACTAACCTAATAACATTCACTTGTAAAAGAATACGTGATATGCAAACAGTAAAATTCTTTGGAAAACCACTTGCATACTCAGATGAGGTTAAATATTTAGGAGTTATCTTTGACAAAACCTTAACATGGAAGTCGTATCTCCAATACTGCATGAGCAAAGCCAAAAGAGTGTTCTGGGCCTGCAGACGTGCCATTGGAAACAATTGGGGCTTGTCGCCAAAAATGGTGCTCTGGATATATACTGGAGTTATTACTCCAACAATATCATATGGGGCCGTTGCCTGGGAGAATAGAACCCATAATAAAACAGTGAAAAAAGAACTCACTAATTTACAAAGAATGGTAACCATTTCAATTACAAGTGCAATGAAAACTACTCCTCAGAGTCTAGAAATTTTCCTAGATCTCTTACCACTATATAAGCAAGTGGAACTAGAGGCTATTTCACGACGCCTAGAACTCATGGGTCTATGGAAATCATCTCATGAACTGCCTATGTTTAAAAATATTGAGTCACATCCCTATCTAACAATGAGATCTGACTGAATGTTAAAGCAATATTGCTACAGAGCCAAGTATAACATTGTCTTTCCAACCAAAGAAAACTGGAGATTTCCCTCCAATCTGACCAGAGGAGGAGAAGAAGTTTGGTACACAGATGGTTCAAAGACATCTTATGGCACTGGTTCAGGTGTCTTCTGTCCTAACAGAAAAATAAAGCTATCTTTCTCTCTGGGCAAGCTGACTACAGTATTTCAGACTGAGGTTCTTGCGATCACTGCCTTTGCCTACAACTGACTAAATAGGGGGGTTGTTAAGAGGGTCATAAAGATTTTCTCTGACAGCCAAGCTACCCTAAAGGCCCTAGAGAGTCACTGCTTTACCTCTAAAGCAGTGTGGGAATGCCACAATGCACTTGAAGGTCTAGCTGAAAGAAACATGGTGTCTGTTGAAAGATTCGATTAAATGCTATGGATTTAATATTGAGAAAACACTTTATTGATGATATTTGCATGAAGTTTCATAATCCTTCTAAAAACTCTTAGAACGACAGCTCAAAGTCAAACCATATCGAGTGGAGTTCAGCAACACAAGTTGTAGCTGGTAATACGTAAACATATTCCCACCTTGCAATTGATAAGGTCTCTGGAAATTGCAGCAAATATCATAAATCAAGTCTGTTTGGAATTTTAACCCGTCAACCAGTTCTTGTGACAACATCTGGGTCTACATGTATTGAAGAATCATCATCTTTACTGGAATCTGGACCATCTGAAGTTGCAGAGTGCAGAGGCATCCCTTTGCTACACAATGAATGGTAATCTTTCAAAACTGCTGATTTCCAAGGAATAAAGTCTATGAAAAGGTCTCAATTTCTCTCTGTCAGCTGTTCTCACTTTGGCGACTCTCGAGTGTCCATCTGCTCCAGGAAGGTCTTCAATTATGATTCCTAACTTCCAGTTTATGCCTTTTCCAAATAGTTTGAAGTAATACTTTAGGAATCAATGAGACGAGGCATGTCAGCCCAATAGGATCGAATAACCTATGGGCAGTCGACAACACAATCCTTTTAGTTATCTTTTCTTCGGGAATTTCAACAATACTGTTGCAAAAAAGTCCGTCACATTCGGTATCCCAAGTAAGACCCAGAATCGGAATAACTCTCTTGTGTGTCTCTTCTACCATTTTTTCATCAGTTATCTGTCTTGACTTGACTTCTACCGGAACTCTTATTCCGAGGACATCTAGGTTCCATAATTTCGTCAAATCCAAATTGATAGCATAAGTGATACTCTCCAAAGATTTAGAGAAGCGTGTTTGTTTACCTTGAAGTGTCTATCCAAGTTTTGTTTTAATAACTACTAGATTCTTGTCGAGGGGCTCTATCATTCCCTTCAATAACGCACCAAGGTAATCTGCTCCTATTAGTAAGCCTATATCGGGCTCATCTTCACTTGTATCACTTAAAATAATATTTTTCCTTTCATCCAAAACGGAAATATCATGCTTAAAATTCGAACACAAACTTTGCAATGTAGACATAGACATTGTGGAATTCTTGTTTAGTTTTGCTGCCCTTAAAAAATCCATGGCTCAATAATTCGTGATCTGCAATGTCTTTCCTTATGAAAGATCGCTGCGCACCAGTATTAAACAAACCTCCGACGATCCCAGCAGTTGGCATTTTATCTTTCAGTTTAAACCTTTGAAATTCTTAAGCTTTTCCGATCGAGCAAGTTGAAGCCTCTCATCACTTTCAACTTCCGATCGAAGAAATTCTAGCAAGTTTCCCAAAATGTTTGCCTTGTCTTTATTTTCAACTCTACTACGCGTTCATTCCCACTCCTTGATGAGATCTTCTGGTTGGGCAGATTCTACTAAAGGATATATCTCTTCCAACTTGTCAGACGTCACACCTAAAGTCTCAAGTGCTCGTAGTTGAGTTTCTAATTTATCGCAAAGAATACACAAAGTAAAATTTTCCCCACTCTTTGTTATGGTTAAAACAAGATTTAAAAGTTCACGAACATAAATTTAGATTAACAGCTCATCTTTAGCAAAACGTGACTTCAGTTGTTCAATAGCTTTATAATAGTTTGTACCGGATGGTGGAAAACTTTCTACCAAATCTCTTGCCGAAGAGCCAATTTCTGTTGCTTGCAGAAGATATTGAAACTTGTCACCTGAGTCGATACTATCATCTTCATGAATTTTGTTGAACTGTCCCCAGAATCCAAGCCAATTCTTGATATTACCATCGAAACGTTTTATCTCCATCTTAGGAAGACGAAAATTTCGCTTTGTGTCATTTATAGCGTCCGAAAATTCATTTCCTTCAGTTGGCGACAAAATTAATTCAACCTTTGTTTCCATAGCAATCCATTGATCACGATACTTTTCCGTTAAATCAATGTCACTAGAAAATTCATCTTCATCAAAGTTTTTCATTTCTAACCACACCTTTTTTAATTTTTCATCTAATTGAAGTAATCGGTCTGCTTTGTCCTTCAAAATATTCAATACAGGTATCAATTCATTCTTACTTACCGCTTCTGTCTTCATAACGTTTTCCACTTCTTTCAATGACATCGTAAATAATCGCCCGAGTTGCGTTCTCTCTTGTTTTAAACTATCAATAGTCCTGTCGCGGACGCCACTTGTTGAAAGATTCGATTAAATACTATGGATTTAATATTGAGAAAACACTTTATTGCTGATATTTACATGAAGTTTCGTACTCCGTCTAAAAATTCTTAGAACGACAGCGCAAAGTCAAAACCATATCGAGTGGAGTTGAGTAACACGAGTTGGAGCTGGTAATAACTAAACAGTGTCTCTTCTCTGGGTCCCTGGTCACTCTGACATTGAGGGAAATGAAATGGCAGACCAATTAGCAAAGCATGGTTCTGAATTGTCTTTTGCCGGACCAGAACCTGTCTTGGGCATGCCTCACAATGCGATCAGGAAAATTATCAAATATTTGTTAATGACCTAGTCCTATCAAGCATGGCTTCAATCTAAAGATCAAAGACAAGTCAAAGAACTCAATCAACAGTCACCCTGGACTAGATCAAGGGAGCTACTAAAATTGAGCAGAAGAGAAATAAAGGTTGCTGTAAGCCTTTTAACTGGATATTGTACCTTAAATAGACATCTTAATCTGTTAGGTGTTGTAGATGATCCACTATGTAGAGGTTGTCGTATGACAGAGGAGACCTCTACGCACATCGTGTGTAATGTGACTACTACTCTGCCCAACGATTTGAATATCTGGGATGTATCGATCCTGGCAACTGTTCCAATCAGGTCTATACTGAAATTTATTTCGGCGTCTTCTGTAGATCAGATAGGGGATTTTAGTACAATAGACAAGAGTAGTGGTGCTGGTACTGTGTAGAGTCACCCCCATTCGTAACCATGAGTTTTAGTAAAGTTACCATGATATCTTCTATGAAATCATCTCTAATTTTAATTACTTTAACCAGGGTACATCTGTCCACTGAATTCCATTGATAATGAGCATTTATTAATTTTGATTCAAATAATTACATAATACTGATTTTAGTAGCTTGAACCCATTGTGACACTCGTTATGCAGTAGAGTATCTCAAATCCGGAATCGCTTGGACTTCGGTGATTCCAGATTTTGGAAAATTCCGTATTTTGGAACATATCATTTTTTCATACACAAAATCAATGAAATAAAACATATAAATGGAATAAACTAAGAAAGAACCTTTTATAACTTGATAACATTATTTCCGATTCTGAAAATTTCTCTTTGCTCTAATCCTTTAATTGCAGTGCCTAATACTTTCAACTAATTGCTCCTCAAACACTTCGCTGTCATCACTTTCGGGTTTTTTTTAAGATAGCAGTACTGGAAAAGGTCCGGTCTGTATCGGGGCCTATTCTAACGGACAGTCGTGACCTATTTGGGCAGTCGTACAAAGTAGAAAAATTGGAAATTAAAAATATGACTTTATTTGAGTTCAATTATCATTCATCCATTTGAATTTGATTATAATAAAATTTAAAATTACTTTTTTTATTTGTCTATACAACCCTTCCTTCTCTGAAGTTTCAGTTTCACTGAATATACCTTTGTACCAGTCTTGAAACTTGGCTTTAGGAGTGTCTTTTACTAGACGTTTTGTATTCAGCCATACCAAGACTGCATCTTTTGCCTCCATACAATAATGGCTCATTGTAGATTAGGGTGGTCCTTAGATTGGGTCAAAAATAAAATTTCATCCGATTTGAACAATCACCCCCTCGTTTTTTCCCTTTTGACCTATCTTAACAGTGTGCCAAATTTCATTCCGATAAATTAATATTAACCCGTGCCGCAACAAGCCTGAAGTTGTTAAAAAAGCTGGGAAAAAAATTAAATTTCTTCGGATTTGATTGCACACACCCGAAACTTTTTCCTTTTGACCAATTTTGACAATGAATAAAGTTTTATTATTATAATAAAATAATATTAACCCCTGTCACATTGATATTGAAAATGCTAAAAGCGGACAGAATGGACAATTCCCGCATTTTTTAAAAACGAATGAAATTGATTTATATTTACAAAGAATTTCTTTCTGATTCTAAATATTCAAATAAAAGTTCTTTAAAAGAATTATTTATTTTAATATTAAGAAAAGAAAATGCGCAAAAAACCCTCAAATTGCGATCCGCTCGAAACGGGCCGATTTTGAGTATGACGTCAAGAGTCTCGAAGAGTTCGGTGACGTATTCCTTTGCTCCGTTTGTTATGGTGAGGTTTCTACCACATAGTGTCACTCTGTGGTTTCTACTTAGTAGTTGCCGTTTCTCAAATGTTTTTGGTTGCCTATTTTGTAGGTATTTTTTTTTAATTGCAAAAATTGAACCTGGTTTTGTAAGAGGCCAATCGGACAATTTGCCAAAAATTGACTCGACAATGATGGCTGTCTATTTCAGCAAAAATATGGATTTTGTAACAGTGGAAACCCATGGCGTAAAAGCCAATTGGTAAGATTCCAAGCTTTAATTAACTTGAATGGTTTTGTTGTACTTGGAATAAAAGTTTGGTGCGAAAATATCAGTATTTTTTCGTTAAGGGGACTGTTAAGGCAAAAATTTCTATTTTTATATTTTAGTGGAAATATATAGCCTGCAATTCTAGCTTTCAGTACATACCTTACTTTTGCTGATCCGAGAAGAATTAAGAATATTATTTGAGTTTTTGTAAGTGCGCATATCAGAAATCGTATGTATTTCAGTTTCTTAAATTGCCTTTTTCTCTTCATGTGTATTTTAAGATTTTTAGGTATTCGATTTGTTCCTTGCGATTCAAAAGTTGATGTATTTTTCTTAAATTTGGAGATATTGTTTAGTATACTATTTTGAACACAATTGTGCATGGATTTTGGAATCTGGTATTTTTTTATTGTTTTACAGTAATTTTCGTAATGCTTCTATTTAAAAAGTTTACATTTTTTGCCGTAGTACCAAAGTTTTACTTTTAAATAATTAACAAATGAGTCAAATTCAAAATCCATGCACAATTTTGTCAATATATATTCAATTAGCTTGTACAAAAAAATTTAGATAGATTGCAAAAAATTTGAATCGCAAGGAGCGTTTTTAAAATTACGGAAAAAACGCTAAATTTTTCAATAAAAATTTAATTTCTTAAAAAAAATCAATATAAATTTTTGAAATTTTAGGTTGTGTGTCATCTAATTGCTATTGAACTGCACACAAAATTTCATGAATTTCAGACAAAAATTGAAGAATTTTTATTTTTGACTTAACAGTCCCCTTAAAGGGGGCTATTGTCAATATCCATATCCGGTACGTATTCTGCGCCAAGGTGATTTTTGCCAAAAATGGCTGCCCCGCCATTTTTTTTAATGACAAGTTAACGTAATTTGGCGTGGTTTTATATAAACAATTCTTGGCGCAGAATCCGTACCGGACTTTGTATTGTAACCCATTACTTTGCATTTGATGTTTACAAAAATTTAGAATAGCTTTCCTAACATATAGCTTGTTTTAAACTTAAAAGGCAAACATTCTTTATTTTCCTAATATAAAAATTATCAAAATAATCTTCACAAACAGAACGAACAGTATTTGTCGACAGGGGCATATACTTTTCATTGTCCCTCTTCATCGCTTGGCACCTTTTTTTTCGAATATTTTCATTCCGTGGTACGTATATGAAAATTTTGGCACGATACAATATTTGTAGAAAATGTTAGACATTTTAAGAAAAAAATCAATCAAATAATCTCAAAACAAAATGACGAGAAGACAAGTATTTGAAATTTCCATGATAACAGCCCCAACTGCCACGTGACCTATGGAGATATTTAGGATGCGGTGACGTCACAATGGAGTCGCAAAAAAAAAATCCGTTTTCCCGCAAAAATCTGACAGGCAAACTTTAAAAGCAAATTTTTTTAAAAAAAGGCGCGGAGAATAGAAATTTTTGTGTTCATTTCGAGACATTTAGAATAAAAAAATGCGGGAATTGTCCATTAGCAAAAATGAACAAAAATAGTCCAAATTGTTTATTTCCTTAAATAAAAGGTGCAAAATACAGTTCAACAAATAAAGGTATTATATAATGTTCATACAGCATAATTTTTAGAGATATTTTTGTGCATATTTTCGTACATCGACCATCCACACATCGCAAACATACTTGTTTTTCTTTTTTTTTTAAATAAAAGAGTCTTTTGAATAGTTTTTTATTAACCTAAGCCTTCTTACTAGAGTAATTTACTTCACGGATTTTTTTTTTTTTTTTTAATTTATGTTTGACATGTTTATTAGAAATATTTGCTTTCTAAAAAAGTAGGTGATACATTTAAAAATCCCATTACAGTTCCTTAAACAGATTCAAACTTTTGACTGATACAAACGACAATTTTCTAATCTAAAATAACAAATATATGAAAGATTAATCCTATGATGTAAATTTTTATTATTTATAAAAATCTATTTTAGTATTTTATTTATAACAATATTAGTACTTACAAATTTGTGTTTCACTTTCAAATCATTTCCTTTATTACAGGTAACATTTACGGGTAAGGATAACGAAGTTTGAAAAAGTTAAAAACAATTCTTATTCATAATTTTTCAAAGATTGAGGGTTTTAGAAAAATTATTTTGCAAATATGTAATATTATCGAGATATATTCGTATTCCGAGAATCAACATAAATACATAAATAATGGGGGTGAAAAGCTTATAGGAATACTCATAAACCTCAATCCTCAATCACAAGTGTTACAAAACATTGCTATATACCAAATTAAAGGTTTCGGCAAGGTAATTAAGTTTTAAAAAATTGTATGAATGAACATGCTTGAAAATCTGTACGGAAAAGTTTAGAAAATCTCTATTTCAAGTTATATTTTAGGCATAAAATAATGCTGGTAAAGTTTACAAATAGCGTAATTGGGTCGGTAGGTTTTAGATTTTATTTTACTTGTTACAGTTTCCTGTATAACTGCCGTCATAAACAAATAGCCCAAAATCTCAAATAATTCAATTGCATATTTTGAAGTCAATTGCATACTTTTGTGTGCGTCCTTTGAAATTACATTTTTTTTTTATTGTTGTCTGACCTAAAAATTTGAGCCATTCAATAAAATAAAAATATTATTTTCTATGGATTAATCGGAGAGATTGTTTTGGATTTACTGCTTTTTAACTTCAACATACTTCTTCGCATGTATGTTCCAAAGGACCACATCGAACTAACGAGTAAAACTCTCACCAGGCAACCCAATAATTGGCAGTGACGTAATCAAAACAATTTCAACTCCTTTTCGGGGATGATTCGCTCTCTTCGATTTTGGTAGAATTTTAAGTTAAATAATTAGGTTTAACTTTGTGTTAAATTTAAAATCAGGATGACCTTAAATTATAAATGACTTATTGATAGATAGCATGCAGGAGGTGAAAATTTCCTCCTCCTTAATAAACCTCTTTTTTGGGGGAGGAGGGATCTGACGTTTGGGCAGTCACAAAAGTTCCTTAGAATAGGCCTTGGTCCGAATCGTAGAAGTCCGGATTTCGGATATTTTACTGTATTCATTCATGTATTAATTTTTTTTATGTCGATTACTTATGATTTTGTCTTACACTATTTATCAATAGTTTAATATTTTGACCAACATAAACCAACTTATAGTAATGAATATTAGAAATTATTATCTCAAAAATAATTGCACGAAAAATTCTAACCTTTTGTATTTTTCATCCTTATCATATGTTTCATCAATTCACAAAATATAGCGAAAAATCGCAAAGGTCCCCAAAGAAATTGTTGGTTATTAGTGAAAGGTTAAGATTGCATATTTCGTAATGTCACTATGCGAGTCATGGTTATCAAAATAAGGGAAACACCTGTAAATTAAAGTGACATTTACAGGATGTCTACAGAACTGGGAATATCGGGAAAAGTCGGGGAATTCTACATTCGGGAAATATCAGGAATTTTGTCAAAAAGTTTAAAGAAATCGGAGAATTTTCCGAAATTCAACTAAAACTTTTAATTTGAGCAATTGAAGATAGACTGCTAGCAAAAATACCAAAAACAATTTGCAAAAAAAAAAAAAATAGAATTAAAAAAATATATATATATATATATATATATATTCATTCGAACCGCAAGACCAACCACGTAACTTCTCGCATTAAAATTTCCTGACAAACACTGAACCTGCATACGTTCAGACTTCCCCAAATCCCCGATGGAATGACTAATGACTACTTTTCCTCCTCATTTTTCTGTAATGTTATAGCCTCTATCAGCATTATTTACGTTGGTATGTGATGGCTATTTTTTTTAGCGTTACACCGATGTAATTGCCGTTATTTTCGCGATTACGGCGGGCGCTATAGCCGTGAATTACGTTCTTCCGTGTTGCTCATTCATTTCATTGGGGGCTGACGCTATTTCAAGGATTGCACATGTCAGACATGGTACAGTTCTGCTGAAACGCGAATTTCAACTCTTTTGTTTGCTGAAATTTCGATCATTCCTGACATCGATTCAAATCTGCATTACAATTTTATTGGGTTTACTTGTAAGACTCGCAACCGCGGAACCTGCTTACGTTCAAACTTCCGATCATGGAAAAAGTTTTCAGCATTTTTGAGGATTTCCGTATTTTTTTTTTTCTTTTTTTTTTTTTTTTTTTTTTCCCAATTATGGAAATTACGGTACTGTCTTAACGGCAAAATCCGTTTTTTCCCGCTTTTTCTATCTCACAGAACTTAACTTGTTCTAAGGCTGAATCGCGCAGCAGCTTCACTTTCGCCCGATCGGGAAGAGCGGAAAAGCTGCCGTACAGGGATCGCATCGCATTCATGTTCAAATACAAGAATCTTCTGAAATGCATTTTTTTGGTCAGGTTAGCGTCCAAACTCGCATTTTGTACTTTTTCAACTACGCCAAAATTTGATCCTTTTGTGCTATTTTTTTCCTCTTCTCAAAATGTAAATTCCTTCATACTAATTCATGCGATTAACGTATACTAATAATACGCTTGCTTTCAAGTCTGACGTCCACGGAACTATCGTTTATTTACGTTGGTATGTGATGCTCGATTCGCTAATCCTTACGTTGATGTAATGTCCGCTACTGCCGAGATTTGTGTGGTTATGACGTGGGTTATCGCTGGGATTTAGGTTGTTGTGGTGGTCATTTTCGCGGAGTATTACGCCGATATTACAGCGTTATTGCTGAGAATTGTTCCGTATATTCGGCGTTTACGCTGACAATTACGTTTGTGTGATGATCATTTTCGTTGAAGGCTACAATAGCGCTATTTTTTAGAGTTCCTCCGGTATACTGGGCTCTAACTTGGATATTTCTTTTGGCGTGAGTGTAATTTTCGCCGAATACCACATTGTTGTAGCATCCGATATTACCGAAATTTGCACTAGTTTACCAAGAAGATATCGATATTACCGAGATTTGTGCCAATAATGTGGACGCTATCGCCGATATGCACGTTGTTGTGATGTTTATTTTTGCCGATACCTATATTTTCGCCGGTATTGTAAGCGCTATAGCTTATACTTTCGTTAGAGTGATGGTCATTTTCGCGAGGTTTAGGCTAATACATTAACAGCTATTACCGAGATTTTCACACCGTTTTGTTGCCATTCGCCTAGACTTCCGTTTATGCGATAGCCGCTATATCCGTGATTAGTGCCTGTTTAAGGATCGGTTTCGCCGTTTGATTTGAATCTATGCAGAATTACTAAAAATTTTATATAATTTTGTATAAAAATTATATAAAAATATTCTGAAACTTAGTCGCAATTGTCATTTTTCAAAATAATCTGTATTTATATGCTGATATTTTAACTGCAATTGTTTGTAAATTATTTGTTGCTTTTATTTTATTGAACAAGCTTAAATATAGTTTAAATTTAAAAAAAAAAAAAAAAAAAAAAAAAATTGTATTTCGAAATTTGAAATTATTTACCGGTTACCGGCCAAACATATATATATATATATATATTTTTTTTTGCTTTGGAGCTATACCATGCCTGATGACAGCGCAAAGTGTATCCCTACGTCTAGGTGTTGCTATTTTGAACCATTTTTGCTCACGGACAGACAGAGACAGTGCAGTGTTATAAATGCACATAGAAAACTACAATTTTTTTAACTATAGCTTAAACGTGTTATACGCATAAAATTTTTGGATTTTTCTTTTCTGACTTATTGATTTTTTACCAAACTCATCCCTGGTTCAGACTTCCCAAACCTCCAATGTCATGATCACTTTTACTGCAAATTGCCAACCTCTATCAGCACTATTTACGTTGGTGCCTGGTGATTATTTTCGCTGAGCTTTATGATGACGTAAGGACTGCTATTGCGTATTTGCGCTTTTACCGCGAATGGCATCGCCGAGATTTACGTTGTTGTGATGTTCATTTTCGGCGCGTGTCACGCTCTCCTATATAATAGCCACTACTCCGGAGGTTTACCCTTCCGTAATTCTCACTATCACCAAAATTTACGTCGTTGTGATAGTAATTTCGTTGAGTGTTACGTCGATGTAATCGCCTCTATTGCAGAGATTTCCACCGATATATTGGGCTAATGCTGATGTTTACGTTGGTGTGATGGTCAGTTTACCGATTGTTGCTTTTAAGTAATTGCCGGAATGGTGGCCGCCATTGCCGATATTTAAATTGGAGTAGTGGTAATTTTCACTTTAGTTTAAGTCGTTTTAAAGTAGCTGTGGCCGAAATTTTCTACGCCGTTTTGGTGTCATTCGCCTAGGCTTCCATTAATGTAATAGGCTCTATGTCCGTGATAGAATTTTAATTTAATTTTGTGCAAGAAATTTGTCTCAATTGCCCAATTTTTCTGTATATCCTTATTTTAAATTGTAATTTTATCTGCTATTGCATGTAAAATTGTTTAATTTAGCTTGAAAAAAAGGTTTACATTTGAATTATAGATATAAGTCATAATTTAGAAGTTAAAGCAATTTGCTTTACATAATTGTCTAAAATTGTTTTATGAAAACATTTTGCTTTGGTACTACAGTAGAGCGTATTCCAAAAAACTTTTTTTGAAAATTCAAAATTTCAAGTTGATAAAAAGTAGCCACGATGCTCACATGTTTACCAAAAAAAAAATGTTAGTTCAATTGAAAAATATAGTCTCCCGGATTGGACCTGAAGTTTGGTGCTCTTTTTTACAAAAACGTAATTTACAGTAATAAAAAATTATATCTGACATTTAACATTTAGGTCTCCCGGACTGTACATGAAAATCTTAATTTTTTTTACAAAATACGGATATCCTTTTTTTTTTTTTTTTTTTTTTTTGGCTAGTCTCAGTAATTTTATATTATAGTCTAGCTATAGTAGAACATCATTCTGAAATACCAGGAATATCATTTTATGAAATGGTGGTTACTAAACTCAAGTGTTAAGTCATGTCACTTCTGCACAACCTTGGAGTCTCCAACCAACAAAGACACTAGGTTTGAGACCTGAAGGTAATGTTATTGAAAATTATTCAATTTCACAGAGTTCGAGTAATGGACTTCATAATAAAATGTTTCTTCCAGAGAAAAACTAGAAAGTTCAATTATTTCAGTGAAATAATGGGTGTCACCAGAAAATCCACTCTCTTTTTCTAGAGAATGTGACCATAAAGATATTTCTATTAGAGCAGAAGCTCTGTTAGCAAGTGCTCTTTTGTAGAGTTTAAATGTTGTAACACTAGAATACCAAGCAGTGGTAATAGATAAATCGAATGTTTTTCGTTAAAGGGCCATCAAGGTATTATTCATCTATTTATATAATCGAAAGGATGAAGCAATAAGTATAGAAATTGTAAGTAGTAAATGTGATGGCATAAATAAATGAGAATATCTTTGATATAAGAACTATATTCAACGTATTTTGGACATGTAACTCCAGAATGTAGCTCTGGACGAAATGTTGTATCATCATTACATGATATTAAATTGTAAACCATAAGGGAGTATAAATTTTTATTACAAACTCTGCTATTTTTTTTAACTGCGAGGTTGTATCAAGTGATACAATATATTAACTTGAAATTCGATTTACCATTTTCAGTCATCTTGAATGGGAGATGTTTCCAGGGTTTCTGCTTGCTAAACCTTAGAGCCAATTGTTTGATGCTAAATCTTAGATGCATTTTCAGCCTGACACATATTCCAATATATCTGGTTGATGTTCAACTTTTTAAAATCAATTTCTGAAACACATTATAAATGTTCTTGCATTCAACAACTGGTATATCTTGACAACTTGTTAAACGTTTTCTATTGGACAGTAAAAGAAGTATATCAAGAAATTGAACCATCGATGGTAATCATAACTTTCCTATGAAGTAATTTGTTTAAATGAATAAACAAACAACTGCTTGTACTGGTTATTTTAAAGTATTTTTGAATAATGAAATTGATCAGTTAGAGACTTCAGTATTTCATGCAGTACCAAGACCTTGAATAGTTTTCTCATCAATGCAGCTTTCTTTCATAAATTGCAATGATGATACTACATTTGTCCAGAGCCACCTGTCTGTAGTTGCTTGTCCAAAATATGTAGAATATAGTTCTTATACCAAAGATGCATGTTCTTCTCCTTTATTTATGTGACCATATTTTCTAGTTACAATTTCTATACTTCATACTTTCAATTATATAAATAGGGTGAAAAATAGTTGAACTAATAACTTGATGGTATTTTACCCTTTCTCGAAAACCCATCTATTACCTCTGAATGGTTTTCTAGTGTTACAACATTTAAATCCCTCAAAAGAGCACTTGCTGATTGAACTTCTACTCTAATAGAAATATCTTTACGGTCACATTCTCTAGAAAAAGAGAGTAGATTTTCTGAGGACAGCCCTTGTTTCACTAAAATAATTTAACTTTCTAGTTTTTTACTGGTAAAAGCATGTTACTATCAAGTACACTTTCATCACTCGAACTCTGTGACATTGAATCATTTTCAAAAACATTACCATCAGGTCTCAAACCTAGAGTATCTGCTGGTTGGAGACTCCAAGGTTGTGCAGAAGTGATATAACTTAACACTTGAGTTTTGCAAATGCCATTTAATAAAATGATATTCCTGGTATTTTAAAATTATGTTCTACTATACCTAGACTACAGATAAAATAATTGAAACTAACTAAAAAAAATGGGCTTAAAATTGAAAAACATCCGTATTTTTAAAAAGAATTAAGGTTCGTTCCGGGAGACCTAAATGTTAAATGTCGGATACAGTTTTTTTATTACTGTTAATTAATATTCTAAACTTTACAATTTTATTCTTGAAAATAAAAAATGTGCTTTATATTTATGTATTTAAAAAAAAAAAAAATTAAAAATCTTGGTTTTTGTCAAAAAAACATCAATTTTCGTGTCCATTCCGGGAGACCTAAATATTTTTCAATTGAACTAAAAAAAGTTTTGATAAATATGTGAGCATTGTGGCAACTTTTTATCAACTTGAAATTTTAAATTTCCAAAAAAAGTTTTTTTTCGATAAGCCCTACTAAACAGTGCCGGCAGCGGAATTTAAATAAGTGAAAAAAAAAGGAAATGGCAAATGAGGAAATTGTACAATTTGGTCAGGCAAATAATACAAACTAAAAATTAAATAAAATTGTATAACTCCGCCAATCCAACCCTATTCGAGCACAGATTTTTAAATACTTAAATTGATATTTAATTATTTTACCAATTTTATTTGATGCATAAAATATTAAAGTAAAAAAATATATATATTACGAAATGTCTTTAAAGTAGTTATTAATTCTTTCAATTTTTATTAAAATTGCAAGTATTTGAAATCAAAATAGTTAATGCAATACACTGTAGAATATTTGTTGAATGTTTCATCCACTTTGATGTGATTTATGGTTTGTCTTTATTTTTTAAATTTTACTTAGAAAATAGCTTATTAAATCTGAAATTTAATACTAGAGTCCTCTTTTCTTGAGATTAAACTGTAAGCAATGAAAAAAAGTGTGATTTTAAAGTATAATTACATATGCACGTACATGCATCATAATTTTTTGCATCATATATATATATATATATATATATATATATATATATACTAGCTGTGAGGCCTCGCATTGTGGAAACCCGTCATTGGTATACACCAATGTCATTCAGGTCCCAGTTTTTAGCGCTTCGCTTGCAGGAAGGTTCATCGCTACGCAAAATCGAGCTCGCTTCGTCCGCTGAAATGTTCATTGACACTTAAGTACAGGCTTACTTCACTCGTTGAAAGGTTCATTACTATGCAAGAATAGGCTCTCTTCTCTCGCTGAAAGGTTCATGGTTGTGTAAGCATAAGCTCGCTTCACTCACTAAAATCTAATTGCTACGTAAAGCCTTAATATTAAAAGCCTCTTACCTGTCGAGACACACACACACAAAAAATCCCCATTAATACAATAATACAACACGCCTGCAAGATTATTTTAACACGTATTTGTGGAAAGCAAAATTAGAAGGCCAAAGCTACTTATGTTGAAACTTTCAGAGCTCTAGGCCTATTAGAAGTCGCTTTTTGTGAAAATATTAATTAAAAAAATTGATCAAAAAACAAAATGAAATTTTAACATTCTTTTTGTCAATAGTCCAATTAGAATGCCAAAACTACTTGTGTTGAAAATTTCAGAATTGTAGCCTAAGTAGAAATCGTTTTGTAAAATATTTGTTAATTAATTAAAAAAATTAACTAACAAAATAAAAATTTAAAATTCTGTTTTTCAAAAGTCCAATTAGGAAGCCACAATTACTTATGTTGAAAATTTCAGAACTGTCGTCCTATTAGATATCGTGTTGTTAAATATAAATATTAAATTAATTAAAAATTACTAAATAAAAATTTGAAATTCTGTATTTTAAAAGTCCAATTAGAAGGCTAAAACTACTTAGGTTGAAATTTTTAAAGCTGTAACCCTATTAGAAACCGTTTTATAAAAAATTAATTAATTAAATAAAAAAATTAATTAAAAAAGAACTAAATAAAAATTTTAAATTCTGTTTTTCAAAAATCCAAATGAAAACTAAAACTACTTACGTTGAAAATTTCAGAGCTGTATATCTATTTGAAGTCATTTTGTTAAAAAAAAATTAATTAAAATATTAATTAAAAAAGAACTAATTAAAATTTTAACATTCTGTTTGACATACTTAAAATTAGTAGGCCTAAACTTCTTATGTTGAAAATTTCAGAGTTCTACTCCAATTTTAAATAAGTTTCTATAGATCCACAGACAGACAGACAGACACACAGCTTGTTTTATTATTATAGATATATGTATTGGCGATAATTTATAATCAGGGAAAAAATTGGGTGTTATAGGGAAGTGTCAGGGAATTTAAAAATAACTTTTCTGTGGACACTCTTCATTTAAGAATGCACTTTGTAAAACTATAAATATAATTCTCTGGCATGCCGCCTAAATTCGGCTGTATTTCTGTGAGCAGAATGGCAATGACTTTAAACATTCAATCACAAATCTTCTAAATGTATTTTATGCGTGAATTTCCAAATTCAGTAATCCAGCCAATCACAAAATATCTTTTAAAATTTAGCCAATACATCTGGCAACAGCCATCAACTTGAATTCCCTATATTTTGTTTTTCTTATTATACTGGCACGAATTATTACCTATTTAAAATGTATTGATTTAATATTTAAGATGATGCAAGATTTAAAAAACTGAGCACAGAATTTTCCTTAAGAATATTGAGGTTTTTATGCTGAAAATTCCCAGTAGATTGAATAAGAACTTCAGCATTCCGGATAAACTAGAATTTAACTTTGTCAGGCCTTCATTCCTCCAGGTTATGATTTCAGTATGTTGTCTCTTGGCGTCTTTTGAAAAAAGTCGCCAAATTGAAAATCAAGTCAAATGGCTGTGTCGCCTAATCCAAAATGGCATCAAAATGCCATATTACCAAATCTAAACGGTCAATGGGGTTGTTGGAAAACCAAGTCTCCGGGTTGCATTCAGCGCCAAATCATCAACTGTCACCAAGGGGCATCTTACAGTAAATCTGAACCTATATTCATATCTAATCAGTACAAATTCAGCTATTACGAATTGAAAATCATGAAAATGGAGAATAATGTCCCTTATCGCGTCTCAACATAGCAGTATGATAATGACGTGGAAAGTATTGTAGCTGTTCATAAATAATAAAACGTTTTCAGTTTCATAGCACAATATCACTTTGCAAGAATTTTCTTGATTATGCATCTGAAATAGCTTTTGCTAGGCCATATTTTAATTGCCTCATTTTGAGGCGAGCAAAGGGAGCATGGTTCGCGAGGCAAACCAAGAGGATTGCATAGCAATCCTGGGGGTTGGAGAGTGTTAGTGAGCAGGGGGAGGAGCCCCCTAGTATTAAAATATAATCCTAGCTACGATGCCTTTTTTTAATATTAAAAGTATATATCATGGCAGGTCTTTTTTTTTTTAAAGTGTAAAATGTCAGAGACCAAATTGTAGCCAACTAGCTGGAGCATCACTGACCGAAATATCCCTGCTTTTAGACGTTTGTAGAGGTGTCTAAAGTAATGACACACAGTGCAGCTGGACAAAGCCAAATAGTAGAGAAGAGTGTTTTGAAGCTGATTGTCTGAAAAGAAATGGTATAATTTAAACACCGTTCAATACTTGTATGATTCGAATTCAAACTGTATTACATGCCAAAGGCATATTAGTAAAGGATTCCTTATAAGTCTAGAATGTTTCCAACTCTATATATTAGTTGGACTTACAAGTTTGTATTATACAACTTTCGCTTTAATACTTCCATTTCATTATATTTGTTGGCCTGGTGTTTCATCCATGAGTTTTTCAGCTCTGAAACTTTCTTTCAAGTGAATTATTTAAAAATTCATCTATCAATATAAAAATCCATTTCATACAGAGTTTTTTTTTAACTTTAAACTAATCAGGATATTTCTGTTTCAAGTAGCAATATCTGCATAAAGCATATTTTCGTATTCAAAATCCAGACCCAGAAAAAAAGAATTGAAATATTTTTTCACTGAAGTAGGATTTTTATTCTACCTATGGAACTTATATGCATCTTGTTTTGTCTCTAATAGAGACTAATTAGAGACAAATTTCCTATTTTTCAATATTTTGAAAGGTTTGCCTGTACATTATCTATATATTTAATAGGCAATACGTTTTATGGGGTTAGTCCGTCCGCCTAAACTGCTCAACCAATTTCAATGATCAAGGTGTCATTTTAAAGGAAATAAGCTGTAGATTTGCCAAAACGTGCCAAAATAATTTATTAACACTTTATTAATTAGTTAAATTTCAATATTTTTCATCATTAAGCTACTACAAAGCCTCAATGATTTTGAATATATGATTGGCAACATCCTTACGTATGTAAACAACAAACCGGCTGCTCGGGGGGTTCAACCAACCAACCGTTGCTAATTTTAAAGCTATCCTTACGTATGTAAACAGCAAACCCGTTGCTAATTTTAAAGCTCTTTTTAAACTCTTCGTTTCAAAGTTGATTTTTTCTGTTTTTCTGAAGCATTTTTGTATTAGAGTAATTATTATTTTGAAGTATTTCTATCCAGAAAATGCTTCGCGTTGGACGTCGTTCTCTAACGGGGCGACTTATCAGAATAAATAAAAAATATTAGGACTTCAATGTAAGGGCATAGCTAATGAAGTTTTAAGTCAGAATGTTGACGGATAGTATATTTAACTTTCTATTATGAAACTTGCAATTTGGGTGTTTTCTCTATAAGGCCTTACATTAAATTTATAAAAATTTGGTTACATTTTTTATGGCTGGTAAACCTATTCGAGCGCAGCAAGATGTTTTAACCACAAATTCGAGCGGCAAAGCCGCTCAATCAGAGCGCAGCGAGGCATTTGGGGGTTGGCGAGCGTTAGCGAGCAGGGGGCGAAGCCCCCTAGTTAATCTTAATTGTTAAATGGTCATAGCTTTGAAAACAATGCCAAATACAGGGCTGCCACAGGCGACTAAAAAGGCTACTAAAGCGACTATTTTAGTGGCCAGGCGACTATGGCTACTATTTCAATGAAAAAAGGGCCCAAAACGACTATTTTAAGCAAAACCTTCAACTATTTTTGGGCTAAGGCCTTTTTTATGAAATTACAGTCCGATAGTAGGACGAACTAAAAAATCGCCTATTGAGTACTAATGCAGTTTTGTCAAAACGTTGATATTTATAAGGAGGTACGAAGAGCAAACGTTTTCGAAATAGGGGTTAATTTTAGTTTATATTCATGGATCGAGTGGTCGTTTTTATAGTCGAATGATGGTATCTCTCTGGTAACAGAGCACGGGCGATTGTTATTTTCGACATCAAACAGGGTTGTTTTCGCCTACCTGTTTGGTTCCTATATTTTATCTTTTGTCGTGCAAGGCTCAACAACATACACTAAATATTCTCAAGTATCAAATTGTTTTGCCTCGATTTACTTTTGTTGACAAAAATGAATTTGTCGTGAACGCCGGAAGAAATTGCCATCAGTATAGACAGTTTTCTTTTTCAATTGAAAATTGACATTTGCGTAAAAATACCGAATAAATTATACCTTTAGCGATTGAGGATTGCCACTTAGCCAATGGGGCATTTACTTTTGCACAATTTAAATGTCCTGATAACGTCATTATAAATCGTTTTCTTCTCATGTTAAGAAAGTCTCATAACTTTGCCAAGGTAGTTGTAGTATTTAAGTATAAGAAATCCTTGTTATTTTCCCAAGTCAATCACCAGGTACTGAAAATCACGAAATAGGAGAAGCGTATTGTATGACATTTTGCATCCACCCGTCACTTATCACTATTATATAAGCAAAGCTGCGGATATGCCGATTTCGGCATTTTCGACCAAAATTTCCTGGGATCGATGCAAATCCACATTAAAATTTCTAGGGGATGCATGTGTGTCATTGATTATAAGTCTGATCGCCTTGGATCCTTGCTTTCATTCAGAATTCCCAAAACCTCCTGTAAAATGACCACTTTTATCACTGCTTCCTTTAATGTTTGTCTCTATCATAAATATTTATGTTAGTGTGTGATTTTTAATTTCATTGATTGTTACGTCGATACAATGGCCGCTATTGCCGAGATTTAGGCTTATATGCTGGGTGATCGCCGAGATTTACGGTGTTGTGATGACCATATTTGCCACGTATTACGCTGATGTAATATACCCATTGCGAGATTTGCATCGGTATGGAAGGCACTATCGTTTATATTTGCATTGAAGTGATTGTCATTTTCGCCAAAGGTTACGCTGATATAAGGATTTAACAGCTGCTTTTCCCGTTATTTGCGCAGCCATTTTGGTTCTGATGCTATAACTGCCGAGATTTGCGTTGTTGTAATGGGGACTTTCATCAAGGCTTCCGTTGATGTTATAGACGTGAAGTGTGTCGGTGTGAGGATCGATTTCGCCGTGTAGGTCAATCGATGAGGAACGACAAAAATTTTAATATAGTAGCTAAGCCAATTTATTTAATTACTTTGAATGCCGCTTAAAAAAAATTAAAAATCTGCCTGTTATTGTCAATGCAATATAATTGTTTAAACTTGAAACTTTTTTTTGCCAAAAAGTTGTTTGACTTTAGGAAATTTAAAAAAAAATTATATATGTTTTTTTCCAGTCGATTTTTACCGTTGCTTTTGGATCAAGTTCAACTTTTTTTACTTTGAAGGCTTAAAGAAAACTATTTTTTTTCTTTTTCAATTTTAATAAAAAAAAAGCATAAAAAAGAGTCTGGATATTAGATTCTTTTGAACGTTTTACCGGATAAAGTATCGTTAAGAGTGTTACGACACATTATCTTTATCGTATAGTACGTTGTGTTTACTTTATATTAAGATACTATTTTGAATTGAAAGACCACATATATAACGGGGAGTGTCTGGGTTTTCGTGTTTTATGTTAATCAATAGTTTTATTCCGATCTTGTTGAATACTTAAACCTTCAAAGCAAGACAATTGTCGACTTGAAAAAAATTACTACTATTTTCAACTTCTGAGACTACTATTTTGGCTACTATTTTCAACGTCTGAGACTACTATTTTAGCTACTATTTTTAACATCTAAGGCTACTAAAGCAACTATTTTCAAAGCTTATAGTCAGTGGCAGCCCTGCAAATACAGTACATTAGCCTAAATGACTTATGGAATAAACCAGCTAAGAAAAAATCTGGTTAAAGAAGAGAATTGAAAAACCAAATTTAATTTGATAAAGTTGCTTGTTTTGTGGATTTTTTTTTTTTTTTAATGAAAATTTAACAAATATGTCAATCTATTGCACAAACTTCAATATTATATTATGGATTACTTCTCATTAAGAGAAATCTTTTTGCTGAAGGTGGGAGATTCAATTACTTGAGTTGTTTTAAAAGCATCACAATGTCTCGTGACACTTAACATGCAGAGCCATGCTTGCTTTCCATCAGTGTGTGATGTTCTTAAAGTGTCATCATCATCTGAAAAGAATGTGCAATACCATTACAGCTCAGGGGAAAAGTATTTCTTTTACAAAAGAAATTTATTTGTAATTTGAAAAATGTCAGCAAGTTAAACGGACAAGAGATATTCTACTGTAATTGGAATTGAACCGATAAAAATTGGAATGCTACAGTGTGCCCTCAGTCATTGAAAGTGCTTAATATTTTTTTACTGATTTTCCAGGGCTGAAAATACTTGGAAGGTCCTTAAAAGTCTCTATTTTTTGTTACTTATCAACACATTTTTTTAGTATTTTTGTACCAAACATTTACATCGTTCGATTTGTGGTCGAAAGGTTTTCTCTGTAAGATATGAGATTCATCATCAAAGTCTGTTTATAAAGCAAATTGTGCATTTTGATATTAACTCTCTGGCTATAAAGTTACACATTAAAGACCTATGCAGTAATTTTAGATGGTCCTTAAAAAATATTATTAAGGTCTTTAAAAGTCCTTGACTCTACGATTTCAATGAGAATTCTGTGCTAACAAACAAACCAATTTGTCTTTCTAGGCAAGAACAAGAGCGTCAAGAGCTCTACAGACGCCACCAAGCGGAGCTGCAGTCGTACCGGATGCACCGCCTACAAAACTCCTGGAGCAACGAGAATGGGACTGCCCTCAGCGTCTTGCTTCCCAACAAGGACACCTCCTTCCCACGCCCGGACAGTTAAGGGCAGCAGCACATTGACTGCCCTCTTTCATTTCATTCCATGCAAAGGAGAGTGCCATCGTTCATTCTTGCCATGTGCCTGGAAACTTGGGGTAAATGAAATTGGCCCCGTTTTGGAAATATGTTGAAAAGTCAGGGAATTTTTGTGTTTTTCAGAGTTTATCGTGTGTTGAGGCCTGTCATGCTCATTACTGTGCATGCACAACTTTCAACAGGGAAAAGTGAAAACCTGCAAGGGAAGAATGAAAAGTTAAAATCTGCCTTCATATCCAGGTATTCAGAGTTGTGCAATCATTAGTACCGAATACAAAAACAGACAAATAATCCTGCTTTTTAAAACATGTCCTATCTTGTTTGCAAAATAATTATGTCATATTTTTCAAAAGTTGGAACAATCCTTCAGCTGTATGGGAGAAAAAGGCAGAGAAATGATTGGAAACCAAATAAACAAAAGAGTGATTCAAGGAACTATTGTTTTCCTTTCATAAAATGTACTATTGATGTTATCCACATTGCTCCTCATTTTTAGGTAATTTTTCTTCATTAATGTCATACTTTTTTTTTTTTAATTCCTGATATTGCAGGAGTAGCATACACCTTAAAAGTCCTAATATTCCTTAACTTTTTGTTCCACCCTAAAATTGTTCTTGAATTTTTCGATAATTCCTAAAAAATAATTTTCAAAAAACAAAAAATTCGCCAATTTTTCTCTAAAACCTACAAAGAAACCTGACATTCCTCCAGACTAGAAAAGTGTATTTAATTAAATTTGCATGTTTATCAAAATAGTATAATTGTTTAATTATATATAACTGTTATTTTGCTATAAAGTTGTTTGACGTTCAATTTTTTGAAAATTGGCTGTTTTTTGGTGGTATTGAAACAAGCTCTGGAAAGAATGTCTGTGTTAGGATGCTTCAATAGAAATACTATCCTTAATTTTTTGTTTTTAATTACCCCTAAAAATTTTAGGAATCATCTCTAAATTTTTAAGAATTATCCCTAAAATTTTCCTGAAATGTTTTTAATTATCCCTCCCTTTGGAAAACTCACTGTGCAATCATTCCTTCTTCTATTCTTTTAGTTTACTCTTAAAAGGACTCAAACAATTTGCTTTCTTTTTATTACTCTAAAAAACAACAAAAATATGTTTTAAGTAAAATTACATAAAATTCCGTTTCTATCATTAGTAGAACTTAAAATATTTAAGTATTTGTTTTGTGACAACTGTATCTTGAACATGCCATCTTGAAAATTTGGAAATGTTTTTCTCAATGATGGGTTTTTTCCCCCTTTTCTTGAGTTTAAATGAATATAACTTAAGAACTATTTGTTATAAATATATAAAATTTGAAACTTTCTACAATTATTTTTCCTATATATTTCTCTGTTTTGTCCTCAGAAATTGTGTATTTTAATTTAACATTTTTTAGTAGTTTTTGTAACTTAGCATAACTATGGGTTTTTATATTTTTTGCACAAAATATTTTTTTTAATTTTTTCTAAATGTTATATTGAAAAATCATGCAGACAATTTATGATACGAATTATAAGAAGTAATTTTAATGCAATGAAGTGATTTTTAAGTTTTTAAAATATATCAAATTTAGGAATTATCAAAATTTTTAAGTTTTTTTATTTAAAAAAAATATTTTTTAAATTTCAAAATTTAAAATAGTTTGAGTGTCATAGTACAGTACTCCATACAAAATTTCAGAAAATAATTTCTAAAAATAAAGATTTTAGAATTTTGTGTCCTGAACGCCCTTAAAACAAAAAATGTCAAGAGGCCTTTTTTTACTGCTTCATCTTTTCATTCACTCCATCAATCAAAAGCCCTCTTAAATAATATTGTGTCCACACTAATATATTAGTGTTAGCTTTGATAGCATCTTTTTGAACTATATTGCTTAACAAATTAAAAATGACTTTTAAGGGGAGACAGCAAAATCAGTCGTATTTTCATTCAAATTCAAAGCGTTCTAAATTGTTAAAAATACAATATATTTAATTTATTTTAGGTCTTAGTCAATAATAACATATTAGTTATGATTAGTACTCTGATAATTTTTTTTATTTGATATCTATTTGAGACTTAGAATTTTAAAATTGTTATTTGGCAACCTTTTGTTGGGTACACTTTTCAGAATAAATATACAATAAATTTACAAAAAAAAATTACCTAATATACCTTTAATATTATATTTTAAACAATAATATATTTTGTGTTTACAAAAATTTTAATTTTTCGCAACATAAAATAGTTATTTTTCCTAATGTAAAAAATATTTTAACCTCACTAAATAGATCCTGTGTGTTTTCATTATCATGGAAAAAATTAGATTAAAATACTCAATAGAATTTGAAAAAAGTGTTCCTAACCAAAAGTTGCCTTATAATAATTTTAAAATTCTAAGTCTCAAATATAGTTTATTACATAGAGTATATATCAAATAATAAAAAAAAATGGCATTGTAATATTCATTACAAATATGTTATTATTGACTATGTAAAAAAATTAATTAAAAATATTGAATTTTAAATATTTTAGGGCACTTTTTATGTTTACGACTGATTTGGTTGTCCAGGACGCTTAAATTTCTTCAAAAATTGTATAATTAATCTTCTAAGTTATTAAATTAGATCAGCTCTCTCTTTTTCCTGAACATTTTCCCCTCTGGCGAACTTTTTTAAGATTATTTTAGCTCCAAATTAGAATGTAAGAAAATAATTTAAATCTTTGTTCAGTATTATTGTGTGTTTGCTGTATTATTTGTCCAAATTGTTCCATTTCAGACAAATATTCTTTTATATTGATATAGGGTTTGCCACGAAAAAATTTCCCCTAAAGAAAAATATCTTCGGAAGGGTTAACCTTTCTTTTTCAAAAGTTTAGGGTGAATCACTATTTTATTAGGGGCAAATTTCCTAATTTTCAATATTTTGAAAGCTAAATAAAATTGGGTTTCTAGAAATTAAATCCCATGTAAAAAATGGGATTTTCCCCACTATTTTTGTGCCGGTGCAATGAGCTGCTGAGGCTGTAGAACTAATAATATTGGTCCTTAAAAGTACTAAGCCTTAATAGTACTTGAAAATGCTTCGAGTTCCCTAAAAATCCTTAATTTTGACTGCTGTTGTGTGCCTTACAGCAATATTTATAAAAATTCAACACTTATTTGCTTATTCCCTTGAGAACTCTCCGTAGTTGCCATTTGTATTTCACATACGTACAGAAAGTGCACATTTAATGTGCATATGAAAAATGGATTGCAACATCATCAAAGTCTATTCATAAGGCGGTGCATGAAAGATTTTGATATTATCTACGAAGCTGCTGTAACGACATGACTGAAAGCAAATTTTCAAAGATCCTTAGAAATATTATTTAGGTTCTTATTAGTGATTTGTGTGGGAACCCTGTAATATTTGCAATATTCATTATATTTTCCTCTCAAAAATAAATTCCTTATTTTGTTTATTCCACCCACAACCTTTGTTCTTTCTACAATTTTACATTTCTTCTTTCTGTAAAACATATTTTGGCTAAATGATTTGGTGGCAGAATATTTTTTGAATTACTTTTTGCTCTAGAAGTCTTGTTATTGTATGCATTTTATTTTAACTGTTTTTCCATGGCCGCCACTAGAAAGTTGCACCCTGTAATTAATTAAATGCAAAGTGGTATGAATCACTGAACAATAGGAAAGAAGTTTTAAAGTATTTAACGGAAGAGACGTTTATTATATAACTATACTTTAACATTTCGGCACCCTAAAAATAATCCCGCCCAAAAAAATCCTTTTTTGTGTGTTTTGTTTGATTATTATCTACATTTGCAGATTTTCTCGAAAAGCATTTAATTCAGATGGTGGTTCTCATATGAAAACTCAATAAACATTTATTTTGAAACGTGATAAAATGCAGCCTCTTCCTAGTACTATATCTTTTATTTTATTATGCTTTAAACTTCTTGAGTAGTAAAATGTCCAAGCATACGAAATATATAAGCAAATCAATTTCTAATTATAACTTCAAGATTTTTTAATAGATTTTTATTTTATTGATTTATTTTTCAAAAGAATCTGCTTCAAAATTGGAAGCTATTTTGTTGTTGCAAAATCCTCATCAAATGAGTATTTGAATTATTAGTGTTGATATTTGTGTAACGAAGCTGTATTTTAGCAGATAATTTGACTGAGTGTTAAGACTGCTTGGCACTAAACGTACATTGATAACATTTTTGTTCTCTATATAGGCAAAGCATATATTTCAGATCTCCTTAAAATAAACACCACAATGAATACATGGGATTAAATCATTGAATACAACTGGCTATTGAATCCCCTTCATTTGTTAAAAAAAAAATCCTTTTTATGCAGTTTGAACATTATTTAAAATTTTGCGAAATAAACAGAGTTTGTTGAAATCTGTCTGCAAGCAATATTATTTTAACAGGGCAGAAAGTGAAGGAAAAAAAATTTATTAACTTATAAATTGATGTTTAACTTCCTAAAACTTTGTTTCTTAAATCTACAAAACTGCTCAAGTCTAATGTAAATATTGTGATCAGAAGTGTGAAAATGATGTATGTGATGTCAAATTGTCACAAATTAATTCTTCAATCTTGAGGCGCATATTTCCCAAGTCCTCTTTGATTGTTAAAAAAGACCTTGTTTACCAACTTTGGATGTTTTGAAGAGAAATTAATTTGAGAAAGGAGTGCAAAGTCTCACTATGGAAGATGCTTTGTTTGACCTTATCCAATATTAGAAGAATATAAGTTATCCTCTGCAGAATGTGTTGGAAGCAACTGGTACTGTGATAGTTTGTAAACATTTTATTAAAAAACCAGCTGTACCAATTGAATGTGTGAAAATATTTTCTTCCCTATAGGACTGAATAAAATTTGTTTTGCTGCATTTTTTTTTCCATTATTGAAATTAATATCAGATGTATTTTATTAACGAGTGTCAATCTCAGAAGCCTTAAAATTTAAATAATAAAAACCCGAAAATTCTCCAATTTTCCTCTAAAATCTGCACACACAAAAAAAAACCTGATATTCCTCCAGATGAGAAAAGTGGATTTAATTAAATTTGTATGTTTGGTCAAAATAGTATAATTATATAACTTATTTTGCTAAAATGCTCAATTTTTTGCCATAATTGAAACAGGCTTTGGAAAGAATATATCAACTTCAAAAGAAATATCCCTAAATGTTTTTTAATTGTCCCTAAAATGTTTGGAATTATTCCAATATTTTTACTACGCCTCCTATCATGTGAATATTTCCTGTTATAAGAATTGGATGCTTCAAAAGTGTTGTCGTGAAATCTTAAGTGGAAGTCCTTACAATCTTCTAGCTCAATGGGTGTTCAAGGATCGGAGAATTCATAATGAATATGTAATAATATCATAATAAGTATGAGGCGACCATGCAATTAGTTCAAGAGGAACTTCGTGATATAAAATTTCTTACTTCAACAAATATCTGTTCGAAAAGAAACGCCAATCTTTGAGTTTGTTTGCGTGCTCTCCAACTTTTAGCTGACCTTGAGAAAGAAGCTGTCCATGGTGGGCTAAAGAATTATCAGAGATTTCGTCAAAAAGTTTGAAGGATTTTCTGAAATTAAACTGAAACTTTTAATTTAGCAGGGGTGAGTTTTTTCCGCCATGCGGCGGAATTCAGGCTTTTTAATTTTTTAGAACAAAAATAATTCCGCTTTTTCAAAGAAAGTTCCGCTTTTCTAATTCCTGAAAAAAAAATCGTTTTTTCACGATTTTTCTCTCCCACAGAAAAATAACCTTTTCTCTAAGACAGAATCGCAAAGTAGCTTCCCTTCCGCCCGATCGTGAAAAGCGGAAAACCTACGGCATTCCTGCTCCAAATACAAAAATCTACTGGAATGCATTTTTTTAGTTAGGTTGGCGCTTAAACTCGCATTTTAGACTTTTTCCAACTGCTCCGAAATTTGATCCTTTTGTGTAATTTCCTTCATACTAATTCACGCTATGAACGTATACGAATAATACGCTTGCTTTCAAGTCTGACACCCACAGAATTATCGTTTGTTGTACGTCTAAACGTACGTTGGTATGTGAAGATCGTTTTCGCTAATCGTTACGTTGATGTAATGTCCACTCTGTTGAGATTTGTCTGGCTATGACGTGCGTTATCGCTGGGATTTAAGTTGTTGTGGTTTTAATTTTCTCCGAGTATTACGCCAATATAACAACGCTATTGCTGGGAATTGTTCCCGTATATTCGGTGCTAACACTGATATTTATGTTTATTTGATAGTCATTTTCGTTGAGTTCTACCTTGTTGTAAAATCTGAGATTTACACTGATGTTACCGAAAGAATGTCGATATTACCGTGATGAATTGCGCTCTCGTTGATGTGCATTACTGATGATATGCGATGAGATTTGTGCTGATATTGTGGACGCTATCGCCGATATGCACGTTGTTGTGATGTTCGTTTTTGCCGATACCTAGATTTTACGCCGAGATTTACGTTGTTGTTATTGCAATTTTCGTCAAGTGTTACGCCAATACATTAACGCTATTCTTGAGAGTTGCCTCTGTATATTTGGTTCTAACTTTGATATTTCTGTTGGCGTGAGAGTAATTTTCGTCGAAAGCCATACTGTAGTAACATCAGATATTACCAAAATTTGCACTAGTATTACCAAGAAAATATCGATATTACCGAGATTTGTGCTGATACTGTGGACACTATAGCTGATATGCACGTTGTTGTGATGTTCGTTTCTGCCGTTGCCTAGATTTTCGTCGGTATTGTAAGCGATATTGCTTATAGTACTTTTTTTTAGTGATGGTAATTTTCGCCGAGTTTTACTCTAATACAATACCAGCTATTACCGAGAATTGTAGCCATTCATCTAGACTTCCGTTAATACGATAGCCGCCATATTCGTGATTAGTGCCTGTTTAAGGTTACATTTTGTCGTTTGATTCGAATCTATGCAGAATTACTCAAATTTTTATATCATTTTGTATAAAAATATTCTGAAAATTAGTCCCAATTGTAATTTTTCTAAATAATCTGTGTTTAAAATTGTTATTTTAACTACAATTGTTTATAAAATTGTTTATTACTTTTTATTTTATTGAACAAGCTTAACTATATGAATAAAAATTTAGATTTTAAGATTTATGGAAAAACAAAGTACTTGTAGATTAAAAATGCAGAAAACTGGATTTAATTAAATTTGACCTGTTTGTCAATATGGTATAATTGCTTAAATTTGTCTGACTTGTTGAAATTTTGAAGTTTTTGCCGGTTTTCATCGCTTTCACAGGAATTTCGTTTTTTTTTTTTTTTTTTTTAATTTTTTTTTTTTTTTTTTTTTTTTTTTCCTTTGGAGCTATACCATGCCTGATGACTGCACAAAGTGTGTCCCTACGTCTAGGTGCAGCTATTTTAAGCCATTTTTGCTCACGGATGGACATAGATGTGCAGTGTTATAAATGCACATTAAAAAACACAATTTTTTTTTAAATATAACTTAAAATGTGTTTCACGCATAAAATTTTTTGATTTTTGTTTTCAGATTTTTGATTTTTTACCAAACTCATCCCTGATTTTGACAATTGAAGATACACTGCTAACGAAAATTCAGAAAAAGTTTTAAAAAACGGCAAAAATTCGAACCGCAACTTCTCGCATTAAAATTTCCTGACAATCACTGAACCTGCATACGTTTAGACTTCCACAAATCGGAATGACTACTCCTCTTATGTTCTGGCCTCTATCATCATTATTTACGTTTGTATGATTTTTGTGAGTTCGATGAATTTATTTTCGTGATCACGTTCTTGTATAATGACGCGGATTGCACCTGTCAGCAGGGGCAGTCTTTAGTGGAACAGTTCTATCTGATTTTTTCTTTTTAAATTGAACATTTTCAGATGTCTACCGAACGTGCCCTTTTTCTTGTGTCTTGAAAATAACTGCACTATTTCTATGAAAATTTGGGAGGGGCGTCAAAAGATCAGGTCTCTATGATTTTTTTTTTTTTTTTTGTAGTTCAGTCCTTTTTTAAATTGAAAATTAATATTTTCAAGATTAAATCAGTGTCTCCTAAACGTATCCTTCCACCCTTCCCAAAAAGGAAAGTGCGCCCCTCCCACCTCTCCAAGACGAAAAATGCGCCCCTGTATCATATCGGTTAGAATTGTGATTTTTGTCACATTTCTTACCGATATGGAACCACCCTCGAATAGAGCTGGCAGTCTGGTGATACCAAAAGGATACATCTTTGAAATCTGTCTGCCTCAATTCTATATCTATCTTTACCATCGTGTTATGTCTTGAAAAAAAATTATTATTCTAGGGAAATTTAGGAGGGGCGCCAAAAGTTTAGTTCTGTATGTTTTTTTTTGTTTTTTTTCTTGTGTCAGTCATTTTTCAATTCAAAAATTTATATTTTCAGGATTAAATTTAAAAAAATGTGTCTAAAATGTGTCTCCCAAACATGCTTCCTTCCTTCCCAAAATGAAAAATGCTCCCCCACCCTATCCGAAACGAAAAAAGCGCCCATAAGAAAAGCAGTTTTTGTTAACCTCCTCGACCAATCGCTAACGATCTGGCGGAATCAAAAGGATACATCTTTGAAACCTGTCTACCTCAATTCTATTTGTGTTTTTACTATTACGTGTTGTATCTTGAAAAGAAAAAAATAAGTGCACTTATTCTGAAAAAATTTCGTAAATTTGGGAGGGGCGACGAAGGATTAGTACTGTATGTTTTTTTTTTTTTTTTTTAATCAGTCATTTTTCAAATTAAAAATTAACATTTCCAGGATTAAATTAAAAAAGAACGTGTCTCCCAAACATGCGCTATGTCGCGTCGTTTCAATAGACGTATACCTTTTTTTTTTTTTTCCTTTTTTTTTGTGGGGAATGGGGGGGGGGGGGGGTGTAAATATGGCAGCTAAGAATAAATGATTTTATCAATGCTACTTTAATAATATCAAAACAGATTATGAAAATTTCAAAAATTTGCAAGAAAATGGTTTGTGTTTAGACATTTTTAATTTAAATAATTTTGTAACTATTTAGTGAATTTTTAAACAATTTGCTTTACACAACCCATCTTAACAGATTATTTAACACTTTATAAATGAATTATAAGACATTTTCAAACATATTACTGCCACAAAACATTTTAAACAGGTTATTTACGTGATTTTTTTAACAATTTTCATTCAGAAAAATTTCCATGAGAGATCGAGTTTCTATTCATGACTTAGCACTCCCTCTAATGAGACCTAATCTATGTTTTCGGGGGCTAGATTTAACATAATCATCTCAGAGATGCCTTTAACATGCAATGGGTTCGGATAAAGATTCTGTAGCTCCTTGAAATATGTTTTCAAAATGAATTAAAAGGATTGCAGTTGTCAATTGAGAGTTTTATATTTTTTTTTTCCTTCTCGAGATAAAAATGTGGAGATATTAATATTATAAATTAATATGAAATTTTTTCGTTTCTTTAAATTCAATTACAGAAGGAGTAATACTTTAGGTTCAAGAACCAACAACAATATCTGGCTGATTTTACTATACATTTTTGGCGCTTGAAATACAAGGGCATGTAGCACTGATACCTTAAATCAGTTATAACAACGTTTGAAATATACGCAATTTTACATTTTTTAAACGACACTAAATATTGAACTTAAGTAGACCAAAAATAATGCTTATTGATTTATTTGATGGTAGGAGATTTACAAATCCTTTATTTATTTCCAAGTTCTTGAACATAATACTACTTTTGTGTGATACGGTAGGCTGTCTGAATAATGGTAGATCAAGCAGTATTATTTGAAAATTATTTACGATTGCTAAAAGTTTTTTTTTTCTAATCATTACGAAACACTAGGGGGATTTGACACCCCACTCCCACCCCGTTTGCTTGATAGACCCTTTCTATCCTTTTCAAAATTTGATAATAAATTAATAGTTAATTTCATTAAATAAAATGAAATTAACAATTAGAAGAATGTTAAAAATCCATCAGTCGATTTTCTTGATGAAATAAATCATTTTTAATTTGAAGAGCAATCGGGGGAAGCTCCTAATTGTCGCCATTACATTTAGTGTTGATTTTTTTTAAACTTGAGACAACAGATTTTTCTTAAAGAATGTCTGCTACATTTTTGGAATAAACTTTCAAATAACTGTAAATGTAAGCTTTCCCAAATTGAAAAATTATTTACTTCTACGTTTAAAAATAAAATACATTTGAACTGCTTTTCTACTATCTCACAGCCCAATTTCGATGTATTGTACCACAAAACCATTAAAAATTTTATATTAAGAAAAATGAAATATATAACTTCAACAAATGTTCACTTTTTGGAAAAGGACGGACTCATTTGAATGTGGCGACATTGTTTGTAGAAGGTTGCAAGGAAACATTTTTTTTGTTTAAACCTTGATTTTTCAAAATATTTTGCTCCTCACAATGGCAAATATAAAATCTATTATTAAAAGGTACACAGTTTATTTTTTCGGGTGAATTTTGTCTATTTCTCTATTTTTATAACAATTTAAGCAACTAAGGAAAGGCAAGTATCCTCCCATGCATTTTCTTGGCGTCACCCAATTCCATTATTTTTGCGTATTTAGTTAAAGTAAGTAACAGTTAAAAAATCAATGCTGTTTTGAATATACTTTGTCATGTTTAAACAACGTATCAGTTTGATTTTTCCAACATCTGGCAAGCCAACATAAATACATAATTACGTGTTCTCAAAACACCCTAAAAACTCATACAAAATATCAACATTCTACACTTACCTATCTGGATTCTGAGCGCCTAAACAGTTTATTCCTTCAGAATCGGTGGTTTACTTCGCTTTTTTGGATTGTCCAAAACACGGATATTTTATTGTCATTAGTTTTATCCTCTTGAACGAATTCATTTCTTGGTTACGAAGCAAGGTTTACAAACAAATTATTAAGTGGGTGATATTATAATTTAAAAAAAAAACACGTTTCATCACTTAAATTAGAGGAGAAGAGACATTTTTCTAGGAAAGGACGCAAAGAATTGCATGTGTCAGACCACATTTTTGTTTTTTTTTAAATGGAAATAGTTGGCGTCAATTTGTGTATGAAAGTTTTAGCTCATGTTCATGAAAAACCATACAAACTTGAAAGCTAGGATTCATCCACAAGCACAGATCATTCATTGAAGACGATAATAGGCATTGGATGAATCATAGTTAGATGTAAACATACGTCAGTTCATTTCTAAAGAAGTAGCATAGAAACATTGAAGTAGCGGTGAAAAGGGGGGGATGTATGTATCGGATTGTTGATGGAATGGCCCTGTGTGGGTTGCCGCGCCACTTTCAAATGTTTTGCAAATACTTGAACTTGCCTGCTCAGCTCTGAAGTTGTGGATAGAAAACGGAAGCATAGTTCTCACGAAAGTTCATTTTCTTACTTGACTTTGAGTTAAATGTCATGTAAAGAGAAGAAAAAAATACAAATTTAAAAAAATTTGAGGTGAGGGAACGCCGTTCCTCCTTCTAAAAAGGTAAAGGATTGCCGTTCCACTACATCCCTGATTCTCACACAATTCATTTCCAGTAGATAAAGAGGCTCAAACTGGCGCAGTAGTTGATGCAGAGCTGCAACTCCATTGATAAACCTGGTAAAACTTGTAAAAAACTTGCAGATCACGTTGTCAAAGAAATTTGATATGTATAATGAGTTTGACACCTACAAATAGAATTCGTTGAAGACATACATGGTTCTTACGTTTTTAAAACTTTTATTTTAAAGTGCTTGAAAACCTTGAATTTTTTAAAAATGTCTTTTGAGAGTGATTGAATTTTATTTTATTTTCTAAAATATATGGTATCTTAATTTTGGTCAACAAAATGTGCCTTGGAATTGATTTAAGCCAATCAGCAGCAACCAGGAAAGCAGAAGCGATTGCAACCATAGACTTGACGGCGAGTTGTAACGAAATAGAAAACCACGTGACGAACGGAGGAGAAAAATCACTCATTTGAATGACCGTAAGTCATTGAATCCAGTAAAAATAGTCCGATATTGTTCTGCATTTAATTGTACTTCAGAAAAGAGGTCCAATAAGTAAGTTTTTAATCTGTAAAAATAAATATGTTCTTGTTTCGCATTCTCTATCTTTAATTGGTTTATTACGGATTTTCTAACTTCTGAAAACTGCAGTTAATATTGAAAAACAGACCAACGCTGCTTTTTGAAAAAATTAGTGGCTAGTTAAGGATTTTAATTATCAACAGCATGTTCCGCGCAGTTGGCGCGAATCAAAATGAAGCATATTTTGACATTTATCAAGGTTGTGATATCTTTCTTTCTTTACCTATTTATAAACAATCTGAATCATCAAAACTGATGATTAAGAATGTTATTTGATACTTTCATATCGGTTTACCTTGTGATTTTTTTGAAATGAAACTTACAGGTTTTTTGGCTTTTATAACAAGGGGTGGATATAGAATATTTCGAGTAGATTATTTCAATTTTTCTTTAAATCTTACACATGAAGTACAAGTTATTTTATATGTGTTGAAATAGTTTTTTTAACAACTTCGATTTTATTTTTATGTGTTTGTTTGTGGCAGACAAATCTACGGAAGGCCAATTAATCCATTTGTCGTCATCCAATAGAACTGAAACTTGGCCGATAGACTTTGTCGAAGACGACATTCTATGAAATTTTGGGGATCACACTAAAAGTCTTCTTTTGCACACGCTACTATATTACTGCTTCGAAGGAATAATTAAGCCACTTGCCTTCATCCAATCGAGCTGAAAATTGGAAAATAGACTCGTTGTAGGACAGCCAGGATTAGAATTTATAGAAGTTTAAAACAATAATTAAAATACCCACAGCTAAATTCCCAGTAATATAGCTCTCTCCCACCCCCTAAAAAAACCCCACCCATCTTTATTTTACGAGTGTCTTTTATTTATTTATTTTTTTACTAAAGTATTTCAGTTAAAAATTTGGTTGCGCGTTTTAGGATTCTGATGTGCTAAGAATCTAATTAAAGCACATATCGTGCCTGGGTTTAATTTCTTGTGCTTTGCTGAGTTATTTCTTGTACTATTATGAAAATGCATTAATTTTTTAATAAAAAGATGGAAGAATTTGTATTGCTTATTTATATAATATTGTTGCACAAATTGTCTGTATATGGTGTAAATAGTGACGTATTATTTTAAAATTCTATTGTAATATATTTTATCTTATTTCATTTATCAACAGCGATAATACAAGTTAGAAAAAGGTGTAACACCTAAAGCAATCGAGAAATTTCGAGATGTTTCTTTTTCGACGAATGGGCTGGAAATTTCTGGAATGTTCTTACACGCCTGGTATAAAAAGACCGGAGATCGGGAAAGTTTTCAGATTGACTTCGGACTTCGATGAAAGCTGATCGCTTTGTTTACCTACTAGAGTGAACTTGTATAATCGCTGTATTCGAAGTTGTTTTCATTGAAGCTTGATAGTGAAGTTTGATTGTGACTGTTCTTCGAATAACTTTTGTGAGCTCTTGAAGAGAGAATATATATTTTTATACCGTAACAACTGTGCCATCATTGCCTCAGTGGAAAAATTCGTAAGAATATTATTCTTCGTAATTCTACAATATTTGCTTTTCTCTACAATTACTATTAATTGAAGTATTTGTTTAGTAAAATGATGGAAGAATTTTTAATATTATACTTAATATTATACTAATAATATTACTATAAGTAAATCTAACTAATTTATAAATCTTATAAAGGTTTTTATAATTATCAATAGTTAAGAATGAAAAGAGTAGTTTATTTACAATTCGTTTGAAATTGTTACATTTTATCAAGGAAACCGACTTAACAAGCTTTTTTAGCACACATGTCATCGGAAAAGTTATACCTATTGTTCATGCGGAATACAATCAACCAACAATTTAACACACAAGATCGTCTTAAAATGAATCCTTTATCTAACTAGGGCCGTGCCAAAATGAGAAGAAACCTCTCAAATATGCAACCCAAAAAGACTCCTCTCATATGGTTTATTATCGTTTCACCCTGTAGAATTGAAGCGTCTTATCATAAGTCTATGGTTGAAACTTAGGGGGAAATTTGGTTTACTTTGGTAAAATCACTTGATCTTTTATTTGGTGCATTTAATGCACTTTTAATTCAGGCTGGTTAGAAAAGCCAGAATTTAATTCATGGTTGCAAGCTTAAGATCTGCTTTGTGTATCATCGATGAGAGAAATTGCTTAAAAAAACCATGCAAAAAGCAAATTAGTTTCTATAAGAAGTTCGATGAACATTTTTAGAACCATTTCTAATGATAAAATGCTCTGTAAACGGTGATACTATCCGCAACAGTCGGTTACGATATTTCACGATAGATGAGTGTAGACCTCTACAAAAGTCATTTCTTGTCTAGGTAGCAATTAGATGAAGTTTGGCAGAAGCTGAAACATCGCCAAAAAATATCTCAGCTGATATGCAAATGGCCTTCATGCATATATTCGGAGCTGACCAGACTACTTAAGAAGACGAGGATCACGAGGCGAGGACTTGCTAAGCTCTTGGCAAGAGCTCCGAAATACTTTTTCCTGTCTTTGGAAAATAGGGCTGTAAATAATAGTTTCTAATATAAATAAGTATTTTCGAATTAATTTTCATTTAAGCCTTTTTTACTGCTTTAAAACTGAGCCGCCAACTAGGTGGCCAGATGAGCATGACAAAGTTTTACATGCTGAAATACATTGCTGAATACTGAAGAGATTACGACTCTTTTAAATCAAATGAAAACATTGATCAATTATTTCATCGCTTGTACTCCAATAGCATCAATATTTTCCTATGGAAAAACACTGCATTATTATTTGGCATTATACTTATTACCTCATTATACTTATTTGGAATCAAGCCTTTTAGAGTGCAATAGAAAACAGTTTAATCGATAAGAATTTTGTATTATTATTTGACAAAAGTCTCAATATGATTAAACAAATGGATATTCTAATATTCACATCTGATATTATGGGACGAATTCCATTTACTCAAAAAAATGAAATCCCATCTCGTTAATTTATTCGTTTAACACGAAATTCGATTGAAGTTCGGCATCAACTTCACGTTAATGGGGTTTGACACTGCTTCTGATATACTGTCTCGAAGATTTTTTTAATTCTATTACAACTTTAAAATTTTCAAAAATTGCACAAATTTCCATGGAATGTTAATTGAAAATTTTACGATGTGTTACAAACTTATTATTTTTCTGATTGCCTTAAATTCTTGGTTAATATTGGGAGTTGCGGACTTCATTATCATGAATGATGCTTTAAAGTGTTGCAAGCATGTGGAGAACTTTTTGACTGCGATGCATTAAATTTACCTGCACGCAGAGAAGATTTTCTGAAAATTTCAGATGGAGAATTACCTAAAAAATTTCAGATTGCATGAAAATGTGCCTTCTAGTGAAACTGCTATAAATCTTCCAAGTATTTAAAAAAAAAATGACAGTATTTAAGTAAAAAAAATAGTTTTCAGATTGTGTTAATATATATATGCTCTTCAGACACAGATGAATTAGTACTTGCTCTTCTGAGATATCCAATGCTTCCAAGAGAAACCAGCATTATAGTGGGTACTAGCAGAAACAAACGTTTAATTCATCTTCAGCCAATATAATAAGTTCAGCATTACCAGGACTCTACTCCCTTTCTGGTGCTGATATCATAGGATCATTTGCTAGAAAATGAAAGATTATATGATGGAATGCTTTTTATGCAGCTAGTGATAACATTATAGCTTCTCTGGGCGGTCAATCTGAAACCCACAGAAATGTTATCAGGCATTCGTTTGTCAGGTGTGCGAACCAAAATGACAGTCATTGGGGAGGCTCTTATTCACTAAAACACTGGGAAACATCTTGCAACAACAAATGCTCTATCTTTTCACCACAAGTAATGATTTGGGTGCAAGATACTCGACAGCATCCTGACATACCTCAACTTATTGATTTTGGCTGGTCGCTTGGGAAATTTGAGCCTACAGAACCTTGTGCTCCATAAGGGCTTTTAGCATAGTTGACTAAATGCTTCTGCGTCGATGTGCCCATCTCTGCCGATGCAATCTCAATAATCTGTCTTGCACAGAGATGTGTTCATGTGGTGGAGATGATGACTGATGTGACAACAGTGCAATTGTTGACTTGATGATGAATGATAATGAGGAAGATAAAGATGAAGATATTAAGTTTAACTTTTGGTAATGAAATTAAGTTTTATTTAATGATAATGAAAATAAGTTTAACTTAATGATAAGGACACATTTTACCATTGTATTACGTTTTATTTAATGATAATGAAAATAAGTTTAACTTAATGATAAGGAAAAATTTTACCATTGTTTACCCCATTTGTTACCTATAACACAAATTATTACATTGTTATACTCTTCTGTAACATTTACATTCCAAATACTAAAAAAAAGCTTTGCCGTATCAATTTTAAGCTGCCGTATTTTATTATCAGTCTCTTGTAGATTATTTTCTTGTGAAAAGTATCAAAGCTTTATTTTATTGTCCAATCTGTAAATATTAGCTATCTGTTGATGCTTAGCTATCTTACTATATCAAACTATTATTAGAGTCTCAAAGATATGCCTAATAATGGCGTCCTTTTGAATTTCAAATCTTGAAGTGAATATGTAAAGGTCTATTACTGCCAAAAAGCTTTTTTATTTTAAAAAAGTTTTCTAATAATCAACTTGTTCATATAGCGCACCGGAATGCTATTATTCTGAAAAGACGTTCCGGCAATGGTGATGCAGCGGCCATCTTGAATTTTGACTTTATAAAAGTTATTTTATTTCCTACGGTGTATAAAGTGCACTGAGAAGCTATTATTCTGAAAACGTACTGCCCACTTAATGGCTGTGTGGTTAGCGCTCTAACTTCGCATGTTAAAAGTGTCGAATTCCGAGTTAGGCATGGATGTCTTTGTGGTTTGGAATCCACGTTAAGCTTCAGGTCTCGGCCTGATTAGCCGTTATTGTGCACAACTATAGAGTACGATTCGGCGGCCAGTTTTCTAATAGTCAACTAGTTAATAAAATGAGGTAGGACGCCATTATTCGGCAAAAACTTACGTTATGTGGCCATTTTGGATTTTCATCTGTACCGCCATTCATATCTGGATGCCATCATCATTCGAATGACACATTTTTGCACCATCAAGTGGCCGCTCCAGAATACATATTTTTTTTCTGTGTGAGAGGCGTTTTTTTTTTTAGAGGGGGGATTGACGAAATGGATAAACAGTTTTAACCTTTATACAGATTATTTAGATCATATTTTGAATTTTTCAGATTTTTTGGAAAATTTATTTTTCTGATTTTTAAAAAACAGTAAGTGGCACCACAATCTTAATTAATTGCAAAGGGAAAAAAAAGAACTAAAATGTTGACTGACAAGTTCTCTTGCCAACCGTCGTAAATGGGTTAATATTACGTTAATTTTCTCAAAACAACTAATGAGCACCTCAAAAATTAACAAGAAAAAAAATTGTGTGTTTTAGACTTCTTTTATTTAAAAAACTTTTTTTAAAACTATTAAATTATATGGGTTTTTAAATAATTTGCTTTGCACAATCCATTTTAACAGATTGTTTGACACTTTATAAATGGATTATAAGACATTTTCAAACATATTATTACGAATTTTTGTATATTTGTAAATATTTCGTAGTGTTAATTTTGTAAATAGGAAAATTTATGTACATTTCGCATAAGGCAGTGCAATAGTTCGTCTTAACTTGGCTTCCCTGCAATATGTGTCTTGATGCTTGATAACGAGTTTTACAGAGATAACGCTGGGAAGCGAGTTTTACAAGGAGCAGGGCATTTAACATTATGGTATTGTCTATCTCGCCAAATTGGCGAGAAATCGCCAAATGTCGCTAAACTTGGCAAACATTTGGCGACATTTTCGGTCCCCATGTACATGTATTGGACTTTTCGACTACGATCTGGAAAGTTCTCCAAATATCTAACTCTAGAAGTTTCAAGAAGGTTTGATTCCTATATAAGGCCGGCCGTGAGTTGAATTAGTTGAATCCATTAGTTGACTGAAACTACTGAGTTAGTTGAGATACTGACTGAGTGGAATTACTGACTTGGTTGTCTGTCTGCGAGCATTCAGAGAGTTCCGAAAGCGAAATGTATTGCATTGTCTTTTGCGGCGATTTAGCAGTTGTGTGTCAAGTTTAACTGCAGTTTGTGCTCTATTGTTGTGTATAGAGCTGTTTTGAATCTATTAGAACGAGAAGTCCTGGAGTTGTAAAGGAATCTGAAGAGTTATAGTGGAATAAATTTCCTCAAGTTTTGATCTGCTTTGGCTTCAAGTCTTTCGAACCCACCCACGCAACAACTGGCGTCAGAAGTTGGATTTGAATGCCGATAACCAAAGCAATGGCGGAACAAGATGATAAATTTCAACAGCTTTTTGCTCTCATGCAAGAGATGAAGAAGGGAATATGCGAATGGCGGTAAGAAATGAAAGCGAGTCAAGAAAAGATGAAGAAAGAGATTTTGTCTGGCCAAGAAAAGATTAAGAAAGAGATTTTGTCTGGCCAAGAAAAGATGAAGAAAGATATTTCCTCTGGCCAAGAGGAAATGCAGAAGAATAATGCTTGGATCTCTGCCGGACAGGAGAATTTAAAGGAGTCTTCGAATACGACACCTACTTGGCAGGACATTTCCATCTATAGTCCTACAACAAAGCAATATTGGGCCCTCTGGGACTCTCTCCATATTCGAAATGGCGTGTTGTACGGAAGTTCGAATCTGATGATGGAAAGACATCCCGATGGCAGTTGTTGCTTCCAAGATCTTGAATCACAGACGTTCTTACAGAACTACTTAGCAGTCCAACTGGAGGCTACTTCGGAGTAATGAAGACGTTGCAAAGAGTTCGAGAGCGGTTCTACTGGAGTAAGGCGAGGGCTAACGTGGAGAAGTGGTGCCGATCATGTGATGCCTGTGCAGCCCGAAAAGGACCGAAGAAACGCAGTCGAGGAAAACTGCAACGTTACAACGTGGGAACTCCTTTTGAACGGATTGCGTTTGACATTTTAGGACCACTGCCACGATCTGCTGACGGCAACAGATACCTCCTCGTTGTCATGGATTATTTTACGAAGTGGCCCGAAGCGTATCCTATCCCTGATCAAGAGACTCCCACCTTTGCAGAGATAATGGTTCAGAGCTGGATTTCCAGATTTGGAGTGCCTCTTCAGTTACATTCTGATCAAGGAAGGAATTTTATCTATGCTGTAATGAAAGGACTTTGTGATCTACTTGGCATTGACAAAACACAGACGACGCCTTTACACCCACAGTCGAATGACATTATGGAGAACAGAACCATCCTCAATAACCTCTCAGTGATGGCTTTCAGAAACCAATAGGACTGAGATCAGAAGTTACCTTTGTTTCTTCTGGCCTTTCGCAGCGCTGTCCACGAGACTACCGGCTATTTCCCATCCCAGATGCTCTTCGGTGGTAACCTTCGTCTGCCTTGCGATCTGTTGTTTGGCCGCTCTCCGGATACACATTCATTGCCAGAGGAGTACGTCGAGATTCTCCAGGCACGATTTGAAGCTGTACCCAATTTTGGTCAAGAGTGAATCCACTTGGCGACGGATAAGATGAAGACCAGATACGACACGAAGGCTACAGGACATCAATTCCACGAAGATGACAAGGTTTGGTTCTGGAACCCGAAACGACAAAAAGGACTTTCTCCCAAACTTCAGTCTCACTGGGATGGTCCTTACTCAGTCCTCAACCGACTGATTGATGTCGTGGTCCGAATACGTAAGTCACCAAATTCTAAGCCTAGAGTCGTTCATTACGACAGGTTAGCCCCTTGCTATGGCCATAGTTTGTAATCCCCATAGTGTGTAATCCCTCTAATGTACAAAGTGTATATAGTTATTAAGACCATGGTCACATGTGTATATAAATTGTAAGTTTATTGTTTATTTATTTATTCAGTAATGTTTTTATCTTTCTGTATATAAATTAGTAAGTTTAGTATGTTTTATACTTTAGAAATGAACGCAGAGTGCTTGCAATTGGTTTGAAATTAAGGCTTTCTTTCCGGGAACTGTCTTGCCGGGATGTGCAGTCCTTGAGAGGGGGATAATGTTAAGAATTTCTGTATATTTGTAAATATTTCGTAGCATTAGTTATGTAAAAAAGGAAATTTATATACACTTCGCATAAGACAGTGCAAAAGTTCTGTACTTCGCTTTCCTGCAATGTGTCTCTTAATGCTTGAAAACGAGTTTTACAGAGATATTAATGCTGGAAAACGAGTTTTATAAAGAGCAGGCCATTTAATATTATGGTTAATGGCAATCTCGCCAAATTGGCGATATAGAGCCAAGTTCGCAACGGTTTTGGCGACTAATTTTGGTCGCCAAATTTTGCGAGAATTTGCCAAATATCACCAAACTTGGCGACCATTTGGTAACATTTTTGATCCCCATGTGCCTGTATAGGACTTTTCGACTACGATCTGGAAAGTAGGCTTGGGTGATATATCAATACATCGTCCAAAACCGGTGTGAAATCAACATCATCAAACCGGTGTCACTATTTTCGCATACCCGATACATCACGATCTTTTTCAACGAGAGCGCCATCCTTGCTTAGCACTTTAAGGACGAAGAACCGTGATACCAAGATTGATGAGCGGGGTTTCTAAGATACTATAGAAACGTATTGAAACCGTCGACACCGCGCCGTTTGAAACACGATACTTCAACACATCGCAGTAATCCACCCTGCATATGCGCGGTGTCTCCAAAACTGTGTAGAAACGTACTGTAACAGCTAACACCGCGCTGTTTGAGACGATTTCTATTTGCTTTTGCTGAGGCGATACTTCATTCGCATTCAAGGACGAAGAACCGCGCCACGATTCATGCGCGGTGTTCCTGAGATACTATGGAAACGTATTGAAACCGTCGACACCGCGCCGTTTGAAACGAGTTCCATTTGCTTTTACGCGGTACTTCATCAGCAAGCTCACTTCGTGATAATCCTATCCACCCTACCCTGCATATGCGCGATGTTCCCAATATTGTATAGAAACATAAGGAAAACGTCGACATCGGGCCGTTTGACAGGTGGTGCCAGCAGTCTAGTAATATTGGAGATACGATAAAAGAAGTATTCCTTTGATGTTTGAACACTATTTATGTTGTTCTCTCAACTCTTGGAAAACATTTTTATTTTTATTTAATAGTCATCAGATATAAGACCTTGAAGTCTATTTTTGGGCATTTCCTACACTTTTTGTGTTTCATTTTTGATTTTTTTTTTTTTTTTTTTTTTCATTATTTCTCTAACTTGAAAGAAATAAAGTAGTACGATTTTTTTTTTATCTTGCTATTATTTTATTTTGCTTTATTTATTAACGCAAGAGGATTGCGGTATTCTGGCGTGGTAATTTCTGTCTAGTTCTTACTCAGTTAAGATAATCTGGTTATTTATTACTATGAGCTGTTTGTTATATCTGCCAAAATCAATGGGAACTAGTGCATGGACTAATCACAGTTGTTTCTCTAATTTGATTGCTTAAATACTTATAAACGATTTTTTTCCCATTTACGTTGAAAGATTTTCTCTTCTGACTCGTAAGTAAATAAATGTTTTATAATTTTTTTTTTTTTTCAGTTTGTACAATTTGAATAAAGTTTATTTCCATAAGTATCAATCCAACATTGCTTCTTAAAAATGCTGAAATGCAGATTTTTTGGGCACAAAATAAAGATCATTAGAATTTTAAATGTTAAACAATAAAAATAAAATTAGTGCATATAGTTATATTGTGTATTGTAAGTAATAAAATATTCATTATAAAGTATGTTTTTGATTTAATGATTAAGAATATCCAATAACTAAAGTAACATGTGCACCGCCAGGAAGTGCACTTGTCCTCCACCCCCCTCCTTCCCTGGAAAATAGCAAAGTAATAGAGAAATTGAAAAATCCGGATTAAACCATAATAATAATAACCGGCTTATACCCCCTTGGGTGCTTTGTGTATCTCGCTAAGAATAATTCGTCGCTGCTCATGTTATTTAAAATAAACTTCCTAGAACTATAAAAAATTAAAATGAATTTAATAAAATTTTACAAAGCTAATTAAGCATAACTTTCGGCTATATAGCGTGTTATGAAAATGTTGTTTTGTAGTATTTTGTAAAAAAAATATACACATAGTTAGCATCGCGATGTATCGTGACATCGTGATGTTTTCTTCCCGATATATCACGATGCAGAAATGTTAACATCGCCCAGGCCTACTGGAAAGTACTCCAAATTTCTATCTCTGGAAGTTTCGCGAAGATTGACTTTCCTACATAAGGCCGGCCGTTAGTTGAGTCCGTTAGTTAGTGGAGTTACTGAGTTAGTTATCTCTTAGCAAGCATAGTTCCGAAAGTGAACTGTATTGCATTGTCTTTTGCGGAGATTTTTAGCAGTTGCGTGTATCAAGTTTCTTAACTGCTGTTTATGCTCTATTGTTGTGTAAAGAGCTATATTGAGTCTACTAGAACGAGAAGTTTTGGAGTTGTAAAAGAATCTGCGGAATAAATTTCTGCAAGTTTTGATCTGCTTTGGCTTCAAGTCTTTCGAACCCATCCACGCAACAATACGTTTTCTAGTAATAATAATAACCTTATCAAATGGTTTTGTATTAAACTTACAAAATGTGTTAAAAATAAATGCTTTTGTATTTCAATCATATTTTACTTTCCTGACCAAGAATATTTTAAGAGTATTAGCGAATCGTATGCTTAGGCCGAGCTCTTGGCGTCACTCTCTTGACGTCACTCGAATTGGCGCGTGAATATTCACTTCGCCAATGTTTACTTGAACGACGCTGCTTTGGCACAGAGGCTGCAAGTTTAATAGTGATTCATCATCAACATATTTAGAAACTATTCATAAATCTGTATTTTTTAGATTTAATAATGAATTGAAATAAAGCACCAAAAAGGCCAACCTATGAATTCCAATGCGAAAAGAATAGTGATGAATGTTTTTTTTTTATGTTACTGTTGTGTAAAAGGCAACATAAAGACACTACCGTAAAAATATTTTTTTAATAGCTTTCAACAAATGTAAATATTTCAAGAATCTTTTAAAACATCCAGTTTTAGTGCTGTCTTTAATACAGCGCATATCCATCATTAACAGTTTTTGTGACGCTAAATCTACATATTTAAATTTGCCAGGAAAATTTAATGGATTGTAATTTATATTAAAGTTCCGTTGATAACTTTGCAAATTAATATTTCAATGCGAGAATTCTTCATTCAGGTTATTGAGTTTTGCTCGAGTTTTAACAGTGATTGTGCTTGGCAATCTTGAAAACGAATTTGTAATAACTAAGTAATACAATTTCGGTTTCCAAGTAAAAAAAAAAATACTTTTGTAGAAGCAGTTTTTGAGATAAATTCTGTTTGTAGGTAAGATACTCGAAATGCACAAAGATTTTTAGTTATAATTTCAACTGCAGATTTAGTGATAGAATAGAGCTTAAGATTTTAGCAAAACGTATTGCGATATTTTATTTATTATCATATTAACATTTGGGCACGCGATATTGACCCTTACGGCACACTGGTGAGAAACGTTGTAACACATCTCACGATAATCGAACTCAAACGTACTAGTTGGTTGGTTGTTTTCAGATTACCTGGCGCCGTCAGCAACACGAGGGCTATAATGCGCCGAAACATTCGCCATTAGACAAGCCAACATACATTTACATGCCTTACACGGGACTCGAACCCGCAGTCTAGAAGCTAGCACTATACTGTTTGGTTGGCCTCAAACCTACTAGATTCCTTTCGTTCGAGTGGCCACACTTTCTTTTGTGGAACGAAGATTGACGCGTGGTAACTTCGATTTTGAAAGACAGAATTCTAGCGCTTTGGTTTAGGCGGTTCATGGCTTAGCATGCACTTAATTCTGCATGCTCATGCTTTGCGGTGGAACTTCCTGAAAGCGTTTCATGAAATTAAAACGGTGAGTTAGTTTGTTTATTATTCGTAAATTGCAGTAGTTTTTGTTTATTATTCGTGAATTGCAGTAGTTTTTGTTTATTATTCGTGAATTGTAGAAGTGTAAAGGTAGCATGCTTAGAGGTTAGGTTGATGTCTGTCCTTTCTCAAGTTCAGGTAAATTGTAATTCTATTGATGTTATGTTAATAATTTAGCTTCATCTCAGTGAACTTTGTTGATAAGCCTTCTTTTTTATTATGTCCGTGAGGAAAACACAACTCAATGTTAGAAGACATATTTAATTAATTTTCTCAAGTAGTAGGGCAGAGCAACCAGGCGTTACATGCAATGAGTTCGGAAGATTCTGTAGCTCCTCGAAATCTGTTTTCAAAATGAATTAAGCCGGTATAGTGGTTAGCTTCTAGACCGCGATGTTGCAGGTTCGAGTCCCGTGTAGTGTTGTAAATGTATGTTGGCTTGTCAAATTACGAATGTTTCGTGTTGCTGACGGCGCCAGATAATCAACCAATCAAAATGAATTAAAAAGATTGTTGCAGAGGTCGATTGAGAGTTTTATGGCTTTTCTCCTTCTCAAAAAGAAAATGTGAAGTTCCTCTTGCTTGATAGACCCTTCCTTTTCCAAATTTGCTTCATTAATAAAATAGTTGGAAAATCCATCAGTCGATTTAAAATTTCTTAAATTAATTTGTGTATCATCTCAACCATCTCTAATTTGAAGCGGGATATTTCAATGTCGACTCTTTACTTGCCAGATTTACTTGGGACATTCCTGGTTTTTTTTTTGGTTTTTTTTTAATTTTATCCAGTTCGATTTTGTCATTTTGACAGTGATGACGATTAGGTGACAATAATAGTCAAAAGTGGGTATGAATCGGTGGAAAAAACAAACTGCAAAATAGGGTGGTCCAAAATATCGAAGGTCAAAATTTGTTTAGTCCTACCCTCTCATTTTGTTCCAATGTTGTAAAAAATAAATCGGACCAAATTTAAGAACATTTCATTGATATTAAGAGGTAGCTCAATGTATTGACAGAAACTGAAATGCAAGATTTGTATACATATTTTATGAAATATATTTTTAACTTTTTCAACTGGGCCAGTAATTACCTCAAAAGAGGTATATTGGTAAAAAAAGCTTTAGATAGAACGAAAGTTTATGATGCTTCAAAAAGAGTTACAAGATTCTCTGACAAACACTAAAGATGAAGGGTTCCCACTCTCATTAAAAGTGCTTAATATTTTTGAACTTGTTTTCAAGGCCTTGAAAGTCCTTGAAAATGCTTAGAGGTCCTTAAAAGTCCTTAATTTTTGCGGATGTTAAACTGCAAACTTTATAAAATACGACTTTGACTTGCTATCCCTGTGTGACGCTACTTATCTGCACCGTATCAAAATTATCTGACATATTTGTATTATGCATCCACTAACTTGTAACTTTTTTAGTAGAATATACTTTATTAAAAATTTTTAAATAGACGATGCCTGAAAACAAATTTTCAAAGGTCCTTAAAAACATTATTTAGGTCATTAAAAGTCATTGATTTTCATTTTGTGATTTGAAAGTGGGAACCTTGACTAGTTTTTCTGATGCAACTTTGGATAATTCGTCATTTTTGCAGTGCAATAGTGATTTTATCAAATTAAAATCATGGCATGGTGTATTTTGAGGTGAAGAAACTGTCATCCAATACAAATACACATATCTCTTGGAATGAACTAAGAATCAAGAGTACAATAGTTTTGATTTCCATCGGAGCACATTATCTAATTGTATACATCACAAACAGAATGTTAAAACTTTAATTAGTTCATTTTTAATTAATTAATATTTTACAAAACGATTTCTAATAGGGCTACAGCTCTAAAATTTTCAACGTATTTTGGCCTTCTAATTAGATTTAAAAAAAAACAATTTTTATTTATTATTTTTTTAATGAATTAACAAATATTTTCGAAACAATTTGTAATTGGGCATTTCTGGTACATTTCTGAAATTTTTAACACAAGTAGTTTTAGCCTTCTAATTGGACTGACAAAAAGAATGTGGAAATTTTAATTTGTTTTTCAATTAATTTTTTAACAAAAAGCGACTTCGAATAGGCCTAGATCTCTGAAAGTTTCAGCATAAGTAGTTTTAGCCTCTAATTTTGCTTTCCACAAACACGTTTTAAAATAATCTTATAGGGGTGTTGTATTATTGTATTAACGGGGAATTTTTTTTCTTGACAAGGGAGAGGCTTCCAATATTAAGTTTAGATAAATTAGATTTTAGTGAGTGAAGCGAGCTTATGCTTACGCAGCAATGAACCTTTCAGCGAGCGAAGCGAGCCTATGCTTACATAGCAATGAACCTTTTAACGAGTGAAATAAGCCTGTGTTTATTGTCCATGGACTTTTCAGCGAACGAAGCGAGCTCGATTTTGCGTAGCGATGAACCTTCCTGCGAGCGAATCGCCAAAAACTGGATCCTGTACACGAATGACAGATTTCCGCAACGCGAGGCCTCACAGCTAGCTAAAATATTGTACATGTTAAAATTGAAGCACGCGGGTATTTAGCTAGTACTAAAATATAACACCCTACCTCAGTCCCTAAGGCTTCTTACACAGTGGAGCCGGGATGGGTGCTTAGGGTACTTACACAGTGGAGTGTATGTTTGTGCCTTCTGGGGAAATCTGCAGAGGCCTAATAAACTAACTTGCCGTCATCCAATCGCTTTGAAACTTGACAGATAGATTTGATGTCGATCGAGGTTACTAAAAGATTGCTTTTACACTACTTTTTCTATCGGGATATTAATAATTTCACTTGCCGTCATCCAATCATTCCAACATTTTACAGATGGAATGAAATCTTATCGACAGCGAATGTATCAAGTTTTAGGGGTTTGCACTGTCACTAAATGGTCACTTTTACACACGTTTCTATCTTCGGGATACTAATAAACCAACTTGCTGTCATCCAATCACTCTGATATTTAACAAATTTATTCGTTGCCACTAAGGCTGCACCCTATGAAATTTTGGAGTTGTCACTAAAAGACCGCTTTTACACGCTCTTTCTATAATTGCTTCGGAATATGAATAAACCAACTTGCCGTTATCCAATTACACTGAAATTTGATGGGTAGATTCGTTGTCGATACGGTTGCACTATATCAAGTTTTGGTGAGTGCCACTGTCACTAAAAGGCCGCTTTTACACATGCTTCTTTAAACCGTTTTGGAATATGAATAAACCAACTTGCAGGGAAACAATTGTGCTGAACTTTGATAAATACATTCTTTGTAGGTAAAGATTGCATTCTATCGAATTTTGGGGGTTACTACTGTCGATAACAGGCCGCTTTTACACACGATTTAATTGCAGCTTGGATTACAAATAAACTTACTTCCCGTCATCCAATCGAACAGAAACTTGGATGGTACACTCGTTGTCTATGATAATTTTTTTCTTATCAAGTTTTGGGACTGTTACATAAATGCCGCTTTCTATTGCCTTACTTCAAACCTATAAGCTTTTACTCACGTTCTATTATCCAGATACTAAGCTCTATTCAAACATGTTCAATTTGGCGATTTTTAATGAATGAAACCTTCCCCTATTAAATTTGACGAGCAAGATCTTCGCACAGCGAAAATCTTGGCAAATCGACTTGTTGTGGATGATGATGCATTCAATCAAGTTTTGGTGGAAAAAAAAATTATTAAATAATTCGGAGTGGATGTTTTCTTAATTTTGATAGTGTTTGACAACTACAATCTTAGTTCAATAAGTTGCAATTGGCACATGAAAAATGTTTGCTTTTTTAAGGGTTATTTTTAAATATTTAATATTAACTTCGATTTTGTGTGCCTGATGCCGGGATAATCTGCTCACTTGCCATCATTCGATCGGGCTGAAACTTGTATTCGGTGTCGCATTCTATCGAGGCTGTCACTAAAAGGCAGCTTTTATACAGGCTTCCATTTCGGCTTCAGAGGACTAATTAACCCACTTGCCGTCATTCAGTCGAACTGAAATTTAACAGATAGATTAGTTGTCGATGAGAATGCAGTCTATCAAGTTTTCGTGACTATAAGACCGTTTTTATACACGTTTTAATTACTGTTTCGGAGGACTAATTCACCCTCTTGCCGTCATCCAATCGAGTTAAAACTCGACAGGTAGATTAGTTGCCAATAAAAACGCATTATATTAAGGTTTTCGGGTTGTCACTAATGGGTCGCTTTTACACAAGCTTCCATTTCGGTTTGTAAGCTCATTGACTTATTTATGCAAAATAACGGCTTATTAAAGTGGAACCACAACGAGCATCCTTTTGACATGAGGGACACAGAATATCAGGTGGATATATTCAACACTAAACAACAATCATCATCCAATAGAGCCCTGCAGATATGAACGCAATCAATCGAGGTTTTGTGGCTGTCACTAAAAAGCCACTTTTACACGCGATACTATATAACTACGGTGGGGGACAAATTCACCCTCTTGCGGTCATCCAATCGATCTAAAACTTGACAGATAAACTAGTTGTCGATGACAATGCATTCTGTCAAGTTTTTGAGGTAATAAAAAGTTTGTCAAAGCATGGAATTGTTATTTTTCTTTAAGAAGCGACAAATGGAATGAAAAATATTTTTTAAAAATGTCAGGATAGGAATGCGCAATACCTATTTGCTACACTCATGTGCAATATCTACTTACAATACTTATGTACAAAACCCATTTGGAATACCCATGTGCAATACACCTATTTGCAATACTCATGTGCAATACCTACTTGCAATAATCATGTGCAATACCGATTTACAATAATCATGTGCAATGCCGATTTGCAATACTCATGTGCAATATATACTTGCAATACTCATATGCAATACTCATGGGCAGTATCTATTTGCAATACTCATGGGCAGTATCTATTTGCAATGCTCATGTGAAATGACAATTTGCAATACTCATGTGCAATATCTACATGCAATACACATGTGCAATACCTATTTGGAATACTTATGTGCAATACACATACACAATACTCATGTGCAATACCTATTTGCAATACTCATGTGCAATATCTACATGCAATACTCGTGTGCTATACCTATTTGAAATACTCATGTACAATGTCTATTTGCAATACTCGGGTGTAATTTATACTTGCAATACACATGTACAATACCTATTTGTAATACTCATACGCAATACCAAGTTGCAACAAGCATTTGCAGTATACACGTTTGCAGTACACATGTGTAATAACTATATGCAATACACATTAACGCTAATAATCTCAATTTCAGAAAAATCCTCGATATAAAGCAGCAACGTTGCCGCACTGTAACAATTCCTCTCGATTTCTATCTGGATTGAAACAGTCAGCTCTTTTTGTGAGGCACATCGCACCCGTGTAACATAATAGTAAATATTCGCGATACTTATTGCTTGCAATATTTTAATGGTTTTAAAGTACTCATTTTTTTTGTAGTGAAATATCTGAAAATCAAATTGTTGTCAATTTTTTCGAAAATTAATTCCTTATTATCGAAGATGCAGTTCAAGGCTGTAATCTATTTCAACAAATAAAAAAGAAGTAAAATGGAAAGAGAGTTTAACTAATTTCGACGTTATTTCAATGGTAATACGATTAATAAAAAAAAAGTGTTTCTGCTTTGGGGACATTCATTTTGCTAAATAAACAAATTCTTCTGATTATTTATACCGGTTTTTTTCTCAAAATTCTATTTCTGATCATGTTTTTAATGTTATAGAGGAAATTTTTGCATACTTTAAGTGAGATTAAAAACTAATTATAAAAATCTTTTATTTAGGTTAATATTTTTATATATTTATAAGAAGCTTATAAACGGAGATGGCATATATGATACGAGTGGACTACACTTTCAATTTAAATTTATAACTTGGCGTAATAACCATTTAATTCATTAGAGACAATTCGCATTTAATTCCCTGTGCATTCTTTTGTACTGCGAATATGATAATCTTCATTTTGCAACTAAAGTTGATAAATTAATTAAGGATAATATTTTGAATTTATTACTTGGTATCCCATTGGTCAAATGAAACCAACAGATTTTGTAGGGAATTAGTCTATACACTTACTAAATCCCTTGAATTTCAGACAATTGTTACTGTCCCAACAGGTAACATATTGTTTGAGGAAAATAACAAACAATTGCACACATGCAGGTTTAACGGGAATCAAATAGAGCTTCAATTTCTTTACTTAATTCGTACGATCCTCTCAGCATTAATTTCACATTTTTATGAATATGACAAACACTAAGCACTTCCCCCTGTAAAGGCACTTATTTCATCACATATCAGCAAACTTGGAAATCCCAATTATAAAATATGGCCCCACTCATTTAACAAAATAATTAAATGTTCAACATTTAATTTAAAAAAAAAATACGCAATTTACATTCAGTTTCCTGTGCATATATTTTTTTATTATTATTATTTGGTTGTTTGTTTTGTACCCTCAACTATCTGTTTTTTTTTTTTTGTTTTTTTTTAATAAAAACGCGAAATAGAGGCGAGACCTACAGCTTAACGTAGATTCCGAACTACAACGAACATTAATGGTTAACGCAGGATTCGAATCTGGCACCTTTGGCATGCAAGAACAGAGAGCTAACCCCACAGTCATCAGGTGAACCTTTTACATTGGCGATTATCGTACGAAGTTAAGGTTTGCATTTAAATTTATAACCAACAGATTTTGTAGAGAATTAATGTATGAAGAAAATATTTTTTTTGAGGGGGGGGGAGCCCTTTTTTAGATATCGAAGGTCAAAGATCAAAATGTTTCTCCTTAAAATGAAATTTTTTAAAATTAGATGCAAATGATGCATCATAAGAGAGCCCAAATATTCAGCTTTTTTTTTTTTATATATCAAAAGCAATGTTCTATGATAATTAGGGACAAATTTGTAAAAAAAGAAATGCGAAATTTTGACCCTTATTTATACCGTATTTTAGAAACCAAGCGATATTCAAACCTAATATTGTCCATTTTTTCTTTTCACTATGAATCCAACAAGTGATTGTATTAATTCTGACTGGTTGAAAATGTCACTTTTTTTGTGTTGATTTGACCCCATACTTACTTCCTCGATAGAATGAAACAAAATCGACTTAGAAAATATTTTTTAAAGAAGGCGCTTTGGAATCCAACAGTGGTATACAAAATAAAAAAATTCCAAACTTATGGAAAAATTACAAATTTTGCGTAAAGTTCCAAATTTTCGTAAAAATAATTTCAAATTTTGCGTAACATTCCAAATTTGAGTAAGAAATTCCAAACTTGCGCAAGATGGAAAAAAAAAAAAACTCCAAACGATTTTAAAGGAACAAAATTGAAATTAATTTTTTCAAAAGCATTAAATTGAAAGAAGGCGCTTTGGAATCCAACAGTGGTATGCGAGATAAAAAAAAAAGAAACTGTTTTAATGGGGGCACGTGAATGGCATCGCCCTTGACTGCGAAACCGGTCCACTCTGAGTCCGATGCATGATGTGGAGTGTCGTCGTCTTCTTCGCTTGTGCCGCCGCAGCAAAACCGGAGCAGGTGCACATCGCACTTGGAGGTGAGTGACGACATCAACCAACTTTTTGTACAAAATCCTTTACATTTGTGGATGTTTGTCTGCGGAGGCCTAATTGAACCCCCATCCAATCGGACTGAAACTTGGCAGTTAGACAATGCATTCTATCCAATTTTGGGACTGTTACTAAAACGTCACATTTACGGACTACTAATAAACCAACTTGCCGTCATCCAATCGCGCCCATTTAAATGAAGAAACTCTTTCGTTTTGCCAAATTTTATTAATTAAATAAATAAAGGAAAGAGTTTTTTCAATGTTTGGTTAAATGCTATTTCGGCGGCAAGCTAGTTTATTAGTAAAATTTGATCGAACTTACCTGCCGACAAACTTAATATAAATGATTCAAATATATTATCACAAAGCTGAGACCAGTGGCATATTTCTGCTTCTATGACAAAAAGTGTTCCATTAGTTAATATTTTTACATCTGTGCAGTCAGCAAATAAACAAGCCCGAATTCAAAATCACCCCCCCCCCCCAAGTTATTTTAGGGCTTTTGCTTGAAGCCATTTTAAGTTGAAAACCTAATTGAAAATATTAAAAAAGAGTTTATTTTGACCAGCACAAGTTTCGGGGAACCCAAAATTTGGAGATGAGGCCTTGCTCAATCAAGATTTTCACCGAAACCATTGAATTTCTTGTTCCATTTTCTTCTGCCGATAAAATTCTCTTAGATGGGGAAGCCATTTAGAAACTACTCTGTACAAAACCTTCAAGTTTGGTGAATAAGTACGAAAAGGCTTAAAATTGCGTTGCATTTTCCACCTCTAAGAGTAAATGAAAACGAATGAAATTCCTCTTAAATTATAAAGTCACTTTACTTAATGAGTTGCACATTTCTTGGAGCACCGAAGAGTGCTTTTTCTTTAAATCTTGCTACTTCAATATTAGCGCATTAGTTTAAAACCCGTATTTTCCTGTGGTGGGGCATAGAATTTTAAAAATAAAATTAATTTTCTGTCGCTTCATGAAGTGATATTGGGGGTTTTCTACAAAGTAACATTTCCCTGCAATTTCTAAACGACAATCTTTGCAACAAAATATTTAAGAATGAAATTAACCAAATTTATATAATAAACTTAATTAATTATTAAGAGAAAGTTAGTTAAGGAAAAGTTTAAAGTTAGCAACTTAAAAATATTAAAGCTAAATTTTAAGGGCGTACGATACCAAAAATTATATAAAAAAAACTTTATTTATAAATATTTTTATTTCAAAAATTTATCTTCTGTATAAAAGATAATTATTTTCTTTGAGATAATTCTTTTTTAAATATTGTGTTTAATTATTAAAAAAAAAAAAAAAAAAACACGAAAAATCAATTTACCAATTTACGTTCAAGCGTTTTTTTTAAGTCAAGAAAAAAAAATCAAATTGAAAGCTTTCTGTAATACATAACCCCAAATATCTCAAATTTAAAATATTGGAGTATTTGATTTTTTTTTTTCTTCATGTTATCCTTTAAACTAATATTATATCTTAAACAGAATTAAAAAAAAAAAAAAATCTTTTAAGATGAATGTAAGATGAAACTAGCTGAATACCCCTGCTGTTCTACGAAATTTTACCATGTACATTTTTGCAATCAAAAGACATTAATTTATTTTATACTTCAGACGCTTGCTTCCATTTCGATCCCTACAATTTTAATTATCAAAATAGGAACTTTCCTTTGTTGATATATTTTCCAAAATTAATAATTGAGAATATATTAAAATGTCCCTCGTTTAGAACCCTTTGGATATTTTTAATAATTTTAACTAATAACTAATTTTTAATAACTAATTTCTTCTATATTTGCTATTCGTAACTTTTGCACCAAATATCAGAATTGTGATAACATTGGAAGTGGGTCATTTTGGATATCCCTCGTTTGGAACGTTTAACCCCTTTTCCACCTTTTAAAGAGGGTTAAATCGAGATTGGAATAGCTTACTTTTTCTATGTTTGACATAGCTGGTATTTGCACCAATTTTCAAAGTTGTGGCCAAATGAGAAGTGGGACATTCGAATATCCTTCTTTTAGAACGTTTAACTCCTTTTCGACCCCTTAAAAAGGGTTAAACGAGATCGGAATAGCTTACTTTTTCTATGTTTACTATTGTTAATATTTATTCCAATTTTCAGATTTGTGACCAAATGGGTAGTGGGACATTCGAATATCTCTCGTTTAGAACGTTTAACCCCTTTTCCACCCCTTAAAGTGGGTTAATCGAGATCGGAATAGCTTACTTTTTCTATGTTTACCATTGTTAATATTTGTACCAATTTTCAGAGTCGTGGCTGTGACATAGGCTGTGTTATAGCTGAATTAGTGATGAGTGAGGGCTTTGCCTTATATATATAGAAGATGTTCTGGCGATAAATCGATTTGAATTCTGAAAAACACTCGAAAAACGAAGTGAGTGATGTTGAAATAACTTTCGGGGTGTTCTAATCAACGGAGATAAAAACATTATTCTTTTAAGAAATATATTTTTTCAAAATATATATATATTTTCATTTTTTGACAGAATTTTAGTACTGTACCCCTTTCAATGCATTTATTGTTAACATCAGTCATTGTTAAAGAAACGGAAATTTATGAGCTTCCTTAACCCCCTAACTGTAACTTAAAGAGATCTAAAATCGACATAAAACTTTCAGCAAATCAAAACTTCCTTCCCGTAATTTGTAATGAATTCTCATCTTTATTCTCCTTACTTACCCCTAAAAGCGCAGATATCAAGCAGTTTTTAGGAAATAGTTCTTGTTAAATGTAAAAATTACTAAACAACACACATATTTTTTTTTACCCATATTGTATATTTTATCCATATATAGCATTCAGTAAAAAAAAAAAAAAAAAATCGCGTTTCTTTCTTTCACCCCCCCCCCCATCCCTCCATGTTTTGAAACATTTTGATTTCGTAAAAGAGATCTAGAAAAAATGACGGTCTGTGGACAATATAACTCCCGCACAAATTAACATACGATATTCAAATTTGGTGTGCGGGGTGGCCATGGGACTCACCATTAAGGTTTTCGTTAAATTCTGTAATTGCTAAAAAACGGCTTTAACGATTTCGATCAAAATCGCTGTGGTAATCCCTCTGAAGGCGTTCTAAACATTCCCACCTCCGAAATTCCCGTAAAAATGAGATAAAAGTGTAAGAAACGACTGAGCGACTTGAGCATCGCCCATCAACGATGGAATTTTTTTTTGTGTTTCGCGCACAAGAAATGACAATGCAATGTATATCGAATAAAATCACCATTTTTTGCCATTTTGACGTGTTTTTTTCCCCCCTTCTTTGCTCATGTAAAAATTGTTGCCAAAAATATCCCTAAACTAGTCACCTTTATTTAATGAGAGTGAAAATATGGAACTCAAATGTTAATGTAGTTAAAGTATAATTGAAAGTTGCGCGATGTTGCACGACTCTAGTTATTATACGAATGCATCATGTGACGTTTTACAAAACGAACTTCTTGTGGTAGGGGCAAAATTACCTCAATATGTTTCTGTCTCTCTTGGCTCGATGTTTTTTTTTTTTTTTTTTTTTTTTTTTTTTTTTTTTTATGAATATACGATGAGCTCGAGAGAGGAATCTTCTATTCTTATATTTTGTGTGTATCAATGAGATAATTAGAGTTCCTAACTTCCCAAATTTGACTCTTCAAAATTGGGATTTCCAAAAGAAGTGATAATTAAGATAAATTTTCTTTTCAAATGAATAATTTAAATTTTATAGTTTTTGATTCTCAAAAGCCAGGAATAGGGATAGAGCCGGTATCATTTTTTAAACGTTATTTTGTTAATTTCTTAGGAATAAAATTTTATTAGTAGAAGCAATAAAAAAATTAGGGTTTTAGTTTTGACGTTAACATTAAAGTAGCACGAAAAAAAAAGCATTTGAATAATTTTCCGTAAATAGCAAAATAATGCATCTCTTTCATTTCAGTATTTATTAAAACATTTTACATTTGGATCTTTACTATAACTAAACTCCAACTTAACTAGAGATCAGTAAGAAGAGTAAACCGGTTTCAGCAGCGGTGTGATTCCATTCTTATGTGACGTCATCGAACTGCAGGGAGGTGGGATAAACCGTGTTGACTGATTATTGCTAAAATTTCTAGCCTAATTAAGTAAACATTCGAAAAAAAAGCCCTATTTTTAGGTGAGGGAATCGATACTGTTGCGTTGTACGGGTTCGAAAGATTTGAAGCCAAAAATCAGATCAAAACTTGCAGAAATTTATTCCAAAATAACTCTTCACAGTTCTCTTACAGCTCCAGAACTTCTCGTTCTAGTAGACACAATACAGCTCTTTTCACCTCAATAGAGCACAAAACAGCAGTTAAAAACTTGACAAACAACTGCTAAATCGCCGCAAAAGACAATGCAATACAGTTCGCTCAGTATCTCCAGTCAACTAATTCAGTGACTCAAAATCCACGAACTAACTCAAGTCAGGAATACAGCTCTCATAATGAACGTTGAGAAACAACTCACTCAGTGATTCAAAATCAACTAACTGACTCACTCACGGCCGGGTTTATATAGGGGAGGCTGCGAATCTTCACGAACCTTCTAGAGAGAGAAATTTGAAGAACTTTCCGGATTGTAGTCGAAAAGTCCTTATACATGTATATGGGATACATGTACCGAAAATGTCACCAAATGGTCGCCAAGTTTGGCGACATTTGGTGATTTCTCGCCAAATTTGGCGACAAAAATTAGTCGCCAAAACCGTCGCCAACTTGGCTCTATCTCGCCAATTTGGCGAGATTCCCATTACCATAATGTTAAATGCCCTGCCCCTTGAAACTCGCTTCCCAGAGTTACCTCTGTAAAACCCGCTATCAAGCATTGGGAGGCTCATTGCTGGGAAACAAACCATTGCATTGTCTTATGCGAAATGAACATAAATTTATTTATTTACAAAATTAACACTACGAAATATTTACAAATATACAAAAATTCGTAACATTGCCCCCCTCCCAAGGACTGCACGTCCCGGGCAGTACAGTTCCCGGAAAGAAGGCTCACTTTCAATGCAATAGCAAACACTCTGTGTTCATAACTAAACTATAAAACTTACTAATTTAAAGACAGAAACATTACTGAATAAATAAATAAATAATTAAATAAACAATTAAATAAACAATAAACTTAAAAATTTATATACACATGTGACCATGGTCTTAATAAGTCTTAATAACTATATACACTTTGTACATAAGGGGATTACAAACTATGGGGATTACACACTTTGGGGATTACAAACTATGGGAGGACTGAGAAAGGAGTGGGACTGAAGTTTGGGAGAGAGTCCTTTTTGTCGCTTCGGGTTCCAGAACCAAACCTTGTCACCTTCGTGGAATTGATGTCCTGTAGCCTTCGTGTCATATCTGGTCTTCATCTTATCCGTCGCCACGTGGATTCGCTCTCGGGCAAAATTGTGCACATCTTCAAACCGTGCCTGAAGATCCTCGACGTATTCCTCTGGCGATGAAGGTGTATCCGTAGGGCGGCCAAGCAACAGATCGCAAGGCAGACGAAGATTACGACCGAAGAGCATCTGGGATGGGGAATAGCCGGTAGTCTCGTGGATAGCGCTGCGAAAGGCCAGAAGAAACAAAGGTAACTTCTGATCCCAGTCCTGTTGGTTTCTTGAAACCATCAGTGAGAAGTTATTGAGGATGGTTCTGTTAAACCTCTCCACCATGCCATCCGACTGTGGGTGTAAAGGCGTCGTCTGTGTTTTGTCAATGCCAAGTAGATCACAAAGTCCTTTCATTACAGCAGAGGTAAAATTCCGTCCCTGATCAGAGTGTAACTGAAGAGGCACTCCAAATCTGGAAATCCAGATCTGAAACATTACCTCTGCAACGGTGGTAGCCTCTTGATCAGGGATAGGATACGCTTCGGGCCACTTCGTAAAATAATCCATGACAACAAGGATGTATCTGTTGCCGTCAGCAGATCGTGGTAGTGGTCCCAAGATGTCAAACGCAATCCGTTCAAAAGGAGCTCCCACGTTGTAACGTTGCAGTTTTCCTCGACTGCGTTTCTTCGGTCCTTTCCGGGCTGCACAGGCATCACATGATCGGCACCACTTCTCCACGTCAGCCCTCGCCTTACTCCAATAGAACCGCTCTCGAACTCTTTGCAACGTCTTCATTACTCCGAAGTGGCCTCCAGTTGGACTACTATGAAGTTCTTTAAGAACGTCTGGGACTCGGGATCTTGGAAGCAATAGCTGCCATCGGGATGTCTTTCCATCATCAGATTCGAACTTCCGGTACAGCACGCCGTTTCGAATATGGAGGGAGTCCCAGAGGGCCCAATATTGCTTTGTCGTAGGACTAAAGGTGGAAATGTCCTGCCAAGTATGTGTCGCATTCGAAGACTCCTTTAAATCGATTAAAGGCTTGATGTCAGGATCTCCCAATTGGTCTTTTCTGACTTCTCCGTCACTCCACGGTCTGGATCCGATGAAGTTGAAGATGTAACTTGGCGTATTACCGGATTGATCAGTCCGTAACTCGCCTCAACCCTGGAACAATATCGGCAGCTCTCTGAGCAGGGTTCTTGAAATTTAGAAGCCAGGTCAACGATGCATGATCCGTACGGAGCAGGAATTTCCTGCCGTAGACGTAATGATGGAAATGCTCTACGGCTTTAATTATGGCGAGCAACTCTCTCCTGGTGACACAGTAATTCCTCTCCGGTTTAGATAGGCACCTACTCCAATATGGTACGACTCGTTCTTGGCCGTCTATTTCTTGGGACAAAACAGCACCGACACTCTCGTTGCTCGCATCCGTGTCAAGAATGAATTGTTTATCGGGCTGAGGATACGTCAGGATAGGTGCAGATGTTAAAGCCTCCTTCAGTTGGTCAAATGCATCCTCACAGTCTTTCGTCCACAAGAATTTCTGCTTGCTCTCTGTCAGTCTGTGAAGGGGTCTTGCGATGTAAGAAAAGTCCTTCACGAATCGTCTATAGTAGGTGCAAAGCCCCAGGAAACTCCTCAACTGATGTACATCTTTGGGGCATCTCCACTCTTTAACTGCCGACACTTTTTCTGGATCTGTGCGTACACCCTCGGCAGAGATGACATGTCCGAGGTAGGTCACTTCATGTCGGAATAACTTACATTTGGCCGGACTTAACTTCAAGTTGGCGTCTTTTAATTTCCCCAGCACCTTCCTAAAATTTTCAAGATGTTCCTCGAAACTTCGCCCGACGATAATGATGTCATCGAGGTAAACGAGACAGGCTTCGTAGGAAAGACCTCTTAGCACTGTTTCCATGAGGCGTTCGAATGTTGCTGGAGCATTGCATAATCCAAATGGCATCACCTTGAACTGCCAAAGTCCTTGACCGGTTGTGAATGCTGTCTTCTCTTTGTCATCAGGGTGTATCTCAACTTGCCAATATCCACTCTTTAAGTCTAGGGTCGAAAACCACTTGTTTCCAGAAAGAATGTCCAGAGTGTCATCAATTCTGGGAAGAGGGTAGCTGTCCTTCTTCGTAACATCGTTCAACCTCCGATAATCGACGCAAAATCTAGTTGAACCATTCTTCTTCCGAACCAGGACGATGGGAGAGGCCCAAGGGCTGGCTGAAGGTTCAATCACGTCGCTATCTTGCATTTCTTTTAGAAGACTTCCTACCTCTTCCTGTTTGGCAAACGGTAGTCGTCTTGGGTGTTGCTTGATAGGTGGGTGGTCTCCTGTATCAATTCTATGCTGCGTCAAACTTGTTCGTCCTACATCCGAAGATGTGCGGGAAAAGACATCTTGGAATTCTTGGATGACTAGTTGTGCAGCACTTCTTTCTACGTTGTTTAACGGTGCATTCTGCAGTAGCTCTGATGTTAAGTTTTCTGAAGACACAGTGGCTGGAAGATTGGTAGTTCGATTTATGCAAGTTACGGGAGTACAGGTGGCTAACACTTCACCTTTCTTAATGACTTTCACTTTATCATTCACATTGGCGACCCTCACAGGTATGGCAGTCCTTGAAAGGTCGACGAGAGTTGAAGCTACCAGTACTCCTTTGGGGCTGTTGTGGTTTTCAGGGTATTCCATTATGCCATATCGGAAACTTTTATCTTCAGCTATGTATCCAGGAAGTAATAATTCTGTTCTTGCGGGTAATGTGATGTCATTTTGAGCTATTATTTGATGTACGGATTTAACTTCACTATCTTTGATTCCAAATAACGCTATGTCTTCAGAAATTGAATGCAGCTCATTATTTTTAAAGTCTAAAGAAAAATTATATTTCCTTAAAAAGTCCAGTCCGAGTATACAAGTGTCCATAATGTCCGCCACATATGCCGTGTGATGATAAGAAGCACTCCCGAACGTGATGTTGATGTTCATTTTTCCATGGATGTTGATTTTATCGCCGGACACAGTTTGGAGGGTAACGCAGGGCGGGGTCCAGATTAGTCTTCCATCCAGTTGTTGAGCCAAATCTTTCCGGATGATGGTCACATTGGCTCCAGTATCGATGATCATATTGCAGGGAACTCCATTTACGTGTCCCATGATGAAGAGTCCATTACTGCCGCCACTCATTGCAGAAATTTGTAGAGCTCTAAGATGGGGCTTCTCAACAACTGGCAACCTCCGCCCCGCGAGATGGCCAGAATTTAGTTTTCCTCCTCCCTTCTGGGAGCGGTCTTGGCGGGATAGGCAGTTTCTCCGTATGTGGCCCTCGCCTCCACAGTTCCAGCACTTCAGGCTCTGCTTCTTTTCCGGAGTATTTCGTCTCAAGTTACTGACTTGTATTTGCAATTCATCCAAACGAGCAGCAATTTGTTCTGGCTCCTGTATAGTAGCAGTCCTGATAGGATGGCGTTCTTTACGAGTTGCTTGCTGGGCTGCCTCGTACTTCATGGCGTATACTAAAGCACTTTTTAAATCCTTGATATCTGCCATTCGTAGGGCCTTCTGTATCTCTACGTCCCTGATGCCATCGACGAAGTACTGTAGAGAAAGGATTTCTCTCGTTTCAGCCGGGCAGTCTGAAAAGGCGAGATGGGAGAGCCTTTCAACATCCATGGCGAGCTCCTGGAGTGTTTCGGTAGGCTTCTGTTGGCGAGATTTCAGCTGCAGCCTGCTGTATTCTTTCACACATTTCTCGCCAAACCGCATTTCTAATGCACTTGAGAGGGCGTCGAAGTCCAAGCGTTGTTCTTCGGAAAGCGTTTGTAGTATATCTGCAGCTTCAGCTCGCAGAGATGCAGCTAACTGGCAGGCTTTTGTCACGGAGTCCCATCCGTTGGCGTTGGCGACAATTGTGAATTGAGTTTTATACACTTGCCAGGAAGATTTTCCATCGTAAGTCGAAAGCTTGATTGAAGGTCGGGTGGTAATTGGTACACATCTCAAATCTTCCGAAATAGTTCTGCTCGTCAGTCTCTTCTCTAACATTTGGTCTATCTTTTCTTCTATCTCACCCAAATTTTCTTCTAAATTCTTTTCCAGAATCTCCATCTTTCTCTCCAAATCATTAAACTTGAATTCTACATTCTCGACTTTCCCTTCTAAACTATTACATTTCTTTTCGAATTTGTCTTCGATTTGTTTCACACTTTCTTCCATAGTTGCTAAAAGATGATTCTTTAATTCCTCCTGTCCGGCAGAGATCGCAGAAATATTCTTTTGCATTTCCTCTTGGGCCGCTTTCATTTCTTCTTGACTCGCTTTCATTTCTTCTCGCCCTTCGGATATTTCCTTCTTCATCTCTTCTTTGCCAGAGAACATCTCTTTCTTCATTTCTTTCTGCCCTTTGGACATTTTCTTCTCCATTTCTTGCATGAAAGCAAAAAGCTGTTGAAATTTGTCCTCTTGTTCCGCCATTGCTCTGGTAATCGGCATCAAATCCCACTTCTGACACCAGTTGTTGCGTTGTACGGGTTCGAAAGATTTGAAGCCAAAAATCAGATCAAAGCTTGCAGAAATTTATTCCAAAATAACTCTTCACAGTTCTCTTACAGCTCCAGAACTTCTCGTTCTAGTAGACACAATACAGCTCTTTTCACCTCAATAGAGCACAAAACAGCAGTTAAAAACTTGACAACAACTGCTAAATCGCCGCAAAAGACAACGCAATACAGTTCGCTCAGTATCTCCAGTCAACTAATTCAGTGACTTAAAATCCACGAACTAACTGACTGACTCACTCACGGCCGGGTTTATATAGGGGAGGCTGCGAATCTTCACGAACCTTCTAGAGAGAGAAATTTGGAGAACTTTCCGGATTGTAGTCGAAAAGTCCTTATACATGTATATGGGATACATGTACATGTACCGAAAATGTCGCCAAATGGTCGCCAAGTTTGGCGACATTTGGCGATTTCTCGCCAAATTTGGCGACAAAAATTAGTCGCCAAAACCGTCGCCAACTTGGCTCTATCTCGCCAATTTGGCGAGATTCCTATTACCATAATGTTAAATGCCCTGCCCCTTGAAACTCGCTTCCCAGAGTTACCTCTGTAAAACCCGCTATCAAGCATTGGGAGGCTCATTGCTGGGAAACAAACCATTGCATTGTCTTATGCGAAATGAACATAAATTTATCTATTTACAAAATTAACACTACGAAATATTTACAAATATACAAAAATTCGTAACAATACATTTTCGCCGTATTTTTTCTGCATTACGAAAAAGTAGTTGTTGGAAAAGGATACTTTTATGAAAAAAAAATTAATACATGAATATTGGTATTTTGTGAAGTTTTTTTTTTTATGGTAAAGAGTTTATTACTGTTTCGTAATATTTTAGTTAAAACTTAAAATATTCGTTATCTAATACATTTTGCTAAAATCTTAAGCCTCTATTCTATCACTAAATCTGCAAATTCTGCAGTTGAAATTATAACTAAAAATCTTTGTGCATTTCGAGTATTTTACCTGCAAACAACATTTATCTCAAAAACTGTTTCTACAAAAGTATTTTTTTTTACTTGGAAACCGAATTTTTTTACCTAAATATTGCATATTTGTTTTCAAGATTGCCAAGCACAACCACTGTTAAAACTCTAAGAGCAAAACTCGGTAACTAAATGAAGAATTCTCGCATTGAAATATTAATTTGCAAAGTTATCAACAGGACTGTAATTTGAATTTCGACAATCCATTAAATTTTCCTGGCAATTTTTAATACGTAGATTTAGCGTCATAAAAACTGCAAATGATGGCTATGCGCTGTATTAAAGACAGCACCAAAACTGAATATTTTAAAAGATTCTTGAAATATTTACATTTGTTGAAAGCTATTAAAAAAATATTTTTACGGTAGTATCTTTATGTTGCCTTTTACACAACAGTAACATAAAAAAAAACCAATCGTCACTATTCTTTATTACTATTCGCATCGGATTTCAAAGGTTGGCCTTTTTGGTGCTTTGTAAATACATAGCTTGTATTTGAATCCATTATTAGCCCTTTGCACTCCAGGCCTACTTTCGCGCGGAGGAATCAGCAACTCGAGACATTTTAGGTTCGGCTGGTGTTTATGGATTTGCTTCATAGAAACTAAATAGTCATTGACCTTGCATCGAATTTCCGCATCACACCTAATGGTTTTCTCGTGGTTTGGCATCCAATCGTGTGGCGCCACTGGAGTGCAAAGGGTTAAATATAAAAAATACAGATTTATGAATAATATCTAAATATGTTGATGATGAATCACTATTAAACTTGTAGCCTCTGTGCTTAAAGCAGCGTAGTGCAAGTAAACATTGGCGAATTGAATATTCACGCGCCAATTCGAGTGAAGTCAGGGAAAGAGCTCGGAGAAACTATATTCTTTCAGCGGAAGGATCCATCCTTCAGCGTGTAGTCTAGTTAAGTTAAGCAAGAATCTTCCTTGTTGGGAGCAGAACTCTTTAATAAATACCAAAACTCGTAATATTTTATCTTTTTATAAAACGTTTTGTATTTTAATGTAAGGAATAACATTGAGGAAGCAGGATTAGTTTGGAGAACTCTTCCATAAATATGAAAAATATCCAAACATTTTGTTTCTCTCTTTTTAGAAAATGTTACAACATTTTACACCATAAGACTTTTTGGAAGACCACAACTCTTAACATTTTCTTTCTTTTTCATACTTTGTTAAAACGTTTTATATTTGTACCGTTACTCTAAGAAATAACATTGGGGGATGAGAGGAGAACTTTTTCTATAAATACCAAATTTGTGCAACTCAGGATATTTTGTTTCGATTATAACTTCGATTTTATGTAAATCGGGCCTAATTAACCTCCTTGTAACCACAATCCAATTGGGCTGAAACCTGGCAGATAGATTCGATGTGGCATTCTGTCAAATTGCTGCAACTCTCTCTAAAAGGTCGCTTCTTGAATAGCTTCAGGAATACTAATAAATCCAATTCAACCGATCATTTGTTGAAAGTTTTTCCTCTTGATATGTTTTCTGCCTTTTATAGTGTACTTAAACACAATTATATACGTCTCGTAATTTTGAGCATCTAGAAGAATTTCACCAAATTGTTTTAATCAAAATAAATAAAAGATAATTGAACTTGGATGCATACATTCATTATGGAGTCAATTCAACCTTATCACCATGTGAGAGGCCAAAACATGATTCAAATAATGCGCACTCGGTAGGAAATAAAATCAGAAATTTTATGAATTTTTTTTTTAAAAAAAGGCTATTTTAAATTAACAAGTCTTACATTTTAAAGTGGTGATTTTTGCTTTGAAATTTCGAGCTGCTTCTACTCGACATGCATATTTTAGTCTGGGACTGAACCACTTTTACCCAAAATTTCGGTGTATATACAATGTTTTTTGATAAAAAAAAAAAAACGGTGCTGAGGCACGGGTATACTTTCTTTGAGGGTTTTTAGATATGACGTTATCAATGTTTTGTTGGGATATTTTATATTAAATACGTTTGGTATCAAATTAAACCTCTAGTTTTCATCTAAATGAGTGTTGCACAGCATTTTTCAAACACTGTTAACGTGTTCTAATTTTGAGTACGAATCTTGACTGCAAATCTTAGCAAACTGAGGGTTTAAGAGATCAATCAGGTCTCACCGCGTGGAGGTGAGATCCATTATGAGTTTTAATATGAAGGAGATTAACAATTCAGATGAATCATCTTCACTGTTACTATCCATCCTTAAAATTTTGATATAAATAGTTTCAAAGCATTGTATGAAAAGTTGCGCGTTTTCACCGTGTAAGGTCAATCTTGAGTGCAGTGCGATTGCAACTGATCATATGTAGGAGCTACATCTGCTCCTGATGGGAACGTTGTTATACCTGATGGGAACGTGTATTATGATATACCTATATTGTCTTTTATTAACTGTATATCTAAACTGTCTGGTATTTAACTGTAACCGATTGAACCTGCATCTGATGGCAACTATCATAACTAGCTAGCAAACATCTTTCTTAAGAATCTACTTTAATTCTTATCATGGAGATATAGTAATTAAATAAACGTTGATCAACTCCCAGTCTAGTTTATTTATAAAATATATAGCATACTAAAGAGTTAATATCAAAGCAAGGGAGTGTGTTGATAAGAGTCCATTTTGTGACGGTATATTTGTATCAAAGTTGCCAGCTATGGTTTGCACCAGTCTTAAAGAATTGTCAGTAACTTGAACTCCTATCGTTTATAGTTGAGTTGCGGCAGATCCTATAAACCGAACACATTCTTTGTATGAACAGCATACTCCATAGTAATATACACTGAAGACCCAGAAAAACTGATACACCTGCCTAATATCGTGTAGGACGTGGCAGGGATTTGACTAATGTCTGAAGGTGTCCTGGAGGCAATTTGCGCCATGTATCCTACAGGGTAGTCCACAAATCCTTAAGAGAGCGAGGTGGTGGAGATCTCTCCTGAATAGCTTGCTACAATGCATCCCCGACATGCTCATAAATGTTCATTTCTGGGGATTTAGGTGGCCAACGGAGATATTTAAAGTTAAAAGAGTGTCCTGGAGCCAGTTTGTAGCAGCTCTCGAAGTGTGGTTAGTTGCATTGTCCTGCTGGAATTGTCAAAGTCTGGCCGAATGCATCATGGACATGAATGGATGCAGGAGATCGAACAGGATGCTTACGTACTTGTTATCTGTCAGAGTCGTCTCTAGACGCATCAGGGGTCCCATACCATCACAGAGACTCCACACAGCTTGAATAGTCCATTGTAGACATGTAGGGTCCATGGATTCATGAGGTTGTCTCCATCTGCCCTATACAATTGAAAACGAGACTCATCAGAACGTGTTTCTAGTCATCAACGTGGTGATATCGTTGGGCCGTCGTAAAGCCTTGTCAAAGGTGGGCCTTCGAAAGCTCATGTCAATGATTTGAACTGTTTGCACTCTGACACTTGTTGATGCTCCAAAATTAAAATCCGCGGCAATTTGAGGAAATATTTCCCTTCTATCGATTCTCCTTCGATCCGTTCTTTCAGTGTATTACCGATGTCTGAAATTAGATGTTTTACTGAATATTCACGTTCGTGCTACGCGAAAATCCAAATTTCTTCTCTCGAGCCACGTTCACTTAAATAATCTGCCATTGCAGGAATCGATCGAACAGTTTTGTCTTATATAGGTGCTTATCGCATAACGTTGATTGATGGCATACCTCCGTTATTTGCACGCTTATACCATATTTTATGGCTCTTCAGTGTATATATAAACACTCAATCCCAGTTCTGCTCTTAAGAGAAATACCAATAGATACTTGTAAAGTAGTATTCCTATTCTGTATTTCATTTATTACCATATTCCTGATCATAATACAAGGCAAAGAAACTGAGGAATCTTCTTATTTTGTAATTTCAACGAGAAGCTTCAAAAGTATTGGGCTGATATATGATACTGCTGAATCAATGTCTAAAACACGTTTATATTCCTGTTTGTTTACTTATACTTCTTTAGTCTCCTTCTTTGTAACTTTTCCCACTATTTCCATAATAGTCATCTTTGTTAACCTCATGGAGATTTAGTTTCTGTACAACAACTTTAAGAAACATGAATAGATTTACATATCTATTGCAGGAAATAGCCATAACTTCACTATGAAATGCAATTTCTATCTTTTTCATCAATTGAGAATGATTTAATGAAACACCGTCAAAAGTATTCTCAAGTTGTCTTTTGTACAACATAAGAAAGCTGACCGGTGTAGGTTCCTCACATTCTTGGTAACAATGCATTCATTTCCTCAGAATAAAAGATTATTCCTGAAGCTAAGAATTTTCCTGCACAGCTTCTGAAAAGCCGTGTAGCAAGAGGTGATTCACGAGAATTGTCTGTGCGGGAGTACTTTTTTTGTAAATTTCTCGATATTTCTTTTACATGTGTAAGCACACTTTTTGTGACATTTCACTGCCAGATTCTAGTTGTGAAAAATTCTCTTTTCCAATTCTATATGCCTCGTCTTTTACTTGATGGCATTATTGTTCGAATACCTGAATTAATCAAATGTGCGTTTGGAACATCATATTTAAACACTTTTCTGCCATTGCATTTTTCTGCTACTATTCACTTATCGAATTCACAATAATAGCTAGCGTTGTATGTTTGTTAAAATTCATTTTTTGTCTTCCACGATTTCTGAGAAAGTAAAGTTTTTTCTAAAAAACCCACACAACTTATTATACAGAGCCACTGCTGTGGCTTTATATAATAAGCTCCATAGAATTGCATGTTTCGTCGCAATCCACAGCATTGGCCCTGTCTAACCATCATGTTTCGCTTCGAGTGGCTTATCAGAATCGCGTTGTATAATAATGGGGATTTTCCTCTCAACTAAAGTGAAGTTCATAATCAATTCTTCGGGACATTGAGGCCATCGTGTTAAAACGAATCAAAAATGGCAACTCATGGGGTTTATAAAAATCATTTAGATAAAATCGAGGTACTTTCGTCTGATACCAAACATGGCCATAAAATTACCAATATCCTAACAACAGATACGCGTTATTTGACCCCCATATTCATGATGCCATATTTAAAATCCCTCAAGGGTACGAAAAGTAGACCTGTTATATTCATTTTCAGCATCATCTCTTCATTTAGGTTGGTTGGTTGTATTCAGATTATCTGGCGCCGTCAGCAACAAACATTCGTCATGAGACAAGGCAACATACATTTACAAACACCCATGCCTTACACGAACCCGCAACCTCGCGGCTAACCACTATACCGTTTGGTCGGCTCTTTTCATTTAGGAGCCATCAAAATACATTGTATATACCAAAGGTTTGGATTAAGGTGAAAAATCGCATTTGGGCCCCTTTTCTTTTTAAAAATTGATTTTACTGCGAATGAATTACTTTATTAGAAGTTCAAGAGGAAGTGTTCTAGTAAGGATCATTCCCTATACTTGCTACGTTATCATCTTCGAGCCCAGTGCGTTTAGAAACTACTTCCTGTAGAACCTTGGTGAGTCGGTACAAAAATGATCACTTAAAAATGACATAAATTGTTTTCATTTAATGTGCTATAAATGAAAATAGCAAAAGACAAAACCAGGTGGTGCACTGCATATGATAAATGACTCCATATGAGTAACATATTAGACGCTATTTTAGAGTTTTTAATTGACGTCACTTCATTCTCATCAAATGTGGTTTTCTACAAAGTAGCTTCTAAATGGACTTCTCTTAAATACAAGAATCGAATTCAGAAATAAATTTTGGTGAAAATAGTTTGGGAATAACATATCCGAATCATTCATATGAATTACAAGAAAAAGCACAAATCTTCCTTCTCATCGAGATCTTCAAATCAGTCGCCAATGAATTTCTTGATAATTTTATTTCATTCCCCAATTTTTCACATTTTCTTTAATCAAGAAAATTCATCCGAAACGAGAGACTTTAATGCCTGGACTATGTTTTGTGGGTCAAAAAACCAGTGCTAGAAGTGTGGGTCCCCCCACGAAAATTCCCATGCCTCTCACCACTTCTAAAACTACTGAAATCCATCCTCCCACTTCTAAAACCACTGAAATCCATCCCCCCCACCTTTCTAAAACCACTGAAATCCAACCCCCCCAATTTTAGAAAACTCTTAATCTGTCTAAAACTTGAAGAAAAAAAAAATAGTATCAACCTTTAATTACTTCTGCAAATTCATTACTTAAGCAAATTCAGTAAATTTTTCTCGGAAATTCGTGGCGAGACCTGTTGTCTGAGATTATTGACTGTGGATAAAAGAAAGCATATTTATCGCACTATCATTTCCTGTTTTGTCCTCGACCATTTACTTTAAAATGTTTTGCGTTTTGTTAATTATTAGTAGAAAACCGCGTATTTCTCCAACTTAACCATTAACTCTTACTTCTGATTCTAAACGTCATTTTTATTCGTGGTCTATCTACTACAAAACAAGACGAGTTTGATTAATTTGCTTCAAAATTGTAAGAAAAATTGCTCCGATATACTGCAGGAAGGAGCAGTGGAAAATGTGCAAATGCATCAAGTTGAAAAGCGATCACGTGGCGAGAATCTAAAAGCAAAAACGCCACTGCAGATCAATTATCCAATGTATTGGACACGTGCCTTCAGAAATGTAACAAGTATCCATGGCTTACTTGTGAAGAAGAAAAACTTGGATGAATAATGTGACCAGATTTTTCTATCTCCAGAAACTTCATCAGTTACCGACTCGCTTAGTTTTCAAGTTCGGACGATATTTTTGTTTTATTTAAATGGACTTAGGTGAGATTTTGAACGGTAAAGCGAAATAATTTGGCGGGACATTCGATCAGTGGGACAACGAGCAGAAAAGCTGGACGCACATTATGGATGTTAAAAGCTTGGAACCAAAAAAAAAAAAAAAAAAGGTCTGAAACTTTTTATCGAATGGGTTGGTTGTAACATTTTGGCACATGGAGACAAGGAATGTGATCAACGAGAATCCTTAAGAAAGCAGATTTTTAAACACAAAACCGGTGAAGCTCATAAATGTGCTGAAAAAATTATCAATGAAACCAAACGAGAAAGCTGAAAAATGTAAACATTTCCTTTAAGGAGGTAAAATATTATTTCACAGTTTCTTGTACTTTCAATTTTTGAATGCACGATCAAGGCCGTCTCTATGTGTAACAGGCCGAAACCTGGTGCTGGTGACGTCACGAAACGGGGCCATTGATCGTAACCAAAACAAAGCGATGTTCTTATGTATTAAATATATATATTTTTTGTTAAGTCTATTTCTGTTGATAAAATTGAACTAGACATGAATTACACCTTAATTTTCAATACATTTTAGGTGTTTAAGATATAAATCAGCTGGAAATTAGTTTTTTTTATATAAATAAACATTACTATGAAACCATTTAATAACCAAGAAGTCGCTATCAATTCAACTTGAAAACACATTTAAATCTATTTTAATATTTTACTTATAACTTCATGACTTTATAAAAGAGGTTTTCATAGAAATATTGGTATATATATACGAAAAAACTTTACATATTTTGCATAAGTAAGATTCATAGATGTTTTTCAAATTTTAAATAATTTATGTATTAAAAATAAAACACTATACTTCAAAAAAATTTATTACACAAAATATACATTTTAAAACAATATATTTAATAAATAAATTTGGCGAGCAACATATCCCGATGTATAAATAATTACTTGTATCTCAATCTCATCAAAATTTAACATAATATTGTTCATAAGTAATATTTTCAAAAAACTCATAATCACTATTACTTGCTGAATAGGTACACTCGTTACACTGCATATCATGCACGAAGTTTTTTAGAGAAAACACACCGTTCAGAGACGAACTGATCTTGAGAGGCTGCTATCTAGTGAAACCGAAACTCGAAAACGATGTCAGCGCCTCTACAATGGGCGGACTAGTAGGCGTGTACAAAATAACCGAATCGCATCTTCAATTTAGGCTAGAATTACCCACCTCCGCATTAATAAAGAGTTCCGCATTATAACGGTAGTCGTTTCTTGATTAATCTACTATCAAGTACTAATTTCACAAATAGTAGTCAGAAAAATCGTTCAGTTTCATTTTAACATGAAATAATTATGGTTATATTCTTAATTTAAAGTATACATATTAAAATTTGAAGCGAAGAAGACCCTTACAGAATATCCTTCAGTAGCAGGCTAGCACTTCAAGGCCTCATAACTCAACAAACAGCTGTGACAGCAACATCAACAGACCAACACTTTTTCTTCTCTTATTTTATTTTAGCTGAGTGTAGTGTTTGGAAAAATTATTGCACCGTTTTATACGACTAATGATATGATTCTAAGCAGTTATTCAGTGAATTGAATGAATGCGTTGCAAGTTGTAGTTGGATACCAACAAAAAATAAGTGTTTTATATAAACAAGGTTGGAAAAGGATCGTTTTTTTTTCTTCTTCGTAAAACCCTTTTGTGTATGCATAGTGTATTTTGTATCAGGGATGAGAGTTTTCTTCCTTTTGGAGGATTTCCTCCTTTTTTGTTTTTTATGTAACATATTCCTTCTCTTTGTCCCTGTTTCAAGGATCTGCATTTTTCTAAACCAAAAAAGTTTTTCCTGCAAAAAGTATACTTTTCCTCATGTCTAAGCTCCCCTTTCCTCACAGATTACTTCACAGACTCCTAACATTTTAAACGTAATTATTAAATACTGTGAGAAATGCAGGGGTGGGAATTCTGCGCCAATTGCGCCAGCGCGCGCCAAAAGTTGTATTCTGCGCCAACCTGCTACAAAACCACATTTAAGTGCAATTCTGCGCCAATTTTGCTTTAAATCTTTCTTTAAACGTGCACGCTAAAGCGCCAAACCAGCTTGCGCACGCCAAATCTATGTGGAGACGAAATCACGGCAACCTCAAGGGCCGTTTTGCACGAATTTCCATAACATTCGATTTTTCCCCCAACATGCAATGTGTGGATTAGCCCTCTGAAATCAGCATTCACGCATGCGCATTCATGTTCAAACGCGTCTTGCACGGGACAAACTGAAATCTCCGATTGCTGATATCACGTGCGTCATTGCTAGATAAAATTTAGGGCTAAGCATTTAAAAAGAATATTTCCGCTCGGACACGCGTGATGACGATGCCTTCTATTAAATTTAGTGTTGTTTTTTGTAATTTACTTGTTGACTGTTGGTAATTAACTTTTAAACGTCCGTTTACATTTGAAATTTAGTATTACAGAAATGTAATCAAAATCCCGGAATGTTTCCGATTTAAAAAAAAAAAAAAAAAAAAAAAAATTATAGAACGGCATGAAGGGTAAAATAGGCGTTTTGACGTAGAATGGGACCCGATTTGGAAAATAAAAAAAATTCACAGAAATTTAGAAACATTCTTATTTTAATTTTATGTATTGCTATTTTTGTTATAAGAATTGCTATTTTTATACAAATGAGTCTTATAATAATAATAATAATAATAATAATAATAATAATAATAATAATAATAATAATAATAATAATAATAATAATAATAATAATAATAATAATAATAATAATAATAATAATAATAATAATAATAATAATAATAATAATAATAATAATAATAATAATAATAATAATAATAATAATAATAATAATAATAATAATAATAATAATAATAATAATAATAATAATAATAATAATAATAATAATAATAATAATAATAATAATAATAATAATAATAATAATAATAATAATAATAATAATAATAATAATAATAATAATAATAATAATAATAATAATAATAATAATAATAATAATAATAATAATAATAATAATAATAATAATAATAATAATAATAATAATAATAATAATAATAATAATAATAATAATAATAATAATAATAATAATAATAATAATAATAATAATAATAATAATAATAATAATAATAATAATAATAATAATAATAATAATAATAATAATAATAATAATAATAATAATAATAATAATAATAATAATAATAATAATAATAATAATAATAATAATAATAATAATAATAATAATAATAATAATAATAATAATAATAATAATAATAATAATAATAATAATAATAATAATAATAATAATAATAATAATAATAATAATAATAATAATAATAATAATAATAATAATAATAATAATAATAATAATAATAATAATAATAATAATAATAATAATAATAATAATAATAATAATAATAATAATAATAATAATAATAATAATAATAATAATAATAATAATAATAATAATAATAATAATAATAATAATAATAATAATAATAATAATAATAATAATAATAATAATAATAATAATAATAATAATAATAATAATAATAATAATAATAATAATAATAATAATAATAATAATAATAATAATAATAATAATAATAATAATAATAATAATAATAATAATAATAATAATAATAATAATAATAATAATAATAATAATAATAATAATAATAATAATAATAATAATAATAATAATAATAATAATAATAATAATAATAATAATAATAATAATAATAATAATAATAATAATAATAATAATAATAATAATAATAATAATAATAATAATAATAATAATAATAATAATAATAATAATAATAATAATAATAATAATAATAATAATAATAATAATAATAATAATAATAATAATAATAATAATAATAATAATAATAATAATAATAATAATAATAATAATAATAATAATAATAATAATAATAATAATAATAATAATAATAATAATAATAATAATAATAATAATAATAATAATAATAATAATAATAATAATAATAATAATAATAATAATAATAATAATAATAATAATAATAATAATAATAATAATAATAATAATAATAATAATAATAATAATAATAATAATAATAATAATAATAATAATAATAATATATTATTATTATTATTATTAAATTGTAGAAGGCTACTTAAAATAGGTGTAGAACTTGACATATAATTTTTTACATAAGTAGTTTTGGCCATCTGATAGTACCTTTGATAAACGGAATGTTAAAATTTTAATTAGTTCATTTTCAATTTTTTTTTTTTTTACCAACCGACTTCAAATAGAGGTACAGCTCTGAAATTTTCTACATAAGTAGTTTTGGCCTTTTTTAAATTAGACTTTTTAAAAACAGAATGTTAAAATTTAATTAGTTTTTTTTTAACTAATTTTTTAATTAAAAAAAGTCTTTTAATTAGGCTACAGCTCAGAAATTTTCAACATAAGTAGTTTTTACCTTCAAATTGTACATTTGACAAACAAAATGTCAAAATTTTATTTTTTATTTATTTTTTTAATTAAATTTTTTTTTTTTTACGTAGCGACTTTAAATATAGGTACACCTGAAATTTTTAACCTGAGTAGGTTTGGACTTCTAATTATACTTTTGAAACACAGAATTTTAAAACTTTAATTTGTTTTTTAATTAATATTTTTACAAAGCAACTTCTATTAGATCTAGAGCTCTGCAATTTTCAATATAAGTAGTTTTGGCCTTCTAATTTTGCTTTTCATAAACATTTGTTAAAATAATTCAGAGAGGTGAGGGGGGTTGTGTTATTGTATTAACGGGCAAATTTTTTGGTTCTCGATAGGGAAGGGGTTCTGATATTAAAGTTTTACGTTGCCATTAATACTTAGCGAGTCAGGCGAACTTGTGCTTGCACTACAATGAACCTTCTAGAAAGTGAGGCGAGCCTGTCCTTGCGTAGCAATAAATTTTCAGCGAGCTTGTGCTTGCGTATCAATTAAACTTTTCAGAGAGCTAAGCGAGCTGTGTTTGTGTTACAATGAAACTTTTAGCAAGCAAAGAGAGCTTGATTTTGCATAGCAAACCCGTTCTCAAAGTGTCAAAAGCTAAAAAATATAAATGTTTTTTTTTTTTTTTTTACAATTTATATCTTTTAAATTTACAAATAAAAATTATACAAGTTCAAATTTTAATTATTGTAATTGTAGTTAAATCAGCTACAATTTATTATATTTCTGCTACTAATTTTCTAATTTTGCTGCTACATTTTCTCTTATTCTGCTCCAAAAGTTAAATTTTGCTGCTCTAATTTTTTGCGAATCTGCTCCAAACGTTAAATTTTGCTGCTCCAAAATTGCTCCAAACTGGGCTTTCGCACTTCCCACCCCTGGAAATGTCATTGTATCTTCAAAATTATTGAATAATCCTTCCTGCATACTTTTTTGTTGAATTTTTTTGTACTACTTCCGCGAGTTTTTTTAACGAATTTTTGGATTTCCTCCTTTCTGCTCTCTGATCACTCTCATCCCTGTTGTATGCATATTTTTAGTGTTCAGTAAACCAAAGGTCAAAAAGGGGATACTTATAGAATCAATTTGATGTTTGTCTGTTTGTTCGTCAGTGCAAAAAATTAGAAATTTAAACGCGAACACTGACCTAGCGATTTAAATGAAATTTGGTTCGTTGGTTGATTTTTTGGCGCAAGGACAACACTACGGCCAAACTGCGCCATAATGAAATTTGGAATATAGTTATTAAATCTTTGAAACTTCTATTTTCCAAATATTTTTCATAATCTTTTTTTTTTAAATACCTGTTCTCAATATCTTAAGTTTTTTTTTAATAATATCTATTATCTCTATCTTTTTTTTATATCTATCTTTTATCATTCTTGAAAATATATATTATCAAAATGTTTATATTTAATCATTTCACAAGTTCATTTAATAGTTTATTTTTACTTGTTTCGTAATGAAGATTTACAAAAATAACATACATAAGAAAATACAAAGTGGCCTTAATTATACATCATATTGTCAGAGTAGTCTAGAGTCTATATGCTAACATCATAGCACTTTTGTGCCTAGTACACGTGGTGCTTACGAGAACTTTACTATAACAAACAACACAACATCTAGACAAATAACAAAAATTCAAAGACTGGAGGTTCCGGGAGACCTTTCCATGGAATCTGCTGTGAATTTGCGACTGGAATCTGCTGTGAATTTGCGACTTAAATGCGAGAAAACCAGGAAAACTCACACTTGTAATGTTGGGTTCGATTGGGGGGGCGTTAGACATACTTTTGCCGACTTATATCAAGACAAGTACGGTGTAAATGTAGAAAATATCCATTAAGGTGTTAATCTATTATTAATTAAATTTTATTTACACAAAATTAATGCATAATTTTTTTTAATTAATATACAATTAATTGTTAATGCATAATTAATTGTTAATGAGTTAATAACTAATTATTAAAGAGTTTGTAACTAATTGTTAATTTTTTTTATTTTATTGTGAATTATTTTATTTAATGTGTAATTAATTTTAATTAGTGTTTTCAATATTTTATGGCATTTTATTAATACGTAATTAATGCCATACTTTAAGTAAATTCCCATCACATTTTAGTAAGGTTTCACCAAATTCATTTAACTTTTCATTTTTGTTTAATAAATAAACCCTCTCTTTCTCGAACAAAGGGGATAATTTTTCGAAGTGCTTTTTGGGGGGAAAGGGAGGCACTTATCACTTGCAGTTAGAATGCATTCTCACAATCTCAATCCAATTGAGAAACATGAATAGTACTAGGCTCCATTTCAATACATTTTTTTTTTTTTTAATTTATAAATTGCAGTTTTGAAGAAATTAATTAAACGTGTAAAAGTGGATAGAAATCGCAATACAACACTGAATTAAAAAAAAAATTAAAAATATTGATCAAATAGGTGACTCTAATTTAGAATTGTAAAAAAAGTTAATTAAACAAATTCTGGGAAAATTCTTCTTTGTAAAATCCTGGTAGATTATTGCTATCACACAAAATTACCTACGCGAAACACTGCGATTTTTATAATTGAGACAATGTCAGGGACATATAAATAAGAAACATGCACTTACACACCCTCCTGCCTTTCGATAAATAAAGTAATGTGGAAGAAGTAGTTCACAAGAACAAAACATATAAGTCGTAAATTATCAATTCGAGCAAAAAATTATATACAGCTATTAACTAACATCAAATTAGGAAGTCCAATTCCCATTTTCGAAAAATCTAAGATTAAACAAAGACTTTTGTCGCCTTATATCATGTCGGCGCTATAATTGCATTTCAAAATACAATAATTATTAAAAGCGTTTTGTTAATTAATTTTTAAATACTTTTTAACACATTTTCCTTATCAAAAAAGAAAAGAGGATTTTACTTTCTCTTGAAAAGTATATTAATAGTAAAACTTTTTTTTTTAGCAATTTAAAGTAGAATTTACTTCTTAAAAATAATAACCACTAGTACATAGTTTTTACCAAAACTGCTGGATTGAATTTAATGATTTTTTTTAGGTTTTTTAGCATTAATTTCTGTAAATATTACTCGTTTTATTAGTAATAATAATTTGTTCCACAAGGAAAGTATAATGCTAATTTTCTCTAAGCAGGACTAAAAATGAAATGTATTACTTTAGCATTAAACCAAACTATAATATTATTTATATGTAAAAATAAAAATATATAAGAACCTTTATCCTAATATCCAAGTTTTACAAAGTAAATTATTCTCAACTAACTCACTACCCTTATGAACTTCGAATTTAGCGACAAAATATTCAGATCTGTAAAAAAGCAAACCATAATTTTCGGCATAAAAATCCAAACTAAGTAAGGAATAGTACCTGCGGAGAGGTTTTTTTTTTTGTGGGGGGGGAGGGGACCAGATCACCAATGTTATTATCTTGAGGAAGGAGAAGTTGCGCATATGATCTTCTAAAGAAGAGAAACGTCCCAGTCAACATGAGATTTCTAAAAAACCTCCCCCATTTCCCTTTCTCACCTTCAAAGGTTATGATCCTAATGTGAGATCTACTGATCCAATTTGAAATATTTTTAAAGGTATTTTGAATAATCTAACTTATCTGAAACACGATGTATTTCCGATGTTTAGTGTATAAAGTGGTGAAATCAAGGGTAGACGTGAAAGAGTACTCAGTACTTCTAATTGACTGAAACCTGGTTGTACGTCGAACAACGTCAAGCCGCAGTTATTTGACTACAGGAAACGTCAAGAAATTTAGATTGTATTATAACAAACCTTTCAATACTTTTCCAATGATTATTTTGTTGCAATAAATACGACATTGCCTTCCAATTTACATGACATGCATTATTTCGGTAATACATTTATGGTGGTCTCGTTTAAAAATGACAGATACAACACCTATGCACTAGTGGTCACTTTTGCTTAGTGGTTAGCGCCCCTGTCTTCTGATCTAGGAGTCCCGGGTTCGACTCCCCATTAGCGCACACCACTACATTGGTGACCCGAATATTCGAACACATCAGTGGCATCATCTATTGCACGATCTCCACACTACCACCTCAGCATCTCTGGCGACTCACTGCCACTCCAACTCACACACAAGAAACTCAATCGTTCACCCCTTCACAATTCACTGGGAAGAAACTATGTGGTGGTCTCGTGTACAAATGACAGATACAACACCTCGGCATTAGTTAGCGCGCCTGTCTTCTGATCTAGGAGTCCCGTGTTCTACTCTCCATTACCGCACACCGTTACGCATTTTTAATAAATGAAGTACTATATAACATCATTTATATAGTTCTACTTGACATTAATTGCAATAATTTGGAAAAATGTAATAGAAATATTTTTCAACAGAATTGTACGCTACTTCCATTTCACTCAACTTCGCGTTCGTAATAAGTAAAAATACACCTCGTTGAATAACCTTATAAAATGCATTTTTTATTTTTATCTTTACCAAAAAATAAGCAAGTTTTATTCGAAATTGAAACTTCTCCCCAGACCAGTGGTGTACGTAAGGTATGTATTTGATAAAAGAGGGCTCATTTTTCGGATGTTAAAATTTAGATGTTTTGAAATTTTCTGTAAGACTTTCAATTCATAAGACTGTACAATACACACTTTATTTAAATGACGTTTAATGGGCATATTATTGTTTTTGAGGAGTTACCTGACGTACTAAAAATATGTCACCTACTGTAACACATCCGAGTTATATATTTTGGAAGAATAAGTAATTATTGTCAATTTCTTCCTGAGAATATAGTGTGTACTTATCAGGTGACTGAATTTAAAAACTTACGACAGTCGACTTGACGATTTATACAATTACATGTACTGATTTGAAATTGAAAGAAAATTATTCATTCTGTAGAGAATTTGTGGAAATTGATACTTGTGCAACAGTACGGGGTACGGGAGATATGTTCATATTTAATTTCATTTAGAAGCGGTCAGTGACGATATCAGTTTAAGTGTTCCTGCAAAAAAAAAGGATATACTTGCTCCAATTTAAAATTGCCGACCGCCAACTTGAGCTGAATTGTGATCAGGATTTTTTAATACTATCCAACGATTTTAATTATTTATATTTTTTTTCTATGCAATATATTTTAAAACATCCATCACTTGGCACTTTTAAAGGAATTGATGAAATTTTGGAAATTTGCCGAGTGCCGTCTTTCTTTTCTGAAAACTTTGGCGGGGTGAGATAATGAAGATATCTATGATTTGTGTTCGCAAGATACCTATTATATTTGTGTACGCAGTCCATCAATGTAGGCGGGGGAAAAGACACCGACTCCCTTATAATAGATTTCTTGTGTAAAAATGCCGATTCGTGAAACTCGGGTCGATATTATTAATATTTTTTTTCGACATTTATGTATATATATATATATATATATATATATATATATATATATATATATATATATATATTCATTCAATTCGATTTTATTGTGGATCAACTTAAAGAAAAGGGCTCGATAAAATTTCGAAAAGTTGCCGACTGTTCAACTTTTCTAAAACTTTGAAGGGGCGAGACGCCCTCTACGCCCCCCGTTCGCGTCGTCCCTGCTTGTGTGTGTGTGTTGAACATTTGTACATAGGGGAACAAAACACAACTATGAAGACTCGCACAGCTCTCGGAATTATACTATATAAGCGATGCCAAAATTTTCAGTTTTAAAAACAGACTTTCACTGAATGATATGAATATGACATTTAATAGATTGTGAATTATTTAAAACTACAGAAAAAAAAATGCATTTATACTTTCCACATACAACAAATAGCTTATACATTCTAGCCGATTGCCATTTCACCCAAGCCTTAGTTAGTAAAAAAGTGTTGGCGAGTTACAATTCAGTTATTTTGTTTAGTTTGTGGTTTGGGCGCAATATATCAGTTCTACGGCCTTGAACCCGAGTTGCTAGAGGGGTATATAAATGGAAGAAGCTATATTTAGGTAAGAGGGTGGGATAGCATCGACGTGGGTGGGATGTCACTTTTACCAGGGGCGAATATAGAGGGGATGTCACTTTTACCAGGGGCGAATATAGAGGACAATCAAGGAGGGTGCAATTACGACCGTGAGTGTTTACAGTGGCGGTGTTAGTTTGTTAACTTGGGGGGAGGGGTATCATCAATTAGTATGATACTATCACCGTTCAATAAAAGATAAAAATTAGAGGGTTTGACCATCCTCTTTTGCGTCCCATATAGCAAATTACCCCGAAAGTGTAATATAAAATTAAATTATAAATATTTAGTATTTTTTATTAGATAATAATATATAATTATCTGCTAGGTTTCAGATCGATTGCACGACGGCAAGAGGGTTAATTAGCCGTTCGTAGTTTCACAAGCTACATACCCACACACAAACTACATCGAAGTCAATGCAAAGAATTTAAAATAAAATAATAACAGGTTTCTAAATCAATTATGAGAAATTAAATTTTTATATTGGAAATAAGGCTTAGATTTTGTATTTACAAATTTTTTATTTTAATTACTAGCTGAATGCCAGTGCTTTGATAGAAAATTTTATCATGTGCACTATTTTAGCTAGCTGTGAGGCCCGCGTTGCGGAAATCCGTCATTGGTATGTAGGTTCCAATTTTGATGCTTTGCTCGCAGGAAGGTTCATTGCAACGCAAAATCGAGATCGCGTCGCTCGATGAAATTTTTTAAAAGTTATTGACACATAAGCACAGGCTTATTTCACTCGTTGAAAGGATCATTGCTATGCAAGCATGAGCTCACTTTGCTCGCTGAAAGGTTCATTGCTGCGTAAGCGTAAGCTCTCAATTAGAAGGCTAAAACTACTTGCGTTGAAAATGTAGCCCAATTAGAAATCGTTTAGTAAAATATTTGTTATTAATTAAAAATAATTAAAAAGGAACTAACTAAAAATTAAAATTCTGTTTTTCAAAAGTCCAATTAGAAGGCCACAACTACTTAGGTTGAAAATTTCAGAACGGTAGCCCAATTAGAAATCGTTTAGTAAAATATTTATTAATTTATTAAAAAAAATAATTAAAAAATTAATAAAACAGAACCAAATAAAAATTTAAAATTCTGTTTTTCAAAAGTCCAATTAGAAGGCCAAAGCTACTTATTATGAAAATTTCAGAGCTCTTGCCCTATTAGAAATCGTTTTGTAAAATATTTATTAATTAATTAAATAAAACTAATCAAATTTTTTAAATTCTCTTTATCAAAACTGCAATTAGAAGGCTTATGTTGAAAATTTCAGAGCTGTATCTCTATTTGAAGTCACTTTGTAAAAAAAAATTAATTAAAAATATTAATTAAAAAAGAACTAATTAAAGTGTTAAAATTCTGTTTGACATGTGTACAATTAGTAGAAAAAAACTACTTTTGTTGAAAATTTCCACTGGCTAGCTGTAGCCCTATTAGAAATCGTTTTGCAAAATATTTATTAATTAGTTAAAAAAATTAATTACAAAAGAACTTAATGAAAATTTAAAATTCTGTTTTTCAAATATCCAATTAGAGACCAAAACTACTTATGTTGAAAATTTCAGAGTTGTAGCTCTATTAGAATTCGTTTTGTAAATTACTTATTAATTAATTAAAAAAATTAATTAAAAATGAACTAAATAAAAATTGAAAATTCTATTTTTCAAAAGTCCAATTAGAGAGCCAAAACTACTTATGTTGAAAATTTCAGAGCTCTAGCCCTTTTAGAAATCATTTTTTAAAATATTTGTTATTTAATTAAAAAAAAGCAAAAAAACATCAATATTTTTAAATTCTGTTTTTTAAACTACAATTAGAAGGCTAAAACTACTTATGTTGAAAATTTCAGGAGTGTCTCTATTTGAAGTCCCTTTGAAAAAAAAAAAAATAATAATTAAAAAAATTAATTAAAAAAGGAGTAATTAAAATTTTAACATTCTGTTTAACATATGTACAATTGGAAGGCCAAAATTTCTTGAGTTGAAAATTTCAGAGCTCTACTCTAATTTTAAGTAGGTTTCTTTAGATCCACATAGCTACAGACACACACACAGCTTGTTTTATTATTATAGATTACGCAAAATATAAATGTATTTAAAAAGGCTGGAAAAGGATTCATTTATTACATCATACCGTGTTTGCCGAATTTTCTTCCGACAAAAGCGAAAACCACATTCATTTCATAAATATGTCTCCCAAAAAAGCCTCACCCATGAATGAATAAAAACACAACTCTTTTTTTTTATTTATCTTCTACTACTCAAGAATCAGTCATTAATCACCCTGTCAATCCTAACCGGGGAATGTATTCCTACGCGAATGGTCGAATTTCGGAACTACCATACAAATTTTACAGTAATTACGTGGTAGCTTTTTAAATACAACTCTTAAAAATATTAATTTTGTACCATTTGAAAGAAAATGATTAACTCTACAGATTTGCTCTACAGATTTATTTTTTCTGTTGTTGTAAAGAATTTTTATTAACGTTTGAACTCAAACTTGAAAAGATGGCATTTTTTGAAAATATTTAAAAAATACTTCTCAATAAAATACTAAGCCATCATTAAACCATCATCTTAAAAAACATTTCGAATTTTTTTATGGTGAAAAAATAATTCGAATGTTTTAAAATTCTTTAGCACAGTGTTGTGATTATTTATATGAATATACTTTAACATTGAGATTCAAAATGTAGGTGGCGTGTCGATAACAGCCTTAAGTTTCCTCTCGCTTTCCGAGATTTCCCTCATAGACACGTTGCCTTCTGTTCATCCGTAGACGGTTTTGATCGCAGCGTCCATCATCGCGACCAAACGGTAGAGGCTTCTAGACCGCGAGTCCCGTGTAGGCATGGGTGTTTGTAAATGTGTGTTGGCTTGTCTAATGACAAAAGTTTCGGCGCGCCCTCGTGTTGCTGACGGCGCCAGATAATCTGAATACAACCAACCATCATCGCGACGAACTTTATCCTCTCGTATTATGAACTAGTTCTTCTCTGTGTATGGATCGAATCCACTTTTTCCTGCATTCTTAGGGAAGATTGTAGTGTATGGCAAGCCTTTATAGTTGCACCCAGCGACAGCACACTTCCGTGGCATGCCTGTAAATAGTAAAATATTATTAGTATTTGTAAAATAGTAATTTTTGTTTTTATTTGTTTAAATATCTTAAACTTTAAATTTTCTTAGTAAACGATGTACCTTTGATTAGGCAAGTTTTGACAATACATGGTCAATACACGATAAAGTATGTATTTTTTAAACCTTGAACTCAGCATTTTTAATCACACCAATGTGAAAATTGAAACTGAGGCAACATTAAATCCCGCCAACGCTATGGATATTGTATGCCTCGTGTCAATAATTTTCAGAATTTGTGCCCAATAAATTTAGTTGAGTAGTATTTTTATTAGTATTCTATTATCAATCCAAACAAGGGAATACAATTTAAATAAAGCATGGTAAATAATAATGTTTTCCATAAAAATAAATATTATAGTCATCCTTATTCCACATAAGTTATAATAGTAGTTGATGATGAGGATTTTGAAACATGTTTGTGTAATTTTAACTTGGGCAAATTTTTGGAAAGTAACAATTTCCTAAAAGTATACATTTAAGTAACCATGAGCTAATAACAATTTGGTGATGTCCCAGTATTCTATTCAATAAAATCAGGAAATGTTATTGATATTTTTTACTGGTACCTATATGCTTTGGTGGAAGCATTTAACAAAATAACACAAGTTAACAGAAAAATTTAGACCTTAAAATATAAAGAGTAACAAATGGAGATCACTTACCTAGTTTAACATATTCGGACTTTTTTCAGCAGATAATTGAAATGCCGTTTAAAGTAGCAAAAGAACAGAATGCAAAGAAATTCAGTAGCGCTAGCGATAACGATCTGCGAAGTAATGAAATGAATGTTTGTTTGGGGCTCCAAAAGTTAATGCATGGGCCCCGTCTCGTGACGTCACTCAGGAAAATAAGACGATGGCCTGTTTACTTAGAGATGGGCACGATACAATACTTGTATATACTATCAATGGAAAATTGTTGAAACAAATTCCTCTTATAACAGTCATCCGAGCAATTCAAAATTATATATATTTATTTGATTCCCAACTATATTTTCAGTTTTTATTACCAACTTTTAACCTCACCTTTTTTTCTCCACTTCAAACAACAAAGTATCAATCTGGATTAAGAATAAGTTTAAAAAAATTTCACTTTGACTAGTCATTTTTAGGTTAAAGCAGATTGAGATGAACAGTATTTTATGCATTATACATCTATACTGTTGTGTATACGGGTTCGAAAGATTTGAAGCCAAAAGTTGCAGAAATTTATTCCAATATAACTCTTCTCAGATTCTCTTACAACTCCAGAACTTCTCGTTCTAGTAGACAGAATACAGCTCTTTTCACAACAATAGAGCACAAAACAGCAGTTAAAAACTTGACAACACAACTACTCAAATCGCTGCACAAGGCAATGCAATACAGTTCGCTTTCGGAACTCTCTGAACACTCACTGAGACTCAGTATCAGTAATTCCAGTCAACTAATGGACTCGGCTAACAACTAACTCCATCTCCCGCTCTGCTAAGCTAAGAACATACGTGAAACTTCTAGAGATAGATATTTGGAGAACTTTCCAGATCGTAGTCGAAAAGTCCTATACATGCACATGGGGACCGAAAATGTCGCCAAATGGTCGCCAAGTTTGGCGACATTAGGCGATTTCTCGCCAAATTTGGAGACAAAAATTAGTAGCCAAAACCGTCGCCAACTTGGCTCTATCTCGCCAATTTGGCGAGATTGCCTTTACCATAATGTTAAATGCCTTGCTTCTTAAAACTCGCTTCCCATAGTTACTTCTGTAAAACTCGTTATCAAGCATCAATACACACATTGCGGGGAAACAAACTAAGACGAACTATTGCACTGCCTTACGCAAAATGTACATAAATTTTCTTATTTACAAAATTAACACTACGAAATATCTACAAATATACAAAAATTCGTAACAATACTATTCAGTTACAGCATCTCGTTTTTTCCAGACTCTTCAAGTTTGAAGAAATACTGCTGTTGGGCGTTTTCTAAAGAAAAATATATCACCCCCCCCCCCCCCAAAAAAAAACTTTAGAAAAGCAGAAAAAAACGCCAACGTCATAAATATAAAAACATTCTTACAGTAAAAATCTAGGGATGTAGAACATCGCACAACTTTCAGTTACACTATAATATTGTCGTGGATTTGTGTCAATTACCATTTTTATATTTTCCTCATTAATTCAGAAAAAAGGTCAGTTTGGCAATCTTTTTTTCTATTACTCTTATATGGATCATTAAAAAAAAAAAAACTCTGCCAAATTGTTGACTTTGGCGATATATTTTTCAATAATTCTTATGTTATTCTTTCTTATAAGTCAAACTGAAGAGATGACAAAAAACGATCGTTGATGAGCTATGTTCATGTTCAAGGAATGTGAACTCTGTGTTGAAGGCATTCGTTTTTCAACTGCTTACGCAATATTCAAAAACATGATTTTTTTTAATGGCAGCTACCTTATGCGCATGCACGGATTTGACGAAAACATCAATAGTAGGTCTCATGGTCACAACTAACCAGCTCACCAAGTTTGAACATCCTACTTCAATTTGATCGGGAGTTATGCTTACAAGTTTACAATGGACAAGTTTAGCATTTTTTAAATTAAAAAAAATATATATTTTATTAAGAGTGACGAAAGGACAACCAAAACTAGAAAAAGTTTTGAAATCCGTTCAATATTTCTCGAGTTATACCCGTTTCAATTCCCCACTTTTAAAAGCGCGGCAAAAACGAGACTAGCCTAGCTGTAACGTCTCCCTACGTCACAATCCGACTTTGGATGCGGTCTTTGAAAGTATCGTGAATTTATTCACATTGCTATAGCGCTTTTTTTCCTTTTTTTTTTTCCCCCTTTTAATCTTGTTTTCTTTTAATCGATTTAAAATTATGTCCTCAAATTCAGCTTACAAACAACGCCTCATCCCTATTTGTAAGACTTCTTCAATTTCCTACGCTGCTAAATTATTTATCAGTGTTGATAAACACGCAGATATCCGCAAGAAGTGGTGTAAAAGTTCTCGAACACGTTTGTGAAGATCATTTTGATGTGATAATAGCACACCTATTACTCTTGTTTTTATATAATGACCTAATTATTTTGAAATTCTATGATATTGTTGCACAAATTGTGTGTATATAATGTAAATAGTGACGTATTATTTTAAAATTCTATTGTAATTTATTTTTATCTTATTTTATGTTTTTAACAGCGATTATACAGGTTAGAAAAAGGTGGCAACACTTAAAGCAATCGAGACGTTTCTTTTCCGACGAATTGGCTGGAAATTTCTCGATTGTTCTCTCGCGCCAAGTATAAATAAGACTGTAGATCGGGAAAGTTTTCAGATTGACTTCGGACTTCGTTGAAAGCTGATCGCTTTGTTTACCTATTGGAGTGAGCTTGTATAATCGCTGTATTCGAAGTTGTTTTTGTTGAAGCTTGTGTTGAAGATTAATAGTGATTGCACTGTTATCTGTGAATAAATTTTGTGAGCTCTTGAAAAAAGAATAAATATTTTATACCGTGAAAACTGTGCCATCATTGCCTCTGTGAAAAAATTCATAACAGTGGTTCCCAAAAGTGTTCGTACAGTTTAAAAATGTGTAGAAAAAGTAGTTCTTAAGTTTGGAATTGAATTTGAATATTAATTCCTATATTTGTTTTACATTAATTCTGACTGAAACCTAATGCTTAAAAAAAAGTATTGAATCGTTTTATTTTTATGAAAATATAAATTCATAGAGCTAAAGAAAAAATACCACAATGGTGTTCGTTCCACTTAACATTTTCTAATAAATTCACAATAATAGAATTATTTTTGCATTGGGGAAACATGTAAAAAATTGATTGTCTGTAATATTTAATTTTACTATTCTTATAATCCATTTGTTATTTATAATCATCCCGAATAAAATATAACTATTGTATTAACTATGTAATGGCAGAAGCTATATTTACTTCACCAGAAACTAAAGCATTGCCTGTGAGCTTGAGTATATGTAATTTGTTAAAGACGAATGCAAAATAAAAATACATCTACAGGTATATAACAGGGCATGAAATAAATATGAGAAAAAATAATAAAAAATAGAAGTTTTTTTAAGCCTTTCAAGAGTTCGTCCTAGCGGACTGTATGCGAACATCGCCGCCCGACTGTTCTTACTAAACTAATATTATCTTTTTAAAAAGTAGTTCAAAGAAATTTGTATCATGCGTTTTAATTGAACAGGAATATACCAACACAGTTAAATTAAATGTATAAACAAAATTAAATTCTATTTGGTTTCTATTCTGCTTTGACAATTTGGAAGAATTTGTTAAAACGGATCCATTTTATTTTTTTTAGTAATAAATGTCGCCAATTTTGTGAATAACAGGTGTACAAGTTGTTCAAAGAGGTAACAAGTGCTCTTGAAAATAAGAAAGTAAAATTTCTAGCGGAATATAAATTAATCTGAACTATAAAAAAAAATGCTATATTGAAAATATTGGCAAACTTCTTTTTTTACTTTATTGTATTTTGTTTATTGGCAGTTGTTTACATAGCACGCCAAGTTGCAGACATTTCACTTATTAGTAAGCAATGTGGAAACTTCTACTATTTGAAAATTTGATTTTAAAAATAATAATGGATTCAACTGTACTATGGAAAACTAGTGTTTTTATAACTTTCTTAGGAGTGAAGAGATGTTGAAAAACGGACTTAAAAGTTTTCGAAATAGCACCAAAACATTTATGAACAAGGAAAAAGTCATTTGGTTCTTGTACAAGAATCAAATTAACTTGTGTAAGAATGACTTGTACAAGAATAAAATGAAGATTCTTGAACGTGAATTTTAATCGAATATACAGTTTCTTGGCAAATAAGTTTCGAATAGTTCGTAAAGTATAAAATTTTGAGCTCCGAAAATATTGTAAAAAAATTGGCTACTGCAATGTTTTGCAGTTTCACTGAATGGAATGATGATTGAAAATAAAAACTTACAATAAAATTAAGCCATTTTCAATCAAGTTAAGGACAAATGAAAAACTGTTTGTAAAATGGGTACATACCTTTCAAATGAAGGAGAAAATTTTTCATCGTCGGATTATGACGTCAAAGCTAACCAGCTAATGATGAAACGTTTTGCTGTTACGTCACGATTCCACTGTTTTCACGATTTTTTTTCTTTCGATATTTAATTGAATAAATTTTTAACCGCAATATAACTTACATATTCGGAATCAGCTTTGTTTTCTTTATTAAAATTTATTGTTTTTTTTACCATTTTTAAAAAATACGCAACTTTTCCATTGTGCTAATAAAATACTTTAGTTGTTAAAAGCCGTGTCCCGAGCGTTATAAATATATGTGAGGGACTGAGAAGCAAAGGGATCTAAGTGACTTTTCTTAACTTTCAAGTTTCTTATTTATATTAAATTCTGTGAAAACTAGCGATATCCCAGAGGTTAGCAACAAATAATTTTCATACAAATTTAATATAAATAAGAAACTTTAAAGTTTCACAAAAGTTAAGAAAAGTCGGACCTCAGGACCTTCATATTTGATTAAATTAAAATATTTCCATATAACTTTACCATTAACTAATGTTATAAAAACTGAATTTCTAGATTCATCATTATTTTATAATCTGGTTAGGAGTAGAAATATTTTGTTTAAAAAATATCTATTTAAATAAAATTTATAATGATACATTATTTAAATGCAAACAAATTGAACGAAAAACAACATCCTGCTTAAAATTTTCACGCTACAAGAAAAAAAATGTGCATTTTTTGGTTGCAGTAAATGCTGTCTCTATGTAAGAGTAAAATTGTAGCCTCTACAAAACACTTTTCTAGAAGAACCCGTTTAATTTTTATAACGATATTTAAAAAAATAGCTGATTTTAAATAATATAGGACAGCGTTATTCAATTGGGTTAAAACTTTGACAATTTCATTTTTACACCAACTTTTTAGAAGTTGCCGTCTAAGACAAAGAGGAAAATAAATTTGACTTAAAATTTTTAAGGTTTGCTCAGTGAACCAAAATTTTTAAACTTTCAGTATAAAAACTTAAATTTAAAAAAAAAAGAGAGGGAATATTCAACTGTGCATTTCTTGTCATACTAAAAAATAACTTCCAGTGTGTCTGTGAATCTAGAGAAAGCACTTAAAATGGGCTTAGAGCTCTAAAATTTTCAATATAAGTAGTTTTGACCTTTAACATTCCTTTGCGAAGCAGAATGTTAAAATTTCCTTTTACAAAGTGACTTCAAATAGAGGTACAGTTCCGAAATTTTCAACATAAGTAGTTTTAACCTTCTAACTGGACTTTTAGAAAACAGAATGCTAAAATTTTAATTAGTTACTTTTTAATTAATTTAAATACGACTTATAATAGGGCTCTGAAATGTTCAACGTAAGTAATTTTAATTGGACTTAAAAGAACTTTAAAATGAGTTTTTTAATTTTGAATTGTGCAGAGCGCCTGGACGAGATGACTGTGATGTGGAGCACCTTCCACGAAACCTCGTCGACTCGCCTCGAGTTCGGGATGACGAGTGATTCGCTCCACTCCTTCTCCAATGGCACATGGAGACTCCTGAACAACAGGGGGAGCCACCAGTACGTGCATACGGTGAAGGTGAAGGGACTTGAAGTGGACAAACAATACTGTGAGTACTTCCTACAAGGTTCAATCATTTCGACATTTTGAACGCCCTTCTAGCCTGTTATTGAACAAACCTAATTATAACATCATTCGCAACTATTTATTATAAGATACGATTTAAATATGACATAAATACAAAGTTTTTAACCTTTGCATGCGATTCACAGCGGCGATTCTGTAAACAGCTTTTGGTTTAAATATCAGCAAAATGTGCGGCAAACTACCTTTCAAAATTTGAACGTGAAACTCATATCCAAACATATTTTATTTATTCAGATTTTATTTATTAAAAAAACTTTGGCAACAGGAAAGAGTTTCAACAATGATCGGTTCAATTTAAACGGGTTTATTCCGTAAAAGCGACCTTTTAGTGACAGTAGCCCCAAAATTTGATAGAATGCATCAACATTGAACTTATCTGTCAAGTTTCAGGCGTATTGGAATTAGACAGATTTCAATCGAAATTAATGGATTTAAAACGTCTTCTTTTAACATAAATTCCTTTATTTTTAAGAATAATTATGTCATCTGCCCAACTTTGAATAAATGCTCAAAATCTGCGTTCACAAATTTACAATATAATCATTAATCAAATTAAATAATTAATTATTTGTAATAAAACGATTTAATAATTAAAAATATTTTCATTTAAAATAAATACATTTCACTAATTAAAAAGTTTTATTCAATAGTTAATAAGTAAATAGTTTTAATAATTAGTTTAACTAAATCAAATGCCTCCTTCGAGTGAACTTAGTTTCAAAAAATTATTCATATATTCAAAAATTATAAAATAAGTAATTAGTCGTATATATAAATTTTAGTACAAAACATTTTAAGCAAATTTCAGTATCTCTGAAATAACTTTGTTCAATAGTTCTGGTGAGAGGGATTTTGAATGCATTTTTTTTTTATCAGGAAGCCTACTGTTTATATATAAAACACAAAAAAAACAACATTTTTTTACAGACCTTTTCAGTTATTGCCCCGGGCAACCCTCTATGGCCTTATTATTTACATCGTAGAAACCAACCCATATTAGAAAAAGGGTCAGTTTCATAACATTCAATCACACAAATCCTACAAAATTAGCCCAATGAATGAAATTGTTTGGATGATTGGCGTTTGATTCGTCCGTCAAGCAAGGGCCCATTGGGTTGTCCGGTGCAATCTTGACTTAATTAACTTAATCATTAAACGACTCAATTAAAATTAAAAAATTATTTACTTATTAAAATTAAAAGAACCATTTAATAATTACCATTAAAAAACTATTTAATTATTAAAATTAAAAAAACTATTTAGTTATTAAAATTAAAAAACTATTTAATTATTAAAATTAAAAAACTATTTAATTAATGAAGTTAACTATTAAATATAACAATTTATTTAAGTATTGGAATTATTTTATTATTAACAATAATTATTAAAATTTAATTAATGATTCTATCCAAAATTTGGGCTAGCATGAATCTAAAATCACCAGGCTGATTTTATGTACATTCTGCCGTCAAGGGGCTTGATTCAGTTGAAATTAAAAGCTCATTTCACACCTGTGCCATTTACCGATTTGTTCATGTTAATATTTATCACCTAAAATACTTATTTGCCGGGTATTCGAAAGATTCTTGTATTATGGTATAGCTAATGAACAAGACACCATTTTGAAAGTTAAAAAACAATTTGCACATTTCGGTTGAAATACAGTCCAAAAATAATGGACAATCGAAATTATGACACAGTTAAATATAAAACTAGCGAATACCTGTGCTTCGCTACGAAATTTTTCCATGTGCAATTTTTGAGCTAGCTGCTGTGATCTGTCATTGGTGTGTAGGCCACAGCTTTTGGCGCTTCGCTGGCAGGAAGGTTCATTATTGTCATGGATTCACTTCGCTCGCTTCATTTCTGCTGCGTAATCTAAAGCTCGTTTCACTCATTAGAAACTAATTGCTATGTAATATTAGAAGCCCCTCTCCTGTCGAGGAACAAAAAAAAAATTCCATTAATACCAAACCCCTTTAAGAATATTTTAACACGTGTTTGTGAAAAGCAAAATTAGAAGGCTTAAACTACTTAAGTTTAAAATTTCCGAACTGTATCCCTATTTAGAATAGTTTTGAAAAATATTTGTAAATTAAGAAAAATTAATTAAAAAAACTAATAGAATTTTAAAATTCTATTTTTCAAAAGTCCAATCAGAAGGCCAAAACTACTTATATTGAAAATTTAAGACCTGCAATCCTGTTAGAAATCATTTTGGAAAATATTTATTAATTAAAAAATTTATTAAAAAAATTTAATCAAAATTTTAATTTTCTCTTTGTCAAAAGTCCAATTAGGAAGCTAAAGCTACTTATGTTAAAACTTTTAGAGCTGTACCTCTATTTAAAGTCACTTTATATAAAAAAAATTAATTAAAAAATAACTAATTAAATTTTTAACATTCTGTTTGTCATAGGTATAATTAGAAGGCCAAAATTTCAGATCCTTTTTTAAGACGTTTTAAAGACAATGCATATAAAAAACACCTTTGTCAGATATCTCTCTATGTGCATTACATTTAACATAAGCTGATTAAATTTTAAAATTATCAGAGTCGTGGGGTCATCAAATTGCTTGGTTATGACAGTGTTTGATAGTTGTAAAAATTGAGAATAAATGGTCGAAAGAATAAAATTGTGGTCGAAGTTAACACAAAAAAAGTAGGGTAAGTGGTAAAACAGCACCATGAGAGACAATAACAAGATCGGTAAAATTGTAAGCCAGTTCGAAAACTTGAAATTTATCACTTAAAGAAGTGTTGTTTTCATTTCTAATGGAAGGCCCATTGAAGTAAAGATTTCAAATAAAATAGATTCGACGCTATTTTCGAGTTTTTAATTTATTTCATTTCATTTATTCGTCAAGGTGAAGTAGGTTCTAAATGCACTGTGGGATTTTAATATCTTTAGTGCAATTCAAAAATTACTTTGTAGATTTGAGCAGAATGGATTATTTTTGTGATACTTGAGAAATATGACAATTGGACTGTCAGTAATCTTTTGTGTGTCAGTAATCTTGTTTTAATATGAAACTAGTTGAGAAAGACGAGGCTTATTTGGCACGAACCAAATAATTTGTTGAGTTTGAAAAATGATTTCCCACGCATACAATATTTTTCATAATCACGCGCAAAAAATATTTTTAATACATACATTTATTAATGAAGTGAATTTCTTCTAAAAATATGTCATTTCAATATCAAGACTATATAATTATTCGAGGACTTTCCTCGCGATATACTGTTATTTTCGCCACGAAGAAAAATTTAATTCTTTGTACGTTGTTATAAAAATGATGTTTTTTAAGTTTTCTAAATTATAAAAACATCAAAAGCAAGCAGTAAGATTTTCTATTCAACATTATGAGGGAGGTTTCATACAAATCAAGGATGCATAAAAATGAAGACATATTTCTGTCAGTTACAGAATGCTTAAATAGATTCGGTTGTTTATGGACGTCTATTGTTCGATGATTGGAACAAAAGATCGTTCATCTAAAAGGACTGCTTCAAAAGCACTCTGAATGAAAATCCTGTATTGTAGTGGCTAACTCCTATCTCAGCCTTTGCCTTAGACACAATCGTAAGTCAACTAGAGTTTGAGAGGGGTATCATTAAGATAAATGAAACAAAAATTGACCAGAGATTAGCATCCGTCTACACAACAAATCGAATATTATTTGAATCGTTCTTTATAGCTGTGACGTCAAGAAATCCTTCCTTTTCCATGGTTATCGTGAGGTTAGTTGGTGTGAGTTTTTTTTTTATAGACAATTGCCATATGTAGGTTGACACGATTTGTGAGAAACTTGCTGAAGTGCTGCTTTTCAAGCCAAGGTATTTCAGATCTTTTGACGTCACATTAGCTTCGAGCTGAATGTGCCCGCCAAATCTAACATGCGAACTTTGGTTGCAAATTAAAAAAAAAAGCGCAGTGAGCAGAAATGTTTGTAATTATGGCCTTTTCGAATTGAAAAAAATGTGTGTCATTTGATGCCATGCGAGCGAACAGAAACGCAGCTTGCTGCTTATGGCTGGAAGAAGATATATTTTCCCCTCGTGAAAACACTTCTCTGCAGATGCTGTTATATCTTAAATTTTCGATATTTAAAATAATACTACTTGGATTGTGAACTTCTTGAAAAATATCTCTAACAAGGAGACCTTACGGTCTCGGAAATTCAGATCGGGATGAAATTCGGCAGATTGATAGTATACCTTAAGAGTATCCACACTGTAAAGCAATAAAGCGCACTAGCCAGAAGATTCCGAGAAAACAAGCTCTAAAGTATTACTCGCAGCTTATATACTAGTAGAGATCTTTACTCTGCAACTGCCCGGTGGCTAAGTGGTCAGCGTGCTGGGTTCCTGTACTGGCGATCCGGGTTCGATACCTCGTGAGGTAGTTTTTTTTTTTTTTTTCCAATATATTTTAAAGTGTCTGTTACAGCTAATTGAAATTTGAATGAACGATAATACTTTATTTTTAAATACGTAATGTATTTTTAATAGAGAAAATAGAGATACATTTAATAGATATAAATTAAAATTCTAATTACCACGGCAACAAAATTAGGGTAGGACTTAATTTATCTATGGATTTTGACATAAAGTTTTTATTTATCAATTATTTATTTATATACATACACCAGAATGACACTTATCATAAAAACATGGAAAACAAAAACTGTTTTGACATCTTGCACAATTTATAAAGGAAGATTATTTACAGAAACAACCTTTTTGTAAAAGATTTGTTGGAAAACATACTTCATTAACATTCATGAAAATATATCTTTCAACAGAAAACTTGGAAGCATATCAGGCATACCGGATCATTTTATTAAAAATTGATGATGACAGTTGATGATAGACTATTGATTGTATTTTTATGCAGTCTTCACGGGTATTATTTCTCTATTATTTTTAACCAGATACGCGCAATTTTGTATACTCTTTAATAGATTTTTTACCTGTCTATAAAAATAGACTTCGCAAAGTGCCTTTAGGGTTTTGAAAATTTCTGACTACCTGCTTGTGTACAATAGGACAGCATTCTTACTCTTCCATATAGAAACTGGTTCTTCATATTTTTTGTGAAAATCACTTACTTCTCTACATCTTATAATATCTCAAAATTTATGATCACTTGTTTGTGAAAATAGTAAATAGAGTTTTAATGTACCTTCATTAAAAATACATTACGTATTTAAAAATAAAGTATTATCTTTTATTCAAATTTCAATTAGCTGTAACAGTCACTTTATAAATTGAAAAAAAAAAAAAAAAAAACTACCTCACGAGGTATCGAACCCGGATCGCCCGTACGGTAACCCATCACGCTGACCACTTAGCCACCGGAAGTTGCGAATCAAAAATCCTAACTAGTATCTAAGCTACGCCTAAAACTTTAAAGCCTATTTTCTCGGAATCTTCTGGCTAGTGCGCTTTATTACTTTACAGTGTGGATACCCTTAAGGTATACTATCAGTCTGCCAAATTTCATCCCGATCTGAATTTCCGAGACCGTAAGGTCTCCTTGTAAGATACAAGGCAAACTCGGATTGAAAATGGACTGTTAGAGAACGTGCTAATGTAGAGAATAGAAGAAACTCTCATGTGCCTAACGTGCTGAGAATTTGTTTGATACAATTACTTAATTAAATTATAAACTCGAAAATAGAGTCAAATATATATTTCATAAAAACATAAGTAGCCCTTATTTATAAAATAAAATATATTAAATTTCTTATCCTTTTATTCAATGTCATCCAATGTCATCATGAAAAGTAGTTTCCGAGTGGCTTGAAGAATAGCGAGTGTAGGGCCTTACTAAGCATATTGTTGGGAATTTTTACTAGATAAAAATATTTATTTTCTCCTCAAGATATCACAAAAGTTACTCGAAGAACAGTGTAATCACTATCAATAAAAATAACTCCAAATTCAGCGATAATTCAGGTCAGGCACACTCAAAGCCTTCATCGGGTTCCGAAGTCAAACTGAAAACTTTCCCGATCTGCGGTCTTATTTATACAGAACATTCTCGAAACTTCGAGCCAACTCGACAAATAAAAGAAATATTTAGAAATTTCCCCATTGCTTTAGACGTTGCCACCTTTTTCTAACCTGCTAATAAATAAAATAAGATAAAATAAATTATAATAAAATTTTAAAATAATACGTCACTATTTACAACAATATACAGACAATTTGTGCAACAACATGATCAATCAGATATTTCTTTTGAGTTGCAATCCAATCTCAAACTTTGCACACAACAGCGAAAACTGAAGATCGTGACTAATCGGCACTTCAAAATTAAGTCCGTTTCTCTGCTTCCATCTGAAAAAAAAACAAAAAAACCGATATTATTTTAATTTTATAAATTTAAATTACCATTCAGTTAACAGAAAATGTTTTGGTTTCAGATTACAGAGTAGGAGACGGAAACGACTGGAGCCGAATCTTTTCGTTTCGCACTCTGAAGAAGGGCGTCGAGTGGCGCCCTCGTGTGGTCGTGTTTGGTGACCTCGGATTCAGGGACGCCGCATCGGTCCCCCGCCTCACCAAGGAAGTGGAACAAGGGAAGGTGGATATCGTATTGCACAACGGTCAGTGATTTATTCTGAGGCAAACAATTTGAATAGAACTTCTTTTACACAAAAATTGTAATCAAAAGTTTTAATCGCATGATCAAAAGAAAAAAAAAGATTTTAAAATATCCCAAACTTTTTCCTTTGTCGCAGGAATTCTTTGTAGAATTCAATCTTAATACATCAATTAGATATGTGTCAATTAAGATATTGATGAACTTATTAATAAATTATTAAAAAAGTGAACATTTATTTTAAAATCGAACTTTCTTAAACGAAATTTTTATTACAGAATTTGCCAGCTTAGATTTCCAAGTAAATACATTTATCGTTAACTGAAATAAAATTAGAATATTTAATTTTTTTAAATCTAATAGTTCAAAAAGTACTACACAAAAGATATTCCATGTGCACTTATCTGAAGTGATTTTCAAAATGTAATGAGACTTGAGGCATTGAAGTATCCAGAATTAAATAACATTGCCAGCGTCTTAACATGTTGTTAAAAACAGGGAGCATGGTTGTAGATAGTTAAATATAATAGGAAATATTTGAAAATGTGTACCTCTTTGATTCTTCATTAAGGAAAATAATCTTCTGCCTTTAATTTCCTTGTATCGAACTGTTTTATTGTTTGTATGAAGGAGAATATTTACAACTAGGGGGCTCCGCCTCCTGGATTGATCTCCTTGGCTCGCTTTGCTCACCTCAAAATGAATCATTTAAAATATGCCCTAGCAAAAACCTGCATAATACGATGAAACTAAAAACGTTTTGTTATTTATGAGAATACTACTGCTGTCGAGACACGTTAAGCAGGGACAGTGTGGCAACGTAGTAGAAAGTTCTAGAAAAACAACAAAAATAAACAGTATCGTACATAAATTTAAAAAAGATCGGTTAGTTCATTGAACAATTAAAATGTACGGGTTGGTTTCCTATGAAGGGCCAAAATAATTAAAGTTGCATATCGAAATTTCTTAACGAAGCAATTATATGTTTGCGTAATCTTTTTTTGCGATACATAGAAAATAAAATAAAACAGAAAAGGCCAATTATCCGGAATTCAATCAACCGGAATTTTTTGAAAATTAAATTTGGCGAAAAAATCCGCCCTATTTCGCCAAAAGTTTTTTTTTTTTTTTTTATTTCATATGAGATTTTGAAGTTGAGTGGGTAGTTTTATTCGTTATTTTGATAGTTTTCAATTCGTAATAGCAGAATTTGCACTGATTAGAAATGAATATAGGTTCAGATTTACAGCATAATGCCTCTTAGCGGTTTTTTCACAGTTGGAAATTTAGCGCTGAATGCAACCCGACGACTTGGTATTCTAGCAACCCTAGTGACCGTTTGGCAGTACGGCATTTTGACGTTATTTTGGATTGGGCGACACAGCCTTTTGACTTCATTTTGAATTTGGCGACTTTTTTTAAAAGTCGCCAAGTAATAACCTGAATGCATATATTATTATAAAAAACTTAATTCCGATTTATACAGAATGCTGAAGTTTTTATTCAATCTACTGTGAATTTTCTGCATAGAAACCTTAATATTCTTACTGGAAATTCCGTGCTCAGTTTTTATAGGTATATATCTGGAAAACGTTAGCATAAAATACGTAATGATTATTTGCCGAATCTAAACAAATCTGGCTTGTTTTAATTGTATAAAAAAGAAAGTTTTGTAGTCGAAATTCTATTATTCACAGCACCTGGAACGGTTAGAATGTACTTTACGGTCCCCACTTTTTATTTGGCAATTTGGGGTTACCCGGCACCAGTGTAGTTCCTTTCTAACTTGGAATCCATTTTTGAAAACCTGTGTTGATTCAACTTGGCGGCAAAAAAAAAAAAAAAAAATTGGGTGCTATAAAACACTTTCTACTAACCTCCGGAGCTATGCTCCAGCAGATAATTTTTCCGAAAAGTCTGGTTTATCCAGAATTCTAATCCAAAAAATATATGCATATCTTGGATCAAATCAATACGTTTTAAATGACCAATAATTCGTATCAGTATAATAAGAAAAGCAAAATATAGTGAATCCAAGTTTCTGGTTGTTGCCAAATTTATTAGTCAAATTTCAAAAGAAATTTTGTGATTGGCTGGAATTCATGCATGTAGTACATTTCATGCATAAAGTACATTTTGAAGATTTGTGATTGGATATTTAAAGTCGTTGCCATTCTGCTCACAGAAATGCAACCGAATTTGGGAGGCACGTAAGAGAATTATATATATAAGTAGATGATTGTATCCGATCAAATTTATTACAAATTAAAGTTATAATTCACATATTGTTAGATCTAAAAATATAATGAAACCGCATACATAAAAGGTTAATTAACTCCCAAATTAAAGTCCTCCTATTTAGTAGGAAATGCTTATTTCCAAAATGAAGGCTTGCGAATAACACTGTTCCCAAAAAAAAAAAAAAAAAAAAAATCAGAACGATGGTTATATCTTGTGCTCAAATTGTTGAAATAACAAACAAAAGGTACATTTGTAAATCGCAGAAGGTTTTTAATAATTGCATGTAGTGTTTTTTTTTTTTTTTTGTTTTTTTTTTTTTTTGTCATGAGTGGTCATCTACATATTAAAACATTACCAAACTTTAAAAAGTTCAATAACAACCTCATAATATTATCCCATATTTGGATTCATCATCCAAAAAAATGTCGATATACAAAAATTCGTAATTTTCTAATGAATGGTTTGTAATTTAAGTGATAAAAAGAAAGTGATAAATTAATGTTAAATAAAAAAGTTGGTGGATTTTTGGCCATAAATACTTAAATAATTAATATATTTCAATGATTTTTTTTTCAAAAGATAGTTTGTAAATTGCCGAACATAAATAGCAATCAACTTTTGCACCCATTTCTTTATTAATAATTAATTATTAATTAATAAAACAATTTGAATTTTTTTTTTAACAGAAACATAATTTTTGTTTGCTTTCATTAGATTTACTATGGTCTAAAACCCCCACACAATTTTTTTCTTTCCATTTTGACTTTTAGTTCTCGATTTTTTAGCGAAAATGTAAAAAACGCTCACTTTAAAGGACCGTATAGTAGACGACTTTTGAAAACTATCAAAGATTAATTCAAGGTAAACTAGAGGTGTGGAAAATCGCATAACGTTCAATTATCGTAAAATGGGGTGAATAGGAACAGAATTTCTTGAAATTACAAAAAGAAATATTATTTTATACAAACAAAGCAGTTTTATGTTTTATATATATATTTTCTTAATCTGTCTAACGTGTTTGGAATCGTGGAACATATGTTTTATATAGTCTTCAACGGTGTTCACTTTTTTTTTTTTTTTTTCCAATTACTTTCTTAAATTATATTTATTTAAAACAAAATTTTTTAAGCAATTTCAATAAGTTTTCTTTTAAAAGTTTTACTGAATCATGTGATTTTTTTTATTTTATAAATAATTTCAACGATCAAGTTACATTTGTGTTTACAGTGACATGTTTCTGTAAAATAATCACGCTTTGCTGAATACTATTTACTAATGCCTACATTTTATATCTATTAATTTTCTAATTATCAGTAGTATACTTTTTACTTCTGCAATTACAGTTTTCGATATTTTATTTATTTCGTGTGAAGAATGCACATCTTTAATATTGTAAATAAATTATGTTACTTTAGCGTTTACTTGCTATTTTTGTATTAATCCTAAACATGACACTATAAATCCTAGTAGTTTTTATGCAATTTTAGACTAATATTTGTATTTTTTAACGTCGTGAAACGCCGCAGTGACCGTTCGATTTCTCCCGCTGTGAAGTAAAACCTTAAAAATACCTTTCGTTTTATGGAAATTCTCCCTGAAGATCGGTCAAAGAATGGTCGAAACATTTTTGCTCATAAGTGACGTGTTTTTCAACTTATTGCATTGAAATTTTCTCTATAGAGTAAATGATGTATTCTAAATCGAATGAAATGATAAAAAATAGGGGTTCATATTGAAATTTTCGAAGATAGCGTTATTTTTACTTAGTAAACGGTCCCTTAAGAAAAAAAATGCATCAAATATATAGAAAATCGTAAGCAAAACATTTTGGTGCAAACCGTAAGATTCTACGATAATTAGAACTGAAGATATAGCCATCGTTCTGATTTTTTGGGGGGGCGGGGTACAGTACATATTGTCTTCACTTCTAATAAACAACTGATAAATAAAATACCTCCATTACATAGTTACTTTTAATGCCATCCAACTTGAAATTCTAATGAAAAAACCTTCTCTTTTCAGGTGACATCGCTTACGACCTGCATACGGTGAGTTTCATTGTAATCTCTCTGTATATTTGTAGTAAAAATAGGGGTGTGGAACATCTCACAACTTTCAATTACAAGCCAGTATGCCGATATTATTTTTTGAGATGATTCTTGTATGGATCTTTAAAATAAAACATCACCAAAATTGTGATTTTGGCGATGTGCTTTTCGATAATCCTTATATTATCCTTTATTATAAATGAAACTGAGGGGAGAAGAAAAAACGATCGTTGATTAGGTATGCTCAAGGAAAGGGAACTCTGTGTTAAAGGTATTCGTCTTTTAACTTTTTACGCTATTAAAGCATTTTTACGTGAATTTCGGAGGTGGTGGATGTTTAGAACATCTTAAGAGGCATTAGCACAGCGATTTTTATCAAAATCGTTCGAGCCGTTTTTTTAGCAATAATCGAAAAACAAGATTTTTTCAATGGCAACTACCTGATGCGCAAGCGCGATTTTGACGAAAACCTTAATGGTAGGTCCCATGGCCACCAGCAACCCGCATACCAAATTTGAGGCATTTTTTCTAGATCACTATTTTGAAATCAGGGTGTTCCAAAACGTGGAGAAATGCAAAGAAAAAAAAAACATTTTTTTTTTTTACCGAATGCTGCACTTTTATTACCCTCTGTCACATGGGTAAATTGAAAGTAAGAAAACTTCTGCTTACTTAAATATATACTTTGGATACTCTGGACTAACCTGGTACTTGGTTGGTTAACTCTATCGATTGTTAACTCCTGTTGACATTATTTTAAATGCAAAAGGCGCTTAAGGAGTTTGAAAACATGATTCTGAACTTTCTTCTTCCAAGGATATATAGATAGACGAATAAAAAGTTTGGATAGGATAAGAATAACATAAACCACTGTAGAATTTTATATTTGATTAAATAAATAAAAAGTATTGCCAAATTGACGAGTTTGTATTGATGAGTAAGAAAAAAAAAGTAGTTTAGACTAAGAATTTAAACTCATAAATTGCAAATATGTAGTCGTTGTGGCAACGTTTTGATACTTTGTCTTATAGGATTCTTTAACCCACTGGCGGTTATGGGAATGGGCAAAATTCTGCAGTTGCTTTCATTGCAATAATTTTAAAATTATATTTCTAATTCAAATACATAATTTTTTTTTTTTATTTTTTTTTTTTTTAGATAGGTTATAAACTATCATCCTAATAAAAATATTTAAAAAATATTTTATTTATCAATTTAAAAATGTTGTGTTTTGCTGGAAAAACTGGGGATCAAATTATTAGAATATTGATCAGCAGTGGACACCGCACAGACAGACACAGGCAAACATCGTTTATTACGAAGATAGAAAAGACTTTATAAAGAATTTAAGTTAAAAGTTAGGGAGAGAAAGAAACATCATATCTAGAGGTCGGAAGTATCGATCAAAATAAATATCGATACTATATCATAGCATAGAAAAAATATCGATATAGCGATACACGATTATTTTTTTATTTGATTTTCAATTTTGCCCGAAACAAAGTTTTTCGGGCAAATTTCTACTTTTCATGATTGCTTTTTTGTAAAGTGACTACTTTTTCAACTGAAATGGATCTATTACAAAAAAAAGTTATATTTTCGCTTAATTGGTGCAGTGATTTAAAAAAAAATTTAGATGATTTTCAATAGCTTTTAAGTGTATGGAAAATATTGAATGTTGGTGCCATTTTAACTATCTATCAGCCAAGTTCAAACTTTAGTTTTAAAATTTTTGAAAAGGGAATAAATAAAATCGAAAAAACACATGGAATTACAAAACGAATCATCAAAAAACTAAAAATGTTTGAAAATATCGATATATCGCCGACCTCTAATCATATCCGTTAGGATGCGAGTTTACAAGGAATCTGAATATGACATTCGCAGAGGGGTTTACACAAAGTGCTCCACTAGAGGTTGCTACTGTCACGCAGGACAGTTGATTTACTATGAAGGGAAGTGAGTGGATATTGCACCATGTGATTATTCCAACACAATGTCAACCCATTTTGAAACTCATATTCACATCCTCCAAGACATTTTAAATTCTTAGAGGGCGGTAATGGCTTGATTAACACATCAGCAACCATTTCCTCAGTTGGTATTTAACAAATTTCAATTTGTTCACTTTTCAGTGCATCTCTCACAAAATGGTGATGGATGTTTGTGTTTTTAGCACGTTTGTGAAACACAGGATTTTCAGCAAGCTTGATTGCTCCAATATTATCAACAATTAAGCGCACTTTTCCCAAGTCACAATTCATTTAACAACTTCTTAAGGCCTCCTTCGTTCCATCGGAAAGAGCCATATACTCGCTCTCAGTTGAAGACTATGACTTGTTTACGACTTTCAAAAGAAATTATACACTATTACTAAGTATAAAACAATATCCGGTATAGGATTTTCGATCATCAGAGCAATTCCCCCAATCAATATTGTCAAACAAAGAATCTCCTGTGAATTTAAAGATTAAACCAAAATTTAATGTTTTCTTTAAATATCTTAAAACGCGTTTGGCGGCTGTCCATTGTGTGTTGTAGTGACATGTTAGGAATTGGCTTAATATACTAACAGTATTCGCGATATCTACTCTACTCTAGTCGTTGTAGCAAGATACATCAGCCCACCTACCAATTCACGATAAGGTAAATTATCATCACAGTGATCTGATTTTCTCAATTTATTACTGCAATGCATTGGACTACCTATGGTTTTAGCATTAACCATATCGAAAAGATTCAACAGTTCATTAATGTAACTCGACCGACTCATTGTTACAACCCCTTTCTTTTGTAAAAAGTTTATCCCTAAACAATATTTTGCAAGACCTGAATATTTAACTTCTAAATCCTTATTTAGCTGTTCTTAAAACTTGTCTAACATGTTAGTTTTGCGATATAAACAAAATATCATCTACGTACACAGATATGAGAATTAATCCAAAATCATCTCTAATGTAATAAACGCAAGGATCAGCAATCGATTGTTTGGCTCCAAATTCAATTAAAATTTCATTTAATTTTAAATTAAAACCCCTAGAAGCCTGTTTAAATAGATTTCTTTAAAAGAAGCACTTTATCGTCTTTAAAATTTTAAGCATATCCGATGCTTTAAGTGAAATTTTATTTTTGATATTTCATTATCAACAATATGCTCCAGTACTTTTACGAAGTTATCTGGGCATTCCATAAAAAATTCCTCATCCAAATTTCCAATTAAAAAGGTAACATCAAATTGATGTATTTCTAATCCTAGATCGGCTGCCAATGCTGATAAAACACGAATTGATCCTGACTTAGCTACAGGTGAAATGTTTGTCCAAAATCTTTTCCTGCAATTTGAGAATTCAGCTACAAAGAGAGAACTACAAAACGAGCCTTGTTCTTCAATAATGATCCGTCAGAATCAAATTTATTTGTCAAAATAAAACGACTACCTATGCATTTTTTAGAACTTGGTCGATCAACCTATTCTAACGTATTTTTGTCTAAAATACTTTTCATTTCATTAGCCATCGGATTCATCCAATAGTTTGAATTCGGCTAGCAAGAGCTAACTTAATTGGTATTTCCGAGTGAAATCCAAAAACATCTTCAGTTAAACCTCCTAAAATATTAGGTTCAATTACGTCATTGGTTTCATTTTGAAATAAACAAGTTGAGCATTTTTTTTTTTTTTTTAATTTATTTATTTTATTAAGAATGACGAAAGGACAACCAAAACTAGAATTTTTTTGAAATCGTTCAATATTTCTCGAATTATACCCGTTTCAATTTCCCACTTTTAAAAGCGCGGCAAAAACGAGACTAGCTTAGCTGTGACGTCCCCCCCCCCCTACGTCATAATCCGACTTTTGTTTCGCGCGGTCTTGGGAAACTATCGTGAATTTGTTCGTATTGCGCGGTTTCATTTTTTTTTTTTTTTTTTTTTTTTTTTTTTTTTTTATGTCCTCAAATTCAGCGTACAGACATGGCTTCGTCTCGAATTGTAAGAATTCTTCAGTTTCCAACGCTGCTAAATTATTTATCAGTGTTGCTAAACACGCAGATATCCGCAAGAAGTGGTGTAAAGTGTTATTTAAAATTTTTACAAGATTTATGAAAATTGCAAAGTAATTTCGAAAAATAATCCTTTTTTTACCTTCCACGATTTACAATGGTTTTTAATAATTGCATGAAGTTGTTTTTTTTTTTTTGGTTTTTTTTTTATGAGGGATCATCTACATATTAAAATACAACCAAACTTTAAAAAGTTCAATAGCAACTTCATAATATAATCCTATATTTGGATTCAGCATCCAAAAAAATGTCGAAATACAAAAATTCGTAATTTTTTTATGTATAATGTTGGTAATTTAAATGATAAAAAGAAAATTATATTTTAATGTTAAATAAAAAAGTTGGTTTTTTGGCCATAAATACTTAAATAATTAATATATTTCAGTAATTTTTTTTTCAAAAGATAGTTTTGTTAAATGGCCAAACATAAATATCAATCAACTTATGCATCCATTTCTTTTTTAATAATTAACTATTAATTAATAAAACAATTTTTAAAAAAATTGAATAGAAACATATTGTTACGAATTTTGGTATATTTTTAAATATTTCGTAGTGTTAATTTTGTAAATAGGAAAATTTATGTACATTTTGCATAAGGCAGTGTAATAGTTCGTCTTAATTGGCTTTCCTGCAGTGAGCATCTCAATGCTTGATAACGGGTTTTACAGAGGTAACTCTGGGAAGCGAGTTTCAAGGGACAAGGCATTTAACATTATGGTAATGGGAATCTCGCCAAGTTGGCGAGATAGAGCCAAGTTGGCGACGGTTTCGGCGACTAATTTTGTCGCCAAATTTGGCGAGAAAAAATGTCGCCAAACTTGGCGACCATTTGGCGACATTTTCGGTACATGTATAGGTACATGTATCCAATGTACATGTATAGGACTTTTCGACTACGATCTGGATAGTTCTCCAAATTTCTCTCTCTGGAAGATTCGTGAAGATTCAGCACTCCTATATAAGGACGGCCGTGAGTAGGGTTAGTTAGTTCTTGGATTTTGAGTCACTGAATTAGTTGACTGGAGATACTGAGCGAACTGTATTGCATTGTCTTTTGCGGCGATTTAGCAGTTGTTGTCAAGTTTTTAACTGCTGTTTTGTGCTCTATCGAGGTGAAAAGAGCTGTATTGTGTCTACTAGAACGAGAAGTTCTGGAGCTGTAAGAGAACTGTGAAGAGTTATTTTGGAATAAATTTCTGCAAGTTTTGATCTGATTTTTGGCTTCAAATCTTTCGAACCCGTACAACGCAACAATATATATATATATATATATATATATATATATATATATATATATATATATATACACACACACACACTGGTGTCCAAAAGTTAAGCGTAATTGATAATTATGTGAATAAAAAAGGAACTGTACATCAGAATGGCGGGAAACTTGATATGCGAGTGTAAAATGGTTATAAAATAAGGAAGCAAATCAAAGGAGCGATAATAAGTAATTTTATTATCCAAAGTAGAAGTTTGAAAGAAACTGAGAATAGCAAGCGTTCACACTTTAAAGAACAAATGAAAGAAAACATTAAATAAAATACTGATGCTGCAGTTTAATAAGGCGTGTGGTCACCTCTGACAGCTAGGCACGCTGCACAGCGATTTACCATACTTGCTATGAGATTATGAATGTGTTGTGGGCTCAAATGGTTCCAAGCTTCTTGGAGAGTTCTCTTCAGTTCTGTAACGGAACTTGGTGGGTGCGAAAGGGCTGCAATTTGTCTCCCGAGCATATCCCATACATGCTCGATAGGATTTAAATCAGGGGAGTTGGCAGGCCACTACAGGAGCTGGAAGTTTTCCGTTTCAAGGAAGTCATCAACCAGCACCGCTAGGTGACATGGCGCATCATCATTCATGAATATGAAGTTAGGACCGACATCACCTTGAAACAAGCGAACATAAGGCTCAAGAACTTCGTCTCTATATCTTTGACCAGTCACAGACCCCGTTTCAAAGAAATGGAGGTCTGTGCGGCCGTCCATCATGATGCCTGCCCATACCATTACTCCCCTTGACTGAAAATGTTGTCTTTATGATATGTTTCTTGGTTCAAAACGTGTTCCACGCTCTCTCCATATCGTTACCCGACGAGAATCACTACTCAGACTAAACCGGGACTCGTCACTGAACATCACATTGGCCCACTCTCCACACTCCAATGTTGATGTTTCAAAATCCAGTTCAAACGAACGCGTTTCTGAGCAGACGTGAGGGGAATGCAAAATGCTGATCTTCTGGCATACAGGCCAGCATTATTGAGTCTCCTGTAAACAGTTTGTCTCGAAATTCGTATTCCTGTGGTGACTGTGGGCGCCGAACCTAGTGATGTGGCAGTACTGCCCCTCTGACTTCGCGCACTTATTACCAGATGTCGGTCTTGGCGAGGGGTTGTGACTCTTGGTCGACCTGATACTGGTCGTCGGGTAACATCTCCCGTTCTTTGAAACCTCTGCCACAGTCTTGAGATCACAGACTGATTCACATTCAGAATTCGAGACACTTCGGTTTGTGATCGTCCGGATTCCAGCATTCCAACGATTCTTCCTTTCGCAAACATGTCCAATTGGCGTCTTTGTGCCATCATTCACCTTGTTTGATGGTTAACCACGCTCTTTCGCACAGCAGTTGCCCGAAAATTGTCTGAACTGCTTATGCTGCGTGAATCGGTTTCTCTGCATTCCGACATGCGCAGGTGTTTCACGCAGGATGTAGTCGACTGAAAAGTTTTGCATAAACCCAATGTTTCTTCTTCACCCAATTAATATCCGCAAGAAATTTGGAATAATTTTACGAAGTCTCCATGTTTTTCGCATTTTACAATTTATGCTTAACTTTTAGACACCAGTGTATATATATATATATATATATATATATATATATATATATATATATATATATATATATATATATATTGCTTTCATTAGATTTACCATGGTCTAAAACCCCCACACAATTTATTCTTTCCATTTTGACTTTTAGTTCTCAATTTTTTAGCTAAAGTGTAAAAAACGCTCACTTTAAGGGACCGTATAGTAGATGACTTTTAAAAACTATAAAAGATTAATTCAAAGTAAACTAGAGGTGTGGAAAATCTCACAACGTTCAATTATCGTAAAATAGGATGAATAGGAACAAAATTTCTTGAAATTACAAAAAGAAATATTATTTTATACAAACAAAGAAATTTTATTTTTTATAGATATTTTTTTAATCTGTCTAACGTGTTTGGAATCGTGGAACATATGTTTTGTTGTTTTTCAACAGTGACCTTTATTTTTTTTTATTTTTTTTTTTTTCTTTCTTTCTTTTTTTTTTTTTTTTTTTCTTTTTTTTTTTTTTTTTAAATTTACTTCCTTAAATATTACATTTATTTAAAACAATATTTTTTAAGCAATTTCAATAAGTTATCCTTTAAAAATTTTACTGAATCATGTGATTTTTTCATTTTATAAATAATTTCAACGATCAAATTACAATTGTGTTTACAGTGAAATGTTTCTGTAAAATAATCACGCTTTGCTGAATACTGTTTACTAATGCCTACATTTTATATTTATTAATTTTCTAATTATCAGTAGTATACGTTATACTTCTGCAATTACAGTTTTCGATATTTTATTTATTTCGTGTGAAGAATGCACATCTTTAATGTTGTAAATAAATTATGTTACTTTTGCGTTTACTTGCTATTTTTGTATTAATCTTAAACATGACACTATAAATCCAAGTAGTTTCTATACAGTTTTAGACTAATATTGGTATTTTTTAACGTCGGTGAAACGCCGCACTGACCGTTCGATTTTTCCCGATGTGAAGTAAAACCTTAAAAATACCTTTCGTTTTATGGAAATTCTCCCTGAAGATCGGTCAAAAAATGGTCGATACATTTTCGCTCATAAGTGACGTGTTTTTCAACATATTGCATTGAAATTTCGTATTTAGAGTAAATGATGTATTCTAAATCGAATGAAATGATAAAAAAATAGGGGTTCGTATTGAAATTTTCGAAGGTAGCATTACTTTTACATAGTTAACCGGTTCCTTAAGAAAAAAAAATTGCATCAGATATATGGAAAATCGCAAGCAAAACATTTTGGTGCTAACCGTAAGATTCTACGATAATTAGAACCGAAGATATAGCCATCGTTCTGATTATATTTTTTTTTTGGGGGGGGGGGGGGTACTGTACAAGTTGTTCAAAGAGGTAACAAGTGTTCTTGAAAATGGGAAAGTAAAATTTCCAGCGGAATATAAATTAATCTGAACTAAAAAAAAATGCTAAATTGAAAATAATGGCAAACTTTTTTTTATTAATATTCTATTGGATTTTCATGGCAGTTGTTTACATAGCACGCCAAGTTACAGATATTTCCCTTATTAGTAAAAAATGTGGAAACTTCTACTATATTGAATCAATCAATTTGAAAATTTGATTTTAAAAATACTACTGGATATAACTGTACTATGGAAAACTAGTGTTTTTATAACTTTCTTAGGAGTGAAGAGATGTTGAAAAACGGACTTAAAAGTTTTCGAAATAGCACCAAAACATTTATGAACAAGGAAAAAGTTATTTGGTTCTTGTACAAGAGTTAAATTCCCTTGTATAAGAATGACTTGTACAAGAATAAAATGTAGATTCTTGAACGTGAATTTTAATCTGATATACAGTTTTTTGGTAAATATGTGTTTCGTTTCGAATAGTTCGTAAAGTATGTAAAATTTTGAGCTCCGAAAATATTGTAAAAAAATTGGCGACTGCAATGTTCTGCAGTTTAACTAGATGGAATATAATTGGAAATAAAAACTTACAATAAAAATAAGTCATATTCAATCAATTAAAGACAAATGAAAAACTGTTTGTAAAATGGGAACATTTTACACCACGCATATCAACTCCCATGAACTTCGTAGCTCGTCGTAGGTAAACAAATGAAAGAAAAAAAATTCCATTGGATTATGACGTCAAATCTAATCAGCCAATGATGGAACGTTTTGCGGGTACGTCACGATTCCAATGTTTTTACGATTTTTCTTCTTTCGATATTTAATTAAATAAATTTTTAACCACAATATAACTTACATATTTGGAATCGGCTTTGCTTTCTTTATTAAAATTTATTGCTTTTTACCATTTTTAAAAAATACGCAACTTTTCAATTCGCTTATTTGTCTCCTTATTGACATTCGATTCCTCTTCTACTCCTTCAGAAGATATTTGTTTTCCAGGGCGCTCGAATTCTATTGGCTTTTTGAAATGCTCATTTCAATAAGTTCGAATTTTTTTTATTCTACAAGTAATTCGCTTTTCTCTCAAATCTTAATATTTTCACAATCCTCATAGAATTTAACATTAAGTGAAACAATTACGCGTTTCTCATCGAGTAAATAAATTCTATAAGCTTTACAGACATCCTCCTTACAAAAACTCCCTTTTTACTTCTAGGAGCAAATTTATGTTGATTTTTCAAACAATAAGCTATGCACCCGAAACTTTTAAAATATTCTACATTTGGTATTTTTCCAGTCCATACCTGATATGACGTCTTACCATTAAGAGCACTATGCGGACACTTGTTTTGTATATAAATAGAGCAATTTACACACTCAGCCCACAGATTTAAATGCAATTTAGATTGTGATAACTAACAACGTCCCATTTTTACTAACAAACGATTTTTTCTCTCAACAGCCATCGAAAAGCCCTATACAGGTACATGGGGACCGAAAATGTCGCCAAATGGTCGCCAAGTTTGGCGACATTAGGCAATTTCTCGCCAAATTTGGAGACAAAAATTAGTCACTAAAACCGTCGCCAACTTGGCTTTATCTTGCCAATTTGTCGAGATTGTCATTAACCACAATGTTAAATGGCCTTCTCTTTGTAAAACTCGCTTCCCAGCATTATCTCTGTAAAACTCGTTTTCAAGCAATAAGAGACACATTGCAGGAAAGCGATGACAAACTATTGCACTGCTTTATGCGAAATGTACATAAACTTATCTTTTTACATAATTAATACTACGAAATATTTACAAATATATTCGTAACAATATCATGGAATTTCTATTGAACTTTTTAAAGCTTAGCTTAGTTTTAATATTTAAATGACCCCTCATGATAAAAAAATATATATATATACCATTAATAAAGACCTGCCACGATTTACAACGGTACTTGACTAGTTATTTCATTAATTAGAATACAAGATATAGCCATCGTTAGGATTTTTTTTTTCCGTATCTTACAGAACAAATTGCACATTATGATTTCTATAAATTATCCTATCAAATGGGGTATGTGTTTTTCATGCTTTTAACTTTGGACAAAAGAGTCGCGTCCAAAAGTTTAATTTGAAATGCATTCATTAAAGTGATTTCAGTGACTTACGAAAAATCATAAGACATTAAGACATAGGTAAAACATTGTGTGGTCGGCTAAAAGAACTTTATATCATTGTTATTTGATGCATGACAACTTTTTTCAGTCCTTGCATCTGTAGGCGCCTATGTCTAGAAGAAAGTGTATTTTGGGGGACAAAGCTCTTCGTTTGAGAAACACTCATATCGCATTCCCATGATGCGGCGTGACTGCTGTTTGTGAAATGTTTCAATTTCAAAAAAAGATCAAACCTAAATTCATCATCCATTACTTCATAGAGCTGAAATAACAACTTTCCGGTTTGAATGATATCCTCACTGATTCTGATTCTAGTTCAGATGTGTTTGTTATCCAAAGAGAGAAATCTTATTTTAGTTATGTTAAAAGTCGAATAAAGAGTTTTGAAATGCAATGCGATTCTTATTTAATCGGGATGCGTGTCATATAATGTTAAACACATTTTCTGTATATAATTGCAAATAGTGACGTATTTCTTTTAAAGTTGTATTTTATTTGTTAACAGCGACAATACAGGTTAGAAAAAAGTGGCAGCATCAAAAGTCAATCGGGAAATTTCGAGCCGTTTCCATCAGGCGATTGGTTATCTTAATTTTGCTAGAAATTTCGACCGCGAGACTATAAAAAGAGGCGGAAAATAGAATTGCCAGATCAGTCGACGCTGTTCGGAAAGCATCGTACTTTTTACTTTCGCTGTGTTCGAATGTACCGAAGAAATTGTTCGGAGAAGTTTTGTGATCCTTCGAAGGACGAAGAAATCAGTTTGAAGGTGTCGATCAGAAGGACCTTGGCTCGAAATAGAAATTTCGAATTCCAATAATCAGGTATAAGTTTTCTCGTCAAATTTTTCATAAGAAAATTTCTAATTTTTTAGGAGTTTTGTAATCAACAAAATAAGATCTCATTCATTAAATTGCTGAACCTCAATTTCAAAGTGAGTACAAATCACAACTTAGCTTGTTAGTACTAAATTCAATTCCCGAAATTTTTATGCTATTTATCAAGAGAAAAAAGTCACTTTTAAGTAACACGTTCTTCTGAAGCGCTTAAGAGGAATTCCAAGTAAGCTGTGTTGCAACTATAAAATCTTGACGTAAAGATGACTTGATAAAATGTTTTCATTTTATAAATGACAAGTAATGATTTGAAATCAAATAATTTTGTTGTTTCAGAACAACGGTCGCATTGGTGACAAGTTCATGAACCTGATCGAGCCCATCGCCTCCAGGGTGCCCTACATGGTGTCAGTGGGGAACCACGAGGCCTTCAATTGGTGAGTTCCTTTCCAAACTCCAATCGATTTTAATTTATAATTCATTAAGGGATCTTTTTCGTGGCTAAATGATTCCTCGTAATTCTCAACGGATGCATTTTACAGGAAATGCTCCGTTTGTTAATTCGAGACATTTTATTTGAGTGATTTTTAAGACAATGCAATATCAGGAAACTTGTTAATCCATAAAAACAGATATTAATATTCACATAGCCGATATCAAAAACATTTCTATCAGCGTGCGCCAAACTACGTTTCAAAATGTATAGATTAAAAATGAACGTCATCCAAATATCGTTTAGTTATTCTTATTGAAGTAGTTTTATTAATTATTTATTAAAAAAAAAATTTCAACAGGAAAGAGTTTCAACAATGGTCGGTACAATGCTCTTTTAATGCGTTTGAATGACGGCAAGTTGGTTTATTAGTATTCCGTAAAAGCGACCTTTTAACAGCCCCAAAATTTGATTGAATGCATTGGGTTCTACCAAGTTTCATCTCGATTGAAATTAGGCCTCAGTACTCCCATCGACAAACATAGAAAAGCGAAGAAAGGATTTAATTATGCGCCGAGATACAATAAGCAAGCGTGTAGTGTAAAATAAAAAGGTATCGAAATTCAAATGGAAATTTGGTTGGACTCAATAAGTTTCGTGCAATTAATTAAATTTTAATTAAGAAAATTATTTCAAAAAATCATCATAGAGCCGATGTCTTAAGTTGAATTACAAAGTTGTTTGTTCACATCAATAAAACATCAGATCTCTTCCTTTCCTGCATTAACTTTTGACCAATTGAAAACCTTGGGGGTAAAAACAATGCTATTCAAATTAACAAAAATATGTTTTAACGGAAGTAAAATTGTACAAGAGCAAAGAACCAATATGTTAAGCTATATTTTAAAGCAAAAGAATGAATATTGCCAACTGAGCCTTAATAAAATAAAAATAAATCTAACAAATAAAAACTGTTGTTCTCTCAACGACAGAAAACTACAAAATAAAATCTCTACAATGCAAAAAAAAAAAAAAAAAAAAGACTCTACGCTTGCTACATCTTGTTTCCTAATTGATGAAATAAACACAAAAACAAAGTTTTTAATAAAAATTCTTTTGCATTCCCAATTTTTATATTGATTAACATAGCGCAGTTTCCAGTGTGTGCTTGTTTTTAATATTTAAAATTAGTCGCAAGCACCATCTCTATCAGCAAAATATGCAGTAAACTACTTTTCAAATTTATTCATTAAGAATGAATGTGAATTTATGCACTCATATTCAAATATCTTTTATTTATTCCGATTAAAACAATTTTATTATTTATTTATTAAAACAATTTTGGCAACAGGAAATCGTTTCTTCAATGATCGATTAAATGCTATTTCAGAACGATTGGAGGACGGCAAGTTGGTTTATTAGTATTCCGTAAAAGGAACCTTTTTACTGTCAATGACAACTGCTCAAACTTGCATCGTCATCAACTTTATCTACCAAGTTTCAGCCCTATTGGATGACGGCAAGGGGATTAATTAGGCCTTCGCCAAACATACATTACACTGTCGTTGTAATTCGTGGAAGGTTTTTAATAATTGTACATAGATTTTTTTTTTATTGATTTTTTTTATTTTTTATTATTATTTATAAGGTGCCGTCTACATATTAAAACTCTAAAAAGTTCATGCCAACTCCATACTATTATGAAGATTTAGCATCCAAAAAATCATTGAAATACCAAATTGCTTTCTAATGTCCTTTTAAATCTCGTATATCCAGGGAATACGAGTTAACATGTTCCAAGGGATCGATACAGTGGTATTCAAAGCGTTGAGGAGAGTCACACAAAACATGCATCTCCTGCGACAACCTCTACATACATCTACAACAGGTTAAGATGTCTATTTAGGGTACAGTTAGGAAGCATAACAGCAACCTTCTCTTCTGCTCAATTTTAGTAGTTCCCTCGATCTAGCTCAGGGTTGATTGAGCTCTTTGGCTTATCTTTGATCTTTAGATTGAAGCCAAGCTTGATAAGACTCGACCATTGATAAACCATTGATCCTGACCGCATTGCGAGGTAGACACAAAACAGTCTATGGACCAACAAAAGGTAACCATGTTTTGCTAATTGGTCATTACCCCTCAAGGCCACAATGACCCAGAAAAGAGAAACTTTGTTTTCTCTCAGCCAGACTTATAAGTGCATTCTCACACTGCTTTTGAAGAAAAGACTCTTTAGGGTAGTTTCGCTGTCAAAGAAGACACAGGCAGTGATCGCTAGAACCTCAGTCTGGTCTCTGATAAGAAAGATAGCTTTGTTTTTTTACAGAAGAGACCATAAGATGTTTTTGAACCAAATTTCATCTCCTCCTCTGGTCAGATTGGTGGTCCTCTCTAGTCTGAAAGATAATGTTGTATTTATTTATAAAGTCTTTTAACATCCAGTCAGATCTTATAAGGATGTTCCTGTGAATTGATATTTTTAAACATAGTTCATAGGATGATTTCCAGGAGATGTGAACACAAAATAGCCTCTACTTCCACTTGTTTATATAATCTGTGAATTGATATTTTTAAACATAGGCAGTAGTTCATAGGATGATTTCCAGGAGATGTGAACACAAAATAGCCTCTACTTCCACTTGTTTATATAATCTGTGAATTGATATTTTTAAACATAGGCAGTAGTTCATAGGATGATTTCCAGGAGATGTGAACACAAAATAGCCTCTACTTCCACTTGTTTATATAATCTGTGAATTGATATTTTTAAACATAGGCAGTAGTTCATAGGATGATTTCCAGGAGATGTGAACACAAAATAGCCTCTACTTCCACTTGTTTATATAATCTGTGAATTGATATTTTTAAACATAGGCAGTAGTTCATAGGATGATTTCCAGGAGATGTGAACACAAAATAGCCTCTACTTCCACTTGTTTATATAATCTGTGAATTGATATTTTTAAACATAGGCAGTAGTTCATAGGATGATTTCCAGGAGATGTGAACACAAAATAGCCTCTACTTCCACTTGTTTATATAATCTGTGAATTGATATTTTTAAACATAGGCAGTAGTTCATAGGATGATTTCCAGGAGATGTGAACACAAAATAGCCTCTACTTCCACTTGTTTATATAATCTGTGAATTGATATTTTTAAACATAGGCAGTAGTTCATAGGATGATTTCCAGGAGATGTGAACACAAAATAGCCTCTACTTCCACTTGTTTATATAATCTGTGAATTGATATTTTTAAACATAGGCAGTAGTTCATAGGATGATTTCCAGGAGATGTGAACACAAAATAGCCTCTACTTCCACTTGTTTATATAATCTGTGAATTGATATTTTTAAACATAGGCAGTAGTTCATAGGATGATTTCCAGGAGATGTGAACACAAAATAGCCTCTACTTCCACTTGTTTATATAATCTGTGAATTGATATTTTTAAACATAGGCAGTAGTTCATAGGATGATTTCCAGGAGATGTGAACACAAAATAGCCTCTACTTCCACTTGTTTATATAATCTGTGAATTGATATTTTTAAACATAGGCAGTAGTTCATAGGATGATTTCCAGGAGATGTGAACACAAAATAGCCTCTACTTCCACTTGTTTATATAATCTGTGAATTGATATTTTTAAACATAGGCAGTAGTTCATAGGATGATTTCCAGGAGATGTGAACACAAAATAGCCTCTACTTCCACTTGTTTATATAATCTGTGAATTGATATTTTTAAACATAGGCAGTAGTTCATAGGATGATTTCCAGGAGATGTGAACACAAAATAGCCTCTACTTCCACTTGTTTATATAATCTGTGAATTGATATTTTTAAACATAGGCAGTAGTTCATAGGATGATTTCCAGGAGATGTGAACACAAAATAGCCTCTACTTCCACTTGTTTATATAATCTGTGAATTGATATTTTTAAACATAGGCAGTAGTTCATAGGATGATTTCCAGGAGATGTGAACACAAAATAGCCTCTACTTCCACTTGTTTATATAATCTGTGAATTGATATTTTTAAACATAGGCAGTAGTTCATAGGATGATTTCCAGGAGATGTGAACACAAAATAGCCTCTACTTCCACTTGTTTATATAATCTGTGAATTGATATTTTTAAACATAGGCAGTAGTCATAGGATGATTTCCAGGAGATGTGAACACAAAATAGCCTCTACTTCCACTTGTTTATATAATCTGTGAATTGATATTTTTAAACATAGGCAGTAGTTCATAGGATGATTTCCAGGAGATGTGAACACAAAATAGCCTCTACTTCCACTTGTTTATATAATCTGTGAATTGATATTTTTAAACATAGGCAGTAGTTCATAGGATGATTTCCAGGAGATGTGAACACAAAATAGCCTCTACTTCCACTTGTTTATATAATCTGTGAATTGATATTTTTAAACATAGGCAGTAGTTCATAGGATGATTTCCAGGAGATGTGAACACAAAATAGCCTCTACTTCCACTTGTTTATATAATCTGTGAATTGATATTTTTAAACATAGGCAGTAGTTCATAGGATGATTTCCAGGAGATGTGAACACAAAATAGCCTCTACTTCCACTTGTTTATATAATCTGTGAATTGATATTTTTAAACATAGGCAGTAGTTCATAGGATGATTTCCAGGAGATGTGAACACAAAATAGCCTCTACTTCCACTTGTTTATATAATCTGTGAATTGATATTTTTAAACATAGGCAGTAGTTCATAGGATGATTTCCAGGAGATGTGAACACAAAATAGCCTCTACTTCCACTTGTTTATATAATCTGTGAATTGATATTTTTAAACATAGGCAGTAGTTCATAGGATGATTTCCAGGAGATGTGAACACAAAATAGCCTCTACTTCCACTTGTTTATATAATCTGTGAATTGATATTTTTAAACATAGGCAGTAGTTCATAGGATGATTTCCAGGAGATGTGAACACAAAATAGCCTCTACTTCCACTTGTTTATATAATCTGTGAATTGATATTTTTAAACATAGGCAGTAGTTCATAGGATGATTTCCAGGAGATGTGAACACAAAATAGCCTCTACTTCCACTTGTTTATATAATCTGTGAATTGGTATTTTTAAACATAGGCAGTAGTTCATAGGATGATTTCCAGGAGATGTGAACACAAAATAGCCTCTACTTCCACTTGTTTATATAATCTGTGAATTGGTATTTTTAAACATAGGCAGTAGTTCATAGGATGATTTCCAGGAGATGTGAACACAAAATAGCCTCTACTTCCACTTGTTTATATAATCTGTGAATTGATATTTTTAAACATAGGCAGTAGTTCATAGGATGATTTCCAGGAGATGTGAACACAAAATAGCCTCTACTTCCACTTGTTTATATAATCTGTGAATTGATATTTTTAAACATAGGCAGTAGTTCATAGGATGATTTCCAGGAGATGTGAACACAAAATAGCCTCTACTTCCACTTGTTTATATAATCTGTGAATTGATATTTTTAAACATAGGCAGTAGTTCATAGGATGATTTCCAGGAGATGTGAACACAAAATAGCCTCTACTTCCACTTGTTTATATAATCTGTGAATTGATATTTTTAAACATAGGCAGTAGTTCATAGGATGATTTCCAGGAGATGTGAACACAAAATAGCCTCTACTTCCACTTGTTTATATAATCTGTGAATTGATATTTTTAAACATAGGCAGTAGTTCATAGGATGATTTCCAGGAGATGTGAACACAAAATAGCCTCTACTTCCACTTGTTTATATAATCTGTGAATTGATATTTTTAAACATAGGCAGTAGTTCATAGGATGATTTCCAGGAGATGTGAACACAAAATAGCCTCTACTTCCACTTGTTTATATAATCTGTGAATTGATATTTTTAAACATAGGCAGTAGTTCATAGGATGATTTCCAGGAGATGTGAACACAAAATAGCCTCTACTTCCACTTGTTTATATAATCTGTGAATTGATATTTTTAAACATAGGCAGTAGTTCATAGGATGATTTCCAGGAGATGTGAACACAAAATAGCCTCTACTTCCACTTGTTTATATAATCTGTGAATTGATATTTTTAAACATAGGCAGTAGTTCATAGGATGATTTCCAGGAGATGTGAACACAAAATAGCCTCTACTTCCACTTGTTTATATAATCTGTGAATTGATATTTTTAAACATAGGCAGTAGTTCATAGGATGATTTCCAGGAGATGTGAACACAAAATAGCCTCTACTTCCACTTGTTTATATAATCTGTGAATTGATATTTTTAAACATAGGCAGTAGTTCATAGGATGATTTCCAGGAGATGTGAACACAAAATAGCCTCTACTTCCACTTGTTTATATAATCTGTGAATTGATATTTTTAAACATAGGCAGTAGTTCATAGGATGATTTCCAGGAGATGTGAACACAAAATAGCCTCTACTTCCACTTGTTTATATAATGGTAGGAATTCAAAAAAAAACAAACATTTCTAGACTCTGTGAGGGACTCATTACACTTGGTATTGCATTAGTCACCATTCTTTGTAGACTAATGAGTTCTGTTTCATTGCATCCCCAATGCCCCCACATACGATATCACTAGAGTAATCACTCCACACAGAGCACCATTTTTGGCGTTATACATTGAAACAATCCGTGTTTTTTCACTGCACAAAACTTAAAACTATAAATAAAAACATCTCGATTTGGCTTTTTCTTGGTTTATTTGAAGGCAAGACAATCACGAAATGACAGGAAAATAATTAATATTTGTTAACAATAAATCCATACTGACCCTATGATCTGGATAGGGTCGCATTATGATTTAATCTGCTAAAGTTCCGTCACGAGACGCTTATATTATATCTACAATTCAAAGTTACAATATATTGCCAGGGCCGGATTTGGACTTGATAAGTTTATTTGAGATATGGGGCCCTTTATAAGTCCAGATATTATATGTCAGTGCCAAATATGATTTTTGGATACCTAGAGGATCAAACTGAAATGCAATTAAGAAGTATATAGATAGTGAAATAATAAATCTTTAACTTAAAATCATTTTTTTTTCTTTTTCATAACATACTTAAAAATGCAAACTCTGGTAAAAAGAAACAAAAGTCTTTTAAAAGGCACAATATACAAAGGCTTATTATCTAATCTCTTGAAACATGTTATAAGGATTAAGGAATTATATTAAACTAAAATATTTTCTTTCTTGCCTTTGCCAGAGCAAAGTCACTGATGACATCATCAAATGACAAACTACGTAGTTTGTCACTTTATATGGAGACTGAGGGAACATAATTCATCTTGAGTCATTGTTGTTTTAAATTAATATTTTATCCTTTCCAGCTGAGAAAGATCTTTCTCTAGTGCAATTTGCAACCATCGTACTAAGAAACAATCTCAAAATTGCATCTACATTATGGCCGACCAAACGGTATAGTGGTTAGCGTGCTAGCTTCTGGACCGCGAGGTTGCGGGTTCGTGTCCCGTGTAAGGTGTTTGTAAATGTATGTTGGCTTGTCTAATGACGAGTGTTTCGGCGCGCCCTCGTGTTGCTGACGGCGCCAGATAATCTGAAAAAACAACAACAGCATCTACATTATGGAATGCTGATTGAACGTTAAATAATACCGTATACAGATCCTGATGTGTCATGTTTCGCTGAACCATAGGTTTGTCTAATGATGATAGTACTACGTTTTTTCCAGAGCCACTGTCTGTAGTTGCGTGTCCAAAATATGTTGAGTTTCTGATACTAAAGATGCGTGTTCTTCTCGTTTATTTATGTGATCACATTTAATTCTTTCTATACATTAATTCTTTGTATATATATATTAATAATTTCTATACTTATTGCTTCATCCTTTCAATTTTCTAGAGTTCCATCTAGCTATTAAGCTAGATGGAATTTTGCCCTTTCACGAAAAACCTTCGATTTATTTATTACCACTGCCTGGTTTTCTAGTGCATTTAAATTCCTCAAAAGAGCTTTTGCTAATTGAGCTTCTGCTCTAATAGGAATGACACTACGGTCACATTCTTCTTAAAAAGAGATTTTTATAATGGCCACCCTTGTTTCACCGAAATAAATGAACTTTCTGACTTTTCCCTGGTAATCAAGTCATCACTCGAACTCTGTGACATAGAACCATTTTCCATAACGTTACCTTCATGTCTCAAACCTAGAGTCTTTGCTGATTGGAGATTCAAAGTTCATGCAGAAGTGACTTCGCACTTGAGTTTAGTATGTGCCATTTCATAAAATGACAGTCCCGATATTTCAAAATGCTGTACTACAATACCTTGACTATAAATAAAATAATTGAAACTAACCAAAAGAATAGTTGAAAATTGAAAGATATCCGTATTTTGTCAACAAATTAAGGTTTTCATATAGATTCCGGGAGACCAAAATGTTAAATGGCGGATATGAATTTTTTTATTACTGTTAATCAATATTCTAAACTTTACATTTTTATTCTTGAAAATAAAAATTTGCTTTATATTTACGTTTTTAAAAAAAAAATTAAAAATCTTTTTTTTTTTCAAAAAAAACATCCAACTTCAGGTCCATTCCAGGAGACCTAAATATTTTTCAATTGAACTAAAAAAAAATTTGGTAAATATGTGAGCATAGTGGCAACTTTTTATCGACTTCAAATTTTGAACTTCCTAAAAAAAAAATTTCGATACACCCTTGTGCAACAGCCTAAGTTTGATTAGAAGTGGAAAGTTCTCTAATCAAACAAAACATATAGACACTAGGTTTCATTTAGTCAAGAATTGTGTTGACCGCCAACAATGTAAATATTGTCCCACCGAATTAATGCTAGTAGACATGTTAACCAAACCCTTGTCATTGAGACAGAGTTGTCAAATTATTTAAAACGAGGAGGCGTGTTTCAACTGTAACCGTTTAAAGTAATTTTAAGTATTGTAACTTTTTAGTTCGCTTTTCATACATTTAACAAGTTTCGCATTCTACCATTTTTTCTTGTGCAGGAACTACACCAACTACAAGGTGAGGTTTGACATGCCCGGGACAGACGACAATCTCTGGTACAGGTGAGTAACACAACATGAAATTCTTTTTTCAAAGTGAGTCTCTTCAGAAGCCACCATTCCCCCGCCTTTAAAAGTCAAAAGCAAGGTTCTCAACGTAAATACAACAAAAGAACCAAATTGATGCATAAATTTTAAGCCAAATGTAGATCCTGTTCTGATAACTCGGAGGAATAATTTGTACAAAAGACCGGTACGAAATCATGCGGCGCCATTCATGTAGTAAAGAGTGATCCAAGGGTTTAAAAAACATTATCAAAACCAAAGTTATTAGCCTAGGGATAAAATCAAATATCTTACTTTAAAGAAATGATTGAAAAACTTTTAATGATTTAAACAAAAACTTGTCTTCATATCTTGTGATAAGCATTCACACCGATTGATCCGATAGGGTAGTTATACCCTTGTTGCAGTTGTATTATCGGTAAAACTATGAAAAAACTAATTAAAAAATAACTAATTATATTGTTAGCATCATGGATATCACAAAGAGATTGAATAATACTCATTTTTTAGAGTTCTCTCTCTAGTGGAAGTTAGTTTCTCTTTGTTTCATTGTCATTGATTATAAATAACATACAAATGGCTAAAAGAACAGTGGTGGTAAAAACGCGCTTACTTTAGATTTGTGAAAACAACTTGGGTACAATACGGTATTTACTTTCCCGGCGTTTCATTCTATACTTGTTGTAATACAATAAAAAATAGAATTTAAATAACTAAAAGTTGTTGTGTTTTAAACATTAGAATGTTCGTATGTAACATGCGACTTAAGGCAAGAAACTATTTTATCAACTCTAGCGAATTTTTCCAGCATATCCCATGCGTAAGTTCTAAATCATTTCCACACTTCTAAGAAGAGACACACATAGCAATTGCAAGGTCGAAAATGCTTTTCAGACGAAGTAAATGGTATTCTTGTACAGAACCTTTATTTCACCCACATTCGCTTCTCCTGGGGGTAGTACAACAACCTCGTTGACACCCTTGGCAACAACTTGGGAGAATGTGAGGCCTGAATCAAGGTCATTGAATGGACAAGCAACATGGTCAACTACATACAGGTCAAAGAAGGAACATTCCTACTGCATGTTGATGTCCATTGAATAATTAACCGCGTGTCTTCCTTTCTTGTATTTACTCGACTGCATGACAGTGTGATTCCTAGAAGTGTAACATGAAAATATAAATGATAAACTGATAATGATGTCATTCTTTTTTAAATAGTCTCTTTTACAGGTTAAATCAAATGAATATGTTCTTATTGAACAATGTTGTATTTTCTCTTAAGAGTGCGTGTGTAATTTCAGCTTTAAGGTGGGACCTGTGCACTTTGTGGTGATGAGCACAGAGGTGTACTTCTTCCTTCTGTACGGGGGATTGGAGGCAGTGTACTCGCACTACAAGTGGCTGGACGACACACTCCGGGTAACTACAACCGACAATTTCTATTATTAGCACCCTAATTAGAGTAATTTGTTACATAGATATTTCAATATTCAAATGCACACATTTAATTTTTTCCATTTTAATTGAACAAAAGCTTGGTGAGAAAAGTTTTCCCAAAAGTGTATTCATTGTTAAGATACCATTCTTATGCTTAGAAGCTGTTGCATTTCAGAAACACGATCGGGGCACACTGAGGTCGCTCGCCAGCGTAGAAAGAACTTTTTTTGGTTTTATTTTTAAATAAAAGTAGAGAAAAAATCATGTAAAACAATACCATTCTTTCAAAAATTTGAGCTCGGATAGATAGTTAAAAGAAATATTTAGTTTTTCACTTTGGCGATTTAGCGGGAAAAAGCTACTTTTGCGTGTGACATCAATGCGCAGATGATAAACCAGTCTAAAACCTGTTTTAGACGAGGAAGGAGGGTGGTGGGAGGTTGGTCGGTCGCTGTCTAGAAGCTAGCACGCTAACCACTATACCGTTTGATCGGGAGGTAGTGTCATAATGTATTATGACATTTATTTAATAAATTCTAAGGGGTTTTGCAATAGGCAAAATCTACACATCCCCTTCAATTATTTGTGTATTTTTACACACTCTTCCAAATCAAGGTGGCATGGGTGTTTGTAAATGTATGTTGGCTTGTCTAATGACGAATGTTTCGGCGCGCCCTCGTGTTGCTGACGGCGCCAGATAATCTGAATACAACCAACCTCCCAAATCAAGGAGGCGGGTTTTTCTCACGCTTCACTTTAACCAATATCTGTTTGTTTAGGGAAATTCACCAATGTAGGACTCGCATGTCGCTGGACTCATAGCAAATGCTTTGGTCGGGGGTCTCTGTTAAAAGCACGAGGCTGATGGAGAGGAGATTGAAGGGATGGTTGCCAAGGTGAACGAAAGGGGACCGACTGCTGACGATATACGACCCCTGACTGAAGTAACCCAGACAGCAAACTGCGAGTTTTACACTTTCCTACCTACCCTTGGCCAGATATTTTATAAGGATTTCAACCGGCGTTGCGCTGGTTTTTGAGGAACTTGGTAAACTCTTTTATTGGATATTTAACTTGCTTGTGTATTTCACACCATTTTGTCGTGTATAAATAAATGGATGCGTTATTTATCAGGCACATCTCTGTTGGTTTTTTGCAAACAGTACGCACGTCCTTTACACTACCCTATATTATCTAACTAGCTAAATACACATGCGCTTCGCTACGAAATTTTAACATGTGCAATGTTTTAGCTAGCTGTGAGGTCTCGCGTTGCGGAAATCTGTCATTCGTGTATAGGACCCAGTTTTTGGCGCTTCGGTCGCATGAAGGTTCATCACTACGCAAAATCGAGCTCGCTCCGTTCGCGAAATTAATTTTAAAAAAAAACTAAATAAAAATTTAAAATTCTGTTTTTCATAAGTCCAATTAGAAGGCTAAAACTACTTATGTTGGAAATTTCAGAGCTGTAACCATATTATAGATATCGTTTTGTAACATATTTATTAATTAATTAAAAAAGAACTAATTAAAAATTTAACATTATGTTTGTGATGCATAAAATTAGAAGGCCAAAACTAGTTATGCTGAAAATTTCAGAGCTCTACTCCAATTTTAAGTAGGTTTCTATAAATCCACAGGACAGATAGACAGACACACAGCTTGTTTTATTATTATAGATGCTAGTCTTCCTTATCTTAGTCATCGAACATTACCAATTTATGCAAAAAAAAAAATTCCGTCTTCCACAAACCAAGAAGCGTCTCAAATACAACAGAAAATCTCAGTTTAAGGTAACAAAACCCCTTTTTCTAATGCATTGTAATGAATGAGGGAACCGCCCCAGCATCTTGTGTGCGAGGGCGGCCTCACACGTTGGCCCCCGAAAATGGGGGCGCGTGTAAACGGAGGGTGACCTCCGTCCCAACCATGCTCTTACTTTGCCCGGATTCGAACCGGGACACAGAGGAACTGCGGAGCGTTACGCTAACCACTAGACCACTGCGCGGCAACCACTCATGCTGATAAATAGGCAGATTTCATTTGCACATTTTGGATTGCTGAAATTTAAAGTTTGGAGTCGATTTTCAATACCTTCTCTCTCCCTCTCTTTTTTTTTTTCTTTTTTTTTTTCCTTCTTTTTTTTAAATTTATTATTATTTTTTTATTTTTTTTAGTTTTGAAATGATTTTTGGAAATTTTTTATGTATACGGATACTTCCGAAATAACTTTTTTAAATAGTTTTCTTATACAAAAACGATTTAATAGCAAGTTACATTGGATATTAATAATAAATTAGTAATAATTTTATTAATAGTATTGATATTTTCTTTAATTAATAAATAGTTTATAATATTAATATTTTTATTTATGGTTGTGGAATTTGTAATATAAATATTTTACTTTATTAGAAATGAATTATTATTATTATTTGTTTATCTTTTTTAGTAATGAATAAATAATATTATTACTTTCATTTATTACTAACTAGCTGAATACCCGTGCTGCGCTACGAAATTTTACCATTAGCATTTTAGCGATCAAAAGACATTCATGTATTCTACACTTCAGACGTTTCTTCCCATTTCGATCCCGACAAATTGATTTATCAAAATAGGAACTTTCCTTTGTTGACATTTTAAACGAAATTTATATTTGGAATAGTTTATTGTGTTTATGTTTGCTCTTAGTTCTAAATTTCAAAGTAGTAGCTGTATTGGAATTGAGACATTAAGTTAATCCTCGTATAGTTTCAATGTTGCGTCGACTTTTCATCCTTTAAAAATTCGTTAATCGATATTGGAATGACTTATTTTTTTAACATTATCCACCAAATATCAGAAATATGACTACATTGGAAGAGGAACATTCGGATATGACTCGTTTGGAACATTTAACCCCTTTTCGACCCTTTAAAGTTGGTTAATCGAGAACGGAATAGCTTACTTTTTCTATGTTTAATCTTTTTTGACATTTGAACCAATTTTCCGAGTTGTGACCGAATGGGAAGTGGTACATTCGAATATCCCTAGTTTGGAACGTTTAACGCCTTTTGCAAATCTTAAGTGGGTTAATCGAGATCGGAATGGGCTTAATTTTTCTACGTTTATCTTTATTGACATTCCTACCAATTTTCAGAGTTGTGACTGTATGGGAAGTGGGATATTCGAGTTTGGAATGTTTAACCCCTTTTCCACCCCTTAAAGTGGGTTAGTCAAGCTCGGAATAGCTTAACTTTTCTATGTTTGTCATTGTTGATATTTTTAGAGTTGTGACCATATGGGAAGTGGTACATTCGAATATTCCTCGTTTGAAACGTTTAACCCTTTTCCACCCCTTCATTTACCCGAGATCGGAATAACTTACATTTTCTACTTTTGTCTTTATTGATATTCACACCAGTTTTCAGAGTTGTGACAATATGAGAAGTAGGACATTCGAATATATCGCTCCTTTGGAACGTTTAACCCCTTTTAGACCCCTTAGAGTGGGTTAATAGAGATCGGAATAGCTTACTTTTTTTTCGTTTGTTTTTCTTGATACTTGCACCAGTTTTCAGAGTTGTGGCGAAATGGGAAGTAGGACATTCGAATATCCCTCGTTTGGAACGTTTAACCCCTTTTCGACCCCTTAAAGTGGGTTAATCGAGATCGGAATAGCTTACTTTTTCTATTTTTACCATTGTTGATATTTGTGCCGATTTTCAGAGTTGTGACTATGTGGGAAGTGAGAGAATTAGTGATGAGTGAGGGTTTTGCCTTATATATATATAGAGATAGACCCACGGGATTTACGGCAGGTAGATTCTTCCTTGGATTTTCGATGGAATCTATGCGTAACTACTTTACGGTTTTTTACGCGTTTTTGGTCAAGTGACCTTTGCTTTGATTAATACTCGATTTTTGATTAATTGAAAGCATAAAAATAAAAAAACAATTGCACTTCTCAAATATATCCGTTGGATAACACTAGAAAATACAAAAAATATTCATTTTCCTCACTTGTACAAGTTCCTCATTGACTCTGATGGCACCCATGTGAACTTTGGCCTCTATATGTGTAAATTTCCGCCGTAAGCCCTGATCGTGTTTTTTTGGCCATTCGCAGAGCTGTCTTTTGGGTGTGCATAACTTTTTTCCGTCTTTTATGATACACGTACCATTCCAACGCTCTTTAGGGTTTGCACATGCGCTGATTATTTTGTGACTTTAAAAAGTAGGTAGTGCCATTCGAAAATTTCGAGTTTCTGTAACTATAACCATTAACCGTGAGCGCCATTTTGTTGTCATTCACAGAATCTTGAGCTCATACCTTAATAACTATACATAAAATTCATATCGATCTGTTGAACGGAACGAAAGCAAAAGATACATGTATAGTTTCTTTATGACCACCCAGTATGTATTAAAGATATTTTTTTTCACGTGATAATAAAAAGTATTTGTGCATCATGTAGAAAATCGTTTTTTTTTTTAAATCGCCAAATTATTTGATTCGTGCTATCACACTCGTTAAATACATCTTTTGCCTTGTTTGAAAAAGTATTACTTTCCCAAATAGTTGCATAAATAACTATTTTATCAAACCGCTTTATTTGTACTCAAAAAGCATAAAAAATTATAAGAACATGTTTGAAATTTATTTAGTTTGCAAATTATATTTTCACTTTTTAGTACTATAAAAATTTTTTACTGATGCTTTCATTTAAGAATCTACTTACTGAAAATAGATAAAAAAAATTTAAATGTAAACCAATAAAAGTGCAAATAATTAGTCCACCCTACAAACTTAATTCCAAGTGTAAATTAATTTTGAATGAAATAACAAAAATACCTTTAAAATAAATGTTATCATACAATACAACGAGAGAAGAAAAAAAATCACTGTTTCTCTGCTGATAAAATCTGTTGCTTTCTTTCAATCATCATTCCTTTTTTAACAATGTTGCTTGCCAGACATGTGTTTCTAACTAATTCAAGTCTGATAGTCATGGTTCGTTACCTTTCTCCATAAATCATTCAAAGATCGAATTTTTTGAAAGAGGATACTTTTTGTTTCATTTCACACTGCTTCAGTTTTTCCAAATTACCCAAATCATGCTATATTCATTCAAACTGCGAGTTTCGTTGATGCGTAAGAGTCGCATAAGTTAGCTTCGACTAATTGCTGCTTAAATTCTTACCGTCGAGAAATCAAAATATTTCCGGTCTCTAAGGATATTTTAACATTCTGTTTGTGGAAATAAAAATTACAATTACATAACTACTTATGCTTAAAATTACAGAGTTATAAACTTACTGAAAGTCACGTAACAAAACAAACAAAAAATAATAATTTTTAAAAATTGAATTTGTATTTTTACATTATACGTATCAAAAATCCAGTTAGAAGCTACTTATGTTGAAAATTTCAGAACTGTACGCCTATTAACAGCCGCTATCCTTATATCGCCGCCATCCTTTGAAAACACGGAACCAATGCATGGCATGCATATTCTGTTTGTGTGTTTGTTTTTTCGGTTAAATTTAGACGTTTCACTGGACCTCCTTTTAACATACTCTATTCCCTTGACGATAAATTATTTATAACTAGCTTAATACCCGTGCTTCGCTACGAAATTTGAACGTGTGCAATATTTTAGCTGGCTGTGAGGCCTCGCGTTGCGGAAATCCATCATTAGTGTATAGGACCCAGTTTTTGGCGCTTCGCTCGCAGGAAGGTTCATGGACACATAACACAGACTTATTTCACTCGTTAAAAGGTTCATTGCTATGCAAGCATAGGCTCGCTTCGCTCGCTGAAAGGTTCACTGCTGCGAAAGCATAAGCTCGCTTCACTCACTAAAATCTAATTGCTACTTAAAGCCTTGATATTGGAAGCCTCTCCCTTGTTAAGAAAAAAAAGTTCCTCAATAATACAACAACCCTTTAAGATTATTTTAACACGTGTTTGTGGAAAGCAAAATTAGAGGCTAAAACTACTTATGTTGAAACTTTCAGAGATCTAGGCCTATCCGATGTCGCTTTTTGCTTTTTGTTGTCATCTAATCGATCTGAAACTTTTCATATGGATATCTTGTTGATTACAGTTGGTTGACGAGCGTTAGTGAACAGGGGGGAAAACCTCCTATAGAGTTGCTTAACTTAAAAGCGAAGTATTTACGGGTATAAAAATGATTGATGAGTTTTTTTTTAAATTTACTTGAAGAATATTCAAAAGTTGTAGTGGACCTATAATCTCGAGACAAACTGTAGAACTGAACATATGTTCCTAAATAATTAAAATAAAAATATGATTTATGGGATAAATAATCAATAAGATAGGAAATTAAAAATCGGATCCTACCTATTCGTAATTGAGATTTTTAATTCAAATGATGTTAAATGTGATTCCTTTCAGCAGGCCAACCTTCCCCAGAACCGGGCCAAGTGGCCGTGGGTCATCACTCTTGGACACAGACCCATGTACTGCTCCAACTCGGCCCTCAGGTATTGCAGGCTGGATTCTAACCCGGTGAGTCTTGATATAGTGTCAGGTAAAGAATCGAAGCGTTTTCAACCGGGTACTTAGATTAGGGAGATCTCAAGTATAGATCTGACACTTCCCCTTTATTCTCCAACAAAAAGAGGCGATACTGGTTGTAAGTTTTCTTACACACATATTTCAACAAAGGTAAAGATAGCTTTTACAGGTCTACTGGTTTTTTACACGCATAATTCGACAAAAGTGCAGTGCTAAAGAAATGTTACAATCTTTTTTGGTTGGTGAGAATCTCTTTACACACGTAATTCATCAAAAGTAATGGCATACATTGGTTATGGACGCGCAGATCTGCCTGATGTTACACGCGTCTATTTTTGACCATAATTCTAGAAATTCTTTCGAGAAAACGGAATTTAATCGACTTTCATGGGACCAACACGAATCTCTCAACTCTGTATAACGCAAAATAGAAACTCAAAAAATAAATAATGATAAAAGTAAAGAATATCAACCGAAAATCAATTGGTTAGGTACGTGAAATTAGGATTTTCTTGTGGCATCCATGAAGAGTGAGTTGATGTTCCTCCTGATTGGGAGGCCTAATTTAATTTTCTTTATAATTGCCCGACTTTTGCATGATTACAATTTAATTATGAAAAGTAATTTAATGTATACTGTGTATACTGTGTTTGAAGTATACTGTGACTTTAAAAAATGTCACTTTTCTGCTTTCTGGAAATATATCCCAATAGTATAGTTAGTAGGAATCGTATACTCAACTAGGAGGCCCAATGGACAAGTTGAGCATCTTTTTTTTTTTTTTTAAGTGTGACGAAATACGACCAAAACTAGAATTTTTTTTAAAATCCGTTCAAAATTTCTCGAGTTATACCCGTTTCAATTTCCCACTTTTAAAAGCGCGGTAAAAACGAGACTATACTAAACTTCAACTTAACTAGACATCACTTAGACGGTAGATCGTGACAGTGCTCATAGGTATTTAATCCATTTTGGCGGCGTGAAAGCATAATGTTCGCCAAACCACAACCCTGTAGAGAACAAAAGGCTATAAGGTTTGGCGAGAATTATGTCTTCACTCCGCCAAAATGGATTAAATACCTATGAGCACTGTCACGATCTACCGTCTAAGTGATGTCTAGTTAAGTTGAAGTTTAGTATAGCTTAGTTGTGAGGTCCCCCTACGTCATAATCCGACTTTGGCTTCGCGCGATCTTTGAAAGTATCGTAAATTTATTCGCATTGCTGTAGAGCGTGTTTTTTTTTTTTTTTTTTTTTTTTTTTTTTTTAAATCTTGTATTCTTTTAATCGATTTAAAATTAAGTCCTCAAATTCAGGGTGCGAACATTGCCTCATCCCGATTTGTAAGAATTTTTCAATTTCCAACGCTGCTAAATTATTTATCAGTGTTGCTAAACACGCAGATATCCGCAAGAAGTGGTGTAAAGTCATGAAACGAGACAATGTTTTTGCAAAAAGTTCTCGACATATTTGTGAAGATCATTTTGATGTGATAATAACACACCTATTACTCTTTTTTTTTATATATAATGACCTAATTATTTTGAAATTCTATGATATATAGTGATTCCCAAAAGTGTTCGTACAGTTTAAAAATGTGTAGAAAAAGTAGTTCTTCAGTTTGGAATTGAATTTGAATATTAATTTCTATATTTTTTTATATTAATTCTGGATGAAACCTAATACTTAAAAAAAGTATTGAATAGTTTTATTTTTATGAAAATATAAATTCATAGAGCTAAAGAAAAAATACCACAATGATGTTCGTTCCCACTTAACATTTTCTAATAAATTCACAATAATAGAATTATTTTCCTGCTCTTTTTTTTAATTTTTGCATTGTAGAAACATGTAAAAATTGATTGTCTGTAATATTTAATTTTACGATTCTTATAATCCATTTGTTATTTATAATCATCCCGAATAAAATATAACTATTGTATTAACTATGTAATGGCAGAAGCTATATTTACTTCACCAGAAACTAAAGCATTGCCTATGCCTGTGAGCTTGAGTATATGTAATTTGTTAAAGCCGAATGCAAAATAAAAATACATCTACAGGTATATAACAGGGCATGAAATAAATATGAGAAAAAATAATAAAAAATATAAGTTTTTTTAAGCCTTTCAAGAGTTCGTCCTAATATAATATAAACTGTATGCGGAACATCGCCGACTGACTGTTCTTAATTAAATAAAAAAAAAAAATTTAAAGTAGGTCAAAGAAAATTGGATCAGCGTTTTAATTGAACAGGAATATACAAACACAATTAAATTAAATGTATAAACAAAGTTAAATTATATTTGGTTTCTATTCTACTTTTACAATTTAGAAGAATTTGTTAAAACGATCCATTTTATTTTCTTTAGTAATAAATGTCGCCAACTTTGAGAATAACATGTGTTCAAGTTGTTCAAAGAGGTAACAAGTGTTCTTGAAAATAAGAAAGTAAAATTTCTAGCGGAATATAAATTAATCTGAACTGGAAAAAAAAAATGCTTTCAATGAAAAAAAAAAAAAAAAAAATGCTATAGTGAAAATAATGGCAAACTTCTTTTTTTACTTTATTTGATTTTCATGGCAGTTGTTTACATAGCACGCCAAGTTACAGACATTTCACTTATTAGTAAAAAATGTGGAAACTTCTACAATTTGAATTCATCAATTTGAAAAATTGATTTTAAAAATACTACTGGATATAACTGTGCTATGGAAAACTAGTGTTTTTATAACTTTCTTAGGACTGAAGAGTTGTTGAAAAACGGACTTAAAGTTTTCGAAATAGCACCAAAAAATTTATGAACAAGAAAAAATCATTTGGTTCATGTACAAGAATCAAATTAACTTGTACAAGAATGACTTGTACAAGAATAAAATGAAGATTCTTAAGCGTGAATTTTAATCGAATATACAGTTTCTTGGTAAATATGTGTTTCGTTTCGAATAATTCGTAAAGTATGTAAAATTTTGAGCTCCGAAAATATTGTAAAAAAATTTGCAACTGCATGATAATTGAAAATAAAAACTTACAATAAAAAGCGGCCACGAATATCAGCTCTTATTAAATTCGTCGTATGTAAACAAAATGAAGGATAAAATTTTCCATCGGATTATGACGTCATATCTAACCAGCTAATGATGAAACGTTTTTCGGTACGTCACGATTCTACTGTTTTTACAATTTTTTTTTCTTTCGATATTTAATTACATACATTTTTAACCGCAATATAACTTACATATTCGGAATCAGCTTTGCTTTCTTTATTAAAATTTATTGCTTTTTACCATTTTAAAAAATACGCAACTTCTCCATTGTGTAGAATATTACAAAAATCTTGTGGTGACTTGATCATCGAAAGGATGTTAAATATGATTGTATATTCCACAAGCCCATTCAATCTTAAAAGAGCTTTTTGATATTTTATCTTATTGAAAACACAAGGGTGAGAAAATTGGATTTTAAATATTCTTAAATGAATAAATATGACTTTCTTCTTGTACACTGATAATCAAAGTAGCCAAGTTTGAAGCAAATTTAAACGAGGGTTCTTTTTTTCATACGAGAGATTTCATTTAAGACCCTACTCGCTATGTTACAATCCATACTTTGTAGAAAACGGTACAAAAATGATCACTTAATAAAATTAAAAACTCGAAACACTTTATTTTCAATAAGTATGTTTTGCTTTCATGAAATGAAAACAATTTCGATCGTGGTTTTTCAGGTTCGAGTGGGCGTGCTACGAGCGTACGGCCTTGAGGATCTCCTCTTCCGGCACGGGGTGGACGTCGCCTTCTGGGGACACAATCACTGCTACGAGAGACTGTTGCCCACATACGACGGACAGGTACCCTTAAATGCAAATCAACCAAAGGTCAACTTATGTAAAATCGATTTTGGATGTATCACAAAAAATGATAAATTTTTCTTGCATAAATTTATCAGTATATGCATAAATATTATTCGTAACTCTTTCCTTGTTTCTATCTGAAAACAGTTTTTCCGGTACGTTTTTTATACAAATAATCGTAATTCTTAACACCCACCGAAATGTATTCAGCTCCCCAACAATGAAAATTGTCGCAGATAAAACAATTTTAGCTGCCTTCGAAAACGATAAAATAGTTTTGGCAAAGGATGAAGAAATATGATGTCAAACGATGCATTTAAGGGATCCCCTATGACAGACAAGCCACTCGAAAATGAATTTATGAATGAAACAAGTTGTGTGGCCTTTTATGAAGAACAAAAATTAAACATAACGCAAGGTTCCCACTGTCATTGAAAGTCATTAAAAGTGCTTAATATTTTTAAACATGCTTTCAAGCCTTGTAAGTGCTTAGAGGTGCCTAAAAGTCCTTAATTTTTGCAGATGTTGTGTGGACACGAAATTTAGGAAAATCCAACTCTGACCTCCGCGTTACCTCCACTTATCTGCACAGGAATTCTCCGACATATTTGAATGCATCCACCAACTTGTAACTTTTTTATACTTTATCAAAAATTTACATGTAGAGATGATGCCTGAAAACAAATTTTCAACGGTCCTTAAAAACATTATTTAAAAGTCATTGATTTTCATTCTGTGATTTAAGTGGGAACCCTGAAACGTTGACGCCTAAAAAAATCACATTTCCATCATTTAAATCATTGTGAATTTGGCATTCTTTATTTTTTTGACTAAAATTCATACACAGTTATAATATTACGGGGTCGTGATTCAACTTTCATTTAATGAAAAAACATACAACGGTGCTTTCAAATAAAACGTCTAAAACAACAAAGTAATTTTTTGCCTAGACGTGAATGCCCCTAAAATAATCATCTACGCAATAACTATTATGGAACCTCCGTCATTATTTACGGGAAAATAATAGAAAAATTAGGACTTTGAAACGGTTTTCAATGCTAAAAATTTCAGTCAAAAGGTTGATTTTGTGGGTATGTTTTTCGATTAGGGCGTATCGAAAAAAAACTTTTTGGGAAATTCAAAATTTTAAGTCGATAAAAAGTTGCCACTATTACTCACATACATACCAAACAAATTTTTAGTTCAATTCAAAAATATTTAGGTCTCCCAGAATGGACCTGAAGTTTGATTATTTTTGATGAAAACGAAGTTTTTTAATTTAAAAAAAATATATATAAATATGAAACAAGTTTTTATTTTCAAGTACAAAAATGTAAAGTATAGAATATTAATTAACAGTAACAAAAATTATATCTGCCATTTTAACACTTAGATATCCCGGAATCTACATGGAAACCTTAATTTTAAGGATATTTTTAACCCATTCTTTTGGTCCAAGAGGCAAGTTTTGTACCGAACATCACTTTCAAACTCATATGGAGTTAGGCTAGCATTTAGCCGAAAGTGCCTGAAAAGCGTGACCGGAAGTGCAATTTTTGGATTCCAAAATATGTCATCGAACTTCACTCGGAAATTCACAGGGAATGAAGAGAATTACCTACCGAGTAAGAATTACTTGGTCTACCGAACCTCATTTGGTCTGAACTATCTGGCACGCCGAAAATGCAGTACGGAAAACTATTATTTACAAATGTCTACATTTTGTATTTATCAATTTTATGATCAACAGTAGTATACGTTATACTTTTGTAATTATACAGGATTGCGGCTCAGTGTTTTAGATTGTTAGACGTAATTATGAATTTAAGTTTTTAAATTAATCTGGGGTATCTTTTATGCTAGCACCCTGAAGTTTCCAAAGTTTAACTTATTTTGTGCGAAGTTGGTTCATTTTTACTCACTTTTTTACTTACTAATTTATAAATTGTATTACTTTTTAGATATTTTGCTGCATATTCAAGTGGTTTATGTGTAATTTTAGACTATTAGATATATTTTTATGACATCCTTAAACACGTCGTCTTGAATCACACAAAATTTTGATTATTTCCGGCTTTAAAGTAGGAGCTTACAAATATGCTTCTTAATATTGAGATTTGCCCTGAAGATCGGCCAAAACATGTTTGCTCATAAGTGACCTGTTTCTCAACATAATGAACTTTTAGGAAAAACGAAGTGTTTCGAAAACATAAAAAATAGTGTTTGTATTGAAATTTTCAAAGATACCGTTCAATTTACTTAGTAAACAACCCCGTAAAAAGATTTATTACCAGACATATAGAAAATCGCAAACAAAATATTTTGAATTAAACCTACGATAATTAAAACAGAAGATATAGCCATCGCTCGGATTCCCCTCATATTGTACCCAAGAACTGTACTTTTGGATTGGTATGCCGGACAGTTAAGACCAAATGCGGTCAGCAGACCAAGTGATTCTTGCTCAGTAGGTGATTCCGTGTGAATTTCAGAGTGATGTTCAATGACGTATTTTGGTACCCAAAAACTGCACTTTCGGATTGATCTGCCAGACAATTCCGGCCGTTCAGCTGACCAAGCGATTCCTACTCGATAAGTTATTCTCTTCAATCCCTTTCAGAGTGACCCAAAAATTGCACCAAATGACGATTAGTGGTCAGCTCTACATTCCATATGAGTGATGGACTCTCAGACTCCCCTATTGCAAAAAGTTCAAATTACCAGTATCAAAATGATACCGGAACCATACTGGAAATTTTAAAACCATACTGGAAGATTTTAAACCGGTATTAAACCTTACTGGACATTTTAAAACCGATATGAAATTATACTGGACATTTTAATACCGGATTTGAAATATACTGAAAATGTTGATACCAGGTTTGAAACATACTGGAAATATTGAAACCAGTATAGATTCATAGTGGAATAAATATATTTACAAATGCATCTAACCCATGTAGAGAATAAATATTAATTCCTCCCCAATGCACAACATTAAATTGGGAGTCCTCATATAAAGCCAACGTTGATTGTAATAAAATTAAGTCGGCTATTTCACTTATGTAGAAAATAAGCAAAAAGTGTTACGAGCAAATAATCTTTTCATTATCTTGACCTACATGATTAATCCATTAACGAGGGTAGACAAGAGGTCTTGCCAAACAAAATTTTAGTTTTTTTCTTTGCTAATGTCATAAAAATTTTCCAAAAAATCTGAAAAATTCAAAATATACCTTAGATGATCTAAATATAAACGACGTAAAAGTTAAAAACAATGATGTGTTTATTCATTTAAAATTGTCTTCAATGGGTTAATGTAAATTGTTGGTAAAATGCTGCCAAATTTCTCGCATTGCAAAACTGAAAGAAAAATACTTTGATTTATAAAAATATTTATTGAAAAGAAACACAAGAAAGTAGGCCCTGACTATGGCATTCCAAACTATCGTTTCAAGAATATTCTATTAAAATAAAGCAGATTCCCAGCATTTGTATTAATTTCGAGCTGTCATTTTGGTACTTTTCCGTTATAAGCACATTTTTAATCTTGGTGATGTACAGATACAACACAACATACTGACGAATTAAATAACTTTTTATGTATTCTACTCGTGATCCTTGAATCAAAAGGTTTGCATATTTTAATAATGCAATTTGCCAATCATTAGTATGACTGTCTCATGTTACTTTTTTCTCTCGTAACAGCGATTTTTGAAAATGTTCCAAAGTGGGGTGAAAAAAATTGTGGTGCTAAGCGGAAAAGTACTGCAATTTTAAACACTCAATTAATCTTGACTACAATATTATCCGTTTTCCCAGCAGGTGTATAAGCTTTGCTAAGATACATCGTCAAGTTCATTATCATTTGGCTCTATTCTGAGACCATCACTTGAGGAACAGCAATAATATATGCGGTACAGATGTAGTATAGAACATTCCTTTGGCATGATTTTATTTGACATTTTTTTTTTAAAGATAAATGCTGTTTCTGGCAACGGGTTTTACTTTAAGTTACATTTTAATTTAGTTTCTTACTTATATTTTATTTTAGTTACTTTGTTTTTAATTTTGGCGAAATTTCTGAATGCCAAATAAAAACAATTGCCTAATATCCTATACTTTATCTGTTTCACATATGCTTGCTCTTCAGTTTCATCATAAATCCTTGATAATTTCTGTTTGCCAAGCATATGTATGTCACGGCCTATAGTCGGGAGTCTTTCAATAGATTATTTTTTCTCTTCTTGATGTGAAATTGCTAAATGATTAATAATCGAAAATTCGATAAGACTTTTGAGAAAAGTTGTTTATTGATTTGGGAACGAATTCGATTGTCTTCACTTCGTTTCTTAACGTCAATTTCTTCACCTTTCTCCGGCCAACATAAGTTACGGTGGCTGGATACTACCTTCACAGCCGACCAAACGGTATAGTGGTTAGCGTGCTGGCTTCTAGACCACGAGGTTGCGGGTTCAAGTCCCGTGTTAGGCATGGGTGTTTGTAAATGTATGTTGGCTTGTCTAATGACGAATGTTTCGGCGCATTATGACGGCGCCAGATAATCTGAATACAACCAACCAACTACCTTCACAAGTCTTATAAAAATAAGTAAGGACATTTTCAGTCAATTTAATATAAAAACTTAATTTTCATTAACCACCATTTAAATAATAATAAATAAATTTCATGAAAAATATGCATATCTTTGCGTTAGTTTAATTTTTACTGGACAAAGTAATGGCGAGTAAAGTAAAAAAAGTCTCTTCGGAAATAAAGCAGTGTTGGCAACAGCTTAATGTAAACAAATGAGCATTTTGAAATTGAAACGTGTTTCTCGTGCATAATTCGAACTTTTAATGTGTTTAAAGTGCGTTTGGAAAGAAAATCTTCGTAAGGGCGGAATACAGCCGATTCTAAAACGTTGGAGAATGACTCTGGACAGTTCACTGAAAGAAACTGCGGCCAGACTTGCAACTCTGGAAAGATTCTCTGTCCAGACGTTTTTTAGCTGCGGTTTCCGTAGTTTAATTTAGTTAGAAATATTAAAGATATTTACAAGAAACAAATTTATTAATTTGCATAAATATATTTATAAATGATATTTACAAAGTTGAGAGCTGAATGGCTAATGAACTGCATTTCCAGTTTCTTGAGATCCATCTAAAAAGATAAGAATCTGTTTTCCTTTTCTGTTCCATGCTCGTGCCGGCCAAGTCATATTCAAAGTGCTTTTGAAAGACTATGAGCTCTACTATTGTGGCGTCATCACTTGACCGCCACAGTAGCCTCCCACCAGCAATAGCGAGACTTTAAGCATATCTTGGATTAAACTGCACTCTTCTGCCTGATCGAGTTGTCTTGGCCTCCTCCTGATTTGCTGTATCATGGTTGACCGTAGATGGAGCTTGAACCGGTTCAGATGATGCTGATGCCGATGAAATGGGCTTTCCTCCAAGATGTTTGATGAGGTTCTGGGCAGTTCCTTCGCAATGTATGCTAGCTTTAGACGGTCGATATTGATGGTTGTGGCTTTTACCCCTTTTTGAATTTTGAAGCAATGCTTGCTATGGCTAATGACCTTAAAAGGTCACTTGTAAGGTGGTTGCAAGCCCTTCCTGGAGGTATCTGTTTTCAGAAACACATGGCTGCAAGTTGATAGATTTTTACTTACGAACACTGATGATTGGTGTCCGTGAGGCGGTGGATCTGGTGGAAGTAACCGTTTCATTGCCTCTCTAAGCTTCCCGACACATGTGGCCGGATCAAGAACCTTTGAAGTTGGAGACATGAATTCGCTGGGTAAATGAAATGTTGAACCATAGACCATTTCTGCTGTCGTTGCCTTTAGGTCATCTTTCCATGCCGCTCATCTGAAGCCCAAAAGAATTGTTGGCAGCACTGCAGACCATAGAGTGTTTCCATGTGCCATGATCTCAGCTTTCAATTGGCGATGAAATCTTTCCAACTGACCATTTGAAGCTGGGTGGCATGCTGTTGTAGGTTGGAGTGCTGTACCCAAGAATTCGGGGGGGATGTCATGAAGAAATGGCTCAAATTGTGTTCCCTGATCTGTGGTTAATCTGAGTAGTGTTCCGAAGTGAGTGATCTATCCAGAGTAGAATGCTTTTGTAGCTGTGTCAGCAGTGATATCTACATTGCTTTTGGCCACTTTGAAAACTTGTCCACACAAGCGAGACAATATCTGTATTCTTCTGATGGAGGGAGTGAACCAACCAGATCAATGTGCACGTGCTCAAATCTAGCATTTGGTGGCTCAAAACTACCAATAATATTTCTGGTGTGGCAAGATTTCTTGGACTTTTGGCATTCCAGACAAGTGCCTGCCCAGGCTGTAACCTCCGCTTTTATGGCAGGCTAAATGTACCTCTCGTGGACTAACTTTACCGATGCTCTGGCACCAGAATGAGAAAGAGAATGCAGACTGTTTAAAACTTCTCGCCTTTAAAAAGTTGCTTTTTGTGATATTACCTAGAATGTAGATTTAAAAAATATTGTGATTCCTGAAATCAGCACTACACTTAGCCGGCACAATAGCTTTGTAAAAAAGCTATTGTGGCTCGAAGAAATGATATTGATGCCCTAAACAATTTAATGCTCAGAAAATAAGAAAATCATTGACGTGTATATATATATATATATATATATATATATATATATATATATATATATATATATATATATATATATATATATATATAGGGAACTCATTTTGTATTTACATAATTGTATTGCTTCCCCCTTTGTAAGAGTTATCTGTAAAACTATCACTAAGGGCCATTAATTCAAATAAATGAAAATAGTAATAACACAAGTCAAATTTAAATGTACTGACCATTATTATAGTGTAATTGAAAGTTGTTCCACTCCCCTAGTTTACATTCAGTTAATGTATAGCGTTTTCTTTACAGCGCAATGTCCACTCAGAACTCATATTCCCCCGAGATGAAGAGTCCATTTCTTCAGCCTCGGATGGGTGTAGTTATCATCAAATGGTACATTACATAGCAAGTCTGGTAAAAAATCCATGTCTAGTCTTGCTTACCTTAAACACTGGTCACTGAATAATCTCAATAATGAAATTTAATGGATAATTTGAGTAATAATCAACAAAAAGTTGATTAGAGAAAAATATTTGTTTAATTCTTTCTCAACTTAATGGGTTGAACCACCGCGAAACTAAGAGACTCTACTCTGTATAGGGCCCGGTACTAAGTTTGATGACGTCACGCTAAGCGATAGATGAAAACACGAAGGCCGTCTACCGTAGTCCGTAATCCACAGATGCAATGAAACATCTCTGGTAATTTCTATAAAATATTATGTAGTGAGTTATAAACTGTTTTAATACGTTAAGTTGTTTAATTGTAGAATATTCAGATGCAACATTTAATTTCACGAAGTAAAAGCACTGAGAGTGGGATTTAAATTAAAACACTGCGGCAAATTCTTGAAATTACAACTGGATTTTTTCAATATTACTAATATTCCTTTTATAGTAGATTATTCGGGTTGAAAATTCTGTGAAATATATTCATATACTAATATATCTTAAATAATTTCAATACCATAACAAGCAATACATTAAAACAGTATGTATTTAAAAGAATAAACATTACAAAAATACAAACACTAAATTATTTTACAAAAATTGTATTTCAACTTTGAATATAATAGGAATTTAAAAATTGTAAAGTGCTAGTACCAAATATTCTGATTAAAATTTCCTTTTTAAGCAATGTATTTCCTCAAGAAGAACATGATAAATTATTTCAAATAGGTATTTTCATTTTTAAACAAATAAGTTGGTTGGTTTATGAGATCAACGACCTATTATTATACACAATGACGGCTAAGGAGGATGGGACATACAGCTTAAAGTTGATTTCGAACCACAATGAACATACATACCTTATCCGTGATTCGAACGTGGCACCTTTGGCATGCATGGCCAGAGCTAACCACAGTCATCAGATGGGAAAGCAAATAAGACTTCGTTGATTTGAAAATAAGTGTCAAAATGAAATCATAAAAATTATTCCCTAGGAATATGTTTTTTATATATTTACAAATAAATGTCAGTAAAAAAAATTATAAAAATATCTTTTTAGCATTCATAAAATTAATAATTAAAAAATACCCAGCATTAATAAATTCAACTAGCTACTGAAGTAAAAAGTAGTGAAGTGCATCTTTTATTTTTCAGAAGAGCGCGACTTGAGAACATTATTATATTCTTTTTTAAACTATGAACCATCATTATTAGCATTACAATTCAAGAGCCATTTTAATTCGTGATTGAAAAAAATGAAAAAAATACAGACAGTCTATGGGAAATATTCTGTTGAATACTTATTGGCACTTTTTGAATGATCAGGCAATAAAAAATAATGCGGTATTCTTGAACACACAACAACCAGTCTTTTTTTTTTTTTTTTTGCAATGTTTACATTTTCTTTTAGATTTTATTGTTTATTCTTCTAACTGGTCTATTCTTCCATCGGTATCATATATTCTTGTTACATTCCTTGGTACTAAGAAAAGAAACATCATCAGGTTTTGTTTACGAGTATAGCCATTAAAATATAATTTCAACTTAGAAAGTAATCTTTTTATCACTTGATTTAACTATTTTTAATGATATTAAAAAATCAAATGTTTGCATGATAGTTGTTTCAGTAGGAAACAAACATCATCATCATCATCAGTTTTACAAAATTATATTTTCAAAAGAATATTTAAAATAGAATTATGAAATAAAACTTTTTTTAATTTCTATGAGAAATTGTTTGAGTTACGATAGGATTAAGCCTAACTTAGAATACTAAAAGTTTGAAATCAATACATTAATCATACAACTTACCTGTAAAGTTTTCAAACATGAAAGTCACTCCTTTATAGAATTATCCTTTCCACATTTTAGCTGGTTAATTAAATAAAAAATGGATAAAAAGAAACATTTTAGCTATCGATAAATTTGTTTACATTTTCATCCAACGCTTAGCGACGCATAAGATAAGAGCGCCATCTGGTTGTACCAGGCCCGATATAAATATGTTTCTACATTTCACGGCGGTCCCGGTTGAACCCCCAAAACCTCCCTCGTTACGCCGATGGTCAATGACTAAAGTCTGTAGAACTTACTTTCCCGCGATAAAGACTCCATTTCTCCAGCCTGTGTAGAGTTGTCTGCTAACAGTTTGCAAGACGTTCGGTACATTAGCTGTATAAATGTCATTCACTTTGGTATAGCTTTTGATTACATTAGCAAAACACTGAATAATTACTAGTAAGGAAATGTAATGGAAACTTTGAGTAATAACCAACAAAGAGTTGGTTGCGGAACTAAATTTGCTTAATTTTTCTCAACCCAATGGGGAAAGGGGGGAGTCGAATCCCCCAAACCCCTCCCTCGTTACGCCTATGAAATACATGATCAGTTATATCATGATCTTAAAAATGTTTTTGATGCATCTATATATTTAATAGGCAATACTTTTTTCGGGGTTAGTCCGTCCGCCTAAACTGCTCAACCAATTTCAATGATCAAGGTGTCATTTTAAAGGAAATAAGCTGTAGATTTGCCAAAACGTGCCAAAATAATTTATTAACACTTTATTAATTAGTTAAATTTCAATATTTTTCATCATTAAGCTACTACAAAGCCTCAATGATTTTGAATATATGATTGGCAACATCCTTACGTATGTAAACAACAAACCGGCTGCTCGGGGGGTTCAACCAACCAACCGTTGCTAATTTTAAAGCTATCCTTACGTATGTAAACAGCAAACCCGTTGCTAATTTTAAAGCTCTTTTTAAACTCTTCGTTTCAAAGTTGATTTTTTCTGTTTTTCTGAAGCATTTTTGTATTAGAGTAATTATTATTTTGAAGTATTTCTATCCAGAAAATGCTTCGCGTTGGACGTCGTTCTCTAACGGGGCGACTTATCAGAATAAATAAAAAATATTAGGACTTCAATGTAAGGGCATAGCTAATGAAGTTTTAAGTCAGAATGTTGACGGATAGTATATTTAACTTTCTATTATGAAACTTGCAATTTGGGTGTTTTCTCTATTAGGCCTTACATTAAATTTATAAAAATTTGGTTACATTTTTTATGGCTGGTAAACCTATTCGAGCGCAGCAAGATGTTTTAACCACAAATTCGAGCGGCAAAGCCGCTCAATCAGAGCGCAGCGAGGCATTTGGGGGTTGGCGAGCGTTAGCGAGCAGGGGGCGAAGCCCCCTAGTATACTATATTGGAATAAGAGAGTATGAATTTTCATTACAAACTCGGCTATTTTTTTCAACTGGGAGGTTGGATCAAGTGATACAAACGTGAAATTCCATTTACCATTTTCATTCATCTTGAATGGGAGATGTTTCCAGGGTTTTTGCTTGCTAAAACTTGAGTGTATTTGCTTGTTAGTACAACCTGACAATATTTTTGGCTGGTGTTCAGCTTTTTAAAATCAACTTCTGGAAAAATATTATCTATGTTATTGTAACTGTTAAATCTCTTGTTAAATGTTTTGGACAGTAAAAGAAGTTCGTCAAGAAATTGGACCATCGAGAGTAATCCCAACTTTCCTAAGAGGCGTTTAAATGAAGTAAACTGCTTGTACTGGTTATTTTAAAGTATTTTCGAATAACTCAATTGATCAATTAGAGACTTCAGTATTTCCTGCAGTACCATCGTAACCAAGACCTTGAATAGTTTCCTCATCAATGCAGCTTTCTTTTATAAATTGTAATGGATACTACTCCAGAGCCACTGTTTCGTGTCAAAAATATGTTGCATATAGTTCTTATGCAAACGATACGTGTTTTTCTCGTTTATATAATGCGGCCATATTTACTACTCAGTCTTTCTATACTTATTGCTTCATCCTTTCGATTATATAAATAGAGTGAAAATAGTTGAACCCTTTCACGAAAAACCTTCGACTTATTCATTACCAATGCCTGATTTTCAAGTGTTATAACATTTAAATCCTCAAAAGATTAGAGATTCTGCTCTAATGGAAATTGCTCTACGGCACACGCTCTAGTAAAAGAGAGTAGATTTTCTGGCAGTCCTTGTTTCACTGAAATAATTTAACTTTTCGACTTTTTTCTTAGTAAAAGCCATTTTCAATAATTTTAACTTCGTATCTCAAATCTAGAGTTTTGTTGGTTGGAGACTCCAAGGTTGTGCAGAAGTGAAATAACTTAACACTTGAGTTTAGTATAGATAAATCTGCAGAGGCTTAATTAACTCCCTGTCCGTCATCAAATCGGGCTGAAACTTGGCAGATAGATTCGATGTCGATGACAATGCATTCTATCAAATTTTGGTGTTGTCACTGTCACTAAAAGGTTGCCTTTTAAAGAATACTAATAAAACAACTTACCGTCATTCAATCCCCCTAAAATAACATTTAACCGACAATTGAAGAAACTCTTTCCTGTTGCCAAATTTTTTTTATGAATAAATTGTAAAATTGTATTAATCAGAATAAATAAATATTTGGATGACGTTCATTTTTAATAAATAAGTTCTGGAACGTACGCACATTTTGCTGACAGAAATGTTTTTGATATTAAAAAACCAAGCACACGCTGTTTACATAATCGGCGCTGTGCTTATGAATATAAAAATTGGCAATACATGTGTTAATTTAAAAACTTTGTTTTTAAAGGGAATGTGTTTTTCAGGTGTACAATGGTAGCGTGAGGAATCCGTACAAGAACCCCGGGGCTCCGGTTCACATCACGAGTGGTGCCGCGGTGAGTTCTCCTTAGAATTAAAAGGATTTCACATCAATCACACGGCTATTACAATTTGAAGATTTCTTCAATTTGAAATATCTAAAGGAATCAAAATAAATTCTTCCTTTTTTATTGAAAGATTGTAAGTTTTAGAATGAAGCTAGTGGTACCCATTTGAAATTATTATTTATTTAAATATATCTCAATAAAACAAAATAATTATTTTTCTAAGCAATACAATCAATTTTTTTTTTTTTTTTTTTAATTTTAATATTTGCAACCGTAGGTCTTGAAATTAATTTATCAATTGAAATAAATTTCTTTAATTTAAGTGGAATTCATAGTAAGGATGTAACAATCCTCCAGCCCAGTTCATTTATAAACTACCTCGAAGAAAACCCTCTTGACATTTGGTGAGGTTTGTTCATGAAATGATACAAATTAAAAACTCGAAAATTGCGTCCAATATTTTTTTATTTTATATCCTTAAGTGCAGTGGCTGTTTTAATTTAGAATAGATGCACATTAAATGCAAACAATTTTACTGCACCAAATGGTGGTTTCAGAAAGCAGTTTGTAAATGTAACACAGCGAGATTAGGTAAGACAAAATGATTTTATTTTTCCTGCCTGTTTTGGAATTAAGGAGTAAAATTAAGACTTTTTCACTTGGCAACCCTTGTATGTTTTTGAAATCACTGTAGATCTCATTTTGTACGCACAATTACAACTAGGAAATATGGATAGATGTGTACTTAACATCCAGTGCTCTTATGTGTTTTTAATTTAACAAATCAGTTGTTTTTTTTTATATAATTTATTTATTAGGCGACTAGCTGAATACCCGTGCTTCTCAACGAAAAATTTACCACGCCATCAAGAGATCTATTCCACATTTCAGACGTTTGATCCTTTTCAACCCCTTAAAATTTTGGTTTATTAAAATCGGAAAACCCTACTTGATCTATGCTTGCCACATTTGTTCCAAATTTTATAAGTGGTAATATACAGGAATATACTCCGATTAGAGAATCACTTTCGAGATTGCCTTACTTTGCTCAAATTTCAAAGTTGTGATTGTACTGGAAGTGAGGATATTCTTCGTATAGTTTGAATATTTCAACCCCTTTTCGTCCTTTAAAAATTCATCAATCGTATTGGAATAGCTTACTTTTTATATGCTTATCGTTGTTGACATTTATACAGAATATTTATTAATTAATTTAAAAAAAATTTTTAAAAACTAACAACAAATTTAAAATTCTGTTTTTCAATAGTTCAATAAGAAGGCCAAAATTACTTATGTTGAAAATTTCAGAGCTGTATCTCTTTTTGAAGACAACTTTGTAAAAAAAAAAAAATATTTAAAAAAGAACTAATTAAAATTTTAACATTCTGTTTGACATACATAAAATTAGAAAGCCGAAACTTCTTGTGTTGAACATTTCAGAGCTCTACTTCAATTTTAAGTAGGTTTCTATAGATCCACAGACAGACACACAGCTTGTTTTATTATTATAGATAATAGTTAGGTGTGGGATCGCAGCCAAAACCCAGAACTCTATTGGCACGTGTAATATTTTAATTAGTCTTAAATGAAAGATAAAACTAGGGGTGTGGAACATCGCACAACTTTCAATTACACTAAATTGCTGATGTAGATTTGTGTCATTTATCATTTTTATATTTTCATCAGTCGCTTAGAAAAAATTGCCAACTAGGCGATATTTTTTGTGATAATTCTTATATTGGGTCTTTAAAAAAAAAATCGAAAAAATGGGAATTTCGGCGATACCGCTTATCAATAATTCTTATATTATCCTTTCTTATAAGTGAAACTGAGGAGAGGAGAAAAAATGATCGTTGGTGAACTATATTGAAGCAAAGGGAACTCTGTGTTAAAGGCATTCGTTTTTCATCTTTTTACGCCATTAAAGCATTTTTACGGGAATTTCGGTGGTGGGGATGTTTTGAACACTTTAAAGGCATTACCACAGCGATTTTGAACAAAATCATTAGAGCCGGTTTTTAGCAATTAAAACTAGCGGTAACTGAAAAAAATGATTTTTTTCAATGGCAGCTACCTTACACATGGGCGATTTTGACGAAAACCTTAACGGTAGGTCCCATGGCTATCACCAACTCGCACTCCAAATTTGAATATCGTAGGTCAATTTGTTCGGGAGTTATGCTGACCACATACACACACACACAGACAGGCAGGCATTTTTTCTAGATCACTTTTTTGAAATCAGGATGTTCCAAAACGTGGAGAAATGCAAAAAAATAAAAAAATTTACCGAATGCTATACTTTCATTACCCTATGTATATTTACATATGGGTAATTGAAAGTAAAAAAAAATGGTAGAAGAAAGTTCAGTCAGGAAATATTTCAATTTCGACAGGCAATCTATCTATAAGTTACTACAACAGTTTAAACTACACTCGTAAAAAATATTCTATCAATAAAAAGAAGAACTTTGGGGGGTGGGTTCTTTGGTGTACTTAAATTGCGACTACCATGTCGCATTTTTATTCTTTAAAAATCAAGTTATATGGATATAAAATGCAATCAATTGTGCTGGATATAAAATGGAAAGTTTCAACTGGAATTAACTGAAATTTAGACCGGGAGTCTGCTTATAAGGAACTGATACTGCCCATATAGCAATACATATATGTATCATAGTAGATTTTTTTTCTCAAATAGCCGGAAGATTTTTTTTGATATTTCAGAATAAATACGGGTGATTATGTTGAATTATATAATGAAAAATGTCAACTATATGACTGATATTCCGACTGGAAGTCCGCTCGTACGCACTAAATTTTAAAAATGTAGTGTGTCGATGCATTCAAGTATGACCAAAATATAAATTTAATTAAGTTATATCATCTCAAACATTGATTTCGGCAGGATTATTTTCTAAGGGGGTGCACATCGCACCAAATATAAAATGTTTAGTTTTTTCATTGTCGTTATACTTCTAGACATTAAAATGTACTTTAAACTCGGTTTGATATATATATTTTTCTAAACTGACTTCAAATACTTTTTTTTTCGCACTCGTATGAGTTAATAATAATTAAAACATGTATTTATAAACTCCGTGCTGATCTATGGATTGTCTTAAATTCTTCGCGGTGAGTTTATGTCTTTGTGACTATACGGTTAGTATAGACAGTTTATTTTTGCAACTTATGAGAGACAAAATTCTATAGAATGTCATTTTAGTTATTCATAATATATTTTAACTAAAACAATACTCTAATTTGTCAGCACTGTTGCTTTACCAGTGAGAGTTGCTCGATGAACTGATGACTATGAATACAGCGTATAAAATTTATGATTATAAATAGCAGTCAAAATGCATTAATTTCAAGCTCTATCTTAAATTTGTAACAAACGAAACATGAGGAACTTTAGAAACTTTTGAAAAGCAAAATTCCCAATCTTGTGCCCAATTGCATCACAAATAAAAGGAATGAGTAAACGACAAATCAGATGCTTAATTAAGTTATTGGATGGAAGCTAGTGAAAGTTATCAGAAGACACACAAAAAAAATAAAGAGTACGCATAAATGTTCTCGTGCATATTTTTGGATTCTAAAACAAAAACCGTATTCTTTTAATATTCCCAAATCGTGTGGCAAGTTCATAAAAAAATGCATAGATAAACACGCGCAACGTTTTGGTACAAATTAAGAACTAAGTCACATACGAGAGGAATTTTTGAACAAAGGAAATTTCACAATGGACAATAATTGACAACTCACGGCACCCCTCTACAAATTTGGACAAAACTCCTCAGAAATTCTACAAACGAGTCATCTTAGAATATCGTATTCACTTTGAAGTTTCAATATCATATCCAGCTTTGGTAAGGATCGCAATCATGCGGAAGCTGATTATCGATACACATAAACCGTTTCAAATGGGGTTTTTTTGACATCCGACACGATGCTGTTTTGCTCTTTTACGACTTGCAGAAGAAATATTTTTTCGATTCAGTAAAAATCTATTCATGAGATGATTATAAAGACAAGGCAGGTATGTTGCAGTTCCTCATGATTTCATACAGTGACACAACTTCCTACCTTGTTGGATATGGAACTACATAGTAACACGGAACTACATATAGTACTGCGTATCGAAAAACACTTTTTTTTAGAGATTTCAAGTCGATAATAAGTTGCCACTATGCTCATATATATTTTACAATATAAAAAATGTTAGTTCAATGAAAAAATATTTAGGTCTCCCAGAATGGACCTGAAGTGGGATGTTTTTGGACAAAAACGAATATTTTAAATTTTTTTTCATTAAACAGAAATATTAAACAATTTTTATTTTATTTTCAAGTATAAAACTGTAAAGTTTAGAATATGAATTAACAGTAATATAAAAATTATATTTACCGTTTAACATTTAGGTCTCACAGAATCTACATGAAAACCTTCATTTTTTTTACAAACTACGGATTTTGAAATATCGGGAATATCATTTTATGAAATAAATGGCGTTTACTAAACTCAAGTGTTAACCATGTAACTTCTATACGACCTTAAAGTCTGCAACCAGCAAAGACTCTAGGTTTGATACATGGAGTTAACATTATGGAAAAATAATTCTACGTCACAGAGTGAAGAAAGTGTATTTGATAGTAAAACGCTTCTACCGGGGAAAAGCCAGAAAGGTCAATTATTTCAGTGAAACAAGGGTTGTGGCCAGAAAATTTACTCTTTTTCTAGAGTAATGTGACCGTAGAGCCATTATATTAAAGAAGAAGCTCAATTAGCAGTTTTCATGGATTTTCACAAGAAAACCAAGCAGTGATAAATCAAAGATTTTTCGTAAAATACCATCAAGCTATTAGGTCAACTATTTTCCACTCTATTTATATAATCGAAAGGATAAGGCAATAAGTAAAGAAATTGTACGTAGTAAATGTGGTCGCATAAATAAACGAGAAAAACCCCCGTGTGGTATAAGAACTATATTCAAAAGATTTTGGACACACAACTCTACAGACAGTGGCTCTGGACGAAACGTAGCCTAATGAGAAAACTATTCGAGGTCTTGTTTAGGATGGTAATACTTTTATAATTCAGATTTGATTTTCCGTTCAATTACCACCCGTTGTGAGAAATTCCTTAACAAATTCCAGATCGTCTTTAACCACTTGGTTTTCCAAATTCTTTTCCTTACATCAGAGACAGTCATTTCTGGCTTTAGAATTTCTCCTAAATCTTCAGCTACTGCTTTTAAATCTTCTTTTTTAATCCCTTTACGTTAAATACCATTTTGTACCAGACGTTTCAATAAAAGCTTTAAAAATCAATAGTTCTTACTTACGCAAAGTCCAATCTAGATTCGCAGCAGGGATGCCTAAATTCGAACTCATTTTCACTACTTCTGTGTCTGTTATGTTAAAGATCAGACTCATTTAAAGAAAACTATTAACAATAACAAGTTTAATATTCAACATTCCTATTAAATATTATAAAACTTTCAACCTCTCACAAAGGCAACAAAAATGGCTTATTTTAAAAAATTGAAGAAACAACAGAAAGTGAAGCATTGTTGCTACATAAACTAAAAACAGAAATTTCACAAATTTATATTTATAGTAAAAGTGACGTCACACTCCTTACTAGGATAAAATAAAAATAAGTTTACATGTTCGCTTATTTCCGACACAAGCTACGGTACATATAACTTCAAACACAGCGTTAATTAGGGCCCAGATTAGAAAACAAAATATCGAAAGCTTCCCGAACCGCAAACAATTCTCGGCTCAACTAAACACGATTTCATTTTTCGTCTCTTTAAATAGTGTCACGGCAGAAATTTCTAGAAAATCCAGCCAACCAATCGTCTGATCGAAATGTCTCGAAATTTCCCGAATGACTTAGGTGTTGCCATCTTTTTCTAATCTGTATTACCGCTGTTTACAAATTAAATTAAATAGAACATTAAAAAAAAATTGTTTCTATTTACAATTATATACAGAATAAAATGAGATAAAATATAACTTTAAAATGAATTCGTCACTACAATTTTATACAGACGATTTTTGTAAAAATACTGAGTATTACTTCACGAAATTTGACTTACTTACTTGCCCACTTTAAGTAGGCGCGGAATGTCGGTGCTGTGTCTCTGCCTATAAGTCATTATGACTTTATGTTGATTTTGAGTCTGTGGTGATTGATTATTACCATGTAGTGCGAGTGTTATTCTGTGGTGTATATTAGCTGCTTCTGTGGTTGTGTATCAATTGTGTGTGTTATCAGGGCAACCAGGAAGGTTCGAGCAACTTCCGGGGTGTACGTCAACCGTGGAGTGCGTTCGGGACCACTGAGAAGGGATATACGAAGCTGCTACCATACAACTCAACTCACCTCTTCCTGCAACAACTCTCCGCCGAACAGGTACTGTCTTCAAACTATACCCAAAGAACAAATCAAGTCGATTGTTAACATTTAGCAGCAAAGTAAAAAACAACCGAGATTTTTCTGAATATTATGTCAGATTTGATTTTTTTTTTTTAAGATTCTTAAAATGACAAGTTTATAAAAAGTCCTATTAGTGTAAAAATTTTATTACAAGTATATCCCTTTAATTGAACGTTTTTATTTCACATTATTGATACGCGGGTCGCTGTAACCCCCTGTCAGAGATGGCTCTCAACGAGAAATTCCACTACTGTAATTTACACACAACAAAATAGTCTATAGCCGTGACGGACACACACACTAATCTCTTGTAGTCTGTACGTGTTCCCGACACCCCAATTATAGAAGTTTGAAATTGATTAAAAGGTTAAAAACTACGCTAAGATTTTCATTCAAATAGTATTTATACATTATCACGAATACAAGAGAAATATTAGGATGAAAATGTTGGGCAAATTCCCTTAAAAGTGTTCCTTTTAACAGAATAAGGAATAAAGTGGTAAAATAATGATATAAATTAATATTAACGAGCGATAAAAGAAAGGATTTCAATTAGGAGCGGAAGCACAAAGGGCGGATTAAATTCATAATTTTTACTGACACGTACTCATTTTTTATCTTCATTGGCTATAATGAGAAGAACTGTACTTTTCCAAAAGGCAATTTCTTCCAAGTGTTATGAATGACGCGTAAATATTGTGAAACTACAAATGCCAGTGAAATATCGAACTGTTTTGCAGGAGGACAAAGTAATAGACAGCTTGTTCATCGTGAAAGAGAAGCACGGTTCCTACGTCAAAAGAAACAGCAGGAAGAAGAAGCTCACTTGAGGCATACAAGTCCAAAATCAACCTTTTACTTTTAGGCTCATATTTTAGAGGGAATTGCTCGGAGGCGAACTGTCAATCAAATGTACCTAGTAAAGATCATTGCCTTCTAGCCCAATGCATTTAGAAAGTACACATTTGGGGAGAAAAGTAATGAAATGACATGCAAATAGCGTCTAATACATTTTATAGTCCGTTTGCTCCTTTTGTCCATCGCTCATTTATAATCGATCGACGTTGAATGAATAAATCTTCAAATTTCTAAACGAAGCGACTTCCTCTTAAAACCTTCATTCGATTGATTCAATAACAGGATTTTAAAATACGTTTCTTCAATCCGTCTTGAATATCCTCGATTCAAACTTTTTTTATGCGCTAGTTGATCAAGTATTCTTATCTTCATTTCAACTTCAACTGATAATTCGCAATTTTAATTTACGGTTCTTTTTAATTACTAATTAGTCTTCCATTATTGCTCTGGTATTGCTCTGGAATATTTAAAAAAAGAATTTTTCTCAATGATTCGTACTCAAAAAATCCCTCATGTGATACCTCATCGAATACGAATCATGAAATATAATTCGTAACCATGTTTAGAAAAATATTACTATCTTTTACGCGTCTTGAACTGTTTGGATCGATGAGTCCCAATCATTGTTTCTTCTCAATAAATTCATTTTTATTGGATCTCTGTCCATAGCCGCCAACTATACGAGGTTGAAAAAAACTTGTACATTTTTTTTCTTTCTTTGTAATTTCAAGCAAATATATTTTAACTGTTTTTTATTTTTGATTATTTATTTCCAATGTTTATATTGTATATAAAATATAAATTTTCAGAGTTTATGGAAAATCACTTATTAAATTGTGGTGTCATCATGTTTGTGCAATTTCATAAAAATATATTTTAAAGTTTTGGAATAAGTATTATCTGGAATAAGTAACTTTGTAATGATGAGATTACTGGTATAGGCTCTTTTTCATAAAGTGCCCACAATTATTAAAACTTACTCTCTGTCTTTTATCATAAAATATCTTAAAATAATGTATATTATTGAAATAGTATTTATAATGATGGTCTTTCATTAAATGTTGCTGAACTAATTTTATACAAATAATTTTACTTCATAAGTCACAAACAGAGAAAAATGCATGTTTAATATATTCAGAAGCCGAGTCTCGTGGTAAAGTATCTGACTTGCATTTAAATGTTTTAAGGATATTACAATGAAATACTATTTTCAAAATATTTCTGATTCTATCGCTTGAAATGTAAGCACATTTTTTGTAAAAGTAAGCAATGGGATTGATAACATAGTTTGATATTTTGAGAGCAAAATATTAAATGGCTAGGTTTTATGAAACTTTAAAAAAAAATTAAATTTTAAAAACTTCAAGTACCTTTTTTGAAAAAACTACCGTAACAAAAAGCATTCTGTTTTCAGAATTCTAATTTAGAACACTTGTTCTAATTGTGAAACCGCAAAAATTGTCAATTCCATTAATATATATTATAGTAAATTTACAACTTCTTACATGTGTATCACTTTTTTTTCAGGTGGAAATTCTAAATTTTATTTTGAAAAATATAGTATAAAATTTAAATATATTTTTGGCTCCACATTTAGAATATGTGTCCTAAATTATAATTCTGAAAAATGAATGCTTTTATTTAATGTAGTTTTTTCAAAAAAGACTAAGTTTTTAAAAATTAAATTTTTTAAAGTTTCATAAATACTAACCAATTAAATATTTTGCTCTCAAACTTTCAAACTATGTTATCAAGCCCATTATTTACGTTCACAAAAAATTTAGTTAAGGTTCAAGCAATAGAACCAGAAATATTTAAAAAATTGCATCCCATTGCAACACCCCTTCCCCCCCCCCCCCCTCTACCCGTTTTTATCTGAGGTCACACAACAGGGGCGTTGCCAGGAGGAGGGATATGGGGATATATCCCCTCCCGAAATTTTTCAGTTTGCTATCAGAATGCCCATATGAAAAGATTTTTATTTAAAATGGTGAATTTATTTTAAAAAAAATTAAATTTCGAAACATACATAGGAAAAGTACTTGTATTTGCCATTAATAATAAAAATTCTTGTTATGATTTGCTGAGTGGGAATTTCATATCCCTCCCGAAAAAAATTCTGACTACGATCCTGTCCCACAACTTCTTTAGTTTTAACGCAGTCCTACAAACGGCCTCAGTTGAATTAAAACATCTTGTGGATTCAAAAGAAAGTAGGAAAGTGAAAATTATTTTTATGACTCGAGAAATGCTATAATCGGTGCTCAGTTATCTGAAGGAATGGGCATTTTCAATATCGCACAATATTATTTCGTATTTTAGGCCACAGAGCTACTCCTGCGCCACAGTAAGGCCACAATGCTGTGTAAAAGCAGCTTCTTTTTATGCAGCTTGAAAATCTACACAAACCGGCCTCATCTGTATTTCTTTAACGTGAGCTCAGTCGCTTGTTTGTGATCTCCTGATTCCATCCAAGCATCTCTTTTCAGATCATAGATTTTGAAATACCTTGTATCTTAAAGGTATGTTTTCCAATCTCAAAAATGATATAAGTTCACAATCCAAGTAGTATTCCATTATATATTTATTTAAAATATCAAAAATGTCAGACGATATAACACGCGAATATAGCGACAGTTGTTTTTGCTCCAACCATGACAGACCGTGTAAATAAGCTTGTCTATATTTTGTAGATGAGCATACTGCATCAAAAGAAAGCTCTTTTCCTCTCCAAATAGTTTTAATACCCTGAATTTCTAGATCTGAACTTTCATCTGTTGGTGTGTCTATACTTTGATAATTGAGGTCTCGGATAAAGAAAGCCAGTCCTCCCCCTCCTTTAAAAGATCTATCTTTTCTATAGATGTTATATCCTCTGTACTTTAGGGTTGATTTCATCTTTAGCTTGGTTTCCTGTAAAGCTATCACTTGAACGTTATTTTCATCAGTCATTTTTAATAATTGATCCAGTTTGATATATAACGTAATCCAGATTTCTGCTCTATCTTTCGAAGCGAATTAATAGCAATTGACCTGGGTTTAGAGAATATCTTTGGCGAGGTCAACTACGGAGACTTATGGATTCTATCCGATAGCCGAAGTTCCATTCAACACCTTAAAAACTGGGCCCTCGTGCGAGACAAAACCAGTCTATCCATAATACGCAAAGTCAAGAGCATATCCCGACTGCACAAAGTGCACTTTCAGTGGATCCCGTCACATGTAGACATCCACGGAAATGAATTGGCTGACACTCTTGCAAAGGAGGGACTAGAACACCCTGTCCTCTCTACTCAAGAACTCACATATCAAGAGTTATACTCAAAGAAAATTGCTCAAAATAAAGCGAAATGGCATATACCTCCATCTCACGAATGGTATAAAGCCAAAAAGCCAGGACACTCCCTATCTCTTCCTTGTGATAGGCACACCAATATCCGTCTGTCCCGACTTGCTAGTGGTCACCTTAAAGGCCTAACATATTCCGGGGGAAGCAAAAATGTTCCTCTTTGCCCTAAATGCCAAAAAGAACAGGCATCACCTCAGCACATTTTGGACTGCCTTGGACTGGACTGGGAGGACATTTATAACTGTCCACAACTAGTGTCAGACTTCATTAATGTCAATGGCTTCACTGATATTGTCTGACTTCGTCAGACAAAAGGGAGATTAGAAACAACAACAACAACAACAAGAAAGCTCTTAATAAACGCTCCGTATGTCATATGGAGTTCATTAGGCTTAAGAGCGTTTTTTATAATATAGCTTATGTTCTTATCATCTAGACCAGTGCATTTACGGCCGTAGTTTCCCGAATTCTCAACCCGGAGTTGTAAGATCTCAACCTCCCAAAAACCGGTCTCAACTCGAGGGTTAGCGGTAGTCTTCGGCTATTTTCAACACCGAGTTATGTTAACCTAGAGTTCATAAACTCAGCTAATGTCAACCCTCCTCCCGAGCACGGTTGAGACTGAATTTCATAACCTGCCCATGCGCAGAGGATAAATTTGTTACGTTTATTTTGTTTTGCGCTTCAGTCTCGACTCTTGCTTTGCAAAGTAATTAAACATGAATGATTTGAAATTGCTAGCGGATTCGGAGTTTTTAGAGAAATTAGAGAGCAGAAGGGAAAAAAAAAAGAAAACAAGATTACGAGTCGATTATTTTTCACTATATTTTCAACGGCGGTACAGGCTGACGAAGGGAACAACGATGGAAATTTGTAGCCTACTAAATTTTTATCTTTGGATGAATGTGGGCTTTGCATATTATGTTTTGAAAACTTCCTAGCCTCAATTTCAGCGATTCTCAACCACTGTGCCGCCGGTACTTTTGTGTGCCGCCAAATTTTAGAAATGTATATTTGTAATTAATCCCTTAATAAACGTATTGTTGTTTTTGTAGTACATATTATATTATTTTATTTTACATTCCAAATAATTATCATAAACTATTTTACACAGTGTATAATAGGTGTATTACAGTATATTATAGGTAATATTATAGGTAGGTAAAGTAAACATCTTTTAAACTTCTTTCTTATCTTTTTCTTTGTGTGCCGCCAAATTTTGAAATCGTTAAAAGTGTGCCGCGACAAAAGAAAGGTTGAGAATCCCTGCTCTATTTTATGAATATATCACAGTCAGTTTTGGCACCCAGTCAACTCTACTTGGCTACTTTTGGAAAATGAAAACCTTGTGTGCCTGAAATTTCATGGATAGTTTATTTCAACAAAGAAGAACCTGCAAAGTTTGTAGGTAAAAACTTAATTTAAATATTAATGAAAACAGTTATATTAATGAATTATTAATGAATATTAATGAACTATTAAACGGTCTTCAAATCCGGAGGGTATATCCACTGCAGATGAGCGATTGCCGGTGGCAATCATCTTCTGACGATAGTTGGCGACTTTGCCACCGGCAGTTTTCTTGCTGGCTTTATACCACTCGCGGATTTGTTTTACAGACCGTTTTGTTGGGATATTTAAGGAAGCATTAAAAGCTTCCGTGACAGCGACAAATGCCGCGTTCTTCTTGCAAAATGAAGTTTTGTTGGTTTCTTTGCATTCGATGATGCTAATCCGGGTAAAATCCTAGTATACGTTACACGCTTGGCGCGATTAATGTTGCTACCGCCGAAATGACTTGATGCTTACCGCCAAACTGTTGCCAAAGCCAAAGTAACTTTTTTACAATTGTCACTAAGAATTTGCGTAGGCAAAAACATAGAAAATCGTAAGCTGAAGATGGCAAATACATAAAACATACCATGAAAAAAAAGCATATGCATCATCGCCAATGTCGCCAAATTCATCGTGTAACGTAACTAGGATTAAGTCGCTAATCCGTTGTTGGATTAACTCCAACAACAGATTTTTTTCGTACGGAGGGTACAGGGCTCGGGGTTTTTTTTTTTTTTTTTTTTTTTTTTTGCAAAAGTGAATCCTTTTTTCAATTTTTTCAAATCACTTAAAACACAAGAATGACAACAGACTACAAGATAAACACAAGACCAAAGCATTCTGGGAACGGAAATCACATGATACTTCTAGACCAATAGCAAGCTGTCCTTCAACTCTGAGTTCATAAGCTTCGAGTCGATAAGCTCCGCATTGAAAAATCCTGAAGACTACCGTTTTTTTAACCCCGGGTCAAGGCTCTCGACCCAGAGTTTATGAACTCAGGGTTATAGTAGCAAGGTTGAGATTTCGGGAAACTACGGCCGTTAGAAACTATAAAAACCCCTTCACATTTGGTACGATCATTTAATGAAATGGCAAAATAAAAACGGCTGACTATATTGGAAGTACTAAGGGACATATGAACTGTTTTGATCCCATTTCGACCTTTAAAATTAATTAATCGGGATCGAAAGATACTTCACTTTGCTGATATTTATACCAAATTACAGAAATATGACTATATTGGAAGTAGAACTCGTTTGGATCCCTTTCGACTCTTTTAAATTAGTCAAACGATATTGGAATAGCTTAGTTTATTGGCAGATGTATCAAATCAGTGGCGGTTCTAGGCAAATCACAAGGGAGGGGCTACAGCATGCAAAAAAAATGTTCCGTAATGAGAAAGCAAAATTAATTAGAGCTACTGTTGTGGTCAATTAGATTTTATCGCAATCAAGAAATAGTACATTAATATACAGTGTGGCAATTATTTAATTAACTTTAATTATATTTGAGTAATTAAGTGCAAATAATTATTTTAATTAAATATTCAAAATGGTGGTTTTTTTAAAGCAATAGTCTAGGTGGATGACCTTAGTTAAAATTGAGTTGTTTTTCTCGATACATTAATACAAAAACAAAACATCAAATTTTGTAGAGTCTGTGTCTGGGATTTTAGACATTCCAATTTGCAATTTTCATTCGTCTTGCTTTTTTGCGACTGAAGATGTTAATGACGTCTTCTATGGAGATTTTTCTATCCTTTTGAATATTTGCCAGTGCTAGTCCGTTTAATCTTGCCTGGCCCATGGTGCTTCTTAAATATGTTTTAATCCGTCGTAATGTGGAGAAGCTCCTTTCGGGTGTGCTTGTTGTAACGGGGATTGTTCCAAATATCTGTAGAAGAATAAAAATGTTGGGGAAAAATTGTTGATCGCACTTCTTCAGGGCCTCAACTGCTGTATAAGGCGGCTCAATCTCACTATCCCATTTGTTTTTCCATAGCTTTATTTCTGACTTTAGTATAAGCTCAGAGCCATCTAGGTACTGCTGGTAATTTTTTGCAGCCTTGAGGATTTCTTCTTCTTCGTACTTCAAAATATTTTTTGGAACAAGGCCTTCTAAAGGTAATATATCCACCAATCGTTGGGAAAATCTCGATTCCAGTTCTTGAATCAAATGGTCTACCAACGGTAAAAAAACCATTCGTCTGTAATACTCCTCGGGATTTGAAGCATCAGTATTTTCTCGATGAGTCTGTCGAAAGCATTTTCTTGGTATGCGTATTTCGCATTCGATTTCGCTTGCTTTTTGCAAAGCGTCTTCGAAAATACTACCGAATTCGACATCCACAGTTCTTCGTAGATTTCTGAAAACCTCTAATATGCAGTTTATATTTTGCAGGGCATTTCCAAAATCTAATTGTGGATTTTGTAGTTGCTCACTTAGCCTTAGAGTTATTGCCATGCAATATGCCGTTGTTTCCAAGGCTATGATGAATTCTCCTTTTTGAATAGCCGAACTGAGCATAGAAGCTTTGCTTGATGTTTCCGAGTTGGTATCTGGTGAAGTTGAAAGCTGATCAAGCAGTGTTACAATAGGGAGAAATAACTCTTTAAATCTAATTAAGCTATCGTGTCGCTCTATCCATCTAGTGGGGCACATCACCTTTAAACTTTTCTTCTTTATTTCTGGAAGTTGATTAATTACTTCCTCTAGAGCATTTTTTCGTAGAGCAGAAGCAGAAAGAAAAGTTGTTACCGCTCCTACGGTTCCTAACATGTTTCGTATGGCAGGAATGTCACACGATTTTGAAATAACCAAATTCAAGGAGTGGCTGAAACAGTGACTGTAAATAGCCATGGGTTGCTCGTTTGATATCAGGGCTTGCACTCCTTTAAACTTTCCAGCCATGTTAGAACCCCCATCATACCCTTGGCCGCAAAGGTGTTCTTTTGTTAAGCCCAAGGCATCCAACTCTTTATCGATTGCTTCTTTTATAGCAACACCAGTTGTCTCTGTCATTTCTGTAAAACCAACAAATTCTTCTTTGGTAACGAAAGATTGGGTATCTATGTACCTAACACAAAATGTCATCTGTTCCTTGGTGCTGACATCTGTTGTTTCATCGCACATTATACTGAAAAATTTTGATCTTTTAACATCTTCTGATATTGAAGAACGAAAAGTTTCTCCGATACAGTCTATAATTTCATTTTGGACTGTGTTGCTAATCATTGCACTGTTACGCCTGCAAATTGCGAAATGTCGCTTGAGGTCTTCGTCCCCAGCATCCACACGAAAAGCCAAAAGGCTTTGGAAAACTCCATGCTTTCCAACCAAAAGATCCTCATTACTTTCTTCTTTTAATTGTGAAATCAAACCGTGATCACGATGTCCTCTTAAGGGCAAATTGTTCCTAGCACAAAATACTATAGTTTTTACTATAGGCCTCAATCGTTTTCGATTATCCTCAATAATGGCCGATGTTTCGGAATCTAAAACAACGTCAATGCTTTTCTTGCTTGATTCCATTACTTTTGTAAATTCTACTGCTTTTTCCATGGAGAATTTGTGGTACTTAGTATTTTCATGCTTACGTAGATCTTCGGTGGCTTTTTTATATTTGGCTAACGGTTCTTTTACCAGTGTTTTGAGAGCCTAAAAAATGTACACGCTTGTTAAATTTATATTTATACATATTTTAGGATACATAGTTTTTCTAACTAATTGAACATTTCGGTCGTTAAAGTAAAGCACCCGGTTTAGTAGTATAAAAAAAGGATTTTAATAAAGATTTAAAAGTTGAAAGTTTAAATTGATTTGTTTCGCATTAGTATTAACTTTATTTCTCAAAATGCCGACAATATAGGTAAGCCTTCCGCAAAAATTGCAAAGAACGCGTTTCGCAAAATTGTGGAGCTGGCCAGTTTTGCTGTTACACAGTACCTTTACACTTTCAAAATAGTATTACACAAAATGTTCCATAAATTTTGTACATTATTTACGGGTCACTTACAATTTCGTTAATTTTTATTGACAACTTCAAGAGTAATAAAATAAAATATGGAGTCAAAATTTTAATAATCTCTATATATATAAGGCAAAGCCCTCACTCACTCACTCACTCACTCACTCACTCACTCACTCACTGACTCACTCATCACTAATTCTCCCACTTCCCACATAGTCACAACTCTGAAAATCGGCACAAATATCAACAATGGTAAAAATAGAAAAAGTAAACTATTCCGATCTCGATTAACACACTTTAAGGGGTCGAAAAGGGGTCAAACGTTCCAAACGGGGGACATTCGAAAATCCTACTTCCCACATAGTCACAACTCTGAAAATCGGCACAAATATCAACAATGGTAAAAATAGAAAAAGTAAACTATTCCGATCTCGATTAACACACTTTAAGGGGTCGAAAAGGGGTCAAACGTTCCAAACGGGGGACATTCGAAAATCCTACTTCCCACATAGTCACAACTCTGAAAATCGGCACAAATATCAACAATGGTAAAAATAGAAAAAGTAAACTATTCCGATCTCGATTAACACACTATAAGGGGTCGAAAAGGGGTTAAACGTTCCAAACGGGGGACATTCGAAAATCCTACTTCCCACATAGTCACAACTCTGAAAATCGGCACAAATATCAACAATGGTAAAAATAGAAAAAGTAAACTATTCCGATCTCGATTAACCCACTTTAAGGGGTCGAAAAGGGGTTAAACGTTCCAAACGGGGGACATTCGAAAATCCTACTTCCCACATAGTCACAACTCTGAAAATCGGCACAAATATCAACAATGGTAAAAATAGAAAAAGTAAACTATTCCGATCTCGATTAACACACTATATGGGGTCGAAAAGGGGTTAAACGTTCCAAACGGGGGACATTCGAAAATCCTACTTCCCACATAGTCACAACTCTGAAAATCGGCACAAATATCAACAATGGTAAAAATAGAAAAAGTAAACTATTCCGATCTCGATTAACACACTTTAAGGGGTCGAAAAGGGGTCAAACGTTCCAAACGGGGGACATTCGAAAATCCTACTTCCCACATAGTCACAACTCTGAAAATCGGCACAAATATCAACAATGGTAAAAATAGAAAAAGTAAACTATTCCGATCTCGATTAACACACTTTAAGGGGTCGAAAAGGGGTCAAACGTTCCAAACGGGGGACATTCGAAAATCCTACTTCCCACATAGTCACAACTCTGAAAATCGGCACAAATATCAACAATGGTAAAAATAGAAAAAGTAAACTATTCCGATCTCGATTAACACACTTTAAGTGGTCGAAAAGGGGTTAAATGTTCCAAACGAGGGATATCCGAATGTTCCTCTTCCAATGTAGTCATTTTTCTGATATTTTTTTGCAAATGTTAAAAAAATAAGTCATTCCAATATCGATTAACGAATTTTTAAGGGATGAAAAGACGACGCAACATTGAAACTATACGAGGATTAACTTAATGTCTAATTAACTTAATTCCAATACAGCTACTACTTTGAAATTTAGAACTAAGAGCAAACATAAACACAATAAACTATTCCAGTTTACTATTCACAATTATAAATTTCGTTTAAAATGTCAACAAAGGAAAGTTCCTATTTTGATAAATCAATTTGTCGGGATCGAAAAGGGAGCAAACGTCTGAAGTGTAGAATACATGAATGTCTTTTGATTGCTAAAATGCTAATGGTAAAATTTCGTAGCGCAGCACGGGTATTCAGCTAGTTTCAATATAAATTGGGCGAATTTAGGCTATAACTTTTTAAAGTATTAAAAAAACAATTATTAAAGTTTTGAAATATTAAAGTCAGAAATGCATTTGAAATTTTTATTCTTAAATTAATCTTAAATCATTTATTTTTAATTGTACCCAATTTTTTTTTAATATCTAAGGAACAATATTCGACGATAACGACCAATCAGTTGGTTGTTGATATAATCGTTAAAACATTAAACATTTCATACAAATGAAAATATCACACAAGTTACAATGAAATGCATAAGAAAAGAAAATCAAATATTTTACCTAAGATCCGATACCAGCACCTGAAGGAGCAAAGAGAACGCATTGGGTGCAAAGTCCACCGCCTAGCATTTGGCTATATGCTAGCCACTTGTATTTTTTTAGCCAATCATGATTAAATTTCCGTTTCTGTTTCCCTTCTACTAGTTCTGGAAAAGGAAATGTTGTTGGAGGTATCCAAGTATTTTTTAGTAATTTTAGTTTCTCATCATCTGTTAAAACTTCTTTCACGGCTCTTCCTATATCACAGGGATCATGTGATTTTTCATATGTATCCTATATATAAATATAGAAATTGATTAATTTGATAATCACTACGAGTATATACGTAATTTTTTATTTTTTTTGTAACAGAGTATAATAGATATCGTTTTTGTTTTTATTATCCTATATATTAAATTACTTGCATGTACAATTAAGTTACTTGCAAAAAAATTCAAAAATGCATTTTTCGAAAAACTGCAGTTGTCTGGCTTTGGAACTGAACGACACATAAAAATAAATATTTATGTGTAAAGCTTACCGGAAGATTTATCTTGCCAGGATCATAGGCTTTTATCGCACTTTCTGACTTCGATTCCAAATTTCCAACATCTAGCTCTTTACAATGGCTTTTAGCGCTGCTCTCTTTTTTCCCGAAATAATCGGTTAAATGTCGCTTCATTTTGATAGCGTACTATGCACAACTATAAACTGGTATAGGGAGACCAGTAAAAATTCCAGGCTGGTACGAGTCAAAGACACACAATACAATAGGAAGAACAAGGATGTTCTGGAATGTCTTCTGAACTAGTTTTAAAACCTGTTCGTGTTCGTTTGGTACTTTCATAAACGAATAATAAAATAGACAGGACGCTCCAATATCTGTTATTAAGAGAGGGTGTTACCAAGACGGAACACGTGACGTGACTAATTCCAATGCCTTTTAAAAACCATTTCTACCCTTTTCAAAATATTATAAAACATTAGTCTAGACTTTCATTTTCATTTCATTATCAATTACAATTTTCAGAAGTAAGTAAATGATAAAGACCATTTTTACCAATTAAAGGCAGCTATGTCAGAAAGCAAAATACAAACTAACTTTTATAAGTCTTAAAAAAATAAAATTATTAAGATAATTTTTAAAAAATGACATGACTGTGAAAGGTTATTGAATCCCCTATTTCAAAATCAATTTTGCATCCAAATCCAGTATAGTATTCTGGCATTTTTTCGGCATTCAAGAAAATAGTCTTCAGCTTTCAATTGTTTAACATTGAAGTAAATGAAAGAATTTTTCTCCAGTTCCGTTTTGAAGGCTGTCGTCACGTGACCGCGCTGTTCGTATTATTAGGTTTTGCCATACAGACTTGGTCTAGTTAATTTATTCTTAGTCTATGGGTACTTTGGTTACCTATTAACAGGGCACTTGGACCAAACGTCGAAAACTACGACATTCTTTTACCTTTTACGGAGAATTGGGGGGAGAAAGGCAGACGCGTCATTTCATATAATTCTAGGGGGGGGGGGGGCAAAAATGAGATTTTCTGATCGGAAATTAAACTTTTTCTTAAATATTTGTATCTAGAAATACATTAAAAAAAAATCTAAAATCTTAGGTGGGGGGTTGTTATGAAAGGGGGCAGGGTTGTTATGAAAACCATTTTATCCAGTGTAAGTTTCACCCTCATGGGGGGGGGGGCTATAGCCCCCTTAGCCCCCCCCCCCCCCCATGGAACCGCCTCTGTATCAAATTGCAGAATTGTGACTTCGTTGAAAATGGGACATTGCGCTGTTCCTTGTATCGAAAGTTTCCATCTCTTTTCGACCCTTGTTCATTAAGATCGGAATTGTTCAATGCTTGCCCTTCGTATCAAAACAAATTGCAGAGTTATGACAATATCTAAACTGGGACATTGGCTCGTTCGGATTATTATTCGGCTCTTTAATATTAGTTAATTTTGATCACAATAGCTTATTTTTTCTATTCTTGTCCTTATTGATCCATAATATCAGAGTTGTGGCATGTGGGACCTATGAGTATTCCACGTTTCTAACGTTTCGACCCCTTTTAAAACTGGTTAATCGACATCGGAGAATAATTTACTTTTATTATGCTTGCTCTGCTTGACTTTTGTACCAATTTTCAGAGTTATGACTGCACTGGAAGTAGAACATTGGAATATTACTTTTTGGAACGTTTTGACCCTTTAAAATTAGTGAATCGGTATTGGAATAACTTACTTTTTCTATGCTTGCTCTTATTGACATTTTTACCGAATATTAGAGCTGTGGCTATATTGCAAGTGGTGCATTAAAATATTCCACGTTTGACCCCTTTTCGACCCCTTAAAGTTGGTCAATCGAGATAGCTTACTTTTTCTATGTTTGTCTTTTTTATATTAGAGCCAATTTTCAGAGTTGTGACTACATTAGAAGTGGGACAGTTGAATTTGCCTAATTTGGAACGTTCGGCCCCTCTTCCACACCAAATTTTTTATGCCAGAAACCTTCGCGGGTATGTACTCAACAATTTTCTAAAGTTTCATGGCGATCTAATGAATGGTGTTGTAATAGTCCAGTCATTCTATAGTTGAACCTTGCCTCCCATTGAGATGAAATTTTGAAGAGTGGCTCTATTTGATGTCCTGAGCAACCCACAAAAAGTCCCCTACTCTCTCCCCTTCGGCTTCCTGGTTTTTTATTGGCTGGAATGCTGGGGAAATGCTGGAGCAGCTGTTACGCACGTACGGCTGGTCGCATTGAGCTCAAATGAAAGATAAATAAATGGGCTTTAATTTAAATTTGATATCATTCATTAACTTAAAAATTGATAAAAGCCTGTCAAAGTCGAAAAACCATGCATTTTTCACTACTTTTTCGATTTAAGCGCTTCCATTTTTAATAAATGATTTACACCCATTTGACATAAAACTATTCAACTCTTTTTCAGCTTTCTAGAGATATATAAATATTGCTTGTGCAATAAATAGTTGCAGATATATGAGCGTTTCAGTGAAACACTACCTCGTATTGGGAGTCTCATAATAAAGAGTGCAGTGTTCACCCTGATCAAGCCAAACACAATCATTTTCCTCAAATCTTTTCCATTTAAGGCTTTTTTTTAAACTAAAATGCAATATTATATTACATAGATATGTACCCCAAGCATCTATAAAAAAAAAATATCTATAATCTATAAGAAAAAATATCTCTGAATAAATATTTTCCTTGGAAATTTTAATTTTCAACTAATTACATATTGTTAATATACAATAACTAATAATGCATAAAAAAGCAATAACAATGCTTGTGGGATGTAATTCTTACTATCCCCGTCCCTGAAACAAAATAGAAAGTGAAGCTAAACGTGGTTGAAGTGTAATACAACTAGAAAAACTTTTTTTTTCTTTCTTTCTTTTGGAAGCTATATAATTTATTTATTATTTTTTTTTTAACCTTTTTTGTCACTAAAGCAGAAATGCTAGGCTGCTTTCATAATCAAATAGTATATTATCTACGAATTTGTTTTTGCACATCCCTTTGCATTGTCCACAAATATTTGAGCATTGAAGTTCTGCTCTCTTGCAATCACACCTGCAACTCGAGTTGCAGTTACTCTTACAGTTGCAAGATATAATTTATAACAGTTCATCTGGAGAGGGTGGTAACATTGTAGGTTGAGGAATTAATTGTCACTTAAGAGTTTCCATCCCCATTTTGCAGCGTCTAGAACATTTCTTATTCAATGTTGTATTTAATGATAAACACAAAGTGAATGATGACGTACCGCAGCTAACGTTGATGGAAGAGTTTCTAATTCAAAAGTCATGGTTATTGCAGTTTTGGCTATAGCTCTGCTGTACATGTATATCCGTATTTCGTCTAGTGTTACCCAATTTTGGCTTTTGTGAAGTGTTACCATGAACTTTCCTCCTGCTTCTGCTATTTTATCACAATCTGTTTCAACCAAACTAAAAATTTCCAGCGTTTTCTTTATTTGAAAATTTTCAGATAGGATACCCCTTTTCTTCATAGTACAGTGCAGATGTTGTATCGCATCCAGTCATAAAATAGATGAAAAATATATGGTTCTTCATATCCCCAATCTTTCTGTGTATACCTACAATATAGTAAAATTTTGCAATTTTTGATCCGACGTTCGATACAAGAAGCATAATGTTTGCTTTATTTGGAGTTCTAGCAACTATAGCATTGTCAAAATATCACTATCTGTAGCAACAATTGTCACCTTTCGTTTACATTTAAATTTTTCCAAAGCAGTGGCAACAATTAAGGCATCAGCGTTTCCTACAGCTTCTTTCAGGTCCACTCCTTCCTTTTCAAGACGAATTTGTAATTGTTGTATGAGCATGGTTTAATTGCCACCAAGGGCGTACTGGCCATAGGGTTGTTCGGTGCAATCACCGTCAGTGTATGTTGTAGAAAATAGGCCGGTTCGGCGCACAGATTTGATTTTTTTTAAATTTTTTATTAATATAATATGAATAGTTTCTTTCTTAAAAGTATTTAAAAAAAAACACCATTGTATTAAATCCGAATCCACCAGCTTCTTACTCAGTGGTCAACAGAGTCAAACATTCAATAATCAGAATTGCCAAGTTTTTATAGAGTCGCAAAATAAATATATGCAATACCAATATGAGCTTTTAACTACAAACATTTTTATGCCATTTTTATGGGGCAAAAATTATTGCAGATGAGACAGTTTGGAAGTCCATATCTCTTTGGAATTAACCGCACACAATTCATTACATTCTTTCTTAAATTCATGTTTTTCTTCATCAATTTTTCTTTTTATGTTAGACGAAGTTGATGTTATGTGTTTCCAATATTGGAGATCAAAAAAGCAAAATGCATTTTAAAAGTGCGCAGCCGTGAAAAGTCTACATTGAAATTTGTTCTATACCACAGTTAGAGACGAGATAACAACGAAAGTCAACAAAAACTCGATGCAACTGAGACTAGTGACGTACTATTTTGCGCATTCTGATTGTTTTGTGTTCGGTATTTCGACTGAGAAAATACCAGGGAGCACTGTGGACGCTGATTTTAAATGGGTATTTAGAACAGTGTTAAAAGTCCCCCCCCCCCCCCACACTCTCTGTGTTTCGTCGCGCTTTCCTTATTTCTCAGGAATAAAACGCACATTTACTACCGTATATTTCTTAATCAGTTTATTCTTAAGTTGAGTTACTTTAGAACTTAAAGAGCCATAGATATTCATAAGAAGAGCCCTATGCGGCTCCGGACCCGCTGTTCACCGACTCCTATTCTTCACTATTGTATTACGACTTTTTACTTCTTTTTTTTTATCATTTTTAAGGTTAAATATATAGCGGGTCCGCAAGTTCAACTTTCAAAAAACTGTAAAAACACACTGATCAGAATACGAACTGAATTATACTTGAATACATACTCAAAGAAGGGTAAAACTTTATGGCCTAAAAAATATTTTAAACAATTTTTTTTTTCTTATAACAAATACATTTTTACTGCTTTAACGTATACTTAACTAAAATTTTGGGAATTCTGAAGTGTTTAATTATAATTACTCAGGTGTGATTATATTAAAAGTCAAAGTTTAAAAAAAAATTTAAAAAAGAAAATTCAACTCTAAAAAAACATGACTTCAAATGTATGGCATTATTTCTCATGCCTAATCATGGCTTTCAGAAAGCGATAGTATGACATAAAAAAAATAGTTCGAAATATTTTTTTTTATTATTATTATACCTCACCGCTTCCCACTGCTTCATGTCAAATTTCTATTTTCCTCGCCCTGTCTAAGTAGTATCTTTTTATATCTCTTCGAAACTTGAACTTTAATTGTGGACAACCTACATACTATAATTTTGGCTGTCATTTTTTAATAAACATAGTAGTTATATATGCGACTTTCTCTACTTCGCAATTTAGATTTCATTTTTCACAACAAACTGTTTGTTGAAACCAAGTTTACTCAAAGGAAGTATAAGTATAGTTGAGATATAGAAAAATGGATTTAATTAAAACTATCATTACAACAATTCAGTTATTAAAATTAATTAATACCATTTAATTATTGCCATTGATCATTAAATAAAAATATTTAAATTATAAAATATATTAATTATTAAAATTTAATCAAAGATTGTATTGAAAATTTGGCCGTCATAAATCTAAAATCACCGATTTTATGTACGCCCCTGATTGGACAGAAAATCTTCATGTAACCATTTGTATCATATACTATTATGTTCGCACTTTCGTGCTCTTCGAATTGGTACTCTTTCTTTAGTTGTAGAACTACTGTAACCTCAAAATATTTAAAGGTAGCAAAATAATGCTATCACTATCTATCAGAAATTCAGACTGTATTTTTTAAAGCTTTTCGAATACGGGCAAATATAACTTTTCTTACTCGTGACAATGAGAGCACTTTTGAAACTTAGTCCTTACTTTGTCCATTACTTAGTTATGAGCTTGTTAAGCGTTGCTACAGCTTTTCTGCAATAGTCACAGTACCAATATCTTTCAATGGGAAGATTATGCAGTCCATTATTGCCTCTGTGTCTTTAAACAGATCTTAAGTTCTATTTTAACTAGCAGTAGAAAAACCCAATGAAAAGAGCGATACTTTTCAATAAATTGTCATAACGAACAGCGGTTTAAAAAAAAAAACCGGACAATTATTCTCTAAATCAATTCTGTTTCCCTCATTTCCGGTCAAAGGCTCCCTCGGGTTCGTTCAGATTCCGCATGTTTTTTAATTCCACATGTTTTTAGAAAGGTGGGAGCCAATTTTTGTTTTGGTGAAATGATCCTTCAATTCCGAATGGGACTTATTTAGTCTCAGACACTTGATGGTCGTATGAAAGAAGGGAAACTTGTATTGCGCATATCTGCAACCATTTATCGCACAAGTGATATATTTCTAGAAAGCTGAAAAAGAATTGAATAGTTTGTCAAAATAGTGTATTAAAAATAGACGAAAAAGTAGAGAAAAGTGGGCTAGTTTAATATTAAATTTATTCGTGATCACTTTCGTACCAAATATCAAAAGGAGAAAGTCTGGGATTATAACGAGTGTATTCCTATTAATAAACCGATTCATCATTTCTCAGGTAATATAATTACGCACTAAATTCCAATTTAATGTAGATATATTTCGAATCCTAGGTTTGCAGAAAGAAATCCGGCTCAATTTTGAAAAAACGCAATGCAAAATTTTCCCAGGCATTGGGTTCGTTGCAAAAGGCGACTAATTTGATTGCACATAACCAAAAAAGGACAGTTGAGGGGGCAAAGTAATCTTTGAATTTTAATCAACTATTGTATTGTTGGGTGGGTGGGTTCGAAAGACCAGAGCAGATCAAAACTTGCAGAAATTTATTCCAATATAACTCTTCGCAGATTCCTTTACAATTCCGGAACTTCTCGTTCTAGTAGACTCAATACAGCTCTTTACACAGCAATTGAGCACAAAACAACAGTTAAAAACTATATAAACAACTGCTAAAATCAACGCAAAAGACAATGCAATACAGTTCACTTTCGCAATACAGCTCTCTGAATGCTCTCTGAGAGACAACTAACTCAGTAACTCAACTCCCCCGCTTTTATATAGGAAAGGCGGATCTTTGCGAAACTTCCAGAGATAGAAATTTGGAGAACTTTCCAGATCGTAGTCGAAAAGCCTTATACAGTAGGGTGGATCGAAAAAAATTAATTCAGAATTTCAAATCTGACCTATGGCAGGGCGTTTAGCATTGGTCCCTTAGTCCCTTAAAGTACCTTTTTTTATTTTGGTCCCTTTTGTCCCCTTTTTTTAACGTTTGGTCCCTTTAGTCCCGTTTTTAAAAAATATTTGTGCCACGTGACCAGCACGCGCCATTTCCCTTTTTTCCCTATTTGTCGAAGGAAGAAAAGCAGACCAGAAATCCCTGTCACGTCCAGTTACGATGAATTAGCGTTGATTGGTTGAATGCTGTCCAAATCTTAAGAAATTGGAAAGTGCAAAATTAAAGATGAATGGCTGAAGAGGAAAGATCCAAATGGCTACATAGTTCAATCTTGGGCGAAGAAGGCTGGGGTTTATGAAATCTTTTGCATTGTATGCGAAACAAAAATCAATGTTGACCATGGTTTTTCCCGTGTGTTGCAGTATGCTGGCAAAAAATGCCATATCAAAAACTACAAAGTTAAACTAGCCCCTCTGCAGCTTCGTCTGGGAACTACAGATGCTAATTCCTCTACTGGAACGTCTGTATCGCCAGTTGTGTTACCCACATCTTCTCCATTACTTCTCAATTTATGTTCCAATAAAGAAAAGGCACTAAAGGCTGAACTTCTTTGGGAAATTAAGTGTGTGATCTCTGACTATGCTTTTAGTTTTCATTCCAATACGGACCATTAAAGACTTATTTGGTGCAATGTTTGGCACTTCTAGTGTTCCTGAAGGTTTCTGCTTGTCTGCAGCCAAAATTATGTATTTGATTACAGAGGCACTGGGACCCTATTTTTATCAAAATGTAGTAAAAGATATAGCTGGTTCAGCTTATACTCTATGTTTCGACGAAACAACTCACGAGTGTGGCAAGCAAGAGTTGCAATTCGTTGTTGGTCGGAGACAGAAAACAAAATTGTCCAAAAGCAGATTGAAACATTTTTTTTTTTTTTTTTTTGACCATGCTACTGGAAAAGATATTAATGATAAAATTTTGTTAGCATTATCAAATGCTAATTTAGCTCTTAAAAATATGCTTATGTTAAGCTGTGATGGCCCAAATATGAACAAAACTGTCCTGAGATTGATTAACGAGAGTCTTTTGGCAGCTCGGGAGAAATCTTTAATTGATATTGGGACATGCAGCTTACATAAAGTTCACAATGCCTTTCAAAAAGGTTTAGAAGCGATGGGTGATGAAGTGACGCAGCTAGCAATATCCATTTACTATTATTTTGATGGCTGGCCAGCAAGATGGGAGGATTATTGCAAGTTGCAAAAAGAATTTAATGTTAAAAGTCGTTGATTTATCAAACATTCACTCTCTAGATGGCTGTCTTTAGGGCCAGATGTTGCAAGAATACTTGAACAGTGGCCAGTAGTTCTTAATATTTCCTAACATTTTTTTCCTTCTCATGCCACATCAGCTCAACTACAATTTAGTCAGTATCTAACAATTGCAATACTCCTTAGATCTAACATTAAGGCTGAGTTAATTTTTGTTCTCGATACTGCCAATTTTTTTTTTTTTTAATTATTTAAAGATTTTTCAAAATGAGGAACCTATGGTTCATAAATTGTATGTGGAAGGAAATGATCTGCTGTTACAGCTTAAAAGTAAAATATACGTAATTCCTGAAGATACGACTGAGAAGGAAGTTAAAAAATTGCCATTAGGTAATATAAATTACAGCTTTGAGTTAAGTAATGAACTGGCAAAAATGAAAGACAAGGATGAGAAACAGTTCCGTTTAGCAACTCAAAAGTTTTATATCACAGGATATTCCTACCTCAATGGGCAGTTAAAAATGCATGGTAGTTTACTGTCGGATTTGCGATGTTTAGCGAAGGAAAGCTTCAAATTGACTACCAGCTAGTCACAAATTATCGCTTTGAGGAAAGTTCTACCCTTCAACGTGGACATTTGCCGCCTGGTAGATGAATAGAGAGTTTTAAAATTCGAGGATATCGAATCATTGAAAGAAAGTTCTATCGACCAGTATCGGTCTGCAATTTTTTCCATAAATAATACATGTAATGAAATCAAATTCCCAGTAGTTGCCAAAGTAGTGAAGGCCATGTTAGCCTTGTCACATGGCAGTGCAACGTGGATTTTCGGCATCTGGCAATGTTTTGACTTCTGACAAAACTTCAATGACTGAAAGGGGTTTAAATGCCCGTCTAAATATCCTCTCGGGATTGAAATTTTTTGATAATAAGCCTTTCCTAGTGCCAATTACGAAGGAATTACTTTTAATGGGTTCTAATGCAAATAAAAGCTACAAAGATCACTTAGAAAATGTCAAGCTAATCAATGAGAAGAAAGAAAAGGATGCAGAAGAAAGAATAAAATTGAAAGTTTGAAGTGAAGCAGCTTCAGAATTGAAAGAACTTAGCTATAGTCTTATAGTAAAAAAAAAAAAAAAGAGAAAAGGAAGAAAGCAGCAGACAAATTACTTAATGAAGCGACGGCTGGAGAGTGCGATTAAACGAAAGAATTTCGAAGAGATGACTCTTACCCAAGGAATGCTGCATGGTGTGAAAAGATAAAGATGTTCTGAAACAGAAACTTCGAAAGAACTATATACAATTATAATTTTAAGTTTACTAATATAATTTACATGTTTCAGCCTGTACATGTTTTTATGTAACTCCTCTTCTTAGTTTGAATGAATAAGCACTTCTTGGTGTTAAATATAGGTTTTCTGCAGATCCCAAGAATTCTAGTGTTCAATCATGTGTTGAAATATTCCGATGCAAAGGTGAAATTTTGCACTCCAAAATTGTTATTTGCGTTTTGTCTGTTTACAATTTTAAAAATGTGGTAATCATGATTTTCAGTGTTGTTTTAGTAATATACTGTCAGTAATTAATTCTTTTCTTTTTAACGTGCACTCCTGATGAATGTTTGGAGTGGAAAGTTTGCACTTGGACAAATAATTTTTAATTCAACCCCTTAAATTGTAGGTACTGAATACTAGACATTTTTTTCTATGCTATAAAAACAAATTTTGTTAAAAGTCCCTTTTTTTTTTACAGGTCCCTTTTTTTAAAATGTTTGGTCCCTTAGTCCCTTTTTTTGAAGTTCCAAGCTGCTAAACACCCTGCTATGGGGAAAAGATGCTCCATGGTATATAGATACATGGAAAAATAATTAAAAAATTTAAATTTTAAGTTCAGTACTGCCACAAGGAGGATGAAGTTTAGGTATTTGAGCTTTTTTATAGTAAAAAGTCAAAGTCAATTAAATTTTTTTTCTGAAGAATTTCAAAACCTACCTGTACGGAAAAGATGTTCTGGGGTACTTTAGTTAAGGGGAAAATAAAATAAAAATAATTATGTTAAGCTCTTTGCAAGGGGGATGAAGTTTTGGTATTTAAGCTTTTTAATGGTAAAATGTCAAAGTGATTTTTGTTTAAGTGGAACAGGCCTGTAGTACTTTTAAATGTTTATTGGAATGAGAGGACTTATACTAAATGGTTATAGGAAAAAAAAAGCTTTAGGAACATATTACAGCTTCTTAAAAATTAAATCAAGAAAAATAAAAAAATCTTCGGAATTACAGTGAACGGTAATCACTTTTGGTGTTGAAAACTGGCTTGAGGTTTCGTGATTCCAGGCTATTTCTTTTTAACCCATCTCTTCTGTATGATCAGCTTACAGCAAAAAATGCTTCTGTGACTATTCGCTCTGTAGCTTGAGTACGACAGGGATACCCCTTGATAGTAGGTAATACTATAGTATTGCCGTAGAAATGATTGCTGGGTTTACTATTGTTCCTGAAATCATGTCATCATTAAATCGTTCTGTCACATTCTCCCACTTAATCAAGTTCACATAATCTGTCACACAAGGGTCAAAAGTTGGTATCTTTAAGATACGGATATTAACCCTTTGCACTCCAAGCCTTTTTCGAGCGGTGGAATCAGCAACTCGAGACATTTTAGGTTCGGCTGATGTTTATGGATTTGCTTCATAGAAACTAAACAGTCATTGGCCTTGCATCGAATTTCCGCATCACACCTAATGGTCCTCTCGTAGTTTGGCATCCAATCGTGTGGCGCCTGAGAGGCGCCACTGGAGTGCAAAGGGTTAAACGCTAAAAGGGTTTGGGTTGCAGCAGACCTTTTGACTTTGCGCAAATTCAAAATTCTTTGGAGGACCAATTCCTTTGTGTTATTTCTGTCGTCAGCTAGCATTGATATCAGGATATTTTCAGGAAAGCCCAAACCCCCGTTTCAAAAATTACTGGATCAATGACTTTCTTCAAATCAATTAAGAAATAACGCGATAGAAAGATTGATTAATGCAAATGCTCTGCACCATAGATTACCGATTGTTTGGTTTTGATCTTGAATCACATAGGTGCCTAGACTTTTACGATGAACGTAATTAATATCAATAAAGCTTTGGTTAGAATTCTTCAAAGCCAAATAGAACATGAGAATTCTGTTGGGGGTTGTAAACCACCTTGAGTGGCGAATCTTCCCAGTGTTTCTCTTCAACAGCCCTTTGCTGCTTTGTCCGCAGTGAGGGCTTCACAAATTTCCATTAAGCACAGTTGATCAGTACTTAAGTCTTTCTTGTTAGTCAGTTCGCATAGGTTGGGTTTACGTGAATGAAACGACAGGTAGTATCTCGCATACGGTCACTCTTTGGCTTGTAACTGGCACACAAACCATTGTAGTGGACTCTTCAGAATCAGTTCCATATTTCGTATAACACCTTCTTTGATACCTGTGATGACAGACTACCTATTATCGCAACCAACGTTGTTGTATCTATGTTATGTCGACGCATGACCTAGCTAACCAAACTGTATAGTGGTTAGTGTGCTAGCTTCTAGACCGCGAAGTTGCGAGTACGAGTCCCGTGTAAGGCATGGATGTTTGTAAATTTATGTTGGCTTGTCAAATGACGAATGTTTCGGAGCATTATAGCCCTCGTGTAGCTGACGGCGCCAGATAATCTGAAAACAACCAAGTCGACGCATGAACAAAACTTACGATGTGCTTTCCTAGAGATAGCTTTCAGTTAATTTTCTAGCTTTGAAAGCGCGATATTTGTTGTAGTATGAACTTATTTTTCTCAAAATGCTGTAGAGGTCATTTATTGGTGTTAAAGCTCGTTTTCAGGTCTCTCCTAACTTACTTGCAACTTATTAACACGCGGAGAAAAGTGTATTTAAATACACTGTACTTTGCTTCTCTTTTTGAGTGCCAATATACGGACCTTACTACGTTTTTCGTACGTATGAAGCATAATCGTGGGCATATTACAGCCTGACCCAAATATAGGACAAATCATGTCTTTTCTTAACAACGCCACATTACAGTATTAGTCCAAGTACACAAACAAACAAATGTCACATAATAAAATTGCAATTTAATTTACTTTACAAGAACAGCGCTCACCGATTAGGCGTCGAATTCCGTAAGCCGCTGACAACTGCACTATAGGGTTGTAGGGCTGATTCAACGGTGATATGGGTAGAGGGAGTTGGGTAAAAAATTGTTGAAATGTACATTGTACTATTAATTATTCAGTAATCATAACTTTTTTAGGATTTATATTGTAAGACTTTTTGCATTTTTTTCGAAAATTCAACACCTTTGTGGCAGTGCAAAATTTTAAAATTAATTTTTTTTATCATTTTTACCCTAATCTCTATATCATAGAATATCTTTTCCCCATAGGTAGGTTTTGATTAATAATAATTTTTTTTTCTCCATAGAAGAACGATCCACCCTATTATACAGGTATATGGGGACCGAAAATGTCGCCAAGTTTAGTGACATTTGGCGATTTCTCGCCAAATTTGGTGACCAAAATTAGCCGTCAAAATCGTCGCCAACTTGGCAAGATTGCCATTACCATAACGTTAAATGGCCTGATCCTTGTAAAACTCGTTTTCCAGCATGATCCGTGTAGAACTCGTTTTCAAGCATTAAGAGACGCATTGCAGGAAAGCGAAGACAAAGAACTCTTGCACTGCCTTATGCGAAGTGTACATATAATACTACGAAATATTTACAAATATACAGAAATTCGTAACAGTATATAAATAATACTTGTAATTTTTTAATAATAACATTTTCGAATTAAATAATAAATGAGTAGCTGCTGATAAGTATAAAAAAAAAAAAAAAAAAAACGATGGTTATTGCTTGTGCCTGCCAGGCAAATCTGAGAAGGTCAAATTAACACACTTGCCGTAATCTAATATCGGGCTGAAATTTGGTGGATAGATTCGATATCGATAACAATGCATTCTATCAAATTTGGGGAGCTGTCACTAAAAGGTCGCTCTTACTCACGTTACTGTCTTCAGAATACTACTAAACAAACTTTCCATCTGAATTTTCGTAAATAGGCTCATTGTGTATGACAGATGTTGGTTAGGGTTAGATTATGTATCTTTTCATCCGATCTAGAATACGTCGTTTATCCTAAATATTTCATTTCATTATATTGAAAATGACGTCACTTTTGAGCTAAGAGCAAATCTCAATATTAAAAACCGTGATGTTATTAATGACGAGTGTGTGTTTACGAACGGAAACTAAGATTTAATGTTTAACAAGATGCTAATACATATTAATTACAGTAACCCTATCAAAAATTAATGATATTGTAACATAATTAGCTAAGTTGAAAAATGGGCCAACTTCCCAATAGGTTGGAAACAAAAAAATATTCAAGCTTAATGCATATTAGTGTTGATAATAAAATTGTAAAATGAACAGTTATAAAACAGATTATTGTTTTATCTGATATTGATAAAACACTTGACGTTAATTAGGTCCCGCTTATTTCTTGTGTGTTTCACTATCTTAAGGAAACAATTTTATTTTATTAATAAACTTATTTTTAAATACTTTATATTAATTTTTATATAAAGTATTTAATTTTAAATACTTTAATTAAATTATTTAATATAAAGTATTTATTTTTTTATTTTCGAATGATTTAGGTATTGACAGCTTTACTAACAATTTAAATTAAATAAAAATATATCTTTAAAATGAATACGTTACTGTTTAATAGATTAAAACAAAATAGAACTTTAAAATAAATACATCACTATTCACAATTATTAACAGACGATTTTTGTAATATTTCCCCCTTCTTAAAGACTTTACGTCCCGGGCAGTGAAGTCCTTAAGAAGAGCTACTAAAATATGGGGCTATCTTATTATAATGAACAACTTTAGGTTTACAGGAAGGTGTCCGTTGAATCCTTATCACAACGTCTTTGATCTTTTTAAAGACAACATACGGCCCTTCCCAGTTCGTCTGGAGCTTAGGAGAGAGTGCTTTCCGACATTTAGGCTTCCATAACCACACCTTGTCACCTTCCTTGAATGATCAGTCCGTGGCCTTGGTATCGTACCGGAGCTTCATGCGTTCCGTCATGATGTTTATTCTCTCTCTGGCGAACCAATGTACGTCTTCCAAACGTGCCTGGAGATCAAGATACTGGACTGGCGAGGAAGGAGTGACCGGTGGTCGTCCAAAGAGGAGGTCGCACTGTAGCCTAAGGTCTCTTCCAAACATCATTTGAGATGGTGTAAATCCGGTCATCTCGTTAATGCACTCCTGTAGGCCAACAGGAACAGTGGAAGTTTCTTATCCCAATCTTGCTGGTTCTTTGAAATGAACAGAGAGGTGATTCAAAATCGTTCTATTAAACTTCTCAACCATTCCGTCTGATTGTGGGTGCAAGGAAGTTGTACGAGTCTTTTCCATGTTGAGCAAGTCACAAAATCCAGTGAAAACAACAGAATTAAAGTTCGTTCCCTGGTCGGAGTGTATCAGCGGTGGTATGCCTAATTGGGAGATCCAATTCTGTACGAGGACTTCTGTTACGGTCGTGGCTTTTTGGTCTGGAATCACATATGCTCTTGTCCACTTGCTGAAATAGTCCATGACAACTCATATGTATTTGTTGCCATTAGTTGTGTGAGACACCCCATTGGTTGTGTGTGAGCATCACATAACCCGAACGGCATCACTTGAAATTGTCGTAATCCTTGTCCGGTAGTGAAAGCAGTCTTTTCACTGTCGTCAGGAGGATCTTCACTTGCCAGTATCCACTCTTTAAGTCCAAAGTTGCGAACCACTTGTTCCCCGATAGGGTGTCCAGTGTGTCATCTATCCTTGGCAGGGGGTAGCTATCCTTTTTCGTAATTTCGTTCAGCTTCCGGTAATCCACACAAAATCTGGTGGAACCATCCTTCTTTCGAACGAGTACAATTGGAGAAACCCATGGACTTGAGAAGGGTTCGATGACCCTATTATCTTCCATCTCTTGTAACAATTTTCCGACTACCTCCTGTTTGGCAAATGGAAGTCTTCGAGGATGTTGTTGCAATGGGGGTAAATGGGTCCCAGTATCAATTCGATGTTGTGTGAGATTTGTTCTTCCGACATCTTTCGATGACACGGAGAAAACATCTTGAAATGCTCTTATAAGGTTTCCGACAATCTTCTCTTAACTCCCTTCCAATTGAGCATCCCCGAGAAACTAGTTCACTAAATCCCCAGTGGGTGTAGCCGAAAGTTCCTTAGATCCTCGTATGATGCTTGTAACAGGTGTGCAGGAGCCAATTTCTTCTCCTTTCCTGATAATTCTGGTTCCATTACCGATGATCAGTCAAAAGAGATGTTGACTTTTAATTTAACATGCACATTAATCTTGTCACCAGTCATAGTCTGTAGCGACACGGAAGGCGCTGTGTAAAGAGGTTGGCTGTCCAGGCGCCGGGCTACAACCGTTCGTACGATGGTTGCAGTCGCCCCGGAGTCAACTATTAGACGACAAAGATCTCCGTTAATCGCTCTATCCATGAATAAACCCTGGTTTCCTCCTTGAAGTGATGAGATGTGAAAGAGGCTGAGTGGGGCACCCCTTGCTCTACACACAAACCTCGGCTTCTTTAAATCTTTAAATCTTATATGCCTTGTACAAAATAAAGAATATCTAGAACCTTAGACTAGAATTAATAAGCTAGTGGTAACAGGGTAGGATAAAATCCCAAGTGAAATATCAGGTTTAAGTGTTTTGAAATGGCATGATTTAGCAACTGTCCATGAAGAAGCGGATGTTATAATTGTTCAGCAAGCATGTAAACTACCAACAGAAGGAGGTACCTAGGTGATAATGATTGAGGATGACGTTTTTTGTTGCTGCTCCACTAATATTTACAGGAAGTTTTAACCATTCAAATGTATAGGGAATCACCTATCCGAGGAAGGTCCTTAGATTGACATTAAAACCTCTGTTCAAAAACACACTGACATCATACCACATATCTTGGCTGCACATCTCTGAGTGGATGCGATACCACTGCTTGTCTTTTTAGTATAGGGAAATATAAAATAACAAAGGTATTAAAAAAGACCACTCTCTTTCATTAATAGGATATAAAACAGCAAGCATTAAAGACACACAAGCATACATTTTCATTAGCATCTGCTACGGTTATCCAAAATGTTTGAGAGATTCTAAAGCACGAATTAGAGCCACTAAAATGGGAAGAAATTGCTCTTCGCTACCTCCAACTATTGAAGCTTTTTCTGCAAAAGTTAAACGAGCTCACCAACAAACTATCATTTGGAAGAACACTTTGGATGCACCGCCTGAATTTGATCCTGAAGAATTTGGCTACTACAAAGACAGTGTCGCTAATGTACTCTTATTCATAGGTGTGTTCCAGATACTGTGGAATTAGCTTCAAGTGAGATCTTGAAGTTAATTCAATGCGCATGTCAAGTGAAACACCTTGTGGTACAAAAAGATGTGGTTGCGTGAACACAGGCTTGCCCTGCACAATGTTTTGCGTTTGAGCACATAATTTATTTTAAATTGCCTTCATTGTTTTAGATTTCAATTGCCTTAATTTAGCGAATTTCAAACCTAACTGATTTTCTTGTGCAGATAACTTTGAAAAACTAAAAAACTTTACTTTTTTTTTTTTAATTTCACTACTTGAATAAATTAAAGTATGTTTAAAAAATAATTTAACAATATGTGTGTTACGATACAAATTTGAAAGTAAAGCAAATTGATAATTTCTCTTGTTATAACGAATTTCCTATAAGCTAGTTTACTAAAACTCATATTCAAAATGGCTATTTACACTAATTGAAATTTTTAACACATAAAAACAAACTAATTTGAAATCTGTTCATAATTCCAAGAAAAATTAGCTATAAATATACGAAACACATGGATAGCCGCCATCTTGAATTCTGAGAAAAAGTACTTCATGAGTACCCGCCATTTCATGAAAATCAGAACGATTTGTGCTCTAATTCTTGAAAAAGGGTACCGTTGTAAATTGTGGAAGGTTTTTAATAATTGCATGTAGTTTGTTTTTGTCATGAGGAGTCATCTACATATTAAAACAGAACCAAACTTTAAAAAGTTCAATAGCAACCTCATAATTTTATCCCTTATTTTGATTCAGCATCTAAAAAAATGTCGAAATACAAAAATTCGTAATTTTCTAATGAATGGTTTGTAATTTAAATGATAAAAAGAAAAGGATAAATTAATGCTAAATAAAAAAAATTGGTTTTTTGGCCATAAATACTTAAATAATTAATATATTTCAGTAATTTTTTTTTTTCAAGAGATAGTTTGGTAAATGACCAAACATAAATACCAAGCAACTTTTGCATCAATTTCTTTTTTAATAATTAATTATTAATTAATAAAACAATTTTAATTTTTAATAGAAACATATATTTGTTTGGGCTTTCATTAAATTGACCATGGTCTGAACCCCCCCTCCCCCTCCCACACACACACACTCACAATTTTTTTTCTTTTCATTTTGACTTTTAGTTCTCGATTTTTTAGCAAAAATGTAAAAAACGCTCACTTTAAGGGACTGTATAGTAGACGACTTTTGAAAACTATCAAAGATTAATTCTAGGTAAACTAGAGATGTGGAAAATCGCACAACGTTAAAGTATCGTAAAATGGGGTGAATATGAAGAGAGGGGTGAATCGGAACAGAATTTCTTGAAATTACAAAAACAAAATATATATATATATATATATATATATATATATATATATATATATATATATATATATATATATATATATATATATATATATATATATATATATATATATATATATATATATATATATATAATGTTATTTTATACAAACAAAACAGTTTTATTTTTTGTATATATATTTTTAATCTGTCTAACGTGTTTGGAATAGTGGAACATATGTTTTATGTGATTTTCAACAGTGTGCTTTTTATAAAAAAAATTTACTTCCTTAAATTACATTTATTTAAAACAACATTTTTTAAGCAATTTCAATAAGTTATCTTTTAAAAATTTTACTGAATCATGTGATTCTTTCATTTTGTAAATAATTTCAACGATCAAGTTACATTTGTGTTTACAGTGAAATGTTTCTGTAAAATAATTACGTTTTGCTGAATACTGTTTACTAATGCCTACATTTTATATTTATTAATTTTCTAATTATCAGTAGTATACGTTATACTTCTGCAATTACAGTTTTCGATATTTTATTTATTTCGTGTGAAGAATGCACATCTTTAACGTTGTAAATAAATTATGTTACTTTTGCGTTTACTTGCCATTTTTGTATTAATCTTAAACATGACACTATAAATCCAAATAGCTTTTATGCAATTTTAGACAAATATTTGTATTTTATAACGTCATGAAACGCCGCACTGACCTTTCGATTTCTCCTGCTGTGAAGTAGAACCTTAAAAATACCTTTCGTTTTATAGAAATTCTCCCTGAAGATCGGTCAAAAAATGGTCTAAACATTTTCGCTCATAAGTGACGTGTTTTTCAACATAATGCATTGAAATTTGATATTTAGAGTAAATGATGTATTTTGAATCAAATGAAATGATAAAATAAGGGTTCGTATTGAAATTTTCGAAGATAGCTTTACTTTTACTTTGTAAACGGTCCCTCAAGAAAAAAATTGCATCAGATATATAGAAAATCGTAAGCAAAACATTTTGGTGCAAACCGTAAGATTCTACGATAATTAGAACCGAAGATATAGCCATCATTCTGATTTTTTGGGGGGGTACTGTACCTACCAGAACCTATTCTAAAGGGCAGTCGTGGCTTACTTAGGCAGTCGTAAATTCAAATTGGGCAGTCGTAAAAAACATACATCTAAAAAAAATAATTGTTTATTTTTATTTTATAACAATAGTGAGTATGTGGTACTCTCCAATATTCCACAATATATTTGAGAACAACACTTCCATCATGTGCGCCCCCAGGATGGTGCACTTGCACCCCCCCCCCCTCCCCACTGGATTTTGATAGTAAAATTCTTTTAAAAACACAGGAAATAATCAAATTTTATTTTTTAAACGTGGAAGGTCTTTTTAACTGGTGGTCTGAATTATTTTCGGAGTTAAATTCCTAAAAATGTATTGCTTTTGGAAATGATTGAGATACTGAATTCTATTTTAGATTTCCGTTGAGTATTTCGTAGAATCACTAAGGTTTTTGTTTTATTTTTGTATGTGCATGTTTCTTTCATTTGCAGAAAAAAAAAAATATGTTGTGCCTTTTTGCATATTTTACTAGAGTACAGATACAACGTAAATGGAACTAGTTGTTGTGTTTAATGATATGACTTAACATGAATAGATTTCATTATTTTATAAAATACACTAAAAATCAGATTTTCCAGACAATCTCACACCAGAATTTCGATTCACACCCCAGTCTTCTTTAATTCACTTCCACAAATATATTCTGCATAAAATTTCAAAAGAACAAGAACTATTTAGGAAAACAGAGGAAAGCTTAAATTTTGACATTTCCGGAAAAAAAAGCGCTATTTTACAATTTTCAATGTTTATCCATGATATCCATGTTTATTATGAAAATCGCAAACAATATAAATTTAGAGGTAAAATTTTCCAATTTTATTCTACAATGACATCCAAGATACCCTTTAAATGTAATAATTTTGGTTCAGCATTTGAACTAATTGCAAGAATTCATTCTGTGACTTTTAGTTTTAAAATTTTTAATTAGTATTAATTTTTATTTTAAAAAATTAGTTTTTTAGCAATTAAAAGTAAATGATTATGATTAAAATGAATGAACGATTAAAATTAAGAAGAAAAAAAAGTCATTTATGTTGTCATATATGAACGATGAAAAGTGTTCTAGCACCCATCAGTGGTGTGCACGACTTACATGTATGCCTTAGATGCATCTCCCAAGTCTGATCACAAGGTCCTTTTCTCTCAAAAGTTCATTCACCCCTTTTCCACAAGGAGAGAACATTACAATTATCCGAACCAAATGCATTCAAATGGCAAAAAGTAAGTTGGCACTCATTTGTTTCTATATTCTGAAACTAAATACTATAGATTTAATAAGTACTTAAGTAATAAGAGGCGAGAACGCCTGGAGGACACTTTAAAGAGAACTGCTTTGGGACTCAAAAAAGAGTTTAAAAAAGTTATTCTCGAGCAATTTTTGGAAATGCCACTACCCATTTTTGCTATAGGTTTGGGAATACTTTTCTTCTTAAATAAGTTGTAACTGCACATTCAAGTTAGCGAGGTATATACATAAAAACTTTTGTTTTTATGGGTTCATTTTTCATACTGTTTGACCTGTTACATTGGATCCCTATGATTTGCATTCCTTTAACTTAAAAATTCGCTTAAAGTTAACTCCCAGTCACTCTCGATTGATCTTTTTTAAACCTTTTATATTAACTTTTGATTTTGTTTGGCGCGCAAATCTGTGGAAGGATAATCATCTTTTCTGTCATCAAGTCAAGCTGAAACTTGGCAGATAGACTAGTTTTCAATGACAACGCATTCTATGAAGTTTTAGGGTTTCTCAATAAAAGACCTCTAATACCTGTTGCCACTATAATTCATTTATATGCGTTAAATATATCAAAAATTTTATTTTTTATGGATTTACATTCTTAGGAGAGACATTTTTTCACTGGGCACATAAGTTGCCTCTATGTGAAAAAAAATGCTGTTTGTCTGAGGTAAAAGAGTTGGAAAAAAAATTACTTTTTGTTGGTTGGTTGTTTTCAGATTATCTGGCGCCGTCAGCAACACGAGGGCTATAATGCGCCGAAACATTCGTCATTAGACAAGCCAACATACATTTACAAACACCCATGCCAACACGGGACTCGAACCCGCAACCTCGCGGTCTAGAAGCTAGCACGCTAACCACTATACCGTTTGGTCGGCTTATTTTTTGTTAGAAAAGTTGAAAACTAATTATTTGTTTTAAATATGAAAAAGTATCATTATTATGGTTACAACAAGTACAATTTATTTAGAAATGTACAACTATCTACATTCTATACTATAGGAAATTTTTTATCTATGTTTAATTATAATAAAGTAGATAAAGAAAAAATTAAGTCAAGAAAATACCCGATGCAAATGTTAGTGTATCAAAAGACCAGACTCTGGCCTTGCATGCCAAAGATGCCGGGTTCGAATCCTGGGTTAGGCATGGGTGTTCGTTGTATTTCGGAATCCACGTTAAGCTGTAGGTCCCGTCCTGATTAGCCGTTATTGGACACAAAAGTAGGTAGTTGAGCGTATTCCAAGACCTGTGCTATGTACTAAATTAAAAGCTTCAACAAGATAGTAAAGTGAATAAATTGTTTTCTAAATGAAAATGCTCAAAAATCTGTAATGGAAGAAGTGTTTCCGAAATGTCTCTATTGAAAATGTTGGCTTCTAATGGAGAAATTGGTGGGTAGGATGGATTTTTCTTGCCGCATGTGAAGACTGTACTGATCCAAAACATGGTTATGTTATACATAATTTTGAATTCCAAAGAGGTAATGCCTTTTGAAGGAAGCTGCCTAGTTCGAATTAAAAAAAATATATATACTATTACCAGGCAATACGAGAATTGACTAACTGTTTGACGTAATCGCTACAATGTGAACTTATTTTTGAAAATGGAGATTGCAGAGTTCCAAAAAGTAGTGATTCGTTCCAACGACCTATCGAATTTTGCAAGTTTTTAAGGTTTGCAATTGGGTGCAAATTTTTAAAAAGTCGTGTTGAATTTAAAAACTATGATGAATTAAAATTCTAAATTAATTATTGACATGGCGAACCACAATTTTAAATCCCGCGAGGGACGCTAAAATAGCTGCATAAGAATTCTTGATGAGCCTGGGAAATTTTGTATTTTATTCATTCTGTGTTTGAATTAGCATAGTTTCTGATAGGAGTGGGGGGAAGGAAATTCGGACTTTTGGGCAGTCGTAAATTTTCCTTAGAATAGGCCTTGGTACCTACATTCCCTAAAGATCAAATACAACAATAAAAAAAAAAGAACTTGTAAGCTCAAAAATGGGTTCCATGAAAAAACCCTATTTGGCTGCCTGACTACATGTTATGTAGATCATGCGGTGGAGGTTTCCGTCGAGAAAAAAATAGTTCAAAATTTTTCCAACGGGTGGCGCTGTAACACAGTAAAAAGAATTATAACAGTTAAAAGACCGAAGAATAACAGATTATTTTATTTATTTACACAACTGTATGCTCTATGCGCATGTCTTGTTGGTTAACAATATGTTGAAAACGTACCACAGTGTTATTTTTATTTATTTATTTATTAATATAAAGCACACTTCAGAAAAAAATTCCATTTAAAGTGTACAAGGAATAGTACATTACAAACAAGCAAACAATAGTAACAAAACAAGATTACACATTTAAAACCAGCAGACATTTAGCCTTGAACATAGAAAAAGATACATTAAGAATATCCAAATCATCAGAAATCAAATGAAAAATTCTATAAAATTTATACAAACAAAAGTTGTCAATGTAATTATATTTGGTAAAAACAGTAATAAATAAATTTTGGCTAAAAGTATTGGTCGATACAGTAAATTTAATGGAATTATGGATCTCAATGCAATCAATAAAATTATTAAGGACTTTGTAAAAGAAAGAAACACAAGAAAGCTCACGTCTAGATTTTAAACAGGGGATGCCGAAGAAATTGCGGAGGAAAGAAGAGGAGAGATCATGAGAATTATAATAATAAAGATAAGTATAATAATAATAAAGATTATAAACGGCTGCATACAACATATCAATCAACGACTGTGTGGTTAGTGCTCTAGCCTCGCGTGTCAAAGGTACCGGGTATGAATCTTGGATTAAATGTTCGTTGTAGTTCGGAATCCACGTTAAATAAAAAGTCCCGGCCAAGTCACGTTAAACCAATCAATCAGCAGCATGTCAATAGATTGGTTGTTTTGTAGGCTTAACGACCTATTTTTATGCACGACTAATAAGGCCGCCGAGACTTACAGCTTAACGTGTATTCCGAACTACAACGAACATTCGCGTCTAACCCAGATTTCATCATTAGCATGTGAAACCAGAGCGCTAACCCCACAACCATCAGGTGGGTAGCTTATCAATAAGAATGATGCTGCATTACTCACACATCCTTGATAAACGCGATCTTTGAGAAAACCCCAGAAGTCACATTTGTACAAGGAATGTCCAGTGCTATTAAATGGTACAGTACGCAAAAACAATAAATCCGAACGATGGCTATATCTTCGGTTCTAATTATCGTAGAATCTTGCAGTTTGCGCTCAAATGTTTTGTTTTCTACATGTCTGGTAGAAAGAAAAAAATTCTTATTGGACTGTATACTACGTAAATGTAACACTATTTTTAAAAATTTCAATACAAACTCCTATTTTTTACGCTTTCATTCGATTTAAAATACTTCGTTTACCCTGGATACCAAATTGCAGTTCATTATATCGAGAAACACGTCACTTAGGAGCGAAAAAGTTTTGGCCGATCTTGAGGGCACATTTAGCGTGACGTAAAATCCAAACGTTTGCGTGGTTCAAGACGACACGGTCCCTTAAAGTGCACTTTTTTACATTTTTGCTAAAATATTGAGAATCAAAGGACAAAATGGAATGAAAAAAAATCTGGAGGGGTTTTCAACCACGATTATTCTAATGGAAACAAAAAAAAAATACATGTTTCTACTTTAAAAAAATTAAAACTTGTTTTATTAATTAATTATTAAATAACTGTTTAATTTAAAAGTTGCATGTTATTTATGTTTAGCCTATTATAAACTATCATATGAAACAAAAATTGCTAAAATATATTAACTACTACCCGTGCTGCGCTCCGAAATTTTACCATCTGCATTTTAGCAATCAAAAGACATTCGTGTATTCTATACTTTGCTTCCATTTCGATCCCGACCATTTGATTTATCAAAATAGGAACTTTCCTTTGTAGAAATTTTTTTCCAAAATTTATAATTGAGAATATATTGGAAATGAGACTTTTGAATATCACTCGTTTAGAACGTTTAACACCCTTTGGTTCTTTTTAATAATTTTAAATAATAACTAATTTTTTCTATATTTTCCCATTCTTAACATTTGCACCAATTATCAGAATTGTGACAACATTGGAAGTGGGACATTCGGATATTCCTCGTTTGGAACGTTTAACCCCTTTTCCACCCCTTAAAGTGGGTTAATCGAGATCGGAATAGCTTGATTTTTCTATATTTATCTTTGTTGACATTTGTACCAATTTTCAGAGTTGTGACCATGAGGGAAATGGGAGAATTAGTGATGAGTGAGTAAGTCAGTCAGTGGGGGCTTTACTTTATATTTTTTTTTAAGAATATAGATTTAAGAATTTATGGCTAAAGAAATAAATTTCCTTTTTAACCTAAATTTGCCATTTTTTGCCATTCCTATTGGGAAAAATTTACCACGTTCAATGGAAGGAGGAATCATTTGTTTGGGGAAGGATAAGAGCCTAACAACCGCAGTGGAGGTGGATTCGATAAACGAAATTCTTTCCAGTAACTTGTTTCAACTGTGGACGACATTTGGCAAGATTTTGTTGGGAGCAGGGAGGAGAAGAACGGAAGCTAAAGTTTCAGAGGTAAAGGTAGCGCAAATAGCTGAAGTCAAGGTAATTGAAGAGGGAGATGGTGAAAGCAAAGTAGTTACGGCGAGGTTCAACGGCGGAGTTGTAAGGGAAAACAAGGAATGTGATCAAGTTCAACCAAGAATGTCTGATCTCAAGATAGTAAAAATTTCGTATGATGGAGCTGAATATGAAGCAGTAGTAGATTCAGGTGCACAAATTAGTGTGTTTAAAAGCAGTGTAGTAGGAGAAAAAGTGGATTACAAAGGACATATAATTCTACAACCTGTGTTTGGTGATTCTTTGAAGGCCGAACTAAAAGAAGTAGAAATTGGTTTGGTAACGAATGGGTATATTACGCCGGTGATTAAAACGGTGGTGGCAATTGTGGATGGATTGAATGCTGATATACTGTTGGATACTGAAACGTATGAAGCATTATTAGAACAAGAAAGAATATACAATCCCAACTTTTACAGCTGCTATGAAGTTAAGGTCTGATTCCCGAATTGAGCTGTCGGAAGGGAGTGTAAGTAGTGAAGAGAGAAAAGCGGAGCCAACAATAGGAGAGTGTGATGACAGGGAGTGCGGAAATAATACAGAAAAATTCAAGCAACAGCAACAGATTTGCGACACTCTTCAAGAAGCATGGAATTTGGCTAAGCGGAACAAAGGAGGATACGTGATAGAAAACAGCATCCTGTACCATGAAGAGATAATGTGTGGGAATAGAATAAGGCAGGTGGTGATTCCTGAAGTTAGGAAGAGTAAAATACTTGAAATCGCTCATGAATAGGTGTTCGGAGAACATCTCGGAGCTCATAAAACTATGCAGAGAATAACATTTTCTTTTTATTGGCCAGGGATGATCAAGAAAATTAAAGCATATTGTAGTTCCGGTCATGGTTGTCAGTGCAGGAAAGTAATTCGGTCGGTTGACAAAATTCCGATAACACCTGTGTCTCGTCCGGAACTGCCATTCCAAGTGGTAAACGTAGATCTAATCGGTCCTGTAGACCCAGCGTCATCTCAAGGACATAAATACATACTTTGTTTGATAGACCAGCATTCCAGATGGCCGGAAGCAGTCCCGCTCAAGTCATTAACGGCTAAGAGTACATGTGAAGCACTGCTGGAAATATTCAGCAGGACAGGGATTCCAGAAATGATAGTAATGGACAATGCGACAAATTTTACGGCCAGTTTAACGCAAGAGTTTTTGAAGATGTTAGGATGTTGAAGAGAAGGAAGAAGTTGGCATCGGTACATACCGTTCTTACTGTGGGCTTATCGGGAAGTCCCGAATGCAACTACAGGCGTACCACCTTTTCTGCTAATGTATGGAAGAGATCCGAAGGGCCCGTTGTCTATATTGAAGTCAATTTGGTCTGGGGACATGGTATTACCACTAAATATTACAGGATCAGTAGAGAATTATTTAAAGGAGTTAAAAGGGAAGTTAGAAGCAGCAACTCAAAAGGCAAAGTTAACAAGTGATGTGCAGCAAAGTAACTACGCTAGATATTACAATAGTAGGAAAAAGCATCGAGAATTCGCACCAGGGGATCAAGTGCTGGTGTTGTCGCCTGATTCAACCAACAAACTATACGCAAGGTGGACGGGTCCAGTTAGGGTTATTAGAAGAGCAAAACCAAATTCGTATTATTTGCAGATGCCTGGAGGTAATTTAAAATTACTGCATGTTAACAAGATGAGAGAATACATAGCGAGAGTTCAAACGGTTGGAGTGGTTTATGACATTGATGATGAGTTTGGTGAGATATATGAAACACCAACAATTTCTGCAACTGGAGAACAGGAGGAAGCATTGGAAAGAGTGAAATTGGATTACCTATCTAGGAAACAACAAGATCAACTGAAGGACCTTTTAAATCGACACAAAACGTGGTTTTCTGGAAAAATAAAAAGAGCTAAAGTGGGGGAATATGTGATAAAATTGAAGACTGAGGAGGAGACGATGAAATCAAAAACTTATAAGATACCGGGGAACTTAAAGAGGAAAGTGGATGCACAGATAGACGAGTTGTTAGAGTTAGGACTAGTCGAATCGGTTGTAAGTGAAATAGCACACCCGGTAGTATGTGTTCATAAGAAAGATGGGACAATAAGGTTAGAAGTTTGAATGCTCTTACTGTGCCGGACGCGTATCCAATGCAGAATATGATGGAGTTGAATTTCTTAGTAGGGAAGAAGAAATTCATTACTGTACTTGATATGTTGAAAGGATACTGGGCTATACCCATGGAAGACAGTAGCAAACATCTAACAGCTTTCCGAACTCATCGAGGCTAGTACCAATGGAATGTGTTACCATTTGGATTAAGAAACGCTGCAGCAACCTACCAGAGAGTTATGTCTAAAGTGGTCCAGACTATGTCTGACTTTGCATGTGCATACATCGACGATCTAGCAGTATTCTCCGATACGTGGGAGGAACATTTGAAGCATCTGGAAGAGGTTTTTAAAAGATTAGAACATTTCAGTTTCTACGTGAATTTAGGGAGTGCGAGTTTGCAAGACAAAAGGTAAAATACTTGGGACATGTCATTGGTTCAGGTCAACATGCCCTTGACAAAGAGAGAATAAAGGTAATTTAAAGCTTAGAAGCACCCAAGTCCAAGAAGCAACTGAGAAGTGCACTAGGGTTGTGCAATTTTTACAGACTATGCAAAGATAGCTCTACCATTAACGGAGCTTACTAAAAAGAAGGTGCCTAATGTCATTCCATGGAGCGAGGAAGCTCAAAATGCACTCGAGGAGTTGAAGAGAGCACTCTGTGGAATTACAGAATTACAGGTCCCGGACATAGAGAAACCGTACTATTTACACACGGACGCATCTCAGACTGCAGTCGGATGTTGTCTAGGGCAGTTGGATGGAGAAGGCAGCATTCGTCCCATAGCTTTCGGTAGCCAGAAACTGAATCCAACCCAACAGAATTGGTCCACAATTGAAAGGGAAGCTTATGCCATTATTTGTGCTTTGCAGAGATTTGAAACTTTACTGTGTGATGCAAAGATTTTCTTACTGACGGATCATAATCTCTTAGTGTTTCTCACGAGTGCTGCACCCCAATGTCCGAGATTGCAGCGATGGGCGTTGGCCATTCAGCGCCATGACATTGGGGAAGCCACGACAAAGGATCCAAACTAAGTAATGCAGATGCACTTTCCAGACTGTAAATGTAAACAGCAGTTAACAAAGAACTTTAAGGACATTTGAGATTAATTGGACTTTAAACCATTTTTCGTTTTTTTTTTTATTGGTAGATAAGCAGTATATTTAATTAAGACTTTGTATTCATGGAGTAGCTTTGTATATGTATAGTTTTAAAACATGGAGTACACAGTGGGTTTTGGTGTACAGTACCCAAAAAAAAAATCAGAACGATGGCTATATCTTCGGTTCTAATTATCGTAGAATCTTACGGTTTGCACCAAAATGTTTTGCTTACGATTTTCTATATATCTGATGCAATTTTTTTCTTGAGGGACCGTTTACAAAGTAAAAGTAACGCTATCTTCGAAAATTGTAATACGAACCCCTATATTTTATCATTTTATTCGATTCAGAATACATCATTTACTCTATAAATCAAATTTCAATGCATTATGTTGAAAAACATGTCACTTATGAGCAAAAATATTTCGACCATTTTTTGACCGATCTTCAGGGAGAATTTCCATAAAACGAAAGGTATTTTTAAGGTCCTACTTCACATAGGGAGAAATCGAACGGTCAGTGAGGCGTTTCACGACGTTTTAAAATACAAATATTTCGACCATTCTATTCCAAATATTTCGGTCCAAATATTTCCAAAATTCCAAATATTTCGGACCAAATATTTCGGTCAAAAATATTTCGACCATTTTTTGACCGATCTTCAGGGAGAATTTCCATAAAACGAAAGGTATTTTTAAGGTTCTACTTCACATAGGGAGAAATCGAACGGTCAGTGAGGCGTTTCACGACGTTTTAAAATACAAATATTAGTCTAAAATTGCATAGAAACTACTTGGATTTATAGTGTCATGTTTAAGATTAATACAAAAATAGCAAGTAAACGCAAAAGTAACATAATTTATTTACAACGTTACAGATGTGCATTCTTCACACGAAATAAATAAAATATCGAAAACTGTAGTTTCAGAAGTATAACGTATACTACTGATAATTAGAAAATTAATAAACATAAAATGTAGGCATTAGTAAACAGTATTCAGCAAAGCGTGATTATTTTACAGAAACATTTCACTGTAAACACAATTGTAATTTGATCGTTGAAATTATTTATAAAATGAAAAAATCACATGATTCAGTAAAATTTTTAAAGGATAACTTATTGAAATTGCTTAAAAAATGTTGTTTTAAATAAATGTAATATTTAAGGAAGTAAATTTAAAAAAAAAAAAAAAAAAAAAAAAAAAAAGGACACTGTTGAAAAACAACAAAACATATGTTCCACGATTCCAAACAAGTTAGAAAGATTAATATATACAAAAAATAAAACTGCTTTGTTTGTATAAAATAATATATTTTTTTTTGTAATTTCAAGAAATTCTATTCCGATTCACCCCGCTGTTCATATTCGCCCCATTTTACGATAATTGAGCGTTGTGCGATTTTCCACACCTCTAGTTTACCTTGAATTAATCTTTGATAGTTTTCAAAAGTCATCTACTATACGGTCCCTTAAAGTGAGCGTTTTTTACATTTACGCTAAAAAATCGAGAACTAAAAGTCAAAATGAAAAGAAAAAAATTGTGAGGGGATTTCAGACCATGGTCAATCTAATGAGAGCAAAATAAATATGTTAAATAATTAAAAAAAAAATTAGAATTGTTTCGTTAATTAATAATTAATTATTAAAAAAGAAATTGATACAAAAGTTGCTTGCTATTTATGTTTGATCATTTACAAACTATCTTTTGAAAAAAAAATTACTGAAATATATTTATTATTTAAGTATTTATGGCCAAAAAAAAAAAAAAATTTTATTTAACATTAATTTATCATTTTCTTTTTATCACTTAAATTACAAACCATTCATTAGAAAATTACGAATTTTTGTATTTCGACATTTTTTTAGATGCTGAATCAAAATAAGGGATAATATTATGAGGTTGCTATTGAACTTTTTAAAGTTTGGTTCTGTTTTAGTATATAGATGACTCCTCATGACAAAAAAAACTACAAACTATTAAAAACCTTCCACGATTTACAACGATACCTTTTGTTTATTATTTCAAGAATTAGAGCACAAGATATAGCCATCGTTCTGTTTTTTTTTTTTTTGGGGGGGGGGGGTACTGTACCAGGTGACCCTTAAGTTGTTTTAGTCATTCTGATCTTAGGATCCAAAATGACTCTGGGGAGAAGGTGTCAGGGTCACGTGCCTATTTATATAACCACTTCTACTGTAACTTAGTTTGAAAAATTGAGTATTAAAATGGCGTTTGTTCGAAGTGGTTCGGTTTTTTTATTTGTGAATCAAGATCACGACTGACAGAATACTAATAAACCAACTTGTCATCCAATCGCGCTGAAATAACATTTAACCGACCACTGAAGAAACTCTTTCCTGTTAGTAATTTGTTTTTAATAAATAATAAAATTGTTTTAATCAGAATAAATAAAAGATATTTAGATGTGAGTGCAAAAATTCATATTTATTTTTAATTAATAACTTTGAAAAGTAGTTTACCGCATATGTCGTAGATAGAGATGTTTTTAATATTTAAAATTAGGTGCCAACGACACCAAGCACACGCTGGCAACAGAAACAGCGCTTTGTTAACGAATATAAAAATTGTCAATGCATATAAAGGATTCCTATTAAAAACAAACTTGTTTATGGGTTACAACAATTAGAATGATTTTTGCCCGACAGGAAAAATAGTGGAGCTAACAATGAGTGTGACTCGATCGATCGCCGCCCACGAGATGACCTTTTCCCGGTTGCCATAACAACATCCTCTTTCGACCAGTCTTCGGTGGGCGACGACAAGGAATTCAAATGAAATTGCTGCATAAGGCGAAGCTTCACTCCAAGTTTCAAAAGAAAAAAAGTGCGTACAAATGTTTTAGTATATTGTATTTGATCTGTAAAATCTAATTCCCCCCCCCCCCCATAGAGTTGGTAGAAATGTCAACAAGGATACAAAAAGTGATCTCGGTTCAATAAGTTGGTGTAAGTAAATTCCGATCTCGATTAACAAAGGGTTGAACGAGATTAAAGGTTCGATACTTCCGATGTACTATCTCAATTTAAAGGACTCAAAACGAGGAATATTCAAACGTCCTATAGAGTCACATACGAGTCCACAGAACGTAACGTTTCAGCAACAAAAGAGTAAAAATTGTTGATTTTTTTTAAACGGTTAAAAAAATTCCGCCATAGAACTCATGAAATACAATCAAAGGCGGATCCAGGGTTTTATTACGGAGGGAGCTGTTGGAATAGCTTTGGTAAATTGTGTCGCTCTTAAGTTATACTACTATACCATGGGATAGCTTATTTTTGATTATACAGAATACGTTACAAAGAGATAAAAAGTCTCAATAACATAAAGACGAAACAATAGTTGGCAACGTGTGAATTTACGACAGTAAATTAGAGTTGTCTACAACTATTTGATTCGGGATAAATTATTGTTAAATATGATAGACAGAACAATTCAACAACGAATACGTATTCACATTGAGCATTTTCAAACTATAATTTGCTTTGTTTTCGGCTTTTTCATCTTTTTGGGGACATTTATATTAAAAATGTTTTAGTGCGGATTCGTTAAATCTCGATTAATTTCCTCCAAAGTCTGAGAAGAGCGCACGAATAACGGCTGCATCCACCAATGATTACAATCGCAGAGATCGTTATAGAAATCGTTCATTCCATGAGATTCTTCTTGTTTAGTTCTGAATGGAACTTAAGGCTAACAAATAATACTTCACTATTCTTAACTATTTTTATCTTCTGCCTCAGACACGACTTTATGGTTGCACACATGTGAATAATAAAATATTATATTGAAAAAGTAAATATACAGTGTGTGTTGGAACCAAAATGGTTACATTCTTTCCAATATCACAGTCAGGGTGGCTGATAAATAAACATTTTAACTGCTGTCTACGATGCGTCAGTTTGGCAACAAGAGATATTACACTAATAATTAATGGTAATGAAATTAAAAGTTGTATACTTATTGTTTAACATATCTAACAGCTAAAAAAAAAAAAGACATCAAGGATATATGAAGTGAAATTAAAATACTGATAAAGCAAGCAACCTGAGGTTGTGACAATCCACGATCGTATTTTTTAATATGAAAATATTTTCAAATTTATGTTAGTTATTTTGGGTAGTTTTGATTGCATTAAAATATATTACTGGCCAAGGAGAGAAGCCTTAGGATAGCGCTTGTCTTTCTTACTCCGAATTTGCTTCTCGGATCAAACTGGAAATTAACTCCTCATGAAAGGTACGTTTGCATGCTTTGATTGAGGAAAGATGCCGCAACCTTCGTGCTCTACGGTTTGTGTTGGGCTTTAAAGTCTGCCCGAAGTGTAACTTGAACTGTCTTATAAAGTGCTTAACACAGCCAAACAGTGCAACTTGGTTCAGGCAACTCAATCCTTGGCACTCGATAATCCTTGCTCTTCTGAAAACTCACAAACTTGATCCGTCAAGGGGGATAAGAAACATATTTTCCATAGTAACAGTTATTTCCAATTTATCTAGTAGTAAAAAAAACTAGGGGTGTGGAACATCGCACAACTTTCAATTACACTATATTGCAGATGTAGATTTGTGTAATTTATCATTTTTATATTTTCAGTAGTCGCTTAGAAAAAATTGCCAGTTTGGTGATATTGTTTGTGATAATTCTTTATGGGACTTAAAAAAGGGAATTTTGGCGATATGCTTATCGATAATTCTTATATTATCCTTTGTTGTAGGTGAAACTGGGCAGAGATTAAAAAAAAAAATCGTTAATGAGGTATGCTCAAGGAAAGAGAATTCTTTGTTAAAGGCATTCGTTTTTCAACTTTTTACGCCATTAAAGCATTTTTACGGGAATTTCGTTGGTGGGGATGTTTAGAACACCTTAAGAGGCATTACCACAGCGATTTTGAACAAAATCGTTAAAACCATTTTTGAGCAAATACTGAAAAACATGATTTTTTCAATGGCAGCTACTTTACGCGCATGCGCGATTTTGACGGAAACCTTAACGGTAGGTCCCATGGCTACCACCAACTCGCACACCAAATTTGAATATCGTAGGTCAATTTGTTCGGGAGTTATGCTGACCACATACACACACACAGAAATGTTTTCTAGATCACTTTTTTGAAATCAGGATGTTCCAAAACGTGGAGAAATGCAAAAAAATTAAAACAAAAAAACAAAAAAAAAAAAAAAGATTGACCGAATGCTATACTTTCATTACCCTATGTATACATATGGGTAATTGAAAGTTAAAAAAAATGCTGCAACAATGCGCCTTCTGGAGCCATCTCTGAAAATTAGAACAACGGGAAAGCGCAAATAAATAAATTCACGATTAACCAATTTTAAAGGGTCGCATACACTTCCAGTACAGTCACAGTTATAAAATGTGGAACAAATTGCAAAATGGGGAAGCACAGATAAAGTAAGATATTCCGATTTTGACAAACCAATTTTCATGTGTCGAAATGGGATCAAATGCATGAATGTCTTTTGATTACTAAAAAGCATATTTCAATGCAAATCGGATATTCTGTACAAATGTCAACAAGGGCAAGCATAGAAAAAGTAAGCTATTTCAATGTGGGGAAATAACTGTTGATTAAATAACTTTAATGGGTCAAAAAAGGGTCAAATGAGAGATATTTAAATGTTCTATTTAATCGCAACTTTGAAATATGTTACCAAGGACAAGCGTATATAAAGTAAGCTGTTCGGATATCGTTTAACTATTTTAAAAGAGTCGAAACGTTCCAAACGAGGGATGTTCCGGTATCTCACTTCAAATGTAGTCACATCTTTGAAATTTCGGCACAAACAGTACGGATTTCCAGAAAGGGTGTTCCCTACACCCCTATTTTCTTATTAAATTAAACATTTCGTGATTTTTTTTAACTGAGTCGTCAAAATATGTAAAACAAGGCAGTCGCAAATAAAATAATCTATCAAAAAATTTCATACGAAATCACAACGTTGAAACAAGTTGACAATTCTTTTAAGTCGATGAAAATCATTCTTTGCCAGAATAGAATAGAGTCAGAAATGTTGACTCCACATTATCTCTCCGATTGATCAACAGGAAGGAAATCCTCTTGGGAGGAACCATGATAATTTGACGAAAAGAGATATTCCATGTTTTGAAATCTTAAAAATTAATTAATCGAAATTGCTTATGGACGGACGACCAAATGAAAACAAGTCAGTTAAAAGGCTCAAATAACATTTTTCAACCGTAGAGAGGCGATAAAAAAAAATTAAATCAAGTTGATTCAAATGATAATATTTCGATGCTGTTGTTTCATAAACTCGCAATATTTTTCTTTTTGTGAATAAAAGCTTGAATTCACTTTCAAACTGCTCAACGACTGCTATTTTTATGCGCAATGATGGCTAATCAGACTTAACGCGGATTTCGAACCACAATCCATGTCTAACCCGGGATCCGGCACCTTTGGCTTTCAAGACCAGAGCTCTAACAGGTGGACACTTTCAAAGTGGGTTTCTGAGAGATACTCCTCGGATGATTCGAAATTGATTGACTTCGCTGTAATTCGCTCATTCAAAATAAATTTTAAATTAGAATGCGAGGAATTAGAAATCAATTATCTCTAAAATGGAAAAGTGCTTCTAAAAATACCTCTGCATTGCGGAAATGTTTCGAAAGACAGGATTTGTCGCCATGGTGATGTGGAGCAAAAAAGACGGAGTTCGTTGGATTATCCTGGAATTTGGAATCAAAAATTGTGCCAGTTTTGGGTGCGTTTTATTTTCTTCAAAATTTTAGATGGCAGAGACACCTGATTTTTCAAAATATTTTAGGAAAATATTTTGTCGTGTTACTCACGGGAATATGAACAAAATCACTCTATTTAGTAGTCCATTTATAGTTATTACTCCTACTTATAGCAGAATATTTTTGTGTATTTTAATAACAACGCAATAATAAAATCCCACATTTTTATGTTTCCAATACAGATTTCAAAACCTATTTGAAATTTTACAAAATTAATGTAGGAAACAATTTTAGGACGATGACAGTGATCCAAATAAATAAAGCAAATAACATAACTAAACACTCCTAATATAATTGATTATACATATTTTTTACATTTGTCCGATTAAGAAAGTCAAAATGTATAAGAAATATTCTACACTGCGAAGGGAACTTACTTTTAAATCAGATACATAAAAAATAAACATTCAAATAAAAGCCATGACTAAAATCATTTTTAGCTTAATATAAATAAGATTTATCTATAACAATAAAATAGAGTGTCATATCTCTATAGAAAGCTTTTTAAAACAGGCATAGAGCTCTGAAATTTTCATCATAAATAGTTTTGACTTTCTAATTTGACTTTTAAAAACAGAATGTTAAAATTTTAATTAATTTTTTCTTAATTAATTTTTTACGAAACGACTTCTAATAGGGCTACAGCCCTGAAATGTTCACGATAAGTAGTTTTTGGCCATATAATTGGATTTATGATTGGTTGGTTGTTTTCAGATTATCTGGCGCCGTCAGCAACACGAGGCCTATAATGCGCCGAAACATTCTTCATTAGATAAGCCAACATACATTTACAAACACCCATGCCTTACACGTAACTCGAACCCGCAACCTCACGGTCTAGATTGGTTGGTTGTTTTCAGATTATTTGGCGCTGTCAGCAACAAGAAGGCTATAATGCGCCGAAACATTCGTCATTAGACAAGCCAACATACATTTACAAGCACCCATGCCTAACATGGGACTCGAACCCGCAACCTCGCGGTCTAGAAGCTAGCACGCTAACCACTCTACCGTTTGATCGGCATTGGATTTATGACAAACAGAATGTTAAAATTTTATAGAATTTTTTTAATTAAATTTTTATAAAGCGATTTCTAATAAGCGTACAGCTTTGAAAATTTCAATATAAGTAGTTTTACACAAACCCAGTGTTAAAATATTGTCACCGGGCGAAGGGGGTATTAACGGGGGGTTTGTTTCCCGACAAGGATTCTGATATCATGGGAATCCCTCGTCTTATCTTAAGCGCAGCGAGGAACTTTTCAGTGAGCCTATGCAATGAACCTTTCATCGAGCCCTTGCGTAGCAATGAATATTTCAGCGAGCGAAACAAGCAGTGTTTGCTTAACAATGAAACTTTTAGTGGTTTTGCATAGCAATGAACCCGACTCCAATGAAGGGTCACTGCAACGCGGGGCCACGCAGCTAGTTAATTAGTATTTCAGTCGGTAACATGTAAACAATCAAACTTTGAAAAAAAATACTGAAATGTTATGATCAATTTTTACTAAAGGAGTCAATTATGGTATTTGAAGCACCAAAAGTCGAGTCTCCTCAGGTACAAAAAGGAAAGAATTTGGTGGAAATTAGAACAAAAAATCAACGAGTGTTAGAGAATAAATCTTGAGTGTATGTCGTTATCTAAATTCATCTCACACATATAATAATGTACGTGGAACCCATTTTACAAGCCTATTCAAAATGAGATAAAAAATTAAGCAACTTTAGAGTCCTGTTCCGTTTGTTATTTCTACTTTTTTTCCTTTTTAGAATTATTCATTAGATTATAACTTACTTCTGGGAATGTTTTCTTGCTCGTGGTTATCATCTCGATGTGTTCGAATGTCCGCCCAATTGATTCACTTCACTTTACTTCGGCATTCCAAAGCAAGAAGTTTGGTTTATTTGGTTGTATATATTTTAAATTTATTTGACTACTAATAAATTGTTTTTAGCTTCACGGACCCTTTCCTACTTTTACGTATTTTCAGTCGCGCTTTCTTAATTTTTGGATACAATTAATGAATAGAATGAGTTTTGTTCACCGTCTATAAGTATATATCAGTTACTAGAAAATTGGAGGGCAACCGTTGAAAAATTATGAATATACCCCACGAAATATTTATTAAAAATTCAATTTTTGGCACAAATATTGGAATATCATCTAGACCAACTTTTTTCACCACTTTTATGAAAAAAATATTCATATCAAATTACCGATGATTTTCGGTGCATTCGGGATTTTATTATTTTTAATTTAACTTCAGTAATATTTCTCCAGAAATCTATCCTAATGAAAAGCAACAATTGACACGGCTGATTTCCTAGATTTACTTATCAACCTCCTTAAAGATGGTTCTACAGTTGATTTATTTGCAACTCGAACTCAACAAGCTCATTTTCTGGAATATTTCAATTACTGTTTAGAGAACTCAAGTATATTTGCAACAAAAAATAATAATAATAATAAGTTTCGAACTTAACTGGTTAGAAAAAATATAATTTTTTATTTTTGAAACGCATTAGGTGAAAAAAGTTGTTGCATATCTTGATAAGAAAAATTGTAAAAAAATTACAATATCTTCCGATCGCACATTCACCTCAAAGTTTGAAGAAAATACAATAAGTAACTATTTTTCCTAAATTTTTTGAAATTTCTAAACGTTATATATTTGAAAGGCAATAGTTTGCAATTTTGTAATGAAAGGGTGGTATAACACAGGTTGGTTGGTTAGTTGTTTTCAGATTATCTGGCGCCGTCAGCAACACGAGGGCTATAATGCGCCGAAACATTCGTCATTAGACAAGCCAACATACATTTACAAACACCCATGCCTTACACGGGACTCGAACCCGCAACTTCGCGATCTAGAATCTAGCACGCTAACCACTATACCGTTTGATCGGCAGGTATAACACAGGAAAACACTATTCTATGCATTTTAAAAACATATATTTACTAGCTGAATACCCGTGCTGCGCTACGAAATTTTATCATCAGCATTTTAGCGATCAAAAGACAGTCATGTATTCTACACTTCAGACGTTTGCTCCCATTTCAAACCGACAAATTGATTTATCAAAATAAGAACTTTCCTTTGTTGACATTTTTAACAAAATTTATAATTGTGAATAGTATATTGGAAAGAGACATTTGAATATCCCAAGACATTTGAATATCCCAAGACATTTGAATATACATTGGAAGAGGAAAAGTCGGATATCCCTCGTTTGGAACATTTAACCCCTTTTCGACCCCTTAAAGTTGGTTAATCGAGAACGGAATAGCTTATTTTTTCTGTATTTTTTTTTTAATTTTTTTTTTTTTTTTTATTTATTTTTTTGACATTTGTACCAATTTTCAGAGTTGTGACCAAATGAGAAGTGGGACATTCGGATATTCCTCGTTTGAAACGTTTAACGCCTTTTCCAACCCTTAAATGGGTTAATCGAGATCGGAATGGCTTACTTTTTCTATGTTTCTCTTTATTGACATTCATACCAATTTTCAGAGTTGTGACGAAATGGGTAGAACATTCGAATATCCCTCGCTTGGAACGTTTAACCCCTTTTCGACCCTTAAAAGTGGGTTAACCGAGATCGGAATAGCTTACTTATTCTATGTTTGTCTTTGTTGACATTTGCACCAAGATTTTCGAGTTTGGAAAGTTTAACCCCTTTTCCGCCCCTTAAAGTGGGTTAATCAAGCTCGGAATAGCTTAACTTTTCTATGTTTGTCTTTGTTGACATTTGTACTAATTTTTAGAGTTGTGACCATATGGGAAGTAGTACATTCGAATATCCCTCGTTTGGAACATTTAACCCCTTTTCCCTTAAAGTGGATAAATCGAGATCGGAATAGCATGCTTTTTCTATGTTTACCATTGTTGGTATTTGTACCAATTTTCAAAATTGTGACCATGTCGGAAGTGGGACCTTAAAGTGGGTTAATCGAGATCGGAATAGCTTTACACCACACATAGGCCAATCTCGATGTGTAATGTTGTGAATCGGTCGTTGGAAAGAATATTGGCCAATTTCGCCCATTTCTGAATAAAATATAGAAGAGATTTTTAAATGTCGATGTACAGTTTTAAAACTGGGATATTACATTTATGAAAAAGGTTGGTGAACAAAAATATGTGGTGGTTTTGACATGTTTGTTTGTTAAAAAAAATCGTGGATTTTGGAACTATGCTCGGCCATAATTGGCCAATCTTCCCCTGTTTAATCCAATAAAGCAGTGTTACCTCGGGTGCGCCAGTCTTGAATAACAAATGTTCGTTTGTTACTATCCTTAACAAAGAAGTAGCATTCCAATTAATTATGTCCACGTAATCAGTGGCAATAAAGTTAAGTTTGGTTGCATTGAAATGCCCGATTGTCTTTCGCTGGAAATTTCTCGATATTTCCGAACCCGACGCTCCAGTTGTCTTAGATCTCTCCTTTCGTCCAAAATAATTGCCAAAATAAAAAATGTTGAGTGAGGGAAAGAAACATTTCGTTCAATAAACGAGTTTAAAACTTCCAGTATATTCAGGGATATCCTTATATGTGATCCTTCAGAAAATTAACTTTAATTTTTTTTTTTTTTTTTAAATTTGAAATGAATATGGCATGTAACAATTTAAAATAAATAATTCCACTGGCTTGAGTTTATCCGATGGTTTACATTTACTCACATAGTTTAAGTATTCTTTTTTCTGTTGTTAGCCATCTGGAATGTGAACGGGGATTGGGTTTTGCGAGCTGCCAAGTCATTGGCCTTGATCTATTCGCTGCAAAAATGTCAAGAAGATGTAACTGATCTGTGCTCAGTACTTTCATCTCAACTTCAGGGATTGAACATTCAACAAAAATCAGCCAGTGCAGAAATTTTTCACAGTTCTTCAATTTTTTTCTATGTTCCCACTGAAAGATGTTGGTCCTGTTGTAGTACTATTTACGTGTTTAAATAAGCGTCTGAGAAATAGTTCATAGGAAGCATATATCCCACAGCAGTGGTCTCCCAACGTGCAATTTGATGTGTGAGATTATTTCCAGCCCGTGTTAATGGCAGTCCCAATCACAGACATTTGCTTCAATCACTTCCAATTACAGCCATGTGCGCTATGATTCAATGAATAAGCAAGTAAGTTTATGAGCTTCAAAGGAAAAGAAGGCACCACGAGAAAGGCCACCCAGATTGAAACCCGCCAAAACGCAGTTTTTATCAATGTTTCAAAGGTTATGCGGGAACGATTATTATTGAATAATTACTAATTGGATTTTTTTCGAAGTTCTATCTACTTCATTCCGCACAATACAAACTAATGTGCCTCGATAATTTAGTGATTGGTGTATTCTACAAATTGATGGGAAAAAAATATTTTTTGATATTTATTCAAAACTTTGAAGGGAATGCTGGAAATAAAATAATAATTTTAATAAAAATATGTAACATCTAACGTTAGTATCCATTTTATAGAAAAATCATACTTTTAACAAAAAAATGTATTTATGAATATTTCTAATTATTAATATACCTTTCAAAAATGCATAGAATAGTGTTTTCCTGTGTTATATCATCCTTTCATTACACACTGCAAACTACTGCCTTAGAAATTCGAAAAAATTTAGGAAAAATAGTTATTTTTGTATTTTTTTAAAACTTTGAGGTGAATGCGCGATCGAAAGATTTTTTTTTTACAGTTTTTCCTCTCAAGATGTGTAACAACTTTATTTTACCTAATGCGTTTCAAAAATAAAAATAAAAAATTCGAACTATACTATTGGCTAACTATACTCCTATTAAATTTATTGAGCATCATTTGTAACAAGACAAATTCCTTACGAGGTACCCAATCTTAAATATATATATATATATATATATATATATATATATATATATATATATATATATATATATATATATATATATATATATATATATATATATATATATATATATATATATATATATATATATTTCTTTTTTGCACGTTGTTATAAATTTATTTGAACATAAAGTTAATGCATATAAATTGTTAAACATTTCTTTAGAAATTCCAATGAAGTTTTAGTACGCGATTCCATTCGCAGCAAATGTTGTTACAAAAGGAGGTACTAATTGACAAACAATATCTTAAAAAAGTGGAGTACTGTTCTTTTGACTGAATGAACAGGTTTGTAAGTAAACAAAATACTTTATTATAGAGTTTACAATGAAACACATATGTACAGTCTACTCCTAAATAGACACAACTCCCATATATACACATACTTTAAAAGAGGACTGCCTCACGGAAGCAGTAACTACAACACCAAAGACCGAACAATGACGTCATTTGCCAGGGGAGAGCATTTCACATCCACTGCACTGCCAAAGGAAAATGCTTTCGAATGAGTTGAACTTAAGAGTCATAAGTTTTTCTTTAGCTCGACAGTTCTTTAATTAAACGATCGGTTAAATTGTTGGGTTTTCCTATCAAAATTGTCAAGGTTATTCATTAATTTCTGACGTCGCTGTTTCCAAAGCTTTCAAAAGAAGCAAAGGGGAATATAATAAACTTCCTCAGTGAGAGAATTCAACTCATTCCAAGTCCATTTTCAAACAAGAATGGCCACTCGGCAGTTCAGTATATTCTAGCACTATTTTTCTACATTCCATCTCGGATCACAACAAAGAGATCATTTTTGTATTGAACATTTGAAATTCCTGTTCATGCAAAAACGAACTCATTCAGCTGCATCAAGAAATCCTCTTCCAAATCCCTAGATTAACTATTTCGGAGAGTTCATAGCGACTCACCACTATGTAAACAAATTATAAAATGAATACGTGTCACTTCCTACACGACCAAGAAAGTTTGCTTTCTGCACCTGATGCATGAAAAATGTCACATGAACCAATTTTCTGCTTTGAAAAGTGGAGTTATATAATTGTATGAATATTTACTATTACATACATTAAGTTACAAGATATATTTGAAGCTGGAAATTTCATTAAAAGGTAGATCACAACATTTTTCGTCATCGTTTAAAATCGCCTTTTCAAGACAATAAGATTAACAATAATCCGCACTTTGAATGTGTTAAAAGGAAGCGCTAATAAATTACGTCTTATTCTGTTACTGAAAGGCTGGCTACACATTAATTTTTGAAAAAGAAGTCCCTATAAGGATCATTACTCTCTATGTTACAATCTTCTAACCCACTTCATTTACTCTCCTTGACATTTTGTGACGAAATAGCGTCTATTTTATTTTATGTCAATGCTTTTAATTTGGTAATAGATAGAATCAAGATTTTATCCGAAGTGTATTGAGAATAGGGAATGATCCTTATTAGGACTTCCTGGTTACCCTACTGACGTCACTGTTACACTGAATAAACCTTCCAATATCATGGAATAGATAAATTGCCCACAAAACACTGACCAGGTGGAATAGGTGGTAGAAAATGAGCTAATGGTTTGAGAGCAACAAAGAACTTTTTTTCTTTTCAACTGTTAATACAGAGTGACCTTCTTCATTTTAGACCTTCTTAAGACTGTTGAGTTCCTCCAAGAGGATGTCCTTCTGTTGTCCTCCTCCTCCTTGGATCATTTGCTTCAAGAGAGGGATGGGAGTCTGGAAAAAAAGGACAATTCATTCACAATCAAGTTTATTAAATTCGGACAGTCCTGCACAAAAGTTTTCACACAAAACTGGTCTTTTATAAAACAGTACTTAGACAGAAGATTTAATCTTTATATCACTTAATAATATTACATTCAAAATAGATATTTGAAAATTAAAATCAAATTTGTAGCGAATTAGTCGAAAAAATAACAAAAACGACAAAAACCCGTTGCACATAAGTTTAGGCACAAATTAAATTTTTTTTAATTCTTATAAGCAAACGAAAAGTTTTAGCAATCAATTAAGATTTCACGATGTTTTATCAAATTAAAAACACGATTTTCATTAAAAGCACAAGCTTTTGCAAAGTTTCAGGCTTGATTCAATACCATGCCTTTTCAATTGCTTCTTTAAGTTCAAAAATGGTGGAATACTGCTTTCCAATGGTATGCAACTTTTTCCCCATACATTTTCGATAGGATTACTGTCAATACTAGTATCGAAAACCTTTTGGCTCTCAACCACTTTTTAGTTGACCTGGATGTGTGGATGAAGGCCTCATAGAAATTTCCAGTTAGGTTCAATCAAAAGCTCATCAAATGGTAGTGAGTTACTTCGTAGAGTTGCCTGATAGGCCTCAGAGTTTTGTTTTCCCTTTAAAAACGCTAGGCAAGTTTGGCCGTTGAATCCAAATCCTCCCCTAACCATAACTGAACCTCCACCTTGTGACGTCGGCTAAACTGAGTTACAATATCTTTATGAAAATCATACCAGTAGTAGGACCATCTAGGCTCCATTTTTTTCATCACTGAAGAACACCTGTAGTCACTGAGCACAATTCAGTCTTGCTTCTTTGCGATGAGACTGCAAACGCGCGATTAAGTTTAGATTTTTTTAAAAATCCGCATTCTTCTACGTACAGTTTCCCTTGAAACTTTAATGCCAATTATATATATTTTTTTAATCTGATTTGCAGAGTAATGTTGATTTGAAGACAGTTTTATAATTTGTCGATCAACCCGTTTGTTGATCGTTGGAGGTCTTCCAGATCGTGATTTTGGTGGATATTGGTCACCATGTACTTAAACTCTATAAATACCTCTTTTTTCGACGATTTAATGCGCTTGAAATATCAGAAATGGATTTATCTCTAGCCTTTAACTTCCAAATTCTTAAAATCTCTACATACGAAAATTGTGTAGACTTAGGCATCCTTCTAACCAGTGAAAATTACTTCAAACCTTTTATATCAACTTAAACCCTTTGATGATATGCGATCACTTCCTCTCAAGAATTTGCATAAATCTTACAATTGTGCCTATACTTTTGAGGCATGGAAAGTTAGCAAAGTTTCAACTTATTGATGTAAGACAATTTTATTTCATTTTTCCTGGAAATTTTTTACCCTATACTTTTTCCTTATGGCTTTAAGAATGTATACTTGAAAAAAAACTAGTGCAAATTCAATGAATGCTATTGCTTTTTCGTGAATTGCCTCTGTGTCTAAACTTTTATGCAGGAATGTATCAAGGTATTTATTAATTTATTTCAGTTTAGTTTATTGTTTAGTTTATGGTTTAATTGAGAGTTTAGTTTAATTTTATTTATTTTTAATTGCCCTCCAGAAAGATTAATTTTTAGAAAGAAAACTTCCACAAATTGAGATTCTATTAGAGATGTTTCGGATAGTGTTAAAAGAAAGTTCTTCCACACTTTTCTCTTCATCAAAATGTCCCTCTTCTTGAAAGATCTCCTCAAAATAAAAATATCTGAAGATGAGCAGGATTAATGTAGATCTCATAACAGAATTTCGACCAACCTCTTAATTGTCCTTATGGAAGGGATTTTAAATTGGGTGTCCATAATCCATGTATTGCCGAGACACAATATGGTTTTCTGGACGAGCCATTTTAGGCTATCTTTCTTTAATAGTCTTAAACGGTCATTTGTATGTCGATCGATAACAAGAAACAGATTATAGAAAAACAACCGAAAGAGTTCGTCCTGCGTCATCGAGTGACGTCACGATGATGGTCCTAAAGGGGACATCTATTTTTAGAAGCCTGACGTCACAGCGGCTTTTTGACGCAGTGCTATTTCAAGCGACACTTTGTGAATGGGCGACTTCATGAATGGAGCCATCGATCGCGGCCACGACCAATCCGAAAGAGCGGGTACGCCCACTGCTCGGTGACGTCACATTGAAAGGTCACGCACGCTTGACAACAACGATATAGATTTCTTAACAGAGACAACAAGAAGATCCGTTTACCCCAAGCAAAGATCATAATGTCTTTTGATTGCTCTCTAAATCATGCCTTCCGTTCTAAATTCATTTTTAAAAAAATAAAAAATAGTTCCAAATCAAGGATGATTACTCTTAATGGGCAAACATTCTTTAAAAAGAATTTTGTAAAAGTAAAAATTCTTGTAAAATTTGATTCCCGAGAAAAAGGGTCGATATTTTGATTCCCTGCTTCTGATTTGATCCGCATTCCGTAGTGAGACATAAAATGTGATTTAAGATTCAAGCCAGCCCAAATTTTCGATATAATAATTAATGAAATTTTAATAGTATTATTATAATTCATTAATTAAATATTTAAATTGAATAACTAATCTATTTTATTTATTAAATACTTATATTTAATAATTAACTTCAATAATTAAATCATTATTTATTAATTTTAACGCCATCCTTGACATAACTCTTTTTGTTGAAATATATACAATACTACTATAATTTATTTCGTTAATTTAATTAAGTGTAGTTTTTAATTGAATCATTATATTTGAGTAAGATACAATGACTTCACCTTGTGTGGAGGCGTGTTCCATGCCGTTGTCCTTTGGCTTGTCTGTTGGGGTCGAAAGAGGGGCTCTTCCTTCTGCCCCCCTTCCCCTTCAGAGGGGACAGAATGAGGGGGGTCGGCCACCACCATAGACTGGACGCTCTTCTTCTCCGGGGAGGGGGGGATGCCGGTCACCTGCACACACACACATTTAATCTTAACTTCCTTCCATCAAACCATTTGGTGGGCACATAATGACTAATATATTTTATTTTATAAAAGACTATTTGCAGGTGTAGCATAAGCATTGACGTAAGGATTTCAAATAGAAAAACTTCGACGGATTTTAAGATCGGCTTTGGGCCGATGAACAGTTTACAAAGCTGTTGTTTACTAAAGCAACTGAACAACATCAGCATTTACCCACTTTTGCAATTAGCTACAAGATTGCATTAGCTAGTATAGGTCTTTACTAGGAATTCCTTTTAATGTCAAAAACCTCTCTTTTTTTAAAACACGCAATTAAGATTTTTTTATTATTATTACTATGAAAAATAAATGCGCAAAAAACGACGACAACAAGAAGATCTCTGAGCATCCATTTTATTATTCCGATATTTGAAGCCCATCAAATGATCAAACTTTCATTTGAATGTATCCTCCAACTGGTATGCCACATCTTTTTAGAGACAGATTTGAGTTACAAAAGTTCCCCTTTATTCCGTGCTGTTAAAAAAAAAGGTATTTCTAATCAAATGTTTATGAAGAGTTCTTGTACTTATGGTGAAAAGCATGTTGTTACGCAAATTTTCTGTGTAAAAAGTGACGCATTTATTTAAGTGTTCTATTTTATTAACAGTGATAATACAAGTTTAAAAAAAAGGTGGCAGCATCTAAATGAATCGGCAAATTTCGAGGCATTTCCATCAGGCGTTCGGTTGATTGGATTTTGCTAGAAATTTCTACCCTAAGCGAAAAAATGGAATCGAGGGGAGTCGAGTATTGAACGCTGTTTGGAAAGCATCGGATCGTTTGTTTACTTTCGCGGTGCCTGCATTATTGCTGTATTCGAAGTTATATGTACCGAAGTTTGTATTCAAGCTTGATATCAATTTTTTCTGTTGTTCGGTAAAGTTTAGTGGGTCTTCGAAAGAAGAATAAATTATAGTTTTTATTTTGTCTGTCTTTTCCTCTGAGAAGAATTCAGAACAATATTTATCCGTGAACAAGATCCGATACATAATGATTTCATTCTGATAATACGTAACATTTATTAGCACGCTATAATAAAACAGTTAATTTTATTAATTTTGTAAGAAAATCTGGGGAAGGGAGTTGCACTTAAAAGAACATAATTAGTAATAATCTTGACAAGAAATAAAAAGTTCAGTTTCACACAAAAATCAATGACTTATTAAATTTAACTAGTTAATTAGCATATTTTTGAACAGTGATTACTCAAGTTTTCTTGAGCCAAGAAAATAAATTATGGCTGGTAATGGTTCGTAGTATCATTCTTAATGTTTTGAAGAAATTTTTTAACATTGAAAGTAGAAAAAATCACAATTCTTCTAAAAACTTTAGTCTTTCTAAATCTGACAAAACTCATTTAATATTCCAATCAATTTTACTGCGGATCAAAACATCTAATAGTTATTAATATACAAATTTTACTAGTTTACAATATACAAATTTTAATTCTCAAATTATTTTTCAAAAAGATTACATCGAATTCCAGTTTAACAGTTTAAATGAAGTTTCATGTGCCCCAATTCTTCAGATAATAAGTTTAAAATATCCAAATTTATTTTCGGAACAAAATAGAACGTCAAACTTATAAAATAACTCACTAGCTGTCAGACGATACCATTATTTTACGAAAATTCCATCTAGAATATTTTAAAGCAAAAAAAATCCTATTTGACCTATTTTTGCGCATTTAGCACAATAAACTACAATTTTTACATTCTATTACAAATAATACAAATTTCTCAAACGATAAAAATATATAACATTTATAGAAACGTTAATTTTCTGTATCTGACCTGTGGCGGAGGTGGTGATGACGTAGTAGGAGGAGGCGGTGTGACGTCACTCCTCCTTTGCACTTGTTGTTGTTCCATGAGATAACTCCGCATCAACTCATTGTACGCCTCCTAGTTACAAAAATAATACTCCTGTTAGCGACGGAAAAATAGGATTTTTCCCAAAATGACGACACTATCCTATCTCAAACGTGATATTCCTTGTTCATTCAAGTCATTCAAAATATGATGATACTCAATGTCTTCATGTTACTTCTTCATATAAGACACGCCTATTTTGAAATAACATAAATTGAAATGAAAATAGGATTCTAAATATAAAAGATATTTTTCGAGTTTTTAATTTCATTAAGTTTTCATTTTCGTCACCAGAGTAGTATATCATTTGACAAATATAAAAGTTTAAGCAGGAGGCATGCAGTAAAGTAACTTTATCGCACTAGTGTGATTGCATTTCGTGCCTTAATCGCATTCCTCCTAATCGAATTTGGAGTTGCAAGCATTCATGAGAATAAAAAAAGATTTTGCAAGTGGTTTTGTATGCAACTTGAGAACCTTTTCAAACTCAGTAAATTATTTGCGCATTCGTCAAATTAGCATTTTACCTCTACTGCAAACTTTCGCACTTTCTAAATGCTAATTACTAAATGCATAAATAACTATTCTTAAATATTTGACAATCCTCACAAATTAAACGAAAATATTAAAGGACCTTTTAATAAAGTTTGTCATTAGAAAGAATATTTTATTATTTTATTATTAAGGCATTTAGCAGTGCGGGGGGAGTTTCTGGCGCTATTTAGGGATTTTAGTTTTGAAAATACTGCGCAATTTATTCACCCTTCCTTAAAATAGTTAGTTTTAATTAAATGGTTCAATTAAAATGTGGTTAAACATTAATTTAATTTTTAAAATGTATAATTAAGTGTTATTTAAAAATAATTGAAATTAAATTTGGCGTCGATTATAATTCGATGTTATTTAAAATTGAATTGAATAATAATTAAAGTTGAATTGAATTATTAAATGGTGAGAGAAAGGAAATGACGAGAAGAGCTCACCTCCGGGTCTTCTTGTCTGTAGACGGGACTGAAATTATCGTACTCGTACTCGTCATTCGTCCACTGCGGTGGAAGGGCGTACTCTTCAGAATAATCCACCTACCAACACACACTCACTTTACTTTACAAATTGCAATTACATTTGGTACGAAAATGAAATAAAAACTCCTCTCAAATCAATGCATGATTCACTTACAGTAGCCTTTTTTATTTATAATGGACAGACATTAAATGAAAACGTCATTTCCTTAAGTGATCATTTTCGTACCAAATGTCGAGGAGTATAGAGTAGTATCTAAATGCACTGGGCTAGAAGATTGTAACATAGCGAGTAGAGGGGCCTTACTAAGACTTCCTTTTTGTATACTTCAACATCCGAATATGTTATCTTATTAAGGATTTTTTTTTATGAAAGAATTTTCAAATGTGTCCCAATTTTGAAAAAACAAATCAAGTGCAAAGAAAAATCAAATAATCGAAATAAACAAGGACTAAATAAATAAATAAATAAATAAATAAAAAAGGATAAAAAAAATGCAAATAAGTTATAATGTAATTGTGAATTTAAAAGAATCAAAATTAGAATCATTAAAAAGGGTAAATTTACAAATGGGGACTTCAATTGAGAACTTATATTCAACTTTCTCAAACTGAACAAATATAGAACTTTATTATTCATTTATAAAGCGTAAATGAAAGTGATATTAGAGTCCGGTGCAATGGCGGATCCAGCCAGGGGGCGCGGGGGGCGCGCGCCCCCTCCTCAGGTGGAGTCTTTTTTTTTACAATTTGCAGAAATAAATAAATAATAATAATAAATATATATTTTTTTCCCAAGTTTTTTTCAATAAGTTCACGCAACAATTATATTTTAACCTTCATCTAATTTCCAAAAAGAGCAACGAAAAAAAGCTTATTTTTGTACCAAGGTTCTATTTATAGCCTTTTCTCTTCCCATTCAAACGGATGTTGAAAGACTGTACAAGTATTCAAATCTCCACCCTCTTGACCTTGAAGATATCTTGGACCCCTGATACCCGATCCCTTTTCTGTCGAGTGGGAGGAAGAGATTTTGACTCACATGCGTAATGTCCAACGCCAACCAGGGGGGAAAAAATGAGAGGTTGACTATTTATTTTTCCCCGGAAATAGCCACCCCCATTCAACTGGACATGGTAATAGGCTAAACTTAAAACTTTTAAAAGAAAGGAAGAGGAAGGTTATTTATTAACTGCATAAGAACTCGTCCAGCTCTAATTTCTGCTTCGGCTTGTAAATAAGCGTCATATTTGAATTTCGATTAACAATCCTCTCTTGCACCACACTGGAAAGGTATGCCAATTTTTTTTTTTTTTTTTTACATAAAATAGACTTATAAACAATTTTGAAAGAAGAATTATCTGTGTAAAGTAGCATTACAGTAGCAGAAATAATTATTTAAAAAAATATCGCTTTCAAACCCTGTACGAAATTAAACGAATGAATTAACAAAATAAATGTGCATGTTTTTTACGATAATTTGAAAAGTTTTGTACAAATATTCACCTGGACATACTTTCAAATTCTTTTTTTTTTTTTTTTTTTTTTCTTTTCTTCTTTCGTTATTGCAGAAGTAATGCAAGAAATATTGCACTTCATAAGTAATCATAACGCTTACGGCATAATATATATATATATATACTTTTAGAGAAGGCTAAGATTACTCTAATTTTATTCTAAGCCTATTCTTCCAAAACATATTTTTTATGAAACTTCTGATTCTTGTTCAAAAGTTTCGTGAAAGAAGTAAAATGATATTGCAACTCAAAATGAAGTTCTTAAATTTTTTTAAATACAATGATCCTCCTACAATCTCTCTCTTCCAGTTATATTGAAGAATTGGAACAAAATATTTCAGTATGCGATGTTTTTTTAATTTGTCACGGATTGATATAATTTACCTATTTTGTTTTCATTATTTAAAAGAAATGCCCAGTTTGGCGATTATTCTAAAAAAACGCCCTTGAAACGGTGAAAATTGTGATATATTTTTCAATAAACTACTGCATTATCCTTTCTTTTAAGTGCAACAGAGCAGAAACAGTCGTTGATGGGAGTTCGCATTATCTCATTTCTACGGAGGTAGGAATGATTAAAACACCTTTAAAGGCATTTTTATAGCGATTTTAATCAAAATCGTTAAAACCATTTTTTGGTAATCGCTGAAAAACGTAATTTTTTCAATATCAGCTACTTAATGCACATGTGCAATTTTGACCAAAACCGTAATGCGAGGTCCTATGGCCATCAATAACCTGTGCATAAAAATTGAACATCGGAAGTTAATCCGTTTTAGGAGTTATGCTGATAACTAACAGGCACAAACATTTTTTTTGAACTCATCCCGTTCCAAAATGTGTAGAAATACAATAAAATCGATTCCCCCCCCCCCCCCCCCCGAATTCAATACCATACGGGTAGTTGAAAGTAAAACAAAATATGGATGTATAAAATCGCACCAAATATATATATTACTGCTGGTAAAATAGTACCTAAGACCATAAGAAAAACAAAAAAATTGGTTCGTTGATCAAACTTGGCAAAAATGTTCTATATTTGTCATGAAAATGAATTTCAAATGAGTCCATAAAAATATCTAGCAAAGAAGGAGGGGGGTTTGGGGGGGGGGGGGGGGATCAGGGGGTTTTGTGACTGAAAAATTAATTTTAGGGCAATCTAGGCATGTGACACATTTTTTTAGAGTACTTTTTTTTATGCTGAATCCAATGAAAAAAAGCAAAACGATATAACTAATCTAAAAAAGTTACAGTTCTTTTTTATAAACGAAAACACATGTAAATTCCAAGGAAAGGTAAAATACGACATTAAAAAATAAAAAATTGGTCCGTTCATGAAACTTTGCAAAAACGTTTTATTTGTCATGAGTATAAAGAAACAAAGGAGTTCATAAAAATATCTAGCATACAAGGGTGTTTTTTGAGGAGTGGGAGGGGGGAGGGTTTTTTTTTTAAACTGAAAAGTAATTTTGGTATAACCTGGGCATTTCACCTTACGCTAAGATAGCGAGTCAGAAATGTGACGGAAAAAAAAGAGGGGGGGGGGGGGTCAATCAATGGATACGGATTATCTTGAAGTATATTTCTAGAACACTGCATAGATTTTTTTATTTTTTTAAAACTTTTTTTAAATATTCGATTTCATCCTGGCTAAGGCACAGGTGTTGCGCCCCCTCCTCAGGAAAATCCTGGATCCGCCACTGGTCCGGTGATAATTCTATTGAGGATTTCTGATGAGCTTTCATGTTGATTTATTTCATTTTTTGAACTGAATAAACATAGTAAGCACATTTAATTAAAAAAACGTGCCCGTAAATTGTCATATCACAACATTATTAACCGACGATCTAACTAAGGATATGAAAAAAGCGCCTTAATTATATAAAATGATTATTGGGGAGTAATGAACAACTTTTCAATACAGAAATCTATGTTTTGAAATAAAGGAAAAGGGCAATTTAATGCTGCATTGTGTATTAATTCAAATTTAGACGCTATCTTTGATAACATTTTAATCTTTCTTTATTATTTTCAACCATAATACATAAAATTATATTGAAAAACAGTTTGAAAATAATAAGGAAAATTAATCACTAGAATAAATCAGAAAAATGTCGGAAGGCGTTTGGAGAACATGCATTGATCATAATTTAGAATAATAGAAATACTGTTAATAATTATTTCTATAATATCTCACAGTTTGAAAGATTCAGAATTGTAATTGGTGTTTGATATCTGTATTGTTGTTATTTATATTAGTGTTACATTTACTTTTTCAGAACTGGAAATTGAAGAAATCATACAAATTTTGCAGATTGTAAGGAAATTCATTTTAAAAACAAATTCATTAGTTGTAGAAGAGTCGACACAAAGTTTAACGATTTTAAACGATTAAATTTGTATATTGTTTACTTCGAAAGCATTTGCAAAGAGAAAACAGCCGAAAAGGGAGAAGAGCGAAACTTATTATTCATAAAAAGACAAACTCATTAAAATATAAAATTGGTTTTAAACAGTTAATTTTGAATGTGGTACAAATTTCCAAATACAGATTGTAAAGAAATTCCAATACTCAAAATTGATTTTCGTATTATTAACTAGTAAATTTGAGGATCCTATTATTTTAATATACTGTGTTTGTAAGATGGCAACTGATACTCACCCAATCATAAGAGAAAAGAACTTGAACATAAACAATCCTTCAATGGATACATACAACCCATATTGATAAATAATATTTGATCATCTTTCTATTTATTTGATTTATCAAAATACCTTTGAAAATAGTGTTTGAAGAAGTGTCTCACCTGTGGTAGGTATCTTGAGGGTGGCGACCTGAGCCTCTCCAGGGCCTCCATGGGCGATGGAGCCCTTCTGTAGGCCAAAGGGACATAGTACTGGGCCCCGCATTCGGAAGAGAGCAGGAAAAGCAACAGCAGCATTTTCAACCCTTATGGAAAAAAGTGTTATCATTCATACATGAAATTAGATACATTTTTATATATGACCATATTTTAATCTATACACTGATTATATATGGAATTAGATCCATTCATTCATATATAGCCTTATCTAAATCTATATATGAAACTATACATACTATATCTGACTTATATAGGAATCTGACCAAATACAAAACTGGCCAATTTTCGAAATAAAAGTGCCAAATTGACGCCAATAATTATTAAATAGTCTTGGCTAAAATTCTCTTATATGAGCAGCCTTAGTTTATCAAAACATTAATTAGAAACCAAAACTAAACAAAAATAAATTTCAATTAATTAAATAAATTGCAAAATATATTCTTTGAGAAGAGAAAGCCTTTAATTTTATATCCATTGGAGTAAATGAGTTTTGTTGTCACATCTTAAAAGGGATCATTTAATACTTTGTGTTATCTTCGAGTGCTCACTATTGGCCAAATATCACATAATCAAATCAATGGAAGATATCTTAAAATTACGAGATTAAATAACTGCCACAAAAACACAGCTGGAAAGTTAATTTTCAACTTTTTTTTTTTTAATTACCAGAAATACGCATATTCTATCCATATAGCTTTAAGGATAGCGTTTTTTGGCTAAATAAAATAGTTACCGAGACAGAAAACCATGGATATAGGCGGAAAATTGACAAAAAGTTGATATTTTAATTTTTAAAGAAGACTTCAACAATCTATCCCTGTTCTTTTTTAATCTTTAACTGATCTTTAAAATAGAATAATTCGATAAGTAATAATTGGGTTTTTGACAATTAGAGTAAAGTGATATTTAAAACAAACTTAATCGAGAAAAGTTAATGTATTCAAAAGTAGTGGCGTCGCAGAAAAAAAAGGGTAATTACGCATTACTACGTCGACCATTAGCGAACTTTTTTTAGCAACAAAATCTTCGCCGATTGTAAAATATTATTATTTTTTTTTCCAAATCTTAAAAATACATATATTCGTTAAAAATAAAAATAATTATTGCTCACAGAATGCATAAATATATTATAGACTGCGAAAATCTTTCATTCACACTGTATTGTTGAGAATATATTTTAAAGTTTCTGGGATTCAAAAAACAATTTAAATTCAAAAATAAAGTACTAAACCGCCAAAACAAGTGCGAGTGGGGTCAGGGTTAAGCGCTCAATAAACATCAAATTTATTTTGTCATTTTGACAAACAAGAAAGAAAATCAACAGACTGGATAATACGTACGATGAAGTAATATTTAACTGATCAACTCAAAAATGTGTTAATCGCAACAATATTACAAGACAACGTTGAGATAATCGAATTGTTTCAAAATGAAGAAAGGCGAATCAATTCCGGAATAATGGAACGGCTGAGGGGGCGTTGCGGCAAAATGTTCTACACGCATTCCTTTCGAGTCTTTCCCAGGGTTGGAATTCTCAACAAAAATTTCCCGATCAACCACAACTGTAACCTCTTTCATTATATAACGCAAATTCACAATATTTTTAACTTATCAGATAAAAAAAAAGTTAAATACTCTCGATTAACGTATTTATTTTCTCACTAATTTATATCACAATACACGCTTACAAATTTATGATCAATTCGTCATTAATAAAAAAAACTAATACAAAAATCAATCCATTGAAAGCATTTCGAAGAAAATTTATAAAAATGTCCACAAATGCTGATTCGTTTGGTTTCCACTTTTGTATAGGATTGATTGAAGGTATCTCGATTGATAATGTCTTACCGGAATGACTTTAGAGAATCAATGGGATTCACCGGTCCACAAAATATCGCAAGCAAAGTTTTTGAAACACAATCATTTGCAACTCATCTCATACTCACCAACGTATTTCACCAGCTATTTTGGTGGTCCAAATAATCCGAAACGCTCTTTGACAGTTTTTCAAGCGAATTTTAATAACAATTGATAAATGTTAAAAATACCTCTGAAAAGGCTTTAAAAAAGTCACACTACCCTCCTAGTCCACAGGAAACATTTTTGCTTTTTTACCCTCAAATATCATCGTTCGCAGTAGCTTTGGAATGGTTTTTACAACACTCAAAAACAGTTTTTCAATTATTTCCATTTTTTTTTTTTTTTTTCTTTTTTCTTTTTTAAAGTTTTGCAATGTAGAAGGATTAATAGGGCCAAATTTAAACTTGATCAGTAAGGAACGTTTTTTTTTTTTTTGGTCAAATTATTGTGTCACTCAAGTGTTGTTGTGCGTTTTATCAAGGGAAGAGAACTCTGTGTTAAAGACATTCGGGTTTTTTTTTTTTTTTTTTTTTAATTTTTACGTCTTTATTGCAATTTCGGAGGTGGGGATGTTTAGATTACTTAAAAAGGCATTACCACAGCGATTTTAATTAAAATCCTTAGCGGCGTTTTTTGACAATGGCTCAAAACATAAATTTTCCAATTACAGCTACTTGATACGCACGTACAATTTTGAAGAAAAGCATAATGACAGGTTTCACCAATCCGAACACAAAATTTGAAGATCTTAGGTGAATACGTTCGGGAGTTATGCGGACAGACAAACACACACATGAATGTTTTTATACCACTTTTTTCAAATAAATGTATGCGAAAAGAAAATCGATATTTTTGACCAAATACAATATAGTTTCATTACCCTATGTTAACGTAGGGTGATTGAAAGTAGAACATGTCACGCGATTGGGACATCAAGATTAACAAAAGAATTCATTTTGAATAATTTCTCACTTTCAATCATTACTTTAAAAACTAGGGGTGTGAAACATCGCACAACTTTCAACTACACTCACGTGTCGCTTTTCATCCTTCATTTAGAAGAAATGAGGCGATCATTCTTGTATGGCTCTTCAAAAAAAAAATCTTTAGCAAAATGGTGATTTTGACGATATACTTTTCGATAATCCTTATATTATCCTTTATTATAAGCGAATCTGAGGAGAGAAGAAAAAACGATCGTTGATGAGGTATGCTCATGGAAAGAGTGTTGAAAGCATCCATTTTTTAACTTTTTACGCCATTGAAATAATTTTACGGGAATTTCGGAGGTGGGGATGTTTAGAACACCTTAAAAGGCATTACCACAGCGATTTTTATCAAAATCGTTAGAGCCGTTTTTTAGCAATCATTGAAAAATGTATGCGCATGCGCAATTTTGAGGAAAACTTTAAAAATTTTACATCGTAGGTCAATTTGTTCGGAAGTTATGCTGACCACGTACACAAATACATTTTTTTCTAGATCACATTTTTGAACTCAGCACGTTCAATAACGTGTAGAACTAAAAACTAGTAGTGTGGAACATCGCACAACTTTCAATTACATTAAACATTGGTCATTGCAGTAAAATTTGACATTGTGTTACCAACCATTTTCTTATTTTCTCTCAATTGAATAAAAATGACCTGTTTGGCGATATTTTTGGCAATAATTTTTAAACAAGCAAAAAAAAAAAAACCGCCAAAATTACAAAATTTTTAACTTCATTCGGTAGACAGCTACTTTATACGCATGCGCGATTTTGACGGAAACCTTAATGGTAGGTCCTTGTAATGTGTGTAGGCTGACCACGTACATTCAGACAGACATTTTCACACACTCATCGAATTTTTTTTGACCGAATGTTAAACTTTCATTACCCAACGTATACATGCATATGAGTAATTGAAAGTAAAAATCGATTTTTTTTTTACCGAAAACAATATTTTTATTGTCCTATGTGTACGTATAAGAAATTGAAAGTAAAAAAAAACTCAGTTTTTCTTTAAGAAAAAATAATGTGTTTATGTTCAGTTCATTTAATAATTAGTTCATATCTTTTGCATCATTCTATGCTGGTATGGAGTCTTAACATTTCTTTTAGTATATATATGTTGAAAACCCCTTAATATTTCTAAATGTCATTCCCTATGTCAGAACATCTGATTGTACTTAACCCCCCCCCCCCCCTTCTTCTGGCGGCGGTTTGGTGGCAACCATTATTTTTCGTAACTCCTTTCGGCTGAGCGGGATCATCTCACAGATTGTTCTAATTACGTCCTCAAATATTAAATATTTTGCTCCAAATAGAATAAACAAATACGTCATAGAGATCCTGTATTTTCACTGTTTATTTAAAAAAAGGTCAATAGAGATTTAAAGAAATTATATTTTATAAGGCTCATTACCATATTTTAGTTTTTGCCAAAAAAAAAAAAATCATCTTAAATCGTAATATTGATGAGTAAGTAAGAGCTTGTAATAAGCCATTTACTTTTTTTTTAAGTATAATAGTTTTCACATTCATGGGTATAACACCATAAACTACAAAAATGACGTGGTTTTTTTTGTTTTTTTTTGCTTTCGCTCCATAAAAAAGGCTAACGTCACTAGCTTTAATTTCGCGTTTGAATTTTGAAAATCCGATGATTTTAAGTGGTAAAATATTTACTTTAACTAGTTTAACGTGGTACACACTTGTCAAAAGTTAAAAATTAATTTTTCTCAGCTTTGCTTTTTTTACATTTTATGTACGTTCGAAAAGCTCCTTGCGATTTACTTTTTGATAAATCAACCTAATTTTTTGTAGAAATAATTTTCAATGTATTATAAAGAGATACACATCTGCTTTTTTTTTTCTTTTTCTGTCACGTAATTTTTTTTTTTTTTTTTTCGTGTTTTAAAGCTGAAATATGTGCATTTTTAAATGAAAAATCACTAGCACCAAGTTTGAAATTTTATTTCTGTTCGACTATAGCACCTAAAGATAAAAGCATGAGTGAAAATGTTTACAATATATTGATCAAATTTTTCTTTCATGTTCGTTAAAATATTGTGCCGCGAGGAGCACTTTGAAAAAAATTCAAATATCGTACTATTTTAATGCATTTTTCTCAATAATTTACCATCTATTTTATATTGTCTGTTCAAATTTTGTTGTTGGGCCAACTATTTCTAAGCAAAACTATAGAATTTTTTAAAAAGTGTCCCCTTAAGAGAAAGTTTCTTGGACGTTTCATTGAAGTTTAAAGCACAAGTTTACTTAACAACCCCGGCAAAAGATAAATCTTATATTATCCTTTCTGGTAAGAGAAACATTAATTAGTTATGCTCAAGGAAAGAGATGCTAAAAGTATTCGTTTTTCAACTTTTTACGTAATTAAAGCATTTTTTACGGGAATTTTGGAACACCTTAAGAGGTAATACCACAGCAATTTTGAACAAAATCGTTAGAGCCGTTTTTTAGCAATTACTGAAAAACATAATTTTTTCAATGCCAGCTACCTTATGCGCATGCGCGATTTTGACGAAAACCGTAATGGTAGGTCCCTGCACTATCACCAACCCGCACACCAAATTTGAACAACGTAGGTCAATTTGTTCGGGAGTTATGCTGACCACGTACACACACACACATTTTTTCTAGGCTACATTTTTGAAATCTGGATGTTTCAAAACGTGGTGAAATGCAAATAAAAAATCGAAGGTGTTCTTTTGGCCGAATCCTCTACTTTCATTACCCTATGTATGGGTAATTGAAAGTAAAAAAAGAAATTTCAGACATCATCCTTTAAAATATCCTCCAAAGGAAGAAAGGAAGGAGAGAAAATAACTCACCTGTTATTGCGGATGAAGAGAGAGGCGAAATCATGTGTCGGTCCTGCTTTATACCCCTCCCACCCACGCAACAACGGTCTGCGCATGTGCGCCACTCCATCCAAATGGAATGGCATTTTTGATGTCCCCCATTCAAAGTGTCTCCTGAAAATTGGAGAAACGGGCGCCCGCAATTGAGATTATCAGGAAATCAATTACTTTCAATTACCCATATACATAGGGTAATGAAAGTATAGCATTCGGTCACAAAAAATTCCATTTTTTGCATTTTCTCCACATTTTGGAATATATTGATTTCAAAAAAGTGATCCAGAAAAAATGTCTGTCTGTGTGTGTCTGCGGTCAGTATAACTCCCGAACAAATTGACCAACGATGTTCAAATTTGGTATGAGGGTTAGTGGCGGCCATGGGACCTACCATTATGATTTTCGTCAAAATCGCGCATGCGCATAAGGTAGCTGCCATTGAAAAAATCATGTTTTTCAATGATTGCTGCCGACCAAACGTTATAGTGGTTAGCGTGCTAGCTTCTAGACCAAAAGGTTGCGGGTTCGAGTCCCGCGTTAGGCATGGGTGTTTATAAATGTATGTTGGCTTGTCTAATGACGAATATTTCGGCGCATTAAAGCCCTCGTCTTGCTGATGGCGCCAGATAATCTGAAAACAACCAATCAATGATTGCTAAACATCGGCTCTAACGATTTTGATAGAAATCGGTATGGTAATGCCTTTTAAGGTGTTCTAAACATCCCCACTTCCGAAATTCCTGTAAAAATGTTCTAATGGCGTAAAAAGTTGAAAAATGAATGCCTTCAACACAGATTTCTCTTCCCTTGAGCATACCTCATCAACGATCGTTTTTTTTTTCTTCTCCTCTCAGATGCGCTTATAATAGAGGATAATATAAGGATTATCGAAAAGTATATCGCCAAAATCACATTTAAAAAAAAAAAAAAAAATTTAAAACCCATACAAGAATTATCGCAAAAAAAAGTCACCTAACTGACCATTTCTCCTAAATGAAGGATGAAAATACACAAACGGTAAATGACACCAATCCACGTCAATATTATAGTATAATTGAAAACTGTGCGCACACACCTAGTTATTATGGACAATAAAACATGAATGAAATTCAGATTGGTTGTTGGGACACAGTAAAGTGTGTTCGAATAATTTTCACTTTATATCTTACAGTTGATTGAGCAGTTCTCGAACTTTAATAATGGATTTGCACCAATAAATTGAAATTAATCTAGCTTCGTTGATAAGCTGCTCGGTCTGTCAGCTTATAAAACTTTGAGACATGAACACATTCTTTCACTTTAATTCATTCAAAAACATGTGTGCTCCCAGGAGTGCAAGGAGGTGCACCTGCATTTCTCCCCCCCCCCCCCCTTCTTCCCCTGGCTCTTGAAAATTAATTTTAAAAAAAATGAGGGAAAAGATGTAAATTCAAAGATAAAAAAAAAAAAAAAAAAAAAAAAAACCATATGCGCTTAATACTTTTATGTTACAATGAGCATTTTTTTTTTTTTCCCCTTCCTTTTTTTTTTCCTTTTTCTATTATTTTAGTCTTTTGTTTATTTCCAATGTCGTTTTATTTTTATAGCTACTTGAGTGACGATTTTCTGGCACCTGTTGTCTAAGATTATTAGAGGCTGATGAGTAGAAGTATTTGGTACTTTTATTGTATAATCATTTCCTGTGTAGTTTTCAAATTTCTAGAAAAATGTTTTGTTTTTTAAATCATCTGATATATTATCTTGAAATCTATTTTTGGAATTCAATTAAACATATCCCAATACTGCCTTCGTATTTCAATTCCAATTTTTTTTTTTTTTCATTATTTCCGAAACTTGGAAGAAATTAAATGTTACTCTTCTGTATTTTTGCATCTCATGCTTCTCTATTCTAAACGCTGTCTCTTGAATGCCATGAGACCTAGTTGAATACTAAAAAAATCGTTACACATTTTTTTTTAAATATTTTTTCTCTTTAACAAGGTTGCTCTTTCAAAAATATATGCCATGAATTTTAACTGCCCTCAAAGAGTATAATTTATAATGCTTAATTATTAATTAACATTTCTAAAAAAAATTAATGATTTTGATAAAAATCTAGTCTTGCACCCCCTTGCAAATATTCCTGGGGACACCCATGTTCAAAAATATGTTTTTCATAACAAAAAATCCAAACTTTTCTTAATCGGAAATCGTGGTGAAAATAACACTTTAACGCGAGAAATGCCAGTTACAGTAAGTACTTTTTATAACAACGTGCAAAAAATTAAACTTTCTTTAATCATTTTGAATCAAAGACAATGACGACACTTTTTCGCAAGGAGTGCGAGAAAATAACTTTTTCGCACTAGAGGGAAAGCTTGCACGCCTCGTGCTCAAATATCATATGGCAATGAAATGACATAATTTCAGAAGAAATTCATTGACTCGAGTTATCAACATTAATAAATATGTGTTTTAAAAATAGTTTTGGCACATGATTATAAAAATATTGTACGCAACACGTGGAAAAATACTTTTTCAAACTCAGTAAATTATTTGACTCGTGTCAAATAAGCGCTTTACCTTGTTTGAAAAAGTATAACTTTTTCCACTAGTTACATCGCACGCCTTGTGCTCGAATATTGTTGAGTCTCGGTATCACTGATCTCTACTACAGCTGTTGTAGTAGAGATCAGTGCTCGGTATTGAAATGACATATTTTTAGAAGAAATTCACTGATTGAAGTTGCCAACGTATATGTATTAAAAACATTTATTGCGCGTAATTATAAAATAATTATTTATGCAACTAATTGGGCAAGTAATACTTTTTCAAACGAGGCAAAATGCTTATTTGACGAGTGAGACAGCAGGAGTTTTGAAAGAGTAATTTCCCACATGTTGCGTACAATATTTTTTAAAGTCACGAGCAAAAAAAAAAAATATCTGTAATATAAACTAAAATTGGCAACTCCAGTCAATGAATCTCTTCTAAAAATGCGAGTTGAAATTTGAGGTGTACCACTAGTGCGAGAGGGCTAATTTCTCCCCAATTTCTGATTAAAAATTATTAGTTTAATTTTTTTGCACATTAACAAACTATTATTCAACTATTCTGAAAAGGAAAACATTTTATTTGAAAGACAATGAACATAGTGTCTTCAATAAATTCACATTATTTTTACGTTTACGCTGGTACTTAGGTGAATTAACTTGATTTAACTACAAAATATCTTCATTCTATTGAGAATTGTACAAAGACCATTTAAAACAATTAAAAAGCACTGAGTGCACATGAAGTCTACTTTATAAGCATTTAAATAGAATATTGAATGTTCACATAGGCATCGAATGCGAAATATGATTTGCATTTATTTCAAAGGACATACCTTCACACACAGAGAAAGCAGTTCATCAGCTTACAACTCAATCGTCTGTTTTACATGTAACGTCGCACTCGCACCTTCAAGATTTCCTCATGGTTTCCTTTTCCTTAAAAAAACCACTAGTCTTTTAAGAGGAAGTACTATAGTATAGGCAAATTAGACCCAAATTTGGGCCTAAACGGAAATAATTATTAGAAAGCTGAATTCTTCTGAAATAGGTTCTTTAGGCCCTCCTGAACTTCTCCAGAAAAGTCCCAAAAAATCCTCCTTGGACAACATTCTTCAATTTTGAATTTAAGTCCGCCATCTTGGATTTTATAAAAAACGCAATTAAATAATAAATTAAAACAAGGCAAGCTGAAAAATAGTAATTTTTGTAGTGGTTTGTTTTCTAACACTCTCCATTGTCTAAATGGATTATAGGGGGCTCCCATGTGAAATCTCAAGGTCAATGGAAACAAAATTATCTTAAGTCTGTGTTTTGTGTAATCCATACAAAAAAAAGACACATTTGGTTAGTTTTTTTTTTAAATATATGCTAAAAAATAGTCATGCACTCTTAAAGTACTAAGAAAAATATATATTATTTTTAGTTACAAACAGGCAAGAAAAAAATATCCAAATTGGATGCATCAAGATTGATTTCATGGCTTCTACAGTTTGAATACAAAGAGCGAATCGTTGGTTGGTTGGTTGAAGTTTAACGGCGCAAGGGGCATACTGCCGCGAATCCCTGATCTTTCCTACCGCTAATTAAAGGAACAAATATCTGTAAATACAAGAAATCCTTACTTTTTTTTTAAATAAAGGCATAGCTTAAATCCCCCCATTCAAGTTCTTCGTAAAATTTCTAGTCTACGGTACGATTTGGCGCTTTTTCTGGGAATTGGCTACAATAAAAGAATGACGTAATATGCGTTTTCCCGTTCGTTGCCAAGTCAAAATCATGATCCAATATCCAGGGTTGCCAAAAAATCATTTACCAATAGTCACCAATCCTTCCCCCTAATCACCACGGCAAGTTCAAAATTCAAATCCCGTTTTACCGATGACTTAGAAATTAAGCCCGGAAATGTTTGGGGAGGGAGGCTGTCAATTGGATTAAGAAGTTTAGAATTTTTAAAAAATATTCGCGTTTCCTTTTAGCTTAAAGAAAGCTATGTATTTCTTTATTATTGAAACCAGGCAAGTGTGCAAATCTAAACCAGATGCACTAAGATTGCTTGTGTGAAAAATACAATACTTGCTTAATATTTTTAGCACGGAGCCTCGGTAAAAAAAAAAATAATAATAATAATAATCATGTATTCTATAAGTATAACAAAAAAGTATTAATTTTCTATAACTAAAATCAGCCAAGAAAACAGATTTAAATCAGATGCACATAGATTCATTTACTACTTCTTTATAGTTTGAAAAACCTAAAACAAAACTGAGAGTATGTATTTTCAAGTGCGAAACCTTTCCGGCAGGTGGACTGTCGAAAAACGCCCTTGAAGTGCAAAACACTCTTTATCGCTTTGTTGGCGACGTTCCATGATAATTTTGAAAATGTCGAGTCAAAATTCTCGCCAAGTAGTTTTTGAAGTCAAAAAATGATTTTTTTTGGCGCAGTTCGGCGCAATCTTAACCAAAGAGGTTTCTGGCGCAGTTTGGAGCAGGGTAGTCAGTTTGGCGCACTTCGAGCAGCTCTTACATCCCTGAGTACATTTAGAAACTACTTTGTAGAAAATCTCCTTGAAATGTGGCGAGTAAATGATCACTTAATAAAATGACGTAAATTAAAAACTCGAAAATAGCGTCTAAATTATTTTACTTTAAATCTCTACACCAATGCATGTGTAGTGGCTCCACCTCGTTTTGTCTGTTTTCATTTATTAAATGAAAACAATTTATGTCATTTCATTAAGTGATCGTTTTCGTACAAGTTTCAAGGTTTGATACAAAGTAGTTTCACTGTGCTAGACGATTATAGTCCGAGAGGCGACTGCAATTTTTGGACCTCATCGAACATCATTCTGAATTTTTCATAGTGATTGGAGAAAAGTGAGTAGATCCACTGGTCTGCCGAGGCAAAAAATGGCCGAAACTGATCGAAATTCGCCTTGGAATGAGTTGAACTAAAATTCGAATATGTCATAACTTGCCAAAAAGAGAACAAGCTTTTTCGTCTGGCAACCCTGCATCTTGATTTTCAATGAACGCAATGATGGATGGCATCGAAAATATGTATCTTTTAAAAGTAAGCCAAATTGATATTTCGGCATACATTTCATCTTTAAAATTCCATATCTGTCTATCTAACACTTCAAAAGCAAATGGCGGAAGAACACTAAAAAACAGGTTTCTCATTTCCCTTCCTTCGATGCCCATTAAAAGAAAGTATATATTGCTTTAAATTAAAGATACACTCATTTAAAAAACGTCTCTCACTACAAAACAAAGGTAAAAGCAGCTCAAAACGGCTTTGTCCTATGGTTAGTTTTGGGACTATATGTAACAGCAATTTCACAAATTAATACCCTTCTTAACCGCCCCATGTTTCAACAGGCTGATATTTTTTAAAGTACAAATAGCAAAATACTAGAGAACAAAATTTAAAAAAACTTTTTTAAAAAAAAGGAATACTTATGGTTGTTATGATACTGCACATATTTTTTTATGTCAGGCATTCCACAAACCTTTCAGAGCATTCTACAGACAACTTTGTACTAGCATTTAGAAATCTTAATGCACATCGATGCGGAAGACATGAAGGTGGGCATTGGCAAGGATCTCCAGCAAGGGAATTTGCTGGATCATCAAATCCATCACTGTAACGATTTCCCTCAAATCACGTACTTTTGGATTAAAAGCATTGGAAACTATTATATGGAGCGTACTGAGGCATAAAATCAGTGATTTTCTACCGGCAATAATAATTTCAATAATTAAAAGTTTTATAAATTTTAACAATTTCATTGTTTAAATAATTAGTTTCATTAAATCACTTTTTCTCTCTCTCTACAACATTTATACCTCCTTTGAGTGAACTTGGTTTCAATAAACCATTACTGCAAAAACAGAGATATCTAAATTTCAAAATAAAGTATGTCTAGGTATATAACTACCTATGTAGCACAGTGGTATTGGCAAACGCAGGGCTTCTGGAAGACCATTTTTTGCAGACACTGACTGGCCCAGCCGGTTATGTGCCTTGTGTCTGTTAATGCAGCACTATTGGCGAAATTAAGCTGCGTGTAATTGCATTTAGTTGATAAAAGATTTCTTTCAAGATTCCTCTTAGTGATATACAATATCAAAATTTTAGAAATAGTAGTTTTGCGGTAAATTTGTGAGAAAAAATAACATGCATTCTTATCCACTTTAAGCAGGAGTTCCGTTAGGTCGGTTAAAGAAGAAGGTCCTTTTTCTTTAGTAGACAATTACTTACACTTTTATTAGAATTGGATCCTCCCTCCTATTACATAATAAATTTGTTTCGACTATTTAAAAAAATAATATAGATTAGTTTTATTAACACACAACTTTACAGAATTTCAAGGCAAACAAAATCATAAAACGAAACAAATGCTATGAACACTTAAAGACACTTCTACAAAAAAAGTTTTCAGACAAGCAACAACAAAAAAGCAAACCCTCTTTACTTCCCTCCTGATTTTACTGACCTTTGGTTCAACAGAGAAAACATATCTTTGGAATTACAAAAAAGAGTAAAGTCGGCTTTTGAAAACACAAAAGCAGCTGCAACAAATATTATGCTTAAAAAAGTTCATTAGACAACATTTTATTAATTCCAAAAGTCTTTCTTTTCCTAATAAGTTTAAAATTCCTCCGCCCTTTCATTCGAAGTACATGGTGCTGCAAATGAGTTAGATGTATCATTTTACATGGAAATGAGCACAAATAGAGCATTCAGAGCAATTCTTGAAAAAACTGTCAATATAGAAATAATCATGCCTTTCATCACGATGTTTGTGAGAAGAGCGCATCCATTTATTATGCTTGTAAGTCAAATATACATTTAAACTCTGTGGTTTAAAAGAGTTTAAGAAACATTTAAATTGGTTCATGCTGAAGAGTAAAAAAATAATCAAGATAATGGGACACTCATTCTACAATGCATGCAAAGGAAATGGGTATTTGGGGATCAGAAAGCTATAGGTTGGTTGTTTTCAGATTATATGGCGCTGTCAGCAACATGAGGGCTACAATGCGCCGAAACATTCGTCATTAGACAAGTCAATATACATTTACAAACATCCATGCCTAACACGGGACTCGAACCTGCAACCTCGCGGTCTAGAAACTAGCACGCTAACCACTAAACCGTTTGGTCGACCAGAAAGCTATAGGAAGACCCTTTATAAAACCAGAAATAACTCACACTTTTTGATTTGTGACTCTTAGAACACTGCTTCTAAATCTGTTCTAAAAGCTTAATTAGAAGGTAAAATGCCAGTGAAAAAAGCTAAATTAGCTTGAATAAAAAAAAAAACTTCAACCTTAATGTTCCCATTGTGTTTCAAGAATTGTGTGTTGACATAAACATGTGAGCGACTGCAGAGGGAGAACTCAGCCATGACTAAAAAGTACCTGCAAAGTCATATATGTCACATTTTTAGGAAATTTCATGAATAAATTTAGTTTTTTTAAACTGCATGTCCATAGGTTTAAATAACTCTTTTTTTCTGAGAAATATTTATTAATGACCAGAAAAAGTTCCACTCTTTCTTCATTTTAAGAGAACACTTGCTTTACTTTTTCTGAAATCAACTTATTGGTGACCCTTTCAGCATGAACATTTGTTTCAAAAACAATTATACCAAATTGTGGTCGAAAACTTATTTGTTATGACGCTCTTATAAGATCACAAATTCCTGCATTTGAATCTGGAAATTAAAAATCACATTTTAAGAGTTGTAACAGAACACTCTGCTTGTGTTTGATCAAAGCCTCCCAAGAAAAATTAAATTGCATGTTTATTTATGCCAGAACATTTTAAACACAGTGCTTGCAAGATGATATAAAGCCGAGTATGAAAATGCAAAATAATGTCATGGAGCATTTTCAGATTTTTTTGTTTAATCTTTTCTGGATTCCCTTCTAGACACAAATGCAAGCAAATTGGACCCAGAAAATCCCACAGCAAAAGCCCTCCAATGAAGAGAAAAATCTATTGCTAAAGTACGTTGTAAATGGTTCATGTGATTGACAGTGATATCTTTTTAAAAATCGCTTAAATTAAATCATTGAACGGTTGAGCATGTCATGTAACATAACATGGGACAGGTTGTATCCAGTGCTCTTGAAACAATCCATTAAGTAATACTACTAATACTATGTTACACACACAGCAATATTTGTGTGAAAGAAAAAGGAATAAAGTGGCTGAAAACAACTATACAAATTAAGTTGAGTGTGAGAAGGATGCTTTTTAAAAGGATCACTTTTCGCAATTGTCAGGAGAAACCATGATCCTCCACTTTTCTTGCTTCTGTAGTAGCAAGGGGCGAAGTGTGTATGCATTCTGTCGTCTTCAGTAGCATGCTGCTGGTCTCGAAAGCCAGGGACAGGCTACTCAATTTGCAGCCAAGTTCATCCAGCAAGAAACTCACATTGTTTGGCATGGATGAGCCGGTGCTTGCTGGCATGGAAAAGTTGATCCCTTCATAAGGCAGTAGGGTGGATGTTTGTGAATTTTGTGTCACAAAAATAGATTTTGAGGCATTCTGTGGAACTAAGCGAGATATTTGCATAGTTTGTGGCACATAGCAAGATGCAACAGCATTCTGCAGAACAGATGAGAGCAAGTTGCCGGAAGGAGTGCTGGCAACTGAACCAGCTTGAACTAGAAGAGATGTGCTGGCAGAGGATGGCACAGAAGAGGTGCTCAATGAACAATGAACATTCTGAGACACGGATGTCAATAAACTGAATCCCGCTATTTCTGACAGGTGCGTCCAAGATTTCACCGAAGAGGCTTCCCGACTTCCACAAGCGCACTTGTCCATTGGTGGACACCGTTGCCAGAGGTGACCCCTTTGACTGTCTGTAGCAAAGTCAGCCAATGCCCCCTGGTGGATGGATGAACACAAGTGTGCTACACCAAGTACAAAGGACTCCAGAGAGCACAGGACTTGTGCTGGGGTGCAGCTAGTCTCACGGCAAATGGAATCCAGATTGACATGCACCTGAAACAAAATTCCCTCTAAATACAGGGTTCCCACTGAAATCATAAAATAAAAATCAAAGGATATTTAAATAATATTTTTTGAGGAAATTTTTATATCTTAAATGTGTGAGTTTACAACTGCTTTACTCACAGCAATAATATCAAAATCTTTCATGCACAGTTTGCCTTATTAACAGACGACGGTCTTTGATTTTTTTGGCTCGCCAAACGTAAGCACTAATCTCACAGAGTAGTGTGCAACTAAAATTATTCAATTTCTACTCCACCAAACAGCAAACCAAATGATGTGCAAGTTGATGCATGCATAATACAAATACGTTGGTGCTGCGGTGACAAAAATTAAGGACTTCTAAGCATTTTCAAGTACTTTTAAGGCCTGGAAAACAAAATATTAAGAGCTTTTAATGACTGTGGGAACTCTCTTGTAAACTGAACTCCTACATGCAAATGAATAACGCTGAAACCATTCACACTTGCAAATTACCTGATATTTCTCAAAAAGAAAGCTTTTCTGAACATTCGTTTTGAAAGAAGTTCTAGAAGAAGAGGTAGGAATTTCTCATAGCTTTAATTTAAAGCAGCTTCTAAAAAATTGTAATTTAAAATAGTATTTTGTATTAGAAATCTTGAAAAACAGTCAAGTTTGGTTGTAAAATTTTATTGACTAAAACAACTTGATATATCAAACAAGAGATACATGCTGTTGTAAAGTTGATACATTACAACACCGAATTTTATTGTCTCAAATGAATAGAGGGATCTACTGTTTTACCAGCAAAATTATCCTGTAGGGCATTTGAGGGTCGCAGTTTCTTAGACCTTCTACTCCCCCGAAACAGTGAAGGTTTAAAAGTAGAGTTCTTCGTTGGATAAGGGTTTGAATTAGTTCAACCCTTTAAGGGTTTTTAGCCTGTGATCGAAGGACACAAAGTTTCTTGTAAAGAGTTTTTTCAAGTATAATCATTAGAAGCTGGATCGTAAGAAAGGTGGAAGTCTCCACGTCTGAGCTCCCGAAATGACAAAAGAAACGTTGTGTCATTTTGTCTTTTATGCGAATTCTCTCTCTCTCTACCCCGAAAACACTTAAGAGTTAATAAGTTTAAGAATTAATAATGTATGCATTTGTAAGAATTAATATGTGTCAGTGTGTAATTAGTAGTAATTATGCAAAGATACTAATAAATAAAATGCTTAGCTCATTAATTGTGTTAATTGTCTCTGGTCCTTTTCTGGAAATTCCTCATGTTTAAATTGTAAAGAACCTCCTAATATCGAGGGCAGGTCCACTATATATAAACACTCTTAAATTAATAAATTAACTCTTAGAGCACATGCATTTAAGGAAATTCTTGATTACTATTGCACTATTAATTCTTTTCTCAAAACAATACCTGAAAAACTAATGTTAAAGCAGATTCAAAACCATTTTAACAATAAAAAAGGCTTTTTTAAGGAGAAACAATTCAGCAAAGATATTTCAACAGTTTGCTTCCTAATTTTACAGTAATACTTAAAAGAATTTTGTGTTTTGCAGTAAAGAATGAAGAAAATTCATCAAACTGTATTTGCTTTAGAACTGGCTAAATCTTAAATCTGTACCAGAAGAATAGAAAGTATTAAAAAAATGATTTTGGTGATTTTCAAAGTAATTTTATACAATATTCCCTCATTCAATATTAAAAGATATGTTGACTTATTTCATCTACATACTTGGAGCAACACAGTAGAAAAGTTATAGTAGGAGCTGAATGGTAAACCAGCCTGACTTCCGTCAAAATTCTGTCGCTTGGAGGTAGTTCTGATATTTGTTCAGTAAATGATAAAAAATTGCATAAACTTTGCCAATAGAATTTCATCATAAAGTGTGGTTTCGAAAGAAATGGTATTTAGATATGAAACACAACACTAAGTCAGAACACTTTTTCAGACGTCATCAGATTCAAAACATTTTGGTGAAATAAATATAACAGAATCACATTAAAAAGAAAATCAAGTGAATGTCTTTTTGCAAAATCCAATTTTGAATATTTATGTCATCTTTTCTCTATTCAAAATTTTGCATTGTCATCAAAGATGTATTAAAACTGAGAGAGATTTTAAATATTGTTGGCATTTGTTACTTGAGTTGAGGGAACACTTGTTGTGTATCAATCTGACATCACTCGATTTTACATCTAGATAGCGCACTTCAATACAGGAAAATGCAGGTCGATCAACGGGAATAGAGATGTCTCTTTGCCATTCATTGGATTTCAAATTTAGTTTGCAATAATTTTTAATAAGAAATATTTTTAATAAATAATATTTATTAATTTTTAATAAATATTCATCAACACTATTTAGAAAAAGACATATTAATACATAATTTATTGCATATATTTTGTAATATACATTTCATTTATAAGTGTTTATTCAAAAATTTGACTTTTCTAAAAAAGTGCTTATTTATCAACAATATTTTGGAAAAAGTATATTAATAGGCAATTTATTACATACAGTTTGTTATGTATATTTCATACAAGTGAAAACAGCCAAAATTTAAAAAAAATAGGAAAATATATATGCAGTATTATTTTGAACTATAAAAATAGCTGAATAAGAATGTATGTGTGTACAAAACAAAGGTGCTGCCATAAATTTTTCTGGGGGAGGGGGAGAATAGAATTTAATCTGATTGATAAAGCTCTATAAAATCCACTAAATTTTTGCAGGAAAAAAGCGGAAATCCACGTGAAACACATAAGATTTTCACCACTGCATTTATAACTGGTTCTCCCCCCTCCCCCAAAAGTAGGTTTCAAGATATCTTTATAATTAGTAGTAGTTCCTTAAAGAAAACAAAAAAAATTCTAAATGATAAATAGGCAATGATTATCTGAACTCAAGAAATCATGCAAGCAATACACCTTATGCCCAATACAATCAACTTTGATTCTTTGATTTGACATATGCTGTTGCTAAATCCTTCTACATAGGGGCGTACTGGGACATAAAATACCGAAGTGATTTTAGATTTATACCAGTTAGAATAGAATCCAGATTAGATTGTAAATAATCAATTAAAAAATCCAATAATCAATTAAATAATTAATTTTAATAATTAAGTAAAGTTGTTTTAATAATTAATAAATATTATTATTTAAATATTTATTTTTAATAACTAATTAATATTAATAATTTAATAATTAGTTTAATTAAATCTAACTTTTTGTCTCAAATATTCATACATATTCCGAGAGAACTTGGTTTCCATAAACTATGGACAGATTGTTGCAAGAACTGAAATAATTTCTTGTTAAAAAATTGGAAAAATGTCCACGTACATAACTAGTAATATAAAGTGGGCTTTTGTACCTTCTTTGTAAGGAGTGTCGCTGCAGTGATCTCACTGCATCCCCCTCCAAAGCAGACGCGTGGACGAATGAGGAGGTGGAAGAGGGCGGACAGGGACTGACGACACACCACCTGCAACACACACAATTAAATGGAAGTTTTGAATCCTTTATATGCATTTCTACTCATTAACACAGAGCTGCAAGTACTTGATGTTTGCATCTAATTTTAAATATCAAAAGCATTTCTCTCAGCTAAATATGCGACAAAAGATGTTTCAAAATTTATTTACTAAAAATGAATGTCATACTAACATCCAAATATCTTTTATTTATTCTGATTAAAACAATTTTATTATTTATTTATTAAAAAAATTTTGGCAACAGAAAAGAGTTTCTTCAATGATTGGTTCACTACTATTTCAGCATCACTGGATAACGGCAAGTTGGTTTGTTAGCATTCCGTAAAAGCGACCTTTTAATGATAGTGACACCACAAAAATTTGATAGAATGCCCGACATTAGTGACAGTCGCCAAAATATGATAGAATGAATTGTTATCGACATCAATCTATCTGCCAGCACGATCGGATGACGGCAGGGGGTAATTAGGCCTCCGCAGATTTGCCCGCCATCAACAAACATACCCACAAAATTGAAGTTAATATAAGGGATTTAAAAACAGACTGACTTGATGAACAGTTACACAATAAATAGCATTAATCACTGGCATTAATCAGTGTTTTTCAGTCTGCAAACTCATTTTAACCCATTCAAACAAAGTTAAAGCCAATTTTTAAGTGCAATTTTAACTTATTGAAATCGAGTTTTCATAGTGTTTGACCAATATCAGTAGAAGAATACATAAGTTTTTCTTATAATCCTAATAAACGTATATTACACATAAGAAGAAGTCCTATCAAGGATCATTCCCTATGTTACAATCTTCTTGGATTTAGAAGCTATTTTGGATAAAATCTTGACATTTGGTACGAAAATGATCACTTAAGGTATACGAACACCTTTCAAAAGTCATTTTCGGTCAAATTTTCCATTTTTCAAATTGTGGTTTATTTCAAAGTAGAAATCATTAGCTTTCCAATGGTGTCTAAATTAAGTCTCTATCATTTTTAGAAGAAAAGTTATTGGTATTTAAAAAATACATGAAAGACGATTTCGAAACCGGAAGTGGCTGTCAATGGCACCGGAAGTTCATTTTTAATCCCTTATAATTTTTATTTTGAGCCTTTTAAAAAATACTTTTAAACTGCAATTGATTGTTTTAATATTTCACTTTAATATTTCGAGCATGAAGAATCTGGCAACATCTTATGTTGCTTACAATCTGGCAACAACTTTATGTTCTCTGAATATTTCTACATGCTGTTTTGATTTTGTTTCCCTGATTTCATAACTTTTTAGCTATTAATTTTAAGATTTCTGTCTGTGAGGATAAATTTGTTTAAATTCCAATTTATTATACTATTAATTTTTGTTATAAAAATGGGAAAATCGCTAGTTACAAAGAAAAAACGTCGTTTTCAAGGCAATAGATACATGAAACGTGTTTCACAAAACGTAGTACATAATAACTCTGTTTGTCCTTCTGTAACTGAAGCTAAAGAGACGGGAGAGACCATTGAAAGAGAAACCCCAGTTTCAGGAAATAGGATTTTCAATATCGAAACTCTGGCAAGCTTGTTTTCAGAGCTATTGTGCCCAAGCTGTTCAAATGCAGGATTGCACTTGTATGAGAAAACTAAGTATGGCCTCTGCTCACATTTTGCCTTGACATGCAGTTGTTGTGATTTTGTAAAGAATTTTGTGTCGACAAATAAATCTGGACAGGCACCTGAAATAAATACCAGGTTGGTGTACGGAATGCGCCAACTGGGCAAAGGTTATTCTGCTGCGAATAAACTGTGCGCCACATTGAATTTGCCTTCACCTCCATGTAAGAATGCATACAACTCGCACAAAAAAAGGATACTTGGTGCAGTCACTGAAGTTGCCCAAGAATCCATGAACAAAGCAGCAGCTGAGCTAAATGGCGGAGCAGATCCTGCCGAGTGTGGTGTATCTGTTGACGGGTCATGGCAGCGTCGAGGATATACTTCTTTGAATGGTTGTGTCACAGCTATTTCTGTCAACACAGGGAAAGTGCTCGACATTGAGGTTATGTCTTCATTTTGCACTACTTGCAAACGCCTCTACAAAATGAAGAAAGACAATATCTATCAGTCGACGAAAGCAGACCACATATGTCAGTGCAACCACAAGGGGTCAGCTAAAACAATGGAAGCAGTTGGGGCAAGGAGAATCTTCAACCGATCCATTCGCAAAGGTCTGAAGTATACTACATACTATGGTGATGGAGATTCCAATGGCTACGATGTTGTGAAGGACACATACGGGAAGGATAGTGTGGAGGAGCTTGAGTATATCGGGCACATCCAAAAAAGAGTTGGCGGGCGTCTTCGAAAGCTGAAGAAGAAAGTGAAAGGTCTCTCTGGCAGAGGAAAACTAACAGACACCTTCATCGATCGTCTGCAAAATTATTATGGATTAGCCATACGAAGTAATGTGGGTGATTTGCCAAAGATGCAGCAAACTGTCATTGCTGTGCTTTTCCACTGCGCATCATCTGAAGAAAAGCTGATGCATCGACAATGTCCAACAGGAAAAGATAGTTGGTGCTACTACCAACGAGCAGTTGCAAACAACTCCCAACCAAGTACAAAGGACTTCCAGATACAGTTCTGAAAGAGGTAAAGCCAGTATATATGCAGTTGTGTTCAAGGGAACTGTTGAGCAAGTGCTTGCATGGGAAAACCCAGAATGCCAATGAATGTTTCAATGGCAACATTTGGCAAAGAGTGCCGAAAACCGTTTTCGTTGGACTACAAGCTTTGCGCTTAGGGGCTTATGATGCGGTAATTCAATTCAATGATGGGTATGAGGGTTGTTTACATGTATTTTCAAAACTCAATATTGAAAATAATGAGAACTTTACTGTGAAAGAGTACTTACGCCTGGACGAGACGAGAAAGAAAGAGTCTGTGCGACATTCTACCCCTGTAGCGCAGAAGCAAAGGAAAGTCTTGAGGGCAATACGCAAAAAAAAATTTCTGTAATTGAAACACAAGAAGGTCCCGCATATGAAGCTGGGAATTATTAAAACTATAAATAGTCTATAACTATATATAGAATGTCGCAGGGTGAAATATTTTTCTATAATTTTAAAAAGATTTTTGCAATATTTATATAAAATATTACATGTTTATAAATTTTAATTTAAACAACAAAAAAAAATATTATTTCTTTACCCAATGTATATATATAATTTATGTATGACAAATTAGTTATCAATTTCAAGTAGAAAAGGTGTTAATTTGATCCAAAACATGTAATTCAAATTTTTTTCAAATTTTTTTTTTTTCACGTTCTTTTGTATAAAATAGAATATTTTCAAAAGTTTTCATTTAAATTGCAAAAAAATTATTTGCAATTGTTCCCAAGATGCAGCTCAAGGAAAGAAACCAGAATTGTGCAATAAAAATATATGCATAAAAATTAAAGTGAAAAATAAACTTTCATTTGGCTTTTTCTCGGAAAAGGTTTTTTTTATATTTTACATCACGCATATTACAATAGTTTCCAAAGTTCTAGTTCAAATTGAAAAAAATTTTCCATTTATGTCATTGAAGTATGTATGATGGCTGGGAACTAGGATGACACTAAAAAAATAATAACAAAATGATTTATGCCTTTATAAAAACTTAAACATGTGCTGCTTTAGGGCATTTGTTTAAGCGTTGATTTCAAAAGTTTATAAAATCCTCAAATATTAATGTATTGATAAGTTTCTAGTATACAGCCTTCTTTGTTCATTACTCTTTCTAATTCAGTTTAAAAAATTGAAAAATATTGAATAGGTGTCATTTTATTTCAATATGCGGAACAGTGTATTTTATGACTTTTTCAGCAGTTTATTGTATTTTAAACTAATAAAAAATATTTTATTTTACAAATTTTATCATTAAACACTTTTTTTATTTATAGTTGATAAAAATATACCAATAAATTAAATTTTTAATAGAATTTAAAAAAAAATCTATCGAAGGTGTTCGTATACCTTAATGAAATGATATAAATTGTTTTCATTTAATGTCTATCTATTAGAAATGAAAATAGCAAATGACAAAACCAGGTGGAGCAACTGCATATGTATTGACATAAGCATTTCAAATATAAAATAAAAAGTATTAGATGCTATTTTCTATTTTTGTATGCATGTCACTTCATTTCATTAAGAGATCTTTTTTGTACCGAATTTCAAGGTTTTATACATTTTTAAATGCACTGTGTTAGAAGATTGTAACATAAGGAACGATCCTTACTCGAACTTCCTCTCAAATAAGCAGAGCTCTCTTAATGGATAGCAACTTTACCTACACACAATTTAAATAACGTATAAAAAGGGTGGCAATGATCTTTAGTAAATAAGGTTTAACTACCTCTCTTGCTGAAATTATTGGTCTTTAGATGCATAAAACTAAAACAAACACAGCGAATAAATGAAAAAACAGATAACCAAGTAAAGCTCATGAATGAAACCACTGAAAATGTGGATGTATTTACATATCTAGGAGCAAAGTTAAGAACTAATGGTGTATGATGTAACAGATGATGATATTATAAGCGCCAAAGCCCGCAACTTCTTCAAATGCTTATATAAAATAAGGAAAACACCAAAAATAGCTTTAATGGTTAAACTTTGTCTATAGAAATCAATAAGGTCAGTTCTCCAATATGGATCTGAGACATGGAAACTTACAGACAAAGAGACGTCTTAGAATAATTATGAAAATCATTTAGCCAAAAACAAATGAAATGTTCTTACAGAAAACAAGCCCAATAGATGAGGAAGATAATCTTGAGATCCTCACTTGGGCACCAGACGGTGATGAATAAATTACCTCGAGTTCAGCGAGTGCCTCATGGTTGTGGTGTGTGAGCAGAAGTGAGTAAAGTAACGGAGCGTCTTGGTTGTTCAACACCAGAAAGCAGTTCCTTCCAATATACTCTACACTCAGCCGAGATAGTGTTCCGTACGACACGTCACGTAATGCCTCATTCACACCTGTTTGCAAAACACACTTATTAAAAGCCTCACTTTAGTTGCAGATAAAATATAGATTAAAATTTTAAGAAAATACTTTTAAATTAAAGAAATTCTCTTATTTAACTTTCTGCATTCTCTGTGAGATTTTTTTTATTGTGACAGTCATCTGGTAAACTAGCTGTTAAACATTTCAGACACAAATAAAATATGGCAAAAATTGTGCTTCAAAATAAGTTTCAATAGGTAAAACATACGATATTTACTTTTAACTAAAAATACACACAAACTATTTAAAAAATTTACATACTAAATAAAGAAAGCCTCCTCTAAACTTAATTCCTATTATATAATGGATTCGAAGGATACAATACAATGTATACAAAACAAAGCAATGATGAAGTATTTAGAAACAGAAGCAAAATATTTTATTAACACATTGCGTCAATGCTTTTGCGGTGCGTCAATGCCGACTTTTGCTTTTTAAATTTCCATTTCTACTAGATAGACATTAAATGAAAACAATTTAAGTCATTTCGTTAAGTGATTGTTTTCGTACCTCAAATGTCAAGGTTTTACACAAAGTAGTCTCTAAATTAACTGGGAATGATCCTTAAAGCTTCTTTCATGAAGCCAATGTTGAACTTACCCAAGATAAGCTGAACACGTTTTGCACTCTCCCCTCCCAGCCTGTCCAGAACAACTACTCTTGCATTGTGCAATTGCTTCTTGAGTCGAGGGTGAAGCACTTTTTGGCAGAGGAACATTTGCACTCCCTCCTCGATTGCTTTCTCGACCGCACTTTCTAAATGATGCAGGGATGCCTCGGCCACTGCATGCTTGGATGTTGTCATAAGCGCGTCGGCCGGCCAGTCCATTTCGCCCGCAAGAGAACATGCAACGAGGCATGCCCGGAAGGGACCCCCTTGCAACCTGATGGAAACACATTAATAACACGTTTGTTTAAAAGCATTAGTCGAGTAGGATATGGAAAATGAAACATAGGTCTATTTTAATATTAGTTAATGCAATAATCAACAAAGGGGAAAAGCACACAGCAGGCATTTTATCTTTCGAAACTGGGGTGGCTCAGACTGTGCAAGCTCAATTTGGGCTCAAACTGGTTGCAAGAATTGCGTTAAATATGGATTACTCACTTGTCTTATCTGCCATGATTTTTTTTATCATAAAAATGTTTGTAGTTAAAAGTTCCTATTGGTAATGTTTATAATTATTTTGCGGCTCTTTAAAAATTTTGCAATTCTGATTATTATTGAATGTTTGGCTCTTAATGCAGAAAAGTCTGCTAACTTCTGCCCTAATCTAAACTTTTGTCCTGTTATATACTTACATGGGTCGAATCATCTCCTCGTCCCCTTCTCCAAGCGGCACCACCACTCCATTCACAATCCTCGAGTGACTCGGAGCAAGTCCTGCGATACTCGTCACTCCCACCACTCCACTCGGAACAGACTCCAGGAATGTCCGCAGCAGCAGAGAGCAAACAACATCTAGGTCCTCTCGAGACAGAGAACACGATGGCTTTGAGGACAGCAGGGTCTCGACGACGCATCTCAGAGGACGCACCTCCCTAAAGTCCACCTCAAAGGAAACCTGTCAAGAAGAATCAAAACAAGCGTTTGCATGTGCCACTGCATAAGACACTTGGTAGTATGACTTATCAGAAGGTTGGTTTGTTGTTATGGTTAAATCATAGGATGGCTCTTGATAACAAAACAATTAAACTCTTAACCTTGTTATATTACATTACTTTTCTAAACTAAATAACATTAATGCACAACAAGTACTGAGGACTTCTTAGAGGGATCAGTTATATGGCAGCATATCTGATGCAAATGAAGTTTAGTAGCAGAATGTGAAACACAGATGTTTCTTCACTCAGAATCAAAATTGGAATGAGTAATAGGCTGTATTCTATTGGGGGATTCTATACCAAGTGAGGTACAGATCTTTTGCAACAGGATGGGAAAAATCACAAATTGGGTGGTATGTATGATCTAGAATGAAGTGTCTTCTGAGAAGAGAAACTCACGAAAACACCATATGTTGTTGATTGAGATTTTCCATTGCCTTTGTGTGAATGCACCAAAATATGTCCGCCACACATTCTTGTCAAAAACATATTTATTTCCCTTCTAGATAACACATATGCAAAACTATTCAACCTAACATAAGAAAAAAGTATTTTAAAAATCTCCATTTCCACACTATCAAAAATAATTATTTCACAAATAACAAAATGAGGAAATGAATTTAAGTCTTATATTAGAGTGGCAATCTCACGTTTTTTTGCAGTTCAAACAGAACTTGGTGCATGCCCTCCTTCAGTCCCATTTTGCATCGACAAATGCATTTTAATTAAATTTTACTTCACAAGATCGTAGTTGACAGCTTTGACGCCATCTTTAACAATAATTAACTCAATAGATTAATATTGTCAATTACTAGTTTTATATAGGTTTTTTTTTTTTTTTTTCAATCACATTCCTGCAAAGTAGGATTGTTTGAAATAGATGTTTCAGTCTTTTAATAATGCTTGACTTTTGAGTTTGTATGCTTTTAGTTTGTTTCCATTAGAATATTATTAGTTTTTTTTTTTTTAAATTTGTACTTTAAAAATATCCATTGTAGTGAAAAAAATAAAGAAAGAAATCAAGGCAGAAAATGCATCCCCAAACTTCTACATATTCGACGTAAAAATGCCTTCGGAACCAGGAGTTGCCCTTTTTCGGAAAACATGTTCACTTTTCACTTCTTGAATGAACTCCAACACAAGAAAAAAAGAGAACTTAGAAAACTGAAGTTGTTCTAAGTTCATTTGTGTGATAGGGCAAAATCAAAGTAACGCATGACAAATAAGTTGTATTTAAAACTTTGTACTGCTCATTTATTATCAGTTGCTTTGGTATTTGACATCACAAATAATTAATTCAGGAAATTAACATATATGTAATGTTCTCACATCTTAGTGGAAATTAATGCAATGTCAGGAAACAGTCTTTTTTGTGGCAGTCAAACACATTTATTGAGTCAATAATTTGGGAGAGAGAGAAATTTTTTGTGGACAACGAAAAGAGATAGAATGAATGTCGAAGAGAGCACTCTAAACTATCATTGCATTAAACAGTGAGAATCATGGGACACTCTTACCCTGACACAAAAAGTTGCACACAAATAGTTATTGAAGGAATGCTTCGAAATGAGGAAATAAACTAATGTCGATTCCAAGAGAGATTACATATATTTTAATTAAAATGCCAATTGCTTAACAAACCTCTTTCTCGAGGATGAAGAGAAAATCCCGAGAAAAGTAGTCGTAAAGCAAGCCCACCAGCGGAAGGGATTGAGTGGTTGGTGGATGGCAAGCGAGCTGAAGAGCGAGCACAGCACAACAGAGTCCACCGTCTTCGAAAGAGGAGAGATGTGTCCTTGCTGCCTTCAAGATGATCCTTACGAAGGGACTCTTTGCATTGAGAAGTGGAAGGAGTCTCTTGGAGGAAGAGGAAATGATCGAGGACAGGAGCTTGGAGCGTCCTCGGGGGCCAAGACAGGAACGAAGAAGGGGGGAAAGAGAGACGTCTCCCCACCTACAAATGACAAGATCAGTGTTTATATGCCAGGGTTGTAAAAAAACCTGTATTTTTTATGTTTAAACCAGGGTTTTTTAAAGCGGAGTGTTTTTTTGTTTTTTTTTAAATCCTATTCTAATTACATGTAAGCATATTTATAAATAAATTTTGACATTAATTAGAATAAATAATTTTCAAATAGTAACAATAAATATTGCTTTTTAAAATAATTTAAACTTAATAAATAAACAATTGTTGCTACTTATGTATGTGGTATGTATGTGGTTCATAAGAGATAAATCTATGATAATAAAACAATCACACACAATGTGTGTGTGTCTGTGGATCTATAGAAACCTACTTATAATTGGAGTAGAGCTCTGAAATTTTGCACATACAAAGTTTTGGCCTTCTAATTGTACATATGCCAAACAGAATGTACAATGTTTAATTAGTTCTTTTTTCAATCATTTTTTTTTTACAAAGTGACTTTAAACAGAGATACAGCCCCAAAATTATCAACATAAGTAGTTTTAGCCATCTATTTGTAGTTTTGAAAAACATAATTTTATATTTTTGTTTAGTTCTTTTTAATTTTTAATTAATTAAGAAATAGTTTATAAAACAATTTCTACTAGGGCTACAGCTCTGAAATTTTCAGCATAAGTAGTTTTGGCCCTCTAATTGAACCTATGAAAAACAGAATTTAAAATTTTTGTTTAGTTCTTTTTTAATTATTTTTTTTAATTAATTAATAAATATTTCTCAAAACGATTTCTATTAAGGCTACGGCTCCGAAATTTACAACATAAGTAGTTAAGGCCTTTAAATGGACTTTTGAAAAACAGAATTTTAAATCTTTATTTAGTTCTTTTTAAATTAATTAATATATATTTTATAAAACGATTTCTAATAGGGCTACAACTCTGAAATTTTCAGCACATGTAGTTATGGCCTTCTTATTGGACTTTTGACAAAAAGAATGTTAAAATTTCAATTTGTTTTTAATTATTTTTTTTAATTAATATTTTCACAAAAAGCAACTTTTAATAGAGCTAGAGCTCTGAAAATTTCAACATGAGTAGTTTTAGCCTTTTAATTTAAGTTTTCACAAACACGTGTAAAAATATTCTTAAAGGAGTGTTGCATTATTGTATTAACGGGGAATTTTTATTTCTCTCGACAGGGGAGAGGCTACTAATATTAAGGGTTTATGCAGAAATTAGTTTTTAGGGAGTGAAGCGAGCTTATGCAGCAACCTTAAGCAACCTTTAAGCGAGCCTATGCTTGCATAGAAACCTTTCAGCGAATGAAATAAGCCTGTGCTTATTATGAACTTTTCAGCCAGGGAAGCGAGCTTGGTCTTGCGTAGGAATGAACCTTTTGGTGAGCGAAGCGCCAAAAGCTGGGACCTATACACCAATAACAGATCTCTACTAGCTAAAAAATAACGCAACTAGCTAAACAATTGAACATGGTAAAATTTCGTAGCGAAGCACGGGTATTCAGCTAGTATTTAATAATTAAAGGAAATATTTTCTCACGTCTTATTAGTAATAATTTTTTTTTAATATCCGATTCATTTTTTTTTATACAATTAATCTAACATTTTTTGAATTTTGCTAAAAAAAAAAATGTTTACTCAGACTAAATCCTGACCAACTTAGCGATTTTCTAGAAGCCATTTGTATTGGCATCTATGGGGTACTAGTTTAAGTTTCCAATTTGTTGAAGTAAACAAAAAAAAAAGCCAAAATGTGTGTAGGTGCTGAAACACAAGGATTCAGTGAAAGAATACATTTATAACAAATTTAAAACAAGCTCTGAATCTTTATTTGGGCCATTCTTTTATACTTAACTATTATTTCATGACAAACTTAGTCGAATTAAATAAAAATATCTCAATTTAAAATTGCAGTGAAATTTTAAAAAAAAACGCCTTGCTCTAAGATTTTTTTTTATTGTCACTGATCTTGAATATAGCCGATGGACCTTGCTGCCATTTGCTCACTGAATTTTTTTTAATTAAATAAAAATAAAGCATAGACCATATACAATATACCTCTTGTAAAAATTTGATTAAATTTATTGATAAAAACTATGTTCCTTTAATAACATACTTATAATGCATAATATAAGAAAAGCACAGCTTCATATTCTGAATATATATTCATATTCTTCATATTCTGATATATATATATTCATATTCTAAAATTAATTATTTAAAAAAAAGCATAACATTTTCAAAAATAAATATTGCTTGGGTAGATTTCCCCTCCCATAAATTCATTACTGCCACAAATAATCATCCCTGTTTAGAAACAAAAGCAATTTTATCTACAGACTCGAGTAGAGAGCAACTGTACTGGAAAAGAGCTATTCATAAAAGGAGCATCTCGAAAGCTCATCAAAGAACAGTTAGACTGACTTATTTCTGAAAAAGTATCTCAAATAACAGGATAGCTTCTCAAAAGGCTCTTTTGGGAGTAACATCAAAAGTACATGTGCTTATGCAGGGAGTGAAGTGTCAATAAATTTACTGTTACACAAATTTTCTTTATAAATAGTTGGTTGGTTGTTTTCAGATTATCTGGCGCCGTCAGCAACACGAGGGCTATAATGCACCGAAACATTTGTCATTTGACAAGCCAACATACATTTACAAACACCCATGCCTAACACAGGACTCGAACCCGCAACCTAGCGGTCTAGAAGCTAGCACGCTACCGTTTGGTCGGCCTTTATAAATAGTAAAGTGTGACATATTAATTTTAAAGTTCTATTTTACTTGTCAACAGTGGTAATACAGAGTTGGAAAAAAGGTGGCAACTCAATCAATCGGAAAATTTCGAGGACCAGCAATTGGTTGACTGGATTTTACTAGAAATTTCTGCCATGAGACTTTGAAAGGGAGTGAAAAATGGAATCGGAGAGATCGGTTGAGTTTTTGACTTTGCTGTGAAAGGATTGGAGCTTTTGTTTACTTTCACTGTACCTGCATTATCGCTGTACTTGAAGTTGTTTGCATCAAAAGCTGGTGTTGATGCTGGAAAGTGAGTGTCTTCAAAAGAAGAAAATGTATAGTTTTTATTTATTAAAAACTGTGTCATCATTTCCTCTGAGTATAGCATTAACTTTTTTCAAAAGCAATTGAAAAGAAGTTAAGGCAATGCGTAGCCTAGCTGTTATTTTTTAATTATTGTTGAAGACTGTGGGCTGGGATACAAAATTTCTTTAGCAAAAAAGCTAAAATCACAAATTTCATTTTAGAATTTTACTAAAGTGAATATGAAATGATTCGTGATGTGTAACTTAACATAACTCAAACACTCTCTATTATAAAATCATTATTAACTGGAAATATTATTAAGAATTTTTCTCAAAGGAAATGACGCTTTTACTAAATAAAAGCTATTCTTCCTTCGAAGGCACTTCTTCGAACCACAAAACAATCGGTATCAGCTTTCAATACAAGTTCATTCAACTTCGAACACAGCGTAAATTTAGGTTCAGAAAGTAAACATCAGAAGCTTTATGAACAGCAAACAATTCTCAACGCAACTCAATTTCATTTTTCGTTTCTTTAAATAGTGTCACAGAACAAATTTCTAGCAAAATCCAGCCGACCAATAGTCTGATCAAAATGCCTTGAAATTTCTCGAATGATTTAGGTGTTGCCACTTTTACTAACCTGAATTATCACTGCTTACAAATTAAATTAATTAAAAATAGATCTTTAAAATAAATACGTCACAGTTTAGGAGATTAAAATAAAATAGAACTTTAAAATAAATATGTCACTATTTACAATTACTTACAGACGATTTTTGTAACAATATATAGCTATTTTATATCAAATATCAACTGGAAAAACACTTTTCAACCATCAGCTTACATGTTCTTTTATCTCAAACTTGAGATAATGAAAAGCAAAAGAAATAAACCACCCTTTCTAATTTTAGCATTTAAAAAAATTCTAAAGCATTTTGTTAAAAAAAGCACCCACAGCTTAATCCCTGGTTGTAGATCATTAGCGATGTTTTCGTGTGAACAAAACACAAATTTTAAAGGAAAAAGTGAAAAATAGCAAAGAGTTATTTTCTTTCCTATCAGCGATTTGATGAAACAAATTCTTTATTATTTTGCCAATTTGTCTTACTTCCAATCAAGAAACCATATTCACAGCTGGTACTCTCTTTTTCACCAAATAGATCTCAATATCTGTTGCCAGTTAAGTCTCAATGATCATAACAGAGCCAGTACTGCAGATCCATAACTCAGTCATCTCTTGGCGGTTTCAGTTTATTTCAGGGATCTGCAGACAATAGCTCGGGTCCCGGACTCAAGCTATGAGAAAACCGAAAAAGCCCTAAACTGTAATAAATTGTTTTGTCTGTGTGATATTGTGTTTTGTTTGGGTAAACCCATTATAAACTTATAATGCAATAACAAGAAAGAAAGAAAATGCGCACAGAGAGATGAGTAGGACAACACTGATTTCAAATATAAAATTTTTTTTTAAAAAATCAGCATTTACAATGCCCTGTGGCATCTTCTCAGTTGAAATGCAGAATAATCAGAAAGTGCAATAGGAGTGTTCCCATCATATGTCATAATCTCAGTTGTATCTAGCTTTTGTTGACATTCATTGTTCTCTCAAATGAAATGGATAGCAATTTTTGCTTTAAATTTTTAGGGGTTGTGCACACTGTTAAAACTCCTTTTACTGTTGAGATATATTACAAATACATCTCAGAGGTAAAAGGAGGGGAAAGAAAAAACATGGTTCGACTTTACACAAATCAAGAGAAAAAATCATGAATTTAAGAAAGAATGAACTGAATGATCCAGACTTCTGATCTGCCATGATTTTTATACTACTATGAAAATGGCATGAAAATGAGTGCCGGGTGTGTAAAATATGACATAAAACTAAAAAATGTACATTGATGTAAGTAGTTATTGAAAATTTAATTTTTATTTATTTCAAGATATGAGCTCTTCTAACCAGCAAATGGGATTTCCTTAAAAATGCATTCAACATGTTAAAAGCTGCTTATATTTAATTTAAAAAAATTTGATTCTGATTACTTGGCTCTACTGACTAATGGTAAATTTGAATTAAATGAATTTGCATAAATTAGTTAATATTTTTTGTTTAATGTTTTAATTGACTTTATAAACTTTTCATATAATGAGATATCAAAGTAAGAAAAACTAATCAGCTTTTTATATTTCAACCAGTCACACAAATAAATTGAAATAAAATATTTTAGTGTCCAATGTAGCCATGACCCAACTTTACAACTCAAAAGTACAGGGGGCGCTTTTCTAAAAAAATTAGGTACGAATTTTAGGGATGATTCCTAAAATTTTAGAGGAAATTTCAAAAATATTAGGAACAATGTTAAAAAGTTTAGGAATACTTCTTTTAAAACTGACATAGTCTTCTAACATAGACATTCTTTTCAAAGCATATGTTTCAATACCAGCAAAAAACTACCAATTTTCAAAAAATTTAATAAATAATAATTAAAATCTCAGAAAAGATTTTCCTCTGAGAAAAGATTTCCAAAACCCAGATAATTCTCTGGAGGATTAGCTTTTTTTTTTTTTAGGAATTACAGGGAGAAACAAAATTGTATGGAATATTAGTAATTTTAAGGTAAACCAGAAAGTATTTTAAATTGAGTAACTGAGTAATAATTGTAGCCTTTGTACATAATTATTCCTCCAGTGAACTATCATCATTCAGACTTGTTTCACTATGGAAATAAAGTCAATCATCCCGTACATATTAGTAAGTTCATCTCTATATATTTTGGTGTTTTTTCACATAAAAGAAATCCTGACAAGTTTGGACAAGGTAGATTTAGAACAAATTGCAAGATGAAAAACAATTTTTATTTATATTCAGTTACCGTACCAAGAAACCAAATTAAAAACTAAAATATAAATTTATTGTTCAAAAAAGGCATCTTTTTAAATATATCATACTCTTCTGTTAGATGGGTACGAGATAAAAACTACAAAATTGCAGAGAAAATATTTGTATCACTATATTTGTTGGCAACTCCGGTCAATGAATTTCTCTGAAAATATGTCATTTCAGTACCAAGACTTGTAAAATATTTGAGAAATATGCGAGAAAAGGGGCTCCTACTTAATTAACAATAAAAAGTTTAAAAAATGTGATAGAAACAAATGTAGGGTGTCAAATGGTATTTCAATTTTTCTTTTTGCTGCTGCAAAAAAAAGTAAAATTTTTTATATAACATCGCATTCTTTTCTTTGATGTGGATAAATTATTTTCCTGATATTTGAGGAAAATAGTGCTATAACTCTTAAAATTATTTTTAAGAATTTTTGCAAACTTTTAAAATCGCATGTCGTGCCAAATCCTAGTAAAACAATGTTTTGCTCAATGTGACATTTAAAGAATGTTCCCACCACCGGGGAAATTTGAGACACAAAGGTATCTAACAAAAATCTGTAAAAACGTCATTTTTTAATATAACCACATTTTGGGACATTTTAAAAATTCCCAAGAACACAATATATCCCTATTCCCCAAATGAGCATGCTCTTTAGAAAAAATTTCAGAAAATTATACATTTTTAAATATTATATGATATTGAAATAAATGTTATAATGATGAGATTAATGGTAATATAGGTTCTTTTTATTATCCAGAATTATTAAAATTTGCTTTCTTTCTTTCAGTACAAAATATCATAAAACTATATTCTGTAATATATAATGTACGATATTGAAATTATTTTACAATAATGAATTAACTGGTTTTTTACTTTTTCCATCAAATGCGTTTTCATACAAATAACTTTGCTACATAAATCAAACAGTTTGAGAAAAATAAAATGTGTTAAAATCATGGGCCCACATCATGTTTATTCAACGTGGTCAAAGTGGAAACCAATTGTAACACAACTTCAAAAAGTCATCACAAATTCCTCCAAGAGCTAAAATAAATCAGCTGAACTTTACTAACGATTAAAAATTTTAAAGAGAACAATAAAGAGAATTTTAAAAATATTTGTCTTTACAATAAAGTAACAGCCACAAATCATCCAATTTGTATATTGCGCAAAAGTAATTCAAATTATTAATTTGTTTGATTAAAATGACTATTAACCGCTTTAAGGAATTTGGTTAAAATTCCAAGCAAATAGGGATTCTACGCCAAGGCCAAAACATGGCAGCTCCACCATTTTTTAATGACAAATGAACTGCCTATGGTTGCCATAATTAGGCGCGGTTTTATGTAAACAATTCTTGGCACAGAATCCGAACCAGACTTGGGACTTAACTATTAATTGTTGTTGGTATACTTACATAATAGTTCACTGTCGGTGACAAAAAGGTCCGGTCTCCTCGAAACACTGGGCATTCGTCCGCACGTTTGGACGAAATAAGGGAATCTTTTTGGCAAACTACTTGTCTCGCTTATGTTCAATGGCGTAATACGCAAGTACAGTAATTGTTTTGCAAGATTACTATTCAAAGTTAATGCATACCTTACACAAGCGTTACCAATTTGGTGATCATTTTTGAAAATCACACAAGACCAATATGTGTTATTAGGCCTGTGTGCAAAAAGTGAATATCAAAATCCTTCATCCACAATTTGCCATATAAACAAACTTTAACAATGGTCTTCTGATTTTCGCAAAACACTAATCTACTATGTTCGTCTCGCAGAGTAGTGTGTAACTAAAACCTTTACATTTCTACTCCACCTATCAGCAAATACGAACCACAAGTCGATGCAAGCCAAATATACAAAAAAATGTTGATGCTGTGCAGATAAGTGACAAAAATTGAGATCCTTTAAGGACTAATTATCATTTTCAAGTAATTTTAGGGCCTAGAAAACCAGTTGAAAAATATTAAGCACTTTTAATGACCGTGAGAGCCCTGGAATATGTACCTCTTGGCAAAACATAATAACCAGACCGATTTCTTTCAGCAAAATTACAAGTTTATTTCTATTTTACAATACATCATCGTTAGTTGCAATGATTTTTTTTATCTGTGTTTAGTCATTGCGTACCAGGGGACGTTAAAGCTCCTTGTCTTCCTTCTCGATTTGTCGCTCTCTCTCCTCTATCTGCCTCAGTATCTCCAGGTACTTCTGTCCCTTAATCTTGGGCGGGATGATATCTTTCAAGAAATCCAAGTGATCGATGCTAGAAACAACATCCGCTAAATCAGAGTAGTCGACGCGCATTTTGTCGTTGCTTGTTTTCAGCGCCTGTCGCACGAGATTCGCGATGAACCCCTCGGTCGCCTTGGTGACCAGGAAGCAGGAGTCGGGGGAAATGTTGCCGACTTCAGGAGAACTCTTCATTATCATCTTGATGCGGGTCAGAGGCAGAATGGCCAATTTCGACTGCTTGTCACTCATGTTTCACGAAATTAATAATCTGTGCACTTTCAAATTCAAATACCGACATCCAAACACAAAAAGAAAACAATAAGAAAGTTCACATTCACAATCCAAGTTGAAAACGTTGCCACTTCTACAACATTGTAACTAATACATGAGTGTGAAAACAGAATTTTTTTTAAATATTCAGTTTTATAATAAAAAGCCTACCTCAAACAGCAATTATTTCTAAAAAAAATCCTTAAATCCAAAAAATATTACCGCTTTCATTGCCCTCGATTCTTACCTAAGGAAGATTTATAAGCAAGTCATCAAATCCAACGTCACATTCTATCATACGTCATTGCTGACTTTCATTGTTCGCTTTCGCTGTTAACCATACGGAATTTTGTTTAACTAAATTCCGTAAAAAAATAAACACTCCATAAAATATAAACACAAAAAATAATTCTTTAATACATTTTAAGGTTAAAATTTCAAATCCACTACGCCAAGGTGATTTTCGTCAAAAAATGGCAGCCCCGCTATTTTTTTGCGACAACCCAAGTAGTAGCATGACGTTACTTGGTTACCTCTGTTACTTGGTGAAGTCATTTTCCTATAATTTTGGAGAACGAAAATATTACGCAATATTTACAAAAAGATCCGGATTTTTCTTCAGAATAAAAAAACTCAACTCATTCTAGCCATTTAATTTGCAAAGTTCTAATAAGGTTTGAGCTAGAACTACTACACTGGTCTGCAAAATTAAAGGATATTTCAGATTTTCCCGAATAGCTTCTCTATGGATCAGCATAAACACATTACATCAAAGAGACATCTTTTAACATAACGATAAGTATAACAACTCAGTCGCAGACTGAAATGCAAAGTGCACAGTTTTGGCACATGCAAAAGAAGGAAGCACCATTAGTGTGCAGTTGTACAGGTGCTTTTAGTGTGAGATACGATCTCACCTGACCACAGTGTTTACTTGGCACTATATTCTCATACTTCACAGGAGTTTCTTAATGAATTCTAGTGGCTAAATTGCTCGTCCCATTTTTTTTAACTGTTTGTAAGTAAGGGAAAGTTCGCAATACATTAAATATTTATACAATACATAGAGTAGAAGCGTCCCACACATTTTTGATGAAATTTGGATTAGAAGCACGGCCAATCCTATGGGGGGCACACTTTTCTCTATCGGCAAATCGTGATTATCTCTATATATATAAGGCAAAGCCCTCACTCACTCACTCACTCACTCACTCACTCACTCACTGACTCACTGACTCACTCATCACTAATTCTCCCACTTCCCACATAGTCACAACTCTGAAAATCGGCACAAATATCAACAATGGTAAAAATAGAAAAAGTAAACTATTCCGATCTCGATTAACACACTTTAAGGGGTCGAAAAGGGGTCAAACGTTCCAAACGGGGGACATTCGAAAATCCTACTTCCCACATAGTCACAACTCTGAAAATCGGCACAAATATCAACAATGGTAAAAATAGAAAAAGTAAACTATTCCGATCTCGATTAACACACTTTAAGGGGTCGAAAAGGGGTCAAACGTTCCAAACGGGGGACATTCGAAAATCCTACTTCCCACATAGTCACAACTCTGAAAATCGGCACAAATATCAACAATGGTAAAAATAGAAAAAGTAAACTATTCCGATCTTGATTAACACACTTTAAGTGGTCGAAAAGGGGTTAAATGTTCCAAACGAGGGATATCCGAATGTTCCTCTTCCAATGTAGTCATTTTTCTGATATTTTTTTGCAAATGTTAAAAAAATAAGTCATTCCAATATCGATTAACGAATTTTTAAGGGATGAAAAGACGACGCAACATTGAAACTATACGAGGATTAACTTAATGTCTAATTAACTTAATTCCAATACAGCTACTACTTTGAAATTTAGAACTAAGAGCAAACATAAACACAATAAACTATTCCAGTTTACTATTCACAATTATAAATTTCGTTTAAAATGTCAACAAAGGAAAGTTCCTATTTTGATAAATCAATTTGTCGGGATCGAAAAGGGAGCAAACGTCTGAAGTGTAGAATACATGAATGTCTTTTGATCGCTAAAATGCTAATGGTAAAATTTCGTAGCGCAGCACGGGTATTCAGCTAGTTTTTTATAAAAATGAGTCGTCAAATTATGTAAAATATAGCCAGTTGTAAATTAAAATATATATATATAAAAACATTTCGTGTGAAAACTATTAAGAAGTTACGGAAGAATAAACCGAGATGTTGTCATTGCGAGAAAATATTTTATTCTGAACAAGAACACATGAAAAGAGCGGAAATATATAAACACGAATAGGTAGGAATAAGTTTAGTTGCATCAAGTTCTAGTTCGTAGTTATTACTGTTCAAATCATTACACTCCTCCCTATCAACGTTGAGGATTCCGTGGCCGTAAGTTGTAGGAGTGTCTAGGTGGTTCAGGTGCAGGGTCCGAACGATGATTGTTGGATCCAGGGGTGTAGTGGAGCGGGAACGCGTGGGAACGGCGATCCTTTACCTTTTTAGAAGGAGGAACGGTGCTCCCTCACCTAAAAAAAAAATTTTAGTTTGTGTGGGTTTTTTTGCATTTTTTTTTTTACGTGACCCTTAACGGAAAGTCAAATAAGAAAATGAAAAAGTTCTATAGTGAGAACTATGCCTTCGTATTCAATCCATAACTTCAGAGCTGAGCAGGCAAGTTCAAGTATTTGAAAAATACTTGAAAGAGGCGCAGCAACCCGCACATGGCCATTCCACCAACAATCCGATTGATGCATTAGACTCCCCCTCCCAGTCTTTCAATGTTCAATGTCACCAAAATCAAAATGATATTGGTGTTTGTCCGTTAACCTAAAATATTACTCCTTATGTAATTGAATTTAAATAAATGAAAGAGTTTCATATTAATTATCTAGAATTCTAGAAAATATGGTTAATATGGGATCTAGATAAAATGTTGTCCCATGTTAGAATGTTCTGTATAACTCTAAAACTAGACAAAAACCATTTAATTTTTTGTCATAGTGTAGGTGACAGATTAACCCTCTGAGTGTCCAGGTAAAGGGCGAAATTGTACATTTTCCCACCTGCAATAATTTTTAAATCATATTTCTGATTCAAATAAATAATTTTTTATTTATTTAGTTTTAAATGGGTTTTAAACTATTATCCTAATAAAAATATTTTATTTCAAATTTTATTTATAAATTTAAAAGTGTTGAGTATTGCTGGAAAAACTGGGGATCAAAGGACGTATATACGCCCATGACCCTCAGAGGGAAAAAGTGTAAAAATATTGATGATATGTAACAAACATGGGATGAGAAAGTTTTGCACGGAAATTGTTTCTCATACAGAGAAATACTGGAACAAACTTAGGTAAAACCCCGCCCGCAGAAATTTTCTGGTTGAGCCAAAGCTATCAAGAAAGAAGAACTTCTTTACATTTTCATTTCGAGAAGAAAAAAACCCGTAAAACTCTTAATCAACGTCTGCAATAATCGCAAACTTTTTAATTCATTTTGAAAACAGATTTCGAGGAGCTACAGAATTTGGGAATTTATTCGATCCCATTGCATGTTAAGGAATCTCTGAAATTCTGGAAGTCAGATGATCAAGTTAAATCTAAGCTCTGAAAACACAGATAAGTTGACTACCCTATTATGATGAGCTCTAAGACAAATGTGTCTGAATCTAAATTCGATCTCTTATAGAAATTTTTCTGAATGAAAATTATTAAACAAAATCATGTCAATAATCTGTTTGAAATGTTTTGTAAGTAATCTGTTTAAAAATTGTTGTAAAAAGTCTGTTTAAAAATTTGTGTCAGTAATATGTTTGAAAATGTCTTATAATCCATTTATAAAGTGTTAAATAATCTGTTAAAATGGATTGTGCAAAGCGAATTGTTAAAAATCCATATAACATAACAGTTTAAAAAATTATTTAAATAAAAAATGTCTAAACACACATTTTTTCTTTTAAATTTTTGAGCTGCTCGTAATCTGTTTTGAGATTACTAAAGTAGTATTAATAAAGTTGTTTATTCTTCGTTGTCATTTTTACCTCCCCCTCCCCCTACCCCCGCGTATCCCCACAGAAAAAAAAGTAAATATTTGTAACGACGAGACATGGCGTTCCCACACCTTTTCATTTTACACTACACCACTGGTTGGATCCTCCAGATTCTTGACCAGAACCATGTGCTGTAGCTATTCCAGGTGAAAGCATGGATGTCGACGTAGATGGCGTTGCAGACACGGATATTGGCACGAGTGGTGAAGGAAAGGACACTTACGCGATGGGCAGTATCTGATCTAGCGGACTTGCAAAGGAAGGTTCTTTATCCGAAACGGTAGGATTTTCCGAAGTCGTTGGAAATGGTGGTTCTGTATTCCTTCTTAGCATCTGATCCACATGGCATCGCTTGATTTGGCCATCTTCGGTAAGAGCTTAGTAGGACACAGGTCTTGTGGCTTTTATCACCGTGGCTGGAATCCAACGTGGCTCTGGATTGTACTTTCTCAGCATACGGAGTCATTCGCTTGAAACTGTCGTAAGCCACGATCTTCACAACGCTGGCGGTAGAGTCCAATGGCGGATCCAGCCAGGGGGCGCGGGGGGCGCGCGCCCCCTCCTCAGGTGGAGTCTTTTTTTTTTTACAATTTGCAGAAATAAATAAATAATAATAATAAATATATATTTTTTTCCCAAGTTTTTTTCAATAAGTTCACGCAACAATTATATTTTAACCTTCATCTAATTTCCAAAAAGAGCAACGAAAAAAAGCTTATTTTTGTACCAAGGTTCTATTTATAGCCTTTTCTCTTCCCATTCAAACGGATGTTGAAAGACTGTACAAGTATTCAAATCTCCACCCTCTTGACCTTGAAGATATCTTGGACCCCTGATACCCGATCCCTTTTCTGTCGAGTGGGAGGAAGAGATTTTGACTCACATGCGTAATGTCCAACGCCAACCAGGGGGGGAAAAAATGAGAGGTTGACTATTTATTTTTCCCCGGAAATGGCCACCCCCATTCAACTGGACATGGTAATAGGCTAAACTTAAAACTTTTAAAAGAAAGGAAGAGGAAGGTTATTTATTAACTGCATAAGAACTCGTCCAGCTTTAATTTCTGCTTCGGCTTGTAAATAAGCGTCATATTTGAATTTCGATTAACAATCCTCTCTTGCACCACACCGGAAAGGTATGCCAATTTTTTTTTTTTTTAACATAAAATAGACTTATAAACAATTTTGAAAGAAGAATTATCTGTGTAAAGTAGCATTACAGTAGCAGAAATAATTATTTAAAAAAATATCGCTTTCAAACCCTGTACGTAATTAAACGAATGAATTAACAAAACAAATGTGCATGTTTTTTACGATAATTTGAAAAGTTTTGTACAAATATTCACCTGGACATACTTTCAAATTCTTTTTTTTTTTTTTTTTTCTCTTCTTTCGTTATTGCAGAAGTAATGCAAGAAATATTGCACTTCATAAGTAATCATAACGCTTACGGCATAATATATATGTATACTTTTAGAGAAGGCTAAGATTACTCTAATTTTATTCTAAGCCTATTTCTTCCAAAACATATTTTTTATGAAACTTCTGATTCTTGTTCAAAAGTTTCGTGAAAGAAGTAAAATGATATTGCAACTCAAAATGAAGTTCTTAAATTTTTTTAAATACAATGATCCTCCTACAATCTCTCTCTTCCAGTTATATTGAAGAATTGGAACAAAATATTTCAGTATGCGATGTTTTTTTAATTTGTCACGGATTGATATAATTTACCTATTTTGTTTTCATTATTTAAAAGAAATGCCCAGTTTGGCGATTATTCTAAAAAAACGCCCTTGAAACGGTGAAAATTGTGATATATTTTTCAATAAACTACTGCATTATCCTTTCTTTTAAGTGCAACAGAGCAGAAACAGTCGTTGATGGGAGTTCGCATTATCTCATTTCTACGGAGGTAGGAATGATTAAAACACCTTTAAAGGCATTTTTATAGCGATTTTAATCAAAATCGTTAAAACCATTTTTTGGTAATCGCTGAAAAACGTAATTTTTTCAATATCAGCTACTTAATGCACATGTGCAATTTTGACCAAAACCGTAATGCGAGGTCCTATGGCCATCAATAACCTGTGCATAAAAATTGAACATCGGAAGTTAATCCGTTTTAGGAGTTATGCTGATAACTAACAGGCACAAACATTTTTTTTGAACTCATCCCGTTCCAAAATGTGTAGAAATACAATAAAATCGATTCCCCCCCCCCCCCCCGAATTCAATACCATACGGGTAGTTGAAAGTAAAACAAAATATGGATGTATAAAATCGCACCAAATATATATATTACTGCTGGTAAAATAGTACCTAAGACCATAAGAAAAACAAAAAAATTGGTTCGTTGATCAAACTTGGCAAAAATGTTCTATATTTGTCATGAAAATGAATTTCAAATGAGTCCATAAAAATATCTAGCAAAGAAGGTGTTTTTTTTTTTTTGGGGGGGGGGGGGGGGTCAGGTGGTTTTGTGGCTGGAAAATTAATTTTGGAGCAATCTAGGCATGTGACACATTTTTTTAGAGTACTTTTTTTTATGCTGAATCCAATGAAAAAAAAGCAAAACGATATAACTAATCTAAAAAAGTTACAGTTCTTTTTTATAAACGAAAACACATGTAAATTCCAAGGAAAGGTAAAATACGACATTAAAAAATAAAAAATTGGTCCGTTCATGAAACTTTGCAAAAACGTTTTATTTGTCATGAGTATAAAGAAACAAAGGAGTTCATAAAAATATTTAGCATACAAGGGTGTTTTTTGAGGAGTGGGAGGGGGGAGGGTTTTTTTTTTTAAACTGAAAAGTAATTTTGGTATAACCTGGGCATTTCACCTTACGCTAAAGATAGCGAGTCAGAAATGTGACGGAATAAAAAGAGGGGGGGGGGGGGGTCAATCAATGGATACGGATTATCTTGAAGTATATTTCTAGAACACTGCATAGATTTTTTTATTTTTTTAAAACTTTTTTTAAATATTCGATTTCTTCCTGGCTAAGGCACAGGTGTTGCGCCCCCTCCTCCGGAAAATCCTGGATCCGCCACTGGTAGAGTCTCTTGCTTAACTCTCCGTTCTTCTGTGAGATCAGGATTGAGATTATCCAATATCGTGCGAAACATCCTCCCCATCAAAAATTCTGCAGGACTGGTGCCCGTAGTTGTAGATGGCGTGCAGTGCTGTTGCAGAAAAAAAAATCGCCAAACGTTTCCTCCAGTCTCCTTGAATGATACGCCGCAGGGAGTCTTTAACTGTTTGTACAGTTCTTTCAACTTGACCATTGGCAACTGGGCGTCTGGGAGCGATCAAAACTTGGCGTATAGCGTTTCGTTCCAGAAAGGACTTGAACTCAGAAGAAGTTAACTGCGGATCATTATCTGAGACGACTACTTCCGGAAGACCGTGCGAAGCGAAGATTTCTCGAAGAACATCAATGGTCGCATTAGCTGTAGTAGAAGGCATTCGGTTGACCAATCCATTTAGAAGAAACGACAAATATGAAGAATTCTTAGCCTTGGAATGGACCCGCAAAGTCGACATGAAGACGGGACCATGGACGACTCGTGATTTCCTAAGGATGAACAGGGGCGCTTGGAGGTGAGTGTTGAGATGATTCACAGTTTTTAGTCCTTGACAAAGGAATCAATGTCAAGATCTATCCCTGGTCACCATACGTACGATCCTACGATCTGGCAAGCATTTTCAATCTTTCAACTCCAGGATGACCAAGGTGTAATGCTTTCAGAACTCGGAACCTTCCCGATGCTGGAATTATTACTGTTACCCCAAAGAAAGCAGTTCCTGTGCAGTTCAAAATCGCTGTTTTTTAATATTGGTTTTTAAATAATGTTTATTGTTACTTAGGGCAAATTTTATTCTATTTTTGCTTTGGATAAAATATTAAAAATATGAATATCGCCACTAAAAGTAAGCCAGATCACTCCTCTAATCCAAATTTTATCAAACATGTGTGGGACGCTTCTACGATATCCATTGTGGAAAGAATTAATTGTATTGGAAACTTTCCATCACTTGCAAACAGTTCAAAAGGTGGGACGAGCAATTAGCCTCTAAAATTAATCAAGAAACTCAATTTATAAGAATACAATGCCAAGTAAACACTGCTGACAGGGGAGATAATATCTCACACTAAAAGTTAACTTCACGAGGTCCATGATTTTTAATTAAATGCATCTGTACACTAATGCTACTCTATTCTTTTGCATATGCCCCATTGTACGCTTTGCATTTCGATTTGCGTCCGAGTTGTTTTACTTAACTTTATGTTACATAAACATGTCTCTTTGATCTGAATTTCATGTGCCTATCCTGCTCCGATGAGAAGTGATTAGGAAAAAACTGAGATATCCTTTAATTTTGCAACCAGTGTAGAAGAAAGAGGAAATTTGCATAAAGGTTCCATGCATTTTCCACAAGTAAAATTTTTTCTTTGTTTGTTTAAGTCATCTGCAACTGATTCTGAATCAACGGTACTGGAATTAGTGATGTCAGAAGAAACATTGTTAGAGGGACAGTCAACTTCAGCACTGTCACTAACAAGCCTATTAACACTTTTTTAACAAAATAGTTTTGAATAAAATGTTTGTCTCTTCATTATGAATGCCGTTAATTTAATGACAAATTAAGATTTCAGAACAGCAAAATGCAGAGAATCACAGATACACAGCTATTTTATTTGCAAGCAAACGCAAATAATAACTACTTATTACTTTAATTTTTTACCTGATTTCGGGGAGAGGGGGCATATATACGCTCTTGGATAATTAGAATAGTTTATTCAATAACATCTTTTGAAAGCAATTAAATTTCAAGTTAATAATTGGTAAAATAAAAAAAAAAACTCGATTCAATTCATTATAATATGGATGGAACTCGACACATTTTCAATTTTGATAAAACTATAATGTAAAATTATGACAACAGCAACTTTTAAATTCTTTCTCGAAAAATAGCTCGACGTTATGTCGAAGAAACACAGATGCAATAAGTGGGGTTTGTATCCAAGTTATGTAATGTATTATATACAGACTTCCCACTGAAATCACAGAATAAAAATCAATGACTATTCAAGGACCTAAATAATATTTTAAGGACTTTCAACATTTCTTTAAAGTATGATTTTGCCCTTACGGAACATGCCTTCTAGGAGGATTTTCAAGGAGAAATTGTCCTGAATTTTGAGACTTTAATGAGAGAAATCCTGGAAAACTCTTACTAAAGGCAAGACTATCTGTCACATCAGTGTTTGTCTCCAAAAGTCCAGAGCAGGCTTGTAGTGCTACAATTTTTGTACCGGTACACGAGCTTCCCGATCGTGTAACTTTCCATTATAAAACGCAAATCCCAATAATTAACCATACAAAAAAAAAAGCTAAAAACTCTTAATTTACGTACCTCACTAAAATTACACATGCATAAAGATCTACGAGTTATTATTAGTTAAAAAAAGTCACAGTATGCTGGCCTCACTACATACCTGGTCCAGAGGGTAATTAAACTCGGTTCAAATCCTATTCCACCAGAAAATACAAACCAAATGACGTATAAGTTGACTCATGATATGCTAGAAAATCCCAGTTTGGCGCATATAATCAAATCAGAAATGATTTTTTATAAATATTGAATAAAATGTTTTATTGTATTTTTAAATATAAAAAAAAAATAGATGCTTCGTATTTGAATTTTTATGACAAAACAATATTTCACAAAAATTAAAATTCTTAATATGCTAAGGCTATTTTAAATACTAAAATTTTTTTTAAATAATTCTTTAAACTATATTATACAAAAATTGGCATTAAAATATGGAATACTCGCAGTAATTAAATATAATATAAATGTTTATTCATAATAAAAAAAAAATTCTAGAAATCTGTAATAGTTTTACTTTAGTATTAAAAAAAAAAAGAAAACTACAACATATTTTGCTAATTAAAATGACAATTTATGAAAGACATATTTTACGACATGCTCTAAAAAAAATAAAGATTTCTCCATTAATTAGAAAAAAAGCCTCATTGTTTCAAAAAACTTAATATCAACAAAAAATGAACAGCGAGAAAAATCGATTTAAAGTTTTCCATTTTTTAAGACGATCATCCAGCATAAAATGTCACATAACTCATTAAAAAACATACAGTTTTAAAATTTTGCATGCTTATTTAGACGATTCCAAAATATAATTAATGGGGGAAAAAAAAATTGGAAAATGCTGCAATTTTTAGAATAGAGCTGCATATCCAGTAATCTGTGGTTCATATCTCGCAGGGAAAGTTCTACAGATAGTTCTTTTAAGAAATTCGCATCTGAAGAAATAATAGAATAAAGTTGTTTTATTCTTTGCATAATCATCACTCGTTTCACACAACTATTACAGTTAAATATTTCCATACATGTACAATTAATAATATAATTTAAATGTGTACATTTTTATGCAACTGTTTGCAGTCTTTTAGATATGTAACTGGGGTCATATGCAGACTTTAAAGTCAGCAAATAATTGATTTTCTTCAGCAACAATTGATGTTCAATATATCCGATGTAAGTAATAATAAATGTAAGTAATATGAAGTTCATAATACCATTTGGAATTCATAGAAACACAACAAAATTCGCTGTAGCCAAATTCCGAATATTATATTCCATAAGTTTTAGTATTAAAACACCAGGCTTTACCTTTGCAATTTTTTTTTGCCAATTATGCACTGAACATTTAAATCACAGAACTTTGATTAATTTAGAAAAAGATATAACACTGAATACCTCAAGTTCTTTCATTTCAATAAAATTCACTCAATAAAAACACTAGGCTTCATTTATTTTTTATACTTTTACAATTTTTTTTTTTTTTGCAAGTTATGCCCTGGAAATTTAAATCAGAGCTTTAATTTAGAAAGAGATACATCACTGAATGCCTCAAGTTCTTTCATATCAATAAAATTCAGATACATTTGTTAGATTTTTAAACTTAAAGAACTGCTAATCGAATCAACAGGGTTTAAAACTTGTCCATCTAAGTTTTCCTAAGTTCACTATGTCATCGTCCAATAAGGATTCTTTTAATTGGGGCCGATAGGACTGGTTCAGATCATATCACATGTCAGCAGTTTTTCCAAGGTTTTTGTAGGACCGGACACCATAGTGTTAAAGGGAATGAAAACCACCAATGCACAATAACACTCAATATTGTCACATAAATTTTCTGTCTATAATGAGGAACTATCACATTTTTTGGTTTTATTTTTAAATAAAAATAGAGAAAAATCATAAAAAACAATACCATTCTTTTAAAAATTTGAGCTCGGATAGATAGTTAAAAAAATATTTTGTTTTTCACTTTGCGATTTGGCGGGAAAAGCTACTTTTGCTGTGACGTCAATGCGCAGATGATGAACCAGTCCAAAACCCGATTTAGACAAGGTTTCTTCTCAGATTTTTGACGGAATCTATGCGCAAGAACGTCAGTTTTTTATGCATTGATGCGGTTTGTTGAGGGCTTTAAAGATTTCTCAACTATGCACAGTGAAAATGACTTCTTTTGGAAAAGATTTAGAGACGTTTAAAAGTACAAAATTTATTTACAATAAAAGAAATAAATAACTTGCAATTGGCTAATCATTCCTGTGCGACCCGCACATTAGATCGAGTTACTTCATGCCGATAAGGCATGGAAAAGCGCCAAAGGATACACGATCCATACAGTATAAATACTTGAATCAACGGTCACATGAACAAAAATTAGCATAAGGATATTAGATCACCCTACCACACCAGTTTCAAAAATACAACTCGGATCAAATCAAGTCACAAACTTACAAAGTAAGTGAAGTGAATTCATCCGACTTGTTGATATGTCGTCAAAACATCGGTAAAATACCGTGAATCAGACGTGCCGCGAAGCTAAACTAGTCTAAGGCTCTGCGGCCCAGTGGTAGAAGATGAGTCTATGAAGCCGCGGGTAGCAGGTTCGGTCCTGGCCGGTGACACTTAAGTTTATTTATTATTTACTTCCGTTATAACTTCCAGAAGCTTCTGGAATGTTCAGTTTAACTTCCGTTTCCTCTTTAATTATTTCTAGGAAGTTTCTAGAACATTCTTTGTTATGTATATATAAGTTGTAAGTGGTTGTTCCTGTTCAGTCTTATGACCTATGCTTTGTAAAAGTGGTCGCCTCAATAAACCTGCTTTTGAACTTAAACTAGGCACATTTATTAAGCATCTTAAACGTGACAATATGTCGTCAAAACATCGGTAAAATACCGGGAAAAATTTAACGTGAGATATAAATGGAACCGCACAAAAAAGTAAGTTTATAATTTATATAAAAACCTCCGTGCGTTTCCCAACATGCATTTTTAGTTATGCAACTTTTGCTTTGATTTCAAACTCAATTTTTGATTAATTAAAAGCATAAAGATAAAAAAATAATTGCACTGCTCAAATATATTCGTTGGATAATACTAGAAATTAAAAAAAAATAAAATATTTCCCTCACTTATGCAAGTTCCTCATTGTAAATGCAGATGTATTTCTTTTAAAGTTCTATTTTATTTGTTAACGTCGAAAATATAGGTTATAAAAAAGATAGCAACATTTAAATCAATTTGGAAATTTTGAGCTTTTCCATCATGCGACTGGTTTACTGGAATTTTTCGAGAAAGTTCCCAGACGCTCCTATAAATAAGACCGCAGCGTAAGATCGTTGATCAGTTTAACTTTGGATGTTAATTGGAAAGAAGCTGGGAGCTTTGTCTACTTTTTGTGAGTGTGAATTATTGCTGTATTCAGAGTTGTGTGTATCAAAGCTTGTGTTGAAGCTGATTAGCAAGGAAAAGTTTTACAAGCTTACGAAGAGAGAATAAATGAAATTTTTTATTTACTGCGTTGTCATTTCCTCTATGAAAATTTCATAACAATACGACTCATGTGTCATCTGAATATCTTGCAATGCTGAATTAAATGCAAAGATTCAATTGCCTAATCTAGTAGATTTCAAATTCTATTCTTTTAAAAATATTTCGTAGCTCATAAATTTGACTTTTTATTGAGTGCAATAAATTACAGTTAAATAAAAAGTAAAAACCAATCAGGGTGTTTTTGTATTAAAGTGGCAAAATCAAGATCACAATAGAGTTGAATGTGCAGTTGTGTTGCTGAGATATATGAAGTGTAGATACACAACTTTCGTAAAAAAAAAAGTTCCTGGTAGTATAGTGCAGAATTAAAACATGGAAAATGTGTCTTGAAAGAGAAGATATTCTTGCAATAAGCAAAGACGTTTATTGAAGTAACGTTTTATTTCTTCATATACACAATAATGACAAATGAAAATTCTATGAACATGAGTATACAGGTTTTCCCTCACACTCATTACAATTTTCTATTATTATTTCCTAAATTTGCATCATAAAAAACAATGATAAAAGTATTGTCCAATCAGATGGGCAAAAGAAATCATTCTAAATTAACTTCACTATCTCAAAAAATAGAATAAAACACTTCATAAAAAGCAAAATGTAATCTGCATCCAATAGCATAGATAATGGAAAATCTTGATGTAATCCAAACCTACTCACTAATACCATTCAATGTTTGAACAGGTATCCAATAAAGGATTTCTCCAGTACACAAAATAAGAACTGCTTACTTTTTCAATATGTTGGCTTTATCAACTCAACTTTTTACCATATGTTAACATTTCCTCCATAAACAGACATTCAGAAATTGATATAATTTGTTTTAAGAATAAAATATACACCGAAATATGCTGGCCGCAACATTTCGTGCAAGAGAATGAGGGTTGGCAACAGAAAATGGCTGTCGTACATTAAAATGCAGTCCCAAGACGAAGTTGATGCACTGAAATGATCCTTTCTTTGACTTAATTGGATGCTTTTTTAAAGTTTGTTGATTTCTATGAAGTTGCAAAGAGATCTAGAAGAACTTTGTCTTTGTGAGTGCCCTGTCGGCATGAGAAGGGTCCGTCATCTTGTTCCAATCCGTCTGTCCTACCACAAATCCGATCGCACGAAGTCGGTCCTGCTCTTTCCTCTCTTCTAAGTCAGCCCACCGCACCTGGAACACACAATTACATGATACTTTTCATTCTATTAAGAGTTTTATTTTCTTTCTTAACAGCAATAATACAGGTTAAAAAAAAGATGTTAACATTTAAATCAATCGGGAAATTTCGAGGCTTTCCCATTACCTAACCGGTTGACTGGGTTTTTAGAGAAAGTTCTCACGCGTTCCTACAGATAAGACTGTGATCGTTGGTCAGTTTAATTTCGAATATTGTGCCCGAGTGCTTTGTTTAATTTTTGAGTGCCTGAATTATCGCTGTATCCGAGGTTGTGTGCATCGAAGTTTGTATTGAAGCTAGACAGTAAGTTTATTGTGGTTCAAAAAAGTTCTATAAGCCTTCGAGAGAAGGAAAAATTATAGTTTTTATTTGATAAGAACTGCTTATAGTTTTAATTTCCTCTGCAAAAATTTCATAACAATATACACAGTTCAGGAAGTAGTCACAGGCTCTTTCCTCAAGAGCATTAAAGCGAACACTTTTATGCATAACACTGATGCAGCTAATAATGGACTGGAATGTTTCAAAACATAGTACTGGTGGGTTGATCAGCCATATCAAAGAGTTCAATAAAAATCAATAACAAGAGCTTTCACACCCAGCCAAATAAAGCACTTCAGGTAATGCTTTTTAAAAAAAAGTTAGTGGCCATAAACACAAGGGAAACTACTTTACGATGAATTGAATTAACATACAACAATGCTGTTTTTCAACAGTTTACCAAGAACAAAGCATGGGAAAACTTCTCATAAAGGAAAAATGCATATTATTTAATTTTTGGTGGACCTTTTTTTGGACCCTCCCTTGCCAATCAATCTGCCAGCATTTCGAACCTATGTCGCAAGTTATATAGAAAGAAAAATCAAGCTAATTAAAATACTCAAATCCATCACTGCCTTTCAATCTAACATAATAGATGTTTCGATTTAGTCATTTTACTGACACGACTTAATGTAAAATTACGATTGAAGTACCAAAGAAAAGGCAAGTAAATTAGGTGCTAAATTAGAAGAGACTATAGAAAAAATTGTCATTAAAATCCCACAATACTCTGAAACAGAACACAGCATTGGTACGAGTCGAGAAAATTTTGTTGGTTTTATGAAAATGACACTTATCCGACAACCTGTTTGCCAGTCGCCCAGACAAAATTATAAAAGTCGTTTGTTATCCCGTGGCTGGTACCTAGCATAATAAACAGATGTAACTGCATTATTAATTCAGAAACTTTACACTGTTAATCAGAAACACACTCACAAAATACTGCAGAGAAAGAACAACACTGAGCATTCATTAGTATATAAAATAGACAATTCACATTTTCTTAGAGATAAGTTCCCTTCAATCTGCAACTAAAACTCATTTGAATTAAACCACCACAAATCTTCCTTTTAATCCAATTAAAAATTTATGAAGGAACTATAAGCTGAAATACCTTAACTAAAAGTGACACAGGTGAAATAATTTCCAAACAATACAGAACAGGAGTGATTTTAGTTAAATCGTGAAAGAGAGTTGGCTCTTCTAGCTCATAATTAGTATACACAAAACATTTACAACTACAGTAAAATATCCGGACTACCAAAATACAGATCTTTCCCAGCACTTCTATCTATAAAAAAAAAAATTACAAAATTTCTTCAGTGTGCAAAAGTAATGACAGCGAAAACAATGTGATTGAGGATAAAATTCCCAAAGATCAGTTAGTTGAACTTCAATTAAAGAACTGAGACACATTTTTTATAGATACACATTTTCAAAATCGGAAATAATGGGGATTTGAAAAACAGGGGAAAAGTTTAGCCAAAACTCGTAAAACAGCTAACAAATGTTTTTCAAAACCACATCAAGTTATATCCTCCCGAGACCCCCCATACATTTAAATGTAGAACGGATTTTGGGGCCTAATTTTTCTTTGCATGAAATAGCCGAACAGAATCCCACAGCTGATGATAGTTCCACCGATTGTAACAAAGTAGAGCCTGTAATGAAACAGCAAAACACAGTTCCTGTGTCAGTAGAGGCGTCACGAAAAGTTGGTGCGAAGCACATGCCAGGAATGGAAACCAAGACTTTTTCAGATGTCTGGATGTTCAGCGCGAACAAAATTTTGTGCACTAACTGTAAAGTATTTTATGTATCACATCCTCACGAAATTACCCACGTTAAATTTCACATCTGAACAATTAAATTTCAGAATTTTTGCAAGCTTAAGAAGAGTCATTTTTTGTCCCATCTTTATAGTTGAAACCCAATAATTTTAAAAGTATGTTACATAGACCCAAAAGAATAATATACATAAAAATTAGTTTTAAATCATGTTTCAAACAGTTGTGGGTCTCAGAAGGACTAGGGTTTTTACTTTGTTTATTCCATTTATATCACTAAACAAAATGAATTAAATAAAATATAAGATTTAAATCCGAAATACGGAGAAATTCTACTGTATACTCGAAATGAGGAGTGGTAACTTTCTGCTGAATAAAAACATCAATAATAAAATCGACTTCATGATGGAATTCTATCTCACCCTTTTTTTGCCTGGTTCACACTTCCTCTCTTCGTAGTCATCTGGCAGCTGCAGGTAGTCCTCTATTGAGCTCTTACTCTTGCCCCCTCTCAGTCCATCCAGCTGGTCTGGAAACAATAGAACTCATAAAAGTCTTTTAATGCAACAATCAAAAGAACTTTTTAAAGGGCAATTAAGATATTGAGAAAAAAGTCACCAAATACGATGCTCTTATGGAATTTATTTTTTCTCAAATGCGATTAAAAAGAATCTTCGATCTAAAGGCTATTTTCCTTGATACTTCTAAAGTTGCCATTATGCCCATTTTCTTAGGTGCCGTTAGCGGAACTTTGAATGAGGGCTACTGAAATGCTCATCCCATAGGAAGCTATTACAGGGGACGTAGTGAGTTTTCAAAAAAACTTAGGTAGGAATTTTAGGGATAATTTCAAAAATTTCAATATTGTAGGGAATTCCCAAAAATTTTGCAGATAATTCTTTAAATTTTAGGGATAATACAAAAACCATTCTGGTATATTTCTTTTGAGGTTGATATAAGATCCTAACACAGACATATTTTTAAAGCAATACAGGGGAAAAAATGCCAGTTTTCAAAAAATTGAATATCAAACAACTTTTTAGCAAAACAACAGTTGTATACTTAAACAGTTATACTACAGTAAAAGCTTGATTATCCACCAGCATTCAATCAACATGAATATTTTGAAAATCGAGTTTGGCGAGAAAAATTGGCACTATTTTGCCAAAAAACAGCAATAAGTCACTAGTTTTTTTATTTTGTTTTTTAATTTCATTTGAGATTTCTATCTTGAGGTTTATTTTTTCTTTCTTTTTTCTTCATTTTAAAAATTTGTAATGGCGAAATAGCTGAATTTGCACTAATTAGAAATGAATATATTATTATAAAGAGATTTTTTTAAAAAAATTCTGGTTCATCTGGAATCTACTGTGAATTCTTAGCATTTTTCCGGAATATATCCGGGAAATATTAAAATATAAATAGGCTGTGGTTATTTGCTAATCTATAAACAAATCTAGCTTGTTTCAACTATATAAGAGGGTTTCTTAATCGAAATTCCATTACCACAGCATCCGGAAAACATTTTCCAGCAGATAATTTGGTTTATCTGGAATTCTAACAAAGAAGAACTATACACATCTTGCATCGTTTATAGCATGAAAAATTTATATTTGTTTCCAGAATATGTATATGTGGAATCTATAGACTACTTTTATTGTATTTATAGAAAAGAAAGATGATTTTCCATTCGAAATTACGTTCTCAATCGCATTCGGCAAAGAATATTTAGGGAATTCAAAGTTTGTTACTGGTTTGACCAAAATCCAAATGAAATCATTCATTAGGTTTGTAGGCTAGATCTACAACATGGAATATGTATTTTACAAAATTTAAAGTCATGTATAACGGATACATTCTATTCCATATAATATCAATGCATCCGTAACTCACTTAAACCCGTGATTTAATTTGTAAATTTTCAACCGCATCTGGAAATTATGCAATTCTGCCGAATTCAACTATTCTAAACGTATTATTCTTTTATCACAAAGTATAAGTTTTTCACAATCAATCAGAATTAAACCTAATTGCACTCCATTTAAATGCATTTCCCCCTACAATCCCAGTCAAAGTTTCGATTTGTAGGCTAGTCAATTGTTAGGTGCACAAAACGGCAAATATTTATTTTTATTTTTTGTGAAAAAGTACGGGTTATATTTTATTGCATACTATTAATGTATTTTGGGATCAACTAAAAAATAAATCTGTTTTGCTGTAATTTTATTTTAACAATATTTATTGTTCAGATTGGCCGACAAACAGACAATCAAATTCAAAACTGAATGTTTTGTAAATTATCTGGAATTCCATGGCGATTTGCATTACAATTCTTGTATTCCTTTTTTCTATACAACATAATAGTGGTTCTTTGAATACGAAGGTCGTCTTCCCGAGCATATTTTACTTTAGGGTATAAAGTAAGTTGTGTGTGAGGAAGACAATGGGAATCACCGGGGTTTCCAAATACAAAGCCACTTTCCAGAATTCTCGGAATCTGACCGTGAAAACAGAAAAACTTCCCCTCCGAAAAGGAAATAGCGATAGTCCACTTTGCCCGCCCGGTAACTCTAAAATAGAGGTTCGGTTAGAACCAGTACTATCTAGAGATTTCTCTCTAACTTTTTCTTTTACATTTTACAATGCTTAATGTTCTGTTTTTTAAAGAATTTCAGATTTGAAAATGATTTAATCTTAGTAACATATTCCAAATTATTGCCTGTAAGGGTGAAATATAACATTATTGTAACTAAAAAATCTATGTAGAATATTTTTTAAATATTCCGGTTGTGGCGATTTTAATGTTAGGTACCATCACTAGCATAATTTGCCATTTAAATATGGCAAAAAAACGCAGAGACTCAATTAAACGGAAAATTCGGTTAACCGGAAATCCTAATTTCCCAGCAATTCCAGAAAATCAGGCTTTTACTGTATTTTGACAAACATGCAAACTTGATTAAATCCATATTTTGCCCCTGGAGGAATATCAGAATTTTTCCAGGGTTTTGGAGGAAAATCGGAGAATTTGAAGTTTTTAATTTCTTTAATGAATTATTAAAAAATGTAAGGAATTTTAGGGAGAAACGAAAATGTAAGGAATATTAGGGTAAATGCTGTCATAGTTGAAATTTGATAAAGCTGAGGAAAATATTGTGAATCCACTCACCCAGCTTCTCTTCTGTTGCCTCCAGTTTCTCCCACCTGCTGGGCACCTGAACCACCACAAACAAACACATGGAAAATAACCGATTACAGCCAAACAAAATATCAGACAATAAACACTTTTGACACCATGTTAACATAAATCTTTAATTTTTTCTTTAAATATTCAATTTAAAGGGGGTGCAGTTAGTTTTTAAAAATAATTTAGGAAGGAATATTTAAAATAAAAAAATTTAGGATATTTTTAAAACTTGATATTTTTCATAAGATCTTAACGTAGACATAGTCTTTGCAAAGCATGTTTTTAAAAAAATCTAAAACATAAAAAAGTTAAAATTAACTTATGGAAGATATTTTTTTATTAGTTACAGTAAAATAATTATTTTAATGAATGGCAATTCTAAGCAATTTATCTAAGAAATGGCAGAAAGTTGTTAAACAGCATAGTCCTTTCGGTGGACCTAGATTTATTTTCTCTCTACATTTGACAAATTTTGGATCGTAATTTAGGGATAACTAAAATATTTGCCAGAATTTATTCATTACACAATTTGGGAAAGAAAAAAACATCAATTCAAACTAAAAATATTTTTTTTATACATTTTTTATGTGGAGATATTAGTTTAAGTATAGTTCTTGTTACTAGATGCCACCACTTGTACAGTCACTAGGTGTCACCGCTAAGTGTTATGTTAAAGTTACTCTTGATACTCGTTATGTAATAAAAATTCTCTCTGTCGCTGTCCTGGAGGCATGTTTTGTTTGTGTTATTCTTAGACTCATGCTGTTATTTAATATAATTTACTTGCCCAGCTAACACATTTGCTCATATATTTACAAAGTTTAAAATTTAAGCCCACCGGCATGGGTGAAAGTTAGGGGAAATATTTTAGAATTTTTTTTTTAGGTAGTCAGTAATAAAAGGTAAACCATAGTGATGAAAACAAAGGCTTGATTTAATGTGTTAATTACGCACACAAGTTACAAATCAAATATTTCAGAGACCAACCAATTACACTGATTAAATGAATTAAACTTTTCTTGAACAAACATTTATAATAACCAGCAAAATTTCTGATAAAAACTAAAACATATTTCCAGGATTTCTAAGCTCATTCCAAACATTTTCAACGCGACCAACTATTACCAGCAAGTGACATGGGAATGCGAAACTGTCGCATAGGTTTACAAAGCGAGCAGAGGGGAGGAACTCCATAGTAATTATTAAAGTTTTAGTCACTAGATCAGCTGTACCCAACCTTTTTAGTTCTGCGGACCATCTTTATCTAAAAAAAAAGCTTAGAGGCCCACTAGGTAAAAAAATATGTGCGTATGCGTCAGAAATTAGAAAAAGATACTGTACAAGAAAGATTTTAATTTTTATAAAGAAAGGAACTTTATTATAATCACTTCACTGTTACAACTTCCAAGAAAAATAAGAAACAATTGGTAAAAGCAGAGTTCATCCTAGGCATTTTTCGAGGGGCGGCGCGCCCTGCCTGCCCTTTTTCTATAAAAATAGCGCCCTTCTTGCCCTTTTTCTATAAAAATAGCGCCCTTCCTGCCCTTTTTCAGAAAAAATTTCATCCTGAAAGAATTCGAAAAACTTTCGTTTTTCCCCTCCCAACAGTACAGAATATGTGGATCACCCTTACTGAAATCGGCTGTCGCGCATGAGCATTCATGTTCAAACGCGCAACGTATATATCAGGGACTGAAACCATTGAATCAATGTCTATATAAAGAGCTTCATTAGTAGGTGGATTGTAGGGCGCCGTCTTACAATTTCCCAAGTGCACATTAGTAAACTCCGATGGCCATTTCGCTGGATTTTTACCATGCCTCCTTCAAAATAGTGAAGAAAGGAATTTGAAAGACTTGATTAACTTAGTTAAAGGTTTATAACTATCAAATGTTTACACTAAGAATTTAAGAAGAATATTTCCGTTTGGACACGCGTAATCGCAATGTCCTGATAAATTTAGGGGGTGTTTTTGGTAATTTCCTGTTACCAATTAATTTCTAAACATCCGTTTCATATTTAAAATTAAACATAACAGGAATGCAACCAAAATCCCAGATTATTTCCGATTTTGAAAAAAATAAAACTTTTATTATAGCTTACATAAATGCACAGCAAAAAAATCACCGTTTTGACGCTAAATTTGATCCGATTTTGAAAATAAAAAAAATGCAAAAATTTCAGGACATAGTCCAAGTTCTTTAGTTGGAATACTCCTTGTGATATCCCACGTTAAATTTGGAGAAATTCTATTCTCTATCTGACAATAGCAAAACTAAGAGATGAAGTTTAAGATTGATTCATTCAAACTTTAGAAAATTTTGAAAGAGTGAAAAGTTCGTATCTTAACACCATTTTCATTATACTAAAACATTCTTTTCTTAATTTTACTGTATTATAAATTGATAATTTTATAAAGATTACTATTTGAAGAAATTTTTTTTATGTATATTGCCACTTTAATTTTAATAATTTTTTCAGTCTCATTCCAGCAGAATTAGGACTGAAGCATTTTATCAGTATTTTGATATCTTTTAAGTTTCTGAGCGAGTTTTTGATTCACGGATTTTTGCATTATAATTTTTTTCTTCAGAATATTGAAAATTATTTATAGTGGTAGAAAAGTATAACAATATTGAAATTGTGGCAGAAAACGCGTATTTCTGCAATTTGCCATAAAAGTGCCCTTTTTTTGGAAAATAGCACCCTGCCCTTTTTCATTTCTAGGATGAACTCTGGTAAAAGTATTAAAAAAAATAATGAATGAAATTTTTGACATTGTTTGTCCCTCAGGAGGAAGTCAATATTTGGATTACAACTAAATAGTTTTAGCCATGTTGTTGAATTCACTCATTATTCACTAGTAACACCATTGAAGAATACAATTAAGTTATTCAATTGTTGCTAGCAATCGAATGACTCAATTTTTACCATCTCTACCCCTGAAGCTCTTATAGTATTTTATCTTGGCTTAGATTCTCGACCAGCATCCACGGCCCAGTACTACACTATTCACAGCCCATGGGTTGGGAACCGCTACACTAGATCATGCCATGGTAAAGTTTCATGATTGTCAGACTTGTAAGGGTATACGTAACCTTTCCTCCCCAATAATTCTGGACTTGCATCCCTCTCTGGAATGATCAGAATTACGGTAAAAATAAATCGGCATTTCTGCGAAATTGTACCAAGTCTGCAAGAGTTATATTTTCCGATCATCCCCAAGTAAATTTTAATTGCTCTTTAAAATTGAACCCAGTTTTAAGAGTTTTCACAGAAGTGGACATCCTAAGGTTGGAATGAAATATTTTTATTTACATGTGCAACCATCAACATTAAATAACTTAAATGTTATCACCTCAAACAGGTATCAACTTACGGAAGCATCCTCAGCGTCGTTGCTCCCGGAATCTGGATCCAGTTCCTCCTTTTTGATCTCCGCTTCCACCTCCATTTCAACCTGAAAACAGACTTCTCGTTACATGGAGATGGACACTTTTACACCTTTGGCTCTTTCATTTTCATTAAATAATCAAAAAAGAAACCAAAGAGCAACATTCAATTTTCCTGCAAGTCTATACTTTTACAATATTGAAACTTCATTTAAAGATATTTAAAGCTCACAAATTTTATCCAAATGAAACTTCAGAGAGGTGAAATATATAAGAAATTTTGAATAGGAAAATATTATTTCTTGCTATTATGGAATGGTTTCAGAGCATTTCTTAAATTAGGAATTGAATAATAAATTCCATGAGGCCAAAAAAAATAAAGGTTTGTTTCCTGTAACATGGACAAAAATAGCAGGAGAGATAGGTAGGTAGGAAAAAGTTTTTTTTTTTGCTAAATATTTTTGACAAATTTGCAAAATTAAATATTCAGTAAGTGGCTCGCGAGCCGCAGTTTGGTGACCACTAGCCTGCTTAATAAAATAAAGTGTTGAAAATTGGCACAAGTCATTTCTGAGCTGACCTCAGTGATGGCGACATCTTGTAGAAGCGACCGGACGTCCAGGGCCATGAAGTGACTTGGCTTTGCTTCCCAGGACTGCAGGATCTACAAAAGAGAGGAACACTTACTTACAAGCTGAAATGCAAGTCACATTACTGGTCTATTTCTGGTAAAATCGTATCAACATTTTTATTTTTGCATGTAACATTTTAAAGATAACTTTTATTTGAAACTCTACTGACGAGATGTTATATTTCTCAAAGCTTTATTTCAATTTGACATCCAAATGTACAATGAAGGGGAAAAATCCATCACCCCCACCACAAAAAAAAAAAAAACCTATATGTATATAATTCTCTTGCATGCCACATGACTTTAAACATCCAATCACAAATCTTCTAAATGTACTTCATGCCCGATTTTCCAAATTCAACAATCTAGCCAATCACGATATATCGTTTCAAATTTTACTAATACATCTGGCAAAAGTCGACAATTTGGATTCACTATATCTTGTTTTCCTTATTACGGGTATAAATTATTGCCCATTTAAAACGTATTGATTTGATATTTACAATGATGCAAGATGTGTACATTTCCTTTGGATTAGAAATTCGGAAAATCAGGCTCTTCGGAAAAATTATCGACCGTACAGTAAATCTGAACCGAATATCAATTACAAAACTATCTTTCTTACATAATTAAAACAAATCCAGATTTGTTTATATTTGGCAATAATGACAACATATTTATATGGGAATGTTTTCTGGATATATGCCGATAAAAACTGACCACAGAATTTCAATTAAGAATATTCAAGTTTCTATGCTAAAAATTCACACTAGATTAAGAATTTCAGCATTCAGGATAAACCGTAATTTAAAAAAAATAAAAAAAATCACTTTTTATAATAGTATATTGATTTCTAATCAGTGCAAATTTGCCATTACAAATTAAAAACCATCAAAATAAAGAATGAAAACACCACTCAACTTTGAAATCTTAAATAAAATTCATATTTAAAAAATTCCGATAGATTGAATGCCGGATAATCAGGCTTTTACTGTATAATTTTTTAAGTATCACAAAAAGATCATGCAAACATGATTGTTTATATTGCTTCGTTAAGAAATTTCGATGTGCAACTTTAGTTTTTTTTTTTTTTATGCTTCATGCGAAACCAGTCCATAAATTTTAATTGTTTGTTGAAATATGATACTTTTTTAAATATATGTACGAGACTGTTTATTTTTATTGTATTCCAAAGATGTTCGACTACATTGCCCCACTATCCCTGGTTAATCCACAAAGCAGTAGAGGATAATGATGTTATAAGTATTGTAGTGCACCATACATGTTATTAGTTTCATGAAACAATATTACTTTTCAAGGATTTTCTTGATTACGTAGCTGAAATCGCTTTTGAAAGGGTTTATTTTAAATGCCTCATTTTGAAGCAAGCGAAGGGAGAAAATACTAGCTGAATACCCGTGCTTCGCTACGAAATTTTAACACGTGCAAAATTTTAGCTAGCTGCGATGCCTCATGTTACGAAAATCCGTCATTGGTGTATAGGTCCCAGTTTTTGGCGCTTCGCTTGCAGGAAGGTTCATCGCTACGCAAAATCGAGCTTGCTTCGTTCGCTTTAAAGTTCATGGACAAATAAGCACAGACTTACTTTACTCGTTGAAAGGTTCATTGCCATGCAAGCTTGGACTCGCTTTGCTCACTGAAAGGTACATTGCTGGGTAAGAATATAAGCTCGCTCCACTCACCAAAATCTAATTGCTACTTAAAGCCTTAATATTAGAAGCCCCTCCATTGTCGGAAAAAAAATCCTTGTTAATACATTAATACAACACCCCTTGCTTTAAAACGTGTTTGTGGAGAGCAAAATTAGAAGACCAAAACTACGTATGTTGAGACTTTCAGAGCTCTAGGCCAGAAGTCACTTTTTATGAAAATATTAATTAAAAAAAAAAAATTAAAATTTTAACATTCTTTTGGTTAGAAGTCCAAAACTACTTATGTTGAAAATTTCAGAACTGTAGCCCTATTAGAAGTTGTTTTGTAAAAAAAATTGTTAATTAAAAAATAACCAATTAAAATTTTAACACTGTTTTTTATAAGTCCAATTAGAAGGCTAAAATTACTTATGTTGAAAATTTGAGAGCTGTATCTCTATTTGAAGTCACTTTGTAAAAAATAAATTAATTAAAAAAACTAATCAAAATTTTAACATTCTGTTTGACATATGTACAATTAGAAGGCTAAAACTTATGTTGAAATTTTCAGAGCTCTACTTCAATTTTAAGTAGGTTTCTATAGATCCACAGAGCCACAAACAGACACACAGCTTGTTTTATTATTATAGACTACAAGAATTTTCTATTTTCCTATATCAGGGTTCCCACGGAAATCACATTGAAAATCAATGACTTTTCTAGGATTTCTAAGGACCTAAATAATATTTGTAGGGACCTTCGAATTGAATTTTTTTTCAGGCATCAGGTCTTTATTGTTTTACAGCTGTTTTATCCAGAACGTTAATATCAAACTTTGCATTTTGTAAACATACTTTGATCTTATGGCTTACAAAACGTAAACATGAATCTCACATGCTCGTCTCACAGTATGTAACTAAAACAGTTTCCACTCCACCAATCGGCAAATATGAACCAAACGATATGCATGTATATCGTTTTAATACAAATATACCAGAAAATGTTGGTTCAACACGGATATGTGACAAAATTAAAGGACCATTTTCAAGTACTTTTAAGCCCTGGAAAACAAGTCCGAAAAACATTCAGCACTATAAGGACGACTGTGAGAGTCGTAAGTACAGTATGGTTTTACTCCTCCACTTAACGACAATCTCTTTTAATATCCTTTAAATTATCCTTTCAAAGCGTTTATTCTTATTTTAAATCTTTCAACGATTCATTCAATAACTTCCCATTCATGTAAGATTTGACTGCTTTAAAAGACACTACACTGCCTAATTTTACAAAATCATCTGCACAGTATGCATTAAGCTATGTACTTATTCTACTTAAAGGTAGTAATAATGGATATATGGGACATTAAATGATTGTTACTTTTGAAATGTCTTCCAACGACCTATCGTGAGTGTTTCTTTTGAAGCAGATGGCAGGATCCTTGCAATCCATTTCAGCAACATACACCTGAAAGCAACATTCATTTGGGAAAGAAGTCACCTCATTAACTCAGCTAACAAAGCAAAACAATTTAATCAATTGTTACATTTTCAGGGAACACAGCAAGTTTAAAAAAAATTTAGATAGAAATATTAGGAATAATTCCAAAAATTTTAGGAATATTTCTTAAAAAGCTGACAGGAGTTCCTAACACAAACATTCTTTTTAAAGCATGTATCAATACGAGCAAAAAACTACCAATTTAAAAAACAAATATGTCAAACTTTTTAGCAAAACATTGTTAATAATTAAAATTTTATATCTTCTCTTATGGGAGAGGTATATCATTATTTTTTCTTAAGTTTTAAGGGGAAAAGCTAGAATTTATGTTTTTACATTTTTTTTATGGATTAGTGAACATTAAAGTACAATTTTAGGAAGAAACAAAAATTTAAGAAACATTAGGAATTTTAGAGTGAATGCAACACTTGCATTTTTCTAAAACTAGATTCTGTCTAGGTATTTTTAGAGGGTCCTGTTTTTGTGAGAAATATAAAATTCCTTTTAAAGAGAAAGCATGGAGTACGCTAAAATACAGATTTTGGAGAAAAGTCTTATTTTGATGTATTGTTTTTATTAAGGGTCCTCTTATTTTTTTAATTTTAATTTTGTAAAAGGATCCAAATATCCTCTGAACAAAACAGACCAATTAAAAGTCTAAAATTACTGATCCAATAAAGGCTCAAAGTAAACAATTTTTTCATCAACATTGGAGAAAATAGAGTCCTTTGGCAAAACAGTTTTGCTTCGATTTTAATAAATATCGCGTGAAAACTATACTGATAGATGTGTTTTTCCCTTTAGGGAAGAATATTTTTTTACGAACATCAAGAACTTAAGTTGAATGAAATGATTAAGGTTTTTTTTGTAGCTCAAGAGCACGTAATATCAGCAATCTAATTCTTGCTATGTGTTCTTCAACTTTTGCACTGTAGCACTTGATACAGCATAAATTACTGTTATCCAAGTTTTAATATTATGTATGGCTACCACTCCATACTTGATATTGAGACTTTGAAGACTAGTGTAACAAGTGGTGCTGCTTATAAAGTGTTACAGAGCAAATGTTAAACATAGAAAATGTCCACCAATTTTACATACAAGGGAAAGGCATGTTGAATTCGACTAATTGAAGTTAAGAATTGCACAAGTACTGCACCTTCCAAAAAACCATACATCAATCAGTGACAGTTTTTAATCAGGATAAGCCACAAAAAGGTCTTTCTCTAACCTGGAATCCCCTCTGCTTTGCATAACTCCAGTAGTGCTCGTAGTGACTGGCCCTAGCGTGAACGGCATCAACGATGATGAAGGGGAAGAAGCGGTCGTCGATAGTTTTCTTGAACGACTTGAAGAGGCTGGAGCGATAAGTCTCCTCCATCTCCAGTTCATATTCAAACTTGAACTCCTGCAAAAAACGAGCAAGTAGATAAATAATCAGTTACAAGATAAAAAGTAGTTTAATAGGAATTAAGGAGACTTGGTTGGTACTCTTATTTTTTTAATTTAAGCTTCTAAAATTATAATTTTTACATATTTGAAAGGCTAAGACTAAATTTTATTTAAAAAAAAAGTTCACACAATGCTCGAAATTTTCAATATTTTTGAAAAAATTCATAAAATATCTTCTTTTCATTTTTCAATATTTTTAAAAAAAATTTCCTAGTAATATACTCTTAACTTTTCAGGCATTGGATTTGGAATAAGTAAAATAGTTTGTGAAACACAGTAATTACTATTATAGGTAAAAAAAGGGATATTTTTAACATTTATATTTGTAAAAAAAAGTTTTTATTTTATTCAAAAATCCATGCCTATTTTTGTCAATTAGATCTTTAAAATGACACACAAAAAAATTTCAAGTCATCTCAATCAAATTTGCTGAAGTTTTAGCATTTTAAGTAAGTTGGAAATTCCAGAAAACACGAAACATCGAAGGAGCTATAGCAGCTATGCTAAATTCTCTATAAAAAAATAATTTTCCTGCAGTTGCTATGATGGGATCAGCTCAAAAACTTGACAGAATAAGGAAGTTTTACAGATTATAAACACACAAAAAATAGAAAATTGATATTTTTATAATTTTTTTCTGAAAATAAGGGGTACCAAGTACCCTTAATATTTTAGATAGATACTGACACGTCGATAATTAGTGATGAGTATAAGACACGATATTTCAAAAGGTTTAAATACAATTTTTTTCGCAGTTGCATTTTGAATTTAGAAGAACACATTACTATCTTTATTTCGGTAATTATAAGAAAACATCAGAAAAAAATTACCTTATTCATTATTAAGAAAATTTCCAAAGTCAAACAACTTTAAACAATTATACTAAATTGATAAACAGACAATTGACCCAGTTTTTTTTTCTTCTTCTTCTATTTATTCAAAATAGACAGTTAAATAGCAAGATATTCAAAAGATTGAAATTTCAGTTAAAAAAGCTGAAATTGGTGGTTCCACTGATATGTGTACAAATATGTACTATGCCAATAATTTAAAAAGAGAAATTCCAAGAAACATTCTTTTAAACAAAAATTCCTTAAACAAGCATAGTTATATCAATTCAAAGTCTAAAAGGAGAAAAATAAATTTCCAATACATATGGTAGAAGTGTGGTAATAAAAGAAGTCCTGCACACAATAGAATTGAAATTTAAGTTCAATTCTGAATCATCAACATTTAATTTTAAAGTATTGTGAAAATGTAATAATTTCTTTCCTTCTACAATCTTTTATGGATAACCTTGAATTAATAATTAAATTCGAAGGGTTTTGCTCTTTTTGTTGACCAATATTTTTCTTAGAGGCTACATTTTTAGAAAATAAAAACTTTTTTTCAAACCTTTTCAAAGTTTTTTTTTTAAATGTATGAACCATGCATAAAAAAACTGTAACCAGCTGATTTGTTTAAAGAAAAAATATGTCAGCCAAGTGTTTAATTAAACACAAAAATAGCATATAATCAGGATTCATAACCATTTTCAGAAAAATAATTCCCCGAGATTTCCACAGTCGGGTTATCGATCATGGAGTTAATTATTTTTAGCAACATAGTCAAACCTTGATGACAGAAATACTTCCGATAACTCTAATTTTACTTGCAGCATAACTTTCTGCAAGTCTATGTTATCAAATAATTCTGTAACTTCAATTCCTCAAGTTACTGTTAAACAAATGAGAAGGATTTTTTCCCAGAGTAACAACGATTTTTTTCTGGTTTTAGGCGGTATTTTTCTTTTTTCCCTGAGATTTTAAGGCTGATTTATTTTCTCCGAGTTTTCCCTGTTCTCCCCGAAGAGTACAAACCCTAGATACAGGGATGAGATTAATAAAAAACTGAAATCACACGCGAGCAAAAAAAATTGCACAATAATTTATACATGAAACATGTTTTAAGAAGTAAAACATCAAAAAATGCTACATGATGAAAAAATTACACAATAATAAAAAACTTAATTATTTTTTTAATCAGTAGGCATAAAAAAGAAAAAGAATATTAAATCATTTACATTAAAAGTTTAATTAACAAACAAGTTTAACACATCAAGACCAGAGTTCATCCTAGAAATGGGTGCCATTTTCCAAAAAAAAGGGCAACTCCTTTTTTTTTAAGGCACTTTTATATAGCAAATTGCAGAAATTTTAAGACGACCCCTTGCAATCCACCTACCAATGACGCACATTATATTTGTTCAATGTCCCTGGTCTGTGCATTGCTTTTTTCAGTATGAATTTCAGAAGAGGTGAGCAGCATATTGGTAGCCAAAGAGTCAAGCATATTTCTCGAGAATTTTCTCTGGAATCTTTGACAGAATTTTCAGAAGGAAAAGAAATAAGCGGAAGTTCGAGAAGAAAAAAGAGAGATCAAAAGGTGGATTTTCTCCAAAATTACAAAACAAAGTGGAAATCCACAAAAAAAAAAAAAAGCAAAAGAATCTCATATCTGCTGATAACATTTTCAAATACAAAAAGCTTATGATCTCATACAAATATTATAATATAATACATTAAAATAAAAGTAAAAAAGATACTATAGAAACTCATATTTTAAAAATTATTCTAAATTTAAGATTGTAAGTATAACTAACAAAGGAAAAATGTGAGCTATGCTTACAAAGGTAATTCCTCTCTTTAGAAATACATAACTGAAAAATAATGAAATATCTCGAAATTGTTGTCCCAAACTTTCAGGACGTTTAAAGGAAACAGCAGAAAAGCATCATTTTAATATTAACAAAATGTTACAAAGGCTATTAATTAGCAAAATCTAGGATCATTTTAGTGTTCATTTCATGTGAAAACAAGAATTATGTACAATTTAACACCTTTAGGTACATTTGACTTGTCATCTGCATACTTGGGCGAAGTTACGATGGACGAGTCTGACTCGTCATCCGTCCCATGGGCATAAAAATCTTCAAATAATTCAGTACTCAAAGGGTTAACAAGCTATTTGCAAAACTGTATAAATCCATAGATTGTACTGTTTTTCCATACAAGTAGGCAGATATGCATCACAGAATAACAGAACTTTTTTTTAATAATATAATTTTTCATAAGTGGAGGTAATTTTTAATTACATACATTTTTAGAATTTCTTTGTGAGATTTCTACATTTTAATTATTGTAAAAAATAAAAAACTGGATGACATAGCAGACAGTAATTTCAGTAACAATTGTTTCAATTTTTAAAATGAAAATAACTTAATACATACAGCAAGCAACAAAAGCAAGAGTGTAAAGCCCTGTAATTTTAGATAAATAACTTAGCTATTTTAATCACATAGTTTAGAAAAATGTATTGTAAGGTTTGGGGGGTAAGATCAATATATCCAGTAGGTAGATCATGAAAGAAGTAGTGTCCGGAAATATTGGGCAGAAAAATGTATTGTAAGGTTTGGGGGGTAAGATCAATATATCCAGTAGGTAGATCATGAAAGAAGTAGTGTCCGGAAATATTGGGCAGAAAAATGTATTGTAAGGTTTGGGGGGTAAGATCAATATATCCAGTAGGTAGATCATGAAAGAAGTAGTGTCCGGAAATATTGGGCCAGTCTCCCCCTTCTCTCCTCTTCCCCATCGAGTTTGTCCACCGAATCTTGCACCCGTATTAAAAGTGAAAAGTTGGAGCCTATGTTGAGGGTACCAACCAACCATGGGTCATTTGATAAAATTATCAAATAAATCCACCATGTACCATATACTTACAGCTCCAGAAAACAAGAAATGTGCAAATCTTTGAAGTTGATGTAAGAGACATTGCGCTCTTTTTTTTCTCCACGTAAACAAATTAGAATTGTGAAATTATTATGAATCTAGTAGTTACGTTTTTGTTACATATAATATTAGTTAATGGTATATTTATAATGAAATATAATAATTTTAACTAGGTCAAATATACATTTATAACCCAATGACGCACAGGACATGGATGTGTCTTGTGGGTCAGTGGTTATAAATTATTTGATCCAGTTAATAAGATGTTTTCATATAACTTTACCAACAACTAATATAATATAAAACAAAAGTACTAGATTCATCGTAATTTTATAATTGTCATCTGTTTACGAGAAGAAAAAAGCCAAAATGTCCCAAGCGCAAACTAGACAATTGCCCTCACACAATATTTAAAAAATATACATTAAAGTTTTATTTCGATGTGTTTGCATGTAAATACATTCAATGAACAACAAAATACTGCTTAAAAATTAATCTTGTCAAGTTTATCATTTCATACACATATATCAGAAATAATTTTCCTTTTCCCAATATGATTGATAGAAGTCTGTCCTCTTCACGAACCTGCTGTCATCTTAACCCCCTCTGAAGAATCCTCGTTAAAAGGGGGAATCGGAGAACTCAACTCTGTAGGGGCATAACAATCAGGGGAAAAAATTAAGGGACATTGCGGCTTGATTTTTCCCATTAATTAATCCCTTTTTCAAACTGCTGATTGGATTATTTTCAGGAAGTTTTCAACCACCTGTTTAAAATTGTAATAGTTACATATTATCCAAAGAAATTATGCCCCCCTCTGCCGAAAAAAAAAGATGCAATATTTTAATTTGTAAAATCTGAACATAAATTAATTTGCTACACATGTATGCATTATTTTGTTCCAATTGTCATGAGTAATTAGAATGTTTATATTTGTAATAGAGCAATGAAAAAAAAAACAGCTGCGAAAAGTGGGTCAATCAATATTACAGTTAAAATGGAGGAAAGATTTTGAATCTCATACCTTCCTCTTGACCTTCTTTCCTGTGTCTGGGTCAATGTCGTTCACTTCTACCTCCGTCATGAAATAGTCGTCCAGAGACAAAATGCGCGGAGCAGAACCCCCGTTCTCAATCTCCTTGTCCTGGAAGAAAAAAGAATTACAATTAAGTCACTTGTAAATAGAAAGAATCCAATAAAAGATTCATTTGTTGATACTTAACAGGGTTCCGACTGAAATCATAAGATTGAAAATCAATGACTTTCCCAGGACCTACGAAAATTTACTTTCATGCATCAGGTCTTTAATGTGTGACTTCACAGGTACTTTACACAGAACGTTAACATCAAAATCTTTTCTGCCCAATTTGCCTTATAAACAGACGTGGATGATAGTATTTCATTTTCTGGCACGTGAACACTAATCTCGTATGTTTGTCTCATAGAGTGTAACTAAAACTATTTGGTTTCTACTCCCAGGGGTCAAAGTGGCAAAATAAGAATATATAGGATTTTTTCAAAAAAAAATATAGGACAATATAAAACATCAAATAACTGCACACAGTTGCTACTGAACTTCAAAATTAACTCGTTATACATTTATATACTCGTTATATTGAATTTAAGAGAATAGAAAACACACCTTTAAAAAAAAGAAATCGCCTGATGCTGAATACGTGATCCGTTATTGCCTCAATATTCCATCCCTAAATCAAGTTTTATTAATTACATTATTTGCAATCATAAGTCTTTTGTTTTCAGCATTTTTAACTGTTCCAATTTCTTTAAGTATTTTCTTTTTATCCCTGTTTGCAGTCTTTTGTTGATTCAGATTTACTGTTCAGTGTCTGCTGGATTGGCGGCGAAAAGTGTGAGATTTATCGCCGAATGTGGCGAACCTGGCACTTGGCTTTAAAGCAACCCTAGTGATCATTTGGATTTGACAACACAACGTATTGACGTAATTTTCAATTTTGACGATTTTTCTGAAAAAATCGTGGCTAATATTCCGAATCCGGTACGAATTCTGCGCGAAGGCGATTTTTGCCAAAAAATGGCAGCCCTGCCATTTTTTATGAGCAAGATAACTAACTGCCTATGGTTGCCATAATTTGGAGTGGTTTGATGTAAACAATTCGCGGCGCAGAATCCGTACAGGATTCGAAATAAAAAAATCACCATCCGACATCATACAGTAAATCTTAACCCTTTTGTTTCCTTTATCAATTATTGACTGAGCACTCAAAATGCTCTTTAGTAGTCCTGCAAGCTAATCCCAAGTTGTTTTTATCCGTTTTTCCCGAAGCAGAGTTTTGTTGTTGCATCTCTCTCTCTCTGCATTATGGCCAATTAATTTATTACGTTGGAGGAGAAATCAGATCAGAAATTCAAGACCGATTGTTATGGAAATGTTCACATGTTTACAACTCCCACCGGTCCAGTAGAGTCGAGTTGTAGGTTATGCAGCACGTGACGTCACAAGAAATAAAACGCCGCGCCGCCGTTGCAAACATCGTTTTTGTCAGGTCTTTTTCACCTACGATCGCGCCAAAGAATCCGAAATATTAAAAAATGACAACAAACGGCGCCGTTATTACGAATTCGAAGAAAATATAGATCGAATCAATGTAGAAATATAGGATATATAGGACAATTGTAAAATATAGGACAATATAGGACGTTTTTACCGATTTTTAAAAAAATATAGGATTTATAGGACATATAGGACGTCTGCGACCCCTGTACTCCACCAATCAACAAATACGAACTAAACGAAGTACAAGTTTATGCATGCTTAGTACAAATGTACCAAAACATTTCAGTATGGGATAAATGAAAAAAAAATGAAGGACTTATAAGGAACGATAAATATTTTCAAGTACTTTAAAAGTGTAAAATGTTAAGGTAACTTTATTTTCATAGCTATTTTATCTTAAAATAAAACACAAAATATTGGAAAAGGTTAATATGCTGATTAAGAACCCACACTAACTATTTTATGAAGAGTCTTACTTTGATGAGCTTTGCGACGTACGTCTTCCCCGATCCTGGCAGCCCCCTCAGGATGACGACAATCTGCTTGGGCCTCGTCTCACGCTGAGGAGGAGAGAGGAGATCCTCGATGAGGGAAGCCTCCTCGCTCTTTTTCAACACCTTGAAGTCAAAGCTGATGCAAAAAAAGATTTTTACAGCTTTTGAAAAGAACAAAGTAGCTTTTAAGGACTTTTTTTAAGTAACATTAATAGAAATTTATTTGTAACTTGAGAAACTTAACCCACGCTTAAAGTGTTCCTGAAAAGCAGCTATTCCAAGCAGCTTGGAAGATAAAATTGCTCCACCAATAAAAAGATGGGTCCAAACCAGAAGAAGGGAGAAATAAGAAATTCCAATTTGAGATACACCCGAAATGAAAAGTAATTTTAAGGACATTTATAAAAGATACATTCTTTTTAAAGTTCAACACCGGCAAATAACTGCCTATTTTCAAAAAATTAAAATCTCGGAAAAGATTTACTACTTTGGAGGTTTAGCTGGGTTTTTTTTCGCTGAGTTTGGATGAAAATCGTGGAAATTTAAAGGTTATTATTTTTTTTAAAGAATTATATATATATATATAAAAAATGAAATAATGAATTTTTTTTTTAAATAAAAAATAAAACTTTTACTCTTGCAGTTTCTTGATATAGGAAAAATATTTTTTTTTAAATATATAGTTAGTTTTAGTTTACGAATTAGAATCTTAATGCTCAGTTTACCAATATTTGTAAAACTTGACACTCATTTTATATGATCCCTGTGTTAAGATTTTTTTTTTTTAAGGAATATTTTCTGCATTTTATTTCTGTAATAATTTCAATATACAGATACATTTGTTTCCAAATGTAAAATGTTCTCAATTATAAAATTCCAACACTAAAGTATTTTTCATCACTAAAAGTAATTTTATGACTTTAATGTCCAACAAAAAAAATCTTTTCATCATTTGAAAATTCATATTAAAAACGTCCCCTATTCAGAGATCTATGCAAAAGGAAATTTGGGTCTGTTTACGCACTCTTCACAAAATTCCATGTCAAAAAATGTGCAACTACAATTGAGATATTGGAACCATCTAGGAATTGATGGATAGGACCATGTAAAAAAAAATCTGGATAGACCCCTGCTATCAAATATCCAAAACAATATTGACCAACTGTGATCACACTTCTTTTCCAAAGCATTAAAAAAACTTTAAAAATAAAATCCTGATTGAGATTTGATCATAGAACAAACCTGACTGTTAAGAAATATAATATTTTGGTACAGCCAAATAGTATTCATGCAAATGAAACATATCAACAGCCTAAAGACAGTAATGTACTAAAAATGCATGTTCAGTTCGCTTTATTCAAATAATTTGATTACTGCATTTTTCTATCAGAACAGGTTAGGAAATACTACATGGTAAACAACAGCAATTTTATGTTAGTACTTGACTAATACATTTGTCTAAAAATCAGACAATGTCTGCATTTGCAACAAATTTGAAACTTCTGGATTTTTTATTAACACCTCTTAAACCTACCATTGGACTCGCAGGACAATTTAATAGCACTTGATGCATTTGCAAAGAACATGCTGAAAATTGATACTAAAAGTATCATGAAGATCCAAAGGTTCACTCCTAAAAAGATGCAGTTCTATGCAAAGCCTGTCAGCACAAGTGTAAAGAACTTCCTTGCAAAAGATTTGCATTAAATTTAAGAATGGCAGCTGAAGATATACTTCATAATAGAAAGAAAATGGATGGCAAAATTGTTGTTATCAGTTAAGATTATTGTACAGCACAAAATCAAATTGTAATAGAATTTGAGTCGTGAGAAAGGTCCCTCTTCCAAGTCAATTGAGGCAGGTGTTTACCTGTCTTTCTGTCCAGACTTCTCTCGCAATCCATTTCTCTCCTCTTCCCATCTGGGACGTTTTTCAGGTCTCTCTTCCTCACGATGTCTACTTCCTCTCTTTGAGTCACTATCCCTGGAGTCAGGATCCCTGGAGTCACGACCTTTAAAATCACCATCCCTGGAATCGCGACCCTTGAAGTCACTATCCCTGAAGTCCCGACCCTTGAAGTTAACTTCCCTCGAGTCCCTACCCCTGATTTCACTGTCCCTAGAGTCCCGACCCTTGAATTCACTATCCCTAGAGTCTCGACCCTTGAAGTCACTATCCCTAGAGTCTCGACCCTTGAAGTCACTGTCCCTAGAGTCCCGACCTTTGAAGTCACTGTCCCTAGAGTCTCGACCTTTGAAGTCACTGTCCCTAGAGTCCCGACTCCTGAATTCACTGTCCCTAGAGTCTCTACTCTTGAAGTCACTGTCCCTAAAGTCCCTACCCTTGAAGTCACTGTCCCTGCCCTTGAAGTAACTATCCCTCAAGTCCCGATCCTTGAAATCAGCATTCCTGGAGTCACGGTGGTCGCGACTTCCATGATCTCGGAAGTTGCGACTCCCATAGTCCCTTTCCAGATCCCTACTTCTCTCTAGAGGGAAAGGAGGTTCCTTCTCTTGGTAGGGATCTCTTTCGTGGAAGGCTGTGCCTGCCCCGCAGTGGGCATAGTTAAACACTGAAAGAGAAATATAATTACAATTTCAATTACAAATCCAGGAAACTCACTTTATAACAATAGCAAAAATAAAGGATATTATGCTAAAGGTAAGTCACATGACATTCACGAATAAACTAGGAGTGTGGAACATCGCACAAAAAAAGATCAATTACACTATATTACTGATGTGGATTTGTGTCATTTATTGTTTTTATATTTTCATCATTTGCTTAAAAAAATTGCCAGTTTGGCGATATTTTTTGTGATAATTCTTATATAGGTCTTAAAAAAAAAAAAACTACGGCTGTTTTTGGCAATATACTTTTCGATAATTCTTGTATTATCCTTTCTTATAAGTGAAGCTGAGGTGAGGAGAAAAACGATTGTTGATGAGCTATGTTCAAGCAAAGAGAACTCTGTGTTGAAGGCATTTGTTTTTCAACTTTTTACGCCGTTAAAGTATTTCACCTTAAGAGGCATTATCACAGCGATTTTGATCAAAACCGTTAGAGACGTTTTTTATCAATCATTGGAAAACATGATTTTTTCAATGACAGCTACCTTATGTGCATGCACGATTTAGACGAAAACCTTAACGGTAGGTCCCATGGCCACCACCAACCCGCACACAAAATTTCAACATCATTCGGGAGATTCGGTGGACCACAGACACAGATTTTTTCTATATTATTTTTTTGAAATCAGGATATTCTAAAATGTGGAGAAATGCAAATCCTATACTTTCATTACCTTATGTATAGATACGGGTAATTGAAAGTAAAAATTAATGATCAAAATTTAACCAAACGACAATTTAAACTTCAGTAATTTACAATAAGAGTTACACACATCATTGATTGACTCTGCAATGCTGCAAGATGATCGTACCTTTCATTCAGTTCAGTGAGGGGTGAATAAGATGACTCACATTTGGAGAGTTCATGTTTGGAAGGGTTCTTTACAAATTTAGGTGCTTTCGAAGTGAAGGTATATATTGAATCCACAGCAAGGAAGATTATTGAATCAATACATACACAATTTTTATTAAATATTTTGTGTAGATTAAAATGTTTGTTATATTCATCATTTTTCAATTTACTACTTCTATAACAACTTATCCTGACCTCACTGAATACGCTGGATCCTTCGGCATAACTTATACACAGAGTTTTGTCTTAAATACACGTCGAAAAAAGAAGCTCCTTTAAATTTTACTTTACCTTGCTAACCACAGATACTATAAGAGTTTTCATATGGCTATTTCATGATGTCACGTACATGTGATTGATCAAGCAAAAAATTAGCTGAAATTTTTTTCCTCACTTTACAGCATAATATGCAAAAACAAATAGCGTACAAAATTCATTACAAACATTAGTTAAATTTTGGATGTACAAAATTGAATTCAATTATTAATTCAACAACACCCATGTCTTGAAATGATTGACATACACACAATAATTAAATAAAAACAACTGTGTTCATGCATTAATCTTAACTGGAAAATTTAATTTGATTTAAATGTTTTTGTACACATTCAGAAATTATAATTAATACTACTTACAATAAAAGTTCGATTATACGGCATTCAATCAATTCAAATTTTTTTGTAAATCAAGTTTGGAAAGAAAATTCACGCTACTTTGTCAAAAAACGGCCATAAGTCACACATATTTTTTAAATTTTCAGACTACTATAAATTTATAGAAACCTCAATATTCATAAATTCCGCTCTCGGTTTTTATCGGAATATATCCAGAAAACGTTCAAATATAAGTATTTGTGTTTATTTACCGAATCTAAAAAAAGCTGGCCTGTTTTAAAAGAGAATTTTGTAATTGAAATTCCATTACAGTTGAAAGCAGAGTTTTCAATATGATTTCCGAAAAGAAAAATTAAAATGTACCTATTTAAAGAAATGTTTGCGGATGACAAGTTTTTCAGCAGATGATGAATAATTTTGATGAAATTCGCGGAAGAATCTCGTGTATACACTCGGTGAATCACAATTGGCTCAGTTCACACCTCTCAGTACCAGACGTCACATGCAGCCAATCAGCACATAGTAAAACCAGATTGCACATCAACGTTCAATGAGGTCAGGATAATATGTCTTAGATTCTAGTGTTCAATAATATTTCAAAATGTGCTTCACAACTGATCTGGATTATCCTTGGTCAAGGATTATTGTTTTTATTTCTTTGATTTATACATTTTCTCAAATCCTATGAATAATCCCAGTCATTTCTTTTGATAATTTGTTTGCTTGTCTAAGAATGCCTTCAAAATAAAATTAAGTCTTATAAAGATAACAAGAAACATTTTTCATCACATAATGAGATAAAAATTTAAAAAAAAAAAGCATTTGTACACTGTGATGCAAAAGTTTAGACAATGACGTCATTCGGTTGCGAAATTTAGAAATGCGATAGTACAATTATAAAAGCTTATGACTATAGTCAAAACAAGTTTTTTGATTGGCTATACAAATTTTTGGGTAAAAACAGAAATGTGCTTGTTGCAAAAGTATAGATGCAATGACAAGTTTCTGCAAATTTTTGTTTGTACAGTCGACTCTCGGTATTTCGAACTCGAAGGGATGTGAATAAAATTTCGAGATACCAAAAATTCGAAATATCAAAAATCTAGAAAAAAAATATTTTGATAAAAGTGAATCGTACAAAAAGGAATACCAAAAATAACTTAACATATTTTATATCAAATATCTATCTAAAACAGTTTGGTAAGCATTCGATGTTCTTTCGGCATCGAGAACATTTTCCAGAAGTGCAATGGCTTGAAAAGTCTTTGTTGTCATGCCGGATCGGGATTCAATAAAAGCCCGCATAACATCCATAGCACTCTCAGCTTCTTTAAAAGTTATCCTTTTTGGAAGGACAAACTGTTCATCGTCATTATCTTCTTCTTCTGAAGGGGATCGAATTTCTTCAAGGATTTCTTTATCCGTTAAATTTCCGCAAATTTCCACGTTGTTGTCTACATCAACAAAGTCCTGAAATGTTGTTCCAGAGTCCAAATGTAGAGAATTGGAAATCAAACGCCATTCTTCTTCCACAGATTCCTTAAGGCTTTCGATTTCCTCTTCCCCATCAGGTTGGCCGGCTTCATCCTCTGCAATCACGAATCTTGCCTTTCTAAAACAATTTGCAATTATCTTCTGTTCCACGCAATTCCATGCTTTATAGGCCATTCGCATGGCCTCCAATAAATTAACAGAGGGGTTGGTTCCTCCATCAATCTCGGCAATACATTTTTTGACAACTTCGTGCCGATACTTCACCTTAAAGTTTTGAATGATTCCCTAGTCTAAGGGCTGCAACTTCAAAGTTGTATTGGGCGGCATAAACTCCACTCTTACAAACGTCAACTGTGAGGTGACAGTGCTGGGATGTGCTGTACAGTTATCTATAAACAGTACAATCTTGCGCTTTTGACGTTTCATTTTCTTTTCGAGTTCCTTTAACCATTTTTCAAAGAGTACCGCTGTCATCCAAGCCTTTTCGTTGCATTCGTAGTCCATCGGAAACGATTTGATACCAGCGAAACACCTTGGCTTTTTTGATTTCCCTATCATAACAGGCTTCAGTTTTTCGCTTCCATCCATGTTTGAGCATAAAAGTAAAGTAACCCTTTCTTTGCTTCTTTTGCCGCCATGACAGGGTTCTCCTTTTATGGACATGGTTTTGTCTGGCAGACACTTGAAAAAAAGTCCAGTTTCATCAGCGTTAAATACGTTTTTAGGATCATATTGTTTCAGAATGGGGGACAATGTTTTGACCCATTCCTGGCACATATCTTCACTCACACTTCCACTTTCACCACAAATTGTGAAAACTTACGTTGTTCCTTTTTTTGAAATTTTCAAACCAGCCGCTGCTTGCTTTAAATTCCGTGTATCCCAATTGGCTTTCCAAAATCCTCAGCTTTCTCTCTTAAGATGTTCCCTCCAAGTGGAAAGTTCTGGGTCCGGCACTGCGTCATCCATTTCATAAGACATTTCTCAACATCAGGATAATCGCCACTTCTCATCTTTTTTCTGTCTCCATGATGATGATCAAAGTTCTTGAGAATTGTGTCTTTATTTTTCAAAATTGTAGACAATGTGCTGTTTGGAATATCAAACTCCTTAGCAATTTCACTCTTTTTCTTTCCTCCCTTTTCTACAGCATCTATGACTCGTTTTTTCTCTGCTAGTGAAAGTGTAGTGCACTTACGTTTTGTAGCCATCTCTACGAAAAATCAACTTATGATGGTGTAACCAAAATCCGATGAGTCGTTAGCTAATGACCTTTATTTGACCTTCGCTCCAGAGTTGACACGTGTCTCTCCACTAAACGCGATTTCTCGGAATTCATTCTTAATCCATTTCTACCATTGGCTGCCGACAAGATATGTAACATCGAAGTGTGTGTTGCGGAATATTCCAATAAAGCACAATAGGAATGGGAGAAAATATTCTTTAGGTTTTTCAAAATCGAGGGGGAAAAATTTGAGTTGCTTCCGAGAAAACTTCGAGTTACCAAGAAATAAGGAAGAAAACCTCGAGTTAAAGAGATAAAATTGCATTAAACAAGAAGTGAAGGTGCAGGGAAACTATTTTTTTTCGAGATATCAAAAAATTCGAGTTGTCGAAGTTCGAGCTACCGCGAGTCGACTGTATATGCAAACTTAAAAGAGATAATGTCACAAACTTCGAGTATTTAAGTTCTGCAAACGATAACATTTTGTAATCGAGATGCCACGAAGTAAAGAAATTCGAATGGACAAATTTGGCAGTTGGAAGGTAAGCTTGTTTCATAAACTTCGACTGTTATTAATCGATCACAGACTTCTATTTATTGAGATTTATCAAATGGATGCAAACACAAAGAAAAACTCAGATCTGAGAAGCCGCGTGTGACGAATAAACCCGATAATCTTTATATCTAAAGAGTGCTCAACAAATTACTATTCGTGAATTTCAAAGGTCATTAGGACTTTCAAATTCAAAGTATACGATTTGTAGACGAATTTTGAAAACAGGAACAATGGTATATTGCAAAAGATACCAGTTAAGTCACAGAGAATGTTGTGGTCTCGAAATCATATGGCAAATGATTTCGAGACCATTTGCCTCCATATGATATGGACCAAAATGGCAATCAGTGGGATTTAACAATGAAAAAAAAAATGGAATCTGGTTGATTTAGATGGCTGGACATCACAATGGTATGACTAGAGGAAGGAAACTTGGCATTTTGTTTAGTCCCAGACAAGATGGTGGCTCGTTGATGGTTTGGACAATTCAACAGCCTTTTGTTATAATGGACAAGTGTCTCTTCACTGTACTATTGATCACCAAACATCACAGCATTACACAAAGACATTGGAGGATAACCTGCTGCAATTTGCTAAGCTTCAAGGTGGCCCATCGTAGAAACTTCAACAAGACAATGCTTTGATCCTTACTGTAGACAATACAAAGACTTGATTTAATCCTTAAAATTAAAAAGTTCTAGACTGGTCGGTGTATCACCTAGATCATAATACAATATAGAATCTTTGAGGCATCATGTTCCAGCACTGTTAGACAATAATCTTCTATAAATGTACCCAAGAGATCTATAGAGGATATATGAGGTATCAAATAGAGAACTAAGTCATGCAAAGTTTAGTTTCTTCAATGGAAACTCCTTATGAGCTAATAATGGATGAGCAATTAAGTTTTAAATCATGCTTATTTTAATTTCATTTTGTGTAAACTTTTGAGACAATGGTTAATTTGTTTTGTTACCAATTTATAACTTTTAATATACACAGTTAACTTCTATAGTTAATGTACAGTATGCATTGCATATTAGCTGTGTTACAAAAATTGTTTAAACTTATTTCGAAATCTGTGTGAATTCGTTCATTGTCTAAACTTTTGCATCGCAGCACACAATTTTGTTGAAAAACACCCACTTAGCATATTCTTTCACTAAATACCATTTTGAACAACTTGAAATAAGTTCAATTTTCAACTCAATTAATCAAAGTCTTTATTTGGATTGATGTTCAAATCTATTCTTTGACTTTGATTCTTCTTGTTTCAAGACAGCTTGATTTGCCAGCATCAGAATTTTCATATTAATAGTGTAATTTATATGGGGGGGACTATACCTTCTATATCTTATTAAAACTGCATCTAATATATTTGCTAATTTAAGTTATTAAAATTATTATTAATCATTGTATTAAAACATGTTCGACTGAAATAAAAAAAAATAGTGTATGGTACAAAAATATTCAAACTAATTCTTCACATATTTTTCACAAAACCAGGATGTTCTGAAGAGATATATTGGAATAATATACTAAGATATATTAAGTTAAGTAGGAGAATTTTTATTAAATTTGGTAGCATTAATTAGCTGCAAAATCTCCCAACCCCTATCTAAATCTCAAAAGGAAGAGACTCAAAAACTTATGCAAGATTCGAAAATATTTTATTTTCCAAATCTGGAAAAACAAAGCTATAACTTTCAACTAAATCACTGTCACTAAAGCCCAGTAATTCTGAATTTACTTTTTTATTTTTAAATAGTTCTTTATTCATCAAAAGAATGGCAACTATAGCCTAAATTATGAAAATTATCCTCCTTCAAATGAGACTCCTTTTTATCTCATAGCATTAAGACCACAAAAATCAGAAAAAAAAGTTCACCGATTAATTTCTAAAAAATTCCTCGATTTTACTGCAAACTTTTTTTTAAATTTCCAAAACTTTTCCAGATGTGTAAATACCCTTATCAAATAAAACATGTATACTAAAGAGATAATATTCAAATTTTTTAAGAAATAGTTTGGGCAGTAATGAAAAGTTAAAATTATTCCGTAACGTTTAACTTCTAACAATTACCACCACAATTTTCCGGGAAAATAGCGCCAAAATACGGATGAAAGTGGAAACGTACAAGCACATTTTTCTGATTTTTTTTTAATTTAAAAAAAAAATTCCCAGACATAATCAGTAAGCTCCAGGTTCTGTGGGCCCTCTTAACACAACATGTTTACCTTTAACAGGTGGCAGGGGCTCATCAGCTGGACCGGATGTCATTGGTTTGAGGCCATGCCCGTAATCGAATGTCTCAACGGCCACTTTGGAAAAGACTAGGGGATCACTGGCAGACATTGACAGCTCGGCCGTGAAATTATCTGCAAAGATCAACACACTTAAGGGCTTCATCCTACAGAAAATACAGGTACACAGCTCAGTTACAATTTTACTGCCACTGAAGAACCGCTATGTCTTCCTCGTAGAAATCTGCATTTATTGAAGAAGCTGTCTAAAGTTAAAGGACATACAATGGTGTTAACTAGCTTCAAGTGTTTAACACTACCACAATTTGTAGCCACATTTGGTACCATCTATTTTTTTAGACCAATTTTTCACTTTTACCACTAAGTTGACTTGGTGGATAAACTCGATGGGAAAAGAGGAGAGGGGAATGGACACCACTTTTTTCATCACCTACCTACTGGATATATTAAACTTGCATCTATATCACGCAATAAATTTTTCTCAAACCGATTATGACTTATGCAGCAAATCTGTTTGTACAAAATTAGTTCAAAAACATTTTACAGAAAAAGTAAGAGCACTAATTTAAGCACATCATTACAAAATAATTTACTTCAATATCATACAACATTTTAAAAGATACACTTTTATGATATTGCACTGAAATTAAGAATTTTACTAATTAATCTCCATTACAAAATTACTTATTCCACTATACTTAAAAATATGTTTTTTATGAAAAGAGCTGCTACATTTGATTCACATTTGGGGGAGAGGAGTGCTTACAAATATTTACTTTTTTCTTCCTTTTTAGAACATTCAAAAATGTCCTTTTTAAGCAATATTTTATGTTGGAAAAACATAGTGGGGAAGAAATTATTCAAAACTGTTAGGGGCACGTCTTTGGCCCATCACATAGTTGTGTCCTACGATGATAAATCAGGACGGGACCTATAGCTTAACATGAATTCTGTGCATCCATCGGCATGCGAGGCCAAAGCTTTAACCACACAGCCATCAAGTGGGAGGTTTGGAATAATAAGCAATAGTAATTTTGGGGAGGGGAATACCTAAATTACGTTTAATCACATTTTTAAAACGACTTTTCATATTTACCCTTTCTAATTTGGCAATTAAAAAAATCTATTAAAATATAAAATGTCAGCAAACTGTCTACATTTTGGCAACAAAATAATGCTGAATTACATTTGGAATGTGTTGGCTTCCATCACAATATTGTTAAAATGGAGGTTTTGGAACAAATTTGTATATCAGAGCAGCAAAACTGGCAAAAACTCCTCTGAACAATATCCGTTTTGTATTCGCAAAATATAGCTTGAGGCAAACATCACATTGGAAAAGCAGATTTCTTGAAGGAAGGACATAGAAAAAATTTTGCTCAAGCAAATTTACTTGAATGGAACGAATTTTGTGTAAAAATAAAACTGAGGAGTACCAATATTTTTTACGCAATTTTTTAATTTTCAGGCATATTTTTATGGTTACAGATGTTAGGAAAAAAATAGCAAACAAAATGAAACTGTCAACTAATTATTTTCGACCTGGTGGCCATTCAATACTGCATATTTTCTAAATACAATCATTTATCAATTAAGACTGGCAATAAAAATTGAATATAATATTAATATAATAAATATTTAATTGACACTTAAGTCCACTCTTTTAAAACCAACAAATTATTTAAACAGAGTTCCCACTCTATTGCAGAAGAAATTCAAGGACCTTTTTGAGAAAATTCGAGGCCCATAAAATGTACATTATAATACAAAGCGGAGTTTATCGGTGGTCGCTTAAAAATGTAAGGACTTTCAAGGGCCACATCCTTTTTTCAAGGATTTTCAAGGACCAAATTTAAAATAATAAAAAAATTCAATTATTGTGGGAACCCTGTTTAAAACCAAAGAACTACAAAAGCATGGTAGCAGTTAACATACAATATCTAACCATTCATAATAATAATAAAATATTGCACTCAAATCTAAGAATACACTTTCAATATCTTTCATTCTTAGTTAAAATGAAAGATTGCACCACACTTTAGCCCTCTCTTTTGAAACCAACTAATCCTTTAAAACTAAAGTACTACAAAAACAATATGGTTGCAGTTAACACATAATATCTAATCACACAGAACTATAATACAAGATTGCACTCATATCTCAGAAAAGCGAGATTAGATGGTAAAAGTGAAAAAAAAAGTACTTGTGCATAAACTTACTCGTTTGAAGAACTGTTGTCCAATCCAAACACAGCTACATTTGAACCCAGTCATTGAACAGCCTGTGAACTTTTGGTTTTTTAAATGTTATTACAGGGTTCCCACACAAAATAAATGACATTTAAGGACCTAAATAATGTTTTTAAAGACCTTTGAAGACTCGTTTTCAGGCATCATGTCTACATATAAATATTTAACAAAGAATATTCTACCAAAAAAGTTATGGCGCATGCGTAATACAAATGTCAGAGAATTCCCATACAGGGCGGATAAGTGGCAGTCACATAGGGATAACAAGTCAGTTGCATTTTTATAAATTTTGCACACAACATTCGCAAAAATTAAGGACCTTTAAACATTCTCAAGGACTTTGAAGCACCTCTAAGCATTTTCAAGGCTTTGAAATCAAGCTAAAAAATACTAAGCACTTTTAAGGACCGTGGGAACCCTGTATTAATCTTGGCGTTTTTAAACTGGAGTCCTTTTGCAGCCTTACTTTTTTCAAGCTTCTGTTAATTTTATATATTGTCACTAATATTTAATTATTTATATTTTAAAACTTCAATGTCGTGCTTGAAATATTCTTTACCAAATCTTGCCAAGTTCTAGATAGATATGCTGTAAAGTTATTTTGCATCAACATAAAGGGTGCACTTATGCTCTATTTTGTTTACCAAATAAAATGGTGCTCATTTTCTGAAATTTATTGAGCTTACTCATACTCAACTTATCTATTAAAATACTAAATTACCAGTCAAGCAGTTTTTTCTCATCAGAAACATACGCCTTTCTAAAACAACAGTTTTTCATTCAATTCATATCAATTCTGGGCACTATTACCTTGCTCAAATCTGTGTTTGAGCTGAACTGTACCATGTCTTTCTTCCCAGAGCGTCAAGAATAATAAAGCAGGAATCGTGTACAAATTTAGGTCACTTCACATTGAAAGTCCTTATCAACGGCCTCATAAGGAAACGAATGTTTGAAACCAAACAGAAGAAAACCAAACTTCTAAAGTCGTAAATGTTCCTTTAGACATTTAGTTCTTCACAATTTAACTAGCTGAAAAGCGTACTGTCAGCAAAATGATATTCTTTTTTACAGAGTTTCTAAAAAATTTAGGTAGACATTTTTAGGGATAATTCCAAAAATTTTAGATTTCCTTTTAAAGCTGACATATTCTTTCCAAAGCTTGATTCAATACCAGCAAAACACAGACAATTTTTAAAAAATTTAACAATACAAACAACTTTTTAACCACGAACAGTCGTATATTTAAACAATTATGCGTTTTTGACATACATGCAAATATAATTAAACCCATTCATTAATACTTTGGGCAAGAAAAGTACTTCAAAAGAGAATATCCTTTAAACTTCAATATTTATAAGTTTAACTGCAATTTAAAGCTATTCTCCAACAATTAAAATTGTAACTAGACAATACATCAGAAAAATCACAGACATAGGGGATATTGCATCAGCTCTACCATTGGTGAAAATGACCATCACTACAACTTAAATCTTCTCTAGACATTTTTGAAAGGTTTCATTATTTTTAGAAATTATCAGAAAAGCTCATTTTTATGGAGAAACAAATATTTAAGGAATATACCAAGTTTTAGGACAGATGCAACTCATGATCTTCCATTTACACTTCAACCTACATTGGGGAAATGCATTCATAATGAAATTTAAAGCGCTTTTAGCAGACACGAAAATACGAGGCACAATATGGACGCTCCCATCACCAAATACAGTTCCCGAAAAATCAGTGTGTCCAAAGAAATGAGAGTTTCAAATGTGTGTCCAAAGAAATCTAATCTCTCAAAATAAATGAACTCAAGAAAGGAAAACAAAAGGTGGTCAACATTTTATTAAAATTTTGAACAGTAGCATAACAAAATATTGTGATGGCAGCACATTGCTCACGTGAATAAAATATAACAGAGAGAGGTATCATTCGCTAGTCTTCTTCTCGGCTTTTCTCGGAGGGGCAGCGGGCCTCTTATTATTACGTTTGGGGGCTGCAAAGAAAACATTCCTTCTTCAGCACACAGTTAAATGGCATTCATTACAGATTTAAATTAACAACTCCCAAACCAAGTAGTTAAAAGTGAATCGGTTATGTGAGAAACACATCTGCGTCTAGCAAATAAAACTTATTTTTACTAAAACACGCATTGATTTCCACGTTCGGCAATAGAGGCTTATTTGGTTTCTCAAATAAACGATTGAAGTGGTCTTGTTACTCCTTCCACAATAGTGCGATTAAAACACTTTTGAAGAATTATATTCCTCGTAGAAGAAACAATCTCCAAAATTTATTTGTAGTATTTTTTTTAATGTAACACACATTGCAAATACAGGATACTAAAAAAGATGGGCAATACTTTTAGGGGTAATTCAGTAGCAAAAAAAAAGATAAGATTTCAAAAAAATTCCCCGACTTTGGTGCAATTTTTTTTTTTTTAATTTCATTAACTTTATAGATGTGTAGACACACCCTTATCAAATAGAATAGGATATATGCTAAAAAAATACATCAATTTTTAAAAATTAGTTTTGGAGGTAATGAAAAGTTTAAATTATTCTGTAACATGATATTTCTAACGATTATCACCCCAATTCTCTAGGTAAATGGAACCCAAATCCGGTTGAACAGGGAAACATTCTTTCAAAAGAATGATAGAAAATTTCCCTGATTTTTATGAATTTTTTTTAAAAAAATCCCTAATTTTTTCTAGAATCACAAAGTTTCCTGACATTTCCCTAATTTTGAGGTTCTGTGACCACTCAGCATATACTCATCCATTTGTGGAGTACTATACAATCTTATTTCCCCAGCATTACGCATTGCATTGTTCAGCGGAACAAATGAAAAAGATGCAAAATTTACTCAAAAAAAAAACCGAGTTGCACAACCCAATCGTTTCTAACAAATGTTTATTTGACCCACTTTCTCAACATTCCCGAATGCTCCATCACAAGCAAATTAAACATTTCCCGAAAGAAACTTTTCAATTATTTTCCCATTTCCTGAACATTCCAATTACACATGTATTGCACGACCATTTTTTAGGGAGGGAGGGGGACAGTTTTTCCCCCCTTTAGCTCCTTTCTTTTTTTAAGCATCCTGTATGAATTAACAGTATTTTTATGGTGCTCAAATACAGGGTGTGAAGTAAATAGACCACTTTTACTTTTACTACCAATATCAGACTGCCCTAACCCGATACGCGTTTACGCGATTTCGAGTCTTGGAACATTACTGTAGAAACATCTTTTTTTTTCTGCAAGCCTTTGATATCCAGCCTTGAAGGAAAAAGCACCGACTTCTACAGATCAAGTTTTTTTGTGGCCGAGATGATTTTTCTTCGAGTCCTTGGACCCCCGACTTGAACAGTTCGTTATAACCAATCTCCGCGTTTCTTTGCATAGTTTACAAAAAATATAATAAATAAAAAACGGGGACTACTTTAGAAACAAGTGAAAATTTATTTAAAGTGACACAAAATAGTAAAATTACAATTTGTAGGAACAGGCATTGCAATTTGACAAGAATTTCCCCTGGACAATCCTCCAAGGATACAGTTAGGCGGCACAAACTGTCACATCTCCAACAGTAGAGAAGTTGGCTTGGAGTACTTTCCAACAAGGTTTGTTACATGCATTTGTTCACACGTAAATTATACTCTCCAACTCTCAAAACAATTCGAATACTTGCCCCACAACCTTTTATTCATATTGTTTTTATTCCTCTTATTTGTCAGGTTATTATAACACTAAATACAACAGCAATATCCTGCGTGACTGCCCCTCTCCATAACTGGAGATGTTCTCGTTGATCCTTACACCGGTAAACACATTAAAATTTAAATATTGTCTCGTAACCTGTTCTAAGAGTTCAGAACTTGATACATTTCTCTATTCTTCTGAGTAATGTAAGACAAACAAAGTACGCTTCTCTGCCTTGTTATTTTTTAGAACAACATAATGAATTAATCCTACTCAACTTGTGAATTATTGAGATGAATGCTTCAAGTTACACAGAGTCAACAAGAGCAAAACACTTCAACCCCTTGACATACAAAGAAAATTGCATGCTGCAGAAACATAACATCATGATGCAACGGGGAAAGCCTCTTCAACAGTCTAAACAGAGCATCAATGCACGACAGATTAATCTAATAATATACAGCCCGCTGTTCACCGAAGACAGTTCTTGGAGAGTCTACACATCAAATGAATGACGTCTCCAAGACGTCATTGTAGGTCAGGGATTGCACGCCGATTGATTTTTAAGGTAACTTTGCAATAATGTTCCAAATAGAATCATCTTTCTTCTATCCAATGCATGCTTCAAAGTGCTTTCTGACATTTGGTGTTATGTGTGTGTGTTCTCTCGACTGTTCCCTGGTTTTAAAATACTCTTTGGATATTATTTAATTCCTTTACCAGTCTTTAGTCACAGGCATCAACAAAGCATCTTCAAAAATGGCAAGGGATGGTCAAAGAAATTCGGCTAAGAAGTGCATAATCCAAACAGAAGATTAAAAACTCGAGGATAAATTGCTATGTAGCACCAACAATAGATACGAAAGCTAAATGATGCAAAATTAATTTTAAAAAACAACAACGTATGAACTCCATGCAGAAAAAGATAAATAGCAGTCTCATTCGACCTGTAATTATAACATGGTTCGTACACTTGAAGGAGAAAAAAATCAATGATTTTTATTTTTTTTTCATTGGCAAACGGTGCAAGTTTGAATAAGTAAATACAAAAAATGCTCTTTAGATTTTAATAGAAGAAAATTTGAAGGTTACAAAAAAAGACTATGCAGTACTAAGTCCCATAAAAACAGAAGTAAGTAGCGCTCACTTTGTTATTCCATTAATATCAGATATCCATTTGTTTTTCTTGTTTCATTTCCATCACACTTTCGCAAAATAATAATACAAGATTCTTATTGAGTCCTTCCAATACACTCTCTGAGGCCTTGATTCCAGATACTTTTTTCCCCCTTCCACATGTTGGATGAAATCGGCGCAATGAAATAATTTATTTGATTTATAAGAGCTGTGATTTTCTTTAATGGCTTTCAATCTCCTTAGTATTTCAGCATCTAACAATTCATTTTTATTTACAAGGCCTCCATCATGCTCGCTCAGTAACAACATAGATTATTGCTGACAATATTCGCTTATCATTAGAAATAGTTCTAGCAATGCTCATCATACTTCTTATAGAAACTAAATCCCCGTGCTTTTTGTTCTTCGCATGGCTTTAAAAGCCCTTTCCCTGATCGATGCTACGTTGACATTTTTGTACATAATGTGGATCCAACATGTAGGCTTGCAACCATCAATTATATTCTGGCTTTTTTAACCAGCTTGAATTGAAAATACATTTTCCTGCCATTTTTAAACAGTGCGCAAAAAATTAGCACACACAAATCAGGATACAAAAACAAAACAAGAGATCACACGATATAATCAAAGTAAACCAGTTTCAAATATAAGCATGTACATCAAAGGGAGGAATGATGTAATCTTTGATGTAGATAACCCATTGATATAGATAAACAATTGGATAGACTGCTCCAATGTCAATGCAAAGAGAAAAACGTGTAGGGAATTGCGAAGCTGGTGGGATGATTAACCAATCACAGTTCACTTTTATATTTGGATGCGAATGAGAAAAACCTTGTAAAGTGATAGAGCAGATATTTTTTTGCACATTATTACTAATTAAGGTCTACTATTGACATTTCTGCTGTGTACAACCCAAAATTTTATTTTCAATCCTCGGCAATCCATATTTTTTATCCCACCATCGGCACCTGGCAACGGCTTCATTTTCCCAACGATAAGCAGTCTATTCAGTTGTTTATCTATATTGATGGTTCAACTGCACTATTTTTTTTTTTTTTTTGGTTGCTGATAGGCTTAACTAAATTTAAAGAAATTTGCTCGATTTGCTGATCAAAAGTTTTAGAGTATTTTTTCGGGAAACAAAATGAAATTAAAGCACTTTAAAGAGATTTTTTTCAAGCACTTTTCTAGTTTTTTTAAAAACTTACGAACCATGTACAAGAGGTACTCTAAATTTATCACAGTCCAAAGGTTTGCATATAAGTAGAAGGTACTCGGATGTAATCGTACAAACAAGAAATAGCTGAAATGGGCAATTTTCTTTGCAGTTAGAAAATATTAAAAAGTTGTATATTGTAAATTTGAGGATTTCTGCAAATTCAAAAAAAAATCACATTCAAGGTAAAAAATTGACTACCGCAGGGGACGTAGTGAGTTTTTAAAAAAATTCCAAAGATTTTGGGAATATTTCTTTTGGAGCTGAAGTAAGCTCCTAACAGACATCCTTTCCAAAGCTTGTTTCAATACCCGCAAAAAAAACTGCCGATTTCCAAAAAATAGAACTTAAAACAACTTTTTAGCAAAATAAGTTATATAATCAATCAGTTATACTATTTTGACAAAAATGCAAATTTAATTAAATCCAGTTTTCCCATCTGGTGGAATATCAGGCGGTTTCGCTGTTTTTGGAAAGAAATCAGGGAATATGATGTTTAAAGTTTTTTTTTTAATTTTTTTTTTTTTATAGAAATTATTGAAAAATTTAAGTACACTTTTAGGATGAATGCGACCCCTCCTACAAGCCAACTTGTATAGTAAGAAAAATCTGATTATATCTGCGGTTCTAAAACTTGTAGAGTAAAGCTGTTTGCATAAATGTAATTCAATAAAATTTTCTTTAACTCCGAGACAAAACATTTTCACCAAATAAATTGAACTCAATACAACCCCCTACATATTTAGACAGACGTTTCAATATATTTAGTATTTCAGTACCAAAAGAAGCCATGCAATATTGAGAAGCATCTTTAAAGTTCAACAGTAAAGGCAGGAATCAAAAGGATGTAAAAAGAAAGGAACTAACCTAAAATTACTACTTGGATTTATTGTGTGATATTTAACAAGAAGCAAAGTAACTCAAACAGAAATGAATGCAAAATTGATAAGTCAGCTTTGTCCAATTAAAGATTCAAAGCAACTATAGTATGTTAGTGCTGATAACAAATACAAAAGTGGATTTGGAAAAAGTATTCAGCAAACGGCAATTATTTTTTATATCTAAATGCACAACACCATAAACACTAATGGACAATTTGAATATTAAAATTTATTTTAAAAGAAATAGGTTTGAAAAATGCATTCAAAATTTAAAAAACATTGAAATTGAATGGAAATTTTTTGGAAAGAAATATAATGAAGGTATTCAGATATTAAAATATATTTCCAAACATACTATGTCTTACTACCACTTGATTGAAAAAACAAAAACAATGGTCACAATACAATTATAGCTCTTTACGAGTGCTGAGAACAGTATAAAGGTTTGATACATTATTGGATCGAATTAGTGACATTCCTGTGAATTCCACTTTCTGCAAACCCCTTTCCTGCTTTAACAGATAACGACCCAATAACGTGGAACTGATTTCTAAACAATCAGATAAAATGCCCTCTCTGGCTGTTGAAGAAAACTTCACAGGAACACTTCTAAAAACATTAACTCAATACCCAGATAAATTGGAATTTTATGGAGAACGTTTTGGATTTTTGCCAAATCTAGAACAGATTGGCCCATTTGATACCTTAAACAGAGGCAAAAAAAACCCCGTAAATTTACATAAAATCAGCAAAGAATAGCAAATTTTCATACATGAAATCAGGATATGCTAATTTTCAACACATAACTCAGCAAGAGCAAGTTTTTAGTTTCAGAGTCAGGAAAGATTAGAAATTGTGGAAACTAATGAGCATGGCAAAAAGTTCAAACAAAAATCTTTGATAGCATGAAATATTTTCTAATTCAATGAATTGTGAGCACAATCAAATTTACTGTTCAACACCTTATTGCTTCAATCAAAGTTTATAAGTAGATCTGAAAACTTAACCCTTTGCGGTCGTACGTCTACTTTCAGCCACCAAAGCTTTTTTAACGTTCCAGTCGTATGTCACCACAGCAAGGAACCATGCTAACCTTTAACTGCTATGGTTGGGATTGGCGCAATCCATACTGCGCTAAACAAATTTGTGAACAGCAGTTTAAAAAACATAGTATCAGAAAAATTAATATTTAAAGTCGGAGGAAATATTTTAGAGAGTGATAGCATTCCACAAAAAATGACTTGCATACAGCAGTTAAAAGTTAGTATGGTTCCTTGCTGTGGTGGCTGAGAGCAGACATAGAACCACAAAGAGTCAAGTAAATTAAAATGTAACAATTTTCAATCCACATTATACTGAAAATTATTAGGCTACAAACTGGCTGACTATAATGCTCTCTATTAGCGGAATATATATACTAGTGCAGTTTCTACTAATATTTTACTATGTGTCGTTTTATTTGAAATAATAGTGTATACTTATGTATTGTATCATTTATTTTATGTTTTATGCATAACCATCCACAAGTTTCCAATATCATTGCTATAAATGAGAAATTTTTATAAAACGTATCCAGAGTTCATCCTAGGCGTTTTTCGAGGGGTGGTGTGCCCTGCCTGCCCTTTTTCGTTAAAAATAGCGCCTTTCCTACCTTTTTCGGAAAAAATTTCACCCTGCAAGAATTAAAAACCTTCCCTCCCCCCCAACAGTACGAAATACGAGGACTACTAACTACTACCCCTACTGAAATCGCCGGTCGAACTTGCGCATTTATGTTCAAACGCGCAACGCATAGATGAGGGAGTGAAAACATTCAATATATGTTGATATAATGTGCATCATTAGTTGATGGATTGCAGGCCATTCTAACAATTTCCAAGTGCCCATTAGTTAACATGAATGGCCATTTCATATACGTTTTGATTAAGCGTATTTCGCAGGATTTTAACCATACCCTCTTCAAAATAGAAAAGAAAGGAATTTGGAAGGCTTGATTAACTTAGTTAAAGATGTGTAACCGTCAAATATTTACACAAAGAATTTTAAAAGATTATTTCTGTTCAGACACGCGTAATTGCAACGCCCTCCTGTTAAATTTAAAGGAGATGGGGGGGGGGGGAGGTACTTTATCTGTTACTAATTAATTTCTAAACTTCTGTTTTATATTTAAAATTAAATATCACAAGAATGCAATCAAAATCACGGATTATTTGCGATTTAAAAACAAAAAAAAACAACTACTATAGTAGCCAACATAATAGCGTCATGCAAAGCAAAAAAAATCACCCTTTTAACGCAGAATTTGATCCGATTTAAAAAAAAAATGCAAACTTTAGGACACAGTCTAAGTTCTTAAGTCAGAACATTCCTTGTGATATCCCAACATTGAATATTGCTATATTTGGAGAAACATTTCTGTATCTGACAATCCCAAAACCTAATATATGAAGTTTAAGGGACATTCAAACTTAAGAAAATTTTGCAAAGGGATAAATTGTGAAAAGTTCTTATTTTAACATTCATTATATCAAAACAATTTTATCTTAATTTTACAGACTGATTAGCTGTTATTGTGCTTGATATGTTTTGAGTTTCTGAGCTAGTTTTTGATTCACTATCTTTTGCATTATTAATTTTTTTCAAAAAATTAAAAAATATTTATTGTGGTAGAAAAGTAAAACAATATTGAAATTATAGCAGAAAATCGTTTAAAAATCTCTGCCATTTGTTGTAAAAGTGCCCTCGTAAACAGGAGTTGCCCTTTTTTAAGAAAATAGCACCCCGCCATGCGCCATTTCTAGGATGAACTCTGTGTATCTAAAAATTAGAATTTTTAAAATCATTTATGAAACCATTCAACAAATCTTGAATTTCTGCTGAAAACTATCGCCCCTACATAGTGCAAGCAGCAAGAGAAAGGCTACTAAACGAGTGATTTTTTAACCACAGCGCCAGTTAAGAAATTTGCATTTTTTTTTTCTACAAAAGATAATAAGCAGACATTTAAGATTGGTAACAGTTTTAAAGAGAAACTACATTTTTATGAATTTTTAAAGACCCAAAAAACATTACAGTGGAAACCTTAAGATTAATCACCACCAAGGAAGACCTGGCAAAACAGCTGATGCTGGCAACAGCAATTAGCAAAATCTTTTTTCAAAATTGAACACTAAAAGGTGAAGTTTGAACAATTGCAGTCATTGTCTTACTTGAATGACCCCCCTTTCATTCAATTATTAGCTTTCACCATCCTGAACAATTAAAATACTTATTAAATATGTAGAAATCTATGTTTGAGCAGAATTGTATCATGTCTGCATTAAATGAAAATCTACCACCTACATACACAACCTAAATACAGACAGACCCACAATTTAATGATGCACTCAAAGAAACACCTGTTCAATGTCAGCACACAAAAAAAGCCCCAGCATATGTATTATGTATGAGTAATGGAGAGTGGTGAAAGTGTATTATAACTTTGTTTATTCCAATAAAATGTTTATTAAAAAAAAATTCATTCCTATTTAACTAGTATAACAATTATTCAATAACTTGCAATTTTTATAACTCTCGCACCATATTTGATAAAAAAAATTCAATTGCAAATACCTTGATTTAAAAGCAGTACTTGATGTCTAGACTTCTTACCAATAATGAAAATTCAATACCTCATAGCAGAATTTTTTTTGCTTTTCAAAAAAATATTTGGACACCTCAATTCAGTTTTGCTAGCATAAAGGCTAACATAATATGTAAAATTAAAAAGTTCTGGCAACATTGACTTTTTTGCAACAAATCGAGATATTTTTCCTTCATGGAATTCCAATTTCCCAATAAAATTTGTTCTTTATTGCATTTTCGAGATTGTTCATAATAGATTATCCAAAAATTTGTATTTAAGGCCTACACAATTTTTCTTCACGCAGCACGTAAACAAAACAAAGTATCAATTCACTTCATTTCATAAAGATTCGTTATTAAAGCTATCAAGTTTCTAGAGCATCGATTCCCAACCTTTTTCGAACCACCTAAAAAACTTGCGTGCGAGCGTCAGTAGTTAGTAAAACATACTGTGCAAGAAAGATTAAGAAAATAATTTTTTATTAAGAAAAACACTGTTGTAATCACTTTGCTGTTACAACTACAACAGGGTTCCCACTCAAATCACAGAATAAAAATCAATGACTTTTAAGGACCTAATTAATGTTTTTAAGGACCTATGAAAATTCGTTTTCAAGCATCATGTCTATATTTAAATTTTTAATGAAGTATATTCTACCAAAAAAGTTACAAGTTAATGGATGCGTAATACAACTGTGTCGGAAAATTCTGATACCGTGCAGATAAGTGGGGATAGCAAGTCTGAGTTGTATTTTTATAAATTTTTTAGATGGACAACATCTGAAAAAATTAAGGACTTTTAAAGACCTCTAAGCATTTCAAGGACTTTTAAGCACCTCTAAGCATTATCAAGCACTTTTAAGGCCTTGAAAACAAGTTAAAAAATATTAAGCACTTCTAATGACTTTCAATGACCGTGGGAACCCTGTACAAGAAAACAAAAAAGAACAAGTGATCAAAGTTTATAAAAAAAAAAGTCAATGGGAATATTGAGATTGCTTGTCCCCCACGAGAAAGTCAATATCTTGATTAAAACTGGATAGTTTTAGCCATGCTGTTGAATTCCCTCGTTACACCATCGAAGAATACAGTCGAATAACTTGATTGTTGCTAGCAATCGAGTGACTTGATTATTCCCATCGCTACCACTGAAGCTCATATAATATTTAACTTGACTTAGATAGATTCTGGACCAACTTCAGCGGCCCATAGGTTGGGAACCGCTGCACCAGAGCAATCTGTGCACCACCCTTATAGACTACAATCATATGACGTTACAGTCAGGTGAACACATATTTCGTCTATATTCTCCTCGAAAAGCGTTGTGCTCATGCCATAGTGATTCAAAAAGTGCCAATTTTTATTTCTTTAATATACTTTTAAAATGAAACACAGAGTTCTGGGTAAAAAAAAATCCTGGCAGTTTTCAAGTTTTACCTGATCATAATGATACAAAATCTATAGAACATAATTACAAATAATTTTGCTTAACACAACACTGGGTCGCACAGTACGAGGTCAGCTATTTTCTGCAATAGGCGACTTATTTTTTATATAACCGGGCAACGACCCCCCCCCCCCCCCACTCCCTTAGAGTTCTGGCAAGAAATTTTAGCCAAAAAATGTTTGCTAATATCCCAGATGATTTTTTACTTTTCAGGTGCATTTTCCTTTATTGTTACTAAAAATTCAACAGGGCAGGAAGGTTATGAAAATGACTGAACTATTGGTGATGAAAAAACACCCTTTTCACTGGATTTTTAAATAAGCCCAAACATTTCCAGATATAAATAAAATAAAAATAAAAAAAACTTCCTCCAAGAAACCCTTCTGTGATTGTAGTGAGGATCGTGCATTCGCTAAGAAGTCAAATGCGACGAAGGAAGAAACTTACCTCTGTAGTGCATCACGTCCTCCTGGTAGTCGTTCTCGTATTCGTAGTGTGGTTCGAAGTCCTCTGCCGTCCTGTGCGTGTAGTCCTTGGATTTGAATCGCATCGGGGGACCACCCTCACGAAAGAAAGGGTCCTCGGGAGGGAAGCTACCTCGGGGACCAAAGTGGCCCCCACGGGGTCCTCCTCTCATAGGCATGCGGGGAGGCCTATCACCAGGAAAGGGAAACCTAAATGGAAACATTACAAAAACTAAAAACAGGGTTCCCAGTGAAATCATAGAATCAAGGACTTTCGAAAATTTCTTTTCATGCATCAGAATGTCGCAGTTGCTTTACCCAGAACGTTAATATTAAAATATTTCATGCACAATTTGCCTTATAAACAGATTTTGATGATTGTGTTTGATTTTTTAGCTCGCAAAACGTCAAACTAATCTCGCATATTCATCTCGCAGAGTACAGTGTGTAACTAAAACCATTCGATTCCTACTCTACCAATCAGCAAGTACGATCCAAACGATGCACAAGTCAATGCATGTGTCGTAATAAAAATGTACCAGAGAATTTTGGTGTAGTGGGGATAAGTGAAAAAAATTAAGGACTTTTAAGGACATCGATGCAATTTGAAGTACTTTTAATGACCTTCAAACATTTTCAAGTATTTTAAAGGCCTGGAAAATAAGTTAACAAATATTAAGCAATTTTCATAGCTGTGGGAACCCTGTTTATGCAGGGTGGCCACAAAATTCAGAAAAAAGTTCCGATTCCTAGACTTCTAAAAAATTACATGATTTTACAGCAAATGTTTTTTCAAAACTCCCTTACTTTTCCAGATGTGCGGATCAATTAGGAAATGTATGCTAAAGAGATAAATATGCCAATTTTTGAAAAACAGTTTAGGGGAGAAGGGGATAATGCAAAGTTTTAATTATTTCGTAATATTAAACTTCTAACGATTACACCACCATTTTTCTGGTAAATGGTGCCAAAATATGGATGAACGCACCTTCAAAACAATAGAAAATTGCCCCGACTTTCGTAGATTTTTAAAAAGGCAATCTGTTTACAGGCGTTGCCCTATTGCATCTCATTTAAGTGATTTTGAAATCAGATTGACTTTTCATAGTGTTTAACCACTATGAAGAAAATCACTGATTCAGTGACATGGATCAACTCCAAAAAATTAAGACATTGTCATCAATAATGAGTCTGTTGTATTTCAACTTGGCTGGGTGAAGGAAAGAGGGTTAATTAGTTGTTCGATACTGTCATATAAAAACTAACCTTTAGAAACTAAGTTTTTAACGAAAATCTGTTACATGCGTTGTCGACTTCGACTGACGACTTTTCCTAGGATTTGACACTGTGAATTAAATCATTGCCTTTCGTGCCATGGACTCTTTTTTGTTCTTACATTGTGTATCTGCCAATTTTCTGTTCGATTAGATGACGGGGAAAGTGGGTAACGTGTGTAAATAGATGTGTGATAGTAACGTGTGTAAAAGCAGCATTTTAGTGACAGCCCGAAAACTTGGTAGAATGCATTGTCATCAACAACGAATCTATCTGCCAAATTTCAGTTCAATTGAATGACAGCAAAAGGATTAATTTAGACCTCCACAGATTTGTCTACCACACACAAAATTGTAATTAATATCATAGATTGAAAAACCGGAATTTCTGCAGAATAGATATACAAGGAGTTTTGTGAAGGAAAATGATTCTTGTACCAAATGGTAAATAAACTTAAAAAAAAAAAAATTCACCTATCGTCATGGGGTGGTCCAAAAGGTGGTCCGTCTCCCGGCTGGAAGTGAGGAGGCGGTGGTCCCCCGAACCTGTCGAAGTCTCCGTGCGGTGGGGGGAACCTTCTTCCCCTGGGGTGAAAGCGTCCATTGCCCCTCGGAGGAAAGGGGGGCCTGCCCCCATAGCCACCTTCAGGGGGAAAGGGGGGACCTTCGTCAAAGTCGTCAGGGGGATACCTGGAACACAGTTGGCAATGTTATTATAATGCAAGAAACAACAAGTTTTGTAATCACTTAAGTTCTTCCTGAGAAAATAAAGATTTTCTAAGGACCTTAAAATGTTCTAAAAATCTAAACTTTTTTCTAAAAAATTCATAAATCTTGTTTTTCTTTATAAAAAAAACACAATATTTTTGTACAGAGTAAATTATTCAGCAAGTGAGTAAAAAAAATCACCACAAAAATATTTGCTTAAAATTTAAAGGGCTTTCAAAAATAGTACTTGATATATATTTATTTGCATACTCTATGGAATTAAATATTTTCAATCTTTTTTTTCTTTTTTGGCATACTCCTCATACATTTCAAAACAATTATTGAAATTTAAAAAAAAACTAAAAATTGTTTGGCTTGTTTTGATAAAAACAAACTATTCAGGTTTGGCACACACTATCCAATCAGTGCATGTCTGTATTGCTGGTGATCTCTCATTTCAAACCGGTTGCCAATGTTGTCTCAAATCAAATGCTGTGTCTATTCCAACTCCTTTATCTTGCTTGTGGCATCACTAACTCTTTCAGGGTTAAAACAAGGAAGGGTAAACAGAGAAATCCAGAATATTTTATTTTGGAACTAGGTAATTTTGTGAAAAACTTCTATTTTCTTAATTTTATAAAGGGTTTGTTTTTTAATACAGATTTTAGTAAATTTGTATCGAAAAACAAACTTTTCACAAAATTCAAATTTGATAATACTGAATTTTGTGAAAATTCAGTTTTGAGAAAACTGATTTTTGTAAAATTAGAATATTGAACTTTGTAAAAGGTATGCTTCAGTTATACAGAAATAACGTTTACATTTCACCTAAACATAACAGATCCCTAGCTTTATAATAACCAAGTCATATTGAATTTTACCAGTGATGCCAACCTTTGAAAAGAATCATCAGTAAAAAAAATTAATTTTTAGTAGTTTTCAAAAAAGCAAAATTTTGGTTGCAAAAGTAACAGTGCGTATAAATATCTATCTAAAAAAGTCAATTCTTGGTATATTTGATGACAAACACATGCTCTGAAGCTGACATTATGAGAAAGCGACAGAAACCAGCAAAAAAATATATAAAAACTTCGAAAAAATTACTCAAACATATCAGCAAAAATTATCTACTCAAAAAAAAATCTTACGATATCAACAAATCATGTAAATCAAATTAAACCCAATTTGATTAAAGTATTGAAAAATGGCTTAAATTTTCAATTAAAATTATTTTTTAAATTTAGTGACGTAAGTTAAAGTTTTTGTCTAGTTTCAACAAACAATTGTATCAGCTTTTTGTCATCCAGGAAGATTGACACCAAGAAAATATCAGCTTGAGATTGGTTGATTTTTTTTTTTTTTTTTTTTTTTTTTTTTTAATGGCCCAAGAGTCAATGTTGGCTCAGCTGTGCCAAATCAGATTGGGGAACAATAATATTTGGCTACGAGGTTAATATTGGAAGATTGACTGTTTTGGAAGACTGACTATCAGCTTTGTGTCATTTGACCTCACATCCAGGAATGGCAGACTAAGGAAAACCCACCCTTATTGTGAATTCAAAGAGTATTGGTGAGAAGTCTGCAAAAAGCACAGAAATTTGTACGAGCATTATATCAAAACTCAAGCTCTTGACTCGGGTTCAAAATTGTCTTTAAGAAGATTCCAGGCTATTTTCCCATCTTCTGTTGATGTAAGCAATGTCTGGTATTTTCTTTCAATATCTTGAAAAATAGTGGTACACGCCCACTATTTTCTCCAACGAAAATCTCTTTTATCGCGTTCGGTCGCATCTTCAGAAAATTCCTTTTCAGTTCCTTCAATGAAATGCCAGCAGTTTCGATCCATCAATAGCACCTTCATATCCAGCTTCCATGAACCATAATTGAAGTCGGACAGTTTAGGAAATATAAAGTCATTATCTCGTGCTATTTTTGATTGCAACCTTTGCGATCTTCAGAAAAAATATTCGAACTCTGTGTCAGAAATGAAAGTCACAGGATAAAAAATTTAAAAATATACAATGAATATATAGAAGCAATTTTAAAGGCCAGCATTTCTTGTAAAGAAATACCACTAGCCACAAAAAAAAGAACAGATGTATGCCCCTTACAATAATTGTTGCATACAATATTATTTAAATGTGTGTCATCTATTTACATATTTTAATTTTTTTTTATGCATTACTAAAACAGGCTGGCCACAAAATTCAGGAAAAAAAGCTCTCTGATAATTCCACGATAGATTTCTAAAAATATCCTTGATTAACAGCAAACTATTTTTCAAATTTCCTCAAATTTTCCAGATGTGTAGATCAAATAGAACATTTAAGACAAAAAAATAATATGGCAATTTTTTAAAATAGTTTTGTCACTAACAAAAGTTTAAATTTCACAATAACATGAAACTTTTTAACGATTACCATAATTCATAGGTGAAACGGCGCCAAAATGCTGATGAACAGAGAAACGTTAAAAAAATACCACTTCAAAACAATCGAAAAATTCTTACTCCTTGCAATATTTAAAAAATTCCCTGACATTCCCCTGATTTTCAAGTTTTCCAGGTTCTGTGATCACTATGTAATAAAAGGAAACCAAAAAGGAGGGGGGAAATTTATTTAAACTACTCAAATGAAAACCTCATTTAATAAAACTTCATCCACGTCATGAAAGCCCTTAAAATGTTGCCCATTAAAAGGACACAACAGTATACCTGTTAGAAGGCTGTGGGGGTGGTCCTTGGTGCTCCCTCTGCAGCAGGGAGGGGGTGGTTCCGTCATGAGAGAGGAGGGGCGTTTTACCAGGTAGTGGTCCCTCCCGAAAACGGTCTTCAAACTTCCTCCTCTGACGTGTGGGGCCGTCCCCTTCTGCGGGGTAATTACTGTCACCAAACTCATCTGGGGGGTAGTCAAATGGAGGTGGGCCCTGCTGGCGGTTAAGAGGAGGGCTGGGCAAGAAGAAAAAAAACATGGCATTCATTCAGAAATCTGAGGGATAGTCAGAATAGACCCATAGAGTCTAAAAGAACACCGAGAAGTCAAACATAGAAAGTATTCTATACATTAAAAAAAAAAAAAAAAAAAAAAAAATGACATTGATTATTTTTATGTGACGCTGATTCCAAAAATACAAAAATTTTAATGGTATCTGTCAAGTCAGAAATTAATGCTTCTAAAATTTAAAAAAAAATTACTGAAATGATTTTAATAGAACTGAAAAGATTAATGTCCTGGGTACTAAAAAAATTTAAGGTATGGGTAAATCAGAAATATTAGATATCGGGTATCTAGATGCTAGGAAATCAGATTTTTTTTTTTTTAACCGTAATAAAAGTTACAATAGTTACTATGACAATGTTTCTTTTTTATTATTTATAAAAAACAAATCAAAGCAAAAAATCTTTAGTTTTAATTCTATTTGCAACGCCAAAGAATACTACTTTGAATATATTTCTTTAATCACAATTTTTTTTTATTTGGATTCTACACCCATGTAGTAATAATCTAATTCAAAGGCTATGAACATTAAATTTTCTTAACAAGGTCACCATTCTAATCCAAAACCGTGAACTGAAAACTATTTTTGTCGCAAAACTGGTTGCCAAACTTGACGAATTGGCGCTACATTTTGGTATAGCATTGTTAAATTTGGTAGATTAGTAAATTTTTTTAGTTTCTGTCCAATAAATATATCCTCTATTGAAAAAGCTACAAATCTCTCCTGACACCAATTTTTTTACTGCGGCTAAAAGTTACGACATTCAGAGTATTTTTTATAAGAAAGATTTACATGAATTTTTTTAAATATCACTTTAACAATTTTACTACTAAAACGTTATAAAGCGATTCGAATTATCACATTCAGTGTACCGTATGTTACTGCACAGGCAAGAGACTCAAAAAATTCTTTTAAATACATTTTTTCCCCTATCAAATACTGTCTTATTTCATTAATTTTTTATGGAAGAGAATTGAGGGCCTCTTAATGGAAAAGTATGCACCTTTAGAATTTTGAAGGGCCTTTAAAATGCATTAATGCTGTTCAAACCAAGATCAATCATATACCCTGTAGCAGAACTTTGTTGGGATAACTATGGGATCAGCAAGCTATTTTCATGGAAGTAAATATAACATTTCAGAAATACAAAGTCTCGTATATATAAAACTAAATGTAAAACCTAGCAGTCCATTTCTTAATAAAGATATTTCACTTTTTATCGAAAACTATTTATGTCCTATTGAAAACAAGTTACAGGAAGAAGAAAAAACAAAACAAATTAACATACGATGAGCAATTAATATGCCCATAAATGCAAGATATATGACAAAAAGTCTCTTTCAAGAAGTTCTGGAGAGCTGTATGTGCTTTGTTAGTTCACATAATAACGTGTTTTCTCTTACCATAAGTTGGAACTGTTCAACATGCAAGGTTGAAAATTTGCTTACATTTTTTGTTTTCGTGTGGAAATTAAACTTTATATTTTTTTAATAGGTGTTTAACAAATTCAAATTGTGGAATAATTAATGAATTATTAACTTTCAAGAATCCCTCGGCATGTTAAACAAATACTGCCTGTTAAGGTAAAACTAACTTTGCTTTGGTGCATCATCTGATTGCTGGCAAGTTGGTTGGATCCTAAAGTCACTATAGGATCCCAGAACTGCTTTTTAATATATAAAACTAGCTGAATATCCGCACTGCGCTACGAAATTTTATCATGTGTGTTTTAGCAATCAAAAGACATTAATGTATTCTACACTTCAGACTTTGCTCTAATTTCGATCGCGACAAATTGATTTATCAAAATAGGAACTTTCCCTTTGTTGGCATTTTTTCCGAAATTTACTATTGAGAATATATTGGAAATGAGACATTTGAATATCCCTTGTTTAGAACGTTTAGCCCCCTTTGGATCCTTTTTAATTAGTTAATCAAGATTGTAAAAGTTTATTGTGTGTATGTTTGCTCTTAGTTCTAAATTTCAAAGATGTAACTGTATTGAAAGTTATAGATATTAAGATAGTCCTCCTATAGTTTCAATATTAACGTCGATTTTTCATCCCTTAAAAATTATAAATCGATATTGGAATAACTAATTTTTTCTATATTTGCCCTTCTTAACATTTTTACCAAATATCAGAATTGTGACAACATTGGAAGTGGATCATTTGGATATCCCTCGCTTGAAATGTTTAAGCCCTTTTCGAAAGTTTAAAGTTGGTTAATCAAGATAGGACAGCTTACTTCTTTTATTATGTTTGTCTTTACTGACATTTGTACCAATTTTCAGAACTGTAAGCATGTAGGAAGTGGGGCATTAATACTCCTCGTTTAGAACATTCAACCCCTTTTCCACCCCTTAAAGTGAGTTAATTGGATCAGAATAGCTTAATTTTTCTATGTTTGTTGGCATTTGTACCAATTTTCAGAATTGTAACCAAATGGGAAGTGGGACATTCGAATATCCCTCATTCGGAACGTTTAACCCCTTTTCAACCCCTTAAAGGAGGTTGATCGAGATCGGAATAGCTTATTTTTCTATATTTGCCATTGTTGATATTTGTACCAATTTTAAAAATTGTGACCAGGTGGGAAGTGGTACAATCGAATATTCCTCGTTTGGAACCTTTAACCCCTTTTCCACCCCTTAAAAAAGTTAATTGAGATCAGAATAGCTTACTTTTTCTATGTTTACCATTGTTGATATTCATATTAATTTTCAGAGTTGTGACCATGTGTGAAGTGGGAGGATTTGCCTAATATATATAGAGATTACAGTATGGTAAAAAAAATCTCCTTCAAAAGTTTTGTCAAGACTCTTCTACAAGAGGTCTTTTTAATTCAGTGAAAAAGAACCATTGTGGTTGTAGGAAAAATTTAACCGGATGTTAAAACCAGTTCTATTAAGGGGGTCCAGTTTTTATGTAAAAAATTTATCGTATGTATGAGATACTATTTATATGTCTTCAAGATAATTTATTTTAAATTTTGTGTATTTTTTTAAATTAAAAACCAAGGAAAATCTATAATACAGTACAAGCCTGATTATCCAGAATCGCCGGAATATTAGGATTTCCGGAAAAACGAATTTTCCGGTTAATTGAATGTCGATGTTTTTCGCCAAATTTAAACGGCAAATAACGCTAGAGGTGGTATATAACATTAAAATCATCAAAAACGGAATATTTAGAAAATATTCCACATAGCTTTTTTAGTTATAATAATGTTATATTTTACCCTTACAATCAGCAGTAATTTAAAACATGCTACCAAAATTAAATCATTTTCATATCTGAAATTCTTTAAAAAACAGAACATTAAGCATTGTAAAATATGTAAAAAAACAACTTGGAGAAGTTTCTTGATAGTACTGATTCCAACCGAACCTATATTTTAGGGTTACTGAGCGGATAAGTGGACGATTAGTATTTTTCCGTTCCGGAGTGGATGCGTTTTCACAGTCAGATTTCGAGAATTCTGGAAAAGTGGCATTTGCATTTAGAAGCCCCGGGAATTGTCTTCCCCCTGCCTCACAAACGACCTACTTTGTACCCTAAAGTAAAATATACACGAAAAGACTGCTTTCGTATTCAAATATTGACTATTTTATTGTATAGATAACAAGAATTGTAATGCAAATTTCCATGGAATTCTGGATAATTTACAAAACATTTAGTTTTGAATTTGACAGCTAATCTAAACAACGTTATTGAACTAAAAATGAAATTTTAAATTGATTGCAAAATACGTTAATATTATGCAGTGAAATATAACCTACACTTTTTACACACACAAAATAAAGGATGCGATGTATTATCCAAGTTACATGCTGCACATCTACCATATTTAGTGTGATTTCTTTTAATTCAGTTAATGTAATGTTGGTATGTTTTCCGGAAGCAGTTTTAAACGAAATTGCTCAATATACTTGTACTTTTAATAGTTTTAACTAAACGAAATAGTAGTAATCAAGTGCCGATTTCGAATCCTGTTTCAAACTTGTACATTCAGAATCTCGAGTAGAGGATGTTTAACGTTTTGTGCACAAAATGATTAACTAGCCTACAAATCGAAATTTGATTAGGATTATAAAGGGGAAATACATTCCATTATTCGCAGCAACCCTTTAAATGGATTTAATTGGGTTTTATTCTGATTGATCATGAGAAACTGAAATTTTGTGATAAAATGTTTTAGAATAGTAGAATTAGGCAGAATTGGACATTTTCCGGATACTGTTAAAAATTTACAAATTAAATCTTGGGTATAAGTGAATTATGGATGCATCGATATTATATGAAATGTATCCTATACATGATTTTAAATTTTGTGGTTTGGTTTGTGTACTCAACGACCTGTACAAGTGCACAATAACGGCTAATCAGACCGGGACCTACAGCTTAACATGGATTCCGAACCACAGCGAACATTCATGTCTAACTCGCGATTCGAACCCGGCACCTTTAGCATGCAAAACCAGAGCACTAACCACACAACAATCAGGTGGATTTTAAATTTTGTGAAATGCATGTTCCATATTTAGATCTAGCCTACATACCGAATATGATTGATTTTATGCAAATTCTGGTTAAACAGTTAAAAAAAAATTGAATTCCCCAATTACTTTTCGCCAGATGCAGTTGAGAATGTAATTTCAAGTTAAAAATCACCTATCTTTACTATAATTACAATAAAAATAGTCTAAAGATTTATATGGATTCTGGATGCACAAACTGTGCATATTCCAGAAACGAATATACATTTTTATGCAATACATGATACAAGAATAAATAGATGCAAGATGTGCAGTTCTTTTTATTAGAATTCTGGATAAATCAAACTTTTTTCGAAAATTATCTGCTGCTGCATATTCCGGGTGTCCAGCAAATTTCCTGATAAAAATTCAAGCATATTTCAAGAATTTCAAGGCTCATCCCAAAAATTTTCAAGTACCCCTTTCACCACCAATTAATTACCACCATATTTTCCAAAGTATACCCCCACCCAGTAGTATGTTGAACTAATTTTGCAAATTACAAAAATTTATGAAATTAAAAAATAGCTAATCATCGTGTAAGAATTAGATTGTTATGTACTTTGAAAATAGGAAGAAAATTGGGGGGTTTTTTTTGTTTTTTTTTAAGGGATTAAAAAAGACAGAAAATTGTTTAACAAGTGACACATAAATATAAAGGTCTAAACCTAAGCAGATAAAAAGAAAAGGGAATGAACCTAGGCGTGCAGTTTAATAGTTTGCTTTAAGCACAGTCACATTGGAACAAGCAGCTTTATTTTGTACATAAGATGCAGGTGTGAAGGATTGTTTAAAGCATCACCTATGACTTTTTATTATTATTATTTTATTTTTCAGATTAACATTTCTCTGCAATTTGGTGGCTTTTGCAGTTTTTTCTCTCAGTTTCTTTTGATGCAACCTTTTTCTTTGAACATGATTGCTTGTAACAAACATTTCTGTTGCTAAGAATTAAGGGAGGGAGGTTCTGCATGTAACTGACATAGCCAAAGCAAAAAAAACTTCAAATTTTCACAGTTGCACAAGTTAATTTTAAACAATTATAAAAAAAAAAAATCGATTAAACTTTTAAACTATTATCTATAGCTAAAATGTAAAATTGTTTTTCAAGCTAAAATAAACAATTTAACATATAATAACAGTTAAAATTTCAATTTAAAAAAAGGATAAACGGTAAAATTGGACAATTGGGACTACCTTCTTATACAAAATTAAATCTTAATTCAAGAAATTCTTCATTGATTCAAACCAAATGGCGAAACTGATCTTCATACAGACACTAATCACTGAAAATAGCAGCTATTACATCAGGGGAAGCCTAGGCGAATGACATCAAAACGGCATCTCAAATCTCGGCAATAGCTACTATTGAAAAGGCTTAAACCAAGTTGAAAATTGCCATTACTCCAATGTAAATATCGGCGATAGCGGAAAACATACAGACACAAATCTTGGTAAATACATTAAAGCAAAATATTGTTGATATAGCGTCCCGAGGATTGCAACCAAATAAATTTCCCCAACACGATTTATGGCCAAAAGGCCCTAAGTTCCTGAACAATGCCGAGGAATTTTCCCGATCAAAAGTAGTTTGGTAGATGATCAATCCCACAAGGTTCTAAATGAGAAAAGAAAGAATCCTCTCTTTAACTTTCACATGAGTTTGGAAAACAACACATTTTAAAATATACTATTTGAAAAGTTTTTCTTTCTTTCACCAAAATAATACGAGTCGTGACATATTGCAAACGGTTTATAAATAAGTCCTAATAGCAGAGGTTGACCTAAAGATTGAAAAGTTTTCAAGATCCAGAAAAGATTAAAGAATTTCAAAGTCTACTTCCTTTAAAAATAAAGAGTGAGAAAACCTCAGTTCTTAGCAGTCTTCAAAACTTACAATTCAAGGAAGAGATCAATTGTGTAAAAAAAGGTGCAGACTTACCAAAAAGAAGTAAATTAGTTCCATTCACGGCCTATTCTAACGGGTAGTCGTGGCTTATTTGGGCAGTAATAAATTCAAAATGGGCAGTTTGTAAATTCAAAATTGGGAAGTCGTAAAAAGCACAAAACCAAATTAAATAAAGAAAAATAATTTCTCACACTTATTTTGTTACAATAGTGCATGTGGTACTTTCAAATATTTCACAATGAAATCATATTTTCGGAAAACAAATAACAAAGCATATATGCTTAAAATCAAAGCTGAGAGATGTCGAAATCTCGAGCCGGTCCTGTCCAAGCTTAAAACTTTATTGTATAGAAAGATTCGGAGAAAGCACCGGATGTTATTTCTCCCCGACCTTGCAATAGGGGTTGGATCCGGAATGTTATCTGATCAAGTAACCAGTGTCAGCTGATCAACTATCCCTACAAGTCGAAACCTCGGGATATCTTGTCTCATCCACTTCAACAGTCGCGCACAAAAAACCCTTTGTCAATAAATCTTCAGTTCGGCTGTCTGCGGTCACCACTCCCACTGTGTATCCTGTCCTCCTCTGGAAATTTTTTGGGAGATAACCACTGTATTATTAGAGGGGTGGGGGACAACAGTTGTAAAATAAAAACAGCAATGAATAGTTGACAAGAGGGAAGATGAATTTCTTTCCGAAGAAGGTGGATGTCAGCTATTGAATGTTTGATGCTTGTAAGTATAAATAATCTTTTAATGTTTGGTATAAAAGACATTGAATTTGTATTCGTAATTGTTTAGTTGTCTTTTGCAACTTCGCAATGGAAGGTATTTCAAATTCTTTCATATAAGAAAAATAATGTAGAAATATATAGATATATAAATATTAACCAATTAATCTCATGAAGTAGGGTAACAGAAATCAGGTTTTAGAATTTGAGAGTTGCTGTTATATTTAAAGATAAATTATCAAATTTTATTGTTTCAAATTAATTTGATGTATGGGTTAAGGGGGAGATGAACTTTTGGGCAGTCGTAAATTTTCCTTAGAACAGGCCTTGGTTCCATTGACTCCTTTTTTACATGCTTTTGTTATTCTTTTTGAGCATTCAATAGAATTTCTACTAATTTAACTTTTTCACATTTAGCATCTACATACAGGAACTTCTTTAAAACATTCTGAAGCAATATAGCGGGATTGGATTATTGGTGGGAAGTCTCGAAATTTGTGTCTCGAAGTCTCGTGGTTATCACGAAATTTTACTCCGAATTCTTATCAATCTCAGGCATGATTGAAATTTCGGTTAAAAAACCCGAAATACTCGGATTAGAACCGTGTTTGAAGTAAGAAAAAATTTCAAAGGAAGGAGAAACTACTCCTCTCCATGAGATCAATAGAAAAATTGTAGGAAAACGCCTATTTTCTTTGGAATTTGTAATAAAAGCAGACAAATATGTAAAAAAAAAATTTAAAAAGCAGAAATCCATCGATCGGCGGAAGAATTGCATCCCTTGGAAAACAACGTTTTAATTTTTTTTAAACATCCATAAAGATTTTTTCCGATAAAAAAGAGATGAGATAATTTCCAGACGTAGACCAGAAATTCCAAAATTTCAAGCATAATTCCCGACTTTCCCGAGGTGCAAAAAATTCAAGTACATTTCCCGACTTTCAAGACTGCTGGACACCCTGAATGTTTTCCGGAAGCTGTAGATAGTAAAATTTCGATTAAGAAACCCTCTTACTTATAAAAGCAAGATTTGAATATTTCCAGATGTATTCCAGTAAAAACTAAGCACAGGATTTCTATTAAGAATATTAAGGTTTTTTTCTAAAAATTCACAGTACATTGAATAAGAACTTAGGCATTACAGATAAACAGGATTTTTTTTCATAAAATTTTATATAATCATTTAATATATTCATATTCATTTATATATTCATATCTAATCAGTGCAAATCCAGCTATTTCGCAATTACAAATTATAAATCATCAAAATTTAGAAGAAAAAAAACACTCAACTTCAAAATCGCAAATGAAATTCAACAAAAAAAAACATTTGGCGACTTATTGTCGTTTTTTGGCGAAATAGCACCAATTTTATCACCAAACTTGATTTTCAAAAATTCCGGTTGATTGAACAGGGTTCCCACTCAAATCACCGAATGAAAATCAATGACTTTTAAGCACCTAAAAAATGTTTTTAAAGACCGCTGAAAGTTTCTTTTCAGACATTATGTCTATATATAAATTTCTAATAAAGTATATTCTACCAAAAAAGTTACAAGATGGTGGATGCGTAATACAAATATGTCAGAGGATTCCGATACAATATAGATAAGTGGTGGTCAAGCGGAAATAGCAAGTCCAAGTTGTATTTTTATAAATTTTGCAGTTGGGCACACAACATCTGCAAAAATTAATGACTTTCAAGGCCTTGAAAACAAGTTCAAAAATATTAAGCACTTTTAATGACTTTCAATGACCGTGGGAACCCTGTTGAAAGGTGGATAACTGGGATCTTACTATAACTGGTGTTTGCATATTTTGATACACAAGTCAAGAAAGCTTTCTGTAATACAAAATTACCTAAAGAAAATATTGTCTTTACCTAAGTTTTGATAGATGAATTCAAAACATTTAAAAAAAAAAAACTATGTTAAAATATTTAAATTTTTGCTTTTTTTTTTATGTTAACCTTTACGCTAAATGTTATATTTTAAAACAAAATTTAAAAAATAAGATTCTATTGAGAGAAAATATTTAAAACTATAAAATTTAAATTTTCCAAAATTTTTAATAGTCAATTTTTAATGGTTCTGGAAATATATCGATTTAAATTTGCAACATCTGTGAAAAACAGTAATGCTCGAAAAACGCACCTTAAACAGACTTTTCCATCAGTTACGCCATTGTTTTAATAACAAGTAATTTTGTGGCATTCTAATCACAGGAAGAATTAGATAAAAATATTCTTTTCAGGAATACGTGAATTATTATTTAAAATTTTAAAAAATGTGATTTGCAGAAATTTTGCTACAGACCCCGTTAAAACCATTTTTCTAGTAAGTGAATGCGAATAGTGTCCTATGGTAGCAGTCGTGCTGAACACTCACCCAGAATTAAAGTCTCCGTCTCTGAACGCTGGTGGAGGTCCAGGGGGGAATTCTTCCCTTCCAAAGTTCCCCTCGTGGAACTCGCCAGAGTATTCCTCCGGGGGGAAGTCCGGCCGTCCCCCTCCCGGGTTATCCAGAAGTCCAGGCCTCATCTCTGGATCAACGTCATTTGCATTAGACTGGGAAAAGAAACATTTCAATGATTCTTATGAACTAAGAATGAAGAGTTTACAATTTAACATCACAGTTCCAACAATTATACCGGTTTTAAAACTAGTGAAACTTGGTTCCTATTTTAAAAACATCACAAACATATTCAGAACCACAAGAACATATTAGCTGGGGGAAAAAAATTTAAAATATACTCCAGTTCACTATTAAGACAAATTCTTAACTTTTTTTTTTTAATACAAAATTTATTTTTATGAAGTCACATCAAAAATTTAAACTTTTTCTTGTAATTCAATAAAATAAACAAGTAACCTATAAGCTTATACAACCTAAGCCTAACTCAACTTTCTTTTAACTAACTCGGTCGCTTCAAGGTATACAGAATAGAAATCAGCTGTGTACCACACTGTCCTTGCTTGTTACTAAATGACAAAACTCGGGATTTTCACTTAAACTTTTGGTACCCGACAGAAAAGTTATTTTGAAATTCCCTGATATTTACCTGATTATTCCCTGTAACACCCAATTTGTTTCCTGGTTATAAGTTATTGACAAAAAAATATGTATAATCACAAAAATAACCATCATTTCATCGCTGTAACGCTCAGAAAAATGACCATCACATACAAACGTAAATAATGTTGATAGAGGCTATAACAGAGAAAAATGAGGGGGAAAGGTAGTCATTCCATCGGTGATAGTCAGGAAATTTTAATGCGTGAAGTTACGATTCAAATTTTTACCAACTTTTTCTAATTTTTTTTGTAAATTGTTTTAGGTATTTTTGCTAGCAATGTATCAGCAACTGTCAAAACTAAAAGTTACAGTTTAATTTTGGAAACTTCCGATTCCTGTAAACTTTTTGACAAAATCCCTGATTTTTCCTGATATTCCCGATCTGTGGACATCATGCATAATTACCATCAGAAATGAAAGAAATGGAAACCACTCAAACTTTTTCACAGATGTCGCATAATGTCAACTGTCATCATGGCCGGCCATTGTGTATAATACCGAAATTATAGTGACAAGTTTTGCAGACCACTTTTCTCAGTAAAACTTTCTATAATTACAAAATAAGAGGTTCGCCTAAGCAACTTGGTTGGAATTCTACTTTCTCTCGCAGCCACAAAACATAGCTGTTCCAGAACAAGGTCAACACTACGAAAAAAAAGTAGGCAGGTTTGCATTCATATCAAGCTTAGCTGTTTAGGAGTATTTTCGACTATTTATAAAAACGATTTCATGAATAAAGATTTTCTGTAGGTTTCAAAGAAAGTCCATAAAAATAATCCATAAAAACTACAGAAAATCACTCTGTTGTGAAATAGTTCAACATTTTCTAAACTGTTTAATAATCTTTGAGCATTTATTGAACATTAGTAATCGACTCTAAAGTTTTTAATTTCATAAAAGTGTTAATAACGTAAAATTATCTAGTTGTTTTTCCAGGATAGCCGCAAAATTTAGGAACAAAAAGTTCTCTGAGAATTCCCCGATGTCCATAAAGATTTCTTAAAAATTCCCTGATTTTATGGAAAACTTTTTTTTAAAATTTCTCTAATTTTTCCAGATGTGTAGATGAAATAGAATATTTATGCCAAAGAGATAACATGCCAATTTTTTTTTTAAATAGTTTTGGCAACAGCGAAAAGTTTAAATTACACCACAAAACCTTGAAACTAACACAATTCTCTTTGAAAATGGTGCCAAAATATGGAAGAACGGAAAAACGTACCTTCAAAACAATAGAAAAATTCCCCAATTTTTGCACATTTTTTAAACATTCCCTGATTTTTTCCAGAATCAGAAAGCTCCCTGACATTCCGGATTTCCAAATTCTGTGACCACTATGTTCTCGTGTGTCTGAAGATAATTTCATATTATATAAACAAATGGTGTGGTGGCTTTGCAAAACCAAAAAGGAAATTCCACTCTGTTGTGATCTTCAAAAGGTGAATTCCTTCAATTGCTTTTTAGATCGACTTTGCCATCCCATAGGTTGGAGAGACATAATTAGTTTTTCTGAGATGAGAAGTCTTACATTTGTTTTGAGACAGTGAAAGCCACATGGAATGAGTCTTTTTTTACATATGTTAATTGTGTCGTGTTAAGTATAAGTGTAGACATTGAAACTCGTATGTTTATTATCTCAAAAAGACTATACACAACTTTTCCAGAACTCTCGTAGAGGACAAAGTGAGTTTTCTAGAAAAATTAGGTATTAGTTTTAGGGATAATTCCAAAAATTTCAGCAACATTTTAAGGATAATTCCTAGAAATGTTAGGTTTAATTCCAAAAGTTTTAGGGACAATTCCAAATATTTTTGTGGCAATTTTATAAAAATTAGGGATACTTTTAAAACTGACATAGGCACCTAACACAGACATTCTTTTCATAGTATGTTTCAATATTTACAAGAAACTGTCAATTTTAAAAAAATTTAATAATTAAAATTTCAGAAAAGATTTTCTCCTCTGGTGGATTATTTGGATTTTTTCACAGGATTTGGAAGAAAATTGGGGAATATTTGAAATTTTTAAATCTTTTTAGAAATTATCAAAAGAACTTTTAAGTACAATTTTAGGGAGAAATAAAAATGTAAGGTATATTAAGAATTTTAGGGTGACCCCTGTTCTGGAGATGTGGCACATATATAAACCAGGCAAGTTTTAGGATTGCTCAATATCGTGAATGAGTGGAGGAAATAGTTTAGTACAGTGGATTTCATATTAAAACCTGTTAAAGCCTAATAAACTGTCATTTAGTTCTAAATGTTAGGATTTTTCAGCTTCTTCGACAAAATCCTTATTCGGAGAAATTCCTCTCCACTCTTATATGTTAGCGAGTAATTGATTTTATAAAGTCCTATTAACAGGGTTCCCACTCTTATTGAAGAAAAAAATTCAAGGACCATTTTAGAAAAATTTAAGGACCATAATTTTAAATACATCAGACGTAAAACTACAAAACGGAGATTATCAGTGGTCAAGGGTGTAGTGGAGTGGGAACATGAGGCAACGGCGATCCTTTACCTTTTTAGAAAGCGAAACGACATTCCCTCATCTAAAAATTTTTTAATTTGTATTTTTTTTTTTCTCTTTACGTAATACTGAACTCAAAGCCAAGTAAGCAAACAAAAAAGTCATTTCGTGGTTACTTGCTTTCGTCTGGGATCCACAACTTCAGAGCTGAGCAGGCAAGTTCTAGTTTTTGTAAAACACTTGAGTGAGGCGCGGCAACCCACACATGGCCATTTCTCCTTCATTAGAAATGAACTGACATGTATGTTTACATCTAGCTACGATACCATTCAATAGCAATTATCCTCTTCAACGAATGATCTGTATTTGTGGAAGAATTCCAGACGTCAAACTTGTATGGTTCGTCGTATATACAGTCTAAAACTTCCATACACAAATTCACGCCAAATATCTACATTTTTATAGAACAAAACTGTGACCTAGCACATTCCATTCTTTGCGCCCTTTCCTTGAAGAATATTTCCCCTCTAATTTTAACGGGAACGCTAACCGATTTATCAACAAAAGTTATGTAACTTTTTTAAAAAAACACGGATTTAATAAATTATTTGTAAACCTCTTAACGTACCTAAGAAATGAATTCGTTCAAGGGGAAAAAACAAATGACCTTAAAAGATGGGGTTTTTTACAATCCAAAAAAGTTGATCAAACCTGCGGTTCTGACGGAATAAACTGGTTAGTGCTAAAAAACCAGATAGGTAAGAGCAGAATGTTGATATTTTGTATTAGCTTTTAAGGTGCTTTGAGATCACGGAATTATGTATTTATATTTGTTAGATATTGGGAAATATTTATTTTATTCCCAAATATTGGGAAAATCAAACTAATAACTTGTTTGAACATGAAAATATATGTTCCAAATAGTATTGATTTTTAAATCCTTTATATTAACTTCACTTTTGAATGTTAGTGAATTTGAATATGTTTAGTTCAACACATAAAATGTTGCTTGAATGTACATTTAAGAGACTGGCTTCAAGCGCTCCGCTACGTTGTTGTGACAGAACTGAACAGTTGTTAACTTTGTTTCACTTTAACTTGGCAGTACTGATAATGCTACATTAGCCGAATTGCAGCCCATCACAACCCAGGGTTGCAAAGGATTTCCAAGGCTTGCGCTAAGAGCAGAGGACTACTAAAAAAAGTAATACGTAGTAAAAATCAGTAATTTTAATAACATGTATTTTATTAAATTCTTATGAAAATAATTTTATTACAATTTTTTATATAAAAAAAAAAAATTTAATCCGTGGGTTCCTTAATAAAAGCTGACTTAAAATAATGTTGATTACAGCAGAAAACGTTACGATTTTAATAATTTGCACCCACATACCACATAGAGCACTCTTACCATTTTTTGGAGTGTTTTCTATACCCATTTTCATTGTAAGGGGCACCAAAACTCATTCTTGCACACATAGCATTTTACTCCTAGGCTGGTCCTGTATATTTGATTTTCCTTAAAATAAAAGTGCTAATGGTTTTGCAAATGGGTATAATACATTGAAATTGGGCTGCAAAGAAGTAGGAAAATAATTCAGATGTACTTTAAAATGCAAAATTAAATTTCTTTTCGGTTTGAGAAAGGGAAAGTTTTACACTTACAGTCATTTCAGAATTTATTCTAAAAATGGAGCAGCAGTTCTTAAAAAAAAATCATACAGTGGCGGCAATAAGGGGAGGAAATTCCCCCGATCTTTTTTAAAATCTAGTGATTTTGATGGCAATATCATATATATTTTGCAGTTTGCTTTCTCGTCTGATTTATACCCATTTTTGACTATTATTGTCACCTAACCGTCACCACTGTCGAGATGAGAAAATCGAACTGGATAAGATAAAAAATCAGGAATGTCCCAAACAAATCTGGCAAGTAATAAGTCTACATTGAAATATCCCGCTTAAAATTAGAGATGATTGAAATGGTACACAAATTAATATTTTATCAAGAAATTTTAAATAGACTGATGGATTTGAATTTTCCAATTATTTTATTAATGGAGCAAATTTGGAAAAGAAAAGGAAGGATCTATCAAGAGGAACTTCTCTACATTTTCTTTTTCAGAAGGAGAAAAGCCATAAAACTTTCAAACGACAATCACAATTTTTTTTTTTTTTTTTTTTTCATTTTAAAAACAGATTTTGAGGAGCTACAGAATCTGGGAATTTATCCGAACCCATTGCATGTAAGGTATCTCTGACATTTCGGAATTTTTTTTTAAAAATGTGTGTCAATAATATATTTGAAAATGTGTTATAATCTTTTATAAAGTGTTAAACAATCTTTTAAAATGGGTTGTGCAAAGCAAATTATTTAAAATCCATATAACTTAATAGTTTAAAAAAATTATTTGTATAAAAGGATAAGTTGAAATACACAATTATTATTATTATTTTTTTTTTTAATTTTTGGAGGTGCTCATGAGCTATTTTGAGATTGTTAAAGTAATATTAACAAAACTATTTAAAGTTGCCATTTTCACTCTCTTCCCTCCCCCCCCCCACACAGAAAAAGATATATACGTTTGTAACGACGCGACATAGCATTCCCACACCTTTTTATTTTACACTACACCACTGTTGTTGGTCACTTAAAAATTCAAGGACTTTCCAGGACCATATCCTTTCTTCAAGGACTTTCAAAGACCAAATTTCATAAAAAAAAATTCAAGGACTTTCCAGGACTTTCAAGGACCGTGGGAACCCTGTATTAATATAAGGACAATAACTCACCCATCTTCCACCACGTCCCCTTCCACCTCCTCCTCGACCTCCACGGGGGAACTCATTCGGGTAGCGTTGCTCCTATGGACATCAAAAACACATTCATAAATCAGGTACAAGAATTACAGCAATAATGGAAAGAAAAAAAAACTATAAGTTGGGCCAGGAAATTTGTCAGTCGCAAAACAGTTTCATTTGTCAAAAAACTTAAACATGTCTAGCAACAAAGAGCTGGATTTTATGCTATTATTTTAATTTTGCCCTTTAAGTTTGGAAGTTCTTATAATCGTATGGGAGAGATTTACAGGATTTTTTTTTTGCTTGCTAAGTATTATGTTGGTAAGTATTAGTATGCTTGTTAAGATTTGTTAGAAATTTTTAAATTACAAAAGATTCCAATTTCATGCATAACAGAAAGTTTTTTCTTAAATGCAAAATAATAAAATCTCCAAGAAATTAGTGCACTGGTCCAACAATTTTTAGATTAGATTAGAACTTGTGTTTGTATTGACAATAAACAATTCTTAAAGTTGCTATGCATTTACGTTCACCGCCTAATCATTGCGCACAAGCAGTTGTAGACAGCTCTACCAAGATGGCTGTAACTCGAAAAACATCAAGTTTATATAAATATATATTTTCTTTTAAGAAAGAAATATTGTTAAAAGCATTAATAAGCATTAATAACCCATGAGAGCAAAGCACCCTAACCACTAGAGTATAATAAAATATTATCCAGCATTCTTAATATGTTACAGCAAAAATATATTATGGTAAAGCAAAGTATTGTAGTTAAAAGTACTCAGTTGGTAAGAAAATTTCAACTGAAGATAAAGTAAAAATAGTGGATAGTAAAAGTTTATCAAAACATTCAAAGGTTTCATTTTAAATCAGTGGGTAGTACCAGTGACAGAGGTATATAAACCACTTTTCATCATTAGGCAATTTTTGAAAATATTTTTTCTGCTTGTACTACCATAAAAATTGCATACAAATCACAAAAATAAAAGGTGTTTTTTTTAAATATGATAAGTAATAGTTAGAACAATTAAGATCAATGCAAGTTTGGCTCATTTCAAATTAAATTAATGAGATTGCATTTCTACATCACAAAAATTGAACAAAGAGACTTATGGTCTTACAGTGAGTTTACTAAAAAATTTAGGTAGAAATTTTAGAGATGATTCCAAAAATTTCATGATTATATTAAAAAAATTCAGAGATAATTCTTACAATTTTAGGGAAAATTCAAAAACATTTAAGGTTATTTCTTTTCAAGCTGACAGACTTTCAACACACATAATCTTTCCAAAGCTTGTTTTAATATCGGCAAAAAAACTGCCAATTTTCAAACAACTTTTTAGCAAAACAACAGATATCTATAATTTAACAATACTATTTTGACAAACATGCGAATTTAATTAAATCCATTTTTCTCATCGGGAGGAATATTAGGGTTTTTTTGCAAGCTTTTGAAGAAAATCGGGGAATTTTCTGGATTTAAAATTTTTTTAGGAATTATCGAAAACTTTCACGTACAATTTTAGGAAGAAACAAAAATTTAAGGAATTTTAAGGCGAATGCGACCCCCAACAGGTACTTTACTGAAATCGTGGATCACTTTTGACGTCTTTGCAGACAACTAGCAAACCACTAATTTAAATCAATGCATCCAAAACTTACCTCCATGTCTGGGGGGTACATGTTACCATAATCATCATAGTGTTGGTACTCATTCGGAGGGGGCCCATGTTGGCCAGGCTCAAAGTTGCCCATTTCTTTAGTATTCTACAAAAGAGAAACATGATTGAATGAGAAGAAATTACAATAAATCTCAACCAGTTAAAAAATAGATGAAGCAAAAAAAAATTTAATTTCATGCAGTGAGATTTTAAAATTCCAAGCCCATTTCTGCATCCTTCCTTCCTTAAAGTTTATCGAAATTTTCCAAGGATCATACATTCATGTACAAACTAGCTCGAACGGAAGTGGCTTTGCTTCTTAAAGCAAAAGTTGTTGATGTGAATTCTCGTTAAAGGCATAGAATGAAGGGTAAACGAAACTAATTTTATCCAGAATCCATTAAGAAATTGAAATCAAATTTTTGATCCAGAACAGTTAACCAATGTTTTTCGGATGTGGTCATAAAGACCCTGCAAAATTATGCTTTTAAAACAGTTACAATTAAAGTTGACCGTACATAAATCAGATTCCAGGTGTATGAAATGCTTCTATTTCAAAAGTGAATGTCTTTTTAAATGCAATAATTTTTTTTTTTGTCAAAACACAATTGCCTCATAAAACCAACTCACCGTAACATTGGGGTTCTCTGGTTGCGGAGCATTAGGCGGGTACATCTCTCCTCCTCCCACGTATGGAGGCTGCATGGGAGGTGGGGGGACCATGCCCCCCTGGGGGTACATGTAGGGCTGCATGTACATATATTGCTGCTGGTAGTACATCCCTGCATTCACATCCACAGCTGGGGCAGTAGTAGATGGGGCTGAAGCAAAGAGGTCGAATTTTAAAACAATACGATGGAAGAGGAATTATAATTATTACACACGGTTCATACACTAGAAGGAGAAAAAAATTCAAGGACTTTTCAAGCACTTTCCAAGGATGCAATTATCAACAAAAATACATAAAAAAAAAAAAAAAAAAAAATCGAAATTTTTTTTAATTGGCAAACGGTGCAAGTCAAATCAATAATTACAAAAACATGTTTTTTAAGTTTCAATAAAAGAAAGTGTTAAGGTTACAATAGGGAGGGGAAAAAAAACTTCCATATATCAGAAGCCGTAACCTTGTCCCATAAAAACAGAAGTAGCTAGAACTCACTTGGTAATTACGCTAATATCGGATTTGAACATCCATTTGATTTTCTAGTATTATCATATTAAGACTTTTGTCAAATAATAATACAAAAGTATTATTGATTAAACTGTCTTCCAATTAACTCTGAAAGTTTGATTCCAAATACTGCATAAAATGCAGGGTTTTTTTCTCCATATGAAAATTTAGATGCACTATCTGAAATGCACTATATGAATTTAGATGCATTATATATGAAAATTTAATCACACTATCGGCGAACATGCAATCACATAATTTATCAATGCTTTCATTTAATTTACAAGAGCCATGGTTTTTTATGGTTTTCAATGTCAATTGTCTATAGTATTTCAGTATCTAAAACTTCGTTTTCAAGTTAGATACGCTTCCATCTGGCTGACGACGTTGATTATTATTGTGAAAAATCTCCACTTTTGGGGTATTTTTTGTCATTAGAAACAGTTTGAACAATCCGCATCAAACTTCTTTTAGAAACTAAATTCATATGTTTTTTGCTCATCGCATGGCTCTTTAAAGCATTTTCTCCTGTCATACATTTTTGGCACACAAAGTACATCGTGCTAAGTGTGAATCCAAAACATAGGCTTCAAACCATGATATTATATTCTGGCTTTGCAAATCTGCTCGAATTGAAAATGCATTTCCCCGTCATTTTTTAGCAGTGCGCAAAAAATTAACACACACGATACAAAAACGAAACAAGAGATTTTGTGACTTGACCGGATACTCCAAATATGTTGAGCATGCGCAGCGCTGCACTCATCAGGGGGGGGGGGGGGGGGAATGACGAAATTTTTCTACGTTCAACTACGTTGTTTTCCTGGTTGCTGTTTGGCTTAGCTAAATTCAAAAGATTTTGTTTACTTTGTTGACCAAAATTTTTTAAGATACAATATTTTTAGAAAATAAAAAGGAATTCAAGCACTTTAAACAAATTTTTAAAGAATTGAAGGACTTGAAAATGAAAGATTTTTTTTCAAGCACCTTTCAATGTTTTTTAAAAACGTACGAACCATGATTACATTAAGGACATTATAAAAAGTACTTCAAATTTCTTTTTTTCTTTAAATTTGCATATCTCCTCATATATATAAAATCCATTGTCTGTCTGTATGTATGGCTATAAATCATGACCTACTGAATTAATTTGGTAAAGTTTGTGTCTATTGGTCGATTATTTACTGCAGGTGGTTTGAAATAAACTTTTACTACAATTCAAACACACACAAAACTGCAATTACACACGGAAAAAGAATCTTTGTTGTATTGCTGCCTATGCCTTATTCAATCCAAGATAAATAGTTTCTTATGAAACTGAACACTGTTGACAACAGTGCAATGGAAACAGTCGATAGTTTTGAAATTCAAGCATGTTTATATCATGCCAAATTCAAACTTTTAACACGTTTATAATGCCTTTAAAAAAAAATCTTCATAAAAACGGAATACAGCTGGTTACAAAAGGCTCCTTGTAAGGAGAAACAATGAAAATTACATTTTTCTGCAACTGTGACTCAGCGAGCTCATTTCAACAAATTTGCCAAACTTCCTGCAAAAATGCGTTTAAATATATGCTGAGGCCAAATTACTCAGGTTAGCATTTTTTAATTTTTTTTTTACTTGAAATATTTTTTATCCTTTTATAATTTTTGAAGCCTCTTCAAAATTCAATTCTTAAACTCTAATTTTCTGAAACTCCTGCCATACATTCCTAAGGACAAAGAAAAAAATGGTTAGTTTCCTGTAACCCTACCTACCCTAAAATAACAATACAAAAAATGTAACCCTAACACTTTTTTTTAGACTTTAAAAAAAAAAATTAATTATATAAAAAAAAATGTATGAACCTGAAGAAAAATTATAAATACCCACTAAAATACTCAATTTCAGTAAATGCCTGGGTATATACAAAGGATATTGGCCCACAAAATTTTTTACATCACTGATCTTGCATATTAATACTCCAATAATATTTACTTTTGCTAAAAGTATTTAGCAAAATAAAAACTTTTCCCTACCTACCCTGATATTTTTGCCCATGCTACAGGAAACAAACCTTTATTGGCCTAAAGTCAATGTGGCTAGATCTTTTCTCACACCCCTAACACTAATTGTCTTAACTGAACATAGCCTCGTTAAAATAAAATTAAAAAAGTAAACCATTCATGGTGCCTTACTTATGTTCGTAGCAGCTGCTGCCCTCTCAGCTTTTGCTTTCTGCATCTGCTCCTTCTTGAGCAGGAGTGTTGCCCTCCACTCCTGCCACTGCTTCTCATACTGAGCAAAGGCCTCCTTGTCAGGGTGTCCCTGGTTCTGCTCCTTCCATGCATCAAACTGCTTCTCCCAGTCGGAGAACTGTTTCTCAAACTCCTCCTCTTCAGCATCCAGCTGCAGCAAACAACAAACTTCAAAACATTTTCAGGGAATTTTAGGGATAATTCTTAAAATTTAGGGATTATTTCCAAAATTTTAAAGATAATCCAAAACATTTAGGGATATTTCTTTTGAAGCTGACATGGTTTCAAAAAATTGAACTTCAAGCCAATTTTTAGTAAAATAAGTTATAAATAATTAAACAATTATACTATTTTGACAAACAAGCAAATTTAATTAAATCCATTCTTTTTATCTGGAGGAATATTAGTTTTTTTCACACTAGTTTTGGAGGAAAATCTGGACAATTGTGGGGGGTTTAATATTTTTTAGAAATTATCGAAAAATTTAAATACAGCTTAAGGAATTTTAGGGAGAAACACAAATTTAAGGAATATTAGGAATTTTAGGGTGAATGCAACCCCTGCATTTTTTTTTAAGGAGTAACCAAAGAAAGGTTTGACCAGAACAGTGACTTCACTTCTAGAACATCTTTCTGGGTTAGTAAAAAAAATCTAGCCTTGTGTTAACTGCGATGTTTGAACATGAAAAAACAAATTTTAATGACCAACTACGATATGACTGTTTTAGTATGTGAAAAATTTGAAAGGAAATTTTATCATAAAAGTAAATCTATTTGTTTGTCTTATACGAAATAGAAACAAACAGTTAGATAAAGACATTCAAACAGTTAAAATATTAAAATACCTATTATTACTCTGTGAAATTAAATGCATGAAAATGAATAACAAAACATTAACCATTTTAAAGAACTAAAAAGGTACATTTTAAAAATTATCGCTAAGTATTTCTAGATAGAAATAAGATTTTACCCATGCCAGTAAGTATAATTCAAATTATAAAAAAGGGGGGAAAAACTGACTTTTGTAGAAAAATTCTCCAGGAACTGTAAATTACCATTTTTGTTTAGAGAGTAGGATTGAAAAGTTTATAAATTTCAAAAGGGTGCTTCAAAAATGAAACTCATCATTAACTTTTATTTGATATCCATAACAACCACTTAAAAAAAATTTCAAATGTAAAAATAGGCCATTTTAATAACTTAATTTTTCAAATATTCAATTGTGTTTGCTCAATGTTTGTACATAATTTTGTGCACTAACTACAAACCAAAATTGATTCTTAAATATCCCAAATATGAACAGACATGAAGTTTGATTTTTTATAAATGCTTAATTTCACCCATTTTCATACAACGGAGCACTACTGAAGTGAAAGAACACATGAAAATTCATAACAGAAAAACTATACAACAATTAACTAGGTTCCCACTCGCATTAAAAAAATTCCAAATAACATACTTTAGACATAAAAATACAAAACAGGGGTGGGGGAAAACGAAGGTGGAGATTATCGATGGTCGTTTAAAAAGTTAAATTAAGCAGCGAGTATAAAAATTGATCAAAATCAAAGCTTCTTGAAATCAAATATAAAAGTATAAAAATAGAACCAGGCTGATTGCATGCTTAAAGTAGAGATAAAGTAAATGGAAAAACACGTGAAAGTAATAGATTTGTGTAGGTCTCGTACAGCAGACAATAATGCTTTCATGCCACGAGAGGATTAGTAACATGCTTTTTAGTAGATATAGCAACTGACATGACCTGGTTAGGCTGGGATGAACTAGTGTTTGTGTCCTTGCTTAACGCTGCTCCAGATGTGGTAACAGTTGGTGCTGTGACCGAAACACCTGCCGAGTTCCAGGATGCAGCTGTTGTTGGCTGCTGGAGAGTTTTCCATTGCTCAGCCTGTTCTTTCAGCTGCTTTAATTTGTCTGGTGCTGGCTGGAATAGAATAAGCATTGCCTACTTACACTCACCCGCATTTAAAAGGGCCAACTGTAGAAATCCAAGACTTTTTACAGAACTCCCAATAAAAAATACATACAAATTCACACATTTTAGTAAAGAAGTAAACAGAATGAGATCTGAGGAAAGGAATATAAAAGTCATTTTGATCTGATGAGAATCACTTATCCACACTGCCACCCCAAAACTGGCAACTTTCATATGCCTTTAACCTTAAAAAAAACCTACAAAATTAATACACAAGAAATTTTGAGTATTAAAATTTGTAAAAGCTTGTATTTACTAGTGTGTTAACCAGTGAATGGTACATAATTAGTACTTTGCCAAAGTATATTAGAACACGAGTCAATCAGATGCAAAAAAACAAGCTCGCTACCTTATAAAAGAGGATTTGAATATTATCTGGCACAAAAGCTATATAAACTAGGGTTATACTGCACTTGAACAGTGTCAAAACTGTAGAATAATAGCTTTTACAGGAGATCTTGGACCCTTTTATCACAATCATTGTTGAACTTACTCATTCTATAAAGTAGAATAGTATTCCTGAACCACTAGGAAATATTCGTTCTTACTTATCTTTCAAAGGCAGAATTTCCCATTCAAATACTGAAACGTGGTAGTTTAAATGTTTGGGGGGAAAAATTACAACCAAAATATCTCAAATTATCACACCCTAATGATGCAATAGTATGAATGATGGTTCATTAAACTTACAGAACAAAAACAAAATATTTAATGATTTAATGCAATCAAAATATATATACCATATTAAAATATATCAGAAGAAAACTTCCACACATAAAAAAAACTAACAGAAAACAAAAGTTCTACCAATTCAAACTAAGTAAAGATTTGATAATGTGGTTCATGAAAGTAAAGGGCAAGTACATACAGATCTTGCATAGCTAATTGCAGAAACTGTATTTCAAATCAATTGTATAAACTTTATTAGTTTAGGTTGAATTAACTCATTTTAAATAGTTTTTTTTTTCGTCTAAAATAATATAATTTTTACAATGGAATCAATCAATATAAAATACAAATAGTGTTTTATTGTTGAATTTACTATGTTACTTTTGTTAGTATCTATAGTTTTAAGACTGACTAAACTTGTTTGCTTTTGGGAAAGTGTGAAAAGTGCTGATTTGTTGTGAATGAAAATATACAGCCAATCGCATGCTTGTTTACACCAAGGGGTTTTCCATGGGAATAAATTTTTAAAAATTTCAAAAAATAAGATTTTTTCTACATCTAAAACTTTTTAAATTAAAATAAAATGTGATATTTCCTGTAATAAGAAAGTTAATCTCTAAAAATAAAACATATTAGCTTTTCACTGTCGATTAATTTATGAATACATGCTTGCATGTATGTAGTAACAGTCTACATAAGAATTAATGGGTTAGGAAATCCTCATTGAAGATTTGTAAAACATGTTTCCATCTCACATTGCTTCAATGTGGAATGAATACAGACGCAAGTGTTCAGCAAATCAAATACAAAGAAAATTCACGCTTATTCGTTGTCTTTCACAAAGACCATGCAACTGTAAACATCAAAAAATTGCTTTAATGGCAATAGACAGTGCTAATTATAGCCCAACACACATTTTAATTATGTTGTTCAGGTTTAAATATATAAAATTGAACACTGCTTTGATAACAATTTAAATACTAAATAAGAAAAAATTAGGGAAATTTCATTTCAACTGTGATGTCACAACCTTTTTAAAAAAAATAATAAGTAAAGTATCAGCAATATAAAACAGCTGTTTTTTCTTAATCCTAGCAAAGATTAAATAAAAATGACAGGACAAAAAATAATCACTTCCGAGCCTTGTATGTACAGTTATTTCATTCCTTTTTGTTGAGTATTACCCCTCTTCAAAATATCAATACTTGAATTGTGTACTATGAACTAAGTACTGTGACACCGCTTTTCACACATGTTATACAAATTCTTACTTTTTATTTTCGTCGCAACAAGCCTATGCCCCATATCTGGATCTGCATTAAGGTCTTCAATACAATTGACTTGAGTGCAATCGGCGGCTGAAAATAAATTGAAACAAGGGAAGGGTTGTAAAGAGCCCTGTGCAGACAGAGAGACACATTGAAAGGAGCTTAAAGCCAGACAGAAGCACCAGTTTAGCTGAAACAATACAGAACTTAATTATTGAGTATCTTTTGTATACGGAAAAAGACGTCCATTAGCCAAAAACGAGATTCTTTTTTGTTTTAACAAACATAGGCGAGTCTGCAACTTTTATCTTCATGACATGTTTCATCTTAAGCATGTATGTCAAATATGTGTTTAAAAATAATTCGTAAATTATTAAAAGAAGCTCCAAGTTATAATTGTAAATTATTTTGTATACAACAACGCACAATTTATTTTAAAAGCAAAGTTTATCCATTTTTAAAAGCCCCAGGCACAGACACAAAAAAGATGCTGCACTATAATTTTTTTCTACTATTAATATTTTAGTATTTATATTAAATTTGTCCAATGTTGTTTCGGATTGACCCTAAAAAATGGTTACAAAAGATTTTGCAATATTTTTTCGGGGTATCAGGTGTGCTGAATAACAATTTTTAAATTTATTCAAGTTTGACCACTGGCCACCTGCTACAGATTGCATCCTAAAAATGTAAAATTGATGTCCACCTCTTTGATTTTAAATCCTGCCCATCCATTATCCCATAAAATCATTTAACTGTTTATACCATAAGACGGAGTCCAAGACGGTAATCAAATTCCTACAGTTTTCATCCTGCACATGTAAAACTGTATTTTTGCTTCGTGTTTTTATCACATTTAAAAATTACAAAAAAAAATTAATCTAAAATAAAAAGTAAATTTTTTGGCTGTCTGCTTATATGGTACTAAAATTATTTGGACCTAATCTACTGTAATAAGTGACGAATATCGCACAGACTTGGTTCCACAACAGTTTTTATAAATTGGTTTCTATGTAGCTTAATTTTTAAGCCTATTTTATTTTAGATTTCAGTAGAAAATGACTAGAAATACTTTTATTAAGTCAAAAAGTTATTAAGCATTAAGAAAAGTTTAAATAAAAATACATTTCTCAAAATGCAGGGTTTAATATTTTGAAACTTGTTTGAAAAAATTTTAACTTTAGAATTCATTTTTGTGTACCTAAAGTTTTTTTTTTTTTATCTGCTGCATGGTACCGACATTTCTTGAAAGTCATTTAGAGAAGATTAAAACTACAGATATGTGAATACTATTACTGAATACATCTCACAAAAAAAAGTTAATTTCAGAAGAAATTGTAGAATTTTTATGTTTATTTTGCTTATAGGCAAAAGTTGTTTTATACATAGCACAAGTAAAAGCCTTTAAAAATATAGTATTTTGAATTATTTATTGTAAAAATTAAGCATTTTTATAAGAATGTTAACAGAGGAGTTATTTTACACAAGAAATGTTGGCTGAGAAGGTATTATCATAGAGCCCAAAATCCCTTGAAACTATATTTTGTAGTTGCTTTCAAATGATCAAGAGACTTGTACAATAGGACAATGCTTGTAAAACTGAACTATAATAGAACTCCGAGTAAGATACGACCAGATTTTACAGGGTTACCACTCAAATCACAGAATGAAAATCAATGACTTTTAAGGACTTAAATAATGTTTTTAAGAACCTTTGGAAAAAAAATTTCAGGCATCATATCTAAATGTAAATTCTTTATCAAGTATATTCTACCAAAAAAGTTATAAGTTGTTGAACGAGTAATAAAAATATGTCAGAGAATTTCGATACAGTGCGGATAAGAGGTGGTTACGGGGGGAAAACAAGTCTGAGTTGTATTTTAATAAATTTTAAAGTTGGTCACATAACATCGGTAAAAATTAAGGACTTTTAAGGACCTCCAAGCATTTTCAAGGCTTTGAAAACGAGTTCAAAAACATTAAGCATTTTCAATGTCAGTGGGAACCCTGTTTTACTAATAAAACAGTCTCTTAAAAGGGCAATAACATCTTTTATTTCATAAACTCTCCAAAAGCATTATTCATGACAAAAATGCTCAATATGTGCACTTTACCAGCTATTTATTCGCAAACTATTTTTTGCAAGCTGATAGTGATAGCACAGTAGCATGTAATTCACCACATATATACGCTCCCATAAGTCTGTTATTGTTGATCAATAAAGTCGGTTATAAAATCAAATTCAATACAAGTGTCAAGTTATGTACCTATTCAATATGAAGCTTAAAATTGGGAAATTATTGCGTAAGCAAGACGATGGCTAAAAGAAAATGCGATTTATCGGCAAAACATTTTTAGGCACAGTTTCCACAATTAATTGAAGAAACTTACTTTCAATGGGCTTTTCCATTTACACAGCTATATCAGCAAAAGAGAAAGCAATTCCTTACCACATTTACATAAATACGCTATTGTGATGTCACATAAAATTTAAATGTCAACAGAAAACATACATTGAATCTTGCAAACATTTGAAGTGTACCTTTTCACAGCAATAATTAACGCATACTTTCAATTTTAAAAATTAGCCGACGAGTTATAGTTTTAGATACTCAGCAATTAACGACACAAGGTATGATCAAAGTTCAGGTACCTTTTTCAGTAGTAATGCTGCTGTTACTTGGCTTTGTGTAGCTCATTCTTAAAACTAACTGCTAAATTATTCTTACACTTTCAGGCAAAAACGACCCTTTTCTTAGATTTTATGTCGTTAATATACAAGTACTAAATTTCTTTCAAAATTCTATGTTATTTCCAGAATATTTTCATATCAGTTTCTGGAACATCCAAGAGTGGAATTACTGTTTTAAATTGTTGCCTTTTTTGTCTATTTTGATTCGTTCAGTATAAAACGCCATTTAAAAATGGACATCAGGTATAACTAATTTTTAAGTTTTCTTATTTATTTTTTTATTCTAACAATGTGAAAAAACAGATTTTAAAAAGAATCATTATTTAAAATTTGTGAGAATATAGTTAAAAATGTCCCGTCCCTTAAAATGCCTCCACAAAGAGCGATAGTCGAACACGTGTTGTCGGGCGATCATGCAAATGGACCCAACCACGAGCCAAAAGAATAGGGATTCTTTTGACTCGCCATTGGGGACGACTGTTCAATCTTACCTACGAGTGGAGTGGATGCTGCTTCGTTGCAAGTGTAGGCTGATCCCCAGCAGACGCGCCGACACAATTACCCAAATCATCCTGTTGCTTGTGATTAATGCTGGCGGATGGTGCCCCTACAAGACAGCATTAGTGTGCATCAGGTATGTGAAGTGAAACACGTTTCCCACGATGCACACTGTTTTCACTGATGCAGCGTTTGTTATTGACAACTGTTCTCGAGGCGGAATAAAGAAAACATTTCGCCAACTATTGGACATTTATCGATAACTAGAGTGAAGCCAAGTAGAGCAAAATTAAATAATTTTAAACTCTTACATGGAATATATACAGGCATAAAAGTGGGAAAAAAGGTTACGAATTTGTCAGCCTTTTTTTAAAGTGTTTTCCTCTAACAGTATCAGTTCACTGATGAACACTGAATAATAATTTCTTACCTAACAGACCTAAAGGCTAAAGAACTTTCATTAAATTCCACAGATAAGCTAAAATTTTTACAATTTTAAAAATCCGTAAAAAACATTGTGGTAAAATGATTTTTTTTTTTTAAAACCTAATGAATCAACCATAAATAAGAATTTGCAAGACTTTTCAGAAAAATTAGAACATTTAAATAGGGTTTTTTTTCTAGCTTTCCTCTACTTATTCCTGTACAATGACAATTACCCTTTAAAATGTTGAACTTGGTCAGATGTTGAGGTTCTGACACCAGAATCAGCATTGAAGCCTTGGTGGATTTAGCATGCAGTTAATACTACACGCATCCACAATCTTCTATTTAAGAAAACAAAGCCACTGGAGGCTTGTTTCATTTTTACTGGAATCCCCTAAACAGGAAATCTTTCTTTAGGTTTCCAAATTTAGTTATTATTACTTTGTATTTCCCCCCACCTAAGCAAGTTACTAAACATGCAGGTTTCTACCTTTGGTGTCATGTCGGTTGCATACATGAGGCAAAGAGGGTTCAACAGCCACATTAGCAAAGATTTTTAGGTTTAAAAAATACTCTATAGTGTATATTCTATCATAATGAATTTTTATGTTAAGTATTAATCTCAGAACCTTTCTAACAAGCAATTACTTTGCATTGTTTGATTTTGTATAGTTAAGAGTTATTTAAAGCATGAAAAATAGCATTGTGGTTTTTTAATCCATCAAGTAGAACAGGGAGGTGAAATTAACTTTTGAAATTAGGTGCACCAGTGAGGGACCAAGTTAACAGATAGACAACTTAAAAATGAATTAAGTACAGCAATTATAAGCTACAAAATAAAACTTTTCAAAATAGCTGAACATTCATTTGTAAAAAACAAAAAGTGCACCGTTTGTTTTTAAATCATTATAAAGTTAGTATGGTTTTAGGTGGAATGTGTACAACCAAGTTAAAGACTTATGTGCACAAATAAAATATTACATGCACCCACTAATTTTGAACCCTGGAGTAGAAAAATCAATTAAAATATCTTCTAAATATATATACCAATAGTACGCAAAATAAAGCTTCTGTATGAAAATTATCACGGTTTTAAGAGGAAATGCTAGTAAGTCCCTATATTCGCTTTGATACAATCTGAAGTGCATTTAGAAACTACTTTGTATGATTTGATATTTGGTTTGGTGAAAATGATCACTTAATGAAATGACGTAAATTGTTTTCATATAATGTATATCGATTATAAATGAAAATAGCAAAACAAAAACCAGGTGGAGCCAACGCATGTGCATTGACATAAGGCTTTAAAATATATTAGACGCTATTTTCGAGTTTTTAATTTATGCCATTTTATGAAGTGATCATTTTTGTACCTACTTGCCAAACCTACAAAATAGTTTCTAAATACACTGGGCTAGATGATTGTAGCATAGCAAATATAGGAAATGATTCGTACTAAAGTACAACATATCAGAAAATATTCAAGTGGTTAGCTTCAAGTTCATGCTATGCAGCCTAACAGAAAGCCTTGTGTATCGCATTCAGATCAAAGAAATATGTACAATAAAAATATGTAATAAATAATTGAACTGTAAAATTGCTAACTTAATAAGTAATTTTAAAATACTCAATGATTAGGTTTAAATATAAATGAATAAAACCTTGCAGTTTGATACGCTTTGCTTATCGCTTTACGTTAGCCGCACATGCTTTCTCAATTAAAAGTAAAAAATGTGACAGAAATGAATTATTTCTTAAAATTATACAATTCTTCAAGTATGATTCACTTTTATAAATCGCTTTTAGGATAAAACCAATTGTAAATATGCTGCTGATTTCCTTGGTGTCAAAAACACTACTTTAGACCCAGTTTTATTTTCATTCAGCTGCAGCCATCCTTATAATTTCTATAAAACAAGAAGATTTGAAAACTGCATTCAGCCAAAGCAGACTTCCATTATAGTTTTAAAGTGATATAGAAAGGTTTTGTTTGTTTTTTAATTTTTTCAATGTCATTTCTGCAACTATAGGATTACATTTTTATATAAATTACATTTCAAAGTCAATTCAAAAATTAAATATACTGTAACAGTAGTAGAAAGTAAAAATTGCAGAAACTTATAGAAATTATGCATCGCAAACAAATTTGGGCAATTTATCTTAAACGTATTTTTCTATTTTTTGAAAATAGCACCATGATCTTTTTTATATCTAAGAACTCTAAAAATTGTGTAAACTAAAATAATTGTATAAGGCTTAACAAGATTTTAAAAACTGTTAACAAGTTTCTTTCTTGTACCAAGAGAAAAAGTATTTCAATAGAGACTTTTTTTTAATCATTTTTCCTATGAAAATGTACCACAAGTGATATAAAGGGCAAGAAAGAGTGTGCACTATTATAAAGTAAAGGATTACTTGCATACTAGGATCGAAGAAAGTTCTTTAATCAGATTTGGGTACTATGCTCAAAAGTGGCGGGGTCTAAACCAAAACAATAAAATTTTAAGATTATGAAAAAATATCTTAGGTTAAAAAAAAAAGGTTTGTTTCCCGTAACATGGGCAAAAATATCAAGGTAGGTAGGTGAGAAAAAGGCGCTTTTTTTTGTTCAATACTTGTAGCAAAAATAAATATTGAGGTATTAATGAGAAAGATTTAAAATTGAACACTGATGTAAAATATTTTTATTTTTGTTGGTCCTGGGTATCTATACCCATGTATTTACTGAAATTGGGTATTTTAGTGATTATTCATAATTTTGCTTCAGGTTAAAACAACTCGTTACGAGATAATCACTAAGAAAATTAAATTATATTAAATGCATTTGTTAAACAAATGCTTTTAATACAATTAAATTTTTTTATTGTAATTTTAGGGTAGGTAGGGTTACAGGAAACAAACTATTTTTCCTTTACCCTAAGGGCCTCCCATAATTGGAATTTTTTATGAAAATTACAGAAAATAAATTAAGAATCCAATAAGTCCTCTAAAATAGAAATTTTTCATAAAAATGCACAAAATAACATTTTTAAAAAAACATTTAAAATTTGGAAACAAGCGTACCCATGCTCAATAGTGACATCATGTTAAGTATGATCAAATGTATACAGTTACTTTTAGCGATGTGACCGATATTTGAGGGTTCTCTAAATTCCTTGAAATTTAAAAATTAGTCCCATTTCTACAGATAGGATTTTTTAAAACAGCTATTTCTGAAACAAGAACAAAACTTAAACGTTAAAATTTAAAAATTTGGCAAAAACGCAATACAAATTTGCTAGCGGAAATTAAAACAAAAACTAACTTGTTGCTATCAGATTACAATTTAAATTACACACAAATAAAGAAATAAAACATGTCACAATCTTTTTCTATTTTTATAATATTATATAAGGGGAAAGATTTTTGTTTTGCATCACCACCACATGCCAAACTGACAGTGCCAACGATATTGAAAACCCCATTTGTCGTAACAAGATCCAATAATTTTAGAATAATCAGAATAACTACATTAAATTTACGCAATATGAGAAATAATGGGTCTTCTTTATGGTGATTTGAAAAAATTGTGGTTTAGAATTTGTAAAAGAAATAAATGTACCTTAAATTTTGGATTAAAGGGTTTCGATAAGAATATGGGATGATAATGTGCTTCAGTTAAAATTTAAAAATTTTAATTAATGTTTGCAATAATATTTATTCAAATATAATATACTGAAGCTATTAATTGGTAGTTCCACTGGCAATTGCAAAGTTATAGAAAGTTGAAAAAATGGCCCAAGTTCTTTGCATCGAATTGCACACCTTTTATTAATGGATAGAAAGAACGTTAATATTTTAAAAGTCTTTTTAAGAATAAAAAATGTATATTAAATAATAGAATATATTTACAAGGAAGTGAAAAACTTAAGAAAAACTAACAGATTCTATATTCGGCAACCAGGGGCGTACTGGGACATAAAATCGACCCAGGTGATTTTAGATTCAAGTCGCCCCAAATTTTCAATATAATCATTAATAAAATTTTAATAAGTATTGTTAATAAAATAATTTCAAAAAATAATTAATTTTTAAAATTAATATATTTTATTATTTAAATATCCATATTTAATAATTGAGTTGTTCCGATAGTTTAAATAAACTTTTCTCTAATATTTATATCTCTTTTGAGTGAATTTGGTTTCCATAAACAATTGATGGTTGTTTAAAAAACTAAAACAAAAAAACCTAAATTGCTAAATATAGAATATCCAAGCATTATTAAAAAATAACATCCGAAATAATATGTATTTACCCTTAAACGTTAAAAATGAGTAAAATTTCTAACATGATAATATTGTATAAAAGGCTGGCGAGTGTGATTTGAATGTATTGGGTTTAAAAAGAAACGTTAAGGAAAACAACTAATTATATTGATAAAAAAAACTTAGTTTCCCGAACCAGACTGGCGTATTTTTTGCTAACACTGACCGGCCCGGTGATTGCACCCCTTTGGCCAGTACGCCCCTGCTGGCAACCCGAAAATACCCCCAAAACGGAAATTTTTTTTATTTCGAAATTCGGTATCAAAGTGAGCGATTGCGTCACTCTGTGACGTCACATCGCAGTCAATTCTGTAAGCAAGTCCTTTCCAAGATCAATTGGCCTCTTCAACTAAAGAGCGCATTCCGCTCCTCCTCTAAACGTTTTTGGGAAAATGTTTTTCGTCATTCCGGTGGATTACAAAAAAGAGGTCAGCGCAATATACAAATCGGACTTCCTAAGGAGGTTACAAAGATCACGCAGGACAAAGATGTCTTCTTTAATGCTCCTAATTCCTGGGGTTTGGTGTCTCAGAACACTGTAGCCGAGACAATCTTTGGCCATCCACAATTATTTTCAGCTAAGTGAAATGTTTTGACTACTGTGAAGGAATATTTACATTTCGCTTCATACGGAATGTTTACAATTGTCCATCTTTTGTAAACATGCAGTTGGAGAGGAGAAAGAAGGTACTTTCATTATACTAAAATAGATGCAACATTATAGTCATCCTTCAAATTTCGAAAACCGGGACATGGTCACACAAAAATGCAGATTAGCAAAGTTTTTACAGCAACACGTCTGATCAAATTGCTACACCAATGTTGCGAGCTTCCTGCTTCAAAGCAAACAATACTGTTAATAATGCTCATTGCAAATCTGTCAATACTCAGTTAAAATGAGTTTCAACCTTAATTATCCTACACAGAAACGTTTTTTAAATTATAAGTTGTTGCCCCTTTAACATATTGTATACACATAATCTGTTTATCAGGATATAACAAATTAAAAACTCAACAGTACAAATTTGCAATTTTTATGTCTCTGAATTATTTTGGATTCATTGACTATAAAAATAAGAATCCGGAATTCAGATACACAAAAACGCGATAATAAAGCAGCTCAACAACGTTTTATGGTTGACATAAAACAGCTTAGAGAGTAGGGTTACAATTTAGAAATCTTTAAAACAATGCAAAGTTACTAAAAATCTATACGTTCCTATAGTATCTTATTTTCTTCCTATTATGGTTACATAGCGGTCGATTTAAAAAAAATTATTTTGTCATGTAAATAATTAACCTTATAGAGAAAACATAAATCGTTAAAAGCCTTAACCGCTCATAGTGCACCCTTGTTACAACTCAAAATTCTTTACTTTGAAAAAAAGTGCGTAGAAACAACTTGCACTTGAAGCTGGCACAAGATTTTTTACAAAATGACTTGTGCTGTTCTTTATGCACTTGTAGTCCAGTCCACACTTTTACTAAAAAATAAAGAGTTTATTTGTTGGGTATATGTATATATCCGTGTTGCCATTGTTTTTTTTTTTAAGAATAATTTAAAATCGTATTTTTAGTTTCAAACTATTTGATGTTGTAAATGACTTCTATTTTTAACTGAAAAACTCATCTTTTCTTTTTATTATTTTTTACGAAAATAATTCACTAAATGAAAAATTATCTAAATACTAAGGATGTAGACCTGAAAATATCTAGTTGCCACTCGCCACAGGTCGATTAAACGGATGAGGCGACTGAGTAAACTAATCAACCGGCCACCTATCGTTTCTCCCTTCCCTTACGAATTTTTTTTTTAATTATTACCGAGTGCACCGAAATTTCCAAATCAATGAAAATCGCCTTTTTCTTTTTTGTAATCATGTGCGTATTCACCGTTAAAATCCATTTATCCACGATATGGATTCATGAGTTGACAGAACCAGATAATCAGAAAAATGTCAGGAAATTTTCACTCATCTAGAAAAATCAGGGAAATGTCAGGGAATTTGGAAATTTATGAGTTTCCCTTCCTGCATTCCTCGTGCGGGTGCGGTCACCAACTTATTGCTAAAAAAAATCTTAAAACTTCAATCTGACTTCATCCTTTACAGACATGATTATTTTTTTTTCTTGTCTGGCGTTTTTGTCAACAAAATATATTAGAACCCTTATTTTATTGGCATATTATTTCTGTTATATTTTTAGTTATCTTATAACTTAAGAGCGCGGCCACCAGTAGCCTTACTGTTAAAATAAATTCTCAAACTTCAATCTGACTGCATCCTTTACAGGCATGATTATTTTTCTTCTTGTCTTGCATTTTTTTTCAACAAAATATATTAGAACCCTCAATTCCTTAATATTTCAAATTGATTCTGTCAGATTTTTTTGTTTTTATTAACCCTTTAAAGTGCTATGTTACAGATGCGTGCAACAAATCTATAGGCATCCATAAGTGAAAAAGCTTAGATTCTACCCTTGACTCTTTTTTTTTCTTCTTTTTTCTTTCATTGACATTTTACTTAATTTAGATATGTGTTTTTGATTTATATATTTAATACAAATCAAATAAAGAATTGAAACAATCCCTCCTCCTCAAAAAAAAAAAAAAAAAAATTGAATGCGCTCTGGCTGCTACTTGAAAATTTCAATTTTCAGGTCTAATATAGATGAAATAAGTTCTAACGTATTTTAAAATAAATCTTGCAATTGAAGATTATTGAAGTTTTTATAAGTATCAACAATAAGTTTTTATATTAAACTAGTAGATATATTAATATTTTATAATAATACAAAATTATTAAACTTAAAGTATAATCTGCATTTTAAATTTGTTTCTAAAATGAAGGTTTTGTGTTTTAACAACTTATTTCTAAACATTAAAAATATTGTTTGAACATCTTATCACAAATACTGATGAATCCAAGAGCAATATTTTAGAGAAAAAAACTATTTTTTTCCAACCCTGCACAGGAACTGAATGAAAGGATCTAGATATTTACATTTACCATTCGAATCTTAAATTTAAACCACAGTACAGATGTATGATAGGACATTTCTGTAGCTGAATTGATAAGATTATTTGAATTTTTGGTACTCTTTCGTTCGACGGGTACTAAAAAATAAAGGTTGCCAAATTGCACGGATAACTCATTCAAACTAATAACCTATCGACCTGTGATAAAGTTGCTATGGCAAACCCCTAAGTAAGGAATAAAAGGAAAAACATTTTCATGGAAGCATTACAGTTTGGCACTAACTGTGTCAACTTTCAGACTTGGCAGTATCTGGTACTCGTCTAAGGGAAGAATGCAGACTTTTTCTGGATAAATATGGTTTGCGGCAACAGGTTAAATTTAATTTTAAAATTTTAACTTAATTTTGGTTCAAATGTGTTATATGGTGGCAAAGATAATTCGCCAATCCTAGGAAACTAGCAAGATTTGCTATTTCTAAGTCGTCAGGGGCATTACAGAGTCGTTAGAATTACTACTGCTTGTGGATTAACGCCAAATACATCCTCTTTTAGCCAAAAAACGCTCAATTTTTTCTGATGTAGAATGATATAGTTACAAATGTGGCAAACTGCATGAGTTATGTTTTTCTCTTCATTTCAGTGTTTATCGAAAGATAAAACCAGCTGGAGAACGATTGGTTTTATTTTGGTTAAGACCAAATTTTAGTTATGTATGGGTATTTTTAGTGGGAATGCAGAAACCATGTTTAAAAGCCTAGATTTTTAACAATGACAGTTCTTTTAAAATATATGAGATTACTTGCTTTAAACTGCTCGCGTAACAAATAAAATAACCTTTTGTTACTATGGAAATTTTACCAGGGATAAAATTCTAAGAATTTTAACACATTCACTGCCAATCACGTACCAGCGCAAAATGACTTGTTGCTTCCAGTAGTCTGTAATGATCAGATTGTACACCCGATCAGCAAACTGAACTCGGCTAACCTTATAGAGGAGAGGAAGACAAGCTAATATTTATGTATTTATGTCACATGATAAACATTTTGTTACTTCAGTTCATTCCAGCATGATCGGAAATTCCGATTGGGTCACACTACTGGGAAGTAAAAAAACATTCTGCGCTGATACATGATCGACAGCGAATGTGTTAGCATATAACAACATATAATCTTCCGGGAGAAAGGATAAAAAATTTAGAAGTGAAGATCTTCAATTTAACATAACTTTTAATTTATAGCTTTTGTGATTGAAACCATATATCAATAAAAATCAGAATTATATTTTGATGGCCGCTTGGCCAACAAAATAGTTTATGAAATATGAGTTTTATCAGAATTCATCCTAGAAATGAAAAAAAGAAGGGTGCTGTTTTCTAAAAAAAGGCAAATTACAGAAATTTGTATCAGGTTACCGCAATAATTTCTGTATAGTTTTACCTTTCAGACTCCCAACTACGATAAAATTTTAATACTTATTTATTTTTTTAATTAATAATGCTTAAAAGGCAGATAATCAAAAACTTGCTCAGAAACTCAAATGATATCAAAATACAATGCTACAGTCCTATTCGACTGGAATAAGACTAAGAAAATTATTTAAAAAAAAGCCCATCTACACAGTAAAATTTTTAATAAATAATCATTATTATTAAAATATAATTTTATAATACTGTAAAATTGTTAAGAGTTTTTTTTTTCACAATTTATTTTACGCAATATTCCATGTATTATGCAGTAAACAATCACTATTGTATTATATTGTATACATTGAATTTAAAAAAATGTATCTCTAAATATAATAATAAAATTTAATATGATTTGAATGTCAACATAAGTAACAATTGTTTATTTACTTAGTTTAAATTATTTTCAGAATGAATATTATTTGTTACTTGAACATTAATTATTCTAGTAAATGTCGAATTTTATTTATAAATATGTATACATGTAATTAGAAAAGTATACCTAAAAGAACCCGGTTTAAACCAAAATAAACCTGGTTTAAACCAAAAAAAAGGGGGAGTATTTTGGTATTTTACAAAATAACCTGTTTTTTTTCCAACCCTGGATGAGATGCCAAAAACAACTGCCCGAAATATGTAGGGGTATTTTTTTAGGTTCAATTGACCTTAGAGCCAATAGAGTTGTAATTTTTCTTTTAGAGAGTAAAGCGTGCACACACCTTACTTTTTAGAGATTTTAGCAAGTGATTAAAAATATAAATATTGTGGAAGGGGTTAAATATTTGTAATTAATGAAAAGTTCAATGAAATTTTACCCGTTATAAATTATTTGAAATTAAATTTTAATTCCTTAAACTATTTTTCAATTACCATCTAAAATTAAGTTTAAATTGCTTAACTTTTTTTTTAATTATTGGTTACGACATCAATGCCTTTGAATTTTAGGCGATTTTTAATAAACTTACACAACTTATCTTAATTTCTTCTCGGGATGTACGTTTTTAATATAAATATAATTGCGATCAAAAACGAAAACACTTAATCTTACTACAACTTGCATCGCAACCATAGCTTAAGGGCTTTGGCAGTGGACCTTGCACTTCAACCTTCAATCGCAAATCATGGAGCAGATTCAATTCTCAATTTTTTACTTTCCGCTGTTGCTTTGGGTTTGCCAGTCAATTTGGAATCGCAGTATTTTATGACAGTTTGAGTTTGCTTTAGCGTCAGAGTTTGCCACTTTTTACATTTTGTGAAAAAGTTCTGAAAACGCCAAGTGCCACCATAAAACACAGTTTAACCTATATTTTAAATCAACTTTATTATTATTTATATTTTAACTATAATTCAGTTACCGTGTTTTGGCTTTGTCCAAAAATGTCCAATGTAACATCTGCTCTAAAACCAAATAGAAAAACAGTCACCACAGAAATTTTTTAGTTAAAACATACAGATGCTCTATAAGAACCTGGCAAGTTTTGCAACTAAGTGTAAATGTGTGCACACCAAGCTGTACCTAATATTGCTGTAACTATTTCTATGCCCAGCCCAACGTTTTAAGTGAGAAAATAAAATGGTTAATACATCAAAATAGTTACTTTACAGTTGAAAGTCTCACCCAAAGAGTATCTTAACCAAAGCAACTTCATTAATTAAACATAAAACTGAAAAACAACACTTTACCATAAACTAAATACAGGGTGGCCACAAAATTCAGGTTGGTTGTATTCAGATTATCTGGCGCCGTCAATAACACGAGGGCTATAATGCACCGAAACATTCGTCATTAGACAAGCCAACATACATTTACAAACACTATACCTCAAAACTCAATTTTTTAATTGGTAGCCAATGACTACTAAAACCCCACAGAATGGTAGCCAAATTTAAAAACATGGTAGCCAAACTTTAAAAACAAAAAATCTGTGCCCTTAATATTAGAACCCCCTCCCTATTAAGAACCAAAAAATTTGCCCATTAATACAATAACACAACCCCCCTCACCCTTCTGAATTATTTCAACATGTAATTATGAAAAGCAAAATTAGAAGGCCTAAACTACTTATGTTGAAAATTTCAGAGCTGTACCTCTATTTGAAGTCTGTTTATACAATATAAAAAAATGTAATTAAAAATAATTAAAATTTTGAAATTCTGTTTGTCACAAATGTACAATTTTAAGGTCAAAACTACTTATGTTGAACATTTTTGAGCTGCAGCCTTATTAGAAATCTTTTAGTAAATTTTTTAATTAAAAAAATTTGTAAAACAAACTTATTAAATTTTATCATTCTGTTTGTCACAAATTTACAATTTGAAGGCTAAACCACTTATGTTGAAAATTTCAAAGCTGTACCTCTCTTTGAAGTCAGTTTGTTAAAAAAAATAAAATTAAAAATGAACTAATTAAAATTTTAACATTCCGTTTGCCAAAACTACTTATGTAAAAAATTGTATTATTATAAAACTCATTTGTGTAAAAATAGCAATTCTTATAGCAAAAATCGCAATATAGTAAAATTAAAATAAGACTGTTTCTAAATTTTTGTGAATGTTCTAAAATTTTGAGAATTTTTTTTATTTTCCAAATTGGGTCAAATTCTGCATCAAAACGGCGATTGCCGTTCTGTAAACTTATAAAAAAGTATTACTTTTTTTAAATCGGAAACATTCCGGGATTTTAAATACATTTTTGTGATACTTAATTTCAAATGTAAAACGGACGTTTAAAAGTTAATGATCATTAGTCAACAAGTGTCCGAGCGGAAATATTCTTTTTAAATGCTTAGTAAAAACATTTGATGGTTATACACCTTTAACTTTTTAGCAATTCCTTTCTTCTTTATTTAGAACAAGAGGGCGTGGTAAAAATCCAGCGAAACACACTTAATACAGGTACGTACGTACGAAATGGCCATCCGTGCTAATTGGAAATTTTGAGGCTGCCCCCTAAATTCTATCTCGCAATGTCGCACATGATATCAGCTATCAGTACTCGGCAATTTTAATTTGTACCGATGCAAAGCTTGTTTGAACATGAATGCGCATGCGTGAATGTCGATTTCAGAGAGATAATCCACACATTGCATTCGGTTGGGGGGGAAATCGAATGTTTAGCAAATTCGTGCGAAAACGGCCCTTGAGGTTGCCGTAATTTCGTCTCCGCATAGATTTGACGTGCGGGAGCTGGTTTGGTGCTTTAGCGTGAGCGTTTAAAAGAAGATTTAAAGAAAATTGGCGCAGAATTGCACTTAAATGTGGTTTTGTAGCAGGTTGGCGCAGGATACCATTTTTGGCGCGCGCTGGCGCAATTGGCGCAGAATTCCCACCCTTGCGACCAGTAGCCGGATTTCTATTGGAAAAGGGATTGATTTGGGGAAAGGTTTCAGGTCGGGAATCGGGACGGCTGTTGAGCGTTGAGCAAATGGTAGCCACATTGGCGACTTTAGTGAAAAAAATGGTCGCCAAAACGTAAGAATTGGTCGCATTTGGCGACTGGCGACCGCGAATTTTGACCTTTAACAAACACCCATGCCTAACCAGGGTTCCCACTCAAAACACAGAATGAAAATCAATGACTTTTCAATGACTTTTAAGGACCTAATTGATGTTTTTAAGGACCTATGAAAATTCATTTTCAGGCATCATATCTATATTTAAATTTTTAATAAAGTATAATCTACCAGAAAAGTTAAGGTTGGTGGATGCGCAATATAAATATGTTGGAAAATTTTGATACGGTGCAGATAAGTGGCGGTCACGCGGGGATAGCAAGTCCGAGTTGTGTTTTTTATAAATTTTGCAGATGGACAATATCTGTAAAAATTAAGGACTTTTAAAGACCTCTAAGCATTTTCAAGCACTTTCAATGCCTTGAAAACAAGTTCAAAAATATTAAGCACTTTTAATGACTTTCAATGACCGTGGGAACCCTGCTAACACGGGACTCGAACCCGCAACCTCGCGGTCTAGAAGCTAGCACGCTAACCACTATACCGTTTGATCGGCCACAAAATTCAGGAAAAAAAGTTCCATGATAATTCCCTGACAGATTTCTAAAAATTCCCTGATTTTAGAACAAACTTTTTTCCCAAATTTCCCCAATTTTCTTAGGTTTTCCAGATGTCTAGACACCCTGATCAAATAGAACGTGTATACTAAAAAGATAATATGCAATTTTTTAAAAATAGTTTTGCTGGTAATGAAAAGTTTAAATTATTCCGTAACATTAAACTTCTAATGGCTTACCACTACAAATCTCCATATAAATAGCGCCAAAATATGGATGAACATGTCTTAAACAATACAAAATGTCCCTGATTTTCATGAAATTTTAAAAAGCTCCCCGACATTTCCCTGATTTTTTCTAGAATCAAAAAGCTCCTTGACATTTCCCTGATTTCCAGGTTTTCCTGGTTCTGTGGCTACTCTGAAATACTTTTGGACCACTTGAGAATTTGGTTAAAATGCGTTATACGCCTCCCCCTTGGAAACTTTGCAAAATGCCGCCAAGTTGAAATGACACTACTACAGGTTTGCCAAAATGGATGCCAGGTTGTAATGGAAACATATAGAAGCCGGGTAACCATACTTGGCGCAAAAAACGTCAAAAAAAGGGGGAGAAGCGTAAAACACATTTTAACCGAGAATTTTTCTGTAAATAAATAAGTTGACAATAACAGATTGATACTTTAGCGTCATAGATACGAAAACCATCTTACCAGGCAAAAAGAGATATTTCATTGAAATTTATTTAATTGTCCTTGTAAATCAATTTCTGATAAATTAAAGAGTATTTCCAGATTATAGAAGGGTAAGCTACACATCCCCAAATAGGTATACCATCAAGAATGAATTAGTCAATAGAGTATTATCAATTATTACAACTTCAAGCATATTATTCTCTTCCGAAAAGCGAATGAAAAGACAACAATGGAGTTTCTATTTCGAAGCAATCAAATTAGGGAACTGAAATGTGTTGCAACTAATAGATTACACATACACTGCAACAAATACCATTCAAACATGCACAGCACAAAGTTTTCCGAATCAATTTTACCTCTGAAGATGAATTCTTTGGTTGTTCTGATGGTGATGCATTTTTGCTTTCGACGGCTGGTGGCTGTGTCTCGGTGTAGGTGGGGGCCGGGTATGGAACGGCAGTGTTTGAAGCTTGTCCGGCTACAGGCACTGCAGCCCCATAAGCATATTGCGCTTGGGTCGCCCAGGCTGCAGCCCATTGCTGCTGCATTTCTGGCGTGAGAGCGGCATACTGGCTGTATCCTGCCGGCCACTGAGCCCCACTTGCCGCAGAAACGGCTGGTGGAGCAAAACCCCCAGTAGTTGTATTTGGGGCGACGGAGGGAGTTCCACCCCAAGGCCAAGCTTGATACATCGCTTCGCAGGTGAAAGTAGAATATCCGAAGTTTTAAAAAAAATACTTTGCAACCAGTGAAAGATAAAATATTCCGATTTTCGAAACTTGTTCTTTTGCTTCAGACAAAACTCCAACAAACTTCAGCCATTTTCTTCCTGGTTGATTTACGGAAAAGAAAACGTATGATAAGAATAGTAGTTGAAGTAGATATTGTGATACCAAACATAACAAGGTAACCATGCAATAGAGCAAATACATTTTGCGTCACTATTGACTGCTATGTTCGTGAGTATAACAGATGGCTGGCTAATGAAATTAAAAATATATATATATTTTTGTACCCAAATGGAATAAGAAACATTGTATATAATTCTAAGTATACCTATTTATGTTGAGATACTCGTTCAATTGGAAAAAGAGAACTCGTTTAATTTGAAACAAATATCTACAGAAAAAGCTGTTATACTTTTAATGATTAGGGGAATTTGGAAAATCCAATTTGAAATTGGAATTTGGCATTCCAATTTCTGACGTTATCCTTTTTGTTTTCTTAATTATTTACTACAACTTTTTTACTTATCAGTAACCTCTTGTATTTAGAATCAAATTTTCATAGATTTGATTTTTTTTTTTTTTTTTTTTTTTTTTTTTTGTCAGTTATGGAGTTTTTTCAGTATATGGAGTAAGGTGGTTAAAAAAAATTCAGCTACAGACCAAGACATCCCCTAATTTTTTTACATTTACCCATAGTATTATTCTCCTAAAATTTTAGCTTTCTACTCCAATAAGAAGGTGGCACTCAATGACCATTCATTTTTACACTTTTTTGTAATTTCGCATAATTTTCGAGTTTTATGCTAGTAACCCTAGTAGCAATTTTACCTCGGGCGATGATCGGAATTCCATCCCCAGGTGAATCGCTGATGATTGGCGATTCACCGGAAACTCACCCTAAACTTATCTTTCCCTTGGCAACTAATCCATTTTGTCCCCGTGGCCGGCCATTGGCCGATGTCCGGAAACTGATCGAATTCGAGCAGAAGCCGACAAGAATTAGTTCGAAGGCCGAGGGAAAAGGGGGAAATACGAGCACTATCCGAGGAAAATTTTGCTCTCAAGAAATATCGAAACAATGGTCGTTATTTTGTCGAAAATATCAATTAATAAACATTAACTCTTTAATCCCCGTAACGGCCCAACCGGCCCAGCCGGCTGAGTTCCATTCCGGCCGTGTCTTTTCACTTACAATTCCTACCCTCCTTCTTGGGTGGACCTTGGAGGTCCGATACCATTAACGGCTCACTACAATGGGTCAGAGATTTCTCTTCACAGCGGGAGGGAGAAGACCCTAGTAGCAATTTTACCTCGGCCGGTGATCGGAATTCCATCCCCAGGTGAATCGCCGATGATTGGCGATTCACCGGACACTCACCCTAAACTTATCTTTCCCTTGGCAACTAATCCATTTTGTCCCCGTGGCCGGCCATAGGCCGATGTCCGGAAACTGATCGAATTCGAGCAGAAGCCGACAAGAATTAGTTCGAAGGCCGAGGAAAATTTTGCTCTCAAGAAATATCGAAACAATGGTCGTTATTTTGTCGAAAATATCAATTAATAAACATTAAATAATTATAAAGATGTAAGTATTGAATATTAAAAACGACAAGTTAAAATAATGCAAAACTAAAAGCCGGAGCGCGTAATTCTTACATGGTAGTATTTTCAATGACATTTTAAGAGTACAAATAAATCGAAGTTATAACACTACCAAATTCAGAATTGTCTAAATTACTTACCCTGGGATCGAACCGAGGACGGTTATCTCCGGAGTGCGTTGACATGGCCACTGGACTGTAGTTACTTGTGATTCTTGGTATAACAATTGTATTGTAGTACAAAACTCTACTATCATACAGACTTTGCAAGGAAATTGACCGACATTTTTTTTTATATATGGGGTATTTTCGGAAAATAGCAAATCTTCCATAAATTTGGGAAAATGATATTAATTTTTTTATTATAGCAAAAAAATAATAGTGTCAAATAAATAGTGTCGCCATCTATTTTGTAAAATTTTAACTAACTGATTTTATGATATTTTTTGAAATGCAAGTTAAGAGTTTATTTAATAATTTTGACATTTAAAAAAATATATTTAATTTTTAAATTTTTAAAAAAAATATATCCAATTTGATTAACTTTTTGAAACATATAAACATATTTTTATTTTACTTAAAAGATGTTTAAAAAAAGGACCAAAATATGTTCAGCAAATTATAATGAAAACTATTTAAAAACAAGGACTATATTTTTATTTTATATTAAATTGAAATGAGAATTTATATTTAATTTTAGAAAATTGTTCCTATATTGTTTTACTATATAAAAACTTTTATTTATGGATTTTATTGACGTATTAGGTAAGCAATATATAATTATGTGGTTTGTATTTTTTCAAAATATATACATTTAAAATTTTTCGTACACTTAGTTTTAAAATATTTTTCACTTATTGCCAAAGCGAAATGTTTAGAAAATTGTATACTTGATTTAAATTTAAAATACATCCCAGATAGCATGCAAGCTTACGAAAACCTTGTCATATGCTTGTCATTAGACTTGCAGTTCTAAGCTTGCCGAGTAACCCTCTAATAAAAGGGTTTGAAAAGGGCAGCCGTGAAAAGCTTGGAAAGTAACACCTTTCGAAAAGGATATGTAAAGGGTCGAATTCCAGGGCATCAGCAACCCCCCCTTTTCGAAAGGGTAGGTAAAGAGTCGAATTCCAAAGGCTGCAGTCTTTCCCCTCTAATAAAAGGGTTTGAAATGGGCAGCCGTGAAAGCTTGGAAAGTAACACCTTTCGAAAAGGATATGTAAAGGGTCGAATTCCAGGGCATCAGCAACCCCCCCTTTTCGAAAGGGTCCTTTTCGAAAGGGTAGGTAAAGGGTCGAATTCCAAAGGCTGCAGTCTTTCCCCTCCCCTTACCGCAGATCAGATAAGATCTCCCCCGTAAAACGTGTGTGACTCGACGTATCTTGCAACCGGTTTTGAGTTTGACATTCGAATGTTGGTTAAAGAGCTTGACCAAGAGCTTGACGGACACGGAAGATGAAATACTTTCAACTTTAATTCCCGCTGTAAAAACCGGTACGTACGTTGTTTTATATTTATAATTAATTAATTTTTTATCAATCTGCAATAATATTATTAAAACGGAAGCGTTGGAACGTTTATCAAATTCTTAAAGAAATAGGCTTAATTAGTTGTTGACACATAGTAACGCAGCCTAGAAAACATTAACAATTTTTTCATAGACAAGTAACTTTTTTGTTTCTTCGAAAAGTTTTATGGGCCGAAAAAAAAATCAGCTATTTTTGTGGCGAAAAGTTATTGAATTGCGTTGGGGTAGAATTTTTTAAATAGTACATGCTTTGTTATAAACAATAGCTTAATTCCATAATTCACTCTGAGCGTAATTTTTACCTCGTAACACGTTTTTACGATACTACAATTTATAAATCTGTACTTAAGATAAACTACCAGAGGAGTGCAATGTTAAACACTAAATTGCATTTATGGGATCCCGCATTTTATGATAGTTTACTTCTGAGGTACAGAAATGTTCCTTATGTGCTGTAAGTTTAACGTAATGAAATGAAATTTAGCCGTGTTTCACCAACATTCCCTTAAATACAGACAGGGCAGCCGATAGGATTTTCGGCCCCTATGCAAATGTAACTCGGGCCCAATTACCCTCCCTCGCCCATATACACATATTAGCGTCGATACTAAAAAGATAATATCTCCACAGTTATTATAACCACATGCATTCAGGACATTTAACCTAAGAATAAGATGAAGCAATAAATGATTATACATTTTTTCATTGTTTGGGTAAACAAATACTAAACTTGCTGCGTATTCTCAAACTAGAAATATAGAGAAAACGAGAAAAAACAAAGATAAATTAGAGGAGTAAGATGAACTGATAGCACTGTTCTCAAATACCAACTTAAAGTTAGCGGCCCCCTGATACCTTCCCAGTCAAAATACAGAGCAATCAGAATGCGCTATATGAGTGCGCCCATGATGCTTCACAATTCCAATTGCATCGAGCTTTTGTTGACGTTCGTTGTTCTCTTGTCTCCGACTGAGGTAGACGGCAAATTTTGCTGTAAAATTTTACACATGCGCGTGTTGCTAAAACGACCTTTGCTTTTTATACACTTGATTGGAAAAACCCGAGTTCGATTTCATCCAAAACGAAGAAAAAAATTGATGTGAAAAATCGAGAATTTAAAAAAGAATGAACTAAATCGTATGCGTTAATTAACACCAAATTTGGACAGCTGACTTGTCTCATTCAGGCCCGTAGCCAGCCAAAGTTTGTAGGACGGGCAAAAATTTTCCCAGGAGGGGCAGAAATATAAATTACTTAATTGGTTTTCAATTAATTTTTACAATTATTACAAATTTATACAATTTTTACAATTCGTAAAAGAGTATTTATCAGAGCACTTTGTGAAGTACATATACAAAAAAATATTTAAAAAAAGAAACATTGTTAATGTATTTTTGATGTAATTTTATTTTTATTAATTCTTTTAAAGATTCTACACCAGAAATTTTTTTGATAAAAACAAAACTTTCAATTAAAAAATTTTTAAAGTATATTTAATACAATTCTATTCCTTTAAAATATTCTATGCTTGTCCATCTCTTAATTTTTCACACATTTCAACTTAAGAATATCTACTTTAAAAATAATTACAAATATAAAAATTAGTAAAAGTTACTTTTACATAAAAAGTTTTTTTAACATAAAAAGTTTTTTTAACATAAAAAGTTTTTTCGAAGTTCGGTTCTTACATTTCTATTTAAAAATATATATTGTTAAACAAATTACATTTTTCTATCATTGGTCTTGTGTCATATATATATATATATATATATATATATATATATATATATATATACACATTACTAATAGAATTGCATTTTCCTTTATTTTCTCCTATCATTTTCAATACTCTGAAAAATTTATCAGATACTATTATAATATAAAAACCCTTTTTCTATTTATTTGCATATTTTATTAATTATAATATAAAATAATAGAAATTCATTTTTCTATTCTTGGTCTTATATTAAACATTTTGAAACTTTTTAAAATACATAGCGTAACAAAAAAATCTAAAATAAAATGATAAATGTTAGTATAATAGCAATTTCCTATCTTTACACCATATTAAACAATTTCAAAACTCGTATCTCTACTTCAAATGCCCAAAACACTAGATTTGCCATCCTTTCGTGGCCCATTGACATTCTTTAGGGACAATTTATGGCCGTCAAAGTGGAAAAGGTAGATTCGCAAGTTGCTGTGCTACAACCGAAGGTATCAACAGCAGCAAAATGTTCGTTTCAATTCAATCATAGATATAAAGGTTTACAAATGATTGGGATAAAATTTTCCAGGACAGGCGAAGATTTTTCCAGGTCTTGCCCCACTCTGGCTACAGGTCTGGTCTCATCTGCCATGATTTTTATACTATAAAAATATTCGTTGTTAAAAACTCGTATTTCCGCTCTTTAAATGTACTGCGATTCTGATGATTATTGAATGTTTGGCTCTTTGCACAGAAACGTCTGCCGAACCCTGGTAAATGTAAAAAAGGTTTTGGTAATAGAAATAGTACACCAGCGTTAATTGGGTGCTCTCATGATATGTTTTGGCTTTATAAAATACTGTAATACAGCCTCTAAAAAAAATTATCTCAATAATATTCATTTCTAAACATTAAAATACAAGAATTAAAATAAATTATTGTTTTAATTTTTTCGTTTCAATAAAAGTTAAAATGTCCTTATGTGTACTGATTTTTAAGAAAATAGTTTGTTAAAACATCTTGTGAAATGCATATCGGCTTCCATTTATTTATTCCTAGTAAGAGGTTATATTTTTCGAAAGCTATTTTATTGGCTTATTTAGGTAGAAAAATGAAAAGGCCCATACGCTAGAAAATATTTCCAACTGGTAGTTTTTGTAAGAAAGAAAAGCAACGAACAGACATTTTGGAAACTTTCGAAAACAGCATTTTAGATTATGTGACCTTTATTTAAACAGTTTAAGGTCTCAATTAAATTCATTTCATGGTATTCGAGGTTATTGCATATTCAACATAATAGGCCAAGAAATACATATAAACTTATAAATCAGCATACTAAAATATCGTATTTTCTAGACAAACTAGAAAGGATAGGACAAAAACAATATAAAGATTTTTTTTTTAAAGTTTTAAATTTTAAAATAAAATTTCAATTATAAAAGTTTGCTGTCGATTAATCGAGTACTACAATTTTACAGAATTTTCTGATATTTTAGAAAAACTTATTAAATAACTAATGATTATTAGATAATTTTTATCTCAAGGCAAAATTTTCAAACAGATCAATGTATTGGATTTCAAAACAATTACGTATTTACCATTTTAACAATTTTACGGACATTTTTAAAAAAAGCAGTATATAAAAAAAAAGATTTTTTTTTCTTTCTTTCTCCCCCCCCCCCCCAATAGTATTACTTAAGGGTAAAATAATATCATAAGGGCCTAACATTTTACAAAACGTTGCCTGCAAATTGAACCAGGTAGTTCTCAAATATTAAAAAATTTCTACATAAATTACAAACACAATGAATTAATAATCATTTTAGATATGCATTAATTTCTGGTGATACGTTCTTACATAAGTAATGAATTTATCATTTCCTTATTGCTTGGTTGTTTTCAGATTATCTGGCGCCTTCAGCAACACGAGGGCTATAATGCGCCGAAACATTCGTCATTAGACAAGCCAACATACATTTACCAACACCCATGCCTAACACGGGACTCAAACAAGCAGCCTCGCGGTCTATAAGCTTGCACTCTAAACACTATACCGTTTGGTCAACCATTTCCTTTTTAAATCAATGAATAATATAAATACCATTTACCCAAATAACAAATGCTTTTGAGAATGTAAACTTGGTATTTTGAAAAATAATTATTTAAACTTTAAATAAATAAATCTTTAAACAAATTACTTTTATTGGTATCGATAGCTAGCTTTTGAAATTAGTTTTAAAAAAATTCAATTTTAAATGTATAAATTCTAAATCTTGACACACATACTAAAATTAAATGTTACTCTGAACTCATACATTCTTATCAATCGTATATTGCAAGCCCACTTTAAGGACACTCCGGTGTATCCCCAAGGCATGTCTGGTCTTTTGTCAAAGAGCAGACATGCAGCATGTGTGGCCAATTAACCAATTTCCCAAGGCTATAACGCTGTTGTATGGTATTGACAGATACACCGAGCCCAACTGCTTCTTGGTTTGCGGGGCGGGGGTTAGAAATAGAGGAGGTGCTTTTCTCCATCTGAAGTTAAAAAAAAAAAATTCGGTACCTTTTGTCTTTTTGTTTTGTTGTATGGATCCAATAAATTTTAAAATTTTTTAGTAAAACAAGATATCGCGGGTTCTTCTTGACAAGCCCTTCTTTGTTTTTATTTAAATTTTATTTTAGTTACTGTGTTTTTAATTTTGGCGAATTTTCTAATCGCCAAATGTCATATGCTACATCTGTTCCAATGTTTCTTTCAAACTCTGTTTAAAATACATTTTCCAATATTTCTCAGAAAATTTGCGTTCCACAACTCAAAAGATCTGACTGCAAAATGCTGAAACCCAACTCAAAGCTATCTCCTGAAGTTTGAGGTAAGCTTTTTTTTTTTAACTTTTGTAATTTTTAATCAAATGTGCGTAGTGTTAAAAACAATGAATTCTTCTGCTAGTCGCTTTCCTGGTAACCTTGTTGACCAGCTCTTCAAGAACTACTTCATTATTTTCTGTTGTTTATTTTATTACTTTTTCATATTTTTTTAGTATTATGGAGTGAAATTATAATTTTTCTAATGTTTATTTTTATTTAGTCACCATTTTTTTTAGTGTGTTTATAGGCTATTTTCTTGTAGAGCAGTCTCAATCTTTAAAATTTTATTTTATTATTTCATTTGATTATTAATTTTTTGCAGTCACATTTTAGAATTGGAGGATCAGTACTTCTACTACACTTTTTTAGTAGTATTATAGTTACTCACTATTTAGTTTTTTTCTTTGGTTTTCTGAAAGAAAAAAAGACTTTTGTCTGCTCTTGCCATATTCATGTAACGCCTTAAAAAACTGAACATTTGATCATAATAGGAAAGAGGGTTGGGCAGCTAATATTAAAAAATAATAAAACTAGTTATAAATTAAAATTACTCACTTTTTAACATAATGAAAGGAAATTTAAAACTGCAGTGTTTCACAACTATTCTGTTAAGGTATTGAAAAACATATAATTTTACAATTCTACATTATAACGAAAAGAACATTTAATAAACATTAGTGCCGTTTCTAAAACACAACTTAAGCATGTGTTATTAAAAAAACGTAAGCATGAATGTTATAAATAAAATCAATGTAAACACATAATACAAGCAACGCAAGAAGTAACATGTTAAAAAGTCAACGCTGGTGTATACAGTGAAATTTATTAAATGTTAAATATTGTTATGATATAATGTAAACACTGTTTATTGGTGTATTCTAAATCCCCTAAACAAGGCAATTTCATTGGCTACCGAAACCAAATTTTTATGTTGTTGTGAATTGACAAAAAGTGCCAGTCTGTTCAACCTTGTTTTGCTCATAGAATTTCTTAATATGATGTTAATGATCACAAAGTTGAAAGCTCAGAAGTTTCAATTGAAACTGGTAAAATACATTTTTTTTTTTAATAAGGGACGTATATCGGAAATATGTCTACAGAACATTCTGCGAAAGCATCAAGAAAACCTTTCTACAGGGTTACTACAAAAGAATCATTCATTTTCAAAACAAGATTTATTCAAAAGTATTATACTTTTGAATAAATCGGGTAAACTTGAGCACCACCTGGAGCATAAAACTTAAATATTTTGCGGTTGTTTTCTTGTACCAATCATATTTGTAAGTATAATACTTTTGAATAAGTCGGGTTTTGAAAATGAATGATTCTTTTCTAGTAACCCTGTATTTTGTTTTCCATATTTCCTAATCTGCTTCGATGATGTTTTGAAAACCAAGAAAACCTCTTTCATAAAATTTTACCAGATTTTCTATGGTAAATTTGTATTATTGGTATCAGGAGGGAGAAGTCTTGTGTCTACGCATGCTCTTTCAGGGAATCAGTAAGTTTTCTCTGCTCTGACCATCTGAAGGACGTCATGACCCCAGCATATAGAAATGAGAAAGAAATGTAAAATCGGAAGAGTTTGAAATGAAATAGATGTGCTTGTATTTTTGTGTTCATTTCTCGTTGTTATAATTATTTTGAAAAAATGACTGACTCGAAAAGTTAGTTAAATGAGGATATTAAGTATTAACTATTTACAAAAATTGTTACATTACACTTGGAAATATAATTTTTCTCAATTTTCAGGGAGCTGTAGCCCTATCAGCCTCCTCCCTGTATATGCCACGGACTTCATATGGCTAACCAATCCTACGTAAGTAGAATCCTTTATTTGTTCTGATCTTCAATACCAAATTATTAATCGTGGTGAAACAGGGAGTGTTAAATTTTTATCGAGCGAGGGGAGTACTTTCATTTCACCTAAAATTATAAAATAGCATCTAAGAAAAATCGAATATTTCAATAACGTACGTATTAGAGGCATTAAAGTTTCAATAAAGGATGTATTTTGAATTCTTTAAATTAACTTCGATTTTGTGTGAGTGTCGATAGAGTGCAAGTCTGCGGATGCTTAATTAACCCACCTTGCCGTCATCCAAGCGGGCTGAAAGTTGGTAGATAGATTCGATGTCGATGGTAATACATTCTTTCACATTTTGGGACTGTTATTGTCACTAAAAAGTTGCTTATACGGAATACTAATAAACTAACTTGCCTTCATCCAATCGCGCTAAAATAGCAGTAAGCCGATCATTGTTGAAACTCTTTGATATTGCCAAATTTTTTTTAAATAAATAAATAATAAAATTGTTTTAATCAAAATAAAAAAAAAAAAGATGTTTGGATGTGAATGCATAAATGCACGTTCATTTCTAATAAATACATTTTGAAACGTAGTTTGCAACACATTTTGCTGATATAAATGTGTTTGATATTTAAAATTAGATACAAGCACCAAGCACACGCTGTTAACAGAATCGGCGATGTATATAAAGGATTAATATTTAAAACTTTGTTTTCATGGGTTATATAATTATGTCTCGCGAAAAAAAAAAAAAGAATAACGTCATTTGAAAATGAGTAAAAAATTCACAAATATTTGAGTTCGCAGTTGTATGCGACTAAAACAATTTATAGAGGGATCTGTCTTGACGAAATAATTAATTTCTTCAAGAAGTTTAGCTAAATATTATAATTTTATTTAACAATATCAATAGCATGGTTTATTTCATATGTATTTAAAGTTTTGCGAACCAAAACGCAAATTATTTTGTAAAACTTGGCAATTCTCTAGTAAAAGTTCCCGCGCGGAAAGAGTTTCTACTAAATGTCCCATGCAAAAGAAAGAAAAAAAAAAAAAAATTCGCCACAAGACTCTGCTTCTCGGAGTTGACAGGAGTGAACTGCCCCCTATAAATCAACACCACAGGAGGTGAGGAAGCTGACCCGACCCCCCAAACCTCGAAGATCGCAAAACGCCCAAAACCGCCCGAGAATCCTCTGCAGAACAAATAGTTCTCGGGCGCTGTAGGTTTCAGGCAAGGCCTGATCATTGCCTAGGCCTACAAGGCCCGGGCCTTGGGCCCTTGACTTTAGGGGGCCCCGAAATTGGCTGTAAACCATCTTTGTTTCACAAAAGCTATGTGAATATCTTTTATAACCTGAATAAAATAATTTTTACATAAAAATCATTTCGTATTGATCTTGAACCGTCTTTAGTATCCCAGAGTGTATTTATTAAAATAAACCGTTTAAATGCGTGAAACACAAGCTTTTTTGAAAAATAGGGGGGAAAAAATTGAAAGGAAGTCTTGACGAATTTATAGTGAGATCAGCAAATGTCGACTCTGAAGTTGTGAATAATGCTGCAGATATTATCGTAACAGATATACACATTGTTGTAGTGAAATGCAATGTTATACATAACAAAGTTTTTTTTTTTTATTTATAAATTTGATCGTTTGAAATTTGTTTCTTTGTGATAAAAAAACAACTTTTAGAAAAAAATATTAACATTAATTTATCAACTTTTTCTATATTTCATGTTAACTCATTTGACTTTGCGTCTTGTCCATTTCCAATAAATCACCCGTTTGAAAAAAGGGCCCCGAATGTTTCCGGGCCTTGGGCCCCAACTTGTCGTAATCGGGCCCTGGTTTCAGGGGGTTAAGATTATTTTAACACATATTTGTGGAAAGCAAAATTAGAAAGCCAAAACTATTTATGTTGAAACTTTCAAAGCTCTAGGCCTATTAGAAGTCGCTTTTTGTTAAAAAAAAAAAAATAATAATTCAAAGAATCAATCGAAAATCAAATTAAAATTTTAACATTCTGTTTGTCAATATAGTCCAATTAGAATGCGAAAACTACTTGTATTGAAAATATCAGAACTGTAGCCCAAATAGAAATCGTTTTGTAAAATATTTTTTAATTAATTAAAAAAGAACTAAATAAAAATGTAAAATTATGTTTTTCAAACGTCCAATTAGGAGGGCACAACTACTTATGTTGAAAATTTCAGAGCTGCAGCTCTATTAGATATCGTTTTGTTAAATATATATTAATAAATTAAAAAAAAAAAAAATAATAATTAAAAAGGAACTAAATAAAAATTTGAAACTCTGTTTTTCAAAAAAAGGCCAAATAAAAGACAAAACTACTTATGTTGAAAATTTCAGAGCTGTAGCAATATTGGATATCATTTTGTAGAATAGTTATTAATTAATTAAAAAGAACTAAATAAAAATTTAAAATTCCGTTTTTTAAAAGTCCAATTAGAAGGCTAAATCTACTTATGTTGAAAATTTCAGAGCTGTAGCTCTATTAGAAACCGTTTTGTAAAATATTTATTAATTAATTAAAGAAAAAACTAACAACAAATTTAAAATTCTTTTTTTCAATAGTTCAATAAGAAGGCCAAAATTACTTATGTTGAAAATTTCAGAGCTGTATCTCTATTTGAAGTCACTTTGTAAAATAAAAGTTAGTTAAAATATTAATTAAAAAAGAACTAATTAAAATTTTACATTCTGTTTGACATTCATAAATTAGAAGGTCAAAACTTCTTGTGTTGAAAATTTCAGAGCTCTACTCCGATTTTAAGTAGGTTTCTATAACAGATCCACAAACAGACAGACACACAGCTTGTTTTATTATTATAGATTTTAAATTTGTTTATTTTTTTCAGATAGAAATGAATGGGATTCCCTTTAGTTTTCCTCAAGAATCTTCCAGAAACTTCTTGTCAGATGCAGCAAATAAATGAAGAAATATATGTAGTATATATTTAAAATCATGTTTAAATTATATTCTTTGTATAAAATGAAAAAGCAACTCATTTGTGTTTGTTTACTTCAAAATAAAGAATTATCTAAAAAAGAATTATCAGTAAAAATGCATTTTTAGTTGTATATGTTTCTAATAATAAAACTATAAGTAGCTTGGATTAACCCTTTAAAACAAATTTTAATGCAATTTAAATTGTCTAACGCAACCTACTAAGATCTCAATGCATTTTTTTAATAATATATACATAATTTTTTATTGAATTTTGAATCTTTATTTTTTTTTTAAATTCTTTACAAAAAAAAGTAAATTATGTTTATTATTCTAGTAAGTTCTACCTAGCAAATAAATTAAAATTTATCAATAAATTGGGTTATGATTGATACCATTAAAGGCAAATTGTAATTAAATTCCTATAGAATAAATATTAATTTTTCATTAGCCACTAAATTTAAAGCATTTTCCGACAATATTGGAACTCTCCCAATTAAGTACTTCTTTTTGAACACAAAAGATAAATGATACTTTATAAAGGAAAGTTTTTGCAACCTTTCCTATATCTACAGGGTGGGAACCTCAGAGTGAAAAGGTTTACGCACCCTTTACAGTGAAAACCTTTTGGCAAGCCTATTATGAAAAGGCTTATACAACCCTTACGGCAAAAACCGTGTGGCAGGCTTATCACGAAAAGGTTTACACACGCTTTACGGCGAAAACCTTGTGGCAAGCTCATTCCGAAAAGGTTTACATACCCTTTACGGCGAAAGCCTTGTGGCAAGGGGGGTCATGAAATGGTTACCAAAAGCTTGACGTCTGGAGACTAGGACCCTTTCTTCAAGGTTTTATGATGGTTACTCCCTTGTCATCTGAACCTTACTCCCTTTTCGCTTGAGAGGTTTAGACAAGGGTTTTAAAAGGATAAAATGCTATCTGGGATTCAAGGATCGCCTCTAATTCAGTGGAATTGCAAGAAAAAGAAACATAAGTTTTTTATCGCCTGTCGATGTGGTTCCGATATCTTGCCGATCAAAAAAACGATGATCAGAAATTCTAATCGGCCCCCGATGTTGGGAAGATATCTTTTCCCAATGAGTTTAGGGTCATCGGAAGACGAGGAAATAAGGGTGTGTTTATATATCAGTCTGGGGAATCGCCGATGACTTTGATGAATTCCGATCATTGGCCGACGAAACGCCATGCAGTGATTGCTACTAGGGGAGGGGCCAAGGTATTCTTGCGACTGTCGTCACACTAGGGTGGGTATAACAGGTGGTTTTCATTCTTATCTTTGGAAGCCTTTCTTTTCACAGCTTCATGTCCAAAACACAAATACTTTGTACTACTAAAGAAAACAAACAAAACGCCTTGAGGATTTACTAGTTGTCAATCTCTATCTGGAAACCAGATAGCGAAGAGAGATAAATTATCCTTAGCTTAGCAGGGGGTCTATTGCCCTTCTCTCTAAATGCTGCACTTGGAGGGGTGAAAATGGTTTTTATTTTCGGGCGGGAACCTGGTCCCTAAAGGATATTCCAGAAAACTGCATTGGGAACTAAAGAGTTAAATAATTATAAAGGTGTAAGTATCGAATATTAAAAACGACTAGTTAAAATAATGCAAAACTAAAATATTTACCCAGAGCGAGTAATTCTTATATGATAGTATTTCCAGTGACATTTTAAGAGTATAAATCGAAGTTATAACACTACCAAATTACTCACACCAGAATTGTCTAAATTACTTACCCTGGGATCGAACCAAGGAGGGTTATCTCCGGAGTGCGTTGACATGGCCACTGGACTGTAGTTACTTGTGATTCTTGGTATAGCAATTGTACTGTAGTACAAAACTCTACTATCATACAGACTTTGCAAGGAAATTGACCGACATTTTTTTTTATATATGGGGTATTTTCGGAAAATAGCAAATCTTCCATAAATTTGGGAAAATGATATTAATTTATTTATTATAGCAAAAATATAATAGTGTCAAATAAATAGTGTCGCCATATATTTTGTAAAATTTTAACTAACTGACCAGTAAATTTTATGATATTTTTTGAAATGCAAGTTAAGAGTTTACTTAATAATTTTGACATTTAAAAAAATATATTTAATTTTTAAATTTTTTAAAAAACTATATCCAATTTGATTAACTTTTTGAAACATATAAACATATTTTTATTTTACTTAAAAGATGTTTAAAAAACGGACCAAAATGAGTTCAGCAAATTATAATGAAAACTATTTAAAAACAAGGACTATATTTTTATTTTATATTGAAATTGAAATGGAGAATTTATTTTTAATTTTAGAAAATTGTTCCTATATTTTTTTACACTATAATTTTTTTTTTATTTATGGATTTTATTGACGTATTAGATAAGCAATATATAATTATGTGGTTGGAATTTTTTCAAAATATATTTTTATATTTAAAATTTTTCGTACACTTATTTTTAAAATATTTTTCACTTATTGCCAAAGCGAAATGTTTAGCAAATTGTATACTTGATTTAAATTTGAAATACATTCAAGGATCGCCTCTAATTCAGTGGAATTGCAAGAAAAAGAAACATAAGTTTTTTATCGGCTGTCGATGTCATTCCGATATCTTTCGCCGATCAAAAAACGTTGATCAGAAATTTCACCGGCTACCGATGTTGGGAAGATATCTTTTCCCAATGAGTTTAGTGTCATCGGCAGACGAGGAAATACGGGTGTGTTTATATATCAGTCTGGGGAATCGCCGATGACTTTGATGAATTCCGATCATTGGCCGACGAAACGCCATGCAGTGATTGCTACTAGGGAGAGAAGTGAGAATATTTTACCATTGGGTTTACAAAATCTCCAATTAGAAGGCCAAAACTTCTTTTATTGAAAATTTAAGAGTCATTTTGTAAAAAAGTTAACTAAGCAAAATTTTTTAAAAATTTAACATTTTGCTTTTCAAACCAAAACATTGTTGTATCGTTCTCTTCACTGTTAGTTTTGTTTTTATTTTATCTAATGCACGACAGTCGGCATCGTCATATGAATAAGGCTACTATAGCTTCAAATAAACCAGCGCTGGCTGGGACACAGCCAGTCAGTCAGTGCTTGCCCAACTGTTGCACTTATGGGATGTTATTTATGGCTGTTGTATAAGATGATAAATTCAGCTACTATATAATGTTGCTTCCCTTATGAAAAATGTCACCCCATACTCCTAATTGCAAAACTTATTTAAAAAGGCACAATTTGTCATACAGAATTTATAAAAACGAATAGACGAAAGAATTCGTTCCCAATTATATATGAATTCAAACAAAAATAAAAAATGCATATAAGAATCATAGTGTTTTTATTTGACGAACAAGAAAAAAACAATAGTATTACTTGGCAAGTGAGTTTTTTATTCCCAAATTGCAGTTATATTTTATGACACTCTCCTTTTATCATACACACGTTGCTTGAATGCGAATATTGGCACTTTAATGTTTTATCCCTTTCCCTTCAACCAATTTATGGAAATACAAAGACTTAACTAACGGTTAGTTGAGTAAAAAAGATATGCATATAACGCATATAGAAATATAATTTGTATATATAACAGAGAATACAGAAATTGATAAATAACATGATAGAAGATACAGGATCTGTAGAATGCAATATAGAAACATCAAAATTGCATATCACAATATTCCAAGATAATTAATTTTACAAAATTAACATAATTACACCCCTTACAGTTTATAGTTCAAAAAGTTACAGGAACTTACCTACAATATACAATATTTACAGGATCATACCTACAATAATATATAATAGTTAAGGTTCTCCACTACAGATATAATACAATACAATATACAAAGTTGACAGAGCGTTTGACAATCATACAGGAAAAATACAATACATGATGCAAGTTGACAAATTGTATAGAAACTGTTTTTAAAAGGCAAAATTGAATCTGTCTCTAAAATTGACAAAAAAAAAAAAAAAAAAAAAATTGTGCAAAGAAACCGTTTCCTTTTTTTTATTTGATAAACGCGTGTCGAAGCTGTGTAAATACGCAAAAAATTTTCAAATTCAAGAACATATCAAAATTTTGTATCTTGGTGATTTGATTTGTTTTTGTGATTGTCATAGTATAATTTAATTAGTTTACTAATTTGTAGCTTGTCAAATTCTTTAGCTAATCATGACGCGCTTTTCATTTTAATTGACTATTTAACAGTTGACTATGACGTTACTATAAATAAGCTGCATAAAAAAATCAAGATATGTAAGTAACGGCTTTCTGGTAGATGGCGCTTCATAATTAGCAGCACAGCAGCTTAGCGTTTTTGTTTACGTTGCTAGTGCTGTGTTTATTGCAAAAATTTAAAAGGCCTAAGCAAATAAACTCAATTATTAGTAGAGAAATGATAATTTAAAATCCTTCTTCGACCGTCATCATGTCGAAAATAACTTTAAAACCTCTAGATGATGGACAAAAGGCCGTTGTAATCCCACTGGGTAAAACAACTATTGGGCGAGGACCGTTTCTTGGTGTACGTATATTTAATACGCTTTCGTTATTTGTACTTTTATATTGTATGTATTTAAGTCGTAACAAATAGTAAAATTAAACTGAGCTATGATATTGCAATTTGTATGGAGACGATAAGCTTACGGCGATCTCCATAATTATCCGTGTGTTGCATACTAGCAAGAAAGAAGCAGATGCCAAATGTTATGAGCTTATAATTAAGTTATTACTATTAAATTTTTCTGGCATCCAATCTTTGTATAGTTATTGATCTTTAATGCGCGAACCGACAGCTCCTAGTTTTATACTCCTCTTAAAAACGGTATCTAAACATCAGCTACAGTAGAGTAAATTTTAGAGAAAAATAAAAATGCTGAGATTTATAATATGAACCTTGCGATTTTGGAACTTTTCCTGGAACAGATGCAATATAGGACATTCCCCAATTTTTTTCATTCAGTGAATCGGAAAATTCGTCAAATATAAAAACACAATTGACTAAAATAAAATTTAAATATAACTACTTTAATAAATTAAAGTAGATTATAACTTAAAATAAAACCCTTTGGCACAAACAGCATTTATCTGTGGAAAAAAATTCCAAATAAAATAGCGCCAAAGAAATGTCCTATTCTACATCTGTACCCTTTACCTTGTCGCTAATGAATAGCTCCAAGCTGTGTGTCTACTACAGTTACTGACATATATAATCACCTACCCTGCTCAAAATGAGCTTTACTGTCCCCCTCCCCCCCTTTGTTTTTTGGTGATTTTGCTCCAAATATCGTAACCTGACGCCAATCCTTGATTCTGGCAACCTATTTTGTGTTGCAGAAAGGAATAGAAAAATGCAGTTCAAAGTTAGCTGAAATCTGTTCCCATCTTTTAAAATATTGTTAATTTACAAATAGTTATAGGTAAATTCCTAGTTTACGTTTATGGGTTGGCGCGCTTTTGAATGGTTGGCGACAAGGACAAAATGCTGCCAAATCGGAATTCCAAAATGAAAAATTGAGAATCGAACCTGCTCCATGATTTGTGGTATAGGAAGGTTGAAGTCCAATGCTGAAGCCGTTATGCTACGGTTGAGATGCAAATTGTAGTAAGATTAAGTATTTTTGTTTTTCATTTCAATTACATTTATATTAAAAATGTACATCCCGGGAAAAAATTTAAATGATTTGCATAAGTTTATTCAATATCGGCAAAAATTTAAAGGCAATGAAGTTGCAAACGATAATTGAAAAAAAAAAAAAAAGGTTAAGGAATTAAAATTTCATTTCAAATAATTTATGAGGGGTAAATTTCATTAAATTTTTACATTAATGACAAATATGTAACCCCTTCCAGAATATTTACATTTTTTTTCTTCTGTTATGCTTAGAATGATTGTTGGGATAAGAACCTGCCTCCTTGCAAATTTTTTTAAATATGAATGAACCAATTATTAATTGAACTTTTTAGGCTTTGTCATTATCAGACAAGGGCTAGTGTTTCTCCAAATTGAACAGTACTCATTTCTGGTTATTAAAGTGCACCAGATTTGTGACATAGCAAGAAGTATTCTGACTATTCAAAAAAAAAAAAAAATCAAAAATTTTAGGAACTAAGTTTAAAAAACTTGGTTCCTAAAATTTGTGATTTTTTTTTTGTATTTCACAAACTGCATTTTTTTGCCGTACATGCAGCTGCTATAGATTTTAAAAAAATTATGTACCTACCTATATGTATATTTTTAAATCAGAAATGATTCTAGATTTTAATTGCATTCCTGTTATATTTAATTTCCAATATAAGACAGTTGTTTAAAAATTAATTAGCTTCATGATATGGACTTTTTTTTGCATAATTTTAATTTGTCCACTATGTGCCTAATTCACTATGTGCCTAAAGAAACTGTATGAAAGAGCTTTCAGTCAAAGCAGATTTCATCAAGAATAAAAGCAGGAAAACTTAACTGATTCTCATTGAGACAATTTATTAAGATTGGCTGTAACAAATAGTGATTCTTTCATAAAATAACTGAATGATTTCTATTGTCATCGTCTCACACCTAATATCTAATGATATAACAGGATAATCTGGAAGTATAGTTTAAATACCTTTATTAAAAATTAAGTCAACTCGTATATCACGTTGGAATGAAATATTCACTTATTTTTTAGACTTTGATTTATTAATAATGCAAATTATTATTTTTTAATTATTTGAAGAAAAAAAAAAGAATCAAATATCAATTGTAAATTTATTGAGATAGGAAAAATATTAATATTTTTTTTTTTCAGTTTTCAAAAATTCTATATACTGTTAACTTGATAATAATTAAAAATTATGTATCTTACCCGCGAAAAGCTCCAACATAAGTTATACGGCTCGCCTCTAAAAGTTAGTGGCAAACACTGTTTTAGAAGGAAACTTTGGGTTGAATTCAGGTAGATATTCTAACTTATATTCTAAATGTAATTTAGTATTTTCCTAAATTTATAGAAATTTTGCAATATTGTACAATGTAGTTCCCAAACTGGAAATCTTGGCAGCATAAAAAGTAGACCTGAAAATTGAATTTTTTTAAGTAGTAGTCTAGCCAGTAGACATTTTTAGTTTAGTGGCACACATATCTATGGTAATTGTGTTTAATAAAATGTCAATGAAAGTACAAAAAAATTAAAAAAAAAAAAATAAATAAAAAAAAAAAAATTAAGTACATGATTTAAGCTTTTTTGCTTATGGATGCCTGTAGATTTGTTGTACATCTGTAACATAGCACAGTAAAGGGTTAATAAAAATGTTGTTAGAATCAATTTGAAATATTAAGGAATTTAGGGTTTATATATTTTGTTGACAAAAAACACAAGGCAAGAAGAAACATAATCATGCCTGTATTGGATTCAGTCAGATTGAAGTTAGAGGATTTTTTTTAACAATAAGTGTACCGGCAGCCACGCTTCTAAGTTATAGGATAACTAAATCCAATATTTTTTGTTGAAAAAAATCTATGGCAAGAAGAAAAAAATATCATGTCTGTAAAGGATGCAGTCAGATTGAAGTTTGAAGATTTTTTTAACAATAAGGCTCCGATGACCGCACTTCTAAGTTATAAGATAACCAAAAATCTTAACAGAAATACTAATATGTTAATAATTCTTCCAGGCCTGTTCCAAATCTGTATTCAATTATCTGACGTCACAGCATCCAATTCATGTGACGCGAGCTGAGATAAGACGTCCGCACCTGCTCGGAGAATGCAAGAAAGGAAACTCAAAAATTTCAAAATTCCCTGAAATGTCTCCAATTTCCCTGAATTCGCGGTACTGTCTTCACCCTGTCAACTCGTGAATCCATATCTTGGATGAATGGATTTTAACGACGTATATTCGTCATTAAAAAATTACGAAAAAGGGAAGAGAGATTTTCATTGATTTGGAAATTTCAGTACATTCGGTAACAAAAAAAATCTTAGGGGAGGGGAAAAACGAAAGGTGGTTGGGTGATTAGTTTATTTAGTTACCATTTAATTTACCTGTGGCAAGTAAATATTTTCAGGTCTAATGGAAAGCATTTTTTTTTTTTTTTTGCATTATTGGAACATGACATGACTACTAATAAATCTTTGCCTATATGTACGATCTTTTTCTATAATTACTCCGATTTGTTATATCTCTAATGACGACATTTTTTTTTTTACAGTGCAGCGACAAAAAAGTCTCTCGCAACCATGCCGTCTTGGAAGTGACCAGTAAAGGCGAAGTTTATCTCACTCCAGTAAGCATTTCGTACTTGAGTTCAAAAAGGCCTCGTATTTGCTTTGAATGTGTTTTTAGAAAGTAAAGCATGTGTTTTATTTCATTTGAAAATAAATCTCCCGTTTTGTTTCTGTGGACCAACATAAACCCGTTGCAGATAAGCGGGCGTCGCATTCGTCCTAATATTCCTTAACTTTGTGTTTCTCTCTAAAATTGTATTTAAATTTTTCAATAATTCATTAAAAAATTGATAACGCTGAAAATTCCCTAATATTCTTCGAGAGGAGAAAATATTTTCTGAGATTCAAGTTACAAAATTTTTAATTATTGATAAACTTTTCTTAATTATGTTACTTTAAGTTTTTGCTTATGTTAGGAGCTTTGTTAGCCTTTAATGAAATATCGATATATTTTTTTGAATTATTCCTAAAAATTTTGGAATTATACCTAAAATTCCTACCTAAATTTTTTAGAAAACTCACTGCCCCCTTTGAATAAGGTATTCTATAAAAATGAGACATAATCACACACATTGCTTTGTCAAATTTAAAAATTTGGAAAAGTGTTTAAATCGTTTGGATGGTATGCTGTCATGGGTGAGGAACAGGGATTAAGCTGTGGTTGCTTTTTTAGCAAAATGTTCAAGAACTTTCTTAAATGCTAAATTTAGATAGTCTGGTTTGGCTCTATTTCTAAAACACTTTGACACAAAATTTGCAAAATCACCACTTTGGTTATCGCAAGGTTAATTGTCAACCTAAAAAAGCATTATTATCAAATAACTATATTTATCCTAAGCTATTTATTTTAGCTATATAAAGCTATTTTCGGGAGGGATCCTCTAAAAATTTTTGGTATGAGCCTTGAAATTCATGAAGTATGCTTTTTTAGCTACTAATTTTTATAAAAAAGGTTATTAATTATAATTTTTCTCATTCTTCTTTTCTTTCTTTTCTTTTTTCTTTCTTAAATGTTCTTCTCTGGGTAAATGTTGCATCTCGAAAATGTTCAGGTCGTAAATAAGTTTTAGTGCCTAATTTTAGATTTCTGATGGCCATGATGATGTTTTAAACTTGTTTGTTAATTAAACTTTTCATAAAAATGATTTAATATATTCTTTTTTTATTACTAACTGAATAAAAAATAATTAAGTTATTAACTATTATTGTGTATTTTTTTCATCATGTATAATATTTTGATAATTTACTTCCTAAAACATGCTTCGTGTTTAAAGTATGGTGCAATTTTTTTGCTCTTTTCAGTCTTTCTGGTCTTAAGCCAATCTCATCTCTGTAAAAATAATTCAGCTAGTTTGAATGATTTACAGGTAACATCATTAGGTTTTTATTCGATCGAACAACAAATCAAGAAAATATTTTGATCTGATATTATACTTTTTTTTTCACCATTAAATTCAATTAATACTTAGACATGTGTTACATTTCCCAACTTTTTTTGAGTTTCAAGCAATATATTCTTTCACTACTTTTTTCATATTTGCTTGAAAAACTAGGGGTGTGGAACATCGCACAGCTTTCAATTACACTACAATACTGATGTGGACTTGTGTCATTTACCTTTTTTATATTTTCATCATTTGTCTTGAAAAAATCACCAATTTGGCAATATTTCTTGTGATAATTCTTATATGGGTCTTTAAAAAAAAAAAAACTCCGCCAAAATTATGATTTTGACGATTTACTTTTCGAAAATCCTTATGTAATCTTTTCTTATAAGTGAAACTGAGGAGAGGAGAAAAAACGATTGTTGAAGAGCTATGTTCATGCAAAGAGAACTCTGTGTTGAAGGCATTTTTTTTTTTTTTTATGTCATTAAAGCATTTTTACAGGAATTTCAGAGTTGTGGATATTTAGAACACAATAAGAGGCATTACCACAGCGATTTTGATCAAAATCGTTAGAGCTGTTTTTTAGCAATTATTGAAAAACATTATTTTTTCAATGGCAGCTACCTTATGTGCATGCATGATTTTGACGAAAACTCTAATGGTAGGTCCCATAGCCACCACCAACCAGCACACCAAATTTGAACATCGTAGGTCAATTTGTTCGGGAGTTATGCTGACCATAGACACACAGACGAAAAAAATTTCTAGATCACTTTTTACTTTTAATTACCCATATGTATATATAGGGTTTAAAAGGTATAGAATTCGGTCTAAAATTCCATTCAGTCCATTTTGCTTTTTTCCACGTTTTGATCCACGTTCCTGATCTCAAGAAAGTGATCTAATTTATTTTTTTTGTGTGTGTACGTGGTCAGCATAACTCCCGAACAAATTGACCTACGATATTCAAATTTGGTGGGTAGGTTGGTGAGGGCCCAAGGACCTACCATTAAGGTTTTCGTCAAAATCGTGCATGTGCATAAGGTAGGTCCAACCATTGAAAAAATCATGTTTTTCAATGTTTGCTGAAAAACGACTCTAACGAATTTGATAAAAATTGCTGTGGTAATGACTCTTAAGGTGTTCAAAACATCTCCACCTCCGAAATTCCCGTAAAAATGTTTTAATGGCGTAGAAAGTTGAAAAGTGAATGCCTTCAACACGAGAGTTTTCTTTCCTTGAGCATACCTCATCAACGATAGTTTTTTCTTCTCCTCTCAGTTTCTCTTTTAATAAAGGATAATATAAGGATTATCGAAAAGTATATTGCCAAAATCACCATTTTGTCGATTTTTTTTTTGTAAGACCCATACCAGAATTATCGCAAAAAATATAGCCAAACTGGCCATTTATTCTAAATGAAGGATGAAAATATACAAACGGTAAAAGACACAAATCCACATCAGTATTATAGTGTAATTGAAAGTTGTGCGATGTTCTACACCCCTAGTTTCTAAATGAACGATGAAAATTAAAAACAGTAAATGACACAAATTGACATCAGTATTATTGTGTAATTGAAAGTTGTGCAATGTTCCACACTCCTAATTAAAATCAGGATGTTCCATAACGTGGAGATATGCAAAATATGGGTAATTAAAAGTAAAAATTCAAATAGTGTTTCTTTCTTTTTGAATATTTTGCAGATTGAAGAGATTGTAAATAGTTGGAATGTTCTTATTTTCTGACTTTGCAACATGGTCTCTATTTTATGTAAAAGTTCTTTTTTTTATAAAAGTCCCTAAAAGTTGGTTTTTCATGAAAAAGGTCCACCCCCCCCCCCCCCTATTTTGCATAAAATATCCAAGAATTCTTCTATTTTGTCCAAATCCTTACATTTCCGAGTTGAAATTATTTTTTTGAGGTGTTCAAAAAGGCTTACGTTTGCTTACTTAGATTACCACGGTGCAGGGGTGGGAATTCTGCGCCAATTGCGCCAGCGCGCGCCAAAAGCGGTATCCTGCGCCAACTTGCTACAAAACCACATTTAAGTACAATTATGCGCCAATTTTGTTTTAAATCTTCTTTTAAACGCGCACGCTAAAGCGCCAAACCAGCTCGCGCACGCCAAATCTATGTGAAGACGAAATTATGGCAACCTCGAGCGCCGTTTTCGCACGAATTTGCAAAGCATTCGATTTCCCCCCCTCCCCCCCAACAGAATGCAATGTGTGGATTATCCCTTTGAAATCGACATTCACGCATGCGCATTCATGTTCAAACGCGCCTTGCACCGGGACAAATTCAAATCGCCGAGTGCTGATAACTGATATCACGTGTGTCATTGCTAGATAGAATTTAAGGGGCAGCCTCAAAATTTCTGATTTCTAGTAAGCTAAGCACGGATGGCCATTTCGTACGTACGTACCTTGATTTAGTGTGTTTCGTCGGATTTTTACCACGCCCTCTTGTTCTAAATAAAGAAGAAAGGAATTGGTAAAAAATTAAAGGATTATAACCATCAAATGTGAGTTTAAAAAGAATATTTCGGCTCGGACACGCGTAATGACAATGCCTTCTATTAAATTTAGGGTTTGTAAATTACTTGTTGGCTGTTGGTAAATAACTTTTAAACATCCGTTTTACATTTGAAAATAAGTATCACCGAAATGTAATCAAAATCCCGGAATGTTTCCGATTTAAAAGAATAAAAGTAATACTTTTTTATAAGTTTATAGAACTGCAAGTAGGGTAAAATCGCCGTTTTGACGCAGAATTCGACCCGATTCGGAAAATAAAAAAAAATTCACAATATTTTAGAACATTCACAAAAATTTAGAAACATTCTTATTTTAATTTTACTGCATTGCTATTTTTGCTATAAGAAAGGTGTAGAACCTTATATACAATTTTTTATATAAGTAGTTTGGCCTCCTGATTGTACATTTGACAAACGAAATGTTAAAATTTAAATTACTTTTTTTTTTTTTTTTTTTACAAACCGACTCTAAAGAGAAGTATAGCTTTGAAATTTTCAGAATAAGTGGTTTTGGCCTTTTTTTTTTTAATTAGACTTTTTAAAGACAGAATGTTACATTTTAATTAATTTTTTTTAACTAATTTTTTTATTTAAAGAAAAAAAAATACAAAACGATTTCTAATAAGGCTACATCTCTGAAACACAGAATTTAAAAATTTTAATTTGTTTTTTAATTAATATTTTTACAAAGCGACTTCTAATAGATCTAGAGTTCTGAAATTTTCAACATAAGTAGTTTTTGCCTTCTAATTTTGCTTTTCATAAACACTTGTTAAAATAATTCAGAGGGGTGAGGAGGGTTGTGTTATTGTATTAAAGGGAACATTTTTTGGTTCTCGATAGGGAGGGGGTTCTAATATTAAGGGTTTACGTTGCAATTAATTTTTAACGAGTCAAGCGAACTTGAATTTGCACTGCAATGAACCTTCTAGAGAGTGAATCGAGCCTGTCCTTGCATAGCAATACATTTTCCGCGAGCTTGTACTTGTGTAGCAATTAAACTTTTCAGGGAGTTAAGCGAGCTGTGTTTGTGTTACAATGAAACTTTTAGCGAGCAAAGAGAGTTTGGTTTTGCATAGCAAACCCGTTCGCGAAGTGTCAAAAGCTAATAAGTATAAATGTTTTTTAATTCACAAATTATATATTTTGAATTTACAAATTATATATTTTGAATTTACAAATTATATATTTTGAATTTACAAATTATATATTTTGAATTTACAAATTATATATTTTGAATTTACAAATTATATATTTTGAATTTACAAATTATATATTTTGAATTTACAAATTATATTTTATGTTGCAATTTTATGCATATCTTATAATTTTGTATTTTAATATGTGTTTTATGTATAAAACTAAAATTATAAAAGTTCAAATTTTAATTATGGTAATTGTTGTTAAATCAGCTACAATTTTTTATATTTCTGCTATTAATCTTCAAATTTTGCTGCTACATTTTCTCTTATTCTGCTCCAAAAGTTAAATTTTGCTGCTCCAATTTTTTGCGAATCTGCTCGAAAAGTTCAATTTTGCTGCTCCAAATTTTTACAAATCTGCTCCAAATGTTAAATTTTGCTGCTCCAAAATTGCTCCAAACTGGGCTCTAACACTTCCCACCCCTGCACGGTGTCACAGGCAAGGCTGAAAAATAACTTTACCCCCCCCCCCCCCCCCGTCTCACCTTCTAAAAATGTTCTTTCTATCGTAATATGATATGACAAAGAAAATGTGTGCCAATTTTAATATCTAATTGATATACAGATTGCTGAAGTCCTTTTTTTTAAAAAAAGAATGGTTCCTTTTTTTCCTATTGACATATTACTGTTAGTTTTTGTGTGACTCTTAACTGTCTTTTTCCAGACCCACGTGAACCCTTGCTTCTTCCTCCAGCCGGGGGTCGGGGAGGGAGACCCCGGGCTCATCCTCAAGAAAGACGTCCCTCACAAGCTGGAGGACGGGGAGACATTCTCCCTCCTCCCCAGGGCGTACAGGTACCAGCTCAGCATCATCCAAGACAGGTAAATCTTAAACAAACCTGGAAATCGGGGACATGTCAGTTAGTTTTTTCTAGGATTCCCTGGTGGGTCCTGGAAAGTATTTGAAATTTTTTTGATGAAATTTGGTCCTTGAATTTTTAAGCACCTTTGTTTTCTCCTCAATACTTATAAAAAAAATTTATTGACTGCTTCAAAGGTGTTAACTTTGCTGTTTATCACAAAACTAGACCATGATTTATCTAGAAGGCTTAAAAAAGAATGCAATAAAACATTTAACATTATTTTGAATGAAGATTTTGATTTATTATTTGTATTTTTATGTGTTAAGTATGTAATTTTATATTTCTTGAATTTTCTTAAAAAGGTCCTTGAATTTTTTCATTCAGTAAGAGTGGGAACTGGTAAAATCAGGGAAATGTCGGGGAATTTTTAAAAATGTCACAAAAATCGGGGAAATATTTCTACCATTGTTCCGAGGGTACGGTTCCCTGTTTGTCCGTATTTTGAAGCCATTTACCTGGAGAATTGTGTTAATCATTAGAAGTTTAATGTTTTTTACTTAATAATTTAAACTTTTCATTACCGCCAAAACTATTCTTAAAAAATTGGCATGCTATCTCTTTATAGCAGCGGTTCCCAACCCATGGGCCGTGGCCCACAAATGTACAGCGAGTAGCGTGGTACTAAGCCATTTAAGTTGATCCAGAATCTAAGCCAAGTTAAATATTATACAAGCTTCTGAGGTAGCAATGGGAACAATCGAGTCGCTTGGTTGTTAGCAACAATCGAATTATTCAATTGTCTTCTTCAGTGGTGTAACAAGTGAATTCAAATGCATAGTTATAATTATCCAGTTTTAATTAAGATATTGACTCTCTCGTGGTGGATATAAACAATGTCAAAATTCCCATTGATTTTTTTTTTAAAAACTGTGATCGCTCTTTTTTTTTTTTTTTTTTTTTTTTTTTTTTTGCGATAGCAAAGTGATTACAACAAAGTTTCTTTCTGAATAAAATGTATTTTTTAATCTTTCTTGTACAGTATATTTTACTAACTACTGACGTGTGCACACACATATTCTATTAACTAGTGGGCTTTTAAATTTTTTTCCCTACAAAATAGGTGGTCCGCACAACTAAAAAGGTTGGGAACCGATGTTTTAGAGTTCTGTTTCATCAGGGTCCTTGCACATCTTGAAAAAGGGGGACATTTGAATAAAAAAAATGTGCCGTAAAATCTGGGAATTTTTTTTTTTTGAATTTTGTGGCCACCTTGTTCAGGGTTGTCACTGGGGTTGGTTCTCACCAGTCAATGGTGGAGCTTCTTATTTCTACAGAATGTATGTATTTGTTTGGGAATGGAAAGAACGGTATAATTAACTCTAATTGGGCTCACTTTCTATTCAATGAAGTCAATTTCTAAACTATTTTTTGTGATTGCACAATGTTACTCGATGTCAACATTGCAGCTAGATTCAATTATATTTCTCAGTCACACTTTAATGACCTAATGCATAAAATAAGTTAAATTTTTTTATTTAGTTCCTTAAAAGTCCTTGAGAAGTCATTAATTTTCAATCTATGATTTGAGTGGGAATCCTGATAGGGTTAAAAGTTAGATAAGAGTGGCTCTAATCAACAAATGCTTTCCCCTTGAAATACATCTAAATTTTTCACTGATGATTTGATTTTCAGGAATGAAGTGAGTAAAGGGGAAACCAATGGATCTGCGAGAGACGCTCTGGAGCACAAAGAAACGGAAGAACAGCCCACAGGTGCTTGCTTTGAACTATCTGTGTATATATCTCACAATTTATTCTGTGCAACTTATAGTTTTAGAAGTAGGGTGGGCATCTTGGAATAGATGTCTTTCTTTTTTATGCAATTTGATAAATTATGTTATAAATATGGTAATAAATGATCATAAAATAATCCAAAAATATATAAATTTAATAGTTTGTCACAATTGCTCTACTGAAAACCCTTATCAAAGCAGTGGTGTAGTATAAAATAAAAAGGTATGGGAACGCTATGTCGCGTCGTTACAAACGCATACTTTTTTTTTCTTTCTGTTTTTTAATGGGGGGGGGGGGGAGAGAGGGGTAGTGAAAATTACAACTAAGAATAAGTAACTTACTTGATTTTATTTTAATAATCTCAAAACAGATAATGAGCTCCTCAAAATTGAAAAAAAATGCAATGCAAAGAATTTGAACCATTTATAAAGTTATTTTGAAATGCAGAATTCTTGTGATGTATAACAGATGTCAACTCTTGCGCAATGATTTATCGTCATTGGCACTTTTCGCAAGTGTAGCAAACAACAATGTATCGTCGTTCGGCACTAAAAGGGTTAAAGTAGTAATTGATTTTTTAAATTTTTATTAAAACTTCCAAGTATTAGAAGACAGAAATAATTAATATTATATAGAGTATTTGTTAAATGTTTCATCTACTTTGACATCCTTTTATTGATGATCTTTTTTTTTTTTTCAAGTTTTACTTAGAATAATAAATCTGGAATAAAAATCTTTACTTAGAGTAATAAATCTGAAAATTAATACTAACGACCTTTTTTCTTGCGATTAGACTGTAATTGCAAATATACACACAGTACAGGCACACTAAACTAAATCGAGCAATTTAGTAATTGTGTTATGAAAATGTAAAGATAAACAGTACAGCATCATAATTTTTTTTATAATTGTAAGTCTGAATGTGTTTTTACTTGAAAGTTTATTATATATATTTCTGTCAATAACTTATAATCAGGGGAAAAAATGGGTGTTACAGGGAATAATCAGGGAATTTCAAAATAACTTTTCTGTGGTCACCCTGTTACTGTACTAAGCTTGTACTTCTATAATATTTTTCTTATGAATAAAAAGCAGTTTGTTTGTTTCCTCCTCATTTTAAGTCAAATTCATGTTGAGGAAGATACTACTTCTATTTTCTTGGCCATCTTAAACCACAATGAAGAATTCTCTTCCCGTAGTTGCGGCAGATGATCCTCCCGAGAAGGAAGCCTCTCCCCCCAAGGAGGAGCCCTCCCCTCTGAAAGAAAATCATACAAAGGAAGAGTCCACTGGTGAGGAGGAGGGGAGCAACAACCATACAAAGGAGAAGGAGGAGCCCAAAGCAGTTGAAGAAGAAAAGAAGGAAGACAAGGAAAGCTGTGAGGAGTCCAGGGACGAAGGGACATTAGACACAGTGGGTTACCATCCTTTGATCTAACTTTGATTTTGTTTGTCATCCAGCCAAGCTAAAACGTGGCAGTTAGACAATGCATTTTATCAAGTTTTGGGGGCTGTCTTTTAAAGGCTATCTTTCCCTTAAAGGCACATTTCTATTGGAGTGCTAATTTATCCATTTGCAGTCTACCGATCGTGCTGAAACTTGTCAGACTCATTGATGGCAATGCATTTCAAAAGAAACATTGTATTGCAAGAAACAAAAAATAGTTAATGATGCAAAATTTATGAGTAATATAGGAACTCTCGTTCACTTACAAAAATGATGTACTCTAAACAGAGAGAAATGTTCACCTCTTTTGTCTACTCGCGTAGTCACTGCTTGCATTTCCCACCACTGTACTTCTTTTTTTCCCCTTAAGTACTTTCTTATGTTTTGTTGAATTGCTCTGTATTGTTTTTCTGACAATTGTTGTTTCGTTGACTTAATTTGTATTGTATTTTGATTATTATAAGCAACCTTTGCTTAATCTAACTATTTACAAACTTGTCATATCCGCCTCATTTTGAAACTCTTAAATGAGACTCATCCAAATTTCCCCTGTGAACTGTAATGATTAGCACTGTGTTCTTATGTGTTTCAGTTGCCCTCCAAAGTGAGTGAGGAGGAGGAAGAAGAAGAAGAAATTGTCCCCATAAAAAGGGGCAAGAAGCAGGAGACAAAGAACACCACTACCAAGAGGAAAGCAGGTAAGGGAAATATTTGCATGTCTCTTTATGAAATCTCCGGAAGACAATTACTTTTGAGTAAAAAGCCTTTCAAAATTCTAAGTTTGTAAATTTCGTTAAACAGATTTGCAATGCTCCTGTTCCTCAAAATGAAATTGTCAGGGAAATTTTCTTAAAAACTCATGGTAAATTGGAAAACTGCCTAAATTTCTGGAAAAGGGATTTTTTTTAGTTGTGTATCATTTTACTGTATTAATATTGAGTGACACAATTGTTCTCCAAAAGCAACTTACAATTAAGAAGATAATTCTTTACATTTCAGTGTTTTGATGTACGTACATATGCTTTTGCGTGTACATCTAATTCATTTCAAAGAAGAATGCTTTTGTACAAATGTTTGGAAAGCTCTGTTACTTTTTTGTTGTTGTTGCAACTATGTGTGTTTTTTTTTAAATTCTTTACAGAAAATTCTATTTTAAAAAATATAAACGTGTTTCCCAACAGGTGGTACGAGGGGAGGAGTACGCAAGAAGTTGGCTGCTCGGTTTGATTTCGAGGAAGGCGCCTCGTCCTCCCAGCGTGTCTCGGGTGGACGCACTTCGTCCAGAACCAACAGACAAACAAGGCAGGGACTCTCACTCGGTCAGTGGACGCTTTCTATAACAACATTTTAACACTGCAATAATTTGCTTTATTACTCATTTCTTGTTTGGCATCTTAGATTTTTGTGGAAATCAGTTGCCACAATTACTCAAATAGTACTTAGCAAAAGCAATCTAGGTGCCCTTGTTACTGCATTTTATTAGAAGCAGCACTTTTTCATTTAATTAATGCAGAACAGTTACATTGCAAGGTTTATAGTTAATACAATAGTTTAATGAGATGTACATTAAGAACATAAAAAAAAAGTTAAATGTATTTACCACTAACTTATTATTTAAAGTTTTGTTATTGATTTTTGTTTTTAAATTTTACCTGTTCTAAATTAGTTAAAGCACATGAAGCATTGTTCTTCCGCATTAGGAAACATTGTAAGGTCTCATCTAAAAAAAGTGCTTTAAATAGTTTTTTTTTCTTCTTTGTCTTAGGCTGAATTTCATTATTGAGATTTGTGTTAAACGAATAAATTAAAGTTTCAGCTTCATCGTACAGAAAACGGCTTTTACTTCGTGTTAAATGATATTTCGTGTAAAGCGATTTTGCTTTAAAGGGGTTTGACTATATATAACATAACTGTCTGAAATATTTAAACTGGCTTCTCACTGTCCTTGAAAGTCCTCGAAGTTTTAATCAACCACAGATAATCATCGTCTCTGTTTTTTTTTTTCCCCACCTTCATTTTTTTCAGTCTAAAATATGTAATTTTATTCCAGATTGTAACCCATTCTGCATTCAAAACCTGCCTTCAGTGTTACTTCTTGGTAATCTATTATTTTGAAGTTATTGTGCCAGCAGATAACTGCTATATTTGCTTCTCAAGAAGACACATTTTAATTGTATATAACAATTATCATCCAATGTGCTTTGTGCAAGGCTCCTAGTCAGTTTAATTTTGCTGCTTGAGTAATGTTCTGAAGTATATTAGGCAAAGCTTTATGAACTCCTTATAGTCATCTTACTTTTTTCTAGAACCGATGGCGGATTTGGCTGTCTGGATTGCACTGGCTCTATAAGAATATCAATTATGCTTTTTGCTTGTACGTTCACTGACTTCAAGTCAAAAGATTCAAATTCACTTATCAAAATATTCAAGATGATTAAAATTGTCATGAAATTGTTTAGACAAGGTTATATTTGGTGACTTGGAAGACTCAATCTTTTAGTCATCAAACACATGAGACAAAATGACTTCTTCAACATAATGACAGTAAGCTGACCAAAGAAGCAAAAGAAGTGTTCCAATTTCTTTTTTACACTGATGCAGGCAGCAATAACTGGCATGTGTTCTAAGAAGTTGTATCAAACATCATGTTCACAATTATTTGTATGCATCGCCAAGAGGTGATCTGTTCATATATTAAGTCATATATATTGGGTCATATATATATCTGTTCATATATATTGGGCCTCATTTACGATTTGTTTCTTAGGGATATGCTGATATACCAAGAATCTTTTGCTGGTGAGCGTTTCCAACAACAATAGTGATGTTTTCTTCTGCTTTGTTCTTATTAAGTAATGATGTTGAAAGTTTTGCATCTCAGTGCAGAGTCGTATATATTTAGGGCAGGTGTAGTTGAAACACCATGGCAACTTGGCTTATCTGCTGAAGATAACAATCGATTGAGGGGTGGTCATCTTAATTTTGCATTATTATTAAGAAGTTTTATAATTTTTTCGCAAGCTTTTCATTCACTGATTATTCTGGGATATTTACTTTTTCATAAAGCAGCTTTGCTTGTGAAAGAACTAGTTTTGCAGACTCCCATATAGACCAATTTTCTTAAACACCTTCTTTAATATGATGTCATATACCTTAATACTTGAAAATTAATTTGAAGTTTGGAGTCATTTATTATTTAATCATTATAAGTTTCTTGCTGCCACCAAAAATATTTTGAAAAAAGAATAAAGTGTTACCAGTGGCAGAGTAAAAAAAATAGAGCGAATCTGAAATTTCCTACTTTCTGTGGACCTCCTAAAATTGTTTGGAAAACAAAAAGAATTGGAATCGTAACTTTTTGCAGGTAATGGAACATTTTGAGAATGGGGACAAAGTGATTTGTTTCTAGAGGGGCGTTTGATGCACGCTAATGGTGGGGGCATGTCAACTGCAAAAGATCTGTTTCAAATACTTGTTCCAATAAAGCATAGGTCCAATTGTAAGCGTTTGAATAAATTTTGAAAATATATTCCTACTTAAAGTCAATGTTAATCAATTGAATTAAAACTTTAGCAATCTCATTTTTATGCCAATTGGCAACTTTTAAGAGGTTGCCGTCGAAGGTGCAAGGGAAAAAAATCCCTCTATCTCTTGCAATCACCCTAAGAAACACTTCACAAGCGAGATGTAAAGACCTGTTGTCTGAGTTTGTACCTGAGAATGATAATTGCACTGAAGCACTCCTGAAAATGTCAGAGAGGAGTGGCACAGAACTAGAAATCAAGGAAATATCAGGAAGCTTTCTGATTAAAAGAAATGTTGGGGGATTTTTTTTATCATCGTTTTATAGGTTCATTTTCCCTTTAATCCGTATGTTGGCACCATTTGCCCGAAGAATTGAGTCGGCAATTGTTAGAAGTTAATGTTATGGAATAATTTAAACTTTTCTGCACCACCAAAACTATTTTAAAAAAAATGGCATTTTATCTTTTTAGTGTTCTTTTTGATCAGGGTGTCTACTCACCTGGAAAAGTTGGGGAAATTTGAAGAAGAAAAAAATTGTCGTAAAATCAGATTGTTTTAGAAATCTATCGCAGAAGTTTTTTTCCTGAATTTTGTGACTACCTGAAAAATTGAGTGAATTTATTTTCTTTTTCAGCGATTATTGTATTTTGTTCCTACCAAGGAACGAAAATCATATCCTAACACTCCCAAACACTGACTCGTAATAAATCATGAAATTTTAAGTCAGTGAACTTCCTTCACTATTTTTAATGTTTTCAAGAGCTGTGCAAAACAATCCTATCTTTAAATCCTTTATATTAACCCCAATTTAGTTTGTGGGTATGTTTATCGATGGCGGGAAAATCTGTGGAGGTTTAATTAACCTCATTGCCTTCATCCAATCGGTTTGAAACTTGGCAGATGGATTCAATGACAATGCATTTTATCAAATTTTGGGTAAAATAGTATTTGACCGATCATTGAAGAAACTCTCCTGTTGCCAAAATTTTTGTAATAAATAAATTATAGAATTGTTTTAATCAGAATGAATTAAAGATTTGGATGCAAGTGTATAAATTCCCATTCACTTTTAATGAATAAATTTTGAAACTTAGTTTGCTGCGAATTTTGCTCATAAAAATGTTTTTGATATTTAAAATTAGATGCAAGCACACGCTGACAACAAAAATGGCACTTTGAGTACATTTGACGGCTGAGACTTGTTTTACCTGTTAATAATGACGAATCTAATTCGTTATTCAAAATCCATCCAATCAAAAATATTGATCGAATGGACTTAAATTTCACAAGAGCCAAGTTTGATTAAGCCAAACATCGGTTGGTTTACCTATACCTTAAGAGAATAATTTGTTTAGCTGTGTTCCTTTAAAGTCATTCACATTTGGATAAAATCCTATCACTCAAATAAATGAATTTTCACGTAATCTTTTGCCTTTATATACTATTCCACGCATCAGCAAATTAAATCCATTTGAAACGCAGCCCATCTGATGACTGTGGTTGGCGCTCTAGCAGGGTGCGTAAAGCACCCTGCTAGAGGGCCAACTAAGCAGGCCCTAAGCAACCCTCTAGCAGGGCCTGGCAAACCTGGAAAGTCCTTGAATTTCAATATTTTTTTTCAAGGCCTTGAGTAGCCTGGAAAAATAGGATTATTTCCCAAGAAACCTTGAAAGTCCTTGAATTTTCAATTCTAAAACCGCAAAATTCCTGTCTTACCAGAACTCTGACGTCACACTTTTACGTCACTTTCCCGTCTCCGGCATGTTCACTTTCTGTGGATCTGTCAATCACAGTTGAATCAGTTACCTCCCATTTCTTGCTTTCGGCGAATAGTGACCGTTCGTTACATGGTTTGAGTTTTGAACGGTGCCTGCTTCGACTTGTCGCATGTCTGATATCCTGTTTAGTTCTGCCCGCTGTCGTTATTCTTTAAATTTAAATTGTCCTTTCAAGAAAGTTTGTTTTCATCGTGAAAATTCCGACTCTAAACAGTGTTTATGGCTGTTTGTTTTTTTCCATTACAAAATCTTCTTTTCGTTCAAGATTACGCCGAACTGCACCAAAAGATCATTTTTTGGCTTAAAAACTACTTTGCAAGAATTTTGGCACAAAATTTTTCAAAATTATCTTGGAATGTCGCCAACAAAGCGATAGAGAGTATTTTGCACTTTAAGGGCGTTTTTCGTCAGTTAACGTGCCGGAAAGGGTTCACACTTGAAAATAGAAATTACAATCTCTCAGTTTTGTTGTAGGTTTTTCAAACTGTAAAGAAGTAGTAAATAAATCTGTGTGCATCTGATTTAAATCTGTTTTCTTGGTTTATTTTAGTTATAGAAAATTAATATATTTTTATACTTATAGAATACATGATTATTTTTAAATTTAATTTTTACTGAGGCTCCGTGCTAAAAATAGAATACAAGTATTGTATTTTTCACACAAGCAATCGTAGTGCATCTGGTTTAGATTTGCTCTCTTGCCTGGTTTCAATAATTAAGAAATACATAGTTTTCTTAAGGCTTAAAGAAAACTCGAATATTTTTTTAAATTTCTAAACTTCTTAATCCAATTGACAGCCTCCCCTCCCCACACACTTCCGGGCTTAATTTCTAAGTCATCGGTAAAACAGGATTTGAACTTGCTGTGGTAATTAGGTGGAAGGATTGATGAGTATTAGTAAATGATTTTTTGGCAATCCTCGATGTTGGATCATGATTTTGACTTGGCCACAAACGGGAAAACGCATATTACGTCATTCTTTTATTGTAGCCAATTCCCAGAAAAAGTGCCAAGTCGTACCTTAGACTAGAAATTTTACGAAGAACTTGAATGGGGGGATTTAAGCTATGTCTTTATTTAAAAAAAAAGTAAGGATTTCTTGTATTTATAAACTAGCTGTGTGGCCCCGCGCTGCTGGGGACCCGCTGAAGGATATCTATCTGTTCTGTGTTACATAGACGCGGAATTTCTTCGGATTAATTGTTGTTGTTGATCAGCTTCCAAAGTACAATAACAGTTTCATGTTTTGGTTTATTTTGTAATAGCGAGCTCTGTCATTCTCCAGTTGATGCTGTTTTTACAGCAGTGATGCCCTAGTTCTCTTGGCCGCAGATGCTTTATATTTTGAATCTATATTCATTCTTCTCTTTGGTGGCAAATGTCGAAATGATTTGAAAGTTTTCAGTGAATTTCATTAATCTTCGCTGAATCTACGTTTTAGGTTGCAAGTGTGAAGTCAAATTGAGTCTAAATAATCCTTTGCTATGCCAGATTCTATGTATGTTTTGACTCACTCTCATTAAATAAAGTTAGATTCATAATTTTAACCCTTTGCACTCGAGGCCTTTTTCGCGCTGAGGTACCAGCAACTTGAGACGTTTCGCGGGATTTTTGGTTCAATCCGAGGTTAGGGATTAGCTTCATAGAAACTAAACAGTCATTGGCCTTGCATCGAATTTCCGCATCAAACCTAGTGGTCTTCTCGAGTTGCGGCATCCAATCATGTGGCCTCGAGTGTAAAGGGTTAAAAAAGCCAGCTAGAAAAATTTAACCATTAAAAATTTTGTAAACGTAGAAATAATATTACTGCTATTGCTTAAAAGAATTTTGTATATATTTTTTTAATACGTACAAAACACCGGTGAACATACTCAATAAAATATGCCTGGTGTCTATAGTGCAGCTCCAGCTTCTATTTTAAAAACAAATATTCAAAGCAATGAATACAATGGCTCATGTGGCGGAGTCAACAACGGTAATTTCACTTTACCATTAAGGCAACATAATTCAGCCGTTTCTCCGGAAAACTTTAATGCACCACAATACTCACAAACAACGTCCATTTGCCCAATACAAACGCTAGGATGCAAGCTGTAATCCTTGCTGCAATCGTATCGAAACGCTGCTCGATTCAAAACAGCACTTGATAAATATCTTGTTCTGCGTCGCAAATTATCTATTTGTTGACCTCTGTTGTTCGCTCGACGATTCCGCATTGCCAACCGAGCTGTTTCACGGGCTGCTTCACTTTGCTCTCGTGATTGAGAAGCACGAAGTCGAGCCATACTATCGCGGCGCTGTTCACGTGCAATTTCTTGTTCTTCTTCAGTCCTTTCATTTGCAGTATTTCGTATTCTTCTTGCATTACGGCTTTGTCGGGAAAGATTCGATCGTCTTGCTCGCGGCATTATTAATTAAACTTCACTTCACTTCAATTCATCTAAAAATTTATTTCAAAACTCAAATTTTCAACCATACCGAGTTTTATAAATATCAAATTGTCACCTATACGTCATTACATAGCTGTCATTATACGTCAATTACATAGCTATCATTTGCGTTTTGTTGTCAAGTCACACGGGAACGCTGTCGAACGGGATAAAAAGTATCTTATGTCCGTCTCCTGGCTCTAAGCTACCTCCATACCAATTTTCACCCAAATCTGTTCTGCCGTTCTTGAGTTATAAGTGGTGTAACTAACACGACTTTCTTTTATATATATAGATATTTGTTTCTTTAAATTATCTGTAGGAAAGATCAAGGATTCGCGGCAGTATAGCCCTTGCGCCATTAAACTTCAACCAACCAACCAGGAATTCGCGCTTTGTATTCAAACTGTTAGAAGGCATGAAATCAATCTTTATGCATCCAATTTGGATTTTTTTTTCTTGCCTGTTTATAACTAACGATAATAAATATTTTTCTTAGTACTTTAAGAGTACATGATAATTTTTTAGCATATATTAAAAAAAAAGAAACTAACCAAATGTCTTTTTTTGGATGGATTACACAAAGCACAGACTTTAGATCATTTTTGTTTCCATTGACCTGGAGATTTCACATGGGAACTCTATAATCCATTTAGACAATGGAGAATGCTAGAAAACAAACCATTACAAAAATTATTATTTTTCAACTTGCCTTGTTGTAATTTATTATTTAAGTACATTAGAAGTTATTTTTTTATATAAATTAAATGCTAGTATAATTGAATTGTTAAATTTCAGTTAGAGATTTTAATTTTTTTTAGATAAAAAAGTATCTTCCAATAAACAAATAGCCCTAAAAAAAAACCTTCTAAGTGAAGCTATCAGTCCAAACAAGTTATGAAATCTAATGCTTGCTGCTAAGCAGCCTTGTTTAATTTTTTTGCAGGGGGGGGGGGGAGTACTTTGTATAGAATTAAATTATTTTGGATTATTGGGAAGAACTTCTATAGGTAATTTTGGTACTGGGCAGGCAAGAGTTTTTTTTTTTTTTTTAAATCTTATTTAATCAGTTGTTAAAAGTTGCTCTAACTGAGATTATTTCGAAAAGCTTTCAGTGATGAACCAAACCTCATGATGTCATTGAAAACTTCCTAATATTTTAATTGTTGGCAAAGTGGTTAATAATTTTTTTTTTATATTACCCAAGTATTGATGACAAAAAAAAAAAAAAAAAAAAAAAAAAAAAAAAAAAAAAAAAAAAAAAAACATTAGTGCCTTGTTTGAAAATGAATTTCATGCTTTTTAATTTATTTTTTGAGTATTGTTATCAAATTAATGTAAATTTAGAATGCAAACATATTTATATAATGAACAAGTTACACCTTTTTTTTTTTTTTACTTTAAATTAATTTAAAATATCAAGGTTGAAATATACAAGAATATTTGGGGCATCACTAATTTTAATGTAATAATTTACTGCTCCAAAATCGTATTTTTACTGCTCCGACAGTGCTCCAAAATCACCTTTTGGTACTTACATCACTGCAAAACTCAAACTATAAAAAATGGATTAAAAAAGATTTCTCCAATCTTCATCCCGCAATAAATATTTATATTTGCATCTTTGCTGTTTGGTAACATTTTATATTTTAAACTTCAGACAAATTCATTAACTAAAAATAAAGGAAGTTAAAAATTGCAATTTTTGTACCGACTCTGCGATGGCAAAATAGATCCTTGATTTTTTTTTTAAAGTCCTTGAAAAAGGCATTGAAAGTCCTTGAATTTCACTTCCAATAAAGTGTACGCACTCTGTCTAGTCACGCATGTCAGAGGTATCTGGTTTGAATCCCGCATTAGACATAGATGTTTGTTGTGGTTCGGAATTCACGTTAAGCTGAAGGTGTCTGCCTGATAATCCGTTATTGGGCATAAACATAGATCGTTGAGCGTGCAAACCAACCATTCAAAACTCAAGAATTTTCCCAAATAAATCTGTACCCAAGGGGTAATGAATATAAAAATTGGCAATACATATAAACCGACAGACGTACCTTTCCTCCTGTATACTCCTGGATTTCTGTTTTCCTCTCTCTCTCGATTTCCACAAGGAAAGTTATTTTTTTTTATTTCAAAAATCAGTGGAAAAGATTTTCTATTTTTTCCCCAATGGACGATTCTCGCATTTTTTAAAAACGAGTGAAATTAAATATTTTTTTTTATGCATTATATTATTGTGTCTATATTAGTTACGTGTGCTATTTTCAGAGGACTTTGTGGTGAGCGACGACGAGGAGTGGCAGAGCTTTGACGAGGCCAGTCCGAGGAGGCGAAGGAAGAAGAGGGGCCCCGGTAGGAAGAGGGGAGAGGAGTCCGGTTCTGACTGGGAGACGGAGCACAAGAGGCCAAAGAAGACTCCAAAGGGGGGAGAGGGGAGCGAGGAGTCGGGCTCCGACTGGGGGACTTCCAAGAAGAAGGTATTGGTTTCTTTCTTTGAGATGCATTAACATGACATCTTAATATGACCAGACAGGGAAGGAACATTTGTAATTGAAAGTTGGTTGCTAGTCATGTGACTGTCGCTTTGACAAGAGTTAATTCAAGGTTCCCACGCTCATTAAAAGTGCTTAATATGTTTTATTTGGTTTTCAAGGCCTTAAAAGTACTTGCTAATGCTTAGAGGTCCTTAATTTTTGTTATATTTGACCAAAATTTTTTGTTATATTTGTATTAAGCATCCATCAACTTTTACATCGTTTGGTTCGTATTTGCTGGTTGATGGAGTAGAAATCGTTTTAGTTGCACATTGTACTCTGTGAGACGAACATGTGATGTTAGTGTTTATGTTTTGCGAGCCAAAAAAATCAAAGACCATCGTGAAAGTGTTTATAAGGCAAAATGTAAACTGCGCATCAAAGATTTTGATATTAACGCTCTGTGGAAAGCAGCTATAAAGTCACATTAAAGACCTGATGCACATTTTTGAAAGTCTTTAAAAATGTTATTTTGGTCCTTTAAAAGTCAATTGATTTACATTCTATGATTTCATTGAGAACCCTGTTTCTAGTTGCACATGAAAAAGGAAACCTGCTCACAAAAATAGGCAGTAATGGTGAATTCAAAGAAATTATAATATGTTAGGAAATTTAATTCATAGGTATGGTCAAAAGACATAAAATATGATTTACATAATTTTTTAATGATTTTAGAAAGTAATAGTGGAGGCTAAGACATAGTTTTTTTTATTTGTATGTGCTCCTCTCTTGTTTCATTTTCTGTGGAGGCTAACAGAATGAGTTGTTCTTACAATTGCACTATTAATATGTTAGTTATGTAAAATATATCACACAAATATATGTATACAATGTATATGTATATAAATATGTAACATATCAATTAAAAATAATAGTGGCTAATACATACAACTTCCCAATTCTAATATGAAACAATGAGACTTTAATATTTAATGGTAATCATGTAACTAATAACAAGTAAAACATTGTCTAGCTACATTTTCAAACTTTCTGGATCACTATGCAAAATATGCAAAAAAGATGAATAATTTTTTCACCTATTCATACATATAGAGCTTTTCAGGAAAAACTCATGTAAGTGATATTTTGTTGCACACCTTTATTGTTGTAATATAAATCTCATATATTATTTCTTAAAGACATATTTGGAGATTCCAAAAATATTGTACTAGCTGTGCTGAGTTTTTACCAGTAATATTAATTTAGCTTGTACCTTTTTCTCAGAAAGTAATTGGCATGGAAGGCTAATTTGTTTTTCACTATATTAAGCAGGCACTTGTTATTCTACTGAAGTTAGCTTTTGATCGTTATTCATTTACTTTTTTTTAAATGAATTTTTGTGAAAGTCATTCAATTTTTTTAAAAAATCGCAAGTTTTTTTTGCCAAAATAAGCCAAAACAATTTATTTTTTTTAAATAACAATAAAGTCTCACTTCAGTATATACAGATACATAAAAGGAATATGTGGTAAAAATTTTAGGAAGATAGTTTGTGCAATTTCTAAGAAAAAGTTACGTGAAATATGAAAAATATGGTTTTGATGCAAACGCCTTCTTAAAGAAAACTTAACTTACACTAATAGTTACCAATTTTGTCTTCAAAAAATTATTAAAAATACCTCTAATTGAGGTGTTATTACAAATGAGGTATCCTTTTAAAGGGGAAATTTTGATGTAATAAACTCAAAATCGATTATTTATAAATTTTAGGGTGCCAACTCCCCTTAACACATGTACTTTTTGAATATAAGCACCTCATTTGTTTTCTACTCTCCTTTCTGCAACCCATTTGATAAGTTCTTGTTCTCCTCATTTGTTTTTCAGGGGGGAAAGAGACGGAAAGGCAAAGCGTTATATGAGAGCGAAGAGGCGGGGTCAGAACCTGATCAAGGCCCCGCCCCCTCCACTGCTAAACCAAGAACCAACTGCACCCATGGAAAGAAGTGCTACAGGTATGCTTGTAGTAGCCTAAAACTATAAATAAATCATAGTTTCAGTTAATTGCGCTGGATGGCGATACCTGTTCATGGCTTGATTAGTTGTGGAAAAGAAAATTATGATTTCTAAAAATGTAATTCTAATAAGCATTTTTTTTTATTTAGAATAATTTGTTCTAATTATTAAATGTATTACTATCTTAATACATTTAAATATTAAATGCATTTAATTATTATACTTATTAAATGTTTACCTTGAATAATTTTCTAATTGGTGTGGAATATAAATATCTACGATTATGTACAATTTCCAATGAAAGTTATTAACTGTAACCAAAAAGGTTATAAAAAGAATTTAAGCCTGATTTACTCGCTACCAGTTGAGGTTCCAGTTTAGATTGCCAGTCTGTGACATCATCTGGCTACTGGTTCCATTAAACCAAACATTTTCTATTTACTGGCTTCGGCGACTCACATCAACCAATCGCATGCACTGTCCCGTAATCACCGACAGCTTAGCTGACTTCACGGAACTGGCGATCTAAACTGGAACCCCGACTGGTAACTTTGAACTGGCGTTTTACTAAACAAGTTAGAAAAGAAAGTTCGATAATTATTTTATAACTAAAATTTCACACAACCTCAAAAGCAAGAACTATGCAACAAACAACGCCACATGCTTATAAACACAAAATAAGCAACAATAAAGAGTTTTTGCCAATGGAAAAGTTATAAACTTTCTTCTACTTCCCAATTACAAATACACCAACAACAGGATTGGAAAAATAAATACTGAATTTGCTTATGTAACACGCAAAATTTTTGCTTATGTTTCACAAAATTTCCTAAATTGCAGATTACATAAAAGACAAAGTATACATAATTAAGTTTACAAAGTTAGTATAATTATACCACATACAATTCGGAATACAAAAATGATTAAGTTTACAGAATAACAAAGTTGATACACCTTTTGACAAAATATCATACTGGAAAACTACAATATATTATTAAAAGTTTACAAAATTGATATAGCTCATAGTATCTTACTGGTATAATGTAATGCATAATAATCCAAGCTGATAAAATTTGTGGAATCCAACCAAATGCAAAAAATATATATCCTTTTTATCAATTTAGTACACTAAATAATCAAAATTAAAAGCATATAAATTTTACAGCATCAAATGTAAGTTACTCAGGCCTTGCAACTGGTCCCTTTTTTTCCTAAAAGTCCCTTTTTTAAAAAAAGTCCCTAAAAGTACCCTTTTTACATAAAATGTCCCTTTTTTACATAAAATGTCCCTTTTTTTCCTATTTCGTCCAAAATGCTTAAAAGTTGTTTTATTGTGTCAAATTTTCGTTTCGGGTGATATTCCAACAAATTTGTCTCGGGATATAGCTCTTGTTTTTCGAGCGATGTTTCCCACTCCTGGGGCTGTTCCCGAGGAATTTTCGTTAAATCCAACAAAGGCACGATATCTGATAAGTGATGCGCTAGGCCCGCACTTCAGGAAAAAATTTCTAAAAGATATCGGGTCATCATACTATACTTAGTTATTTGACGAAACCACAAACAACGCTGAAGCAAAAGAATTGCAAACAGCTGTTAGATTTTGGTCCGAAGACCGAAACATTGTGTCGACCTGCCATCTGGAGACATTTTTTTGGGCCATGCGACAGCGGATACTCTTAAAGAACATTTGCTTCGGGCATTGGATAATGCTGGATTGCCCCTTTCGAGATTGCAAATGTTGGGCAGTGACTGGCCCAAAGTAAATAAAAATGTGTTCCTCCTTTTAAATGTAGATGTGAAATCAGCGAGAGGAAAGGGGCTCATTAATTTGGGCTTCTGCAACATTCACATGATCCACAATGCTTATCAAAAAGGTTTAGAAGAACTGGGCTCAGATGCTTCTGAGTTTATTATAATGATTCATAGGTTTTTTAACGACTGGCCATCCAGGTGGGAGGACTTCTGTACCATTTTGGACACAAAAAAAACCTGCCTAATTTGCACTTCATTAAGCATGTTAGCTCTAGATGGCTAACAATTGAACCAGCATCCCAGCGATTGCTCGATCATTGGGATGCTGCGATTGAGTACTTCTTAAAGTTCGTACCTACAAAGCAGGGGAATTTATTAAAAACAAATGCCTATAAGAGGATCCTCCCACTTTTAAGGAAAAACACGATTAAGGCTGAATTGAAATTTATATGCTTAAGTGCCTTACTATTTACAGGTTTTACCTGTTTATATCAGAGAAATGAATCTTTAATTCATGTTTTGCATGAGCATATTAACAACCTTGTTGTATGCATAATGGGTCGGTCATGTAAAAAAAGAGGCCATTCAGTCGTTCAAAAAGGGGATGACAGAAAATATATTCCATGCAGATAATCTTTTGCCTGTCAAGTTTATGATCATTGGAGATGAGTTATCAAGCCTCCTTGCTCACTTGTCAAGCTCTGAAAAAGAAGAGTTTATTTTACTTACTCGTTGCCATTATACTGCAGCAGGGAAATACATTCTGGAGAAAAATGTAATGTTTTCAAGAGTGTTAAAGAGATTTGATTGTTTAAACCTAGACAACCAAGATCACAAGCCAAAAGCTTTCAAACTTATGGCCTCTTGCTTGCCTGTACCTTATCATGAAGAAAAATTAATGGATGAAGTTGTGCTTTTCAATTTGGAAACACTTGCAAATGAAAAACAAGTTTAGAGGTATTGGGCTCAACTACAAACCTTTAAAACAACAGAAGGACTTTTAAAGTTTCCAAACCTTACAATGGTTGTGAAGGCTGTTTTGGCTCTTTCTCATGGTAATGCGGTCGTGGAAAGAGGTTTTTCTAAATCGGCGTGTGTGCTGACGGAAGATAGATCTTCCATGTTAGTACGTTCTCTGAATGCTATTTTAAATGTAGCCAATGGTTTAAAGATGTACGATAACAAACCTCACTTTGTTCCCATCACCAAAGAATTGGTTGATTCTGCAAGGATAGCGTACAGAAGCTACAGAGATTACCTTGAGAAGGTAAAGGCGGAAATGTCAGAAAAAGAGAGGGTGGCTGCTGAGCAATCTAAAGCTCTTGAGAAGGAAAAGCTCCGGATTCTAGAGCAAAGCAAAAAGAGCATCAACAATTTGCAATCACAATTGCAGGCAGCCAGAGGCTCAGAGGACATGCAAACTGTAGCTGTCGATGAACTTTTGCAGGACGCCAATAATAAACTTAAAAAAGCAATTGCAAAAAATGATTTTGGAGCTGCACAAGTGGCTCAAGCTATGCTAGAAGGGGCTGTGCAGAACAGTGTAAAGCGTAAAGAAAAGAGAAAATCTGTTGTTGGTTTAGAACGCAAAATAGAAAAAAAGAGAAACATGATAACAAATTTCTTTGTAAAAAGTCCCAAACCAATTTAAATCAGTTTATTGCAATACTATGTAATGTGTGCCATCTAATTTAACTGTCTATTATAACGTATTAAATCTTTTTCTAGTAATTTTTTGGATCCTTGTGTATTTTTAATCCTATTACAGATGTAGCAGCATTTGGTTTGGATATCATATTTCATTATACAAAATGATGCTAATTTCAAAAGAAAATATCGTCATTATGCCATAAATATACATTAGTTGTTTATTTGTAGCAATTTTTTAAACAGATTGATCTGTAACAGTGTTTTCTAAAGAACTAGCTAATTTAGAATAGTTTTAAAATGTAGATTGTGTATGTTTATTTTCTTGTAAACTTACATTATTGTGTATAATATTTAGTTTTGAAAGTGATGGGAACTATTAATAACATCTGTGCTTTTATAAATTTAGGTCCCTAAAAGTCCCTTTTTTAGAAAAGAATGGTCCCTTTTTTTCCTAGGGACTAAATTAAAATCTGTTGCAAGGCCTGGTTACTGCTCTTTAATGATTTCCCTGTGTATATTTGTTTAAAACTATTTGCACTGACAGAATTTATAAATTTGCAGGCATATCATTTAATCTTTGGTTATCTTATTGTAAAAGTCATGTTTTTGCTATTAAATTGTAATTTGAATAATTTGCCACCATTTCCTCATGTTCTGATTAGTAAGCCCAAATACATATGGGATTTCTAAAGTACAAGGGTTGCATTTGCCCTTAAATTTTGTTTCTCTCTTAAGTTCTAAAAATAAACTTAAATTTTTTGCTAATTCCTAAAAAAAAAAATTGAAGCATTTTTAAATGAGTTGGTAACAATGAAGTTCCTCTATCAGCTTCAGGCTTACATTTTGGTAGGAACATATTTTATGTGTTTCTGGAATTCTTTTAATAGGACATAGTGATTATTTATCTTGGAACACGATCATTGCTATTTTATGTCCACTTTTCGTTTGATTAAAAATCTTTTCTTGATGTCTGTTCCTCGGAACCAAAGAATCCTAAGCTATAATTGGACAGCTTAACAGAAAAACTAAATCCCACTTTGATTTGGACTCTCTATTACACTCTGTAAATCTTGCTTAGAATTTTGTGTGCATTATGATGTTATGGTATGAGAGAAAATTTACTTTTTAAATGCAATAAAACTAAAGTTGCCAAATGTTTGGCCCTTTTATCCCTCTTTTCTTAATAAGGGTGGGTTTAGGCGACATTAGTTTTTCCATTTTGTGCATTCTGTACACAAATCTTACTTAAAGAAACACAATACTACAGAGTATAATTATTTTACCCTAGGACTTTTTCTTAAATTAAGTAAGAATATTTGAAATGCATTTTAAGTTATAAAGTTATATTTTATGAAAATTGTTGTTTTGGTTTAATTTTGATTTTAATGGCATGACTTTCAAAGATGGTAATACACAATAAGCAAAAACAGCATTTGGTTGACTTAAAAGCCTATATACTAACTCTGATCACTCAATACAGTGTCGTAAAGTATGAACGTAAACTAAGGTTTAAATGGATGTGAAATTAAGGTTTCAAGATACAAGTGAAATGTTTAAGGACTAAATAAATATCAGACAGCAAGGAATGGTCAACATCAGGTGTAGTTTACAAACTCTGTAGTCTTGTTTTCTACTTATCCATTTTGTTGCAGGAGAAACCAGTCCCACGTCTCCGAGTTCAGTCATCCGGGAGACTCGGACTACGAAGAAACGGATCCGAAAGAGGAGAAGGAGACTGTGAAAAAGGAGTGCCCCTACGGTGCAAACTGCTTCAGGTGACATACATTGCACCTGTTTAGAATTGAACTCGAAGAATTGGTTTGAGACAATTTCAAATTTAGTTGAACATGGCGTTAAATGAACAATATCTGCTTTATATTAACTTCGATTTTGTTTATTTGTGGCTGCTGGGCAAACTGTTGTAATCGGAATAAATAAAAGATATTTAGACGTGAATGCATAAATTCACATTCATTTATAATAAGTAAATTTTGAAACATATTTTGCTGACAGGGATGTTTTTGATATTCAAAATTAGATGCCAAGCACAAGCTGACGACAGAATATCGACGCAATGTTAATGAATATAAAAATTGGCAATGCATATATCTAATAACCCCTCTCCCCAAAAGAAATAATAATACTGGTTGCACCACTGGTCAGTTTCTGTACACAATCATATTCTTATTTGGCTATTTTAGTTGCTCAAAATAATGTTCTTTTTTACGATTTGACTGTTCTTTGTTTTTAAGGGTTATGTTACTTCAAGCTTTGATTGCAAACACTACAATTGCTATTGCTGTGCTTTTTTTTAAATTTCACCATGTATGGATTTAACAAGAATTAATTGATTCACCTTTAATTATGGCATCTCTATCCTGACGCCATTCTAGTGATAAAAAGTCATTCCATGGTGCTGCAGGTTGTTATTATTCATATTTCAAAAATTGTACAAGGAGATTTTAAGTACTTTTATATGCATTTTATTTTCAATTTTTTTATAGAGTTTAAAAATATATAAAACAAAAGTGCTAAATAAAAAAAAAATTGTTTTAGAGAAATTATTAGTTTTTTCTTTTAATAAAAAAGTCAATATTTTCACATTTATGCAAATATTTGTTGAAACTTCCTCTTTTTGATACACCAATATTAATTGAAACCATAAAAAAAAAAAATTCACCAAATTGATAAGTATAACCTATGATAATAGATCGTATTTTTTCTACTGGATAACTTAAAAAATTTATTTAAAAATAATATAATTGATATTTTATAAAATAATTTGATGCTACCAAATGATTTTTCAGTTCATCCAACTCTCTCCTCCCAACAATTTTGGTCTTGAATGAGACCTCCAAACTTGTTTACAGATTAGACATAATGTCTGTGCTAGTATTTCGGCCACTGTCCTAGAGCTGTAGCTTCAGGGGGAAAAAATATAAAAAGGAATACTTCTGAAGCTCGTCTGTAGGTCTAACGATATGTCTATATTTTCGACACTATCCTGGAGCTATTGTTTAAAACTACTTGAAGCTGATGAGTGTGATATCAACTACTATAGACATTAGTAACATCATACGGAAGTGCCCAAAGGATTAATTTGCTACTTGATAAGAGCGGTTCTGTAGTCCAAAAATAAGCACTCCTCAATTTTTGCCACTTATGCACTAAGAGGTATATGGTATTAAACGTGCATCAAGTTTTACATCATTTTGATCATACTTGCTGTTTGGTGGAGTAGAATTCGAATGGTTTTAGTTACACACTTTGCGATGCGTGTTTACGTTTGGCGAGCATCAAAGTCTGTTTATAAGGCAAATTGTGCATTTTGATATTAATGCTCTGTGTAAAGTCACACATAAAGACCTCATGCATGAAAACAAATTTTTGAAGGTCATTAAAAATCCTTGAAAAATCATTGATTTCAGTGTGAAGCTGATGAGTCTATGTATATTGCATCATATGCCATGAGCAATATCATACAGAAGTGCCAAGAAGACACAGCTTAACTTGATAAGAGTGATTCTTTAGTCCAAAATTAAATACTCCTTTATATTTTGTAGTTATTGCTTTAACTTTTTGAAAATGTATTTCAGTTACAGTTGAGTTGCTCAAACCCTGAATCCCCAGAAATTCGGAAACCTGGGACTTTAGAACTTATTATAATTCGTAAACAAAAGTAAATAAAATATATCAGGTTTCATACACCTCAGGGAAAATAAATCAGCCATAAAATCTCGGGGAATTCTCAGGGAAAAACGAAATATCCCCTCTAAAACCTGGAAGAAGTTGTTGTTACTCTGGAGAAACATCCTACTCTTCCGTGCTATTTATTTTACCCTAACTCGAGGAATTGAAATTACACAATTATTTGATAACATAGACTTGCAGAAAGTTATTTTTAAAGAAAAAATACTTTTTTCAAGTTATTGGAAGAATTTGTGTAATTGATGTTTGACTATATTTATGTGGCTAAAAATAATTAACTCTGCAATGGAAAATTCGGGGAAATCGCAGGGAATTTTTTTTCTAAAAATTAATATGAACCTTGTATATAAATGGAATAAACTAAGAAAAAGAAACTTGACATAATTTTATTTGGGTTTGAAGAATATTTGTTTTAAGGTTAGTGTTTTGTTTTGGATTTTTACTAAACTTTTCTTTATTTTGCGGATCGTCATTATTTCCAATTCTGAAATAGAGTCTCTTTGCTCTAGTCCTTAAATTGCAGAGTCTAATATTTCCTCTAACTGGTCAAAGAGAATTTTATCCTCATCCATTTCGTCTTCTCTGTTATCTCTTTTGGATGGAGAAGAACTTCTTTGCAAATCTCTCTCCCCCCCCCCCCCCCCCCCCCCCGCTTTTTAAGGATAGAAATAGGGAAAAGGTATACATTTTAGATTTTCCAGGAATTTTTGATGTTTTACTGTATACAAGGGTTGCATTTGCCCTAAATTTCTTAAATTTTAGTTCCTCCCTAAAATTTCTAAACTTATGCTTAAATTTTTAAATAATTCCTTAAAAAAATTAAAAACGAAATTTGCCCGATTTTCCTCTGAAATCCGCGAAAAAATCAAGGTAATCCTCTAGAGGAGAAAGTCTTTCCTAAGATTTTGATTTTTTGAAAATTGGCCTGTATTGAAATATGCTTTGAAAAGAATGTCTGTGTAATAGCCTATGCCAACTTTAAAAAGAGTATCCCCACAATTTCTTAAATTATGCCTGAAATGTTCGGAATTATCCCTAAAATTCCTAAGTAATTTTTTTTAGAAAACGCACTTCGCTCCCTGTGTAAACTAGAAAAAAAAGATTGTTGATCTACAGATAAAAAGATGTTTCTGTGCACCAGATATCACCTCTTTTCTGTTACTAAGTAACAGTCTCCTACAAACATGATGGTTACACAATCTTGCATCTCTCTCAGTTGATGAATTGGATGGGTTAATGCTTTTTAAGGTACTTTAAACATTCCCCCCTCCAACATTTCCATTGAAATGGGAAAAAGTTGAGAAACAAATGTCTTTAATACAGAGTTCTCTTCACTTGAGCATCCACTATTTTACTCACAACAAAGGATAATGTAGTGAGGAGGAATGTGGTTTTTCACAGAGGAAATGATAAATAAAAACTGCAATTTATTCTTCCTTCGAAGACTTACAAAACCTACAACCCCAAATGCATCGATAATTCAGGCACACAAAGCGCTCGGCTGCTTTCAAATCAACATCCGAAGTTAAACTGATCTCGGATTTCTCGCCGCAGTCTAATTTAAAAGAGCGTGCGGGAACTTTCTTGAAATATTCAGTCAAGTGATAGAAACATCTCGAAATTTTGCGTTTGCTTTAGATGTTGCCACCTTTTTTCTAACCTGTATTATCGCTGTTAACAAATAAAATAGAACTTTAAAAGAAATATGTCACTGTTTACAGTTATATGCAGAAAATTTGTGTAACACTATTAATAAACTTGCTGAAAGAAAAATAATCTTGCTTTTTCCATTTTAGTTTTGTTTAATTAAGGTTGCATTTTTTAATTTTGAGTTTTTTAATTGCAAAGAGTTTCTTACTTTGAGTGTATTTTCAGGAAGAATGCCCAGCACAAGAGGGATTTCAAGCACACCAAGAAAGTCCGCCCTCAAAGAGAAGCTGCAAAACTTGCAGGTGAGCTCATCTCCCCTTTTAATTGAGTAATTTTAATCTAAATGTCCTTTAATTGTGCTTTTAATATAGACATTGAAAGGGCACCTGTTCCAAAATGACCTTTTTCTGCCAATTTCTCCAGAAACAGGGTTTCCATGGTCCTTGACATTTTTTTTATTATTTGGTCCTTGAAAGTCCCTGAATTTGTAAACGACCACCGATAATATTCACCATTTTTTTCTAACTCTGTGTTGTATTTTTATGTCCAAAGTATGTAGCTTAATGGTCCTTGAATTTTCTTATAGAGGTTTCTTTCTTCAATAACAGTAGAAACCCTGATACTGCTTTGTTAAAATGGTTTAGCTTGAAAAGAAATCAATTTGAATTATTATAAGTTCCTGTTACATTTTTAACTCCCCCTCAGTTTGCAACTAACATTTGCATTATCTCGAGCATTTCTTATATGTGATATTTTTTAACTATAACTAATTTTCTTCCAAAGCTGGCATAAAAAATATATACTACACTTCTAGTTGCTGTTTAACAATTATAAACAATGTTCACAATCAAAGAGTTGTTTCTTACAGTTGAGTGTTCTGTGGCCCAAACCTATCTTAATTCAGTTGCCCTTTGTTGCATAAAAAAATCCACACTATCAGGACCTGCTACAAAAAGTAGTTCTTGGCTTTAACACCTTGATTGGGACTTTCTTATAATTCACAAATGATTGTATTTTCACTTACTACTCTTAATTTATGTTAGTCCTTTCCCTTGTGTTAACATAGGGTAATGAAAGTATTCCATTTGGTCATTTTTTCCCCTATACATTTTGAAACATACTGAATTCAGGGGTATAGCCAGAGATTTTGGGGGGGGAAGGAATATAAAATAAGTCAATAAATCATATAATCATTTTTGTTATTAATGCTGATTGTATTTAGAAATCCAAATAACGGGTAATTTTTTGATGTATATTTAGAATTTTAAAACCATTTAAACAAATTTATCATTTAAAAAAAAAAAAAATCCTTTGATTTTTGCAATCTAATAGCAATCTATAATAATAAAACAAGTTGTGTGTCTGTCTGTGGATCTGCAAGAAACCTACTTAAAATTGAAGTAGAGCTCTGAAATTTTCAGCATAAGTAGTTTGACCTTTTAATTGTATACATGTCAAACAGAATGTTGCAATTTTAATTAGTTCTTTTTTAATTAATTTTTTTTTGCAAAGTGACTTTAAACAGAGATACAGCTCTGAAATTTTCAACATAAGTAGTTTTAGCCTTCTAATAGGACTTTTGAAAAACATAATGTTTAAATTTTAATTAGTTATTTTTTAATTAATAAATATTTTACGAAACGATTTCCAATAGGGCTACAGCTCTGAAATTTTCAACATAAGTAATTTTGGCCTTCTAATTGGACTTTATTTTTGAAAAACAGAATTTTAAATTTTTATTTAGTTCTTTTTTAATTAATATTTTGTAATTTAATGCATGTTTTACAAAAGATTTCTATTAGGGCTACAGTTCTGAAATTTACAATACAAGTAGTTTTGGCTTTCTAATTGGACTTTTGACAAAAAGAATGTTAAAATTTTGATTTGTTTTTTAATTAATATTTTCACAAAAATCGACTTTTAATAGGCCTAGAGCTCTGAAAATTTCTAAATAAGTAGTTTTGGCCTTCCAATTTTGCTTTCCACAAGCACGTGTTAAAATAATTTTTTAAGGGGTGTTGTATTATTGTATTAACAGAGATTTTTGTTGCTCTAGTAAGGCTTAATATAGCAATTAGATTTTAGTGAGTGAAGCGAGCTTATACTTACACAACAATGAACCTTTCAGCGAGAGAAGCGAACCTATGTTTGCATCGTGGAGTAAGCCTGCGCTTATGTGTCAATGAGCTTTTCAGCGAATTGAAGTGAGCTCGATTTTGCATAGCGATGAACCTTTCTGCGAACAAAAGTGTCAAAAACTTGGACCTATACACCAATGACGAATTTCCGCAAAACGAGGCCTCACAGCAAGCTTAAATATTGCACATATTAAAATTTCGTAGCGAAGCACAGGTATTTAGCTAGTTAGAAAATTTTGGGGAGGGGCTATATCCTGACATCCCTCCCCTTGAGTTCAAAAAAGTGTCTGTGTGTGTACGTGGTTAGCATAACTCCCGAACAAATTGACCTACGATATACAACTTTTGCTTGCAGGTTAGTGATGGCTATGGGATATATCATTAAGGTTTTTGTCAAAATTGTGCTTGGGCTTAAGGCCAAAATTGCCAAAAAACAGCTCCAATGATTTTGCTGAAAATTTTTGTGGTAATGCTTTTTAAGGTTCTTTAAACATTGCCCCTAGGGTGAGTCTTATTTTTGAAGGTGTTAATTTTTCACCCTCTCGTTTTCTTACATTTGATGAGTAAAAATTTCACAATTTATTTATTAAAATCAAATGATATTTAAAGGTTGCTTGCAACTCTGCAAAATCTGAAAAATTGAGCATTACGCAAGCATTGCAGTTAATGTGTTTCCTGTATTTATTTGAATATTTTATTGTTCAACCAGTAGTTATTGAATCATTATATATATTATGCTTCAAGTAGCTTATATATTGACTTTAGTCTAAGTAGATCATATTAATTTAGTAATAACATGTCAATTTTAACTAAAGAACTAAAATTTGGAAAGTACTAAAGTTAATATTTTGAAAATATTTTTATAATTGATGGGCTTTAACAATCATTTCTTTATTCTCTTTATTTACAATTGCCGACCTTGTTCTTGTAATTAAAAAAAACAACCACAGCCTACTCTGTAAAAGTGCCCATTTAACTGTTTCTTTACTGTAAACACAATCATTTCATTGTTTATGTTTACTTTCTTCTAAAATAGCTGTATGTGGTTTTTCTTTGCTTACTAATGATTTTAATCAGCTGTTGTTCATAGAAACTGGTGTCATACTGATGTATTTCACACATATTTGTAATAAGTTTATTAATGATTATGTGTTATTAAAATAAAAGCTGACTTTGGAGATTTTTCTTTTTCTCACATTTTTATACTTTAAAGGGAAAAATTTGATTTTTTATATGACAGTGGTAATTTCAAATTGCTTGCAGCCACCCCTAACTTTTATTTAAATTACCCAAAAATTTTACACTTGTTTTTTCTCACCAAAAGGAATTATTTGAAATGGTGTCCCAATAAAAATTTAAAAATTAATTTTTTAGTGGCCTATAAGAGTAATTTGTTATTGAAAGTTTGATACTTATCTCCAGATTTCGTACGGTCCTTGAAAGTTTGTAAGAACTCTTTATTTTTACTTTACACTCAAGAGCCAAAACATTATGACCACCCCTACATTTTGCAATGAACTCGCCTGGATGGCGTGGAAGGCACGTGATCAGGTGGAAGTGGTATTTAACTGCTGCTGGAGAGTCTGAAGAATCATTCTTTCACTTACTTCTGTGTGTGATGAGAAAGGCTGCGGATTTAAGCGACTTTGATAGAGGGCAGATTGTAATGGCTCGAAGGCTCGGAACAAGTATTTCCGAAACTGCACGACTCGTGGGTTTTTCGCGATCTACAGTTGTTAGTATTTATGCAAAGTAGATGAATGACGGTGAAAGCAGCAGTAGATGACATGGTGTTGAACGTCCACACGCTATCAAAGAAAAAGGTCGTCGGAGACTGTCTCGCATGGTGAAGCAAAACTGGAGCCAGACAGTGGCTCAGCTGATAGCCCAATACAATGCAGGGCCAAATAGAATAGTATCGGAGCACACTGTTCAGCGGACACTATTGGATATGGGGCTACGCAGCAAACGTCCCACTCGTGTGCTTTTGCTGACCAAGCGTCATCACCAACTGCGCCTGCGCTGGGCCCGGGAACATTGTGACTGGTCCATGGATCAGTGGGAGAGAGTTGCCTGGTCAGGTGAATCACGGTTTGTCATTCATCACGGCGATGGCCGTGTCAGGATACGCCATCTTCCAGGCGAACAGTTGCTCCCTCAATGTACAGTAGGTCATACACAGGCCGGTGGTGGCGGTATTATGCTTTGGGGGACGTTCTCTTGGGCGTCTCTGGGACCCGTAGTTGTGGTTGAGCAGACCATGAATGCTACAGGGTATCTGAACATCATTGCGGACCAGTTGCACCCTTACATGGCTTCTGTTTTTCCATCTGGAAATGGAATGTTCCAACAGGACGGACAACGCCCATGTCACAAGGCTAAAATTGTGTTGGAGTGGTTCCAGAAACATGATGCTGAATTCCAGTTAATGTCCTGGCCGCCTAACTCACCGGATTTCAATCCGATAGAACACGTTTGGGATGTCATGGGACGGAAGCTCAGATTTCAAAGACCACCAATTCGCAATATTTCAGATTTGCGTGACCGCTGCTTAAACATTTGGTACAATCTGTCTCCGGCCATCTACCAAGGACTTGTGGCATCCATGCCAAGGCGGGTTGAAGCTGTATTGAGCGCCAAAGGTGGGTCAACTCGTTATTGACTGGTGGTCATAATGTTTTGGCTCTTGAGTGTATGTCTCCAAGGGCCCTTGAAAACTCTTTATTTTTAAATTGAAGGTCCTTGGAAGATTTTTAATTTTTGAGGACTCTTGAAAAGTTCTTGAAAATAATGGACATTTATTATTCCTTTTTTCTTTTTCTTTGTGTGTGTTTTTTAGAAACTTCCATAAAAAAAAAAATCCTGATCTCCTAATAAAAAAAAATAAAAAAATAAACTTCATATTTTATTTCTCTTTCCGTAGTTGAAAAGTATTTGTAATAAATAATGTAATTCTGAATTGTAAGGATCATTATAGTAATAAATTATTCATGATGAAATGAAGCATCTATTGAAATGATTTTCCTGGGCATATTTATTTTGAATATTAAAATGTATGAACCTTCTGCCCTTGTAAATTATTTCATGGCTGGTAAGTGAAGGTCACCGTTGTCAACTTAAATTTCGATTTGTTAAAAAAAAAAATCTTGTTGCAACCGCGTTCCGTGTACAAATAGAGCCTTGTGAAACTATGAAGATTGGAACATAAAAATGTAGTTCTGCCAAAATTAAAACAAAAAACTAATAATTCAAAACATTGCAACATTAAACAGTAACACCATTCCATTGCTGTTGTTCAAACAATACGAATTATAAAAGGTGAATGTTTAAAACAAGTGCATTAGGATCTTTTTCTGTAAGTACTCGCTGATTTTGTGTTTTTTAGTCTATAATTTCTTGCGCTACTAACCATATCGGGACTTTTACTGCCAAATGCATTCAAATTTACGACTTTTAATTTATTTTTAAATCCTTTCTGTTAACTTCGATTTTGTGGGTTTTATTGATGGAAGGCAAATCTGCAGAGGCCTAATTAACCCCCTTGCCTTCATCCAATCAGGGTGAAATTTAGCAAATAGGTTCGATGACAATGCATTCTATCAAATTTTGGGGCTGTAACTGTCACTAAAAAGTCGCTTTTACGGAATACCAATAAACCAATTTGCTGTCATCCAATCGTATTAAAAAAAAAAAAAAATTGAACCGACCATTATTGAAACTCTTTCCTGTTGCCAATTTTTTTTTAATAAATAATAAAATTACTTTAATCAGAATAAATAAATGATATTTGGGTATGAGAGCATTAATGCACTTTTATTTTTAATGAATAAATTTTGAAATGTAGTTTGCAGCATATTTTGCTGATAGAAGTGCTTTTGATATTTAAAATTCGATGCAAATACCAAGCACACGCTGTTTACAGAATCGGCGCCTGTGTTAACGGATATAAAAATTGGCAATGCATGTAAAGGATTTATAATGCAAACTTTGTTTTTATAGGTCATATTATTCCTTTTTATTTTAAACTTCAAATATGAAAACTGAATTGGAGAAATAAGGTGTCTGTTCCTATCATAACTAATGTGGACAGAAGTCGTATTGGTATTGCTGCTCTTGACTTAAAATTACACTAAACTATGGTTATTGGTTTAGTATTCTCTTATCGTTGATGAAACTCAGTACTAGAATTAGTTGTCAGAAAAATCCTTTATTTTTATCGAGGTATCATTTAATGGTTTATTTGTGAAATAATCGTTGAGAAATTAATCTGCATTTAAATATTCATAGCGCTTAAAGAGTTGATATGGGCGTGGAAGATTGTATGATCAGGTGAGTTTGACGGAGGGTTAAGTCAGGACAGGTCAGCACAGGGGAATAATTGAAAACTAACGATTTCACCCGAAGTTTCTACCTTGATAGCAAGCTAGAAATTGTCTTTTGAATGGAAAGTTATCTCACATTGACAATGCTTAATGCAACTTGATTCTACAATTTTTAATTGTAACGATATTTTTTAACATTTAAGGTAACGAGAATACACCATAGTTTAGTAACTCAACCGAACTATATAGCGTATCCAAATCATATTTCACCCACCTGATGGCTGTTTGGTTAGCGCTCTGACCTCACATGCCAAAGGTGCCGGATTCGTTACCTGGGTTAGGCGCGTATGTTCGTTGTGGTTCGGAATCAATGTAAGTTGTAGATCCGTCCTGATAAACCGTTATTGTGCACAAAAATGTTGCTAAGCGCACACACCAACCAACCAAACTGTGTTTCTAACATTTCAATTACATAATGAGATTCATGACGATCTTGTTTAATCCAATGGTTATGAAGGGTATTAATTTTAAGCGTACAAGCTAACCATACACCATTGCAAATTTTTTCGACTGATTGGCGTTATTGTGCTAAGGTTGTCGTTTAGAGAAGTAAAAAAGTCGTTCGATTTAAATATTGTAAAAGCTTGTGTTATATTTATTTTTACTTGCAACGCATTATCTTTCTGCGAGATTGGGAAATATATTTGTATTTAGTAATTTATTTGTAATTGTTTTCAATGCTTGATGATTCCTCGTAGCAGAAAATCCTCGACATTGTGATTTTGGCACAGCTTTTACAGACCTTCTGTATGAATGATCGCTTCAAATTACTTGATATGAAATTAAATTTTGAATCACTTGCAATTGTGATTTGGGGATTTTTATTATCTCTTCTAATACTGAACCCTTCCTTTTCCTTTAAGGTTTGTTTGTTTGTACGTTCAACCATTCAATTCCTTCTTATCCCAGTCACTTCAGCCTAATTGCTTAACTCTTTGCACTCGAGGCCTTTTTCGTGCGGAGGAACCAGAAACTTGAGACGTTTCGCAGCATTTTTGGTTTGGTTTCGAGGTTGCGGATACACTTTAAAGAAATTAAATACAGTCATTGGCCTTGCATCGAGTTTCCGCATCAAACCTAGTGGTCCTCTCAAATTGCGGCATCCAATCATGTAGCGCATGAGAGGTGCAAAGGGTTAATAGTTCACATAATATTGTTTAATGATGCATCTGTTTATACTATTTAAAATACACTTAACTTTTCTGTTTTCTAACCATTAATAATATAAAGAAAGATAACCCTACTTATAAATGTACACATTTTAATAAGTTTAAAAAAAAAAAAAAAAAAACATTGATTGCTCTTGCTTCAAGGTATAGAATGATTAAAAAGAAATGTGGAAACTGCCTCCAAGTACAATAAATTTTACTATGTACTAGAAGTGTTTTCATTTCAGGATATTTTCTTATTTAGCAATGGCGTAATATGTCCCACTTATGGTTGCATGGTTTTAACCTTCCGTTAGCCGTGTTCTGCTTTTCGACATGGTTAATCTCGTTGCACCTATGAAGTGTTTCCGGTTTTTTGAAAGCCTAATGAAATTTATTCTAGTATAAATAGTTAATAGTTATGATTTAAGATTCTTGGGAGATATAAAGTATTAAACAATTTATTTAAATTGTAAAATTTAATCAAAAATCGTATCGCAAGTAATTCAATGAAAATAAAGGCTGAGGAGGGGAAAATGTATGGATGCATCTGTAAGGTGCGCGTGACTAACGGAAGGTTAAATGTGAGGATTCCAACTTAATACCGCCTGGAGCATATTACATTGGTAAGCTGTACATCACATGATGAGGGATTAACTATTCAATCTAAACAATTGTATTTATTGAAAAGTTTTTGTTGTAATTAGGGTCGTATATCCTACTATTTTAGATTTTTAAATTCAAAAATAACTTTGCATTTAGAAAGGAGATATATATTAGATTATTGATTTTCAAACGCGCCATGGAACATAAGTTTATGCTTCGTCACTCTCGAACCCTTACTGCCAAGCAAGGTTAGAAACAAAAAAGAATTATCGTTATAAAGACTATTATGACCAAATTTGCGCTTTTAACCCAATCGGCTCCATGGTTACTGGATGCATTTAAGTTAATCAGTGATTAACAAATTAATTAGATGCGATTTACGCATCTTGGATGTAACCCGTTTTGCGTATTTGAAAAAGTGAAGAAACTGAAAACTGAACATCCTGTGAAACACAATTCAATAAAATTATCGTTGTATAATATACAGTAACTAAAGTTGTTATATTTGATGTAACTGACAAAATGATTAAATTTTAATGAAAATAACATCTTCAAATTTAAATGATACTGAATGCTCTAGCTAAATTTTTTCTATTTTCTTAAAAACTTAAGACTTTAATGAACTTTTTGTGCAAATTTCATCTTGAGTAAGAAATAAAATGCAATATTTTTCACAAATTGTACGCTATATTTCCGTCGAAAAACATAATTTTTTTATTTTTTATTTTTTTTTAATTTAATTTTAAGGTCCTTATATTTTGTTTGGGAGGTACTTGAAAAGTCCTTGAATTTGTTTTCTGGCGCAAAAATAAAACAAATTCAAATTAGCAATCTTTTCCAAACATACAAAATGATAACATTCTGTAAAGAAAGAAATAATAAAATGACACGAAGTACTCCCCCCCCCCCCCTTTTTTTTCCCCCTCTCTTTAGCTTTAGTTTACATGAAAGAATTTCTTTTGATAACTTTTCCTCTTTATAATCCTTTCAGACAAGAAGGCCAAGGGCTCAAAGAACAGCGAAGAAGTCGATAGCTACGACCTGAACGAAAGTTTCCTCAACGACGACTCGGCCGACGAATACAAGCCTGCGGACTCTGGTTCAGACTATGAGAGCGGCACTAAGAAAGTGGCCAAGGCGAAAGTGGCAACAAAGGGCGCAAAGCGCGGAAGAAAAGCGTGATCACTTTGTCTCTCATTCGCGTTCATCTTTAAAGGTCGATATCTTTCAGTGGCGAAATTCGATCGCCGAAAATGAACCTTGTGACCTTCATCTGCTGTCGTCAAACTCTTTTAAAAGTTGGAAACGAAGGAAGGGACAAAGAAAGTGACTTTGATTGTATCACCATGCAACGCCAAAACTCTTACCCGAGCCACTCGCTTCGGAAGAATTCCCAATTCAAAGAGTGTTACGAGTTAAAAGATCGTCAGTCTTTCAAAATTCTCCCAATGCAGCATTTTACGCAACGCATTAGCTTCAGAATTTGTGCAATTTCGAGATAGAACAAAATTATGGAAGCTACGAAAGGAGCTAAAAGTTTTGCTTTTTACTATTATTAGCACTTGTGAATTTATTTCTTTGTTAAAACTGCTGTACCCTCTACTGGAAAAAAACTGTTAAATTTTTCTTGGAATTTAATTCATTGGATGGGTATTAAAATGGGCTCTGTTGAATAAAAATGTCGTCCCATTAACTGTTTTGTTCTGGAAAATGTTGCATTGGGCGAAAGAAAAACCGACGGCCTTTCTTCGGTAACCTATTTTGGGGAATAGAGTTTCTTTCTCCCACAGTGTAAAGTGCGAATACTTTTCAAAAACAAAGTTTGGACGAGTGACTTTGGGCGAGCTATTTCAATAGAGTTCTGTTTCTCACTCGTGAACAAGTTCCACTTTTAATGCCATAGATGTATTATTTTCCCGAGTTGTTCAAGTTATTGTTTCGTTTTGTGAATCCATTGTTTCATCTCTTGCTAGCAAAAGTTGTGACATCCAAACAATGTTCGGAAATGACACTTTTTTTCTTCTAATCATTGTTTTTAAAAAATATGGGCGTTTGGAACAAGAATTTGCCCTTCGTTAAGTTCTCTTTGTACTGGATAATGCATTTTTCAGTTTTAATTTTACTTAGTTTATAGTGTGTTGAAATTTTTATACTTTTGCAATCTTTAACGCTGTTTCATAAATTTTGTTTACTTCACCTTTATCATACTTTACTTTCTATTTAAAGGGAAGCTCAAAGGAGTGCACTTGCATTTGAGAAATGTAAAATCCACTTTGAAAAAAATGTTTTAAATTTTTCATTTCAACAGAAAATGAATGCTTATTAATTTCCACTAAAATATTAATTATAATTTTTTAAAAATCAAGTTGTGAACAAAAACTTGAGCAGACTCGCATCCTTGTTTATGCAGTCCTTCGGAAATAGTCTTCAGGGTTCCCATGGGCATTAAAAGTGCTTAATATTGTTTTCCAGACCTTAAAAGTACTTGAAAAAGATCCGTAAGGAGAACTTGAAAGTGCTCATAGGTCCTTAAAAGTCCTTAATTTTGTCACTTATCTGCACTGCACCACATTTTTTTTGTATATTTGTAGATGAACATGCAAGATTAGTATTTATGTTTTGTGAGCCAAAAAAAAAAAAAAATTGACCATCATCTGTCAATAAGGCAAAATACAAATCACATTAAAAAAGTGATGCGTGAAAACAAATATTCGAATGTCCTTAAAAGTCATTGATTTTCAATCTATGATTTCAGCCGGAACCCTGATCGTAAGGGCTCCTATGGAAGATATTTTGCTAATTTTATTTATTCTGAGTAGAATATCTATCTTTCCAATATATTTAAATGGTGTGGCAAAGTCACTCATAAACATGGTACAGTTCAGTAGAAACAATGATTTCAGCTTTTTTTTTTTTTTTTTTTTTTTAATCGAAATAGCTGTATTTTGAATGTGTTTTAAAAAAAATTAGAAATCTGGTTAAATTCACCTGTTCCGATATAGTATATTGTTTTGTTTGACTTTTGAAATTTGTTGAAAATTTGATGTTTTATTTTTGCGTGAAGTTTAGCTTTTTTTGCTTGGGAGCTGTACCATGTCTGCACATAAGAGTTCCCCTTGAAAAAAGGACAAGTTCCTTGAATTTTAAAGCGACCACTGATAATCTCCTTCTGTCTAAAGTATGTAATTTTAGAGTCCTTGAATATTTTTTCTTCAGTAAGAGTGGGAACCCACATAGAGACTGATTTTTCTCGACTTCAATTCTCATTTTATCCTCTGCTACTTTATCAAAGTTGTGTTCAAATCTTGACTCGCTGCGAGATGCATGTAATAAACTGGAATAGGGATTGTTCATTTTTAAAGTGTCTGATAATTTCTTTTTCTTAATTGAAAAATGACATTTTTAAAAATAATAGTCAAAATTCAACATTGATTAATGAAAAATATTAATGTTTTAAGATGGTTTGTTATTCACTTAAAAATGTTGCTTAGTTGATTGATAAAGAAGAGTAACACCTGCTGCTTAAAATCCTATTTTCTTTTAAAAAACATTGTTTTATGAATTAAATCAATAGTTTTTTTTTTAATGACAATTATCTACTTTTAAAAATACTTAAAAGTAAAGATCGAACTTCGATGTTATCTGTGTAACAAAACCATGTTAAAAACATTTTACTTTGATAGTAATTATTTTGTTTAAACTATTTTGTAAAAAGATAGGTACCCAAGAGCCTAGCTTAATTTTGCGTAAAATTTAAACCCTCATCTTTTGCCCAACGATAGTTTACAATTAAGATTTGGCGGCAAAGAGAGTAGATCATTTCCATCCCGATTTGTATTGACAAGGAAAGATCTGTGAATGTACATAAGTGTTTTAGCCATTCTAGGACAGCTCATTAGAAATTGTATTTTATCACACTTGTTTTGACTTTAGGATTTAAAAAAGTTTTAATGAAAAATTTCCATTTCATTCATTGTACTTGGTTTTGTCGAGCTGTTTCTTACAAAATCATACTAGACGGTAGATTTGTCCAATCATCTTAAACACTGTGTGTTTCACTCAATGCACTCATCTTCTGACAACAGACCCATGTTTTTGTCGAAATAAAAAGAACTGCTGAAAGATTTGAATTCTCTTAATACCGTTCCAATTTAAAATAAATCATTTTGGACAGACTAACGTACATTTCATAAGTGGGAAATGTTATTTCTGCAAAACTTAGATAATATAAAATTAGGAAAATCTTCAGTGAAAGTTTATTATTGTATAAATGTTATTTATTATTTTCCAATCAATCAAATTTTCTATACTTGACCAGGGGATCTCATAATCAAATTTCTTGGATTTGTATAATAATTTTCTTTATTATTTGCTTGGATTAGTGATCAAAAAACAATTTATTATTATTATTTATATATTTTTGAAAAATTATCCAGTTCTGTTTGCTTCTTTCATCTCATCCTGTTTCAATCCCCTATAAAAACTTCTTATTTTGTTATCGTATAGACTTAAATTGGAATGCAAGGGTCGCATTCACCCTAAAATTCCTTAAAAAAAAAAAATTCTCCCTAAAATTGTACTTACATTTTTTGATAATTCCTAAAAGAAATTGAAAACCCGGAAATTCTCTGATTTTCCTCCTCACACTTGTAAAAAACCTGATATTCCTTCAGATAAGAAAAGTGGATTTTATCATATTCACATGTTAGTCAAAATAGTAAAATTATTTCATTATATAACTTATTTTGCTAAAAAGTTATTTGGCATTCAAATTTTTGAAAATTGACATTTCCTCCCCAGTATTTAAACAAGCTTTGGAAAGAACGGCCCATGTCAGCTTCAAAAGAAATATCCCTAAAATGTTCCTGAAATTTTTGAAACCATCCCTAAAATTCCTACCTAAACTTTTTCTTAATACCAGGGATGAGAGTTTTCCTCCTTTTGGAGAATTTTCTCCTTTTTCGTTTTTTTATGTAACATTTCCCTTCTCTTTGTGCCTGTTTCAGAAATCTGCATTTTTATGATCTGAACCAGTTTTTCCTGCAAAAAGTACACTTTTCCTAATGTCTAAAGAAAAGATTTTCCCTCTTAGCTCCCCTTTCCTCACAGATTACTTCACAAACTCCTAATATTTGGAATGTAATTATTATATAGTATGAGAAATTTCATTGTATCTTTAAACATATTGAATCATCCTTCCTACATACTTTTTTGTTGAATTTTTGTGTATTCCTTCCGCAAGCTTTTTTAACAAATTTTTAAATTTCCTCCTTTTTGCTCTCTGATCACTCTCATCCCTGTAATACTCCCTGAGAATGATATTGAAATGCATGTAACTTCTTTCGCAATTTATATGTCGTAACTGAGGTGGGCAAAAGTATTACAGATCAAATGATTGAGAATCTCTTGGTACCCCATTTAATGCTCCGCTGTACTAATGCTATGCTTCTCGAGTTGCAATATATGTCATGGCAGATAAGTGTAGCCTAGTCTTTTTTTATTTTATGTTTTTTTAATATTCTACTTTAACGTTTTTAGCGCCTGGAAAAACATTTATTACATTTTCTTTGAAACAACCTTACATGTGATTAAAATCTTATGAATAACGCAGGATGTATGCCAAGCTGTAGAAATATTTTTTCTTGCTGTTGTTCTAAGCTGTGGGTACTTTTTTAGCAAAATGCTTAAGAACTTTCTTAAATAATAAAATTAAAAAAAGTGTGGTTTAGCTCTTTTGCAAAACTATTTTGACACAAAATTTGCAAAATCACCGTTTTGGTTTTCCCCAAGTTTGCCATCGACCTAAATGAACAAGTAAGCTGTCATTTTTTCAGTTGATATAAAATAGCTATGTATTTAAATTTAATAATGATTTTATCATAAGTGTTTTAACTGTGTTAAATTAAACATGAGGGATGGAACTTGTTAGCATTTTGCTAAAATGGAAGCTCAACCCCAGCTAATTCTAACAATTGCCTTTGTTTCATTGAAGTCAATTAATGAAACACCGTTTCAGGAAGAAGAATCGAGAGATCCCCAAGCAGCGTAAGGCTGTTGTATCCTGGGATCGAACGAGACTGTGGAAAGAATATTAATTGACAGAAAAATTAATGGGAAAGTAAAAATCATATCTAGGTCTCACCTGTATTTTTAAAATAAGTTTCATTCATCTTTCTTACAGTAGAAGATACTTTGAAAAAATTATATGATTGTCATATGTTTGAATTCAATACAAATTAAACATACTATAACATTAAAATGATTTTCAAATTGAAACTTTTCCGATATTATCTGTTACTAATGTTATATAAATTACATGATAGTTAAAAGCTTCTAAATTTGTGCCATATAGCTTTTATGTCCTGCAATGATCAGTCAATGGATGAATCACCTAAAGAGCCCCTCTGTACATATAATCCACTCTTTGTCACATTGGATTCTCTTTTAATGTTTTTTTTTTTTTTTTTTAAATAGAAATAAAAAAAAAAAAAAACTATTGTCACGTTAGATGTCTCTTAAATTTTTGTATGTTCCATTACATTTTCCATTTAAATGAGGTTTTTTATGGGTCGTTAAAATGTATTTATTATGCTGGAATACCATTGGCTGGTGTTAACTGCCACTTGGAAATCTTGGGACAACCCCTTATAATTCACCTACTAATGATGCATACATAGTATCCTATTAGTAGCCATTCCAAAGGTAAGTTTGAATGTGAACGAGTATGTGCAACAAGCAATTTCAATGGGGGTGATCGGCATATTGTATTCTGTTGGAAAATAGACGAAAATGTGTTATTTTTTCATAAAAGGGCATGCCTCCCTTCGAGAGACGGCTAGGATATTCTCCGATTTCATAAAAGGAAGGATTATTCTTAAAAATTTAGACACCAAGTGCAGAAGCGTGAATTCATGCATAAGGTTTATTCTGTGGGGTGAAATTGATATTTTCATTGTTTGCATTTTAGCCAAACTCAGACAAAAGGGCGACCATTACACCAAGATTTGGGCCATGAAAAATAGGGCTTAAAGAGTTCCTGTGTTTGCATTTAAAGGAGACTTCCCATCAGAATCATGAGCTAATTGTTTTGAAGTAACCATTTTGTTTTGCGATCAACTTGCGTAATAACTTCAGTGTTGGGCATAACATTTCGTCCTTTATTTTACTTGTCTATTTTTTTTTTTGTTATTCAGTGGGTTTTTCTTAAGTTTGGGTTGATGAATCGTTAATTTCTGGTTCAAAAACTCTAGATGAAAGTGCTTTAAAAAGTAACATTTCATTATCGTTCTTTGAATCTTTGTTAGGAAGATTGCTCATTCTATTTCAATCAGAATAATCAATTAAAATATAACTTGCAGAAAGTGATAAGGGTAATTCTTATAGCAATTATTTGTTATTCCCCCCTCCCCATTTAGAAGGCACTGTTTTTATGTAATATTGAAAATATTACTTCAAGATTTTGTTTTCCTTTTGTCAACAAATACTTTTTAGTTAGAATAAAGAATAAGTCAATAATAATAAATTATATCATCAAAAATCAAATGTTTTGATAACAATGCAAAACAGAAGAAAGAAGACGGGAAAAAAGCTTATCAAAACTGGTCATTTCAGTTCTCATATTCTGACATTTTTTTTCATCTATGGGACCTTATTCGTGTGATGTCACAAATTTAGAGTTCAGAAATGTTTTCATTGGTAGCGGTTTTTAACTGTGACCGTTGTTTCCGTCAAAACGTAAATAAAAACATTAATTTTCGATGAGCGGTATAGCGACCATGGCGTTTATGACGTCACAGTTGCATGATTTTACTTAAATGTTTGTAAATCCATGAAATTCACTGTATTTCCATGACTTATGGCCATTTTTTTGCTCAAAATAATGACTTTCCATGACAAAATTTACCCATTGTCCAAATTCATGACTTTTCATAAGTGCGGAAACATTGTATACTTGATACATGGATTTAACTTAAAATGCTGTAATTTATATTTCACTAAATATTATATCTTAGAAAGCTGATAGGCAAAAACTAATACCATATTTGAATCCAGGGCCTCAAATTCATATGGAATAGACTCCAAATACCCCTGCACCAAAACCACTGTTGGCCTGTTATTATGAAAGTACAAAAAAAATGCTTTAACTTTTTTAAGGACCTCAATTTTCTTTGTGATTTATACGATGGGGCGAAATTGAATAAAAAGAAAATTTTAATGCATGCTAAAATTCATGTATGAAATTTCTTTTAATTCCTAATGATTATAACTATTTTGAGAAACAGATGTAGTACTTTTACTAAATGTAGTTTAAACTTTTTGAAGTGCAATGTAAATTATGCATATTTTAATAATCTCCTCTTCCGAAGGCACTTATAAAGCAAATTGCAAAATTTCGTAACTGGTTTTCTGCCATAATTTCTACATTATTTTATTTTTCTACCACGATGAATACATTTAAATTAGCAATGATTTTAAAATTTTAACAATGATGCTCAAAAGGGCACGAAATAAAAACTTCTTCAGAAAATATTTTAAAACTCAAAAGTTAAATTATATTAAAATACTAAAATATCAAATATTCATTCGCAGGGTAGCTACAGAATTCAAGAAACAAAATTTCGTGACATTTCACTGATTGCCAGAAAATTCCCTGATGTCCTCTTTGGATGTTATCATTCAAAAAACAAAAAAGTTAATCATGGCTAATTTAAAAATATATAAATTTAATAAATAAATGTAATTCCAAATAGTCAAAGCATAATTGCTCCAAAATAAATTAAAGCTAAAAATCAAAATAAGCATCTATAGAGCATGAAAAAGAATGTAAAACATTAATTAAAAAAATTAAAAATTCACACATATCACTTTCAGTTAATTGTGTTCAATAAAATGTCAAAATGAAAGTACAAAAAGAAAGAAAGAAAAAATAAAAAAAAAAATCAAGTACAGGATCTAAGTATTTTTGCTTATGAATGCTTTTAGGATTCTTGCAAAACTGTAACACAGCGCTAAAACGGTTAACAAAAACAAAAAAATCTGATGGAATTAATTTGAAATATTAAGGAATTTAGAGCTCTAATATATTCTGCTGACAAAAAATCCAAAGCAAGAAGAAAAATAATCATATCTGTAAAGGATGCAGTTAGATTGAGACTAGAAGATTTTTTAAACAGAAAGGCTACTGTGGCGGCCTCGCTTCTAAGTTACAGGATAACTTAAAATCTAACATAAATAATTTGAGTTCTAGTATATTTTGTTGACAAAAAACGCGAGGCAAGAAGAAAATAATCATGTCTCTAAAGGATGCAGTCAGATTGAAGTTTGAGGATTTTTTTTAACAATACTGCGCTGATTTCACGGCATCCATTTCACGTGACACAATCCAAGATAGATGTCCGCCCCCTAAGAAACTAAAATATTTTAAAATTCCTTGATTAAAGAGTAATTTTACGAAATTCTCAGACTTGTCCAGAAGAGTGAAATTCCCTGACATTACCCTGAGTTCCCGGTCTGTCGCCACCCTGATTTGTTTAAAAATAGCAATTTATAACTGTAATATTTAGCTAAGAATGCTAATAAAGTATTTACAACCAACTCCAATGCAAAATTTTATCAACCCCAACCGTTTAACTTTACTTTTTAGGGTTAACCATTGTTAGACAGGAGATAGTATTTCTCCAAATTTAGTCGTACTTTTTGCTGGCTATTAAAAGTATACCAGATTCACGATATTACAAAAAGAATATTCTAATTAAAGAACTTGGACTATGTCTTAAAATATGTGAATTTTCATTTCCAAAATCAAATCAAATTCTGCGTAAAACTGCAATTTTTTGTCATACATGCAGCTACTATAGGCTTTAAAAGATGTGTATATATATTTTTTAAATCAGAAATAATCCGGGATTTTGATTACATCTCTGTGATATTTAATTTTAAATATAAAGCGGACGTTCAGAAATTAATTATCAATAGCTAAAATTACACAAAACGTTCCCCTAACCTTAGTGAGAGCATCGTGATTTCGCGGATCGGTGCGGAAATATATTATTTTCAAATGCTTCGTAAAAAACACTTTATGGTTTATGCACCTTAAAAAAAGTTTTAAACTACCGTTTCCAATACCTTTCTTCTCTATTTTAAGAAAGAGGGCATGGTAAAAAAAATCCAGAGACATACACTTAATTAAGGTACATATGAAATAGGCATACATGCTAACTAACATTCGTAATTTTTGGGACGGCCCCCAGCAATCTACCTACTAATGATGCACCTGGCATCAAAAACCATTCAATGCCTTCAGCGAGTCACTGGTCTGTGCATGGCACGTTTGTATATGAATGCGCAATAGGCGATTTCACTAGGGGTGATCCGCATATTGCATTCCATTTAAAAAAATTTCATTTTTTCAGAAAAGAACAAAAAAGATGCTATTTTTGGAGAAAAAATAAGGACTTCTAAGGATTTTTTTATAAAATAAGAACTTTTAAGGGCCTTAAAAAGAAATTCGACTTTTTAAGGACCGTACGAACCTTGCTTTAAATGGGAATGCCAGTTTGTCCCATAGGGCTTTATTTTTTCAGCATAAGAATACTCCTGCATTAGAAGATTTGAAGCATATTAAATTTTATTAACAATCCTAATACAAATAATAAAAGTTTATTTTTTTGTTATTATTATTACACTTAAGAAGTTTTTTTTAAGCTAGTTTATAATTACTAAAATAATAATAATGCCATTAGTTATTTTGCCTTAAATTTTTTTATGAACTTTTATTATTGATGTCATACTTGTTCTTAAATTTCATATGCTTCAAAAGCAATACTCCGGCAGAAATTGTGGATGGAAAAAAAAAAATTAGATCTGTGGGGCAGAGACTGATGTTTCCTCTTAACTCAAATCCATACTTTTTCATAGCATAAAATATAATTTTTGAAAATAACCACAACTGCAATACGGAAGAATTTATATTTCAATAATTTTTTGTTATTATTTGAAATAAATTGGGAAGTAAAAATTGTAAAGAAATATTATTTCAGATTAAAAGTAAAACACGTGGTTCGTACACTTGAAAGAAAAAAAAAAATCAAGGACTTTTCAACAATGTGTTATCAACACAAATACATTAAAACAAAATTCCAAATTCTTTTTTATTGGCAAACGCTGCTTATTCAAATCAAGGAAACACAAAGTTTTTTTTTTTAGATTTCAATGAAAGAAAATTTTAAAGTTAAAATAGAAAAAAAAACTAATATGTATCGGAAGCAGTGCATAAAAACAGAAGTAAAGAAGCTAGAAGTCACATGGTAATTACGCCAACATTGGATGTGCACATCCATTTGATTGTCTTGTTTCATCACATTTTGTCAAATAATAATACAAGTCTTATTGATTAACTGTCTTCCAATCTACTCTAAAGCTTGATTACAAATAGTGTATAATATGTAGTTTTTCTCTCCACGTGAAAACTTAGATGTAATCACGCTACGAGCAAACATGAAATTACATAATTTATCAATGTTCATAGTATTTCAGTATCTAAAACTTTGTTTTCAATTACATGTGCCTCCATCGCGCTGATGACGTAGATTGTTGCAAAATATATCCGCTTTTGGAGTACTTTTTATCATTAGAAATAGTTTGAACAATCCTCATCGAACTCCTTAGAAACTAAATCCATGTGATTTTTAACTCTTTGCATAATTTTTTTAAAGCACTTTCTCCCATCAAGAAATTTTTGACGAAATACATTGTGCAAATCCAACACATATGCTTCAATATTATATTCTGGATTTTCTAATCTGCTTACATTGAAAATGCATTTTCCCGCCACCCATCAGTTTTAAACAGTGCGAAAAAAATTAGTACAGGGTTCCCACTCAAATCAGACTTTTAAGGACCTAAATAATGTTTTTAAGGACCTTTGAAAATTTGTTTTTAGGCATCATGTCTATATATAAATTTTTAATAAAATATATTATACCAGAAAATTTACAAGTTGGCGCATGTGTAATAAAATATGTCACAGAATTCTGATACAGTGCGAATAAATGGTGGTCACCCGGGAATAGCAAGTCTGAGTAGTGTTTTTATAAAATTTGCGGTTGGCAGAACAGCCGCAACAATTAAGGACCTCCAAGCATTTTCAAGGACTTTTAAGCACCTCTAAGCATTTTCAAGGCCTTGAAAACAAGTTCAAAAATATTAAGCACTTTTAATGACCGTGGGAACCCTGTAGTATACACGATACAAAACGAAACAAGAGATTACGTGATTTGATCGGGTATTCCAGATATGTTATGCATGAACAGCGCTGTACTCAAAGAGGGAATGGCAAAAATGTTAAATATTCGACTGTGATGTTTTCCTAGTTACTGATTGGCTTGACTAAATTCGAAAGATTTTGCTCACTTTGTTGATCCACATTTTTTAAGATGCTATATTTTTAGAAAATAAAATGAAATTCAAGCACTTTAGACGTATTTTTTACAGAATTCAAGGTTTTCAAGAACTTGAAAATGAAAGATTTTTTTTCCAAGCACTTTTCAATGTTTTTTAAAAACATACGAACCTTGAAAACATAGTGTCTTCTTTTCAAATTAATAAGTAATTTGGAAAATAAGTAAAATGAATAATATCCCAAGTTTACAGAAAGTTCCTTTATTGATTTCAATAAAGATAATACAATTCACAGTCATATGATCAGAACAATACATCTCAAGGGGGTCTGGGACACAAAATTTAAAAAATTACCAACATTTCTTTTATTATTGTAAAAAATAATAAAAACTACCAAATAATGGCAAATTTTGTTTTTATAATTAGTAGAACTTGAAATATTTAAGTTTTTGTTTTATGACAGCAGTATATCGGACGTGCTATCTTGAAACTGTTTTTCTCGGTGATGGTTTTCTCTCTCTTTTTTGAGTTTAAATAGATATAACTTAAAAGCTACTCGTTACAATTTTATCAAACTTTCCACAAGTATTTTTCATCTATATTGCTTTAATGAAACTTCAGGAATTTTGATTTAACTATTTTTAAAAAAAGTTTTTGGAACTTAGCATACTATGGGTATATATAGTTTTTGCAAAAAATGCTTAAAATTTTTTTTCTTCTAAATATTCTATTGAAAAATCATGAAGACAATTTATGATAAGAAGTAATTTTATGCAAAAATAAAGTGATTTTTTTTCCGTCAAATTTTAAATATAAAAAATTTAAGAAATGTTAAAATTTTAAAGTTTTTTAAATTAAAAAAAAAAAAAAAATTAAACTCGAAAATAATTTTTTGAGTTTCAAATTATAATACAGTACCGCATTTTAGAAAGAAAAAAAAAGATTTTCTAATTTTGAGTCCTGGGCTCCCTTAAATTGAGAAGTAATAAAAAATGACAGATTTATATATTTTGTTTTTGACGTCGGTGGTAACTTAAAATACTTCATAAATAGAAAATTCTTTAAGAAATCTGTTTTCATACAAATATGTTAGTACCACTTTGGTTGGATGAGAACTCAAGCATAAATAGGAACACATTGAAACCAAATTTTACATCACAGAGCTACACATCTATGGAGAACTTTAAAAAGATGTTTTTGTGGTACTTAGCAAAATTAATTCTAACACTTATTATTGAAACATAGTCCCTTTCAACAGTCATATTTCAATTGAATTTTACACTTGACAAAAATGAATTCTCGCATCAGACGAGCCTTTCACTTTCAGGAGGTTCAACGCATTCTGTATACAAATGTTTCCGCCAGGTCGCACAGTTCTCCTTTGAAATCAATTTCGATACTGAGATCAAGATCTCGCTAGAAAAGAAGAACTTTTTTCATTGCAAGAAGAAACTTGACACTTTTTGGCTACAACATCACTCTCAATGTACAAATTAAAATATACTATTACAAAAGGGTAAATTGTAAGGTGCAAAGAGGGCAGACAGTTACCAAAGTTAACCTAAAACATGGAATTTTGAAAGTATATAAAAGTAGATTGTGATTGGGACTGAATTATTTTTGCCAAAGAACAAAGCTTTTGCTATCTTTTAAAAGAACTTTGAAAATAATAATATAATGTAAGATTTTGGCTTTTTTTTTTGCCTCGGTAAGAATTATTGCCAAACTGGCTATTTTTACTTTCAAATACCCATATGTCAACAAAGGGTAATTGAAGTATTGGATTCGGTCAATTTTGCGATTTTGATCAAAATCACTGCAGTAATAGCTTTTAAGGTCTTCTAAACATCCCCATCCCTGAGGTGTGATAAAAGCAAAAATGAAAGTCTGTAACACACGAGTTCTCTTCCTTTGAGAGAGCATCACCTCTCAACAATTTTTTTTCCCATTACATTGTAATATTTATCTAAAAACATTTTGGAGGATGTTTTTATTTGCCAATATAACAACTACCGCCAAAAATATCGCCAAACTGACCAATTTTTAAAATAATCAAAATATGAAAACTAAAACAGTAAATTACACCAATCCATGACAAATTTAAACGCAGTGATCAGTATTAAGTGTACTTGAAAGTTGTGCTATGTTTCACACCCCTAGTTTTACTTAATTTCTAGTATACAAAATGTACCAGCATAAGTTGCACTTGAGCAAAAAAAAAAAAAAGAAGTTCAGTGATGTAAGTGCCAAAATATGATTTTGGAGCAGTAAATTATTACAATTAAATTAGTGATGCAGCAAATATTTTTGTATATTTCAATCTTGATATTTCAAATTAATTTAAAGTAAAAAAAGGTGTAACTTGTTCATTATATAAATACGTTTGCATTCTAAATTTACCTTAATTAATTTGATTGCATTACTCAAAAAATAAATTAAAAAGCATGGCATTTATTAACCTCTTTGCCAACAATTAAAATATTAGGAAGTTTTCAATGATGACATGATATCATAAGGTTCGAGGCACAGCACGGCCCTAGTGTTGCTCTTGCGCCACAAAAACTAACCAACCAACCAATCATAAGGTTCGGTTCATCACTAAAGTTTTTAGAAATAATCTCAGTTAGAGCTACTTTTAACCAACTGATGAAATAGGATTTTTTTTCTTTAAGAACTCTAGTCTGCCTAGTATCAATTACCTATAAAAGTTCTTCCCAATAATCCAAAATAATTTAACTGTATACAAAGTACTCTCCCCCCCCCATGCAAAAAAAAGCGAAACAAGGCTGCTTAGCGGCAAGCATTAGATTTCATAACTCGTTTGGACTGATAGCTTCACTTAGCAGGTTTTTTTAGGGCTATTTGTTTATTGGAAAATAATTTTTTTTAACTCAAGAAAATTAAAACCTCTAACAGAAATTTGACAATTATACTAGCATTTAATTTATATAAAAAAAATAACTTCTAATGTAATTAAATAATAAATTAAACCAATGCAAGCTGAAAAATAGTAATTTTTGTAGTGGTTTGTTTTCTAACACTATCCATTGTCTAAATGGATTATAGAGGGTTCCCATGTGAAATCTCAAGGTCAATGGAAACAAAATGATCTTAAAAAAACAAAAAAAAAAACACATTTGGTTAGTTTTTTTTTTTTTTTTTAAATATATGCCAAAAAATAATCATGCACTTTTAGAGTACTAAGAAAAATATTTATTATTTTTAGTTACAAACAGGCAAGAAAAAAATATCCAAATTGGATGCATAAGGATTGGTTTCATGCCTTCTACAGTTTGAATACAAAGAGCGAATCCCCGGTTGGTTGGTTGAAGTTTAACGGCGCAAGGGCCACGAATCCCTGATCTTTCCTACCGCTAATTTAAAGGAACAAATATTTGTAAATACAAGAAATCCTTACTTTTTTTTAAATAGAGACATAGCTTAAAGACCCCCCCCCCCCCCATCATTCAAGTTCTTCGTAGAATTTCTAGTCTACCTACGATACGACTTGGCGCTTTTTCTGGGAATTGGCTACAATAAAAGAATGACGTAATATGCGTTTCATTGCCAAGTCAAAATCATGATCCAACATCCAGGGTTGCCAAAAAATCATTTACTAATAGTCACCAATCCTTCCACCTAATCACCAAGGCAAGTTCAAAATTCAAATCCCGTTTTACCGATGACTTAGAAATTAAGCCCGGAAGTGTTGGGAGGTGGGGGAGGCTGTCAAATTGGATTAAGAAGTTTAGAAATTAAAAAAAATATTCGCGTTTTCTTTTAGCTTAAAGAAAGATATGTATTTCTTTATAATTGAAACCAGGCAAGAGTGCAAATCTAAACCAGATGCACTAAGATTGCTTGTGTGAAAGATACAATACTTGTATTCTATTTTTAGCACGGAGCCTCGGTAAAAAAAAAAAAAAAAAAAAAAAAAAAAATCATGTATTCTATAAGTATATAAAAAAAGTATTAATTTTCTATAACTAAAATCAGCCAAGAAAACAGATTTAAATCAGATGCACACAGATTCATTTACTACTTCTTTATAGTTTGAAAAACCTACAACAAAACTGAGAGATCGTAATATGCATTTTCAAGTGCGAACCTTTTCCGGCACGTTACATGACGAAAAACGCCCTTGAAATGCAAAATACTCTTTATCGCTATGTTGGCGACGTTTCATGATAATTTTGAAAAATTTTGAGTCAAAATTCTCGCCAAGTAGTTTTGGAAGTCAAAAAATGATTTTTTGGCGCAGTTCGGCGCAATCTTAACCGAAAAGAGGTTTTTGGCACAGTTTGGAGCAGGGTAGTCAGTTTGGCGCACTTCGGCGCAATTGGAGCAGCTCTTACATCCCTGGAAGTTAGTCGACCAACGTGAAAACTCTCACTTTTAAAGTGAACTTGTGCTTTCTTTACTTGCTTTTAGATGTCAAACTTTGTTCACTTGGGTCTTTTTTCCATTTAAAGTGCAGGTTGTTATAAGGTTTTAGAAATAAGCAAAATGAGAGCAGGGTTGCCACTCAAAATGCAGAACTAAATTACCCGACTTTTCCAGACAATTTTTTTTTAAATTTCCAGGTTTCATTTCAAGTCGAAGTAATATATATTTCTTGCATACGATTGCAGTTAAAATTGTAATTTTAAACAACGATTATACAGAAATTTTTTAACGATATTTTAATGTGTAATGAGTAAAATGTTTGCGATTGGTGTTACCAAACACTGGTGTACTTGCATACAAAAATAAATTGATTAGATAGTATAAGTAGCAATTTGTGATATATAATCTCCCTCTATATTTCCCTGGGGTGAAAACATTCAAAATATAAAAAAAAGGGGAAAATATATGTTATCTTGAACTACAATATAGCCGAATAAGAATATATTTGTGTGCTAATGTCTGTACAGAACAGTGGCGCAGCTAGAAATTTTCTTTGAGGGGTATTTTAGGCAAGTTGAGTCGGATCAAGCCCTAAAAAGTCCATTAAAAATAATAAAATTGTAGAAAAAGTGAAAAATCTTGGGGGGGGGGGGGGGGGGAAGCAAAATCGGCATGAAAGAGAAAGATTTTTACCTCTTTTGCTTTTGGAGCGAGCTTTTTGCACATTGTTACATGAAAATATCACATGAAATACCAAATTTTCAGAATGCAGATGTTCGTTCTGAAAAAAATTACTGAACTTCCTAGAAGTTAACTTGAATCTGACCTGACTTTTCCAGAAAATATCAAATTTTTTAGTTTTCCTTGACCTTTTTAAGACATCTTAATTTTCCCTGATAATTCCAGGTTTTCCCTGTTTTTCAGATGCGTGGCAACCCTGTGAGAGGCATTACGAGGTATGCAATTTTGACACCTCTACTTTGGCACACAAAAAAACAGGAAAAAAATTTCTATTTTATAATTACAAATATACATTTTTATATATAAAATTTGACATCAAAAGAATAAATAATGTTCAAATAACAATTAATATTTATTCTGAAAATAATTAAAACTAAATAAATAAACAACTGTTGCTACTTATGTATGTGGACATTCAAATCATATTAAATTTTAATATTTTATTTATAGATGCTACTTTTTAAATTCAATGTACATGCAATATAATACAATAATACTTGTTTGCTACATAATACATAGAATGTTGCTCTTAGATTCATTAGAAATGGTGATAAGTTGTTCAAATTAATATTTTTAATGTTTAAAAATAAGTTGTTAAAACACAAAACGTTTATTTTGGAAACAAATTTAAAATGTAGGCTATAATGCAAGTTTAATTAATAATTTTGAATAATTATAAAATATTAATTTATCTTTAACTTATTCAATCTAAAACACTCGTATAATTCTTAATTTATAATAACATCACTCGGTCATGTTATACCAAGAACGTAGATATTTCATTTAATGAATTATTTTCTTAAAAAATAACAGAAAGTAAAAAATAAATAAAATTACAACTTTAAACTATTTTTTTTTTTTTTTTTTTTTTTGAGAAAAAGACTACTTCAAAAAAATGAATGAGTGCTGACCTTGTTCTTCTGATTGGGGCACATGTGGAATGTTCCGTAGATCTCTTCCCCCTTTCTTACAGTGAGGTAGTCGTCAAAATAGAACACAGTCTGCTTCCAGTGGGTATAAGGGGCCTCGGGGGCTGCAAACAATGAAAGCAATCTCTCAAAAAAGGTAGAGGAGAGTAAAGGGATGGGACATTTTTTTTAGAAAAATATTTCTTGCAAATTATTTTCTACTCTTAACACTCAGAATAACATCTATTCTTGAAATCTTTTAACTTACTTCAAAAATATCAATATAATGCTAATAACTAATATATTACTTTTATAAATCAATTGAATTTGTAAGAAAAATTTCTCATACTTCCTTTATGCGAGGGAGGGATATTTTTTTTAAAATTGCCTCATGATTTCCCCAAATATTAAGAAAAATTTAAAAAGGCAGCTACATAAGGTTACATTTATTTTACGTAACATATTTTAAGAAATCAAATCAGACACACAAAAATTCTCTATATGATAAATTCTGCTGACCAACATTAGCTTACGCTAACCATCTAGCAACTTAGCAATGATGTCTTTTTTGGTCAATGATGGAATAATTAGCAGGGAAGATTAACTTTTCCTCATAAATAGTATTTTAAAACTCTGTACCATCCTCTTTGCTCTTATCTCGACCAAATAGAGTACAACAATTTTCTTTATCATTGGTAGTGTCATGGACAGATAAATGATTCCTCATGTGTTGATATCAATCTGATACTTCCTTTTTTCTGAATTCTTGAAATTGTTTGCCTTACTGACTTGAATACTTTATTTGATTTGTTACATGATTCAATTTCAATTTTAAATTCTTTGTTAGCTGCTGAAAAACAGGAACTGAAATGGAACTTTTCCCAATAGAACACTACTGTAATTGTCCATAACAGAAAATAAAATTACGAAAATCCATAAAAATACTGAAAGCTTTCAACCAAGATCGGAAGTTTGGGCAGGTTTTGTGGTTGTCAGACTTGCAAGTAAACTCAATAAAAGTGAATTGAATAGATCTCAATAATGATCGAAATGTAAGCCAAAAAAGAGCTGAAATCAGTGTACCATGTCTGACAAGTGTACCATGTGGTTGAGCATCACACAAGAAAATACTTCACAATGATAATGTCCGCCATAATCGAGAAAATGACAGCAATTCCATTGCCGTAATACTCAGAAAAATGGTTATCACATACTAAAGTAAATAATGCCAATAGAGGCTCAAACATTAAAGAAAAATGAGGGAGAAAGATAGCCATTCCATCGTTAATTTGGGGAAGTCTAAATGTAATACAGGTTCAGTGATTGTCAGGATATTTTAATGTGAGAAGTTATATGGTTAGTCTGACCCAATTTTTGCTGTTTTCCTTTTTGTAATTTTTTCTTATTTTTTTTGCAAATTGTTTTGGTATTTTTGCTAACAGCGTATCTTCAAATGTTGAAGTTAAAAGATTTAGTTTAATTTTGGAAAATTCCCCACTTCCTTAAAACTTTTGGCAAAATCCTTGATAATTCCTCGATTTTTCACGACCAGTGGACACCCTGAATTGTTTTATATGGCTGTGAGAAAGTGTGATGAAAAGTTGTTGAAAGTATGGAGGAGAAAGATACTGAGTAGAGTATTTGGAATGGTATGTGAAAACGGCAAATGGAGAATTAGAACAAATAAGACATTTCTGATTGTTACAAAGAATTGGATATAATCACGGAGATAAGGCAATGGCTGTGCAGAGAGAGTCTAGTAGAAGAAAACTCTAGACCCAGAGGAATACCAAGAATGAGATGGATTGATCTGGTTGAGGAGGATTTGAAGTGCATGAGAATTACCAACTGGAAACAATAGGCCAAGTGGAATGTCTTAAAGGAGAGCCCTACATGGACTGTAGTGCCAATGACGATGATTATCTGTTGAGAACACTGTCTTATCTCTGCACTTGGTGAACTCGACAGCAGTCACATTAAGGCAACAATTAACATTATATCAATATAAATATCAGCATTAACGCACAATATACCGTTGGAAATATCTACAATAGGCATCAACGTAACCAGGTACATTTTAGCGATTTGTAATGACCAAAACAAATCTTTGAAATAGTGACTACAGTGTTGCCACTCAAAATGTAAAACAAAATTCCCTGACTTTTCCAGGTTTTCCAGACAATTTTTTAAAATTTCCAGGTTTCAATTCAAGCCAAAGTAAACAAAAAATTGTGCATACAATTGCAGTTAAATTTATAATTTTAAAGAAGGATTATACAGAATTTTTTTTTCGGTATTTTAATGAGCATATTTACTAATTAATCAAAACTTTGGCAAAAAAATGCGGAAATCCACTTTTTTGCGGAAATGTAAAATGTTTGCGATTTGTGTCACCAAACACTGGTGTACTTGCTCACGACAATAAATTGATTATATGGTAGAAGTAGCACACTGTTCATCTCCCTTTATTTTTCCCAGCAGTGAAAACAGTCCAAATATAAAAAAAGAGACAAATATATACGCAGCGTTATTTTTAACTACAAAAATAGCTCAATAAGAATATATTTGTGTGCTAATGTGTGTACAGAACACATAGTGCAGCTTGAAATTTTTTCTGATGGTTTTAGACACGTTTAGTCTGATAAAGTATTACAAAGTCCATTAAAAATAATTAAATTGAAGAAAAAGTGAAAATTCTCAGAAAAAAAAAGCGGAAATTGGCGTAAAAGCAAAAGATTTTCACCCGTTTTTCAGTCAATATGCTTTCAGTGGGTGCTTTTTACACATTGTTACAAGGAAATATTGCATGAAATATAAAATTTTCAGAACGCAGATGTGCGTTCTGAAAAAAATTAGTAAACTTCTAGGAAGAAAATTTGAATCTGAAAGAAATTCCCTGACTTTTCCAGAAAATATCAAATTTTTTAGTTTTCCCTGACCCTTTTTAGGCATTTTCATTTTCCCTGACAATTCCAGGTTTTCCAGGTGCGTGCCCTGGACTATTGCCTGTGACTATTATATTGAGGCGCACACTTTGGAATTGTGGCTATTATATAGACGCAACACTCACAGGAAATAAACATCACAATAATGTAAATTTTGGTGATTGCATCCGCTGTAGCAGCACATATCTTGGCAAAGTCCTTATGTCAGCGAAACTAACCCCCATAATACACCAACGTAAATATTGGTGATGGAGGCTATCAATCTGCAGGGAAAGTGGTCATTACATCGGAGGATTAAAGAAGTCTGAACTTACACAGGTTATGCTGTAGTCAGATTTGCAAACAAGCCCAATAAAATTGTAATGTATCTATCTGAGGAATGATCGAAATTTCAGTAAAAAAAAGGAGAGAAGTCCGCATTTCAGCTAAACTGTAAAATGGCGGACAGGTGCATATCTCTGCAATAGAGTCAGTGACTATTATATCGGCCCACAAAAATGGTCATCATAATGTATTTCTCTGTAACAGTATCCGACATAATCACTGGAATAGCGGGCATTTCACCACAGTAATGCTCAATAAAATGGTTATTACATATCAATGTAAATAATGAAATAAGGTTATGATGTCGGGAAAAAATGCAGAGGGAAAGCACTCATTCCATCGGAAGTTTTTTGGGGAAGTCAATGTATACAATACAGGTTCCATTTTGAATTCTTTGTTAGCTGTTAAAAAATATGAACTGAAATGCAACTTGTTCAAACCAAGAGACATCAGTGATTGTCTGTAATTGAAAATAAGAAAATTTACAGAAACCTTTAAAATACTGAAAACTTTCACCTATGAATCAAATACACAAAGCAAAAGATGTACCTAAAATATATTATTTTGTTTTAAAATGCTTTTGCAAGTATTAGGCTATTTATTTCATTGTTAAGCTTTTATTTCACGATATTTGCAAACCAAAGCATTTTTTCATCATACACTAAAGATTCCAATAATTATTTTTATAAATATAATTGAAAATTTTAATTCTATTAGTTTCCACTGATGCGACATACTTTCTTTCTGTGAAATCAAATAACGATGAAATTATTATTAAATAAGCAATTCCGTTGCTGGAACACAACATCTGATAAACTATTTCTTCAGCAAAACAGTACATTACTCCCAACTGCAAGGACAACTTTTTGGGATGTTGCTGTGGTAAAATCAATATTAGGGTTCCCACTGAAGTCAGAGAATGAAAATCAAGGACTTTTAAATGTCTTTAATGTGTGCCCAGTACCAGAAAATGCACACAAGAATTAAGAACTTTTAGGGAACTCTCAAGGTCTTGAAAACAAGTTAAAAATTATTAACAAGGTTCCCCCTCAAACCACAAAATGAAAATCAATGACTTTTAAGCACAATGATTTTAAGGACTGTTGAAAATTTGTTTTCAGGCATCATGTCTGTATATAAATTTTTAATAAAGTATATTTTACTAAAAAATTTACAAGTTGATGGATGCATAGTACAAATATGTTGGAGAATTTCGTTTCGGTGCAGATAAGTGGCGGTTACACAGGAATAGCAAGCCCGAGTTATATTTTTATAAATTTTGGAGTTGGGCACACAACATCTGCAAAAATTAAGGAGTTTTAAGGACCTCTAACCATTTTCAAGGCCTTGAAAACCAGTAAAAAATATTAAGCACTTTTAATGACTTTCAATGACCGTGGGAACCCTGATTAAGCGCTTTTAATGATTTTCAATGATTGTTGGAACCCTGTAATCAACACCAGTTACACAAATTCCTGATCCATATCACAGAAGTAGAAAAAAAAAAGTGCACCTGTGGAGAATCCCGTCCTTTTGTGGCACTTTGTGAACTCGACGTTGAAGAAGGTGACGAATGCCTGGACGTAGTCGTCTCTCTTCACCTGGAGGTGGAAGGGGGAGGAGAACTGGAGGTCACTTACTTTCACACTGTACAGGTCCACCTCCTGCACACAAAAATCAACACATTTATTTGATCGGTTATTTTCACTTTTTTTTTTTATTGACAATTTAATAGCTGTAAATAGGATAGACTGTAGATGGGTGTAAACAACAAAAGTAACAATCAGAATTAGTTTTTCATTAACATGTTTACTCTGTAAGGATATATAAATATAAAATCCAAAAGACCATATTTAAATTCAAATTTTTTGCTACCCGAAAAATAACAGTATGCTTTCGTAGTTAATGTTAAAAAATCTCAATAAATAGAATGAGATTTGCATCTACATTAAATTAATTTTTATGTGCCTATATTTTTCAATAAGTACAAACCAAACAAGGTACACCCAGCATAATACAAATATAGCGGAAAATTTTGGTGCGGAACAGATATGTGGCTGAATTCTTATAAATATTGCAGTTGGACACACAACATCAGCTAAAATTAAGAACTTATAGAGACCTCTAAGCATTTTCAAGGCCTGGAAAACAAGTTAAAAAGCATTAAACATTTTGTGAACCCTTTTCCTATTCATTCAGTTACTTGGGAAGAAGTTAACAAGTAAGTGAATGAATGGTTTCAAGTAGACTTTCTATTTGTAAGTATACACACTTTGATTCGCCTCATCAAGAACTCACCTTGAGCAGGCAGACATTTGTGACAACCTGCTTCGGGTCTACCACATCCACCAGCGGCTCAGAGATGGCTACTTTGCGGATGCAACTCATATTGAAGCCGTAAACACTGTCCCACCCTGAAAAGTAGGACTAAACAAATTACTTGAATGGTGTGAATACATGCAAAAATATTTCATTCAAACTCATTAGCATATCAGACAGAACATCCACATTGCATTTCTTTTGCAACATCAGTGTGAGGAAATAAACACAAGCATATACAAAACCATTCTTTTTAGTATATACTTGCAGTAGATAATAACATTGTTTCAGTATAAAATTATTTTAAATCTAAAGTCACAATTTCCTTTTTAGCAAAATGCTAAAGAGTTTTTATCACTTTTAATCTAAAATAATTAAAAAACTCTTTATTATAAAATCATTATGAGCTTTATATTAAAAGCTACTTTATATTGAATGAAAAAATACTTTTTAACCTTCAGCTTGTTTGTTCTTTTAGATCAATAGCTAACTCATGGATAACAAAAATTACGATATTGAAACTTCTGTGGTTTAATGTTTTAGTAAAACAACTAAATCACAATTTGTAATTTTAGCATTTGGCTGAAAAAGCACCCACAACTTAATCTCTGTTGAACCACCATCAAATGAATTAAGACATTATATAATAAAGATTTAAATTTTTTAAAAAAATTTCAGGCAACATTTCTATTAAAGTTAAAATCAAGAAAGGGGAAAAATGCATCGCAGAACGTTAGATTTTTTTGTAAACTTCTTATGCAAAGTATTGAATTGTAATGAATGTGAGTCACTCACAGTTGATCTTTTCATCTTTGTACTGTCTGTCTTCGATGGCACACAAGAAGAGGGTAGCTCTGTCGGGAAACATCATGCCACCAGGTTTCTGCAATAACATATATAGGAAGTTTCCTTACAATTCTTGAGTACTTTCAAATCAAATAAAAATATTTCAAATATCTATTTGAACTAAAAATACCATTCAAAGGCACGGATAGTATTTAATAAATGATATATTTGTAAGCAGCCATAAATCATTCGGGGGTAAAAATATTAAAAAAGACGTGAAACACATTATAATGTATAACTTTATATAATGTAAACCATAACAATAAAATATGTAATGTGAAACACATAAACATATTTAAAAAAAAAAAAAAAAAAAAAAAAAAAAAAAAAAAAAACGATTTGGAAATTGTAATTTTTAAGGATCTTTTAAGCAAAACAAAAATAGTTTCAAGTTTAATAGTTTTCTTTTGGAAACATTAAGTGAAAATAAGGAGTTTCTAAAAATTGTACTAAGCCAAAAGCTGTTACCATGTAAATTTTAATTCCTTTTTAAATTTTTACAATCAATAACCCATGTCTTAACAAAGAGTAATTATGTTCGGACAAAAAAAAAATTGATTTTTTTTTTGCATCTATGTTTATTTTAGAATATCTTGACTTCAAAAAAGAAGTCTAGAAAAAATGTCAGCGCCCCATGGCATTTCTTCAGCCGAAACATGGAGCCATCAGAATGTGCAATAGAAGTGCGTCCATTATGCATCACAGTCTCAGTTGCATTTAGCTTTTGTTGCAGTTCGCTGTTTTCTCGTCTCCAAATGAAGTAAATAGAATTTTTCATGGTTGTGTGAGTAGTTAAATAAGCATTTTGTCTGGGAATTTGACAGGTATACTATAATATTGGGAAAACATTGGGTCGACTTTGCAAGTTGCACCAAGAACGGATAGACAACTTGTTTCATAGGCCATGATTTTATAGCATAAAAATGGTGAGAAAAATATCCTAGTTAAAAGTTCATAGTGATACTGCTTTTATTTATTTTACGGCTCTTTAAAAATTTTACAATTCTCATTATTGAATGTTCAGCTCCTAGCAGAGAAAAGTGTGTCATCTAATCTAACAGCTGTGGCTGTACTCACCAGCCACTTGTCCCTGGCATAGAGCACTGTGTCTAGCATGCTCTCGTAGAAGAGGCAATAGCCCATCCATTCAGAGATGATGATGTCCACTTTATCCACAGGCAGATCCACATCCTCCACTTTTCCCTTCACAATCGTGATGGCTGAAAAAACATCATTCTCAACATGCCCATTTTAAAACATGCCTTTAAACACTTGTTGGAAGGAAAGACAAACTCCTTATCCATGACACTTCAATACTACATCCATGGAGCACTTAATAAAATATTCTTATTGCCAATTTTGAGCATTAAGGTAGAACAATGACTGCTGTTTTGAAATGAAGACAAAAAATGCCACATTTGATTTTTCAATCAGTGAACAATACATAAAGCGCCACAAGTAACTCTAAGGAAATCCTTGTCAGTCTTAGAAGCGCTCATATTGTACAATCTTGAAATAAATTAAATTTTGAATAAATTTTCACAAATTACTTAAAACAATATAGATTTTTTTAGTTTTAAATAATATTTTACACTGTCAGTCACCAATGACTGAAGCAGCCTAAACAGAAAGTTCAGAGTCAGTCATCGATGACTGACGTGGCATTCAACGTGTTAAAGCAACAGTACTTAAACTATAAAAATTTATTTGCTTCAACATTTTATGTCTTGAAAATTGCATAGTAATGAATTTTTTAGTGGGCAAATCGAACTTCTTCTAGCATAGCATCGAACCTTAAGCGAGCTTTTTCTTCGAAGCATCAAAAGATAGGCTTTATACACACAGAGAGGCCACCACAATGCAAGACTATGAGTTCATTTATATATTCCTTTTATTTAACACTGACAATAATTTTTTTGACATCAATAAAGAGAATTTTTTTTGTCACATATAACTGAATGCTTAAAGACTTTCAAAAGATCAAAGGGAGAAAGAAACAAAAACTTTTCAACTGTAAATGCTAATAGGCCTTTAGAACTAGAAACTAATAATTTTGGACAAAAATATAATAATAAAGTGATTATTAAAAATATTTGTCTAAAAACACACACAAAATTATGTAGAAAGTTCATTACTATAATTTAAATCAAAATCCTAGTTTCGAACATAAATTTATACAGATATATTTTTAAGAGACTAACTACCACGTATAAAGTTGTTTTCTAATGAAACAGCATTTATGGTATTGAACAACTTGTCGTGTAAGCTCCAAAAAATTTATTTTACAGGAGTTTTTAATGTATTGAATTTCATCCGCGTACATTTACAGGGGACATAGTGAGTTTTCTAAAAAATTTAGGTAGATATTTTAAGGATATTTATAAAAATTAAAAAAAAATTAGGGATATTACTTTTAAAGCTGACAAAGGTTCATAAGCAGACACATTATTTTCAAAGCATGTTTCAATACCGGCAAAAAACTGCCGATTTTCCAAAAAATTTAACGTCAAATAACTTTTCAGCAAAACAACAGTTACATACAAAGATTATTATAATATTTTTTATTTAAATCCACTTGTATTCAATTTTTGAGCAACATTTAAAGTATTTCAAAAATAATATCCCTTCGACTTTAAACACGAGTTTGGCGAAAATTTAAAATTATTTGTCAATAATTAGAATTTTAATTAAAATTGCAGTACACATTTTCTCCTCTGAAGGAAATATCTCGGATTTTTTTTTTTGCAGACTTTGGAGAAAATTAAGGGAATTTTTGAGGTTTTTAATTTTTTTAGGAATTATCAAAAATTTTAAGGAGAAACAAAAAATTTAAAGAACATTAAGAAATTTAGGGCAGATGCAATCCCAGCATTTACAACCTACAAAACTTTCGTTTCATTGTAAATAAATCGTCTTGAGATAATAAAATTAAAAACGCATCATTGATATTCAACTTCTGTCCAATTCTTTTGGATATATAATAGTTTTCTCTTATCACAAATCAGATTTACACTCAACAAGAATATGCTGAATGTATCATCATTTTTCCAGAACAAGCAAAGTTCACATTATGGGGCATAACATAAATTGTTTATAAAGAAACAATAATTAAATCTTGAAAATATCCCTTTCTCTTAATATTTAGCAAAGCATTTCTTAATACCTTGTTTAAATTTTCTTGAAAACAGTTTTAATGATTGTACCCCAATGCGTAATTTTAGCGAGCTTTTATTTTGGATCTCCCTAAATGAATGAAATAAAGTGAATTTCTGTTAACAATTGATTAAAGTACTTCTTTTGATTTGGATCAACTACTGAGAAACTAAATATATTCTTGTCCAAATCATTCTCAAGGCGAGTTTCCTAAAAGGTAAGAATTTTAGGAAGAATTCCCAAAATTCAAGGGATAATTCAAAAACGTTTAGGTAAATTCCTTTTGACGCTGATCCTAACACAGAAGTATTTTCAAAGCTTATTTCAATACTGTCGATTTAAAAAAAAATGCGCTTCAAAAAACTTTTTAGCAATATAACAGCTATATACTTTAACAATTACATTATTTTGACCAACACACAAATTAAATTAAATCCCCATTTCTCATCTGGAGGAATATCAGTGTTTTTTTGATAAAAATCGGGGATTTTCGGGTTTTGATTTTTTTAAGAAATTATTGAAAAATGTAAGTACAATTTTAGGGAGAAACAAAAATGGAAGGAATATTAGGCTGAATGCGACCCCTGCTTTTTTGTTTAGGGCTGGGTCTTTATAGAGAAATGATGTGCATGAAAACTCAACCAATATGTCGTGTGGCGAGTGGAAATCAAAATGGTATAGCTGGTCATGGGCTGGCACTAGTCACTACAACCAAAATGGCACCTTTTCTATCTTTGTCAAACATTTCTCGTATAATCATTAAAAAGCTTTTTAGAGATGTGACTATAATGGAAATGGGACATTCTTCGTCTTGACCCCTTTTCAACTCTTAAAAATTAGTAAATCGAGATTGCAATAGCTTTCTTTGCTCTTGGTTCCAAATTGCAAGCGTTGAAAGTGGGATATTCCTCATAATGTTGGAAAGTTTCAACCCCTTCCTTAAAAATTCATTATTGGAATAGTTTCCTTTTTATATACTTGCCCCAAATTGCAGAGTTGTGACTGTATTCAGGGTGCATACACTTTTTTGGAAGTGAAATTCAAGGACTTTCAAGGCCCTTTTCAAGGATATTTCAACAAAAATCAAGGCCCTATTTTACCGTTGCAGAGTCGATACCAAAATTTAATTTTTATATATTTTTTTTAATTAACGAAGTTGCAAAAAGAATTAAAATACTTATTACTTAACAACTAAGATGCAACCACATATATTTATTGATAATTATACCTCTTACCAGGATAAGGAAAAAAACTAGGTTAAAAAGAAAGTTTTTTTTGGGTTTAAACCAGTTTTTTTTTGTTTAAACCGGGTTAATTCTTTTCTAATTACACGTACACGTATTTATAAATAAAATTTGTCATTAACTAGAATAATTAATGTTTAAATAAAAATTAACATTTTTTCTGAAAATAATTTAAACTAAGTAAATAAACAATTATTCCTACTTATGTGGACATTCAAATCACATTAAATTTTAGTACTTTATTTAGAGATACTATTCTTTAAACAGGGTTCATACACATTTTCAGAAAAAAAATTCCCCGAGGTTTCCATCTCGGAGTCGATAATTTTTAGCCACAGAAATAGATATAGCCCTCATTTTCATAAGTTCTTCGATAACTCGAAAAAAGCGAGTATTTATTAAACCCCCTCCTTCGGCTTTGAGTAAAAATACGATTTTGGAGCAGCAAAATGTGGTTTTGGAGCAGAAAATTATTACATTTAAATTAGTGATGAAGCAAATATTTTTGTATATTTCAACCTTGATATTTCAAATTAATTTAAAGTAAAAAAAAGGTGTAACTTGTTCATAAATAAGTTTGCATTCTAAATTTACAATTATTAATTTGATTGCATTACTCAAAAAATAAATTAAAAAGCATGGCATTTATTAACTTCTTTGCCAACAATTAAAATATTAGGAAGTTTTCAATGATGACATGATATCATAAGGTTCGGGGCACAGCATGGCCCTAGTGTTGCTTTTGCGCCACAAAAACTAACCAACCAATCATATGGTTCGGTTCATCACTAAAGTTTTTCGAAATAATCTCAGTTAGAGCTACTTTTAACAACTGATGAAATAAGATTTTTTTCTTTAAAAACTCTAGTCTGCCTAGTACCAATTACCTATAGAAGTTCTTCCCAATAATCCAAAATAATTTAATTCGATACAAAGTACAAAGTAAGCGCAGTTTGGAGCAGGGTAGTCAGTTTGGCGCACTTTGGCGCAATTGGAACAGCTCTTACATCCCTGTAATTAGAATTTTTTTAATGAGCTCAAAATAAATTTAATAAAATTGGAAGGTTTTTTTTCCCAGCTGCTTTCACCAATAACTTTCACGGCTTTAAAGTAAGCCATTTTAGTAATTGATATAAAAAATTACATACCCTTCACCTTCTACAGAAAAAGAAATTCTTCTTTCTTTAAATAGGAATCGACATAAATGAAAGGATGATATAAATCATAATACAATACCGAAGCGTAACTGCTATTTTCTCTGTAGGCGATATACTCCTCCGATAGTTAGTGTCGGGTTTTTGCAGTCTGGAACATAATTTCTCCACCAACTCGTCGAAGCTCTCAATCGACATCCGGAAAAAGTTGAAAATTTTTACTTTGTCTTCCCTTAACTGCGGGTAAAGACAGAAGAACATACCGAATGTTGATCGGCTCTAAACAATGGGATGAATCCACATAGTGCGATTAATTCGATTCTTTTTCCTTCGATATTTTATATACAAATATGCTAAGCGCGCTCTTTTTCATTCCATTTCCAACAAACACAAAATCCTCTCAGAGGAAAATTTTGGTCGTTTGAGAATGCACCTAATGAGGGAGAGAGAGAGAAAAGCGAAAATATCCTGCATATCAAATTACACCCTCTTTCCACCGGATAGCCACCGTGCAACTTTTTGTCCCGTTCGGGGAGAGGTCAAAGGTCATAGTGACCGTGCCGTTCCAGGGCCGCTCGGGAGGAACCGATTCAAGTGTGATTGACAGATCCGCCAAAAGTGAACCGGCTAGAAAGTGTGACGTCAGAATAATGGTAATACAGGAACGAGAATTTTATGGTTTTAGAATTGAAAATGGGAAATTCAAGGACTTTCCAGGCTTTTTTAGAAATAATCCTATTTTTCCAGGCTATTCAAGGCCTTGAAAAAATATAATGAAATTCAAGGACTTTCCAGGTTTTCCAGGCCGCGTACGCACCCTGTGTATTGACATTCCTTTCAAATTGGTTAATCAATATCAGACTTCATCTGTATTTGTTCAGATTTGTACCAAATATCCAAGCAGTTACTAGATTGCAAGCAGGACTTTTGAATGTTCCTATTTTTGGAATGCTTGATCTATTTTCAAACCCTTAAAGTAGTTAAACTGAGATTGAAATAGCTTACTTTTTCTACGTTTGTATTTGTTGACATTTTTTCAAATTTTCAGAGTTAAGTGAGAGAATGAGTGAGCTTATACATAGAGATTTCTAAATGTTCAATTAAGTGCAATGGGAGTAAAAGTGGAAACACATTCTTCACAAAAAAATACATTTTAATTTTGAAACAATTGAAAGGAACCTACTATGGTCTAAGTGGTTTTCTTTGGTAATTTTTTCGGCATGCTCCACAATTCCTGAACATTCAATCTAAATTAAGAAAAGATATTTTCTCTTTTTCAGAAATCAAATTAAATACACTTGAAATACATCTTGCATATAATGTCTTTTCAAATGAAGCTGTGCCTTCTTGATATATGAAATGCATGCACATTAATTTTCTTTTACTACTTTAGTACACACATAAAAAGCTTACACTAAGAAAATGACCACAATTATGAGTAGGTGACGGGACCTACCATTTGTCACATTTATACTTCAATCATCACCTTAACAGGGTTTATAGAGTTTTGGAAAAGTAAGCAGTTTTTAAGGACTTACATTTTGTAAGTAAAAATGTACTGCGACAAAAACTCATTATTATATGCATTCAATGTATTACATTAACGAATCAAAATTGATAAATAAACAATTTAAATAGAATTTTATTTATAACTGAGGAAATTTTTTATCTGTGGAGGTCCATCCCAATTAGAAGTTAAGAGGATACGTTACAATCTTCTAGCCCAGAGCATTTAGAAACTGCTTTGTAGAAACCATTGGCATTTGGCGAGTAGGATCACTTAAGGAAATGACATCAATAGTTTTCATTTAAAATCCATCAATTAGAAATGAAAATTAAAATTGCAGTTATATCCACTGCATATTCATTGACGTAAAGATTTCAAACAAAAAATAAAATATATTAGGCACTAATTTGAAGTTTTTATATCATTTCATTAAGTAATCCTTTTTCTACCAAATGTCAAGTTTTGTACAAAGTAGTTTCTAAATGCGCTGGGCCAGGAGATTGTAACATAGCGAGTAGAGGGAATGATCCTTACTAGGACATCTAGTTACTAGGACATCTGTTAACGCTTGTGTACAACCCTGTCGTGCATCTGCCGTCCCTGCCCCATTCTTTTTTTATTTGTCTATAAATCATTATGGCTTGATTCCCGCGCTTTGGCGGATGTGTGAGAGCTTACTCTCCTTTCTCATGGTAACTTCTTGGATAGTTATCATTTACAGTCCACCACTGCAAATAATAATAAAAACTGTGCAACACTCGTCGTGATCATACTTTCCTAAAATTTATAAAAACTGAGCTAACGCCGAACAACTTCCTCTCAAACAAGCAAGCTGCTTCAGTGGCAGAAGAAATCCTTCACAATTGATCAAAAAGGGCCAAGAATAGCATTTTGTTAGTTGCACTTGATACAACAATAACAGAATCAATTATTCACTCCTTATCAATTTTCAGTCCAAATTTAAGGCGTTTCTTCGGTAAAAAAAATTTAGTCTCCTCAAACACTGTAATTCAATTAAAAATGTACTTTTTTCCAAGCAAAAGGACTTACCCCTATGACTTTGGCTGCCCCCGCCTTTGCTGCAAACATGCAGAGTATCCCTGTGCCGCATCCTATGTCCAGCACAGTCTTGCCCCGGAACAAGTGCTTGTTGTGGTACATGGCGTTGCGGTACGTCAGAGTGCGCACCTCGTCCTTCAGCATCTCCTGGAACACAAACAACTTCAATGAACCTATTGGGGTAGAAGGACCTAAATAATATCTTTTCAAAAATTTGTTTTCATTCATCAGAATCTGAACTTTACAGCTCAGAACATTAATACAAAAATCTTTCACGCACAATTTGCCTTATAAACAGACTTTAATGATGATTTTTGATCTTTGGGTCGCAAAACAGAAGTACTAGTTTGACTCACAGTGTGCAATAATTCGTTTTCTACTCCACCAATCGGCAAATAGGAATGAAACGGTGCACAAGTTGACGCATACATAATCTTCTTCTTCTTATCAAGAACTATGGGGACTAAGGCACCTCTGCTTAAGCATTTTGTACCAACCCCATATCCCGTACAGATCGGTAGTGGGCAGTACTGCACTGGATGTAAGCGCACACTCGCGAGAGGGAGTGCGCAAGTCTACCTATAGCCACCGAAGAGTTCATTTCTACCTCTTTCGGTAGCTACCCGATAGATGGCAGCACTACCGACCGTATGTGGAACTTCTTAATTTAGAGGCAATACCAAGCAGAAGATTCCACCAGAAGACTTGGCTTTGCCACCCCCAGAGGTATTGATTTGTATGGGAACTTGGAGGACTTTGCGACCATGACTGATTTAACGTGCTCCAGACACCATCAGCGAACACGGTGGTCTTTAGTCGGTCCCAGGCCTGAACTCGCAACCTTCTAGTTGCGAGAACGATACTCTCCCGACTGGGCTACGTGGCCCACGCATACATAATACAAATATACCAAAAATTTTTGATGCTGTCTAGATAAGTAACAAAAATTAAGGACTTTTAAGGAACTCCGAGCATTTTCAAGGCCTGAAAAACGAGCTAAAAAAATATTAAGCACTTTTAATGTGAAGGTCATATTTGCTTCTTCTTCAAATGTCAATGATTTGGTTAATCATTCTCTCTCAGTCAAGCTTCCAGGGGAGAATTGGTATACCATTTGATACTAATTTGAATTGCACCTTATTCTCGGAAAGTAACTGACACAGAAACCTATTTTTTTAGTGCATTATACTGGTCATTCTAATAAAGTGAAAAATATTTTTAGGTATGCACACCAAAAAATGCTAGATTTTAAAGAAATGTCGAGGGACCTTCAAAAAAAAATTACTTAAAATCTTACTTCAGTTGAATAACACGCGTCTGCTGACACCGAAAAACTAGGGTGTGGACTCAACTTTCAATTACACTTAATACTGACATTTATATTTCCCATGGATTGGTGTATGTTACCTCTTTCAATTTTATTAATTAAAAAAAATGACCAGTCAAACATTTTTGGTGATGATTATTACATTTACTAAAAAAACTCGCTATAATATCAATTTTAGTATTATGTTTTTCAATAATTATTACATTATCTTTTCTTGAAAGTGAAACCAAGAAAGGAGAAACACTCATTGATGGGTGATGCTCAAGGGAAGAGAATTCTATGTTAAAGACATTTGCTTTACAAGGAGTGTACTGAGTTAATTTTAGAAATTAGAAAAATTTAGGAATTTAAGAAATAGCTAATCAGCATATAAGAGTTAGGTTATTATTTTGAAAATAGGAAGAGGGGATTATTTTAAAGTTCTTTCTTAGATGGGGGTAAGAAAAAAAGGTAAAAATTGTTTACCAAGTCACATAAATATGAAACTTAAGTAAACAAAAAGCATAGGAAATGAACAGTTAAATAGTTAGCTTTAACTATCAGTCATACTGGAATAAGAAGCTTCATTTTGTGTATAAGGTTCAGATTGTTTGAGACCCGACATTTTTTTTTTCATGTGAACATTTCCCTGCAATTTAGTCAATTTGACAGGTTTTTTCTTCCGTTTCCATTGAGCACAATTGTTTCTCGCAAGCATTCTGTTGCTAAGAACTGAGGGTAACTGACATGGTACAATACCCAAGCAAACAACTTCAAATTTTCACACAGTTACACAAGTCAATTAATTTTAAACAATTATATTAAAAATTGTTTTAACTTTAAAACTATTATTTATGTGGGAGTAGACGATCAGAGAAGGGACACTTGCTGAGTGTAGAATCCAGCTTTAATGAATCCTTATTGCCTCTTATCTCATACTACATTAGGCACAAGCGCCTTTCTTACGTATATTCACATCGAGAATGTTCAGTGATCTGTCTCTCTCATCAGAATGAGGAATACCTCCCTCTGCCGCTAGGAGTCGCCACGAGGGGTTCTCTAGTGGTGCGCCCCCTATCTCCACACTCGGTCATCTTGACGAACTATGTCCTCATAGTTTATGTCTGAAGCTATCTGAAATAGAAAAACACAAGGAAAGCAATATGCACAGATACTTTGATTGTCACATCTATGATTGTTTTTGATTGGTGTCTCTTTGTAATGGCCAAAAAATTTTGCTCGCTGAGTGTAAACTTTAAATGTTCTGGGTTTTTCGCGTCTTTTCTTAAACTGTTTGAGGCTCTCCTTATTCATTGAGGTTTCTTCAGTCTTCTTATTTGCATCTGATAATGATCTCTTCTTTTTATGTTTTTCCTTGACATCCTTCTGTCCTTTTTTAATTTCATCTTGTTGAAGGTTCATTTTCATCTTTGAAATTTCTGCATTTTGAAGTTTCTTTCCATGCTGAATATGTTCAACGAGAATAGAATCTTCCTTCATTGCTCTAACTTGTTTAGTTATCTTCACATCCATTTCTTTTACTTCTTTTTGTCTGGAACATAACTCTCTCTTCACTTCAATGCTGTGATTTTTCTCCTTTAGCTGTCTTTTTAAGTTTACTCCTTCTTCTAAACTTAAGACTGAGGGTTGCAAGACTTTATTAGTGGCACTCAACTCACATTTTACAAGAGTTTGGCATCGTTGACCTAACTATTCTTGTAGTAACTTGGCTATTTTCAATTCATTTTTAAGATGGATAATTCCTTCTTTAGCTGATCCAATTTCCATTTCACAACCTGCAATATCTTCTCTGTATTTTTCAAGAATTTCAGTGGTTTCTGCCAGTTCCTTTAAGTTTTCCGATTCTATTTCTTCAAGTTTAGCTTGTAATGCATCATTCTTAACTTTTAGTTTAGAGTACTGTACTTTGAAAGTAGCACCTTCTGTATGTAACTGTAAGATTTCATCTTCACATTCTTTTATCTTACTTTGAGCTTCGTTCAGTTTGCAATAAAGTTCTTCCATCTCTCTTTTGAATTCTTCATCTCCTCTCAGTACAGCATTCTCCGCTACTTCAGGAAAGTTTTCTTTAAAAGGCGTACATTCTGTAAGTAAGCATGCCGCAATCCTACGCTTTTCACCAGGTGATTTCGCATATGCTACGGACTTTTCAATCTTCCTTTCGCCGCCAAGGTCTAATCTTTCTCGGGTCACACCAGTAAGATGACTAGCGCTTCTGCATTCGGAAGGCGGAGCTACAAATTTCTCCTCTGCTCTGCTTCCTGATTGGCTGCCGCGGCCGTCGATCTTCTTCTCAACTGTCAGAATAGATTTGATTGACATCTTGCGGAGCGCTTCGCTTTTAACTTCTCCTGTCGCCTTCGGATGGATCTCGTCTGGATGGCGCCTGATCATTTGTAAATAAAGAACACGTGGATCCTCTCGGTTTGGCTCTCGAAGCTGTCTGTAAAAGGATGGGTTTTCGAATTTTCCTATAACGTCCATTCCAATTATTAACTCATTTGTGTGGTCTTTGATGACGTATATTTTTGCATTGACTGAATGAGTGTCGATTTTAATGTCAGTATGGAAATATCCTAATGGTTGTACTTCTATATTACCTAACCCTTTTAGTAATATGTCATTTCTCATTAATTGGGGTGATCCTATTTTTATATACAAGTCCTCAGAAGAAAGTGACTTGGCTCCCTGTATCATTCATAGCAACTATTTCATGATCGAATATTATTACCTTTGTGGTGCTTTTATTGTCAGTGTAACTATTAATTTTATCAATTGGATTATTATAACTTTCATTTTCGGGATACACATTCCTTTTATAATTAGGAAAATTACTAATTACAGCTCTATTTGCCTTCTTTTTTGGACAATAGGCCTGTATGTGCCCGATTTCAGCACAATTAAAGCATTTAATACCTTGATTTTTAACTTCAAACTGACTATATTCATTAGGCCACTCTGTATTATCAACAATACCATTATTTCTTTCCTTATAAAAATGGTTAGTATTGGTTTGAGCACGAACGAATGGACGTTCCTGTATATTTTCTCTAGACTGCCAGTGCTTCCTGTTTTTTTCTTCATATTTATTTTCGCGAAATATCGTATTCTTTTTAAAATTATTTCTAGTTGAATCAAAGTCATCGAGTTTGTTGACCAAAATTTCCCTATTTTTTATTTTCGGAAGTTCGTCCATAAAGTGTTCTCGAATTTCTTTGGGTATTTTCTTTTTATTTGATCTACTAGCATTAATTCTTTTAAATCTTCAAATGTTGTGACATCAAGTCCGCTCAACCATTCGGTTAGATAATTGTTTAGTTCAAAAGCAAAGTCTCTCCATGTTTGACATTGTTCTTTTTTATGGAAGGAGAATTGTATTCTGAACTGTTCTGGGCTAAGTCGGTATCGTCTCAGCAAAATGCTCTTAATGTGGTCGTAATTATTCGCTAGTGTTTCCGGCTCACGTGTTATTAAGCTTGCTATGTCAAGTGGAAGCAATGTGATTAAATAATTCACCCAAGTATCTTTCGATATTTCTAGACGACTTATTTGTCTCTCAAATAGTGTCAGATAGATGCTTATGTCACTACCGTCAAATGGTTTCATATACTGTAATATATTTGGGCTTCTGCATACTTCGTTTTCCCGTGCGTTTGTTACAGTAGCGCCATGTTGGCGAATTTCTGCTTCTATGCGCAGTTTCGCTAACTCGAATTCTTTCGCCTCCTTATCTTTTGCTAACTCGAACTCTTTCGCTTCCTTTTCTTCACGGTCATTTACAATTGTGTTTAACATATTTTTAACAAAGTTTTCATCATAATCGGCGTGTTCTGTTATTAATTTACATAATTGAGCGATTTTTGGGTTAATGCGTTGTTCCAATCCCAGTTCATCTATTAAAGCGAGTAAGTCATTCTTTCGTGCTCTGGCAAGAAACGCCATGTTAGTATAATCGAAAATTGTACTCACAGTTTTTCTGTTGACTTGTTACCTCGACTTGTGTTGCCGGTGCGTATGTTTCGTTGTGGCTTCCCAGTGCTTGCTGGCCCCCTTTTCAATGATGTTGACCTCTTATATTCGACACGAAGTTTCTTGGCTTCGATAGCGGTGTTCCAATGCTTGTTGTTTCCGCTAAACAATCCTCTTCGTCGGCGCTGACTTCGCTTTTCCGACGTGGTGGTTTCGCTTTCCGATGAGACGTGGTTTCACTTTCCGGTCACTGTGCTAGCTGGTTCACTTCTCAGTGATATCGACTTCTTTTATTCGACACGAAGTTTCTTGGCTTCGTTAGCGGTGTTCCAATGCTTGTTGTTTCTGCTAGGCAATCCTTTTCGTCGGCGCTGACTTCGCTTTTCCGACGTGGTAGTTTCGCTTTCCGGTGAGACGTGGTTTCCCTTTCCGGTCACTGCGCTGTTATGTCGTTTACACTGCTAGGTGATACGACGGCTTATACTTCGATCCCCGGTTCACTGCTGGGTGACTACGGTGCTGTTCGGTTTCATTTGTACTCGTAGCTCGTACTTCTGGTTTGCCCTTACACGTTCTGCCGTTTGGTTCTTAACGTAACGTTCTGACGCCTACTCAGTTCGTGATGCCGAGCCCCCATGTGGGAGTAGACGATCAGAGAAGGGACACTTGCTGAGTGTAGAATCCAGCTTTAATGAATCCTTATTGCCTCTTATCTCATACTACATTAGGCACAAGCGCCTTTCTTACGTATATTCACATCGAGAATGTTCAGTGATCTGTCTCTCTCATCAGAATGAGGAATACCTCCCTCTGCCGCTAGGAGTCGCCACAAGGGGTTCTCTAGATGTGCGCCCCCTAACTCCACATTTATATTGATAGCTAAGACGTAAAACTGTTTTTCAAGATAAAATAAACAATTTTACAGATAATAAGAGTTAAAACTATAAGGATATATAGTCTATATTCTAGTGATTCTGCATCAATTCAAACCTAACAGTGAAACCGATCTTCGCACAAACACTAACCACGGACATAGCTGCTACCATATCAGCGGAAGCTTAGGCAAATGATACCAAAACGGTGTCAAACGTCTTGGTAACTATTAAAAGATTTTAAACCTAGTTGAAAATTACTATTACTCCAACATAAATACCAAAGATAGCGGCCACCAAACTGACCCAAATCTTGGTAATAACATTAAAACAACAGTCGGCAAAAATGAACATCACACCAATGTAGTTCACACAATAAGAGTTCCATATATCTATGGAAATCTATGCAACAGAGCCGATTATATCAACGTACACATTCTATGAAATTGTCTATTACAACATAATTCTCAGCAATAATGACAACTACAAATCTTCAAATTTGTGGCTATTATATCAGCGCAACACTCATTGACAATTAACATCACAATAACGTAAATATCAGAGATGGCATTCACAATAGCAGTATAAATCTCGCCAACAGAAGGCCATGCATCAGTGAAATTAACCACTGCACACCTATGTAAATAATAGCTAATAAAGGATGGTAATCTGCGGGAAAAGTAGTCAGAGGTTTGAGGAAGTCTGAACCTAAGCAGGTTCTTGGCTGTCAATATAATCAAGCCAAATAAATTTGTGATGCAAATTTGTTTCGATTTAAGGAACGATTGAAATTTCAGCACAAAAAAAAAAAAAAAAAAAAAAAAAAAAAAGGAAAAAAAAAAAAAAAAAAAAAGACCCAAAATCTGCATTTCAGCTGAACTGTACAAAATGTCTGACAGATGCAAATCTTTGCAATAGCTTCAGTGACTATTATATCAGAGTAACTTACAACAAAAATGACCATCGCGCAACAGCGCAATTCTTGGTGATAAAGTTCGACAAATACAAGAATAGCAGCTATTTCATTGCTGTAATGCTCAGCAAAATGTCCATCCCATACCAAAGTAAATAACACCAATAGAAACTATGACAGCGTAAAAGTACTAAGTCTATCGGTGGTGCAAGTTCCGTGGTTTTCAGGAGATTTCCCTGCGAATTCTTATCAACCTCAGGTATGATCGAAATTTCAGTCGAGAATTCTGTAGTCCTTGGAATAGAGTCATGTTTAAAGCAAAAGAAAGTTTCCAAGGAAAAGAGAAAAAATACGTAAAAATTAACAAATCGGAAATTTGATGATCGGAGGTAGAATTGTATCCCAAAAAATAACGTTTTGTTTAATATTTATTTTTAAATATCCATAAGGATATTTTTTTTCAGTCTATTCTAAAGAAAATTTAAGACTGCCCAAAAGTCTGAATCCCCTCCCCCCCACTCCTATCAGAAACTATGTTAATTCAAAAACAGAATGAATAAAATACAAAATTTTCCAGGCTCATCAAAAAGCCTTATACAGCTACTTTAGTGTCAATCGATCGCAGAATTTAAAATTGTGATTCGCCATGTTGTCAATCAATAAGTGATTAAGTCATCCTAATTTTTAAATTCAACACAATTTCTTAAAAAGTGGCACCCAATTACATAAATTAAAATCTTGCCAAATTCGATGAGTCGTGAGAATGAATCACTGCTTTGGAACTCTGCAATCTTCGTTTTCAAAAATACGTTGACATTGTAGCAGTTACGTTAAATAGCCTGTCAATTCACATATTGCCTGGTAATAGTATTTCCCCCCCTCCCAATTCGAGGCAAAAATGCTAGGCAGCTTCCTTCGAAAGGCATAACCTCTTTGAAATTCAAAATCATGTATAACATAATCATGTTTTGGACCAGTACAGTCCTCACATATCTCCTGCGGTAAGAAAAATCCATCCTACCCACCAATTTCTCCATTAGAAGCCAACATTATAATTTTCAATAGAAACATTCGGAAACACTTCTTCATTACAGATTTTGAGCATTTTCATTTAGACAGCAATTTATTCACTTTACTATCTTGTTGAAGCCTTTAATTTAGTACATAGCACAGGTCTTGAAATACGAGTATATCTCGGGATTCTGATCTTTTGATACACTAACATTAGCATCATGTATTTTCTTGGCATAGTTTTTCTTTATCTACTTTATTATAACTATACATAGATAGAAATTTTCCAATAGTATAGAATGTAGATAGTTTTATATTCCTTAAAAAATTGTAATTGTTGTAACTGTATTAATTGTACATTTTTGTATTTTTTACTTTTATTTTAAACAAATAATTTCTTTTCAACTTTTCTAACACAAAATCATTTTTCCCAACTCTTGGCTTTTATCTCAGACAAACAGAGCATTTTTTTTATATTGAGACAATGCTATACTTATGACGCCCAGTGCAAAAATGTATCACCAAAGAATGTAAAAATTAATCCATAAAAATAAATTTTTTGATGTGAATCTTTTAACGCATATAAAAGATTTATAGTGGCAACAGAAACATGTATATAAGCGTTTTTTTTATTGACAATCTCCAAAATTTCATAGAATGCATTGTCATTGACAACTAAACTATCTGCCAAGTTTCACTTTAACTTGATGACGGAAAAGTGGGTTAATTACCTTTCCATAGATTTGCCAGCCACAAGCAAACAAAATCACAAGTTAATATAAAAGGTTTAAAAAAGATCAAATGAGTGGGAGTTAATTTTAAGCAAAACCTTTTTATGTTAAAAGAATTAAAAGAATGCAAATCATAGCGATCCAGTGTAACAGGTCAAACAGTATGAAAAATGAACCCATAAAAACAAAAGTTTTTATGTATCTCGTATATACCTCGCTAACTTGTATGTGCAGTTACAACTTATTTAAGCTATTTGAAGAAAAGTATTCCCAAACATATAGCAAAAATGGGTAGTGTACAGATGCATTTCCAAAAATTGCTTGAGAATAACTTTTTCAGACTCTTTTTTTGAGTTCCCAAAGCAGTTCTCTTTAAAATTCCCTATAGGCCAGTAAGGCGTTTTCATCTGGCCTTTCGCAACCATTACTTAAGTGCACTTTAATTTTTTTTTTAAATTGAAAATATAGTATTTAGTTTCAGAATAGAAAAAGAAACACTAAACAAATAGTGGCTAATTCCTTTTTGCCATTTGAATGCATTTGTACCTAGTCCTTTGGTTAACTTATTATTGTAATCTGAATCGAAATCTCAACCCTGCATTCAAAATTTTCCTATTTCCTCTCCTTGATCTAACCACACAACTATTAAAATAAGGGTCTCAAGGCCAAGGGGGACATGTCACTGGACACTGAATGAGATAACATTCCTGTTTCTCCCTTTTGGGGGTAAAGGTGTATCCACCCCTTGCGATTAGACTGGGAGAGGAAATTTTGGTCCCATCCCTCAGCTTTGGTCTCAGACATACATTTTAGTGTTGCTTCTCCAATATGATTTCATTGTAGGATATTGGAGAGTACCACATAGTCACTATTGTTACAAAATAAAAGTAAACCATTATTTTTCTTAGTTTTATGGTTATTTTTTACGATTGCCCAATTTTGAATTTACGACTGCCAGTTAGAATAGGCCCTGTAATAAAGAGGAGAGAAAATATCCCGATGCAGACTGGGAATTTCAACATTAAACATAAATTTCCAAGGAGCAAAAAATTCAAGTGCTGAATACCCTGTTATATCTGCTGTTTATTTTATTGAATGAGAAAAGCGGAATTATACATTTCAGCATAGAAGTGAAATCCTCCTTAGAGTAGGAAGCATTACCTCATGTATTCCAAAGTGCGCGTACGAGTCGAAGTAGTAGTCTTTGGAGGTCATCTCCTCTGGTCTGTACGTTGTGAGTCCATCCATCTCTTTCTGACAACGAAAGCAATACTTGGGCACTGCACCACCGCCATTTGGGCAACACTCCAGCAACACCTGCAATTAGTCAGAGATGATATTCATTGTATAAGGGGGGCTATCAAAATACAGAAAATTAGGAAGATATTCTCACTATTCAGACCAATTGTCCTGATTCAGTTATGATTTCAAAATTTAAATATCAATATCTGCATGTAGGAGAGGGTGGCCACAAAATTAAAAAAAATTCTCAACTATACCCTGATTTGATAGATTTCCAAAAAATTCCCCGATTTTACAGCAAATTTTTCCAGAAGCTTAATCCTTGCTTTTTATCCAACTGGCAATCTCTTTATCTTGTTAAAAAATTTTAAATGAAGACGTTGTCGGAAATTGTACCATAATATTAAATTTAGCTACATTAGATTAGAAACACTTAAAAAATTGAGAAACTGGAAAATATCATAACAATAAATATTCTTTTGAACAAATATGTCCCAAAAAAGTATTATTTATAAAATGGAGAGGTGGAAGTAGGATTCACATATGAAAATGTACTCACTTCCATGGTTTCAGACATATTTTGTGCTTATCTGAAAAAGAAAACAACAAGTTAACATCAATTTTCAGTTACTTTACTCTGAGAAACATGGTCTCTAACTTTGAAAATAAGATTTTAAACCAACATAGTCAAATCCCATTAACACAACGTCGAAGGAACCGATTTTTTGCGTTAACCGTCTAAAAACATTTTCATCTAATAAATGTATAATTTAAGTTCTAGCTATCCTAGTTGTTGGTGCTTTTAGTAGTTGCTGTTTTTATTTCATGTCTTCTATTTTTGTAATCCTCATCTTTTACCTTGCAGATTCCAATTGATTTATAGCATGATTGGCATGGTTTGAACCAAATGCTTTTTTTAAAGAATAATTTAAAATTGTAAATTATTCTATTATAATATTTTTCAAATTATTTGATGTTGTAAATAATTTCTACTGTTAACCAAAAGTTCATCATTCCAAAGATATATTTTTCAAAAGAAATTTATTGAAAATGTAACAGTGAATGAATGAATGAATAACAGAAATGAATGAATGATGGCAAATGTAATAAAATATTAATGTCAACCCTCTTAGTGGAAGCAGTTGTCGTTTGTTTCGAAAAGAACATTACAATGTAATTTCTGCTTATGTGATTTTTATCTTCTACGTCTGGATTAAAAAAAAATCAAGTAAGTTTATATTATTTATAAGAATCAAATGTACTTTTCAGTTCAAGGGGGGGCGTTGCCAATATCCAAGTACTACACGGATTTTGCATCAAGAATTGTTTACATAAAACCGCGTCAAATTATGGCAACAATAGGCAGTTCACTTATTATTAAAAAAATGGCAGCTGCAGCCATTCATTGGCGAAAATGACCTTGATGCAGAATCCGTACTGTACTTGGATAATGCAAACAGCCCCTTTAACGGAAAAGTACCGAATTTGTACAGCAGTTTGTCATCTTTCTTACAAGAATAATTATTTTTAAAACATAATAATGGGTTTTCTGTATAAATTTTAATGATGTTGAAGTAATTAAAAGTAAAATCTCCATTTTCTGACTCTATGGATTTCATGTTGACGAGGTCTGGTGGATCATCTACAAATTTAACATTTCATCACTTGAATTGTCATACAAAACATAAGTGTTTTCAGCCTCATCTTTAGAACTGTCTTGTCCGATTTGAATATTAACTTGGTTTTTGTGTTCCCAAGTTTATATTTGATTAATTAATATAAAAGTCTCTTGTATAAATGCAAGTGGTGGATGCAACTTGGCATCCATTTTGGCAAACCTGTAGTCCATTCAACTTGGTGGTACTTTGCAAAGTCGCCAATTGGGCAGTGCAAAGCACATTTTAATCTAATTCATTATTATTTTTTATTTAAATCAAGTAGGCTATCTATATGTTCATCTTGAAATGCAAAATTCATACATCAAATAAACATTATCCTCTGCATAAAATTAAACAAAACATAATTTTAATGATGGGGCAGGTTAATAATCAGTTAACTTTCAAGATTTATAATTTTAATAGAAAAAAATTGTTCGTCTCATAATAAGATATCCTAAATAAGCATTAGATGCTTAGGAAAAAAACCTTAAGTAAGAAATGTTCTATCTTAAACAATTATTAACTGGAGGATAAACATTACAAGACACAATATGTTTCCTGTAAATATTATTATACTCTTTTCGTACAATACATACATAGAATACATTTTCATAGAAATGAACTTTCACAAGAACTAATTTCCAGATTGTTTGTATTGATGCAAGGAAAAAATAAATGCACTGAAAAGCATTTAAACGTGAATCAACTTTTAATTAACGATTTAATCAATAGATGAATATCATGTAAATCTATCGCAACCAAATTCTCAAGGAGGAATCACATAGGCGAATTCTAGAAACATACGTCGTATGTGCCGGTATTAAATGGAAAGACATAATTATTTTTATAAAAAGTTGTACTTACCGATTTGAAAGAGATGAAAAGATGTATTGAAGTGCTTTAAATGAAAAATCCCAAACTGATGTTAATACATAATTAAAACTCCGCACGTGCTGTAAAGGATGTCGTAAAAGGATAAACAGACAGAGCAGATCAGATCAAATCGGCTTCATCTGCTTTTTCTTCTGTCTTTCTTCAAAACTCAAGGAGATTTTAAAAAGTTGCCAGATGGGAATAGAAATAATATAGGTTATTTAGATGACATCACAGTCAATTTCTCTGCACCGGAACACGCATGTGATTCTCTAATAGAATTTAAAATCCGAATTTGTTTTTAAAGCTACGTAGTAAATTAATCATAGAAAAAATTAATTACAAGCACATTATAATTGTTCCCATTCGATGCTACTTACCCAAAAAAGCACACATATCTAAAACAATAAAATTAAAAAAAAAAAAAAATTAATTAAAAAAAACATTCAAGTTCTTGCTTAAGAAATTCTTATGAGGAGAGGGAGAGCATCTAAAAATTTTGATTTTCTCATTTAATTATTAATATTTATTAACAAATCGACCTATTTTCATCTATAATATGAGAATGATTGATTGAATATGAATGATTTACTTCGGTGAAACTATATAGGTTGACTCCCCTCCAATTACAGCAAATCTTTCCATATTTAAGCCTTCCCTCACTGACACATTCATAACTAGAATTGCCCACTTCCCATTTAGCCAATATAAGGGGGTAAAAAAAAATGCTCCTATCCAATTATAAGTAATTTTAAAAGGGTAAAACTTCCCAAATGTGAAATATCAGTGTTCGACTTCTAATGTAACCAATAACGATAATGGAAACTGTCAAAAACCTCCGGCGAGTATATTCACATTACACTTCAGTGCGTATCTGTTGTCTTTATGGGAGAAAATTAAAACCTATTGCCAATAGTCTTCTAGCACAGCGATTCTCAATCTGTGTGGCGCGCCCCCCTAGGGGGGCGCGAGCACACTAGAGGGGAGGCGCGAGAAAATCTAATCAGCGCTGCCAGGTTTGGCGATTTTTCGCCAATTTGGCGATTTTTGAAGGCGTTTGGCGATAGGTTTTGAGGGTTTGGCGATTGGCGATTTTTTGGCGATTTAAAAAAATTATTCTGGCGAATTTCCACCTTTTTTTGGCGATTTTCGGATTTTCCAGTGATTTTCTGGATATTTGCTATTTTTTTATATATATATATTTTTTTTGTTTTGCTTAAAGCAGACTTAGTCAACCTTCCTTGTAACTGTCTGGTGAATGCAGGCACCTGTTGTCTTGAATTATTGAGGATTGGTTAGAAGATACATTTATTGCACTATCATTAAAATACTTTGGCTTACTTTTTGTTCCTGTTTTGTTCTCAACCATTTACTTTTAAATACTTTGCTGTTTGTAGATTATTAGGCATTAAATATGGTACTTAATTGATATCTATTTTAAGAATTCGGTTGTTCATTTAGAATATAGCCTATTTTTTAATTTTATTTTCATTGGGGAAACAATTTTCTTTGAATTTTGTATGTTGTATTTCTAAATCCTAACTTCGATTTTGTTTGCTTTTGTGTGTGGCGTACGAATTTGAGAAAATGATAACGACAAATTAATCCACTTGCCTAGCTTTATCCATTCGAGCTGAAACTTAGCAGATAGATTTCGATATCCATAGCAATGCATTCTATCAAGTTTTAGGGCTGTCACTAAATGGCCTCTTTTACACACGTTTCTATTTGACTAGGAGGAACTAATTAACTCATTTACTGTAATCCAATTGAACTTAATCTAAGTGTTGTAGTGTAAAATAAAAAGAGGTGGAAGAATTCGAAGTGCGTTTCAACTAATCACAAATTGTTTTCTTATTTCGTGCAAAGGATTTTTACTTATTAAGAAACTTGATTCGTATCTAATAATCTAAAGGTGTTCCCAGAAATAAAAAACGAGAGGAAGAAGCAGTCTTCCCACGTAGGTGGCACATGGAACGCGACAAAAAGAAAAAAAAATTGATTAATTATTGTAACTATTATAAGAAGTCAACCGATTCCCCGAAAATCCGTTGACTTCTTATAATAGTTATAATAATTAATTTTTTGCCCAGAAGTCAAAGTCAATGAAACAACTTTAAAAACTTTTTAGCATGTATTATGAAATGAGTATCTTATTTAAAATGATTAAAGTTTAATAAAAAAAAATTAAGGAAATAGTTGTTTATGCAACTAGTGGGGAAAGTAATACTTTTACAAACAAGGTAAAATGCTTATTTGATGAGTGCGACCCAAAATAGAATATCGTAGATCAATCTGTTCGGGAGTTATGCTTACTAGGTCTACGGACGTACACCGACATTGTTCTAGACCACTTTTTTTAACTCAGAGCACATCCCAAAACATGAAGAAAAGCAAAAATCGATTTTTTTTTTTTTTACCGAATCCAATACTTTTATTCCCTGTTTTAACAAATGGATCATTGAAATTCATAAAAATAAATTTATCTAGTTCCATGTAAAAGCATAAAATTATTGAAATGCAAAACTGTTCGTGTAACTAAGAAAATATGAAATATTGTTTCAAAATTTTCCATAGCGTGAAGGAGTTCTGTGGTGATCTCAATTTTCAAAATATAAGTAGACCCGACAGGGATTGTGACAGATGTCCGATTATTGATGTAGTAAGAATCTGAACTGTTAAAAAAACAAGTTTAAAATTTTTAACAAATTAAAATTTCCAAACTCATAAGATTATTAAGAAAACTAATCAAATAATTCTTATTCAAAAACATAAATTCTTATTTTTATATCCAATTAAAGCATTGTAATCAGTCATGTTAACTATGTCGATATTTTTTTTTTCATTTCTCTCTAAAGTTAATTAACTCTTTTTAGAAATAATTGTGGTTAAAGCTGTACTATTTACATTTTTATCTACCATTTTCTTCATCATTTCCAGGTTCGTTGTATTTTCTTCTATTTATACTGTTTCTTCCCTTGAACAAAATCAAATTGAAAGTAAATAATAATTTGCAATCTTTTATTATTCTTATTGTTAAGTTTTAAATGACAAGCGTAAGCAAATAACCTATGAATATCCAAGAAAAATTTCCAATATTATTTCGAAAGCAACGAAATTTTTTTTTACGTAATGAATAATACGTGGCAGCCTAAACTGGTGACACACAGGCCTCACTAAATGGCCGGGCACGGCGCGGATACAAGCCTCCTTTTGATAAATGTCGAAAGGGGAGAAATGAAATCTTAAGGAGGGTGGAATTTGTTCCTGTGTGTCTTCAGCTTAACTTTCCTAAATCCCAGCCCAGTTAACAGTTAATAGATAGAAATGGAAAGGAAAAAAGCCAAACCAGAATCGGTTTCGGCTCAAGATTGGAACAAGGGAAAGGAAATGACACTGCACTTTTCATCCCCCCCCCCCCCACGCCGACAGTGCGACTAGTATTTTAACAAACACAACAGGGTACCCCTTGGTCCTTTTTGTTCTGTTCGCCGCGATTTGGTTCTGCATGCGAGACAAAAAAAAAAAAAAAAAAAAAAAAGGAAAGAAGAAGGCTGGAGGCTAGAAGCTAAACTGCCCTAAAACGAGATTCTCCACAACCATTTGGTTACGTTAAGTTTGCCCGCCAAGTCGATCTAATTATTTGTCAAGTAGGCGCCGAGGTTTCTTTGTAAGAGAACTCCTGGGGGTCAATAGGGAGGGGTAGGAAACCCTAAAAACGGCTGCAAACTAATTGAAATTTGAAACGAACACCACAGTGACGAACACTACCGGGTAGGGGATAAAATAAATTGATCTTGTGTTTTGTCGCCTACTCGTATAGTAATGACCCTTGTTTATTTAATCCATGCTTTGAACTTATCAGATTACTCGAAAAAATGACCTCTCCGTAGTAAAAAAAATACATTCTTTTTTGGGGGGAAAAAAAAAAACCCGCAGATATCCTCATTTTCAAATTACCCTCCAACGTTGAAAAAACCAGGTATTTATCCGCCAATTGGCTTGGCTGGAAAGGCAATACTATTGATAAACACATCTTATTTCTAAGATAATTAGTTTTTTTGGCGAATTATTTTCTCATTTGGCGATTTTTGGCTATATTTTGGCGATTTTCTTGATTTTGAGATCTGGCGATTTTTGGCGATTTTTTAATAGGCTGTTGGCGATTCAGGCTATCTGAGAGTTGGCAGCCCTGAATCTAATAGATAATATTATTTAAAAAAATTGATTAACTGACTGAAAGGAAAGCACACATACACATAGAAAACAAAATACATTTCGACATATTTAACAAATAAAGTAAAACAACTTACTAAATCAAAACTTACTTAATCACAATATACTAAATTAAAAACAAATTTAATAATTATTAGTGACTTCCTTGGGCCTGTCTTGCAGAGCAAAGTTTTTCGACGGAAGGCTTAATATTAGGAATAGCCACTCTCAGTTCTGTTTCTATATTTAGCCGAGATCTATATTTTGTCTTCCAAGAAGCCACAGCAGAAAATCCAGTTTTACAAAGGTAGGATGTTGAAAATGGTAATAGAATACGAAATGCCCTTGTTATTAGTGCAGAAAAATCATCCTCTACTCCTTCCCAAAATTCAAATAGTGATTTATTACAAAATTGTCTTTTGGTTTCGCCACTTCAATTGAGAGTCCTTCGGGTGTCTTATGAAATGGATCCCTAACCAACTCGTAACTTGCTAATCAGTTTGTCGTCAGCAATAAAATACTTTTTTAAAATTCTTTGCCAGGAGGGCTAAACGATTTTCAATGGTTACAAAAACAACTTTTACAAGTTCTTCTTCACCCTTGTAAGTTTTAGTAGAATCAGCCACATTTGCAAATAGTGTTATGTTTTTTTGCTTTAAATTTCTGCTCCACAATTCCAATTTTCTACAAAAAGCATTAACTTTATCACTTGTATCCAACGTATGTGCATTTGCTCCTTGGAGTTGAAAATTCAAATTATTTAATTTCTCGAATATGTCGACCAAGTAGCTCAATTTCATCCCAAAAAAACCATCGCGAAAATTCTCGGCTTCCGGACTGTTTTCTTCTTCTAGAAAAATTGCGATTTCTTCTCTTAATTAATAAACACACGTTGCAAAAATTTCCCACGTGATAACCATCTTGCCTCGCAATAAAATAGTAACGCTGAATGTACTGAACCCATGTCTTTACAAAGTGTGGAAAAGATTCTCGATTTCATGGGTCTCATTTTTATATAATTTACTACGGTTACAACCGTAGTTAACACAATATTCAGACCAGGATTCACTTCTTTCGAAGCCAAAGCTTCTCTGTGGATCATGCAATGCGTCCAGATGAACTGAGGCGATTTTTGTTTTACAAGTGCTTGTATACCTTGGAATCTTCCGGACATTGAACGAGCACCATCGGTGCATATTCCGAAGCAATTTGTCCATTCTATGTTTGCCTCGTTCATGAAATCATTTAAAATAGCAAATAATGCGAGCGCTGTTGTTTGGAGTTTTATTGGTTTGCAGAAAAGTAGTTTTTCTACTACTGACATATTATCACAAAATCGAACACAGTAATAAAGATGCTTATTTAATTGCTTATCTGTTGCTTCATCAAGCTGTATTGAAAACAATTTGTCACGCAACTTCGAGAAAAGCTGACACTGTACATCTTCAGCTATATCACCAATTCGACGAGCAGCAGTATCATTTGAAAGAGGTATGGACTGTAATAGTTTTGAAAAATTATCTCCAAACATAGTTTCTACTCAATTGCTGTTGACAAAATAAGCTCTTCACCAGTGGTGTGAGGTATTTTACTTTATACATTCTCTATGAGAAAACATTTGCTCTGGGCATACTCGAGACGGCATCGGTCGTGTTCATCGCCCGCTTGGAAAAATGCCACATGTGATTTCTCGCCAACGTTGGCTCGCTTTTACTCTTGTTTTGGCTGTTAGTTAAAAACAATTTAAAAACAGAATCCAAAATACTCAATATACATCATTGTTGTATACATTTTATTGTAAGCGGGGGCGAGATGAAAATTATGATTGAAAACTGGGCCGCGAATACTAAAAGGTTGAGAAACGCTGTTCAAGCAGATGCGTAAATAGCTTTTGTGGCGATCTCGTGAAAAAATGATACAACCTTTAGACTCTTCTTTCTAGTGGTTAACATGTCTGTCGATTGATTTAGGAGTCCCCGGTTCGTTTCCCCGTAAGCACACATTTGCTAAATTGGTGACATCGGACAACTGAATCATGGTGCCATTTATCGGTTCCTTCTGAAAATACTATACGACATCCACTTATTCATCTCCTCCGGCGACTCACTGTCCCATGCGCAGGCAACTCAATCGTGAGTCCCTTTCGCGACTTACTGGGAAGGGCCAATGTGGCAATAACAGATACAACCTCTAGATACCAGAGATATATTTTGTCTAGGGAACAGAGTAAGCTGGGAAGCCAAAGGTCTTACGATCGAGACCCGCTGACCGCAGAAAGCCAACTACGCTTTAAGCTTATTATGATTCATAATAGTCTTTTTTTCTAGCATTTTCCCTCGGAACAATTTAGCTGAAAGATCAACGTTCTTAAGTTATAATGTTCGGCTGTGTTGTAAAGGTAGTTTGTTGTTTTAACCCCCGGATATGAAAAAAATTAATAAAAAAAATTGGAAATTAGTGTGGGCAGTTGAATTGAGAAGATGGCCAAACCGTAAACTTTAGAATAAACTGCTAGTTTGGGTTCTGTTAGTTTTGTTCATACAATGATATTTATGATTCTTACAAGGTTTAAATAATTAAATTTAACTATTTACAAATATTTGAGCAGTAGGGCCTTTATCAAACCCCATTTCAATCCAGTTTTCCAGATGTCATAACAACCAGTGAATCAGTGTTCCATACTGCTCCATTTTCATGCAAGAAAAATTATAGTCTAAGTCTTTTCTGCACAGATATCTAGACTAGTATGACAATACTAGGGGACCGCCAGAGTAGCCCTTCAACAGCGATAGAGAGGTTTTAAGAGCATCTTGAGTTAAACCTCATTCTTCTGCCCGATCGAGATGTTTCGATTTGCTTGCAGCCGCGAAGGTTTCTTTTCGTCAAGCTGCATTCTGGATAAAACATCATGTCCGGGTCACCAGTGTATTAGGATTGGGATGTTGGGCAGATCAGCAACTTTAAAATAAGCTGCATGCTCGGGTTCTGTTAGTTTTATTTATATAACAATATTTATAAGATTTAAATTATTACTTTAAACTAAATCTATTTACAAATGGGTCTCAAGTAGCATTCCACTCCAATTTTTTAGATGTACAGGTGGAGGGGTGTTCTGAGCCCCCAACTTCCTCCTGGAATCACGCTTGATTCACAAGCACACTTGAATCTTATTAAATATGAGTTTTCATTGAAATTGTTGTTTCTAATCTCCATGCTAGATGATATTATTCACTTGCAAAAAATCAAAAGCAAATAAGGGAAGATCAAACAGGTCATCACGGGACCATTGTGTGCAGGGAGAGGCCTGCTCAGATTGTCATTTGGGACAAATAGGATACCGCCTTGAAAAGTAAGGCCTCTCAGATGACCATTGAAAAAGCGGAAGAGTGCCGTCTGGGCACGTCCGTCGCAATTTAGAGCAAGGGTTCTTATTGCTTAAAGCAAGGAAGTTATTGAAATTAATATCTACAATTGAGTGTTTTCTTTCTGGTTTTAAATTTTTGTTGAATGTAGTGTTAAAAATTTAAGAATCTTTGAGTTCTCGAAGAAAAGCCATGAATCTTGGGCAGGTGTTAAAAAAAATAATGTCTTAAAACCAAAAGTTTTAAAAGTGTGAAATTAAATTACTCAATTAGAATAAATGATATTACTCTTTTAGAATACAATCTACAATTGTTTCTTTTAACTTTAATTTAAAAAAGTAGGCATTCAACATACAAATTGAAGTATTTCTTTACAATGATTCCTTTAGGACACAATGTTCTAAACTGAATTGTAATTTTATATTACAAGAATAGAATGAAGAACATTCATGGAGATTAGCATTTTAAAATTATAATGGCACAGTTATTTTCAGGTTTTTTAAGTGGTATTTTAACAAATTTGAGTTCGACAATCCATCGCATTTTCTGTAAAACATTCATATTTTGTTGATATCTTTCATAGATATTGAGATATCTGGTACTCTTCCGAATTCTCAGGATTATGCATATGCAGGACTAAATTGATTATTTCTCTTGGAAATTAATTTGCTCATTTCAAATCTATTACCTTAGTTTTCTGATAATACATATTCAATTTGAGTTCAAGGCAAAAACTGACATTGCCTACAAAATTAAATATTGTATATTTTGTGCTGATCAGACTAAAGGTGTCACCATTTAAATTTCAACAAAACCAAAATGGAGGATGTACAATTTTGGAAGCATATCTTGATTTAAAGTCTAATTGGAATTGAAATGCCAAAATTGAACTACAAATCCACTTTTGGCCATATCTCTAAGAAAAACTTTCTTCTTCCGAATTTGAACACTTCTGACCTTAAATAATAATGAGAAGGTGGGAACAAAATTTGTAGTTTTCTACGACTCATCCTTCCCTGGAGATTGCGAATACATCAACTACAGAACGTTCCATTGCGATTTTAGTCATGGAATCGTTCCCAGTGTGTGAAGAATTCGTAAAAAAATCTTTAGATTTTGTATGAAAAATCCCAGTTTTCCAAGAGATTCTGTTTCTAATTGAAGTGCACCTGTTTGGAGCATTCAATACGAGACAGTTCAAATGAAGTACTTCAAGAAGACGGTCCGACTTTATCGGAAGACTAGAAGGAAAACAATCCAGTCGCGTTTAGCCATCTCCGAGAGATTCAGAATAGTGATGAAGCTCTGAACAGGTGCAATTCAACCATCTGATTGAGAGTTTGCAACGTGTTTCAGACGTCGATGAGGTGTCTAAGTGGGGATGACTAATAACACAGGGACACTTGATCTTCTACTTGATGGGGGAGAAGGACGTGGGCACCATCCACCTGCTTTGCATCTCACGGATCAGGGGAACTAGAATAAAAAACACACATTCGCTCAAGTAGGAGGAGTTGCATTAAACAAACTATACAGGGTGTTCACAAATTAGTCGAAATATAAATTGTAAGTTCAAATGCAGATTAGTGTTAGTGAATCCCAAGTTTGTGGATAGATGGTAGAGTTAATATAAAAGGAATCTACGAGCATGAAAGGGATAGTCCCAATGCGTTTCACGCCGCAAATTCTTCTAATGTGTTTGACACATTCTTCTTTGCTGAAAAAACTGATTCGTATACTTGGATATGCTTCAGATTTACCTAATGCTAATCCTGAAAGAAACAATTTGTGAAGGTTTTCCATCTGTCAATAAGACGTCTGGCAATGTCACTTCCACAATGAGGCGACTTCTTTCCTCAATGCAGAAATACCAGTTTGGAATAGTTGTATAGGTGTTATTTTATGGCCAATACACAGGAGCATACTGGCCAAGCGTTTGTCCAGTGCAATCACAGGGTCTTTTAGTATCTATAAAAAATGGGCGTGTCCAAAAGTGTTTTTTTTTTAAGTTTTCAATACTTTTTTTTTCCAATTTTAAGTAGTTATCTGACTTAAAGTTTTTTTTTTTTAAAAGGCCAATGAATTCAAATCCAAAGCACTCTCACCAGCCACCTATATTATCGTACTAGCTATGTGCTCCCGCACAGCTTTCGACGCTTCAAGAACCCGGCTCGCTACTCTAGCTAAAAGGTTCATTGTTATGTAAGTTGAAGTTTCACATCACTCGCTTATTAGAGCCCCTGCCCAGCTGCTAAAAAAAAAAAAACTAAAAACTTTTCCCTGTTAATATAATAATACAAACTTCTTCCAACACCCTTATAGGAATATTTTAGCATTCTGTTAGCTAAAAGCAAAATTAGAAAGCCAGAAGTACTTATGTTTGAAATTTTACAGTTATACGCTTATTGGGAATCCCGTTGTAAAGGGGGTTATACTACATTTAAACTCATGAAATGGGCACAAATTATAACAATGAATGATAATAATTACTTAAATAGCAATACAATTAAAAGCTATGTATGATACATACAATCTACTTATACATATATTGCATAACCTCTAAAAATTTCAAGCAAAAATATTAAATGGTTCATTCAAAATCCTGCGCACAAGTTAAAAAAACATGTATAGAGAATTTTAATTTGAAAATTTAGTGCCAATTCACGGATGTTCTTTGTTTTTAAAGTATATATATATATATATATTTAACTACTTATGTTGAAAGTATCTGAGCCCTACAGCTATTGGAAATCCTTCTGTAAAAAAAAAAAGAGGGAGGGGGGGGGGGGGACTTTAAACATACTTAAAAAAAAAATAACATTCTGTTTGTCAAAAGCACAATTAAAAGGCTAAAATTACTTATGGTAATATACTAGTTGTACTACCTGGACTTTCTTTACTTTGTATTTTAAATTTATTTGTTTTAGTTCTTTTTTCAACAAACTATCAATGGTTTATGGAAACCAAGTCCACTCTAGGTATTGATAAATAGTTAGACTGAGAACATTTTATGTATATAAAGTAATTCTTAAAACAATTGAATTATTAAAATTAATAAATAAAAATATATTAATTATTTATAATAATTACATCATAATTTGAATGATTTATTATTTTAACAATAATTATTAAAATTCGATTAATGATTATTTGGAAAATTTGGACCAGATTAAATCTTAAATCACCAGGCCAATTTTATGTCCCAGTATGCCCCTGCCAGTAAATCATCAGATCAATGTATAGTCCTTTGTAAAAGAGCATCATGTTTATCAACCCGAAATCCATTCTAGAATAAAAAACACACTGCAATTCATTTGATCACTGTGAACATATTCATTAACGCTGGCAAGACCTAATTCGCCGATAAGACGTTTGCAGAATAACAAAAGGCAGTTTCATTTATGAGAAAGGTAAAACTTGGTGTATTTCCCTATGTCCTGCTCGACCGAAAAATTTCATTTTGCGTACCTAATTTGTGAACACCTTAAACATAAAGAACATGAAAATAGCCTTATTAGAATTTATGCAGGTAAATTGAATTGGGCACCCACTAAATAAAAAGAACTTTTTAACTTCAGATATGTGACATTGAAACTTTCTTTATAAATTACAAGCCCATAGACATGTAAAGGTCTTCCTATTGAAAAATTTAAAAAATAAATCATATTCAAACTATAGTTAGATCACATAAAGCACCAAAATAAAAACACTGAAATTAAGCACTTTTTTACCACTAGAGCAGTAGTACAACTCAAACAGAAAATGGGGTATTGGAAAAAATCAAATTTGTATTGAAACAAATTCTGTTCTGCCACTATACTCTAGCGAATAAATACTAAGGCGAATGTGACAACCATGTTTTGTTGTTGGATCTTTTGGAATATACTCCTTTGTTACTTCATTACGTGGAAAACCTATTTAACCCACTGACGGTCATGGGGAAGGGCAAAATTCTACAGTTGTTTTCCCTAAAAAAAATTTAAAAATTATATTTCTAATTCAAATACATAATTTTTTTTTATTTATATTTTCGATTTATTTTGTTTTAGATAGGTTATAAACTATCATACTAATAAAAATATTTTAAAAATATTTTATTTCAAATTTTATTTATAAATTTAAAAATGTTGTGTATTGTTGGAAAAACTGGGGATCAAATGACGCATATATAAGTGCATGACAGTCAGTGGGTTAAGTGGCAAAGCAGTATACTTATAATGCAATAATGTTCCAGCTTAGTGTAGCTCTAATACATCTAATAGCACTAATAAATCCCTAATATGTACAACCAAATAAAATAATATGCTGCAGGTAATTTCCTGTCATAAATTACATTAAATGAATATCATAAAACAAGAAAATGAAAAGATTAATTATACACTGGGATCGTAAGTTATATTTATTTTCAATAAATAACTACAATCCTCACAGTACTCCTTCCATTTCAAGTAAAAATAGGTTTTCACTAAAACACAAGTTTAGCAAGAGATTTAAAACTCCTAATGAATCTCCAAGGAAAAAGAAATTGTAGACATATAAAATGAAACAAAACCTCTGAAGGAATAGTTTATTCTAGTAATGCTGTCACATTTTTTGCAATAATAACATTTGACATCTCTATAAAATAACGTGGGTTTCATTTTAGAGTCAAGGAGTATTCAGGGGTTTAATTTTAGCTTCAAATAATAGAAATAATTCTATGGTTCCCCAAAATTAGAAATAGATTGCATAATGCACTACAACAAAAACCATCAGTGAATAACTGCAGTAGAAATCACATTTTCTGCACAAGACAGTGAGAGTTTCAGTTTAAAGAGGGCATTCTCTCGCATTTTTTTTTAGACAAATAGTATTTTTTAAAAATCAGAGCATTTTAAAAAATTAGAATAGTTAACCATTTCATCAAAGCTACTTTACAGATGACAATGGACAATTCCTGCATTTTTTAAAAACGAGTGAAATTAGTTTATATTTTTGAAGAATTTCTTTCCGATTCCAAATATTTAAACAAAAGTTCTTTAAAAAATTAGTTATTTAAATATTAGGAAAAGAAAATGCCCCAAAACCAGTCCGATCAAAACACTCAACAAAATCTGTGACGTCAAGAGTCCGTTTCTATGGGTATCGTGAGGTTTCTGCAAAATAGTTGGCGTTGATTTGGTAGACCATTGCTGCATCCTATACAGGTTGACAAAATTTGTGAGAAACTTGCAAATCTGGTTTCCATTGCTGCATTTCAAGCCAAGATGTTTGGGTTCTCTTGACGTCATATTAAATTCGAGCCGAATGTATTGTTTTCTCGTCAACGTCTAACATGAAAATTTTGATTACAAATTTAAAAAAAAGCAAAAGTGCATTGAGCAGAAATTTTTGTGTTTATGGCCTCTTCGAATCATTTAGAATTGAATAAAAAAAAATTAAAATTAAAAACTGCGGGAATTGTCCCTTATATGATATATATTTTTAACTTTATTAGATAGTTTCAGTCTTCATTCTGTTTACAGCATCCAAGTATTAGAAGCACAAAACTGGTGTTTGCATCAAATTAACATGATCTCAATGTGTACCACTTTTACAGCAATCAGACATTTGAGGCTCATAAAATGCTGGTTTTCCAAAAGTTTGAAACATTTGAGTTCAGTATTGCAGGGGGCACAGAGAGTTTTCAAAAAATTTAGGTAGTAATTTTAGGGATAATTTTAAAAAAATTCAGGAACATTTTAAGAATTCCCAAAAATTTAGCGATAATTTTTAAAATTGTAGGGATAAATTTTAAAATTTTAGAGATAATTCAAAAACATTTAGGGATATTTCTTTTGCTCTTTTTCCAAAGCTTGTTTCAATACCGGCAAAACACAGTTACAAAACAGTTAAACAGAAACAAAAAACAATACCTGCAAATTTTCCAAATTTTTTTTTTAGCAGGATAGCAGTTATATAACTAAACAATTATATTATTTTGACCCAAAGGTGCGAATTTAATTAAATCCACTTTTCTCATGTGGAGGAATATCAGGGTTTAGAGAAAAATAAGAGAATTTTCAGGTTTTCAATTTTTTTAGGAATTATTGATACATTTATGTACAATTTAGAAATTTTAGGGTGAAAGAAAAATTTAAGGAATTTTAGCAAAACTTTTGCATTTGTGAATCAAATGGGAAAAACTCGTGTTTGAGAAAAAAATCAGAACGCATATTTAGGTGAGAGTTTTTAAATCCTTTATGTTTGCTTGTGTGTGGCTGCCGAGCAAATCTCCAGAAGCCTAACTAATCCACTTGCAGTCACCTGATTTGGTTGGATTCAATGATAATGCATTCTATCAAGTTTTGGGAGCTGTCATTAAAACATTGCATTTACACATGTTTCTATAATCATTTTGGAATCTGATCACTCTTTCCTGTTGTCAAAATTATTTTAATCAGAATAAAAACAAAAATACTTGGAAGTGAATGCATAAATTTATTATAGTGTGTGGTCCAGTCAATTCAACGTTGCGTTGTGCAGTAAAGCTGTAAGTGAAAGAATTTTAACCGATCATTGTTGAAACTCTTTCCTGTTGTCAAAACTATTTTAAGCAGAATAAATAAAAGATGTTTGGACGTGAATGCATAAAGCTGTTTAGTGTTTTGCTAAAAAGCATTCAAACTACATTCCTAGCGTTCTTTTGACATTGGGGGCAAAAAGAAATAGTTCAACCTACGCAAAACATTTTGTTTGCTCTTTGATACTGGTATACTAGATTTTGAAAACTAAGCAAAAGTCTTGTATGAGGACACTGCAGCACATAGAATTTAAAACTTTGTTCTATGGCAAAGTAAACAAACATTCTCCAAATATATATCGAGAAATACGTTTGAATCCTCTGCAGCAAATTGAAACGTATTTTGTTTTGTGCAAAAGAGAGTAATTTACTTGGTTGTCTTTTGATTTATTTTATGCAGTATTATTTCTAAAAGTAATATCACTTAGTAAGTTAAAAAATGGATATGATTTAGTTTTATGTTTTTGTCATGATGGTTGGGACTGGATTGTGTTGCAGCAAATGAATGGACAGAAAAGTTATCTCGATTACCTGTGTGAGCCACGCATTCATCCCATCCGGGTTTCCGCCATGCTGCATCGCGAATGCTTTTTCTGGACTGGAGGTCCTTGTAACCTACCAAAGGATGCAATACAATGTTATAAAATAGTATACTCTTAATATAATACATTTTTCAAAATTTAAGTGTCCGTCTGATTATCTGGCTCAATTAAAATGCAAGCAAGCATTTCCAAGTTAAAAAAATTTCAAATTCTTGTAAAATGTTCACTTAGCTTATTTAACGCAATTAATGTCACGTAGGGAATTTGAGAACAATTAAATCTAATTACCATGAAGATTTCTTTGTATTTCGATTTCAAATTATCTTGAAACATATGCAGCTACAAACAATTTTGGTGGATAAAAATTCCTCTTCACTTCCAAGATGTTAAAAGAATTTTCCTTCTAGCCAAGATTTGAAACATTCAACTGCAGCGTGCAAAATAATTCATCTTTAGCCTTTGAAAACTTAACTTTTGATAAGCACAAATAATTAAACAACTAGTATATAATGGCTGATCGAAATTCACAGAAAGTCGACTGTTTTTTTACAATCCTCGCAACAACTCAAATTTGTGTCATAAGGCAAAAAACGATGCAATGGCTAGTTTCTAGAGTGTAAGCAAAAAAGTCACTTCTAAGGTCAAGAAATACTTTTTGAAGGCACCACAACCGAGAATCTACAGTCCATTTCCCCAGTGTTGCCTAAGCATATTCAGAGTGGCCACAAAATTCAGGAAAAAAAGTTCCCGGACAGATTTCTAAAATATTTCCTGATTTTATGGCACATATTTTACAAATTTCCCCAATATTTCAAGGTTTTCCAGATTATATACATCCTGATCAAATAAAACATGTATGCTAAGGAAATAACATGCCAAATTAAAAAATAGTTTTGGTGGTATTGAAAAATTTAAATTATTCCATAACATTAAATTTTTAACGATTACCACCACAAGTCTCTGTCAAAATAAGGATGAGTGGGAAAACATGCCTTAAAATTTCCCTGATTTTCGTGAAATTTTTTAAAAAATTCCGACATTTCCCTGATTTTTTTCTAGAATCAGAGAGCTCCCTGACATTTCTTTGATTTCCAGGTTCTGTGGCCACTCTGAAATTTCATTTTGTATTGAAGTGAAATAACTTGATTGAGGGAAAGTGGGATTTTGCTTTTCAGAAAGTACTCACTCCAAATGTGGTGCACCATGTAGAGCTGTCCTATCTGCGAGAAGAAGCCAGCCACTGCACTCTCCTTTCTGTAGGTCACACCTCTAGCCCTGCACAATAAACATCATTATCAACACTAGCATGTAATAATATGCAATCAAAATTCTTGTAAAACGCTGTTATTATACAGTAAAAAGTTGAGCAAAACTTACATGGTTGTTCAACAGATATTTTTATTACTATGAACAGATCGTTTCTTTGTATGTTTTTCATTCAGAAATTGTCAAATAGCAGTCTTGAAGAACATTTGAGGTTTAATTGCTAATTAAATGTCACTTGGTGATAAAATTATCATGTATGAGGATATACTAAGTAATTTTAAACGTATGATTTTGTTTCAATGAGTAAAGAGGCGCAATTTGCTATACAATTCTGAAGTTTTATCACCACGAATGATAATAATCTGCTGGGCATCTTATCTATCGAGTTAATAAATTGGCTTTTTTTAAATATAAAGTTTGTGTTTGTAGAACATTAAATAATGAAACTTCTTTTGTAACATGCAGAATATAAGCCTAGTGATATAAAATGTAGCCCAAGTATAAATTTTTTGTATTGGGGGGATGGATATACATGCATCAAAGCTGCGACATCGAAAGTGCTGCTTAAAAGAAAATGACAGTGCCGAACAATTTAGAAATTGCACTGATTCAAAAAATTGTCCAGTGCCTTTTGGAAAAAAAAGCATGCATAAAAACTGCACTAAGTTGGCTATCATATATGACTTCCATTCTATCAACATAAAAACAATAAATTTTTTTAAATTCTGTCTATTTAATAAGATTGCTTTGCTTATTGGAGAACGGAGAGAAAACACTCACCAGTTGTTGCCCCACTCAATCATGGTGCCAGGCTGCAGAGAAAAAGGGCATTTAGTAACAATTCAAAGACACACAGCAGGATGGTAACAAACACGTCCCTTAAATGCATAATCATATGTTTAAAACCTCGTATCTCTTTATGTAGCAACCTTGGCAAAGTTTTTTTTTTTCATTTCAATTTTATCAAACTATTTTATTGTGTCCGAATGGAACTAGAATCTTGGACTTAGTTTATTCCTTTATCTGTGACAATTTTAATTGTTGGGCGAGTAAAATTTCATTTCGGCAGGTGTTACGAATTACGATTATTTATACAAAAACATACAGGAAATTTTTTTTAGGATGGAAACAAGGTAAGAGTAACGAATAATTTTTAAATTTTTGCATAAGCTGATAAATTCATTAAAAAAAAAGTAGCTTTCTTTGTGATGTTTGCATCACAAAAATGCAATATTCAAAATCGGTTCTATATAAGTTCACTAATCCTAAAGTATTTTTCCAATTAACTAAACCCATTTCCCGGCTGATTTCAAGTGTTTTTCATTAAAAATAAAAATTCATGCATTTAAGGAATAAAAGAGAAGAAACAATAAATTGCTGTTGGGGTAAAAAAAGACAACATTCCCTTCCAAACATTCCCTAATAATTTCAGGATTTAAAAGTGAAATCCATGATAGCTATATTTGATACTCACTATGTTATCAGGAGGGTTGGGATGAGTTTAAAAAATTTCCTCCTTTCAATCTTTTCAAAGCCCACAGTAAAAACATAGTCCTTTGATTAATTAGAAGCTAATTATTTATCAGTAAGACTGTTTTTACAGTTGAAACAAATGATTTTTTTTCCAGCTTTTCAATTTTTTTAAATTAAATTATACTCATTTACTCTTTACTTTAACCCTTTAATTAACATCTTTATTCTTTGAAAACAACTTACTAGAATACAATCAACAACAAAAGTGAAACTCTTCAGTCTTAAGCAAGAAGTTTAAAAAACAATACAGACATTGTATGCTTTAATATTTCCCCCTTATCAAATTAAAATTTACCTGCAATTTTATCATAATAATAATGAGTAAGATAAATTAAATGTACATGAGCCCCTTGTTAAAATAATACATCCTTCACATAATCCCTCTAGATGGAACTTGGTTCCTTCCCTATTAAAGAAAATGTAGTTGCACTAGATGGGGAAAATAAATTGAGCAAAATGTGTCATACATGGAATCGGATTTTCTTAAAATTGATGTTTTTGAACATAGGAGAGCTGTTACCCTTTTAGACATAAATATAATCCAAAATTTAAAGACAAGCATATAAAATAATATCCCTTAGAGAATATCTCATGATGTACGAGGAAGTCTGTGTTAATCTTCTAGAAACTATTTTGTATAAAACCTTGACATTTGGTGAGCAGGTACATCACGTAATGAAATGACATAAATAAAAAATAGCGTCTAATATATTTTATTTTATATTTGAAAACCTTAAGTCAATGTGTATGCCACCTAGTTTTGCTTTTTGATATTTTAATTTTTGTTTATAATAAATAGACACTAAATGCAAACAATTTATGTCATTTCATTCAGTGATCTTTCTCACCAAATGTTAAGGTGGTTACAGAAAGTAGTTTCTAAATGGGCTAGTAGATATAGCGAGTAAAGACTTCCTTTTAAAATGTCCTTCATGTAGAGGTGCGTACCTTGAGTACGTAGGACCTCATCTCGTAATGCATGTCTCCCGCACGTGGCTGCGGGTGTCCCCAGAAGGAGAAGGCCAACATGAACTGGTTCTCCCGCCTCCTCAGGAACCGCGTTCGCTCCTCAATCAGCGCTCCTAGTTCCGTATCACTGTGGCACAGCTCCAGGAATTGGTGGGCGTGGGGGTAGCCGTGTTGGTAGCGCCACAGATGAACTGCAAACAACAACTCATATCCTGTTGTCAGCAAGTTTAAACAATTGACATGTATAAAATTCACCCTAATGAAAATTTTGAAAATTATACTTAATGTATAAAAGTCTGGCCAGTACAGATCGTTCAAACAAATAGGCAAACTGGCAGAAATAAGTAAAGCCACAATTACTACGACCTACTACTGCCATCATCATGACATGAACATAATACCAGTGAGATCAACCTAAAGTAAAAAACCAACACTTATATACACAGGTCATGGATACACTCTGATGAGATGCTGCCATGACCATCCATGAAAGTGTAAAGGATTGGTCGCATAAGTAATCGCTGTACGTCATATTTTACGTCGGCGATAGCATCAGGAGGAAAGAAAATGAAGTGCTGTGTATGAGCATGGCAAAAGGAAAAATCCTTTTACAAAAAATTTAAAGCCCAGAAAACTACTCATAAAGAAAGAACTTTAGTCTAACATGTTGCCACCATACCGATGCATATCTCAGAAATAGCACTCTTTACATTAGCGTAGCAAATATGACCCTTAAACCAACGAAAATATCGGTGCTAGTGGCTATTACATTAGAAGTAGCCACAGCAAAAGTGAACGTTACACAGGATAGTTAAGGGAAGTCTGAGAGTAAGCAGATACAGTGCCTATAAGATTTGTAACATAGTAATATCAAGATTAATGAGTTATTACAACCTCTACAGGGAAATTTTAATTCAGATTTGAGTTGACATCCGACTGATATCTTTGTCAAAAGAAGCGGAAAGCCCATCTTTCGCAGGGAGTTATACCATGTCTGATACATTCTTTATTAAAGTCGACTTACATTGATTTTCTTTAAGGAATTCTCTTAAGTATAAAAAGATATTTTCAAAGTGTGATTTTGTTGTTTGCTCAATGATAAAGTTTCAGTCCATTAACGTTTATTGCTCAAATCTCTGAGCAGGTAAAAGTGGTGTTTCTGGAGTTTTTACTAAAAGTAAAAAATCAGTTAATTTTTCTTCAATGTTATTTTACATTAACTAAGCATTATTACTATACCAAATAGAGTAATTTGCAAAGATAGTATTGCATTTTTAATAGACCCTTGTTTTAGTTGAATAAGTAGGCTGCGAAATAGAAGGTGCATTTAGATTTTGAATCAAAATGTATGAGAATATTTTTAATCAATTTTAAATTTGTTGCCAGTTTTTAAGTAGAAACTGTTGCATGTTATCAAACATTTAGATATAAAAAATATTATTAAATACACATATCCATAATATAAAGTTTGCTTGTTCATATTCAAATATCAGGTTTTTTTTATTATTTTTTTACACAATGGACAATTCCCGCATTTTTTTTATTACTTTTTTGTTCAATAATGTTTCGAAAAGGCCATAAACACAAAAATTTCTGCTCACTGTGCTTTTTCTTTTTTTTGAATTTGCAACTGAAGTTCTCTTGTTAGTTTTGGCGGGGGAAAATAAACAAATTCGGTGCAAAGCGAATGTGACATCACTTAATCTGAAACAACTTGGCTTGAATCGCAGCAGCCGAAACCAGTTCTTCTTGCAAATTGTTCCAATGGGTACAGGATACAGCAACTGTCTACTCAACACACACATCAAAAATTTGGCAAAAACCTCACAATAACCTTAGAAACAGAAGGATGTTTTGATGTCACAGCTATAGAGGATCGTTTTGATCCGACTGGGTTTTGGATCTTCTTTATTTTTTATTATTCTTTTCTTAATATTCAAATAACTAATTTTTTCTAAAGAACTTCTGTTTGAATATTTGGAATCAGAGAGAAATTCTTCATAAATATAAATTAATTTCCCTCGTATTAAAAAAATGTGGGAATTGTCCATTTTACCCGTTAATGTGACACTTAGACAAAGGATTAACAGTTTAAAAAGTTTAACAGTAAAGTAACATGAGTTGGTGTTTCTAAGGGGAAATTTTTTTATTTTCGTATCACCTCGTAACTAAAAAAAGCAAAAGACATTTTCTTAATTTCAATTTAATGATCTTTCTTTCATGAGCCTTTTGGGATGAGAAGTACTTGAAGAATTATTTGAGAATATCTCTGCATTGATGACTTGTATTTTTATTGAATTTGAGATTAAAGCTAGTTGAATAAGGAATTTACTGTTCTAGTAAGAGTTTTGTAATTTGGTATCATTGTCTAAAATAATTTGCATGAACTGGAACAGGATATAAAATAGATTTTTAAAATTAAAAGACCCGAAGAAATTAATTTCTTTTATACAGTTATGATTGGAGAGTTAATAGTTGTGATTTATTAAAGTAAGTTTAATTCAAAGCAAAGTAGCAAAAGAGTGCAACGTACTAAACTGATCTTGATCACCAATTTCCACTTGGAAGCTCCCTACCAACTCAGCACCTTCAGATTTTTCTGCCGCAACTTTAGAATAAAGCTCACTATCACAAATAAGCATTATTTTTAGAATGTATACTCAAAGAACAAACAATTAACATAATTCAAAATTTTCAAAAGCAGATAAACTGACAAAATAAGAACTAAATGTACTTTGCAAAGCATTTTAATAATGTATTGCCTTGGATGTTGAAGAATTCGGCAGTTTCCTAATTTCAGGGGGCAAAGTGAGTTTTCTAAAAAAATTAGGTAGAGATTTTAGGGATTATTACAAACATTTTAGGGATAATTCTTAAAAATGTAGGGACATTTCTTTCAAAGCTGACATAGTCTCCTAACACAGACATTCTTCTCAAAGCATGTTTCAACACCGGCAAAAAACTGACAGTTTTTTAAAAAATTAATAAACAATTAAAATCTCAAAAAAGATTTTCACCTCTGGAGGAATATTTGGATTTTTAAGCTGGTTTTGGAGGAAAATCAAGGAATTTTTAAAGTTTTAAATTTTGTTTAGGAATTATCGAAAAATTTAACTAAATTTTAGGAATTTTACGGAGAAACAAAAATTTAAAGAATATGAGGAGCATATGCGACCTTTGTAATTTTTTACAATATTTGAAACACTTTTAAATAAGTGTGGCAAAGCAACTATTATTAAACTAAATGTACTTTTCAAAGATAAAATTAAAATAAAATATTTTGCCTTGGATGTGACAAAAAAAGCAACTATTACTGAAGAAAACAAACAAAGTATATTGCAAAGATAATAATGAAAATAAATTTTAATAGTATATTGCTGTGGTATGATAGTGGCTGTGAAGTCAAAGAAATTGGCTATTTTTACATTATTCAATATATACTATTATATTTCCCATTTAGAAGTCCAAGTAAGTTCTTAAATATGCATTGACGGTGAAATTCCTGTTCACGCATCTTAATGCAGATGAAAGATATGACAATTGAATTATCGTGCCTTGTTCTGGGCACCCATCATATAAAAAATAAGTTTTTCTTATGCAAGGAATCTGTTATTACTTTTTCTTGAGATAAAGTTTACAATTTTAATTTATATCAGTGCTACTTTCTACAATAGAGAAAATATCTTTTTAAAAAGCAAACAACTGAGAAAGGTGGCAATGGAACATGAAGTATACTGTTCATCAGAAGTTCAAGATAATAGAATAATTTAATTAGCAGAATTTTTTATAATAAATTAATTTTTTTAAACACATTTATGTTTTTTCAACAGAATTGAAGCTAATTTTTTTTAATAATTTAAGCTTATTTAGCTGAGTTTTTAAACAGAATATGTTTCCCAAAAATATTAATTAAATGATTTGTCAAACTTACTAATTCTTCAAATAGGGTTCAACATTTGCAGGTTTAACATTGTGGGCTGGGGAAAAAAAAAGCACATTTTAAACATATTTTGAAATTTAAATCAAAGTTCAGCAAAACTAACAATTAAAAATGTTCCTTATTTTATAGTTATTACCGGTAATGTCGATGATACAGTTATGGATACTTTTGTGAACTATGGAGGAAAGAGTAATAAGAAACACATTCTTAATGGTCAGGAACAAAATTGAAGGTTAAATTAACAACAAAACTTTTTTTTTTCAACAGGAAATACATAGCCCATCAAACAACCATAAAATGCTCAGAAGAGAAGAAAAATGAGATGTTTTTTACAAAGTTAGAGAGAGCTGCTCTAAAATTGTTTGAAAAGGATCTTGTTTTTTATCCTATTTTACACCCATTGAACTGAAACAAGTTCTCTTAAAAGGAAGTCCTAGTAAGAATCATTCCCTATACTTGCTATGTTACAATCTTCGATGTAAAAACTACTTTCTAAAAAACATTGAAAACATCACTTAACAAAATGTTATAAATTGTTTTCATTTAATGTATATCTATTATAAATGAAAATAACAAAAGACAGGAAATACACAATTGCAATGCACATTGCTTTTTGGCAATGTTCTGTTTGGCAGATATCCCGAATGGCCTATTATTTGGGTATTATCAAGGGGTGCAAAGAAAAAATATTAATTCCTAAAAATATTAGGTAGGAATTTAAGGAAATATTCCAAAAATTTGAGGATACATATCCACAAATTTTAAGGAAAATTTTAAAACTTTTAGGGATAATTTTCTTTTTAAAACTGACACAGACTAATACAGACATATTCTTTCCAAAGCTTGTTTCAATAACGACAAAACATTGTCACTTTTCAAAAAGTTTAACAATTCAAACTACTTTTTATTCCAATAAAGGTTTTAAAAAAATAATATTTATAAGTTTAAGCTACAATTTAAAATATTTGTCAATGAATTAAAATTGTTAAGTCTGATAACTAAATGTTTAAAGACTAGATCAATATACCAGAAAAATCATAGGTGATTTCACTTTAGGGCTACCATCAGCGAAAATGACCATCACTACAATGTAAACCTTGGTGATCGCATTCACCATACCAACAAAATAATAACAGGAATTAAATCAACCTAAATCTCAGAAACGGAGGGAAAAAACAGAAAAAATAAAATTTTCCAGCCTAGGGTAATTACAGGGTTCTGAAGGAAAATCAAGAAATCTTTGAGGTTTTCCATTTGTTTAGGAATTATCTAAAAATTTAGGTACAATTTTAGGAATTTTAAGGAAAAACTTGAGGAATATTCGAAATTTTAGGGCGATTTCCGAGAGCTATTCATTTTGGAAAACCCTTGTCTCCAACATTCCCAAGTATATCCAGGATAGTCGTTATGTCTGCAAGTCATAGCTAAATTCAAGACCTCGCAGCTAATTGTAATTCTCGTCTATCGGACCTCTGCGAGTCCAGTTTTTATAGCATTGTATTTCACTTCCGAGAGCAAGATTAAAATCGCTTACTGAATCAAATTCAATGGTTTTAATCAACTGTTATGATTGCATTGCGTCTGGAGCTTCCCTGCGAATCACATCGCTTTGAAAGTAATGAGCGATGTTTGTGGTCAAAGCGGTTCGCAAAAAGAAATAGAAAATACAGAACAAAAGAAACAATGAAATAACGAGTTTCAAGTAACCATGTGCTAAACACTGCAATCTCTCATGGCTGCATTAACAATTTAAAAATGTATTCATCAACACTTTGCTTATTGAGAATTTTATTATGAAAAAATTCTTTTTGACAAAACTACTCTTAATAGCAGCAGACAGATAGGTTACTAGGCAGTGCACATTCTTTGAAGAGGTTACACTTTCAGGTTTTAACCATAACTATTTAGAAAAATGAGCATTTTTAGAGTGTTAAACTTTACCTTAATTTAGGCCTTTTTCCTTGTTATGTTTCAAATGTTATTGGAAATGTCTATCACAATTGATTAATTCATTTGATTTCCTTCTTCCAAAATAGTAAGTTTGTGTTACTATAGTAATTATATTTCTAATAATAATGTTACTTATTAGTAACATTACAATAATATATTATACTAGTGCATTAAGTGCAACCTGCATGTGGTTTACAATAAGTAAATACGAGTAAAAATGTACTGCACTCTTCAATTTAATCATTTACACAGTTTCTTTTCCACCTATAACCTATAACTAGTTATGATTAAAACATCCAAGAAATAGTAATTAACCTCAATTAGGGACACAAAATGGAAGTCAGTGTGAGAAAAGAATCGGAGTGCATTCAAGTTGCTTGTTGGACTGTCTGGGGAAAGATTATAATATTATCAAAAACACTTTAATTACTGGATTATACAATGGATCACCAGGCATTGAAGTGATATAAAAATACTTAGTTTATTGTACATTCTCACACAAGTAGGTTCCTACTCATCTTTATGCTATTATTACTTTAGGTTCAGACATCATTCCTGTTGTACAACTCTTGAAATTTGAGGAACAAAAGGGGGAGATGCAGTGAGTTTACTAAAACAAATAGGTACACATTTCAGGGATAATTCTAAAAATTTAAGGAACATTTTAGTGATAATTCCTAAACATTTTAAGGGTAATTATAAAAAATTTAGAGATATTTCTCTTAAAGCTGACAAGGATTCCTATCACAGACATTCTTTTCAAAGCATGTTTCAATAATGGCAAAAAACTGCCAACTTTGAACCCAGATAATCTCCTCAGGAAGATTATCTGGGTTTTTTTTGCTGGTATTGGGGGCAAATTAAGGTATTTTTTTTAAGGAATTATTGAAAAATTTAAGAAGATTTTTTTTAAAAAAGAATATGAGGAATTTTAGGGCAAATACTATCCATGTAAAAAATTACAACCATGTTGTTAGGAATCTGAATTATAAAAATAATATCTCTTAATGTTGATATGCAGTAAAATTCTCATTTCGATTGAACAACTTAAAGAGCTCACTTTGCATTTCATAAATAACTTCAGAGGCCGACAACAGTTTCGAATGGGAATCGTGTCCGGGTTCGATTTTTCTCACCATCAGAAGTTTACTGAACCAACCTTCGCCATTAGAATTGTGGACTGCTCCAGTGCAAATGGGCCTGCTGCAAAAATTGAATTATTGACTTACAAAATGCCAAATAAAATAGCGTCAAAGAAATGTCTTATACTACATCACCTACAGTACCAAAAAAGGGAGATCCATTGTCTACTGTACCAAAAACGTTTTGTATTCTTCACATTTTTTTTAGTACACAGAGAAAAAAGTAGTCTCCCGCCACTTTACCAACTTCTTAATCATGACCAAAATAAAGCACCAAAAAGTAAAATCGTGTTTGAAATACTACGCTTCTGGAGTAAATTATAAAATAGTCTGGTGTAAAAAGTAAAACAAGTAAGAATACTAATACAAAAAATGTATCCAAATCTAGATTATGTAAAATGGAACTTGATACATAAAACAAAAACAGTATGCAAATAAAAACAATCAAAAGAAGGAATTTTGATATTTTGGGTAAAATACTAAAGGAAATGAATAAATATTTGCATGAAAAGAAAAAGAAAAACCAACAAATGTCTTTGTTTGATTTGAAAGGTTTTGGTGAATTTCAATAATCTTAGCAGTTATGTTTACATTCAGAATACTTTATGTAGCAGTACATTCAGAATACTTTATGTAGCAGTACATTCAGAATACTTCATGTAGCCACTTTAAAAGAGAGAGCTTGTTTACTGTAGGTCAATTGACACAGGGCTGCCACTGACTATAAGCTTTGAAAATAGTGCTTTAGTAGCTCCAGATGTTAAAAATAGTAAGTACAAATATTGATGATAGGAGACAAACATTAAAGGAAGCAGCGACAAAAGTGGCCATTTTACCGGAGGTTTTGGGAATTCTGAATGCAGGCAAGGATCCATGGCGATCAGACTTGTCAGCAAGCGCATGACACACATGCATCCTTTAGAAATTTTAATGTGGATTTGCATCGATCTCTGGAAATTTTGGTCAAAATTGATAAAATCTGTCACATCCGCAAAACTATATCATGCGTAATTTTTAGTGTGGATTTCATTCCCTATATGATAAGTTAATGAAACAAAAGCTTACTTTTCCCAACCGCCTTGTTTCGCACACAACAAGTAACTTCCACTTCGAAGCTTTGCTTACATTATAGTTACAAGTGGTGCGTGGATGCAAAATGTCACACAATTCCCTTCTCCTGTTTCGTGATTTTCAGTACCTGGTGATTGACTTGGGAAAATAACAAGGATTTCTTATACTTAAATATTACAACTAACTTGGCAAAGTTAGGTGGCTTTTTTAACAAGATAATAAAATGATTTACGATGACGTTATCAGGCCATTTAAACTGTACAAAAGTAGAGGTCCCATTGGCTAAGTGGCAACTCTCAATCGCTAAATGTATTATATGTCTTTTCTAATGTATATGTCTTTTACACAAACAAAAATTTTCAATTGAAAAAAAACAAGTTACGAAAACTGTCTATACTGATGGCATTTTCTTCCGGCGTTCACGGCAAATTCCATAAATTCATTTTTGTCAACTAAAGTAAGTAAAGGCAAATATTTGAGAATATATAGTGTATATTGCCTTGCACAACAAAAGATAAAACGTAGGAACCAAACAGGTACAACCACGTTTGACATCGAAAATAACAACCACCTGTGGAGATATTATCATTGGACTATAAAAGTGACAACTCGATCCATGAATATAAACTAAAATTAACCCCTATTTTGACAACGTTTGCTCTTCCTTAAAAATATCATCATTTTGACAAAACTGCATTAGTACTCAATGGCCGATTTTTTTTAGTTCGTCTTACTATCGAACTGTAATTTCTTTAAAAAAAATAGTCGCCTTAGCCCAAAAATAGTTGAAGCTTTTGCTTAAAATAGTCGTTTTGGGAACTTTTTTCATTGAAATAGTAGCAATAGTCGCCTGGCCACTAAAATAGTAGCTTTAGTAGCCTTTTTAGTCGCCTGTGGCAGCCCTGTTGACAGTAAATATATGGAAATATTATAATTATATTCGATATATCCACTTATCAGACAGATGATTATAATACATAAAAATAATCAGAAATATAAGGGGGATACATTAAAATAACTTTTGGTTTTATTTTGATGCAATAAAAAATATCATTGTCATTCCAAGAGTTTTTTTTTAATGTAATTAAATTTTAATAAAAGAAACTTTTAATCGAATTTAAAAGTTGTTCTCTACAATCTCGATAAACCTTCTATGTATCAAATTTAATTATATTATTCTCTAAGTGTAAAACTGCGCAAAAGGTTTCGACAAACAGACAGTCAGTTTTATAAACTATACATAGATTAATATAAACAAACAAACTTAAAATGTCTCCAAAAAATGTTAGGGTTTTGAAAATATGTTCACCTAGTAGAAAACCATAAAAGAACAAAATACATGATCAAAATAAGGTTTTATTAGTGCCTTGAAATGGTTGTTTTAATTAAAATCCTCAAGTCTCATTCACGGTAACAGTATATTTATTCATATTTTACAAGGAATTATTTTTATTTTGCCAAGCTCATTATACTTTTTATATCTTTATACAGCACACACTAGTGTTCTCTCTACATAAAACGCTTTATAGAAGGTGGAGGGGGTGACAATCCCTAAATTTCAGTCTCGGTAATTCACTCTCCAAATGACATTTTATTATGCAAAAACGTTTCTTCTACCACTTTAAGTATTTGAAGTTGTTAAGGGGTACCCTCTATATCGCTTAATTTGGCATATTTCATGTACCTTTTTCTCAGAAAGTATTTGACAGAGAAGCCTAATTTTTTTTCAGTGCATTTAGTTAGTGCTACTGTAGTTAAATTTTAAATGTGATTCATTTACCTTTTTTTTTTCAAATCAATTTTCGGGAAAGTCACTCAAATTTGTTAAAAATCACAAGTTTTTTGGCCGAAAAAAGCCAAAACAAAAATGTTTTTAAAATAACAACAAAATATCACTTCAATATATACAGATACATAAAAGGAATAAAAAATTTCAGGAAGATAGTTTTTTTCTGAGAAAAAGGTACATGAATAATGTAGTTCAAAGAAGAACACATTTTAAAGAAAACATTATTTACACTAATAGTTATCAATTTTGTCTTCAAAATATTATTAAAAATGCTTATAGTTGAGGTATTATTACAAATGAGGTATACTTTTAAGGGGAAGAATTTAAATTTCGATAAACAATAATAAACTCAAAATTGATTACAAAATTTTTGGTACCAACAATTTTTGCCAACAAATGGAAGCTATTGTCCTTTTTTTCTGACAAGTGAAGTGCCTATCGTTCTCATAATTTTGTGCACTTTGTGATGCTCCTGTTCTCCAGGATGCACCAACATAAACTTTAATAAAACCAATAGTTTAAGTCATCTGAGTGCTTGATTAGCCAGCTGTAACTATGCAATTTGTATTTGGAGGCACTGCACATGTGCTGTTTAGGTATATAAAACACGGCCCTCGGCAATCATAGCGAGTCTCCATTTTTGTGTTATCCACAATGTTCCCACTGAAATCACGGAATGAAAATCAGTGTAGGTTTTCAAGGACTTTTAAGAACCTAAATAATATTTTTAAGGACCTTTGAAAATTTGCTTCCAACTTTCATATCTTTAAAGTATGATTTTACAGCTGCTTAGTCCATACCTTTAATATAAAAAATTTTCCTTAATAAACAGACTTTAATGATGTTGCCATCCATTTTTCATATGCACTGTAATGTGCATTTTCCAGGTATGGTATTGGTAAGTGGCTACTGCATAAAGAAAACTCTTTTGGCTTTTTTTTTATAAATAATGCAATCGGGCACACAACATCAGCAAAATTTAAGGACTTATAAAGATCTCTAAGCATTTTCAAGTACTTTTAAGGTCAGGAAAACAAGGGAAAAGATATGAGCGTGGGGATCCAGTGCGTGTCATCTAGTTTTACGTGCACAGTTGGTAAAGCAGATTTGATGATGTGTTGTTAATTTTCTGATTGCAAATAAGTTATGTTTCCTTGCACCTCCTAACTTTTTTCTCCTATAACAATCTGTCAACTTTTCACTTTTACTATGAGGCCTTGGATAAACTCGATGAGCACTAACCAGTTAATTCAGCATTATAAAGTAATCTATTTAAATATCATACCTTAAAAGATATATTACTTTAATGATATTACAGTAAAATGAAGAACACAAATTTTAATAATTAAAGTGAAAAGTTCCTATACTGGTAATCACAAATTAGGGAAGAGGGATGGATAGAGTCAATGTGCTTACAAATATTGCGTTTACTTTTTATTTTTTTATGGGATTTTTTTCTTTAGATCATTACAAATGGCCTTTTTACACAATATTTTATATTGGAAAAACACAGTTTTACAGATTTTTGGAGCAAAGTTGAAATTAATTTGTTGCACCTGTGTACTTGGCGATTATGATGCCAATAATCCCTCCCTGCTCTGATCTAGCTTGCCAATGTCTGATTAGCACCTGGCATTTCAATAAATATCAAACTTCTTCCAGAAACCACCTTGTTTTAACTTTCTCAATACCCCATTGATTGTGAAGGGTTAGGAATAAACTCGTATATTTCAGCCTCAAAACTTAAAAGGGTAATTGAGCTTCTGCTACAAATAAGAGTCAAACTTGAAAAAAAAAATTTAAAAAAACATATTCAAAGAAAAAAAGTTACAGCGGTTATTGTTGCAATAATTACGTTAGATGTGTGTAAATCAATCTCTTTCAGGAGTTAATATAATTTCTTATATAATAGGGGACAAAACTGGATCTCGCTTAATTTTTTCACGATTGTCTTCACGAAGTAGCAACAAAGAATAATTTAAAAATTCGTCTAGTCATTACAGTGCATTTGTACCAAAAATTTAAATAATCACATAATTGGAGAACAAAAGAAATATAAGTTGACATTAAAGTATTCACATGCATGTTCGAACGACCTTTAAGTTCGACCCCGAAAATAGATGAGAGTACGTATGTTCAAAGTTATACTGACTTTACAGCATAGAAATGAAGCATTAATCATTTTCATCATACCTGTTAAAACAAATGCCTACACCGATTTTTAAACTCCTAATCCTACTCATTATTGAAGACATTTTGGTCATTTGTTTTGATTTTCATTTACAGAAAAGAAACCAGAAACCGGAATCGCACGATTGCCACAAAAAAAAGTATTTAATGAAAGTTTTACGACTTTCTTTTCTAAATCTACTGATTCAAAATTAGTAGTTGTTGAATTTTCGTAAAATCCAATCAAGGGTAATAATTTAAATAGCTTATTTTTCAAGATGTCAATAAATAGGAATAACTTTTACACATTTTTGAGTATCGCAAGAGGAGGATTGAATCATCTAAACTCTTTGTTATTGATTTTATGTGGTGGTGGTGGACCTATAATAAAGAGGAGAAAATTAGAAGAACGGAAAGGGGGGGGGGGGAATCCCTGTTTTCATTACGGTAACAGATTGAAAAATCAAGGTTATAACAAAAAATTAATCCCCTTGCTGCTCTCTGCATTGAAAATAAGTTTGTCGGAGCTCCTAATCCAGGATTTTAATAAAAATTGGAATCCATTTAATCAGCATTCCTACTAGAGCTGGAAATGGAATCCCCAAACTTTTTGTTGCAAATTGCCTGTAATAGGGACGAATCTAGAGATCATTTTAGGTAGGGGCGATTTATAAGAAGCAAATATTAGGTGTTTAGAGTTGCATCCGCTGGCTTCCCCATCCCCAGTAGGAGATGAGAGGAGGGGTGCGCATTAAAAAAAGAATGTAGGTTGCACCCCCCCCCCCTTCTCCCTCCATATAAACGTAGTATTTGGTACAAAAATACTCTTTAGCATTATTCCATCAAAATATCCAAGGTCAAAGAGTTTAATTTTTTTTTAACTCCTTAATTATCATGGAAACTATTCTTGGACTTTTTTTTTTGGGGGGGGGGGGGCGAAGAGCAATAAATTAAAAATTTTAAGTCTGTGCTAGACTTCTGTCTTACGATGAATTGATGCGAATTTTAAGACGAAATTAATTTAATTTCCCTTTTTGTTGAATTCCCTTAGCCATTAAAGCTCAAAACTTGCCGGACCGCTAATAACTACTCATTCATTATACAAATTGTAGCATATGTTTTTAAAACAATTTCCTAACCAATTTTACATCCAAAAATTTTCATTCAGCGTTCCCCTCGGATCGATGACCAAAATAAGATAAAAAAAATTATCGATATGTGGAATTGTTTTAAGTCATTTCTATTATTTAATTCAAAATAGTTTGAACTTACTATAGTTAGAAACCTCCCGCACCCCCCCCCCCCACCCCCACCCTCTTGTGAGGCATTTCCTGTTGCCACCACTGAATTTACACCCAGTACTGAGAGTAGATGTAATTCATGAACAATGGACATACATGTAAAATCACAATTTCTGTGACAAATACCTCATGTTCTGATCGCATGTGTGTGTTTACTAAAACGTGCGTAGAAGTGATTTTTAAGTAATTGTGCAACACATTTTACCTGGAATCTTGTTTTGTGGAATTGCATCAAATCCCTGAACTGGTCAAACCACAAAGGGACGGAGAGAAGGGGAGCAATAATGTTTTGACCTAGGATGTTCAAATTTGATGTCTCAGGCTAGTGGTGACCATAAGACCTACCATTAAGGTTTTCGTCAAAATCACGCAAGCACATTATGTGGTTTCCATAACATTCCCAACTCCGAAATTCCCGTAAAAATGTTTTAATGGCGTAAAAAGTTGAAAATCGAATGCCTTCAAAACAGAGTTCTATTTGCTTGAACATAGCTCATCAACGATCGTATTTTCTCCTCTTCTCAGTTTCACATATAAAAATGGATAATATAAGAATTATCGAAAAGTTTACGCCAAAATCCCCATTTTGGCAAAAGCTTTTTTTTTTTTTTTTTCCCAAGACCTATATAAGAATTACCACAAGAAAATATCGCCAATCTGGCCATTTTTTTCAATGATTGATGAAAATATAAAAATGGTAAATGACTCAAATCCACGTCAGTATTATAGTGTAATTGAAAGTTGTGCGATGTTCCACACTCCTAGATTAATCACTAAATGGGAGTGAGTGGATGAAAAAAAAAAGGGAAAAAAAAAAAAAAGCCGATCGTTGCAGATGGATTTCTTGCGACTTTACTTTGGAAATTCGATACAATTGTCAAACGTTCGATTGTTTTAAATGTGTGATTGATGCCGATATCAAACCAAAATGAGCGAAGCCGTAAAATCCTTTCTACCAACTTTGAAAATTAATGTTAAATTTGAAACAGAATTTTAGGGGCCCGAAAGTCAATCGACTGCCCAATCAGGAATCCTATGGAGTCTGAAAAGGTAGACGGGAAGGAGATTGAGTTGCAATAAATTAGTGCTTTTTAATAAACTCATTCTAAACGTAATCTCGAACTCGATAAATAAGGAAAACGCGACGAAACGTAGGAAGATGAGTGTGGTGGACTGGCACTGTTCTCAAATACCAAGTTAAAATCAGCACCCACCTATCTTCTAACAATCTCAGGCCGACCAAAAGGTATAGTGGTTAGCGTGCTATAGCTTCTAGACAGCGAGGTTGAGGGTTCGAGTCCCGTGTTAGGCATGGATGTTTGTAAATGTATTTTGGCTTGTCTAATGACGAATGTTTCGGCGCATTATAGCCCTCGTGTTGCTGACGACGCCAGATAATTTGAAAACAACCAACCAACCAAAATCTAACAGTCTCAGTGACATCGAGCTTTTGTTGATGTTCGTTACTCACCCGTCTCCAACAAAGGTGGATAGCACATTTAGCTGTAAAATTTCGCGGTTTGGTGCGCTGTTTAAATGTCTTTTGCCTTTGCTTTTTATATACTATATTGAAAAAACATGATCTCAACTTCATCCAAAAGGAAGAGAAAAATCGCGAATTTTAGAAAGAATAAACTGAATTGGTTGCGTTTATTCCAAACAAAAATGGACTACCGACTTGCCTCATCTGCCATGACCAGTGGCGGCTCGTGGGTATTAAAAGTGAGGGGGCCCAAATAAATAATTACATTTCATTTGGGAAAAAACATGCAAATATCAAAATACATGAATTTCATGTAATTTTGTAAATGTTACTTAAACATATACGCAAGCAAAACTACAAGATTATTAAACAGTTAATAAGTATACTGATATCTAATAAAGTATAAATATTTCAATAAAAGGTATTATTATAGCAAAAACGACGTGACGTTTCGTTAGGAAATGGAAGATGCCAGAAAAGGTAAAATACATGCAATTGCACCTTTTGAAAATTAAAAATGAAGTGAAGAATTCATAGGGAAAAAAGTAAAGTATAGGCTTCAAATTATTCAATTAAACATAAAATTACGGTATATCTATTTATAAATTGTTCAGTAAGAAATCCGATACTCATTTACTGTGGAAAATTCCCGTTTTGAAGCCTTTTTTTATGCGTCCATGCGTTTAAGGGTTTTTATTTATGGAGATTATTTTAAGGATCTTCCAAGAGCTTTCTCAATGAACAATCGGTTAGTGAACCGCCATAAGTTACCGGGACTCACTGTAAGATTTAAAAAGAGTTGAAGTTTACCTTTTTCTCCCCATTAAATATAACTAATTACTCCTAATCATATAATGAAAAGTACATTATAAATAATATTTTTATTAAATTAAGAATAGAGAACATATTAAAATGAATTCATGTTAATCGGACGAAGTGTAAAAGTTAAACAGCCTTGAAGATAAAACTTTTTTAATATAAGAAAATTTACTATTATTTTCAACAGTATAAAACATTTTATACACAATACAGGTGGCCGGTTTAGATACCAACACTGCAGGAACGTAAAACTCTCTATTCATAAAGTGCTTGATGATTTCCAAAGTTAAGCAATGCTTTTTAATCATAATAATAAATTAAAATACTAATTACAAAAAAATAAGTGAAAGTATGAAAACCGATGTCACTCAATTTCTATTCTGTTTTTAAGAAAAAGAAATAAAGAGTTAAAGTTAGAAGATATAAACTAACTAAATTTAAAACCTTGATTGAAAATTCTGTAGAAAACATAGAGGAAAAATTTTCATTAAATATTACATGTTGTATGATGAAGGGGTAAAAGTGAAAGAGGCCAATTAAATGGACAGCAGGTTTATTCGTGCATTAGATAGAAATAGGTTCTTAAACCCAAACTAGGAGAGGCGACTTCCACGTCCGTTCACCTCCACTCCTCCGATCATACTCTCTCTCTGGCGACGAAGTCGCCGCTAGGGGATTACATAAGCAGCGCCCTCTACATCAATGGAGATAAGACACTCCGCCATCCTGATTGAGGAGGACCGCCGACTCATTGATATATGCTAAACATGTAAATAAAGATATTGAAAAATACAGCACAATAATAAAATTTAAACAACATTAATGTCTTGAAGATCACAATGTGTAGTTCTTAAAAATTTAAAGTCTGTGGAAAAAGTTCTTGCACCATGAAAGGTTTGTAGAAAGGGAAAAAAAAAGTCTCTCTTTAAAAAGTTTGTGTGAAAGAAAAAAAAAATCTTCTTTAAGTCCGTAAAAAGAAAAAAAAAGTATCTTCTTTAAAAAGTTTGTATGATGGAAAAAAAGTCTCTCCTTTCAAAAGTTCATAAAAAGAAAAAAAAAGTCTCTTCTGTAAAAAGTTCATAAAAAGAAAAAAAAAGTCTCTTCTGTAAAAAGTTCTTGTAGAAGAAAATTGAAGAAACTTAAGTATCTTCCCAGCACTTCATCATAAAGATTAATATTTTAGCTACTAAAAGTTCACGAAAAACAATCTGCATAAATCTTTGAATAGCAGACGGTGAGTTGCATAAGTCATAAGTAGTTTCGGAAATTATTCCGTCGATGTATTTTCGCTTGAAGATTGGAGTTTCAACTGGTAGGAAAAGCTTCATTTGAAAATTTGTACTTTCCATTTTCTTTGGTTTGTAAATCTTGACCATATTCATAACAGTATTCCGTAAATTATCGTCGTTAATGTGCAAGAAATCCGCTTCGTTTAAACTCACGCTATCCCCAATTGTAAACAGAAAAAAATTCTCTTTTGTTTGTTTACATTTTCCACGTGTTTCAATTTGTTTACATTCTGGACCATGTGCTTCTGCTGGTTGGCTTTTTTCTAAGTCTTCTGTTACAACACACACTTCATCGAGATCTTCCAATGATCGTTCATCTTTTCTCATGGGGACATTAAGCCCCGCCCCCATCAACGAATAACTTATTTTTTCCGTTGAGTTATCCTTTGTATGACCTTGACACGTGTCATTTTGCGTTTCAGGAATCGGAAGGATTTGCGAAGTATTTAAAATTTCGTAATTTCTTTCAGCTGGAAAAGTGATATATTCCTCCTTTTTTAAAGCAACATAGCATTTTTTTCCGTGTGGATTTCGAATCGGTTTTCAATCGGAAGTGGGACTAGCGTTTTTATGTTTTCGTTTACATTAGGTGGTGTTATTGAGTTAGCACAAATAATATCAGAGGGTTCTGCAGTTACTGGAATTTGGATTTTGTTCTCTAAATGAGCTAGTTTAATTTTAGCATCTAACTGTGCAAGTTTAATTTTTTCGATTTCTTTTTGTTTTTCAAGCTTAATATTTTCGATTTCTTTTTGATTTTCAAACTTAATTTTTTCGATTTCTTTTTGATTTTCATTCTTAATTTTTTCGATTTCTTTTTGCTTTTCGTTCTTATCATCTTCGATTTGCTTTAGTTTTTCATTAGCCTCTTGGGTTTTTCTATCAGCCTCTTGGGCTTTTCTATCAGCCTCTTGGGCTTTTCTATCCTCCTCTTGGGTTTTTCTATCAGCTACAACTGTTGTTATTAAATCTTTAACGAAATCTGGATCTTCAACGAAAATTTCACTTTTTTCAATTAAGTTTTTTAATTTTAGAATTGTGGCACCATCCGGTACAACGATATCTAACTCAGCGGCGACAAATGCGAGATCTTGCTTTCTGATATTTTTAAACATAATTTATAATAAGATGGATCCTACCTGCGTTTCTTGATTTTACTTCGCTTTTGGAGCTGTATCCGTTTTATGTTGTTGCTCTTTCGAAGAGTACTCGTTGCTTCTGGTTTCTGGTTCGTAGTAGTTGGTCGATGTGGAATAACTTTGCTGACTTCGTAGAACTTCTGCTTGACGGCTGAAGTGGGACTTGTTCGGCGAAGCGACAGTGTTGTGGTTGCAGGTTCGAGTTGGCTCAGGATTCTGTATTCTTGCTGGCTATGTGGAATAACAATGCTAGCTTCGTTGAACTTCTGCTTGACGGCTGAAGTGGGACTTGTTCGGCGAAGCGAGTGTTATGCAGTTGTATAATGACGACGCTGGTTGATGAGCTTTCCTTTTATTTGTAGATTCCACTGGTGGTCGCTGACTGCTGCGGTAATTCGTGAAGAGGATTTTGGTTTGACCTCTGGATGCGTAGAATTAAAAAATTTTTTCGTGAAGAGGATTTTGGTTTGACCTCTGTATGCGTGGAAGTAAAGGTTTTTTTTTTTCGTGAAGAGGATTTTGGTTTGACCTCTGGATGCGTGGAAGTGCAGTTTTTTAAATATTTTTTTCATCGTATTCTCGCGGGTAAAAAGCACGGCGAGCCATGTTGTATGATCGCGGGTAAAAAGCACGGCGAGACCCCATGTTGTATGGTCGCGGGTAAAAAGCACGGCGAGTCATGTTGTATGATCGCGGGTAAAAAGCACGGCGAGACCCCATGTTGTATGATTGCGGGTAAAAAGCACGGCGAGCCCCCATGTTGTATGATGAAGGGGTAAAAGTGAAAGAGGCCAATTAAATGGACAGCAGGTTTATTCGTGCATTAGATAGAAATAGGTTCTTAAACCCAAACTAGGAGAGGCGACTTCCACGTCCGTTCACCTCCACTCCTCCGATCATACTCTCTCTCTGGCGACGAAGTCGCCGCTAGGGGATTACATAAGCAGCGCCCTCTACATCAATGGAGATAAGACATACATGAATCATAAAAAAAAAAAAAAAAAAAAAAATGCTTACAACAACAATTTCACCTTTTGTAAGTTTAGAGTAAATACTGAAATAAATAATTTTATAATATTTTTAAATAATTTAAATAAATTATTTTAAAGACATCGGAATTGCTTCTAATATTTCAGTCAATAATATTTCATGAATCAATTCATGCAAAATTATTTTGGCTTAACATTTAACAGTAGAATTAAAACATTCTAAGTAAATTTGGCTAACACATTCTAAGTTAATGGAAAATGCCATCAACTTAGAATGTGCAATATTTATAAATTTGCAACCAGTCAAAGGTATTGTTATGTTGACTAGTTCAAGAGTTTTAAATTAAATTCATAAAAAAATGCATAAAAACTTGATTTGAAGATGACGAATTACTTAAAAACTGCATTGCATATGCGTCTCAAGTTTGAGTTGTCTACATACTTTGAAACCAACCTGCAGAGCATCCAATGGGACTCGATTCGATGACGTTTCACATGTTAATTGAATGTATTGCCTCTGGTCAATGAGTTTGGGATTAGAGATACTTAAAAATATGTGTTTGACCATGATTCTTGATATTTTGAAAAGAAGTTAAGCAAATATGGAACTCGCTTTAAAGTTTTAATTTCTTTATTTAATACAGGATTTATTTTGAGAATTGTATCCTACCTGCATTAAGAATAAACATTGTTTCATCAATTTTAAGAATGCACAAATTTTATTTGACAATTTCAATTTGCATGATTTTGCTTTTTGAAAGGTGCAGGTTCACGACTCAGATTCTATACTAAATGTTCATGAAAATTTTTCTGGTAATAGTAACATAGTAACTAGATTAGCCTTACCTACATTTAACATATTATTTGGGGGAGGGGGGGGGGGGGGAGTTTTTACAATTCTGTAGCTGTGATGTTTATCTTCTAACTTTAACACATCATTATAAAATGGTTTAGTTCTAGTGAAGCCACTTATTTAGAGAAAAACGACATTCTTTATTCTTTGTATAGAAATTCTTCCTTTGATGGCATTGGATTGAGAGTTACGTTAATAATTTAATACGATGTCAAATATTAGTGTGAGAGGTAAGACAAATCACCACTTCCGATCATTTGGACGACATTTAAATACTCAACAATTTTTCGAGAAAAAAAGTAAATATCTAAACAAAAACAATTTGCAAAGAAAATATTACTCTAACATTTCGAAAAATAGCGAAAAAAATCCTACCATGAATATTTATTGTTGACACTTTTTTCGCATAGTCACACTAGAGGACCAACATGCAATCGCCATCTCTGCAAAAAATTGCCATTCCTTTACCGAGCAGTCCTCCTCCCCCCTCCCCGGAGCAGAGCTAGCAGGGGTGTTTTTATAATTTGATATTCATGATATGGCAATACCAGGATGTCACGTGAAAGTCGCAATTTCAAATTCAAGGTGGTCCGAAGAAGGAGTCATTTTATTTTGTCCCCAGGAAAACTAGCATCTTTTGAAGAGAAGGGTCGTTTTTTGTAGTAATGGTTGTGATTGATTGACATTTTTTCGAGTTTGTGGCAAGAGCTCTCTGGTCTCTTCACAATAGTTAATGTCTAATGACATATTAAATAAGTTTTACATTTTAAAGAAATTCCATAACAAAACAATATTTGCAAGCATATATGTAAGTGGAGCTAAGGTTCAAAAAAGTGAGGGGGCCCAGGCCCCCCCCTAGCCCCCTGCACCAGCCGCCACTGGCCATGACCATATAGTGTTATAAAAATATTTGTAATTAATAGTTGATATCGGTACTGCTTAAATTCATTCTGCCGCCCCATTCAATTGTTATGCTTCTGGTTTTTGCATGTTTGGCGTAGAAAAGTCTGTTTCTATTAGTAGAACACTCAACAGTGAGAATCGTCAGAGGGTAGGTTTTCTTCCCAAGATCACTCCGAAGTCTGGCCCAGTTGGCATCCGCCCACGACAGAAACCGCCCTTCACAGAGAGTCAAATATACAGAAACGATGAGAGGTCGAGAAATAATCGTGTGGCGGCTGCCTCGGACTCTGGAACCTCCACTTGCCACCTTACTGGTACAAGTGGACTTCGAAGTGTTTGGAGACCTGCAAGGTGCGTTACCTACACTTAGAAATAATCGAGTTTATTATTGTTCAAAATTTAAATTCTCCCCTTTAAAAAGATACCTCATTTGTACCTCAATTAGAAGTATTTTTAATAATTTTTTCAAGACAAAATTGGTAACTATTAGTGTAAGTAAAGTTTTCTTTAAAGTGCGTTTTTCATTATTCATGTGCCTTTATCTTATAAACTACACAAACTATCTTCTTAACATTTTTTACCACATATTCCTTTTATGTATCTGTATATACTGAAGTAAGATTTTGTTGCTATTTTAAAAATATTTTTTGTTTTGCATATTTCGGCAAAAAAAAAACCTTGCGATTTTTAAATTTTTTTAGACTTTCACGAAAATTCATAAAAAAAAAAAAAAAAAAAAAAAAAAAAAAGTAAAGGAATTACAATCAAAAGCTAACTTCAGTAGAATAACAAGTGTCTGTTAAATGCAATGAAAAATAAATGAGGCTTCCAACTCAATTACTTTCCGAGAAACATGACCATATTCATGAAATATGCCAAATTAACATTGCCGGTGTAGAGGGTATCCCTTAAAACACATTTACTCAAACACCTTTTAAACTCATAAATTCAATATTTCCTGTTTTGATATTTTGAAAAAGACATTCCTATTATTTACGAATGAATAAAATAGTTAATGTCACCATGTATCTCAGTTATCTTAGTAATAACCCGCAAATTATTTCGAACATTGCAATACGTCCGTTTTACTGTTTTTTTTAAGAGGGCCCCGACTAGCCCCTTCCAAACTTTTTTTCTTTTTGTTTGGGTGCTTTATAACACCAATATTATGTTAACTTTGCACGGAATAAAGAAATCTTTCAATAAACATGAGCTTATTTTCGTCAGATTTGGATGCTAATTGATTCAAAAAACATTCCATGATAAAAGGGCATTTCACGATGCGCAAACAATACACTCAAATTCGTTTCAACGAGAAACCGATCTTCGTTGGGCGCATTCCAAATATTACTCAATGAGTATTTTTAAAGCGGAGGATTTTCCGGTTTTAATTATAGAAACGAATTAGATGAAAGAAAAAACGTTTTTATAACAACGTGCAAAAAATTAAATTTTATTCATTTTTAATCAGGAATGGTGGCGAAAGTGACCTGGGAGGAGTGCCTGTCCGTAAACACTTGGGTGGAGATAAGAATCCGCGTTTGAGTGCATTTTTGTAAAAACATATTTTCAAAAGTTATCTAATGAGCAGGTGTGGGACAAATATTTCTTAAAACATTGTGGTCACATTAAGAGCAATAAAGTATGTAAACCTTTAAAATGAAATCATTTTATATAATTGATTTTTAAAATAGACCATCAAAAATATTTCAATTGGTAACATATTTCAATAAATACTCCGATAGGTGCTAAGGAGTGATTAGGGTCTTTTTAGTGACGGCAATCTTCATTCAAGATGGGACACAACAAACTCTAAAACTGAACAGATACTCAAATTAGTTTATTGATGAAATGCAAACATTTTCCTAGTTCAAGGGTTTTCAATTTACCATAAGTGTGGCATGCGCAGGAAACGAATTGTGCTTACATGTATGCTAATGTTGATCTCATGTTTTAGAAAACTCAGAAAAAAATAATAAAAAACTTTGTAATGGGCTTTGTACATCGTTTTTGAACTTATACATATTATATATGAAATGCGTGTTAATTTTCTTAATTTTATTTTCAGGTGTGAGTTTTATTCAAGTAAGTACCTTTTTTTCAAATTTTTAGAATAAATAAAATATGTGAAACAAAAGAGATTAAAGTGAAATTTTTTCTGTAGCTTGGGCTAATAAAGTTATGTACTTGTTTCAAAATTGGAGTTCGTAATCAGATAGAAATACTGAAAAAAAACAAAAAAAAAAAAACACTATAGTACCTTACTTGAAACTTTTTTAAAGGAAACAATCAACATAATAATGTAGCAAAAAAATTAATGTTATCATGACTGACGAATATAAAATTAAATTTTATAGCACATATGCACAAAGAATAATATTTATGCTGTTATGATGTACATATCAATTAAAAGAATTTAAAGTATACAGTAAGTTTGGTTAAAACCATAGAGTAAATTACTATTAAATTATCTACGTATAAAATCGTCAAGTTCTAGTTAAATGATATTTTAAGCAAAATGTAATGTTCTTAGCAGTGTTTGAGCGGAGGAAATTTGATTGAGAAAAGAAATAGGCTATTTTTTACTCCTCGCATCAAATTAATGTCAAGTTATTATTTATTCATTTAATTCTTTGAAGCACACGATTGGGTAGAATTTTTTTATTATAACTAAATAAGAAAAAAATAATATTAATTGCGATTATCTATAATAATAAAACAAGCTGTGTGTCTGTCTGTGGCTCTATAGAAACCTAATTAAAATTGGAGAGAGCTCTGAAATTTTCAGCATAAGTAGTTTTTGCCTTCTAATTGTATACATGTAAAACAGAATGTTAAAATTTTAATTAGTTCTTTCTTAATTTTTTTTTTACAAAGTGACTTTAAACAGAGATACAGCTCTGAAATTTTCAACATATGTAGTTTTAGCCTTCTAATTGGACTTTTAAAAAACAGAATGTTGAAATTTTAATTAGTTACTTTTTAATTAATATATATTTTACAAAACGATTTCTAATAAGGCTACAGCTCTGAAATTTTCAACATAAGCAATTTTGGCCTTCTAATTGGACTTTTGAACAGAATTTCAAATTTTCATTTAGTTCTTTTTTAATTAATTAATAAATAAATATTTTACAAATAGATTTCTAATAGGGCTACAGCTCTGAAAATTCCAACAAAAGTAGTTTTAGCCTTTTAATTGAACTTTTGAAAAACAGAATTTTAAATTTTTATTTAGTTCCTTTTTAATTATTTTTTTTAATTAATAAATATTTTACAAAACGATTTTTAATAGGGCAACAGTTCTGAAATTTTCAATGTAAGTAGTTTTGGCCTTCTAATTGGTCTTTTAAAAAACATAATTTTGAATTTTAATTTAGTTCCTTTTTAATTAATTAATAAATATTTTACAAAACGATTTCTAATAGGGCTACAGCTCTGAAAATTTCAACAAAAGTAGTTTTAGCCTTTTAATTGGACTTTTGAAAAAAAGAATTTTAAATTTTTATTTAGTTCTTTTTTAATTAATTTTTTGTAATTAATTAATACATATTTTACAAAAGATTTCTATTAAGGCTACAGTTCTGAATTTTTCAATACAAGTAGTTTCGGCTTTCTAATTGGACTTTTGAAAGAATGTTAAAATTTTAATTTGTTTTTTAATTAACATTTTCACAAAAAGCGACTTTTAATAGGCTTAGAGCTCTGAAAGTTTCTAAATAAGTAGTTTTGGCCATCCAATTTTGTTTTCCATAAACATGTGTTAAAATAATCTTAAAGGGGTGTTGTATTATTGTATTAACGGGGATTTTTTGTTTCTTTATCAAGGCTTAATGTAGCAATTAGATTTTAGGGAGTGAAGCGAGCTTATGCTGACGCAGTAACGAACCTTTCAACGAGTGAAGTAACCCTGCGCTTATGTGTCAATGAACTTTTCAGCGAACGAAGCGAGCTCGATTTTGCGTAGCGATGAACCTTCCTGCGAAAGAAGCGGTAAAAACTGGGACCAAACCAATGACAGATTTCCGCAACGCGAGGCCTCACAGCTAGCTAAATTATTGCACATGTTAAAATTTCGTAGCAAAGCACAGGTAGTCAGCTAGTTTAACATAAAACATTACTCAAAATAAGAAGAAGAAAAAAAAAATAATAATAATAACATTTCAATAAACCCTTTTTTACAGGGTGGGATGTATATAATCCCACCATCCTTTAAGTGATATTCATTGAAATATATCTTTTTACCAAAACAAAGAGGAACTTTGCCGACAGTACAGCACAAGGACAAAGAACTGTATATAAGCAGCCAATAATAAATTTATAAATTGAAAAAAAAAAAATTAAAAAATTATTTTATTATTTTTAATAACTACCATGATGGGATACATACAATGTCACCACTTCACAGCTTCAAAATTAGTCTAAAACATCAAATAACATTATTATTGTTTTATTATAAACCAATTTATTCACTTATAATAAATTTAAAAAAAAAAGACATAACGTTATGAACAACACAAATTGACAGCACTACACAGCAGCAAGCACAACTTACTGATGCATTTAGATATGTATAAGTGTTTTTTTTTCCTTTCACTTATTTAGCGTTGGTGTAATTCTTAATTTGCTAACTGAATTGCAACAAAATATTAAACTGTATGACTATGATCTTCAACTCCCAAAAATTGTATCATTAATGAAGAAACATTTCTTAACTCAGTATGCAAGGAGAATCTCGCCTCATTGATTGGTTGTTTTCAGATTATCTGGCGCCGTCAGCAACACGAGGGCGCGCCGAAACATTCGTCATTAGACAAGCCAACATACATTTACAAACACCCATGCCTTACACGGGACCCTCAACCTCGCGGTCTAGAAGGTAGCACGCTTACCACTATACCGTTTGATCGGCTCTCGCCTCATTGAAAATTAAAGAGTTGGTAACCCCTCGCAACCAGAAAATTTCTGTGGAAGTCAAGGCCTAAGTTTGCCAGTATTTGTATAGGATAGGACTTTTCCTGTATAAGAAACCTTGCAGATTTTTTTTTATCCCATATTATCAATATTTTGTGCAGTTTCTTACAAATGACAAAATATTAAAATAGTTTTGTGCCCAGTTTCCGAGTAATACAAAGCAACATTTATTTCTACCTCGCATTATCCATATTTTTAGATTAATGTGATTCTTTAAATTCAGTTGGAGTAATATTTTAGGACAATATAAGGCCGATATTTTTATGCCGCTTTAAATACAAGGAAATTAGCACTGAAAGTATTTTTCTTTTAAACAACACTTCGTAATGTACTTGAGTAGACTGAGGCATAAAATGGTTTCTTGATGCAATGAGATTTCCGTTATTTATTTCAAAGTTTCTTTAGTGAGAAATGGTATTACTGTATGTTAAAAACGTACTCTTTTGAAATGATTAAGTGTTTCTGAGTGTGTGTTTCAGTATGCTAAGGAGATAGCAGACCGCATTGGTGTGCGTGGCTGGGTGAAGCTTACTCACTATGGAACCGTGATCGGACAGATCCAAGGAGAGAAGGACAGGGTTGACGAGATGTGAGTTACACTCTTTCAAAGTCTTTTCACCTCAATAGTTTTGATTAGACATCAGCTGTAGCGCAACTTTCAATTAGAACGGAAGTGGATTTGTGATATTTTATATTTTCAGCATTTATTTAGAAAAAATAGCCACTTTGGCTACGATTCTTTTTTTTTTAAATAAAAAAATTAAACTTACTGTGCCGTCAGACAATCAGATCTGTTTTTGGTCAACGATTGATGGGCGGAGCTTCTGTTTGCATTTTGAAATGTGATTTTTGGCGTCTTGCGGCATTATTTTGAAAAAAGAAAAAATATGTCTTTTACTTTGTCCATATACGCTTTTTGAAAACATAATTTGTCAAATACCATATTCTTTCACTCTTGTGAGTGAATCAGAGAAGAGGAGAAAAACGGTCGTTGATGAGTGATGCTCAAGGGAAGAGAACTCTGTGTTTTCGTTTTTTTTTTTTTACCTTTTAAGCCTTTATAGAATTTTTAAAAGAATTTCGGAAGTGAGCATGTTTAATTAACCATAACCGGCATTGGAGCCGCGATTTTAATAATAATCGTTAGAGCATTTTTTGGCAATTGCTAAAAAAACATGATTTTTTCATTCCTTATGCCCATGAGCAATTTTGACGAAAATCTTAACGGTAGGACCCATTGCCATCACTTACTTGCACACCAAATTTGAACATTGTAGGTCAATTCATTGGGGAATTTTGCTGACCACGTATACACATTCTTTCTAGACCACTTTTTTGAAGTCAGGATGTTCCAAAATGTGAAGAAATGCAAAAAAAAAAAAAAAAAAAAAAAAAAAACCACGAAAATTTGTTTGACCAAAAACTATACCATCATTATTCAAGATAAACCAATGAGTAATTGCAAGTAAAAAAAAAAAAAAAAAAACCACGAAAATTTGTTTGACCAAAAACTATACCATAATTATTCAAGATAAACCAATGAGTAATTGCAAGTAAAAAAAAAAAAAAAAAAAAAAAAAAAAAAAAGCGTCACTTCACGCAAAAGCTAGGAAGACCAGTAAAATATATCAAATTTAAATAAAAAAAATACCTCAAGCAACTTTTTAAACATTCCATATTGGCTAACAGGTGAATCTAATTAAACTCAGTTTTTTAATTTTTAAACTACTTTCACAGCACTAAAATTTCGGTAAAAAAAATTAGTTTTTCTGGTAATGTACCATTTCTGTGATTAGCAGGTGGTTACCAATTTTAACTTACTTACTTTTCTTTTTCAATTAGATAATTTCAGCAAAATGTAAAACAACTAGAAGATTATAAAGGTTCTTGGCATTCCATACTTTTGACAAATTGAGAGTAAATTTGTTTACTTTGTTTGTAATTGTTTACTTTGGTATTAGGAAAAGGGAACTGTGACAACTCTGCTGATATCAAAAGTTATTATTTGTAGAAAAATTGCACTAAATATTTGTAAATTGATGGAAAAAAAAAATTAACAATTAATCACAAATTAAAAAGAATTTTCCAAATATAATTGAATTTTGAAGTCAAACTTTACCAAGAGAGCTGAAATCATTCCCTTTAAATTTTTTTAGCATGCTTTTTAATGCACTATCAAATGCAAATTAGGGAACAATTCCAATTCAATGCAACCTAAAACTGTAGGTTTCATTAATTAGACTTATCAAAAAATTTTTAATGAAAACCACATGTTCAGTTTGAAGAAATAGTGGTCCTAAATCTGCTTGGAATTTAAGTGGACAATTCAGTTTTGAAAGTGAGCAATCCATATAAAGTTATCTATTGAATTTGCAATATCCAGAATCAGTATTTTTACTTTCAATTATCATATATGTATATTAACATAAGGTTATGAAAGAATTGGATAATTTTTCTGTGGTTGGCATAACTCCCGAACAAATTGACCTATGAAATTTTATGTACAGGTTAGTGGTGGCAGTGGGACTAAAAGTCACCAAAATTGTACAAGCACATAAGACAAATTTAAACAAAAAACAGCTCAAATGATTTTGATTAAAATCAATGTGGTAATGCCTTTAAAGGTGATGTGGTAATGTATCCCCTCCTCTGAAATGTGATAAAGGCATAACAAACTTGAAAAACGAATGTCTTTTACACAGAGTTATCTTCCTTAGAGCATTGGCCATCAATGACTGTGTTTCCTCTAATGTAATAATTATTGCAGAAAATTTCAGCTAACAGACAATTTTTGTTTAAATTATGAAAATGATAAATTAGCCCAATCCATTACAAATCTAAATGTAGTAACCAACATTAAACGTAATTGAAAGGTGTGCGATTCACACCCCTAGTTGATATAGCTTCCCCTAGGAAGTTTTCATACCTGGAATCCTATTTAAATTTGAATTGCGATAAACTTTTCCTTGTGTTGCAGGACTCTGTGGCTGCGTCACACTGGGTGTCCGAGATCGAGAATAACGTACGTCGACTATCAGAACTGGCGAGTGGTCGATGGATTCGAGTATCGCAAGTTCAACGCAAGGGTGTAACGCACTTAAGAGAAACAATTCAATGTACAAGTGCAATAAATCTTAAGTGTTTTTCATTAATAGCTTCTTGTGGTGGTTTCATGTACAAATAACAGATGCAACACCTAAGAGATCTCTTTTGTCTAGTGGTTAACACGCCGCTCTTCTGAGTCCCTGGTTTGATTCCCCGTTAGGGTACACTTCTTTTTAAACTCAAATAAGAAATAGTAAACAACATTCATACACTCTAAATTACCTTTAATTTGGACAATTTTACACTCAAATATGCTCCTTGTAATAAAAAGTTCTAAAAATTTTAGGGATAATTCTTTTAAAGTTGACATATGCTCCTAACATAAACATTCTTTTGAAAGCATGTTTCAATACTGGCAAAAATCGGCCAATTTCCAAAAAATTAAAAATCTTAAAAAAGATTTTTTCCTCTCGAGAATTATCTGGGTTTCTTCGCAGATTTTAGTGGAGAATCAGGAAAATTTCAAGTTCTTAATTTTTTTTTAGTAATTATCAAAAAATGCAAGTACAATGAATCAGTGTAGAAAACTGATAAAATTGCCTGTGATAGCACCTATGTGAGATTTGGCCTCTGTCACATGCAAATTTCCACTTTGTGTCCAGATCCATGTTTTTGTTGGCGGTTCGTAGAGCTGTATTTTGTGGTACACGTACCGTTCCAAAGTTCTTTAGCGTTTTCGTATGCACCTAGCATTTTGCGATAGGAAAAAATAGGTGTTGCTGTTTGAAAATTTCGAGTTTCTGCAACAATACCGTAACCGGTATTTTGTGGCCATTCACAGAATCTGGAGTTCATACCTCTAAATAACTATACCTGAAATCTCATCTCGATCTGTTGAACAGAACAGAAGTCCAAATATTGGCAAAATTTCTTTATGACCATCCTATACTACTGTATTACAGTGAATGAAGATAGAATGCACACAACTAGACATTTTTAATAGCTCTATTGAACACTCAAATTTGGAAACTGTAAAATCGTATGAAAACAGATTTCAATATATTGTGCAATGCTACTTTTTATTTTATTGTTTAAGTACCTGTCAAAAGAAAATTAAATGAATTTTGATAGCTTAATTAATGGTTTTATACTAATTCAAAAGAGAATGTTAGTCTTCTTTGAATGCTGTTTTCTTTTGATCTTCAAATGAATCAAATAACTTCATCACACTATTATATACATGGTGTACACAAAATTCAGGAAAAAAATTTCCTGATCAATTTTAAAAAAATTCCTCGATATTAAGGCAAGCTTTTCTTTAAATTTCCTCAACTTTTCCAAATGCGTAGACACCCTGATCAAATAGTGCTTAAAAGATAATATGAAAATTAAAAAAAATAAATTTTTGACGGCATTGACAAGTTTAAATTATACCGTAACATTAAACTTCTACCAAATTTATGCAATTATCCGGGAAAATGGCGCCGAAATATGGATGAATGGAGAAAAGTATCGTCCGAACAATAGAAAAATTCCCTGACATTTTCTTGATTTCCAGGCTCTGCGGCCACTATATTATGTGCAGAAAAAATTTACTTGCACGATGGTGGTCGTAGTATATTTGTTGTAGCCAATCTTAATAAATTTTCCAAATGAGATTCAGTCAAATGATTACTGTATTTATTCTTTATGAAAATCATCTTGCTGAAAGCTTTTTTATATAGTTTCTTCGGGCACGTTGTGGAGAAATCTGTTCAATATAGTTAACACATACTATAATATTTTGGACAAATTACAATGTAAAAAAAAAAGTTCACAACCGGGGAAATTTGATTTTTTAAAAACTTCTGTGCTGTGGGCGAATCCGGCCCGCTTAGTGGATATTAATTGGTTGGAAATACAGCAGGTATATTTTATTCCTTAAATTGCATCAAACTTTTAGAAACATTAAATTTTATAGCATTAAAAAAAAAAAAGGTCCTTCAAGTACATCTATAATTCTGATCAATAGTATCTGCTTCATCGTTATTCTGTTGAAAATTTTAGTAAGACTATTATTTAATCTATTTACATTGTTTTACATCTGAATAAATCAATCCTTGAATTAAATTATTATTTTATGCGTTACAATTTTAAGTGACTTTGCTATGCACTTTTTGTTGTTGGGTTGCTCACATTTGTTCTCATCAAAGAATTTAGCCTTCAGTCCAAAATTTTATTAATGTTTAATAATTTGTACAAACAAAATTAAAATATATCAATCAATTATATCTCAAATCATATAAATTTAATTAAGTTATTTAACTATTTAAAAATAAAGGTTCATTTTAGGTTGTGATGACCATGTTAGCAAATAATATCTATGTACTCGTAATGAAAAGCAAGAATATCTACTCTTATATCATACTTATACTATAAAAAAAAGAATGTTTGAAAAAGGCACACTTTAAATTCTATATTTGAGAAAGCCAATAAAATAAAGTAGCAAAAATATTCCACAAATGGCGAGAAATCAAGTTAATAAGTTATACTTCAGTATACAATATTTATTAAAGAATTCACTAAATATACAGCACTGGAAATCATGGGCTGCAGTACGATTTTAATACCAGTAAGTTAAAAAAAAACAAGTACTATGCAATTCTTACCACATACAAGAGCTCAAATAACAACACAAGATGAAAAATGAAGAGTTTATTTTGATACAAATTGAGACTATCTTGTTAAAGACATAATGGCAGCTACACCTAAAAATCAAAAGATAATGTATTAGATATATTGGCAATTTTAAAAGAATCATGCTCTTTCAATAACTATTTTTTGCATTTCAAAAAACAGTTTTGATAAATACATACATTGTGATCTTAAATCATTGTTAACACTTAAATCCTCAATGATGTTAAATCTCTTGGAAAACATTTTGAACAAATAAATTAATAGTAGGCACTTTTTTTTTTGCATAAAATGCACAGCTCTTCTAACTCAGCTGCAATCAAAGTAAAATACTCAGTATTAAATTTTCATAAAAGAAGTGAACTCAATTCCAAACAGAAAAAAAAAATATGAATCACTAATAAATATACAACTGTGAACAGCTTAATGAATGAAATAAAGTGGAAAGGTATCTGCTCAAGAAAGATTGAAGAACAAAATAAAAAGATTTAAGATGGATATGATAGCATTGCTTTATCTGTGAACCAGCCAATTTAACAAACAATTACATTAAAAGTTCTCCCCTCCCCCTCCTCTACAGAGATGGTAAATAGAACCAACTTTAATAATGAAATTAGAGGGATCTTTTGCTAAAAAGAGTTATGGTCAAAAATAACATGGAAGGCAATTCATAAATTATTTTACATTAGTTGGTTTTGTTTTAATGCCTCAAAGTTTGATTTAAAAAAAAAAAAAAAAAAAAAAAAGCAAGCAGACAAATTTTAATTTTTTAGATATTTTGCTTTTTTGCTTTTAACCCAAATAATCAAGAATGTTTGAGTTAAAATTTAACAAGTTTCTTGTTTTCTGAAAAAGTAAAAAATATATTTGAAAATTGTAAACTTTTATGAAAATAAATATTTTCTTTTTTTTATTCTAAAATTTTCTCAAACTTAATATCCTTTCATTGGTACTATGTTCTTTTGACAATTAAAATGAATTGTTAAATGTAAAAGAGGTGTATTAAATGAGACATGAACACATTTTTCAATTACTTATTTAAGTACTGTTGAAATGATTTTCATTTTTGTTCTTTAAACTTAATTTGTAATGTACTAGTTTTGGACAGAGAGACTTGTTTTCAATGGAGTTAAGTTCAGTTTGAACCAACCATTACATGCATTTTAAATAAAATCACTAGGACCAAATACTGCCATGCAATAATTGAATTTTAACTGGATTTTGCAGTTATTTGTTGAAAGTGTATAATTTAGTTTACATGGTTCATACAGATTTTCAAAATAAAAAATAAGGACTTTCTAAGCACTTCGTGAACTTTTTTAAGGACTTCAATTTTCTTTGTGATTTATACCATGTGAGAAACTGAATAAAAACAAAACTTTAATGCATACTTGCGAGAAACAGCATTGAGAGAAATATATGAACTTTCAGTAAATGTAGTTTAAATTTTTGAAGTGCAATGTAAATCACAAATATTTTTAATAATCTTCTGTTTCCGAGGGCACTTATATGGCACATAGAAAATTTCGTATCCGGTTTTCCACCATAATGTTTACATTGTTTTATCAGGTTGGCCACAAAATTCAGGAAAAAAAGTTACCTAATAGATTTCTAAAAAATTCCCCGATTTTACAGCAAATTTTTGTTCAAATTTTCCAGATGTGTGATCTAAAAGAACATGCATGCTAAAAAGATACATGCCAATTTTTAAAAAAATTGTTTTGGCGGTAATGAAAAATTCAAATTATTCCGTAACATTAAACTTCTAACGATTACTGCCACAACTCTCCGGGTAAATGGCACCACAATACAGATGAACAGTGAAACCCGTTTTCAAAAGAAAGAAAATTTCAATAATTTTCGTGAAATTTTAAAAAGTTCCCTAAATCTGAAAGCTCCCTGATTTCCAGATTCTGTGTTCTGTGGCCACTCTGTTTATTATCCTACCACGATGAATATGTTTTAAGTAATCAATTTTTTAAAAAAAGTTGACAATGTAAAGTGCACAAACTAGAAACTTGTTCAGAAAACATTTTAAAACTCAAAAGTCAAATAATATTAAACTACTGAAATATCAATAAAAAATGTTCCTCCAGTCTCACCTATGTTGGAATGTGAGTAAAAGAAAATTATTAAAAATACAAGAAAAACATCTACACTTAGTAAAATTTGCATCAAATATTCATTTGTATACATAAAAAAAAAAAATTAACTGTAAAATTAAGCCAAGATTTTCTAAAATTTGATCAACCCTGACAGTTAACTTTACATTTTAGGCTTTGCCATCAGATTGATGACACCCCAGAAAGAATATTCCGGCTAAAGAACTTGGCTTATGTCCTAAAATATGTGAATTTTTGTTTCCCAAATCATACCAAATTCTGTGTAAAACTGCAATTTTTTGCGACACATGCATCTATAATAGGGTTTAACAGATGTACATATTTTAAATCAAAAATCATCCGGGATTTTGATTGCATTCTAGCGATATTTAATTTCAAATATAAAACGGAAGGTTACAAAAGGCAACCGGGGTAATAAAATTACACAAAATGTTCCCCTAAATTTAACAAGCGAAAATCGTGATTTCGTAAGTAATGGGCATACGTTCTAAAATATTCGTAAATTTTGCGGCGGCTCTCGAGAATCCACCTACTAATGATGCACATGGTATCAACAATCAGACTTCAGTGAGTCACTGGTCTGTACGTTTGAACATGAATGCACAATAGGCATTTTCGGTAGGGGTGATCCAGAGATTGCATTCAGTTGGAAAAATTAAATTTTTGATTTTTTTCAGAACAGGAAGGGCGCTATTTTTTTTAAAGGCAAGGAGGGTGAAAACACTTTAGATGATCTCTGCATTTTGTTAATATTGGTTTTAACTTTTAAAAAAAAAAGACTTTTAAGGACTTCTTATAAGAACTTTTCAGGCCCTTAGAATTTTTTTTCAAATTTTTAAGGACTTTACAATGCTAGTTGGTTTCCTGCATTGAACCTTAACTGCCACCCAAAAGATCATTTTGTGATTGCAAGTCTGCTGGCAATGGCAGTTAATGTGGTAAATTGCATTTAAGTATATCAAATTGTGTTTTTAAGCAGAATGTTATTTGAAACACTGAATTGTTTTTACTGCTACAATATTTAAAAATGATAGTTTTTTGAATATGTGAAAAAAAAAAAGGCAACCTTGCAAATTAAGATATTACATAACCACTCTTTGGGTTCAATAAAAGACCTTGTTCAATTTTTCTCCTCCACTTTGAAAAGCAATACTAATATCACAAATGTCCTAGTTTCCAATGTCCTAGTCCAACGGGTACATACAGTTCTAGCAAAGTAAAAAAATAGGGACTTTTTAAAGACCTCTTATAAATTCCAAAGCGACCCAAACTCATTGTTTTCTTACACCTAAATTCAAGACATTACATTATAGGAATCGACAAACAAACACTTGATGAAATGACATAAATGGTTTTCATTAAATGCCTATCTATTGTAAATCAAAATTTAAATAGACTAGGTGGAACCACTGCATATTCGTAAGGATTTCAAATGTAAAATAAAGTATATTAGACGCTACTTTCAAATATTTTAATTGATGTCATTTCATTAAATATTCTTTTATCAAATGTCAAGGGGGATTTGTAAATGAAGACATAGCGAGTATAGGACTTCCTCTTAAGAGCCCTCAAAAAGGGATCTACTTAAAGTAGTTCATAAGGATAATTTTTCCAACTCTGATGCACATATTAAGACAAAGTTAGCCAGGATTCTGAATACATGTTTCTAAAGCTGTAGAAAAAGTAAAACTAAACTATCATGATTTCGACTAACACCAAAGGGTTCGAAATACATGGCAAACCTCTATTTCACATTGAACTGTGAAAATTGGTAAACAGAAGGGCATTACAATTTTTGCTACAACTTTATTTCTCTAGGTGAAGTGGCTATCAAAAAGTGGTATTTCAGAGTATACCTCTCAAGCAAAGAAAAAACTAAACTACACAGGAGGTGGACGTTTTTAAGATGCACAGTAATCTAGGTCAAATAGCATAAACATGTGTGAAATTGTGTAGCAGTGAAAATAATGTCTCCAGCATCTGGATCAATATTTGTAAAATGAATGCGGAGGCATATGCCAAAATATTGTAGCCCAATTATAATTCCACTTACTGTCAAAGTCAATCTTCTCTGTGATGTTCTTTGTCTTGATGTTTTCCTCTTGGTTTCCCACAAACACCAGATTTTGGCCACATTCCTTCCACCCGTACTGGCTCATCCATCCCTTCAGGGCAAAGTCTAAACAAAAGCATAACCAGGATTTGAAAAATGATTAATACTTCAACCTCCTATAATAGTGTGGCAGTAAATGTGCTAAAAAAATGAGGGGGAAAAATGTTATATAAAAAAAAAATCTGGAATAAAGGCTGCAGCTATTTAAATTTTTTACACAACTACTGATAAGACTCTGTTCTCGAGTCACCACTACATTTATAACTAATCAAAATGAAAAAACCACGAATTTATCTTCCTGATAGAGAAACTTGATACCATGACCCATGAAACTGAGCAGCAATTCTCAGCTATTATAGGTGTAACACTTGACGGAAATAACCACCACAACTTAAATAACACCTGCGACGCAAACCTCGGGGTCAGGAGGACAGTCAGATCAGTGTAACGCTCGGTGAAAAGGACAAACCAACGTAAAAAATGGCGATAGAGGCTATACACATTAGAGGATGTCAGGGTAAAAGTGGTCATCAAAATTGAGTTATTCTGAACAGGTTTTTTGGGGACATAAAAATAGCATAAAAAGATTGAATAAACATACCTAAGTATGTTACATTACTGATCAATTTTAAATCTATCTTTTTTTGAATTTGCTAAAAATATTTAGCGAAAAAAACCCTCTTTTTCCTACCTATTTACCCTAATATTTTTGTCTAAAAATTACAGAAAACAAACCTTTTATCATTATTTTTTTTTACCAAGGAGATGGCACATTTTATTAAAATTTTTTTAAAGTTAACGTTGGATGTTTGATATATTTTTTAATACATTTATATAAAAAAAATTCAATATGTTATTGACGAGAAAGTTAGCTTTGCACTTGTTTTTAAAGTGGTATAATGCTGTGACATGCATTTTTCCAGTTTTAAGAGAATGACCTATTAACTTGTAATTTTGAACATTCCTATGATTTTTTGTCATTGATACTTGTCAATAAGCTTGTCGAAAAGCTAACAACGAATATGTTTACATTTTGTAAATTCATGATCAATTACAAACATTTAGTTTGTTAGAAGTGCACATTTTCTTTGAAGTTCAATATTTAATTTGCAGATTGTTTAAATGGAAATGCAAAGTATAAACTCAAACGCCATGCGAGTAGGAAAATATATGCAAATTGCATAGAATTATAAAATACATTGGTTGATATTATTCAAGTAATATTCAAGGAGAAAAGTTCCATAACCTCAAATGAGGAACAAGTATAAAAATTCATTTGAAGAATTAGAGAAAAAGAACTTACCAGGCAAACCTCCAAGGAATGCTGAGAGAGTATTCTTTTCAATTGTCTGATAGGTAATGTTCACGACATGGCAAATAACTGAAATCCAAATTACTTTTAAGGGAGATTCAATTCATACAAATAACAAAATTTTTACTTAAACTACAATCTCACAAAAGAGTACAAAATTATTTCATTAAGCCCAGAGCATTGTGATTTTTGTAAAGAATATCAAAAAACTGCTTTCAAATGTTGAATGTAAAATAATTGCCTCTCTGGTCACAAAGCAGACTAAGAATTAAAGGTTCTGCTTTGTGAACAAAAACTTCATTTACAAATTCTTTAGTAAAATATCAAAAATTTACTTTCATTTAAAAAATATGTTGTAGGTCAATAAATAAATAAAAGTATTTGTGAATTATTTTTAAATGGTAGCTTTTTAGACAAAAATTTATGAAAGACCAAGAAAATTTGACCTTAATTGACCTTAAATTGCAAAAAAAAAATATATATATATAATAGGCATTTTTAAAAAGAAAACAATTAAAGAAAAATGGTACTCAATGTAATTAAAAAGAAAAAAGGATATATCGGGTAGTTTTAAAATGTATTGGCAAATTACTAAAATAACTCATTAGTTTAAAAAAAAAAAAAAAATACTAAGTAACACAAAGGGTAAATATTCTCAGAATAATACATATATTAGCAAAATCCTATCTATCAAAAAGTCCCAAAATTATACGCACTTTGTATAAAAACTAAAATATAAAGTATGAATAATTTTTCAACCATAACATTCAACAAATGTTTTTCACACAAAAGCATCAGGCTACATAATAAATTCAGAGAACAGTTATAACATTTCTTCTTGGACATAATTTGTTTCTTTGTGTCTCACGCATCAGTTTGTAATAAACATATGCCTAGTCAAATAATAGATATTTAGCCTAGTTAAAATAATTATTTTATCATATAATTACCACTAATCAACATTAAAGAAATTAACACAATTAGTGTTCATCTAAGGTTCACAATTCTAATCAAGTTTTTACAAGTAAAAAAAAAGAGCAAAAAACTTCTTGTACTTCACGAGAATTTTCCATATGGCATTTTGGAAATGGTGGATTTAGTTATACATGTATTTTTTTAGCAATTTTTCCAATTTAATTTAAGGTGAGCAACAATATTATAAATTCAACATTTATTGCACAGTGTAAAATGTTCAATTGTTCATAGGTACATGGCTGTCACAAAAACATTAAAATTATTGAATAAGTAATTTTGGGAAAAAAATTCCAAACAAATAATTATGTGGAAAAAACAACCATCAGCCTTTGAAATTGTGGGTCAAATAATTGATGCTAAGTAAAATTTCAATATACAGTGATATAAATATTTGTTAATAATAAGTATTTTGGGATAGAATTAATTTTTTTTTCACTGTGAGTAAGGACGATAAAAAGAATAAATAAAAAATTCCCAAGTTTATCCTATTAGAGTTGAGGTGTGCGACAACCTTTCTTAACCCTCTGAGCGTCAAGGGAATGGGCGAAATTATACAGTTGTTTTCCCTGCAATAATTTTTAAATTTTATTTCTGATCCAAAAAATTTTTTATTTCTGATTTTAAATTATTTTTTATTTATTTTGTTTTAAGTAGGTTTTAAACTATCATCCTAATAAAAAGATTTAAAAAATATTTTATTTTACATTTTATTTATAAATTTAAAAAGGTTGTGTATTGCTGGAAAAACTGGGGATCAAATGACGGATATATACGCCCGTGACCCTCAGAAGGTTAAGCAACTATCAATAATTGATGAACAAAAATATTCTATTGTATTAAGAGGAAATCCTAGTAAGTCTCTATACTTGCTATGTTATAATCTTCAAGCCCATCTTTGTAGTAAACCTCCTTGAAATTTGGTGAATATATACAAAAAAAAAAAAAATCACTTCATGAAATGACAAATTAAATGTCAACTACAAATTAAAATAGCAAAAGACAAAAACAGGTGGAGTCACTGCATATGCATTGGGGTAAGGATTTTAAATATAAAATAAAATATAAGAAAAGGTTTTAATTTATGTCATTTCATTAAGTGATCATTTTTGGACCTATCACCAAATTTCAATGTTTTCTACAAAGTAGTTTCTAAATGCACTGGCTAGAAGATTGTAACATAGCGAGTAAAAGGACTTCCTCTAGGAAACTTCAGTCACCAAAATAACATTTTCACGTTCAAACAAGAACATAATTAAAAATATACAATAATTAATTTTTTGCAACGCACACTTTTTAAAAGTAATTGAAAGTAATTGGTACAATTCAATAAGCAAATCAATTTCAATTAAAGTAAACAAAACTGATAAAAGTCCATACATTTGCGGATGGAGTCCTCGAATCCGGAAATCACCATTATGGTGGGAGCAACCTGGTTAATGGCAGACTAGATGGAAAAAAAAAGACACAATATTATACTCTTAAGCAGTTTACATTACAAACAAAAAATGCAATTCTGCCTTTTCAATTTGTTTTTTAAATCTAATACAAATGTTTGTACAAAGAGAACTTACTACACAATGACAAATGTTATTAGCTGATAATTGGTATAAAATAGCATTATATTCAACAGTTAATAATGATTTTATAATAAAAAGTGTTAACAAATTACAATTGATGAAATTTTTAATCATTTTAGTATTTTGTTAAAATGAAAATCGAAAGAAATTCTCTACCCCAGCTCAAACATTGCTCCCTAGTTGGTAACAATATTTATTTTTAAGCGTTTCTCTACTGAATGTGCCTTCACAGTGGGAATGTATATCCCCACAGAAGTTAAATCTGTCTCAGATTAATAAGTTGAATACTAGAGAGAGGTGGAAATTCTTAACTAATCTCTCGCAGCACAAATACATGCCTGTTTTTAATTCATACTTTCAATATACAAATATTATAGTCAGTTTCTTTAGAAAGAAAACAGAAGAAAAAAAAAAAAAAAAGAAGGAAAAAAACCCAACAGTTTGTTAAAAATAAAGTTTTAGTCAAAAGTATGTTTTCTATATTAAGTTACAGAAATTCTATTCCCCCCCCCCTCCCCTTTGGAATGGAATGCAAGAGTGATTAGGAGGGAAAAACGGATGAAAAAGTAACTTTTGAGGTATTAGCTCTTTCATTCTTTTTGTGTGAAACCTACTTCCTTTCTAAAGTACAAAATATTGGTCATTGAACATTTTGCAGAGCAGGGTCAAAAGTCAGCCTAACAAACATCCTTTTCATTGAGTGTAAAAACTCAAGCTCTTTCAATTGTCAACAGAATTGAAAAAAGTGAGTTTGATTAAAAGTTTGAATTAAATGAAATTATTCAGGGGTCCCACTGAAATCACAGAATGAAAATCTTTTCAAGGACCTTCAAAAATATGTTTTTAGACATTCTGTCTTTATTTAAATTTTTGATAAAGGATATCGAACCCAAAAAGAAGAGGAAATTTTCAATATGTATGTGAAGTAAAAATATTATCTCCCCAGTTGTCTCCTATTTAATCACCAGTACAAAAGAAATAAAATTGACAGTAGGGGAAAAAACCCATGAAGAAAGTTTTTGAAGAAAACATAGTATTCAAATCAAACAATTAAGTGTTTTCATAATTTTCTTGCCCACTTCACAATGTATATTAAACAAATAATACAAACTATAATTTCCGGGTTTAAAGGTGTTATATATTTTTCAAATATGTAAGTCATTTTAAAATTATCGAGTTTATGATCATATAATAAGTCTTTTACAGTATGTGCCTAGGATTTTTATACATTTTACAGTCACATCTGCAAAAATTAAGGACTTATTTATTCTATACAGCAACGGGTGAAGAAACAATTTTAAAAGTCTCACCCAGAACTTTGTGAACTGGCAAGTCTCGAGGAGGTCGTGCAGGTACACAATGTGCTTGATGTCTTTGTGCTCTAACTGCAGTCTTTGGTCAAGAGAAAAACACAATTAGAAATTGACAAACAACATCTATTTTTGAAAACTAGATCTAGCCCTCTAAACTAGATTTTATTGCCCTGTTTAGGGAAACGACCGTCATAGAGCAACGGCAGAGAGGATATTTCTGTGTTCAGAGGGAGATGCAATTCCCTGATATGACAATTCTCTGCCATCCATACTTTTTCAAACTACAGCAAAAGTCAGAAACATAGAACAGTTTTCAGAAAACAATATGAAGTTATTTATTTCTTACTCTCGCACAATTTGTACATAATGTGAGTACAGAAGTCAGGGATTTCTTCTGTGGGTTTTTAGGCAAGTTTAGTCTGATAAAGTACACTAAAAAATAAAATTGGAGAAGTGAAACTTCTCAGAAAAAACGAGGATTTACAATCATATATTTTGAAACAGAAATCTCTCATGAAACAAGTTTCAGGAATTTCTTGATACTACCAGAATTAACATTTTCAATAGTTTCTGTTTTTAAAATCCTTTTTATTGACTTTGTGTGTGTGTATGAGGCCTAATTATCAAATTTTGGGGTCTGTCACTGAAACTAAAAGAACACTTTTACACATGCTTCTATTATCGCTTCCGTATGCAAATAAACCAACTTGCTGCCATCCAATTGTGCTGAAATTTTACAGGTAGATTCATTATTTATAACAATCAAGTTTTGGAGTCTGTCACAAAAAGACCGTTTTTATCCCCAATTGTCCTTTTGGAAGACTAATTAACACATTTGCCATCATCCAAACGAGCTTAAATTTGGCAGATAGATTGATGACAATGCATTTGATCAAGTTTTTGAAGCTGTTTCTGTCACGCAAAGGCAGTTGTTACACACAATTCTACTGCCTTAAGTCAGACTTTGTAATTTTTATTTTAATTTTATTTTCCAGTTACCAAGCTTAATTGAAGCATGTTCAATGTGATGATATTTAATGATGGAAACCTTTCCCTATTAAGGTTGACAAGGCAAATTCTTCGGAGGCCTAATTAACCCAATTTCAGTCGTACATTTGAGCTGAATCACATCAAATAGACTCATTATGGATGATAATGTATTCAATCAAGTTTGGGATAAAAAAAAGTTAGCAAATAGTTTGAAATGGATGTTCTGTTAGTAGTGGACACATGATATGAAATCTTGATTTCAAGAATTTGTACACCAAAATTGGCAAATGAAAAACTTTGTTTTAAGGGGTTGTATTATTATACTAGCTGAATACCCATGCTTCGCTGCGACATTTTACCATGCGCAATATTTTAGCTAGCTGCAAGGCTCCGTGTTATCCGCCATTGGTATATACAGAGTTCATACTCAATTTAAGAAAAAAAATTCCCTGAGTTTTCAAGAGTCGTGTTCTCCATCACGGAGTAAATTATTTTTAGCCACATAAATATAGTCAAACCTTAATTACACAAATTCTTCAGATAACTTGAAAAAAGTCTTTTTTCTTTAAATATAACTTTCTGTAAGTCTGTGTTATCAAATAATTCGGTAACTTCAAATCCTCGAGTTAGGGTTAAACAAAGAGTATCGAAGAGTAGGATTTTTTTCCAGAGTAACAATGACTTTTTCCTGTCGTTAGAGGAGATTTTTTCTTTTTTCCCTGAGAATTCTCTGAGATTTAAAGACTGATTTAATTTCCATGAGTTTTCCCTGAGGCGTATGAACCCTGTGTATAGGTCCTAGTTTTAGGTGCTTCGCTCGCTGAAAAGTTCATTGACACAAAAGCACAGTCTTACTTCACTTGTTAAAAGGTTCATTGCAATGCAAGCATAGAATCGCTTCGCTCACTGAAAGGTTCATTGCTGCGTAAGCTTGTATCACTGACTAAAAACTAACTGCTACATAAAGCCTTAATATAAGAAGCCCCTGTTAAGAAGAAAAAAAAAATTATCTCGTTAATACAATAATACAACACTCCTTTAAGAATATTTTAACATATGTTTGTGAAAAGCAAAATTAGAAGGTCAAAACTACTTATGTTGAAACTTTCAGAGCTGTAGCCCTATTAATAATTGTTTTGTAAAATATTTATTAATTAAAAAAGAACTAAATAAAAATTTAAAATTCTATTTTTCAAAAAAAAAAATTAGAAGGCCAAAACTACTTACATTGCAAATTTCAGAGCTGTACCCCTATTATAAATTGCTCTATAAAATATTTATTAATTAATTAAAAAATTAATTAAAAAAGAACTAAATAAAAATTTAAAATTCCTTTTTTCAAAAGTACAATTAGAAGACCAAAACCACTCATGTTGAAAGTTTCAAAGCTGTAGCCCTATTAGAAATCGTCTTGTAAAATATTTGTTAATTAAAAAAAAAAAAAATAATTGAAAAAGAACTAATTAAAGTGTAACATTCTGTTTGTCATAGGTACAATTAGAAGGCCAAAATTACTTATGTTGAACATTTCAGAATTTTAAGTAGCTTTCTATAGAACCACAGACAGACAGCTTGTTTTATTATTACAGATTTTTCCCGTTCATGTGCAAGGCAGTTCAAGAAACACCTCAATTGTCAAAGTAGCTTCTGCGTAAAAGTGTAACTAGAAGAAGTTCTAAAGCGATAAATATGTCAGGTAGTATTTCCTTTAAAAAAGTAGTAGAGGTTGTATCATAACAGAAAGTCATAAACGTTTCACAGTCTTGGTTATTGTAAAAAACAATCAAGTTTATAAAGACAAGTGCTTAGATTGCAAAAAGAGAAGTTACATGTGATTTGGAAATGTGTGTTGGATGCCATTCCTACCATAATTATATTGACAAAACCTTGCAAACATTCCTTGATGTCAGAAATTACTTATTAAGTGGAACTATTATTGACCATGGTTTTTTCAGCCAAATTTCCTTCCTAAGGCGTTTGACAAACAAAATGTACTAAGAGGATACAATGAGCCACAATAACAGATCTATGGATTTCAAGGGATAAAATAGCAGTGTTACTAACACGGTTATCACTCTCAAATCACAGAATGACAATTAATGACTTTTAAGGACCTAGATAATGTTTTTTAAGGACCTTTGAAAATTTGTTTTCAGGCATCATGTCTACAATCTTAAAGTATATTCTACCAAAATAGTTACAAGTTGACGCACGCGGATAAGTGCCGGTCACGCGGGGATAGCAAGTTCGAGTTGTATTTTTATAAATTTTCCAGTTGGGCACACAACATCCACAAAAATTAAGGACTTTTAAGGACGTCTAAGCATTTTCAAGTTCAAAAATATTGAGCACTTTTAAAGACCTAATTGGAGAGGTTGAAAAAGAAATGAAAGTTGAGATGTTGATCATAGTTGTATAATGAAATCCGTATAAAATATTTCGATATTAAAAGAACCACTGATAAATCTCTTCAAGAATTAATGACTGAAAATACAAAGTAATGAAGGATACATTGTCTTTGTCAATGAGGCACTTGCAGAGCACAAAGTCTGTGTGCGGGAGATTGGTGAGGGCCTTCAGAAGGACCAGCTGCACTATGGGAAGGCGGTACTGGGCAGGATTGAACTGGTACCTGGAAACATTTATTGGAGACATTAAACATCTGGGAGGTCTCACATTTCAATCTCAAATTAGAAAAAACCTTTGCACCATTTAGAAAAAATTATTGAGGTAGAGATAGGGGAAATTCTTGGTCACTCTTTTTCTGGGGGTCAGCCACTTTTCATTATTAAAAACTGCTATTTAAAAACAACTGAAATAAGGAAAAAGCTCCTTATAGATTCTACAGAATTTTAAAAATATATAAATTTTTAGAAGGGGAAAAAATATTTTATTTACTACAGAAACGGATCCTATATCCGGCTTGATCCCAAAACCGGTATGTTTTTGCCTTTTTTTATTTCTAAATTCGGTGTCGAAGTGAGCAATTGCATCGCACTTTGACGTGAACCAGTTCCCTATGCAAGTCGAGACAAGAAATTCGCCAACCCTTCCTTCCAAGATCGGTTGACCTCTTCAACCAAACAGCGTATTCAGCTCTGCCTCCTACATCAAAAACTATTTTTTTAGCGTCACTGAGCGAGATATTGCAAAAAGACAATGGTATTTTTACTGCCAAATTAAAAAACCAGTACAAATTGGATTTCATAAGAAGGCTACAAAGTTCTTGAAATTCCAGCACCAACATTAAGCAGTTTACAAATAGACAAACAAGGAATACTCAGAGATGTCTTCTTTTACGCTGCTAATTTCTGGGGTTTGGTGTCCCAGAACACTTTTATTGTAGATGGCAAAATCTTTAGCCATTCTTAATTATTTTCAGCAAAGTGAATGTTTTGACTATCGTTGAGGGAGCAGGCGATGCTTATATGACCCGGAATAGGGAATGTTTTGAATTGTTCATCTTTCGCGAATGGGAAATGCCGGTAAAGAGGGGCAAGCTTATATTTTCGTTCAGAAAGGACACGAAACAAGGCAAATTCCGTAAACTGGGATGATGTTGGTACCAAGCTTGTTGGTTAAAGGGTCTGCTACTGTACCATGAAAACATCTTGTGTCAAGATATTCTAAAAATGGCTATTTTCTTTCAAGATTTACATCAGTACCACATTTTTATAATTTTTTTCTTGTTGATGCTGATTTTCAACAATAGTAGGCTAAGCTTTTGAATTCTCCATGCATAAACTTTTTTTTACAATTTGGTTACATTCAGTAATCTATTTATACCCCAGATTGCTGGGGTGATTCCTGGTCAATGACATTCTTAAGAATTCCAGTTTTTCATATTTATTTCTATCTCTAAACATTACTAGATAACAGTTGTTACTTGATCTACTTATTAAACAAAAATTAGAGCAAAAAATTATCAGTAATTTGGTTTACAACTTTCATGCATAAGAATGGGTTTAGCATCACCATCCTCTATTGTAGACCTTGTATCTGGATCAAACACTTCTTGTTCAAGAATAGTGTCAACTAGCTTTGAAGACTTCTTAAGTAAATATTAAAGACCTAGTTATCTTCAGACTTCTGAATGTGATATTCAAGAGTATCACATTCAGAAATCAGAAGATAAACACAAACTCAGCAACTGTTGCAAATAAAAAAATTCTAGATTTGGTGGCAGAACAAGACAAGAAAATCACAGATAATGCAAAACAGAAGTGGGAAATTGGAGCAAAAGAGAAAAGAATGTGCACCAAGAAGAATCCTAGAGGCAAAAAAAAAAAGCTTTAATTGATAATAATGTGAATGCCTCACTATCAGCAAAATGTATGTGTATTTGAATATACAAGTTGATTCAAAATTAGTGTGACCAATTTTAAAAGCATATAACTATTTATGGTAAATTTTAATCACTTTACTACCAGTTTTATGTAAAAAATGAAACATTTAAATTATTAATCTAACTATTTTTTATTAGTGGGAGTAAAGTATAGCTCCGAAATTATCCTCAAACCTGAAACGAAATTTTAAAATTTTTGAAGGATGGTTGCCCAAATTCTGTTTAAAAAAAAAGGATTTAAATATAAAAAAAAAAAAAAAAAAAAAAAACACATTTTTCTAATGGATTACTATCTAAACTTTGAAAAGAAATAAAATTTGGCTAGCAATCAAAAGTTCCAGGAAAAAATATTGAAGAAACAAAGTCCTTGTTGAAAAACTTCAGCAAAGAAATTACAGGTATTGCAATTGACAATTTGTCATCAGGAAAATTGACTATAAAATGGGGAAAAAACCAGTATGTCATCAAATGCTTGCAAAGACCATAGAAAAATGAAGGAAATGTTTTTGGCTTCTGTATTTAATGTTACGTAAAGAAGGTAGATACAAAACATGGCTAACTCCGGATGAAGCACTGTTTCATCTGTCATCCACAACTGGCAAAACGAAGATACAATATATTTCACGCGAAAAACATCGCGAAGACGCAGCTATTTTGCAAAAGGTAAGTTGGTCGTCAGGTGTGATGGTATGGATGGGAATGTTCTCTCAAGGCTTAAAAAAAAAAAATATTGTTTGTAAAACCAAAGGCTAAAATTGATGCTAAATACTATCAGAATAAAGTTTTGAAGCACATAACAAAGTAAACGTCTTTACCCTCAAGGAAACTTTGTTTTTCACCAAGTCATACTGCAAAATCAACTATAAAATAGCTGAAAAAAATAAATGTTCCTCCTCCTGAGTATCCATTGACTGTGCTCCTTGTGATTATTTTTTATGGGAATACTTAACAAAATAATTAAATAGACATAAAGTAAGAACACTTCAAGTGCTTTAAAAAGCAATCAAAGAGGAAGTTGGAAAAATACCCTTAAAAATGGTCGAAAAAAAAACTCTTTTGACTTGGCCTAAATGTAAAGAGTACCAAAGTAGAGGAAACCACATGGAAAATTTCATGCCTAAATAACATAATTCAATAAAAATGTATGATGTTCTGAAATTGGTCACATTATTTTTTAATCAACCTGAAAATCTTAGAAAATTGCTTTATAATATCCATGGTGTACGTCGGGAACATTGGTATTATGCCATATATTATGGTAACCCCTTTTACATAGGGAATTGCAAACATACTAGATAAGAAGAGAGTTGAAATTGAATTTCTTGAACCTGGTAACTTTTGTTGGCCTAAGCTTAACATGATAGAAATTATCAATATGAAATAAATATTCTATGGGTCAGTAATTTTACAGGGAATTAACCCCTTTGATAATGCAATTGATATTGGTACAAAAGTTATAAAAAATTCTGTCAAGAATTGTGGATTTCAAGTATGCTTAATAGTAAACAAAGTAATCTAAATTCTTTCTCGACTTAACTTATTATTTAAGCTTTCTCTAAGCCAAATTAAATTATTTTGGTTAACATAATTTTGGAGTTACAGATATTATAGTTTTTGGTTAAAATGAGTTATACGCAAATGCTGCAAGAGCTTGCAAAATGCTGCCATGTTGGATTGACACTACAACTGAATTGAACAACAGGTTTGTCAAAACAGATGCCAAGTTGTAATGGATGCGTCGGGTTACCATAGTTTGGCATAAAATAGCCACAATAAAAAAGGGAGAAGCATATAACGCATTTTAACCAAGAACTCCCCGTATTACTCGACACAACACAAAAGTATAAAATGTATTAATTATATAAAGTTGTGTTTTTAGAGATATATTTAATAACAAACATTATTCAATCAACTTGTAAACTATAAATTAAATTGAAAAGGTCAGTTTTAAAAATCAGTGACCACATAAAATTAATCAGTGTTCCCACAATTATGCAAGATTCACTTTAAGCCCAATCAATTGTTAGGATTCACCCCGATTTTGTAACTTACAGTTTGAGAACTGCCAAATTCGCCTCCAAGTCGTAAGCATTTTCCCTTGATTGTATATCAATGTACTTCTCTAACGTGATCAGATTCTCTGGATTGTACCTGAAAGTAACACATGGTGAGCGAGCTTTATTTTAAAAAGAAAGATAAAAGAATTCAAACTTTATAAATATGCAAACCTATCAATGCCTTTAAGCATTGAAGCCACTGTGGCTTTCATAACTTCGGCCATTATTTATTATATTTAATGAAAAAGTTAGAATATCAAAAACTTCAAAAATCTATATAAATATTTGTTGTGTGTCTGAGCTGTGTATGGTTAAGGATTGAGTTGAGTTGTATTATAATTCAGCAGTATAGTTTATGTATGGTGACATCCCACATCCCAGTCAATTACTGCGCGACAGGAAATTTAAGATTGCTGTATTCAGATCGACGATCCTTTACCTTTTAAGCAGGAAGAATGGCGTTCCCTCATTTTGGTTGCTTTCTCCCCCGATTCATACCCACTTTTGATTGTCCCCACTGTCGAAATGACAAACCGATCTGGTTAAGATTAAAAAACCAGGAATGTCCTAAGCAAATCTATACGCGTATGGAAAATGATGAGTGTAACATTTGGATATCCTACTTAAAATTAGAGATGATTGGGATGGTACACGAATTAATACTTTATCAAGAAATTTTAAATCGACTGACGGATTTCAACATTTCAATTTATATTCTTCTAGTTGTTAATTTCATTTTATTAATGAAGCAAATTTTGAAAAGAAAAGGAAGGGTCTATCAAACAAGAAAAACTTCTCTATATTTTCATCTCGAAAAATTAGAAAAATTACAAAACTCTCAATGGACATCTGCAACAATCGCAGTCTTTTTAATTTATTTTGAAAACAGATTACGAGTCACCACAGAATCTGGGAATTCATCCGAACCCATTGTTGGTAAGGCATCTCGGAAATTCTGGAAGTCATATTAAATCTAGACTTCGAAAACCCAGATCAGCTGATTATTAGGGTGCGTTTTAAGTCAAAAGTGTCTCAATAAAAACTCGATCTCTTATGGAAATTTTTCTGAATGGAAATTGTTAAAAAAAAATCATGTAAATAATCTGTTTAAAATGTGTTGTAGATAATCTGTTTAAAAATTTGTATCCATAATATGTTTGTAAATGTCAAACAATATCTTAAAATAGGTTGTGCAAAGCAAATTGTTAAAATATCCATATAACTTAATAGTTTTTTTTTTAAAAAGTGATTTAAATCAAGAAGTTTAAACACACATTTCTTTCTTTTTATTTTTGAGGATTATTAAAGTTAATATCAATAGAGTTATTTATTCTTAGTTGTCATTTCCATTCCCCACCCCCGCACACAAAAGTATATGTTTGTAACCAGTGGCGGATCTAGGATTTTCCTGAGGGAGGGGCGCAAACACTGTGCTTTAGACATGACAAAATTAAATATTAAAAAAAAAAAAAAAAAATCTTAGCAGTGTTCAAGAAATATACTTAAAGATAATCCATATCCATGGATTGATTCTCTCTCTCTCCCCCCCCTCCCCCCCATCATCATATTTCTGACTTGCTGTCATAGCGTAAGGTGGTTAACACTGTCTTTTTGTTTTTTCATTGCCTATTTTTCCACAAAAAAAAAAAAAAAAATATGTATTAAAAGTGTACCGTGCATTTACACATTTTAGCAAGCTACATGCCCGAAGGTATCGATTATACTGAAGAAATTCCAATGAAAGTTGGAACTTGCTACTTTTATTTGTGACTAACTAAGTATAAATCTTGTACTATATATATATACTTACATCAAACTGAGAAATCAGTAGTTGAACAGCAAAATTTAACATATTCATAATATATTTATGTAGCGAGCTTAATCAGTAAAAATACGTTGTTTTACTAGATATAATCCATTGCTTCTCGAGTAATCTAAGGCATGCAGGGAAAAATTGTTTTTCAACGAGAATGTTTTACTAATAATTATAAGTAATATTTTTAATAAGGCAATAGACACATAAAATTCCACTTTTGAATGTCTCTATTGACACTATATGACCACGCAAACGTATATTTTGGCAGTCATAAAATAGAAGCTTATCACAGTGTATGTGTACTTTTGGATTTCTTCTATTTGTGATTTTCTTGCTAAATCTAATTTGCAATCGAAGCGACACTATACATATTCAAAGGGGATTTAAAAGACGAAAGTCGAGTTCAATATTTGCCCATAACATATGCTCATAACCTAAGCACATTATAAATAATCGCACTTATTTTGTAGAAGTTATTAAATAATTCGAAGAAAATTTAAAACAATGAAAATTTAACTTAAAACAATTAAAATACAATCTACAAAACAATAAAAACTTAGACTGTTAAAACACACAAACCAATCATCGCATATTGAAATATTTTGTTCTAATTTTTCTTTTATTACTGGAAGAGAGAGATTATTGGGGAGGAGGATCATTGTACTTTTAATTTTTTAAGAATTTCATTTTAAGTTGCAATATCCTTTTTCTTTTTTCATGAAACTTTTGAACAAGAATAAGAAGTTTCATAAAAAATATGTTTTGGAAAAAAAGGCTTAGAATAAAATTAGAGTAATCTTAGCCTTCTCTAAATGTATGTATAAATATGCAGTAGACGTTATAATTTCTAGCATTACAGCTGCAGGAAAAAAAAAAAAAAGAAGAAAAAAAAGAGAGAGAGAGAGAGAGAGAGAAATGGAATTTAAAATTATGTCCAGGTAAATATCTGTACAAAACTTTTCCAATTATCGTAAAAACATACACATTTATTTTGTTAATTCATTCATTTAATTTCGCGAATAATTCGTCTAATTTGAAAGCGATAATTTTTTTAAATAACTATTTCTGCAACTGTGTACTCCTACTTTACGCAGATAATACTTTTTACAAAATTGTTTATAAGTCTATTTCATGTAAAAAATTACATACCTTTCCACTGTGGTGTTGCAAAGGAGGATTATTAATCTGAATTCAAATATGACGCTTATTTACATGCCGAAACACAAGCATGAGCTAGAGGTGGACGAATTCTTATGCAGTTTATTAACAACCTTCCTCTTCCTCTCTACCAAAATTTTTAAGTTTAGCTATTTACCATGTCCAGCTAAATAGGGGTGGCTATCTCCGGGAGTAACCCAAATAGTCAACTTCTCATTATTCTTTTTCCCCCCTGGTTGACGTTGGACATTACTCATGTGAGAGTCAAAATCTTTTCCTCCCACCCGGCAGAAAAAGGGATCTGGTATCAGGGGTCCTGAAAGACGAAAAGAATATTTATTGATAATACGATCCCAGGATACTTTTGGCAGAAAGGGATATGTTTTAAAGTGTCATGAAAACGTCCCCAAGGTCAAGGAGGTGGAGGTTTGAATACTTATCTTCCAACGTTAGTTTGAATGGGAAGAGAGAAAAACCTTGATCCAAAAATAAGCTCTTCTTCTTTTTTTATCCAAAAATCCCATTTTTTTTTATTTAAAAAAAAGTAGACTCAACCTGTGGGAGGGGCGCACGCCCACCACGCCCCCTGGCTGGATCCGCCATCCTTTGTAACGACACAACGCGACATTAGCGTTCCGAAACCTTTCTATTTCATACTACGACAGGCGTCGCAGAGGTCGCTTAGCTGACGGTCACAGAACTGGCGTTCTAAACCGGAACCACGACTGGCAACGTGTAAATCTACCTTTAATTAGGCTTTCCAAAATTTCGCCAAAAAACAAATAAACCAAATCGAAGGTAATATAATGGAATTAGTTAAGGAAACGTCTTCAGAACATGTTTTGGAAGAGCTTATTCAGACTCCTTATGATCGAGGAATTGCTTAATATTCCAAAAAGTTAAAGAAAATGTAAATAATTCATCGCCAATACTGGAATCGTTCCCATTTCCATTTTTTGACCAATAATCTTTTAGACAGAAAAAAAGAAACTATCTCTCTCCTAAACAAAAATCCACTCCCTTAAAATGCGTGTCTTTATTCTACTTTGCCTTTGAAGTGAGTTTCGAATCGGCGGAGAGCAGCTGTCCGGACACAACAAAGCGTGAAACCTTCATCTGGATGAGAACACATTCCTGGTATTTTTGTTATTCTACTCAATCTCTTATTAGTGAGTCTTAAAATAAGTCAGAGTGGGTTTGCACAACGATAGATGTTGCAGAACGGGTTAAGTTTGTGAAAATCGATCTCACCCAGATATTTCGTTAAGATTTAGATCCTGTTGTTTTACCTGCTTCTCTTCCTACTTTTCAAGTTTCACGTGTGTGCAAACCATTGATCTCTAAACTTCTGTTCTGGATAATGATGCTTGGTTATTGAGTTGAAGCCCCCAAAACTAGTTAGAGTGTGCTTGTAACCATGGGCAACTTATTAAATAGCATGGCAGTATTCATTTGGCTCCATTTGCTTATTTCGTTAATTGCCAATCACGCTACCGATCACATATCTTGTTACTCCCCTATCCTCATCAGACTGCACCGGAGTTGCTTATTATGTTGCTTTGTTAATTCCAGCATGAGCAGAAACTCCTATCGGGTGCAGTCTGATCAGGACATGCTGCTGGGGAACAACCCGATATTCCGCACGTGATCGAACGTGTTATAAGGTAAGAAGAAGTTGTTGTTTAAAATCAGCAGCAAGAGCAGATGGGATTTGTTCCTGTGTGCCAACGGGAATGAAGTTGTGTCCACAAGCGAGAAAACTTTCACAAGTTTCGTGCCAGCTCGAATGTGTCCACGGCATGTGCGCATTTTCAGAAGGCGCAGCAATTTTCTTCCTTGAAAAAAGTTGTGCTCAAATATGCTGTTTACGCCGCGTCATGGTTGTAATTCTTATAATTATCGTCTGCTTTAATTTTTATTGTCGAAATTACAAAAGTTTATTCTTTTCAGTGGCATTTAAAATTAAGTTTTTTTTGTGTGTTCTATTTTTTGCTGTTCTGATTGACATGGTGAGTTAAAAGTCGTTCTAAAAACCTTCTCCTCCCGATATAGAAGAATTATAATAAATTTATAACAAGAAAACTGAGTGTTGTTTGTTGAAGTGCAATTAATATAAAAAGCTATCGACTAGTGATGGTCCGTCAGATGTGAAATTAACATATGCTATTCGTGGATTCTGCATACTTCGTAATCGTATCGCGAGCTGAGAAGTCATTTTAACGAAAAGGGCTGCTTCAATTTTGTCTACAGCAAAAGTTATTGAAGAGAGAACAACAAAACGGAGAAGAGATCCGGGTTTATTTGAAAACATATGGTAGCTGCGGTGGCATCAGTTGAAGAATATTTACTTTCCACACGATTGGATTCGAAAATTAAAAGAAAAAAAATTTACTTGCATGAGAATTTGCATCAAGGAAAGACTGGATCTGAATGTTCGTTTTTCAATAGGTAACTATTTTCTTATTTGCGATTGTAAAATGTGCATATTTTTGATTATCTGTTTGCCGTATCATATGCGTCGTATTTAAAGATTCGAATTATATCTCTCAATAACTTACACACAAACTACTATTAAATGTAGGTTTTGTGTATAAACTACAGCAAAGTATTTCGGTACTAGATTCCAGGATTAATGCGAGTATAGCTGCTCTGCAGGAAACCTGTTACTTTGTTTAATGAGGCCCGTACCCCAAATATCGAAATTTTTTGTATTTTTTAAAAATTTTATTGCATAAAATCAAACTATATATATATTCAAGAAGGCACGGAAAAAAATTCAGAGTTCTAGGGACCTGAACCCATTTTTTTTTTTTTTTTTTTTTTTTTTTAATTTTACATACCGATCTACTGTGAAGTTGTATGCAAGTTTTTATTTTTAAGATAATTTTTCTCGAAATCTAGATTTGGCAATTTTGACTGTTTAAAATGCTAAAATTTATTTGAAACTAAACTGTTTGTTTTTTTGAAATCTTGAATATCTGTTTTATAAATGTAGCGAGAGTTTTTTTTAAGTAAATTGTATGAACTTTTTTAAGAATTAAAAAAATAGGCTTTTTTTTTGTAAAAATTTAGAAATTTCTTGTGAAAATAAAATTAAAAAAAAAAAAAAAAAAAAAAAAAAAATGCCTGTCACACAAATTGAAAAAAAAAAAAAAAAAAAAATCTCCCCCTACACCTTTATAGTATGTTTTAATATAATTAATTACTTTTGAAAATTAAAAAATATATATTAAAAATTGAAGGAGTAGGCTTTTGAAAATGTCTTGTATTTCGGCTTAAAAGCACTAAAAAGCAAAAATATAAATGAATATTTAAAAAAAAAAAAAAAAAAAAAAAATTGTGTCAATAATTGTTTAAAAATAGATATTTTACTTTAAAAAATGTGTTGCCCCTAAATTCATTAATAAAAATGTTCGGTTTTTGTTTATGGGTCTTTCTTTAGTTTTCACTGAGCCTTTTTATACAAATCAGTTTTCGTCTCTGAAGTTGTAAAAATATGTCTATCGATTGATGAATTACAAATTTTTATTTCTGTGTGTTCTATTCTTGGTTATATTTTTATTTCGTACTTCAATGACTTTCTAGTTTAGTAATTCTTATTTCTAGATGCATGCATGGCCCTAGTGTTGCTTTTGCGCACTGAAAATGAAATAGCCAACCAATCACGATGCTGGATTTTCGAATTCCAACCATCTCAAGAATAGTTCAGTTTCCATGTTCATGCACCATCCTATGAATCTCACATAAAGGTAATTTTTAAAATAATCTTAGTTGTATACGCTTCTTTCTACATTTCTAAGCAGGACTGTTGTATAAAAGGGAATGCTGTTTTTAAATCTATAATAATAAAACAAGCTGTCTGTCTGTAGATCTATAGAAACCTACTTTAAATTGGAGAAGAGCTCTGAAATTTTCAACATCGGAAGTTTTGGCTTTCTAATTTTATGTATGTCAAACAGAATGTTAAATTTTAATTAGTTCTTTTTTAATTAATATTTTAATTTAGTTTTTACAAAGTGACTTCAAATAGAGATACAGCTCTGAAATTTTCATCATAGGTAGTTTTAGCCTTCTAATTGGTCTTTTGAAAAACAGAATTTTAAAATTTTATTTAGTTCTTTTTTTAATTATTAAATATTTTACAAAACGATTTCTAATAGGGCCACAGCTCTAAAATTTTCAACCTAAGTAGTTTTAGCCTTCTATTTGGACTTTTGAAAAACAGAATTTTAATTTTTTTTTAGTTCTTTTTTAATTAATTAATTGTTTACAAAATGATTTATAACAAGGTTACAGCTTTAAAATTTTCATTGTAAGTAGTTTTGGTCTTCAAATTGGATTTTTGAAAAACAGAATTTTAAATTTTTATTTAGTTCATTTTTGATTAATTTTTTAATTAATAAATATTTTAAAAAATGATTTCTAATAGGGCTACAGCTTTGAAATTTTCAACATAAGAAGTTTTGGCCTTCTAATAGGACTTTTAAAAAACAGAATTTTGAAATTTTATTTGTTTTTTAATTAATTAACAAATATTTTACAAAACGATTTCTAATAGGGCTACATTTCTACTATTTTCAACTCAAATAGTTTTGTCCTTCTAATTGGACTTTTGACAAAAAGAACGTTAAAATTTTAATTAGTTTTTTAATGAATTTTTAATTATTATTTCCACAAAAAGCGACTTCTTATAGGCCTAGAGCGCTGAAAGTTTTAACATAAGTAGTTTTGACCTTCTAAATTTTCTTTTTACAATCATCACTTGTTTAAATATCATTAAAGAGGTGTTGTATTATAGTTATTAACGGAGATTTTTTTTTTATTGTTTCTCGACAAGGGAGGGGCTTTTTATATTAAGGCTTTACGTTGCAATTAGTTTTTAGTGTGTGAAGCGACCTTACGCTTACGCAGCAATGAACCTTTCAATGAGTTAAGAAAGCCTCTGCTTATGTGTCAATGACTTTTTCAGCGAGCGAAACAAGCTCGATTTTGAGTTGCGATGAACCTTCCTGCGAGCGAAGCGCCAAAAATTGGGGTCTATACACCAATGACGGATTACAGCAACGCGGAGCCTCACAGCTGGCTAAAATAATGCACATGGTAAAATTTCGTGGCGAAGCACGGGTATTTAGCTATTCCTTTATATTAACTTCGATTTTGTGGGGGGCTATGTTAATGACAGGCAAATTTGCGGAGGTCTAATTAATCCCCTTGGGACAGATATCCAATCGGGCTGAAGGCTGGCAGATAGATTCGATAACAATGCATTCTATCAAATTTCGGTGACTGTCACTAAAAAAACGATTTTATGGAATATTAATTAACCAACTTGTTATCGTCCAATCTCCCTGAAATCGCGTTTAACCAATCATTGAAGAAACTCTTTCCTGTTGTCAAAATTGTTTTACTAAATAAATAAATATTAAAATTGTTTCAATCGAATTAAATAAAAGATATTTGTATGTAATTGCATAAATTACTTCGTTTTTAAATTCGATGAATGAATACATTTTAAAAAGTAGTTTACCGCATATTTTGCTGATAGATACCTTTTAATACTTAAAATTAGATGCCAACACTAAGCACACCCTGGCAACAGAAACAACGCTTTGTTAAGGATTATAAAAAGTGGCATTGCATATAAAGGATTCATATTAAAGACTTTTTTATGGGTTATATTTTCTGTATTACACTGCGTTGCATAGAACGTGCAATGATAGAACTACTTTATTTATTCCTCGTAAAAACTATATAATACATTTCGGCACGAGTTGGTTTTACTTCCTAAAATCAAAATAATGTTGGATAGTTGACATTGTGATGTTACACGCATTAATGTTTGCCAGTTAAATATTTCTAAAGAGTATTTTTTTAACAACATTTTTTGAAAACTAAGGCAAAATAAGTTTTTTTTTTTTGCCAAATTTAACAACAATAACAGTGATGCAAGATCGTGATTTCGCGTATCAGAGCGAAATATGCCTTTTAAATACTTATTAAAAACACTTGATGGTTATAAACCTTAAACTAACTATTAACACTATGCTGACACCAAGTTGGTGTCCCGAGAAATCTAACGCGCAAATGAAGGAAGGGGACAGCTCTGAAATTTTCAACTTAAGCAGTTTTGGCCTTCTAATTGGATTTTTAAAAAATAGAAATTTAAACTTTTTTTTTTAATTAATTAAATATTTTACAAAATTATTTGTAAGTGGGCTACAGTTCTGAAATTTTCAACACAAGTAGTTTTGGCCTTCTAATTGGACTGACAAAAAGAATGTTAATATTTTAATTTGTTTTTTACTTAATATTTTTAATTAATTTTTTCACAAAAAGTGACTTCTAATAGGCCTAGAGCTCTGAAAGTTTCAATATAAGTAGTTTTGGCCTCTAATTTTGCTTTCCACAAACACGAGTTAAAATAATCTTAAAGGGGTATTATTGTATTAACAGGGAAATTTTTTTTCTCGACAAGGGAGGAGCTTCTAATTGTAAGGCTTTACGTAGCAATTAGATTTTAGTGAGTGAAGCGAGATTATGCTTGCATAGCAATGAACCTTTCAACGAGTGAAGTAAGCCTGTGTTTATGTGTCAATGAACTTTTCAGCTAACGAAGCGAACTCGATTTTGCGTAGCGATGAACATTCCTGAGAGCGAAGCGCCAAAAACTGGGACCTATACACGAATGACTGATTTACCGAACGCGAGGCCTCACAGCTAGCTAAAATATTGCACTTGTTAAAATTTCGTAGCGAAGCATGGGCATTCAGCTAGTAAATAATAAAATATATTTTTCGTTAAAATTAATTATTTAATTTTTGGGATTATTTTGTGATTGACACTCATTCTTATAATTTTATCATTGATTGCATTGAAAATCAGGGCCAGCATAAATCTAAAATCACCAGACTGGTTTTATGTCCCAGTACGCAACTGTCTCCTGCCAAGGAATTAGAGGAGATGTCTTAAAAATTGATTGAAAGATTAGCAATTTATGAGATATTTCATGTACATAACCTGATTCCAAAGGAGATGTTTAAGATCATCAACGTTTTTCATTTATCACATTTTAAGATATTTTTACGATTTTCATTGGGGAATAACAGATGTACAATTTGGTTGGTTGGTTAATACGCTCAACGACCTATTTTTATGCAAAATGACGGATAATCAGGCAGGGACCTACAGCTTAACGTGTTTGACCAGAGTGCTAACTACGCGGCCATCAGGTAGGCATATATAATTTGATTCTTGTTGTTTGTGGTCGTATTTTTTACTTTCAATTACCCTTCAATTATGTAATAAAGGGTAAAGAGAGTATTGCTTTCGGTAAAAAAAAAAAAAAAGTGTGGTCTGTTGTTTTTTTTAGCATCCCTTCACGTTTTGAAACATTCCGAATTAAAAAAATTAGGTGTGTGGAATATTGTACAACTTTCAATTACACCAGAGTTCGCCAATAACTTTTAAAGGCGGGTCGTATCACTTGTAATGGAAGTTTTCGCGGGCCGGATACACCAATATACGTATCTTTTATTATTAAACTAAAAAAATATTAATATTTTTTCAAATAAATCAAAAATAATTTTCAATATTTGTAAATCAAAGTCTACAAAATGAGTGAATCTTTTGTTTCAACGTGGAAAGATGACTTAACATAACTTTTAATAAAAGTATTTAAAATGTTCTTCCAGATTACTCCATTTTAAACGATATCAATTGTCTGTCCAAATCGTTCAGTTTATTTTATCCTAGAGTTGATGTCTGTCACAGTATTTATTGCAGTCAATCTTAACCCTTGGTTAGTCACGCTGTTGACAAATGTCTCCCACAATCAATTTCTCAATTGATGGCATCCCATCATCTAAAGCTTTTTACAGTTTTCAAGTTATTTAAAAAAAAAAAAAATTAAATTTTTACTTTACTCTGTTCAATAATGTTGAGTTTTTAATTAAAATACCCACTTACTTTGATATTTGGTCCAGCATATAATGGTAAGCATGGAAATTTAAATTTGGGAGGCATTACTCCTCCACACGACTAATCGCGAGACAAAAGGTTAACGTCCAAATGATATTCAGTTAAGTAATTCCTGTATTTATTCTTGATGAAAACCACCTTGCTTCTTCATCTTCGGGCACGTAGTGGAGAACTCAGTTCTATATAGTTAACACATACTATTTCGGATAAATTACAACTATAGTTCGTAGAGTGAAAGTTCATTTTTTATCTTCTGTGGTGCCCGCGTGCACCAGAAAAATCTGTCTCGGGTCAAATCTGGCCCGCTTAGTGGCTAACTCTGAATTACACTATAATACTGACGTGGATTTGTTCAATCTATTTGTATATTTTCATCCTTCATTTAGAATAAATGGTCAGTTTGGCGATATTTTTTGTGATAATTCATGTAGGATAATATAAGGATTAACGAAAAGTATATTGCCAAAATCACCATTTTGGCTTATTTTATTTATATATATATATATATATATATATATATATATATATATATATATATATATATATATATATATATATATATATATATATATATATATATATATATATATATATATATATATATATATATATATATATATATATATATATATATATATAATAAATAAAATAAGCCAAAATGGTGATTTTGGCGATATACTTTTCGCTAATCCTTATATTATCCTTTATTATGAGCAGAACTGAGAGGAGAAGAAAAAACGATTGTTGATGAGGTATGCTGAAGGAAAGAGAACTCTGTGTTGAAGGCATTCGTTTTTCAACTTTATACGCCATTAAAACATTTTTACGGGAATTTCGGAGTTTGGGATGTTTAGAACACCTTAAGAGGCATTACCACAGCAATTTTTTATGAAAATTGTTAGAGCCGTTTCTTAGCAATCATTGGAAAACATGATTTTTTCAATGGTAGCTACCTTATGCGCATGCGCGATTTTGACGGAAACCCTAGTGGTAGGTCCCACGGCCGCCACTAACCCTCATACCAAATCTGAACATCATTGGTCAATTTGTTCGGGAGTAATGGTGACCACACACGCACGCACACAACGTGAGGGGTAAACACAATATAGTACATTGGCTTTATTTTTAATTCCAATTTTTTAGATGTTCATAAGCTTAATATATATATAAATTAAATATCCGAGTTAGTTTTGGATGCCGTTGTTAGACTTTTGTTTATATAGTTATACAAGACATAAAATATTTTTCGTCGTCTTTATTTTTTCCCTAATTTAAATCTGAACGACGGAAGGGGTGATCGCTGTCAGTTTACAATATATGCACAGCAAGTAATTTGGTCGGACACTTTTAGTGTGTGACCGAATGTTACTAGTGATTTAAAATGCTTACGAATTAAAGACCATTGTAAGAGATCCCAAATTTTGTCGACTCAAATTGTGTCAAAACATATGTGTTGTATAAACAGCAGCATTGTAATTAAAAAACTATGGGTGTGGAACATCGCACAACTTTCAATTACACTATATTGCTGATGTAGATCTGTGTAATTTATCATTTTTTTATATTTTCATCAGTCGCTTAGAAAAAATTGCCAGTTAGGCTATATTTTTTTGTGATATTTCTTATATGGGTCTTAAAAAAAAATCGAAAAATGGGAATTTTGGCTATATATTTATCGTTAATTCTTATATTATCCTTTCTTTTAAGTAAAACTGAGCAAAGATAATAAAAAAAAAAAAAAAAAAAAAAAAAAAAACCGATCGTTGACTCTGTGTTAAAGGCATTCGTTTTTCAACTTTTTACGCCATTAAAGCATTTTTACGGGAATTTCTGTGGTGGGGGAAGCTTAGAACACCTTAAGAGGCATTACCACAGCGATTTTGAAGAAAGTCGTTAGAGCCTTTTCTTAGCAATTACTGAAAAACATGATTTTTTCAATGGCAGCTACTTTACACGCATGCGCGATTTTAACGAAAACCTTAATGGTATGTCCTACGGCTACCACTAACTCGCACACCAAATTTGAATATCGTAGGTCAATTTGTTCGGGAGACCACATACACACACACATACATTTTTTGGAGATCACTTTTTTGAAATCGGTATGTTCCAAAACGTGGAGAAATGCAACAAAAAAAAAATCAATTTTTTTTTTTTTGATCGAATGCTATACTTTCATTACCGTATGATATGGGTAATTGAAAGTAATATTTCGTTTGAGCCCGACTTCTCTACCATTGAGACCTAATTTGTAGTGTGTCTTTCTTCTGATAGATGGCAGAGTGGCCTTTCCAAGTAGAACTCAGGATTGCCCTGCGAGGGCGAATTTTGTGTACTATTTTCTTCGCTCTAAGAAGAAATTATTACAGAAATTTTTTGCACATTAGCTTGCAGTGGCATATTTTGGGTTATTCAAGTGTCAGGTTATCGGAATGGATTTAATTTAGGGGGTTGCAACAATCCACTCTCCCAATTTTTTTTTTTATATATATATATATCATGTATAATAAAAAAATAAAGCTCAAGTTATTTTTCATGGAGTAATTCATTTCTAATTCACTTGACAAGAATACAATGTCTAATTACAGTAAAAATACAACGAATGATGTATTCTTTTATATTTTCGTTGTATGTTACTCCACGTGAATCTCATTTCAAATAGCAGAATAGAATGAGATCTTTGTTCAACACCCCTTTTATTTAAAACGCGTCTAATCGAAACATTAATTTTTTTTCTCCAAAATAAAGATTTTCTCTGTAAAAAAAATCACAGAAAATAAAAGTCTATTTAAGTCTCGATAACACTCTACATTATTTCATGAATGCCCCCAGGCTATTTTTCATATACTTTTTAAGAAGGTCAAATACTTTTTAAGAAGATGAAGGTCAGAATGAAGCAGGTAGGAAAATTGATGTTCACGCAGTATGAACCACGTGTTGCGCCAAAATTATCAAACCACCCAATCACAGCACTCGTCGATGCGTTGATTAGAGAAGAGATTGAACCAGTGGCGTGAGTTGAATGCAACGTGTTAATGCTACCATTCGCTTCGAAAACGCTTGACCACTCCGCAAACCTGGTGTCCCCTCTCAGTTGACATTAAAGTTTATTAGTGATTACGGGGGTTATTCCAACACAACTTTGGGAGAAATGCATGTTTCCCTGAAGTTTTCTCTTGAAATGGAGCAAGAAATCAAATCAAAATATAGTAAGATATATATAAAAAAAGATGTCAGCGGGTTTTGTGTCAGAAGAGAACGTGAGAAGTAGTGAGCTCACAATAGTCCGAGATCGTCTCTGTGCCACTTGAAAGAAACGATAAGGGGAGATTGTAGATGGTTTAGTTAGTGGAAATTGAAATGTACTGGCGAAAGAGTAACGCTAGGGACAAGCTGCGCCGAGAGAGAGAGAGTGTTTGCGTGTTTCACACTGTATGGTAAGATTTCTAAATATGAATAAACAAACACCAATGACACATTACAAGTTTGCCAAAGCACATATAGATAAGTTGAGAGGTGATTTCCATGAACCGAGAACGCGTCCATCCACATCTCCGGAGGACAACAGACTAAATAATAAGCTACATATTCCCGATGTGGGAGAAAGAAAACTGGATTGTATAATTTATTCTGACAGGAAAACATCTGGTGGAAGACGTCAAACTACTTATTATTGTCAAACGTGCACAAATCAACTTGCAATCCATATTAAGGAGTGTTTCAAAGTTTATCATATTGTACAAAAATTATGAAATATAAATATTGATTTTTGTTTGCAAATATATATTTCACGATACCAACCAATTTATATAAGTCCAATATCATTATAATACGTTACTTGTTTCCAAAACTATACTAAATAATACGAGTGCAATAATGCACGTAAAGCGTATGAGCTTTTCTTTGCGGGCGCCGGGGATCGACCTTTGCTTTTCCAGCTCTATCCCCTAGACAAAAGAGATCTCTGGTGTCTGTTATTTATACTCCCCTTCCGATTGAGCGCGTGTGGCAGTGAGTCGCCGGAGGAGATGAATGAGTGGAAGTCGTGTAGAAAGAACCGATTGATGGCAGCATGATTCAGTTGTCCGATGTCACCAATAAAGCGTAAGTAGCTTTCTGCGGGCGACGGGCCTCGATCGTGGGACCTTTGGTTCTCGAGCCAGATTTCTTGCCACTGTGAGTACTCCAGTGCACCTAAGCTTTATCTGTTATTTGAAATCGCCACACACGTTTCTGCCACGAGTAACTGATAGCTAAGGTCTTGAATAGTTCGGAATGCAAAGATACTTTGAGATGTTTACTTTGTTAAATTACTTGATGATGTTATATTTAGCTTTTTAATGTGCGTGCACATAATTTTAGTCGAAACTCTTATACTAAATTATTGATTTGGACTTGATGAATGCTTAATTAAAAAAAAAAAAAAAATGTAATAAAGAGGAATTGATGTGAATACATTAAATTTGACTCAAAACTTCATAAAATGCAGTGTATAAGACTAACATGTTGAATTACTTTACTACACACACTTTATTTTGTTAGGTAAACTGTCATGTACCAGTATGACATATTGCAAAGGCAGTCTTCCTTTGTTTCGAAGTCGTCATTTCCCCTGTTAAACGTATAAAATTACTAGCTGAATACCCGTGCTGCGCTACGAAATTTTATCATGTCCTTTTAGCAATCAAAAGACATTCATGTATTCTACACTTCAGACGTTTGCTTCCATTTCGATTCCGACTATTTGTATTATCAAAATAGAAACTTTCCTTAGTTGAAATTTTTTCCGAAATTTATAATTGAGAATATATTGGAATTAAGACATTTCAATATCCTTCGTTTAGAACGTTTAACCCCCTTTGGTTCTTTTTAATAATTTTAACTAATAACTAATTTTTTCTATATTTGCCCTTCTTAACATTTGCACCAAATATCAGAATTGTGACGACATTGGAAATGGGCATTTGGATATCCCTTGTTTGGTACGTTTAACCCCTTTCCCACCCTTTAACACTTTAAATCCCAACCCGCCCTATACCGCCTTGTAGAGAATTTCCCAGCTAACCGCCTTTCGGGCGGTTGCAGGGGTAAACCAGGGGTAAACGTATATTTTCAAGTGAGGGGAACTGCCCTGCCTTAGTTGTTTAAAGCGTGACGGTCCTCAGCAATAGGCTATTGTGGGGCATGTAGAGGGGAGACATGGATTTAAAGTACTCAATGTCAAACTGCCCCACCCTTTGGACATGGAGTAAGATAGTCAGGGACTTTTCTATTATGCGAATCTTGTCATGTACTTAGCGGTGGCGTTTGTTTCATTGATAAGACGCCAACTAAATTCTCTGACATATCAAGCAGATGACCCAATGCACACCCCTATTGCAGGCTGTATACATATAGTAATGATCTTTTAATGGTCGACAGTGACCCCCCACAGCAATCCCAGGAGTGGCAGACAGGAGAACGAGTTGGGCGAGTTCATTTCCAGTTTTTATGAATGGAAAGTCATCGGGGTTTTGTGAAACCCACAACGCTGACTCCATGGGATTTAAAGGGTTAAAGAGGGTTAATCGTGATCGGAATAGCTTACTTTTTATATGTTTGTCTTTGTTGTCATTTCCATCAATTTCCAATGTTGTGACCATGTGGGAATGGGGCATTCGAATATCCTTCATTTGGAACGTTTAACCCCTTTTCGACCCCTTAAAGTGGGTTAATCGAGATCGGAATAGCTTACTTTTTCTATAATTGTCTTTGTTGTCATTTGCACCAATATTTAAAATTGTGACCATATGGGAAGTGGGACATTCGAATATCTTTAGTTTGGAACGTTTAACCCCTTTCCCATCACTTAAAGTGGATTAATCGAGATTGGAATATCGTAAATTTTCTACGTTTGTTGACATTTGTACCAGTTTTCAGAATTGTGAACAAATGTAAGTGGGACATTCGAATATTCCTCGTTTAGAACGTTTGACCCCTTTTTCGACCCTATAAAGTTAATCGAGATCGGAATAGCTTAATTTTTCTATGTTTGCCTTTATCGACTTTTTTATCAATTTTCAGAGTTGTGACCATATGGGAAGTGGGACATTCGATTATCCCTCATTTGGAACGTTTATCACCTTTTCCACTCGTTAAAGTGGGTTAATCGAGATCGGAATAGCTTACTTTTTCTATATTTGCCCTTCTTATCATTTGCTCCAAATATCAGAATTGTGACAACATTGGAAGTGGGTCATTTGGATATCCCTCATTTGGAACGTTTAACCCCTTTTCGATCCCTTAAAAAGGGTTAATCGAGATCGGAATAGCTTACTTTTTCTATGTTTACTATTGTTGATATTTGCACCAATTTTCAGAGTTGTGACGAAATAGGAAGTGGGATATTCGAATGTCCCTCGTTTAGAACTTTTAACCCCTTTTCGACCCCTTAAAGTGGGTTAATCGAGATCGGAATTGCTTACTTTTACTATTTTTACCATTGTTGATATTTGTCCCGATTTTCGGAGTTGTGACTATGTGGGAAGTGGGAGAATTAGTGATGAGTGAGTCAGTGAGGGCTTTGCCTTATATGTATAGAGATAATTTCTCGTCGCACTATTAAGCGGCGGGTATTATACAATTGCAGTATTTCGTGGATAAATTAATTAAAAGCTTTTTCCCCACTGCGATTTGAACCAAGTTTTAAGTCTACTTTACGTGTGTATTTTTACTTTCAATTACCCATGTGTATATATAGGGTAATGAAATTATAGGATTTTTGTGTGCATTTTTTCACGTTCTGGAACATCCGGATTTCAAAAAAGTGATCTAGAAATAATTTATGACTGTATATGTGTGCACGTGATCAGCATATCTTGCTCAGCTGCTCTTGTCAGAATTTACTGATGAATTTAATTGAGATTCGGTGGAACGTACAACTTTTCAAAAATTTATATGTTAATCCCTTTTTGTTTGTTTTTATTTGTAACTAGCTGCGTGGACCCAGTTTGCTGGGTACCCGTTGTGGCATCATAGGTCTTTGAATTTGGCAATGCAGGTTTACAATACAGGGTGGCAAGCATAAAAGAGGCACTAAAATATTTTCAAAACAAAAGTTTGAAATCGATCATTTGAAATTACGTTTAACAATCATAAACGCGGTTTCTCTTTGAATGTGGGGTCTCTTTTACGCTGGCCACACTAAATAATCATTACAAAATAAACACCATAAAAATGAAATAAAGAAGAATGACTCGTGAGTGTTCTATAGATGATTTCAGTATGAAACAACAAATAATACTTTTTAAAAGGTTTGGACCCTTTTCGGTCAAACCGAAACTGTTGTCAAAAAGATGTTTTAGCACACTGTGATTAAAAATTACCGCATTTTGGCTACGTTACGTTTCTCAACGTAACCCTGTCTATTTTCAAAAGCGAAGTGTTAGCAATCAAAGTGTTTCTTGAGACTATTCTGAACGAAAATAACTATGGATTTTCACTGATAGCCGTAGACAACCTCTCAATGACCACGTTGGAGACAAAACTACTCTGAAGAGCCAGAAAAATGGTACACCTGTCTATTATCGTGTAAGACTTTCACAAGCAGGCAGAAATGGCGCTACATGACGTGGCAGGGATTTAACTAATGTCTAAAGGTATCCTGGAGGCAATTCAGGAACCATGAATCCTACAAAGGAGTTCACAAATCCATTGGAGATCTCTTCTGAACAGCATTTCAACCCAGACATGCTCAATAATGCTAATGTTTGGGGATTTCGGTGGCTAACAGAGATGTCAAAAGAGTGTTCCTGGAGCCAGTTTGTAGCAACTCTTGATGTGTGGGGTGTCGCAGTCCTGTTGGAACTATCCAAATCCAGCTGAATGCACCATAAATGGGTGCATGTGATCGGACAGGATGCTTACGTATCTGTCAGAGTCGTGTATCAGGGATCCCATATCGTGCCAACTACACAAGTCCAATACCATCACAGAGGCTCCACTAGCTTAAACCTGTAGACATGTAGGGTAGTGAGGTTGTCTCTATACTCAAGCACGTCCATCTGCCCGATACAATTGAAAACGAGACTCATTAGACCATGCAACGTGTTTCCAGTCATCAACATTCCAATGGAGGTATAGGCAGTCCCTGGCGGGTCGTAAAGCCTTGCGCCGTATAGTCACCAAAGGTACACGAATGGGCCTTCGCCATCGAAAGCTCATGTCAATGCTGTCCCTTTGTACTGTTTGCAAATGACACTTGTTGATGCTCCAACATTAAAATCCGCTGCAATTTGTGGAAATATTTCACTTCTATCTTGTTTAAGGATTCTCCTTAATCATCGACCCGTTCTTCTAATGTATTTTCCGGGCCGCACCGATGTCTAAAATTAGATGTTTTACTGGATAATTGATATTTTTAGTACACTCGTCAAATGTTCGTACGCGAAAATCCAAATTTCTTTGCCACCTTGGAGACACTGTGTCCAATCCTTCGAGCAGAGACTATAACGCCACGTTCAAAGTCCCTTAAATTTTAATAATTTGCCATTGTAGCAGCAAGAATCGATCTAGCAGTTTTGTCAGAAACCTGCAGTCTTATACAGGTACTTCCAATTACATCGCATAACGCTGATTGATGGCATACCTCCGTTATTTGCAATTCAGTGTAGTATATCTATATTATACTAGCTAAAATACCCGTGCTTCGCCACGAAATTTTAGCATGTGCATTGTTTTAGCCAGCTGTAAGACCCCGCGTTGCGAATATCCGTCATTGGTGTATAGACTTCAATGTTTGGCACTTCGCTCGCAGGAAGGTTCATCGCAATGCAAAATCAGCTCGCTTCGCTTGTTGAAAAAGTCATTGACACATAAGCACAGGCTTACTTAACTCGTTGAAAGGTTTATTGCTGTGCAAGCATGAGCTCGCTTTGTTTGATGAAAAATTCATTGCTGCTTAAGCGTAAGGTCGCCTCACACACTAAAAACTAATTGCTACGTAAAGCCTTAATATTAGAAGCCCCTCAATTGTCGAGAAACAATATAAAAATTCCCCGTTAATAACTATAACTCAACACCCCTTTAAGAATATTTTAACACGTGATGTTTGTAAAAAGCAAAATTAGAAGGTCAAATCTACTTATGTTGAAACTTTCAGCGCTCTAGGCCTATTAGAAGTCGCTTTTTGGGGAAATATTAACTAAAAATTCATTAAAATGTAAATTAAAATTTTAACGTTCTTTTTGTCAAAAGTCCAATTAGAAGGCCAAAACTATTTGTGTTGAAAATTTCAGAAATGTAGCCTATTAGAAATCATTTTGTAAAATATTTATTTGTTAAAAATTGATAAAAAATGAACTAAATAAAATTTTAAAATTCTGTTTTTCAAAAATCCAATTTGAAGTCCAAAACTACTTACGTTGAAAATTTTAGAGCTGTAGCCTTATTATAAATCATTTTGTAAACTATTAATTAATTAAAATAGAACTAAAAAAAATAAAAAAAAAAAAAAAAAAAAAAACTGTTTTTCAAAAGTCCCACTAGAAGGCTGAAACTACTTAGCTTGAAAATTTTAGAGCTGTGGCCTTATTAGAAATCGTTTTGTAAAATATTTAATAATTAATGAAAAAAATTAATTAAAAAAGAACTAAATAAGAATTTAAAATTTTGTTTTTCAAATGTCCAATTAGAAGGATAAAACTACTTAGGTTGAAAATTTCAGAGCTGTAGCCTATTAGAAATCATTTTGTAAACTATTAATTAAAATAGAACTAAAAAAAAAAAAATTATGTTTTTCAAAAGTCCAACTAGAAGGCTAAAACTACTTAGCTTGCAAATTTTAGAGCTGCGGCCTTATTAGAAATCGTTTTGTAAAATATTTAATAATTAATGAAAAAAATTAATTAAAAAAGAACTAAATAAAAATTTAAAATTCTATTTTTCAAAAGATCAATTAGAAGGCTGAAACTACTAATGTTGAAAATTTCAGAACTGTAGCCCTATTAAAAGTCGTTTTTTAATTTTTTTTAATTAAGAAAATTAATTGAAAAATAATTAGTTAAAATTTTAACATTCTGTTTTTCAAAAATCCAATTAGAAGGCTAAAACTACGTATGTAGAAAATTTCAGAGCTGTATTGAAGTCACTTTGTAAAAAATAAAGTAATTAAAAAAATTAATTAAAAAAGAACTAAATAAAATTTTTACATTCTGTTTACCATACATAAAATTAGAAAGCCAAACTTCCGACGTTGAAAATTTCAGAGCTCTACTCCAATTTAAAGTAGGTTTCTATAGATCCATAGGACAGACAGATATACAGCTTGTTTTATTATTATAGATAATTTAAGGTTCATTTCCCTTGAACATGATATCCATCTCCTATGGATTCCTACGGTATAGTGGTTAGCGTGCTAGCTTCTAGACCACGAGGTTGCGGGTTCGAGTCCCGTATTAGGCATGGGTGTTTGTAAATGTATGTTGGCTTGTCTAATGACGAATGTTTCGGCGCATTATAGCTCTCGTGTTGCTGACGGCGCCAGATAATCTGAAAACAACCAACCATCCTATGGATTCCTTCCCACGTGGATCTTTACGGAAGCGAATAGGCAGACAAACTCGCAAAGAAGGATTGCCCTACCCCTTCTTCTTCATAGCTCTCTTAATTGGAACTTTACTCTTGGATTAAATCCCAAATTAAGAAGATTTTGAACCCCTACCAACTACTGGTATAGAGGTACTAATCCGGGTCTTCCTTTAACCCTCACATGTGACAGAAAATCATGCCTCTAGCTCCTACCCATCTTACTTTCTCTAAAGGCAAGAAAAATGACCACTCTTTGCCAGGCCTCAACTGAACGCATCCTGTACTGTTTGGATCTCCTTTGGGAGAAAATTTATTCTTCTCGTCATAGACTTTTTGTATGTCAACGGATTCCTTGACCTGGTCAAATTCCGTCAGACTAGGTTAGAGATTAGAAACAACAAACAACAAAAGGTAATCCTTTAAAAAATAGAAAATAATCATTGTTATAAATATGCAATTCATTAAGAGGAACTCCCGGTAAGGTTTCATTTAGGTACGAAAAATGATATCTTAATTGAATTGACATAAATTAAAAACTTGAAAATACCGTCTAATATATTTTATTTTCTATTTGAAATCCTTACATCAATTCCTATGCAGTGGTGCCACCTGCAACAGTCTTTTGCTGTTTTAATTATCATTTATAATAGATGGACATTAAATGAAAACAATGGCATTTCATTATTTGATTTTTTTCGCACTGACTATACCCACTAGTTTTATCGAGAGTAGTTTTGTAAATGCAGTGGGCTATAAGATTGTAACACAGCGGGACTTACTAGGAATTCCTCTTAAAAATTTGGTGCATGGGAAGGAATCGTTGCAGCAACGACTGGAAGTTGACAAAGATCTCCAATAAGAGAATTTGCTGGGTGACCAACATCATCGAACCTATCATTGAAGCAGTGGTTGATGATGTCACATCCCTCACATAACATACGGATTAAAAGCATTGCAAACGGCTCTGTTTTGTGGAGTAGTTCCTCTGTTGCTGCTTCTATAAAAATTGATGCTGCCAGTAATAGAATCTCCCGCCCTCAGAAAAAACGGTCGTAGTCATCTTTAAAAATTCCCCTCAATGATATGCAATATATAATATCGAAATTTTTAAAATAGTAGTTTTGCGTATTCGCTAGATTTTTCATTTAATTGTCCAATTAGCTTTCTGTTTTGTCAATTCTCCGTTCTAGCCGGATATTCACTGGTTTATCCTTGGTCCCAGTTAGACCAGTTAAGAAGGAGTGCTGTATTTAAATTTTGGATTTTTTGAAATACACTTTGGCGTTTCAGTACTTTTGACAGGTTGTCGAAACGTCAGTTTACCCTTCAATAAATCACAACTTCTTATTGGATTCCATAAAATTAAATAATCTCAAAACATATTCCGATTCGAAGCGGAAATAAATTTTGCCAGGCTATTAAGGATAGAAGTGGTAAAAAAAGGAGTCAAAAGAACATCGTTGTGTTAATTTCTGGAGGAACGACATTTGAAAAGTGAATTTCGACTCGATGACTCGTTTTTCCAAATTGTCATATTTATGCAACTAGGAGGAGTAAAAAAGAACTTGAAGAAGGTGTCGTTACCGGATTAAAGACGAGAGCGAGATGGGTTTTACGAGGATATCATTCAGTCCCGCTCCACAGATTCCGGCTTCTGCACAAGGATTACATTTTTGCCGTTTTATTTGGGGCATTTTTGCCCCGTTTCGGGAAGTATTTATGGTGTTGAGGATGAGTGAATACGGGGTCGAGATTTACGAACCGTCTTTGCAAAAGAAAGTATTATTTACCAACGCTCGCTAATTAATCTGCCGTCGTCCACGAAATGGTTTTCGAAAATTCGTCGGAAGGGAAATTTAGTTTTTTTTTTTAAACCTCTTTCTCTCTTACTGCCTAAGTGTGATAAGTCTTGTAAGTGTAATCTTGTCCATTATACGGATTTCGAATTTAATGAGAAGGAATGTCTTCCGAAACCGGGGAAGGTTTTTTTTTTCCTTCTTATTTTTATTTATTTATCGAAGTTGGAAGACACTTCCGGTTTTGGAGCAGAGATTCGGTTCTTTTATTCAATCGTGAGGAGAACAAAGATTTAAAAAAAAAATCTCTTAATTTTGTGCTCCAAACAGCTATTTCGTTTTCGAAGATCGATTGAGAGTTGCGATGCCAGATCCAAATGAAACTAGACCGAATTGCAATGGGAGTTTTCGGGTAGCATTGTATGGATTGTTCAATAACTTTGAAATATGTTCACTCGTTTGAAATAATTTGAATTCGATGCGCGTTATTATTAAATTAAAAGGAAGTCCCGATCTACTCGTTCTGTTTAACAATCCTTCTATAAAACCTTGAAAGTTTGGTGAAAAAGAACCCTTAATCAAATGATTTAAATTGTTTTCATTTAATGTATTATAAATGAAAATTAGAATAGCAAAAGACAAGTGTCGTCCCTTGGCGTAAGGATTTCAAACATAAAATAAAGCATATTAGACGCTATTTTCGAGTCTTCAATTTGTCATTTCATCAAGTGCTCACCAAATGTCGAGGTTTGATACAAAGTAGCTTCTAAATGGGCAAGAAGATCGTAACATAGCGACCTCTTAAAACAATTCGGGAGAATGGGATACACACCCCAAGAAGCAACTATTTGAACTGGAATGAAAGAATGAGTAAGAGAGGAGGTTTTAGTTTGTTTACTACACTCTAATTGGCTTTTTGAATTTTTAATCAAATTGACGTCAGACCAGGGAATGAAACTTGTATTTCTTTCCCCACCTCTTTTATCCCGACAGACCACCAGTATTCCTTTGACAGAAAATTGACGGATGTGGCGCTCTGACTTCGCACGCCAAAGGTGGCGCGTTCGAATCCGGGGTTATCCATTGAGACAGGCTTATTTGAGCTCGTTGGATACGCTGCAAAGATGTGTGAACCTATTTTACTACGCCCTGATTGGAACAATGTGTGGCCGCTGTTTCTCTTATGGTATCCGTGGTCAGAAAAGTAAAATATTAGTTTAAACTTAAAAGCGTTTATTTTCTTGTTGACATATATTTAAGTTTAAAATGTGAGTAATATTTGTATAAAATTGGGATTTGTTTGGACTTAAGCGGAAGGAGCCATCTAAAAACTGGTCGTTGAGCGTACAAAAAGGATGCGTTAAAAAGGATGATCCTGGACTGAAATTTGCAAAATATTGTGACAAATCGAAGAATTCAAGTTTCGAACAGTGCTAGAAGTGTGGGTAGAAGTGGGGTCACGCGTCCCCCCACTTTTCAAGAAAATACCCATGCGTCCCTCCACTTCTAAAACTATTAAAATCCATTCCCACCACTTCTAAAACCACTGAAATCCATCCCTTCACTTTTAAAAATACTCAATTCGTCTGAAAACTACTAAAGAAAAATAACATGAAACTTTAAATGTAGTGACATTGAGAAAAAGTGATTTAAAATTTTCAAATGTTAAAAAAAATTAGTTATGCTATATATATCATACTATTATAAATATGTATTATACTAATAAGTACTTTTATTTACAAATAATGTTCATTTGGTCAACTTTTAACGCTGAAAGAAATTTCTATTCTTGTTTCATATACGGACAAGCTATTATTATTATTATTTTTTTAAAGAAACATTTTAGAGTTCTCTATTAATTTAATTTCATGAAAATATGCACATTTAGAAGTATTATTTAAATAAAAAGAAACTCACTATAAAATCCCCCCCCCCCCCCAAATAAAAAGAAATATTACTTCACTTTATACCTTACTCCCAAGTAAAAAAACCAAGTTACAGAATATTCATAACAATAAATTTTGGACCCTTGTTCAATGTTAGTGTTAGGAAGTATAAATTATTTCCTTACCAGTTAATACTTTTATTGTAAAACGCAAAATTATAAAATTTATAGTGGTGGGGGGAGTATGCACTTGTCACCAACTTTTGGGCATCCCCCCACCTTTTCTTTTCCCACTTCTAGCACTGGTTTTGAATCATAATATAGATGATCATGCATACAGGGAGGACGATGATTATTGTTGCACAAAGATGATAATTGCTCCATTAAAAATACTCACTGAATTACTAAATCCATATTTTGCCTCGTACAATTGACATATGTACGACAGTATTTGAATTGAACCAAAATTTTCGACCGATCATGACAACCTCTTTAAAACTAAATTCAACTTTTTAAGTTCGGTTAGCCAGTGGTAAACCCAATTTTTCTCATCATTCGAAGAGCCGTGATTTCGTCTCACGTAAGTCCAACTATTCAGAATTATCATTCAAATTGGTTTCCAAGTTTGATCTATTCCTGAATAAAATTTGAAAGTTAAAGTAAAAAAAAAAGTTAAAATAAAGCGAAGAAGGATCGGTTGAATTGAAATTCAACTCAATGAATACATCTTGCGATCGAAATGTTTTTTTTTTTTTTTTTTTTGAAAAATGAAGCGACTTTTTCCGCAACTATTTTGTCCGTCTTTTCCATTGTAATGTTGTGGTCAGGCGCCATTTGTTTCCACTCAGAAAAAGCAACAAATAGAAAAGAGGGAAGAATGTTGCGAACTATTTCCTCCGCTTTTGTTGAGGTATTTTTGAAACATCATTTGAGGTTCTTTTACGGGGGAAAAAGAATAAAGAATGTCTCTCCCTGCGAAGAATGAAATATACTGCAGGAAGAATGTTTTTGAATTCTTCTCTTGAATGGAGCTTTTGACGTCCCTAATGAGATTCTTATGAAAATCATTTGGTCCGTTTTGAAATCGTTTTCACTTTTTTGTGTGAAGACGAATGCCACCTGAGAGAAGAAAGAGCAACTCGACTTCGGATGAGAGAGGACGTTTTCCGGATTTCTATTTCTGCCCGTCTCAACTGACTATCATCAGTCATTTGCCGTCATTTGCTGCTATTACTAACTCAATTTCTGTACTATATATATATATATATATATATATATATATATATATATATATATATATATATATATATATATATATATATATATATATATATATATAATGGTGGTGGGGAACATCGCACAACTTTCAATTGCACTCTAACATTGGTCATTGCACGAAAATGTCCTTTTTAGTCCGTGAAACAGAAAAATATCAATCGTTGTTGGGCGATGCTCAAGACCAGAGAGCACTGCGTTAATGGCACTCATTTTTCAATTTTTTACTCTTTTATCTAATTTCTGCGGAAATTTTGGAGGTGGGTACGACTAGAACACCTTAAGAGGCTTTGGCACAGAGATTTTAATGAAAATCGTTAGAGCCGGTTTTTAGCAAATGCTGAAAAACATGATTTTTTTTCATTATTTTTCATGATTTCAACCTTACGTGCATGAACGATTTTGACGAAAACTGTAATGGTAGGTCCCATAGCTACCACTAACCCGCACACCAAATTTGAACATCGTAGGTGAATATTTGTTCGGGAGTTATGCCGCCCTCGTACACACACACATTTTTCTAAACCACTTTTTACTTTCAATTACCCATATGTTTACACAAGGTAATGAAAATATAGCATTCGGTCAAAAAAAATTTTTTTTTTTTTTTTTTTTTTTTTTTTGCATTCTTGCATGTTTTGAACATTCTGATTTCAAAAAAGTGGTCTAGAATAAATGTGGAAATGTTCCCAAAAAAAAAAAAAAAAAAAAAAAAAAAAAAAAAAAAAAGTAGGTTGAAAGTAAAAAGAAATGTTTCTTCAAAACATACGTGATAATGGAAATTAATTTTGATAGTACATATTTGATCATCAAAAGTATTTTATTTAAAATCCAGAAATAAAAAAAGGAGGGGAAGGTAGACGTCTGACATAATTTTACCAACTGATTTCAATAATGTAATTATCGAACAACTGTTAATATTTCATTAGTATTTAATTTCTAAATTTTATTCAGTGTTTAATTAATATTATGTAATGTTTACAAAGATTTTAATTTATGTATAATTAAGTTTAAACAGTGCTTAAAAGAGCTTGAATTAAATTTTAACTTGTAGAACTAAAATATATGCAGCTGAAATCGAATCATTTCGATATTTAACACTTTTTGTTTCTGGAATACTTTTTTCCGAACTAAATACAACTTTTTACAAGTTCTCGCAAAGGATATGTTTGCGAATACCTCTACCGTCTACGGAATGCGTAAACTTGCAATTAATAAAAGAAACAACTCATTAAATTTTCTAAAAATGTATAAAAAATAATATATTAATGCCGTCTCGGAGAAATTTCCCGATAAAAACAAATGTAGTAAAATGTTACTGTAGGTAAAAAGAAATTAAATATTTTTATTAAAATACGACTTTAACGCATTAAATTTTTAAAAATGTCCTCTAAATTAGGAAATCAGATAGAAGAATCATGAAATCATAGATTGAAGTTGCAACTCATCTACCTCTTTTGTGATTTGAGAACAAAAGTTGACTTCGTAGGTTTTCATTCTACACTTTGAAGCATGTATGCTTGTAATATTAGTCTTAACAAATTTTAACTTTATTTCCGGTTTCGGGTTGAGTTTCGGTATGGGTACTCTTATTGACGAGCCCCTTCATTTAACATATAGCACGCGTTTGTAGCATATTTATGAATGTAGTATTGTCATAAAAGCGTAATCTTTGCATAATTTTTTCACTACATTCGAGTACAAAGCAACAACATAAGAGCTTCCATTAATGTCAAATTTCCGTACTTTTTGAAGCGCTACTTGACTCAAGAAAAATATTGCATTAGGTCAATGATCAAATTTTTTTGCTTAAAACGAGCGTTACTATGGTTACTCATTCACGCAGATGACTTATGTAATATGAAAGCGTAGTATAGGACATCGTCGCCACTAGTTCATTGGGGGGCAATTTGGAGAACTATAAATCTCAACAAAGAAAGCCCCCTGTCTTCTCTATCAAACAATACTGGCGACCCCAATGGAATTAAAAAAAAGAGAGATGTCCTCTGGAATTCCACCCTCATCAAGATGCCAGATGCAAGATCCATAAAAATTCCTTCCGCGAAAGGGGCAAACAAAGACAAACGATGGCGTCGTAAGTGGTCTCCTCTAACTGGATTTGTGTCCTCGAAGGTCCATTAGAGGCATAAGAAGGTATGACACAAAACAGAAGGCCGCTTTAACCGAAGATCTATGGCTTTTCCTTAACGCGATTTCGAGGCAGTCTTCGAGAATGTTCTTTGCGAAGTGGAAGTCCTACTTTCGCTATGTCACAGTGCATTTACAAACTACTTTGCAGAAAAAAACCTTGACATTTGAGGAGTAGCTACGAAAAAGATCACTTCATGAAATGACATAAATTGTTTTCATTTAATGTCTTATCTCTCATAAATGAAAATAGCAAAGGACAAAACCAGATGGAGCCACTGTATTTGTATCGACGTAAGAATTTCAAATATAAAAATAAATTAGATTAGACGCTATTTTTGAGTTTTTAATTTACTTTATTTCATTAAGTGATCCTTTTTGTACCAAATTTCAAATTTTGTACAAAATATTTTCTAAATGCATTGGGCTAGAAGAAAGTAACATAGCGTGTATAGGGACTTATCCTTTATTTGGATCCTTACTGAGACTCGGAAGTCAAAAGTAGACACTCCATATAAAGGCTTATTGTAAACTGCCCATGTTATGAAATGAAAACATTTTAGCAAACGAAGGACATTCATACTTTCCACATTTTGGACATTTGACCCCGTAAAATTGATACATCGGAATTTATCTCTGCTTGTCATTGTTGACATTTGAATCGAATATCAGAGTTGTGACTACATTGTAATATTTGTATATTCCATGTTTGGTCCTTTTCAACCCTTTCAAATTTATTAATCGGAACTCGTCTTTATTTCAGACTAAATTAGAATACCCCCCCCCCCCCAACTAGAACGTTTAACCTTTTACCGACAACTTACAAAATAGGCTTACCTTTTATAAGTGAGTCTTTGAGAAAACATTTCTACCAAATGTTAGATAAGAGATCCGAATAGCGTTTGGGCATCATTTTTACATTTGGAACACATTTCACAATTGTGGGAAGTAGTGCTTTGTCTTTTATATCGCAAAAAAGTTTGAAATTTGGTTTGTGTAGTTAAAATCTTTTATAGTTAGTATCTTCACAGTACATGGACTATATGGATCTGGCAAGTTTAGTAACTATTTAACTTTGTTTAGAAGATATATCATATTGTAAGCGTGCAATTTCCATTTTATAGCAACCGCAAATAGCTCTGGGCTCTATTTTTCATTAAAAAAAAAAAAAAAATGCCAAGGTTATAATGCATCTTTATCAGAATTACTGTTAGAGCATTAAAGTAAAAATTAAGCTTTGCAACTTCGTTTTGGTACGGAAAATGTTTCTGTTATTTCAAACTGAAAATGACTTAAGCAATCTGAATTTTAAATAAAACAAGCGTTTAATATTACGAGCGTTTAAATCTTGCGAGCGTTTCTATTCCACTTATATAAATGCAGTGTAAAAGAATTAATAGATAGATATTTCTTTGGAAGAAAAATCTAGTCACCATTTGTAGGACTCAAAATGTTTCATTGTTCAATTTCGAGGCTCAATTCAAAACTTCTTCCAAATGCCATTGAATGCGTTTCGCCTTTCGGAAAGTTTTTTTTCTTTCAGTGTTTTCTTTGATGGACGATCATCCTTTAACCTGTTGAAAATAAGTCCACTCCGAGTCTTCCTGCGCCGTCCCTCTCTGATCATTATTAATCATGCAGTCGCATTCATGACAGGCAAGCAGCCCTCCTCGATAATCCTCCTCACAACAAAGCCCAAAGTGAATGTTCCATGAGCACAAAAGCCTCCCCCTCCAAGTCTATCAAAGGCCCCCCCTCCCCCCGTCGGCACTGTGCACACTCTCAGGTATCAAACCTCGCAATTCAAATTCTACACGACGTCATATTATATTATACATATAGAGAGACATGCGATATCGCCCCCTCTCCAAATTATTCAGGGGACACAGTCGAGAGATGACCATTGGCCAGTAGTGACCAAAAGGTGATCTCCTCTCCTCCTCCCCGTGTCAAGCGGTCGTGTTGTCCGATTTAAAGCTCCCTTCTCTCCCATTGTGCCCCGTGATTGCAAAACACTGCCCCCCCCCCCCTCCCCTAAGTATGCATTAAAGTGTAAGTCTTGTTGCAATGGTCAAACATCGTTGTGTGTCCACAGTTGGTTGACGGACAGCCCGAGAGACAAAGGGATGATGAATATTGGAACGTGGGGGGATATGCCCCCCTCCCTCGCCCCTTTTTTGTGTTCTGTACCCTCTTAAATCCCATCGGTGCAATGTGGGATAATGCGATTGACGACAATGGTGAGCTTACGCTACCTTTAGAACTATGGACTGACTAATTGGGATGTTCCATGGGATTGTTAGAGTTACGGGAATTGAAGAGCCAAATAAAAACTAATAACTTAGCGAGTCCGCGTGATGCTAAAAGGGAGACGCCTTCAAGAAGCTAATATTTTCAATTATTGTCTAAAAACCTGTTAGAAAATACAAACATATGGGACAAATAAGTTTATTAACTTACTTTGCAAGTGGTACCTATTGTGTTTGTGGGTAGTCATTTTTATTTTCTCGGTTTATCAGACCGGTCCATTTGGTCAAACGTAAAAGTTGGGTTTGCTTACATTTGACTGGGTTGAGTTGTTTTCAGATAAAGAAGCAGCAACAAGTGAAGATCATATTTTTATGAAAGCTGACTTGTCTTATTATTATATGCATATTTATATCTGTATAACTGTTTATGTGGGGAAATAGTATGTATACGCAAATGTTTGTATACACTTTCTCTCTTCTGGCGGCTAGGACAGCTGTACTTAGTCATCTGTAAATATTTTTCATATGGATAAAAGCAGTATTTTCATTCATGAAGTTTATTTTTAATCTCTTCTTCATTTTAAGTCAAATTCACTTTGAGTTGGATAACAAAACCAATATTCATGGCCATTTGTTACTTATAAATTACGAGAGGAAACTATTGGTACGAGAAAAGGAGTGAGCGGCCGATTTCTAAAGGGCAGTTGTAAATTAAAGATGGGCAGTTGTATAAATCTAAAATCGGGCAGCAGTAAAAAAATTTAGTCAAAGAATTTGCGGTAAATCCTTTTCTCCAAATTTCCTTTTTCGTTTATTTCTTGTGTTAACTTTTCGTGGTTCCACACAGGGCCGTAGACAGGTGGGGGGGGGGGGACCCCGGGACAACCCCCAAAATGGTATGAAATCTTGTTTTGCCATTCCCCCCCCCCCCCTTTTTTTTTTTTTTTTTTTTGTAACTTGTTATAAGTATTTAATAAAATCTTAGACCATAACCCCCTCGAAAAAGAGATCCTGGCTACCGTCTTGGTTCCACAGTTGATAAATTTCGTGCTAAAATGCGTGCTAAAATTTCGTGCGCATAATACATTTCATGATTTTAATTGAATACTACATTTTTAAACACAATTTTTGGATGTTTTTAATTTATTTATTGTTGGAATGGTTTCATCGAAATTCCCTTTCCTAATAATGCAAGGAAAAGGGGGACATTACCCTTTTTGATGGGGACATTCCCTAAACTTTTTTTCAGCGTGACGACAAATGCTTCTTTGATACATGTCAAGAAATGGTTTCTAATTGTTTTTTCAAAAATAATACCTCTTCTCAACTGTCTAAAGGAAAGAACTGTTCGCCTGGTGAGCTCTTGTGACTAAGTAGAAATAAATTGACATTTATTCAATCACTAATTGGGACCTCTAAACATAAAGAATTTTTTTTTAATAATTCAATTTTTTTCACGATGGTTGCAGCTAGTATATTCCGGCCTAGTTTCTTGTCTTTAAAATACTTATTGATATTGTTAGGAATTTTTTTCTCATAGGAAACAATGAAGTAGTTTTTACTAAATAAAAACTATAATTTATTCTTCTTTCGAAGGTTTACAAACAGTAAACTCCAACTTCAAGCTTCGATGCATACAACTTCGTATTCAGCAATAATTCAGGCACACAAAAAGTAAACGATGCGCTCATCTCAAATCAACACCCGAAGAACTTCCCTTTTTTTTTTTTTTTTTTTTTTACAGTGACAGAAATTTCTAGCAAAATCCAGTCAACCAATCACGTGATGGAAACGCATCGAAATTCCTCGATCCAGCCCGTATTATGGCTGTTAACAAATAAAATATATTTTTTAAGAAATACGTCACTATTTACAATTATATACAGAATAAAATAAGATAAAATAAACTAAATACGTCACGTTATATAGAGAAAATTTGTGCAACGATATATACAGGGTACCTTAGCTCCAGGATTAAAAACTTTGAGGAGGGGTAGGGTACACAGGGGTCGCAGACGTCCTATATGTCCTATAAATCCTATATTTTTTTAAAATTCGGCAAAAACGTCCTATATTGTCCTATATTTTACAATTGTCCTATATATCCTATATTTCTATATTGATTCGATCTATATTTTCTTCGAATTCGTAATAACGGCGCCGTTCGTTGCTATTTTTCTATTTCGGATTCTTTGCCGCGATCGTAGTTGACAAACACCTGACAAAATCGATGTTTGTAACGGCGGCGTTTTATCTCTTGTGACGTCACGTGCTGCATAACCTGCAACTCAACTCCACTGGAACGGCGGGAGTTGTAAACATGTGAACTTTTCCATAGTACGCGGTCTTGAATTTCTGATTTGTTTTCTCCTCCAACGTAGTAAATTAATTGGTCATAATACAGAGAGAGAGATGCAGAAACATAACTCTGCCTCGAGAAAAACGACTTGTAATTAACTTGCAGAGCTACTAAAGAACATTTTGTGTGCTCAATCAATAACTGATGAAGAAAACAAAAGGGTTAAGATTTACTGTATTATGTCGGATGACGATTTTTTTATTCCAAATCCGATACGGATTCTGCTCCACGAATTGTTTACATCAAACGGCGCCTAATTAGGACAACCATAAGTAGTTTTCTTGCTTTTAAAAAAGTGACGGGCTGCCATTTTTTGGTGAAAATCACCTTGGCGTAGAATCCGTACCGGATTCGGAATATTAGCCACGATTTGTTCATAAAAGTCGCCAAAATTGAAAATGACGTCAATACGTTGTGATGTCAAATCCAAACGGTCATTAGGGTTTCCGGAAAACCAAGTCCCCGGTTCGCTACATTCGGCGCTAAATCGCACTTTTCGCCGCCAATCCACCCGACACTGAACAGTAAATCTGAACCAACAAAAGACTGCAAACTGGAATAAAAAGAAAATACTTTAAGAAATTGGAGCAGTTATAGATACTGGAAGCAAAATACTCAAGATTGCAAATAATGTAACTAATAAAACTTGATTTAGGGATGGAATATTGAGGCACTAACGGATGACATATTCAGGATCAGGCGATTTTTATTTTTTTTTAAAGGTGTGTTTTCTATTATCTTAAATACAATATAAAGAGTTTATAAATGTATAACTAGTTAATTTTTAAGTTCAGTAGTAACTGTGTACAGTTATTTGATGTTTTAAATTGTCCTATATATATATATTTTTAAATCCTATATATTCTTATTTTTTCACTTTGACCCCTGGGTACACGTAGACGACTCTGAATCTGTGAATCATATAACAATGCTGGATCGGAAATGATGCAAAAACCACCGAAAAGGATAATACCCCAATGCATATATGCGTTTTATTATTCAATGAAATTCCATTAAAGTAATATGATGAACTAGGTCATTGTTTAAATCAAAGCTTTGATGACATCACATCTACAGCGGAGGCGTGTGAAATAAATCGCCTCGACAAGAGCCCTTGGTACTCCCGTGCAATTTCATCTACCACGTCTATACATTGGGACAAGTTTACCTGAGCTCACTGAATACCCTACAACGATGTGTAAACCGGTTTTATTACGGCCTGATTGATTGACTGGAACTATCTGCGGTCGATTCATTAAAACTCTTATGGTATCAGTAGTCAGAAAAGTAAAATATTAGTTGAAATTTAAGCTTAAAAGTGCCTATTTTCTTTTTGATATCAACATATATTTAAGTTTTATACAAAAACCTCTGTGCGCAGGTTATCAATATTACTATATAAGTTGTGATTTGTCTGGACCTATACCTATAAACAGAGGGATCGATCCTACAGCGTATACTCAAGACTCAAGTAATGTTGTCCCGAGTTATAGCAAGTATTTCTAACTCAGCATTAATATTTGTTGTGACTCTGAGTCGCACTCTACCCCTACTAGAAGTTTGTATAACTGCTGTCGAGACACCCTGTATTTTACTGCTGAAGAATAGATTTGTAAAATCAGGCGTGTGTGATCGCACGCATGCGATTTTAAGAGTTGCACCGAAATGAGAAAATAAATAACGTGATAAAAATTTTAATTTTTATGTAATTTTGAATGCAATTTTGTCCGAATAAAATGATGCCGACCAAACGGTATAGTGGTTAGCGTGCTGGCTTCTAGACCGCGAGGTTGCGGGTTCGAGTCCCGTGTTTGGCATGGGTGTTTGTAAATGTATGTTGGCTTGTCTAATGACGAATGTTTCGGCGCATTATAGCCCTCGTGTTGCTGACGGCGCCAGATAATCTGAAAACAACCAACCAACCGAATAAAATGATATTTCATCGTCATTCAGTAATAAAACATTTTCGGCTGCTAAAGTTAGAACTGCTTACCTTATACAAATAATTCTAAACAATTTTTCTGGATTAATATTTATTCATGAATATTAAATCAGGGCCGGTGATAGGGATGGGCAAACCGAGCACCTGCCCGAGGCGGTAACCTTAGGAGGCGGCAAATGGGCTGTAAAATTAACTAGTTTATGAACAAAATGATTAAACTAAGATTCATTTGAATACTTATGAAAAATTAATAGATGGATTTTTAATAAAATTTGCTTCCAATATGTTTTACGAACTTTTAAGTATAGGTACCCACTCACTTCAAAAATCCTCAAGCATGAGAACGACTTAAGAAGGTTGAGGTATGTAGTTTTCAAATAAAAACACGTTTTGAAAGATGAACAGAGTTTTCGTTTATTAAAGACCAAAACCGAACCAAAAATTGTGAGTACAATCTAGAATAAAAGCGTTATATCCACGAGCATTTTACCTCCCATGTAGTAGACACTCATTAAACTTGGTCGTTAATGACTTGACAAAGGCATCCATCGAAGCCGCCAATTTTTTTTTAATATGGTCCAAAAAAATCTGTTTTTTCCCAGGGATTTTGTTCAGGGACTAACTTCGAAACCCCTAGTGATACTTACTGTGGGAAAGCCAAATAGGTGCATTAATACCACTGCTGTATTTGCGTTTGTAATAAATTCGGAGATTGACAACTCTATAAGAGTTGAGGCTTCTGAACTATTAAGTTGTGCTAAACAATTTAAATTCTTTTGCTCCATTGTAATTTGGTACAAAAGCTTAGATTGTATCCTTCCAATAAGTGAGCTCATGCAGAGAAAATACTATGACTTACCATCTGCTATGGAACTCTTGAAAAATTATAAAGATTTTTTCAAGGATGAAATGCTTTGCGATGCTCACCAGTGAAATTTACATACTGGCTAATTTTGAGCTTACCTAGCCTCATCACAGGGTTCGAAGAAGGAATGTTAATTTTGATTATGAGGCACGAGATGATCAGATAGAAGATCCTAGTTTGAAATATAAGGCAGAGTTTTTTTTTTTTTCACATTATACCATGCTATCAATGCACTTGAATCCAGGTTTGATTTGATTAGTCCCCACAGCAACTATTTTCAGTTTTTATACAATATTTATGATTTAAAAGATACCCCTCAAAACGACTTACTAAAATATTGTAAAAATATAGAAATAGTGTTAACTGATGGGAATTCGTCAAATATAAACACGATGGACTTTGCAAACGAGTAAGACCTTACTAAATAAAAAAGAAAGTCCAATCGAGATTTTGAAATTTATTTCAAAGCTGGATTTTGCTCCAAATCTCGGTATAGTTTTAAGAATCTTGCTTACTCTCCCAATAAGTGTGGCAAGTGGAGAAAGAAGTTTCTCCAAATTAAAGATAATTAAAAAAAAAATTGTACGCTCTACAACTACCGAGGATCGGCTAAATAGCTTGACAGCATTAGCCATTGTACACAAGTTAGCTGGGGAAATAGATGTCAAAAAAATTATCAAAAAAAAAAAAAACTTTTAAATTTAACTGTATTTTTAATAATTAGGTTTTTATTTTTAGTGGTACTTTGATTTGTTTTACTAATTACTATTTGTTTATAATTTATGCATTTAATAATTATATAATAGATATGTGTCTTTTCTTTTTTCTATTCAACATTAATTTCAATTTAGTGCCAAAATCATAAATCAAGAAATTAGTATATTTGGCAAATCAAAACTTCAAACTTTTTAATACCAATATTTTTGTTCACGCTTTATTTTACTACTAATCGCGGGAAGGTTATCTCTTTTAATGTTTGTTCTAAAGGGGAGGAAGTTTATCTTTTTATCCTGACAAAACTATAAACTGTGTAAAAGAATTAACAATATTACTATTTACACAAGCATTGAACGCCTATTGAAGTTAAAAGAATTAGAATTCATTTAAAAAAATAAAAATAATGAAAATATACTAAATACTTTACTATAATATTTTCTATTTATTACTACTTATTCGTTTTAGTTTTTGGGTTTAAAAATGTCAACTTCAGGCATAACTTCCAGCAAATTTCAGTTATAGATTATAGTTAAATTTCAGTCATACCATTTTTTGAGGGTTTTCTACGTCTATTTTCATTGTAAGGAGCGCCGCATATACAGCATTTTGCTCATAGGCCAGCCCTGTGTAAAATACAAAAGTTTTAAAATATAATCCCTCATCTGAGAACTAAATTGTAACAAATATTGTGCATATTGAGTGATTTATCACAAGGGATATTTTACGTGATGGGGAATTCATTTTTCTATTCAAGTTTTCGAAGCCCTATAAAATTAAAAGGTTTTACAAGTGGTTTGGTGAAGGAATCTGCCGCTTCTGATGGATTTAATATTATTGTATCACGAGAGAAATTTTCTACCATGGTAGATTTCTGGGTCAAGTGTCATCATTTTGTTAAAAAAAGGGTAAAGATGTTTTTATTTTAGAAAGCGTTTTCATTTATGTTTGCAATGAATTTTTCAAATAATATTAACGTTTTACTATAGTAATATTTACGATATTGTGAAAGAAAAAAAATTGGTGTGTGCCAATGCACATTGCAAGAGCTGTTTCAGTTACTATTAGGTGACGTACGCAATATGTTCTCAATTATGTTAGGCACCAAATTTTTAAAGGAGGGGCAATTTTGGATTATCGTTTCATTATTTCTAAGGAGAGATCGACTAGGAAAACCTTAAACAGCGAATAATTACGGAGTCACACAATTTAATATTTTATCGTTGTTATCAACTAAACAAACGCGATCGTTATTTTATAACAGTTTATTGATAACAGGCAACCAGAATTTTGATTGGCTGGTTTGTGCTCTCTACGACCAATACTTCATAATTGCTAATCTGGCCGTGATCTACAGCTTAACGGAGATTCCAAACCACAACGAACATCCATACCTAACCCGGGATTCGAACTCGGCACCATTGGCATGAGAACGCAGAGTGCTAACCACACAGCCATTAGGTGGGTTCAGAATTTTGAAGGAAGTGACGTAGGAACACGCGCCTTTCTTAATCTTTTCACTTCGTCCTTTTGTTTGATGCCACTAAGAGATCGCTTAGCTAATAAGAAAATATCTAGTGAATAGAGTTCTATAGAGTAAGTAACTAGGCAGTGTTCTATAATTCTTTTTGCAGGTTAAATTCCTTCAAATTGTTGGCGTGAGAAATTTTAAAAATTGCGTGAGAAGACTCCTCTGTAAATTCATGACCGATAAATTTCGTCCAAGTCAAGGATTGCAAACATCTCCTCTAGTTTACACGCTGTATAGTTACTTTATGAAAGCCCTGTATTACTTTGCGTTGGGACTGGCAAAAGGTTCCATAATTCATTACGGAGAAGAGTTTGGGGATCAAACGAAACCATTTTATTTAATGATAGTCTTTTTATATTCTGTTTAAACTTCTGCTGATAATTATCGATTTTCCTATCAACCCATTAAAGACGAGTTTGAAATGGACAAACGGTTCAACTTTCAACCTCGTTCATTTAGATCACTTAAAGTATATTTTAAATTCTTCAGATTTAAAAAAAAAAAAAAAATAAGTAAAACCACAATCGCAAATTATTACCAAAGAATTAAAAAAAAAAAAAAAAAAAAAAAAATCGATTGACCAGTATTCTTGCCGACCGTTGTTAATGGGTTAATTTACAATAATTTAAATTTCTTTTAATTAATAATGTGTAGACATATTTAACTTATTTCGACATTGTCTAAGAAAATTAATCATAAGAATTTTTCTTTAAAAAAAAAAAAAAAAAGTAAGATTAAGCCTTTTACCTCAAATCCCACTTTGAGTTTGTTTTATCTCTCGATAGAAACCGACATGGGAAGGAGATTAATTCTTTTCTCGAAACCGCAGCCCCACACAACTCATCTCCGCTTTTAAGTGATCGATGCGAGCTTCTGCACGAATGGAATTGTTTTCGGTCGGGCAGAGGGGCATTCCAGTCAAAAGATGACTTCTCTCGCAAATGGATGTCCAGATCGGGTTGGAGTCACGTGGGGGTCACTCCCCCCCCCCCCCTCTCCAGAGAAGACGCAGAGGCGAGGGAGATAATACGATTGCCGCCTCGCGCTGAGAGACCGCACAAACAGATGGATTCGGGGAGATCGGGCGCTCAACCACAAAGTGGGACAAGTCCACACACCGGCTTATTATTGCACTCAAGGCGCGGACAGGTTTTCTTGGACTTCATAAAATAGGCCCTGGGATTTGAGATTTATGCCGCCCCAAGTTTTCAATATCATCATTAATATTTTTTTAATAATTATTTTAGTAAAATAATTCAAAAAATTTAATAATTATTTTAATAAAATAATTCCAATAATTTAATAATTATTTTAATAAAATAATTCCAATAATTTAATAATTATTTTAATAAAATAATTCCAATAATTTTATAATTAAATAATTTTCATAATTATCATATTTTATAATATTCATATTTAATAATATTCATATTTAATAATTAATCTTATAAATTTTAGTAATTGAATTGTTATAATTAGTTTAATTAAAAAAAATTATGTCACTATTAATTATATCTTCTTTGAGCAAACCTAGTTTGCATAAAAAATTGATAGTTTGTTACAAAAACTTAAGCGAAAAAAGCTAAATTTTAAAGTAATGTCTAGGAATTTATCTGGCTTATTAGATAATGATGTAGGGAATAATTTATATTTAATCTAAAAGGTTATAAAATAAGTAAAAAATATGATAGTTTATAAATCTTAATGCATCTATATTTTTCTTAAAACGTCTCATCAACCCTACCAAGAAAGGCCTCACCGAGGGGAGAGGAGGGGGGGGGGGGGTTGCATTAAAATCCACAAAATTATTTTCCTAACGATATCTTGAAATGAATTTCCATAATTTATTCATAAATTTTAATACATACACACATAACAGATTTAATAAGAATGTATTCGTTATGTAATGATTATTATTCAGCGAATCATAATAATTAAATGTAAATATTTAATTATTAAAATATATCAATAATAAATATATTTACATGTTTAAATCAGTAATTTAATTAATGAATGGAAATATTTTTTTATTTACAATAATTATTCAAATTTGATTAATGATTATAAAAAAAATTCGGGGCAGCATAAATGAAAAATCCCCGAGCCGATTTTATATCCTACCATGCGGTGGTACTACTTTCCTGAATATGTTCAAAATATTCCCCTTTTAACACTTGGTTAGTCGCGCGGTTGACAAATGTCCCACACTATTGTCAATTTCCCAATTGATAGCAGCCCATGATCAAAGCCTTCTTACAGTTTTTATCAAGTTATTTGAAAAATATTTTTTAATTTTTACTATTCTGTTCAATAATATTTTTAATTAAAATACCCACTTATTCTGATATTTGGTCACGAATTTAATCGTATGCGCGAAAATTTGATTTGGGGAAGGATATGTTTGTCCTCCCACGCAACTAACCTCGATACAAAAGGTCGCGCGCCTAACCAAGGATTAAATGGAATCAATGTCTCTTGTCAATCGATTTGCTAAGAGTGGAAAGCCCCAAATCAGCCAAAGAATATTCATGTATTTATTTTAAACTGCATCTTTATCAGGTTAAATTTAATCAAGGCAGCTCAAAAGTTGTTGGGGATAATTTTCTAAAATTGCATTAAAAAACCTCGAAAATATATCGAGCCAATAAAATTTACACGGATGTTCGAGTGATAATTTGAAGTACTTTGTTGCTTATTTTTTATTTTAAATTTAAAAACACAAATGTTTAATTTGTTAATGATTTTTCTACGATTTGTAGGTATTTTAAAATAAAAGTATCTTTTGAAGATGAGTTTTTAATCACTTTTACCGTAAGTAAAAAGTGATCGATTTTTGAAGAAAAATTCAATGCAGCATTTTTTACGTTTTTTTTCTTTTCTTCGACGTCTCAAATCAGAAATAAAATTACTTATTTCTTTATGTCCTCCGCATTGCTTGGCTGCATTGGGGATCGTGACTAACTACATCGTTTCATTAGTATTTGAGTGAAATTCCTTCCGGGAGGTCTTTCAGACTGCCCGGAGTAAACCCATTAGTGGGTTTTTATGATAAAAAGAACAATTCTGCGCCAGAACTCTGGACTACGATGTTTTTGTTGGAAGATTTTGAAATTTGTTTCTCCCTGTGGTAGAACCGAAGTTTCATTCATTTCGTTCACTCTGCGGTCAATGGGTTATTTGGGACATTTTAAGAATATCTTTGACTGTGTTAGAGGACATAAAATAGGACCGGTGATTTATGTCGGCCCAAATTTTTAATCTAACCATTATTTAAATTTTAATAATTATTGTTACAAATAAAATAATAATAATTAAATAGATTTATTCATGAATTAGTTTTAGTAATTGAAAAGTTTTATTTAATAATTAATTTTAATAATTGAATTGTTTTATTAATTTGTTCACTTAAGTAAAAAAATGTCTCACCTTCTTTGAGTGAATTTGGTCTTAATAAACAACATTGATAGTTTGGGGCAAAAACTAAAACAAAACAATTTTAATTGCAAAATAAAAAAAAAGTTCCTGGTATATAATTAGTATGTTCATTGCTAACTTTTTACCGACACTAACCGGCCCAGTGATAGCACCGGGCAGCCCTTATGGTATGCCCCAGGAGGGAAAAGTTTATGGCGAAATATAAAATAACAGAGGACTTTACTTGGTAATTCTACCGGAACATTAGAGTTTGTTAGAGAAACAAAATGAATGTAAACTTTTGCAAAATCCCCATTTAAAAAGAAAGTTAAGAAAGCTTTTTTTTTTTGTTGAGTGTGTCACCGAACTCCCCTCGCAGAAAGTGCACCACTGTGCATCTCATCTCGCCTTACCTTGTCTTATCTCTCGGCCGCCCTATTACTACTCTAGAACACATGTAGGGGGCAACAGCAGGGATGTTGTCCAGCGATCTATTCCAGCCGCATGTGTATCGGAACTTCTCTCTACTCTAGGACGGAGGGGGGGGGGGAGTTATATATCGTTCTCCATTCCTCGACCGACCACTGCCTGCGTCGCTTAATTACTATAGCATAACATGCAAATTACTCACAGTCATCGTACGAAATTAATATACACGGGGGGGAGGGAGGTCTAGGGAGTGGGAGGGGGGTCTAGCGCTCGGGGAAAATGGAATGGAATAATTAACTAAGTGGACCGGAAGCCCGCTGCCCACTCTCGTTAATGATTCAGGCGTCACTTCCGCCTTGTCTTAGATGTGACGTCACTCTCCTCCTCGGACATGACTTGAAATTAAAATGTGGAGGAGGAGGGAGCAGCAGGGAGTTACAAATTACTCGAGGTTTGGTGTTGGCTGTTTGGTTTCTGCAATCGAATCGGATTTAGTGGCATTTTAATGGGCGAAATCATGGGTGAGAATATTCATCCGATTTTTCAAATTATAATGTAACACAAAACGGAAACAATGACAGCAACCCTTTTTGGAAAATTCAATATTGTAATTTCTTTTTTCCGAGGGACTCCGCTTTATAATGCGATCGTGAAATAACAAGAATGTCAGGACAATCGTAAAGTCAAGTAAAATGCGCAACATAATCTTGGGGGTTGCGTGTCAAACTCCTCTTCACTGCACTCTTTTATATAATCTCTTCTATATGATTACCAAACATAGACAAGGTTACATGTAATATAAAACATTAAAGAAATAAAAACAAGGAGTTTCTGAAAAGGCCTTTAAACGCTTTTTGGTTTGATTTTTCTTTTTCAAGTTTCCAATTAAAAAAAAAAAACTAAATATCAACATATGACTTTCCTGAATTCGAAAATTTAAAATAATTTTTGTCAGTTTGCAGTTTTTTGTTTGATCTACTGGTGGTCGTGTATGTAATATCACTGAAGAAGAAACTATACCTGCTCTGGAACCGCATGTGGCTCTTTTCATGAATATTTGCTGCTCTTCAAGTTCAAAGTCAATCAACCTGAGAATAAAAGGACAACGTAATAAATTTGCCCTTTATAAACTTGCTATGTTATTCTCAAACCAGAGAAATAAGAAAATCGCGCCGAAAGACAGCTTACTTGCAACACTGTAGTCAACTTAAAATCACTGTTTTCAGTCAAAACACTGCAGAATGCCTCGAGCTTTTTGTTGACAATTGTTGTCTCCGACTGAGGCATTCCTCACCGGAACTTCTCGTGGTTTTGCGCTTTGTTAAAACTCCTTTTAACTTTGATTTACTTGTATTGAAAAAACATGGCCTCGATTTCGTCCATAAAGAAAAGAAAAATTGTCGAGGAAAATTGTGAAAGAATGGACTGAATCGTATGCAGTCACTCCACACAGAAATGGACGACCTACTTGTCTCATGATTTTTACGCCACAAAAATGCTTGTAGTTAAAAGCTCATATTGGTACAGAATATTTAATTTACTGCTCTTTAATAATTTTGATTTTTGAATGTTTGGCTCTTAGCCCAGGAATGTCTGCTCGTCTTCTGACTGAGAGATACAACTTTTATGTGTGACGTATTTCTCTTAAAGTTCTATTTCATTTTGTTAGTTAACAGCGAGTTTAGAAAAAGGTGGCAACATCTCAATCAATTTGCATTTCCATCACGTGATTGGTTTACTAGAAATTTCTGTCGCGAGCAGGGGCGTAGCCAGGATTTTTTTTCGGGAGGGGCTGAGAAATTATAAATGTCAACTTCAGAAACAATAATTATCATTCAATAATTTACAAATCAAAATTAATCAAACTAAAAAACAAATAAACACTTTTTGGGATTGTAATACTTTTAGCACATATAGCGTTCACTGGAAAGAAAATTTATTCGTTAAATGTAGTAATAATCAAATGACCCTTTCTTTTCACAATCGTGACATTAAGTATTAACCCTTTGCACTCCAGTGGAGCCTCTCAGGCGCCACACGATTGGATGCCAAACCACTAGAGGACAATTAGGTGTGATGCGGAAATTCGATGCAAGGCCAATGACTGTGTTTAGTTTCTATGAAGCAAATCCATAAACACCAGCCGAACCTAAAATGTCTCGAGTTGCAGATTCCTCCGCGCGAAAAAGGCCTGGAGTGCAAAGGGTTAATATGCATGAATAATACTTGATTAAGAATGCTTTAATGAAACACAATAAAAATGCTTTTTAAAATAAGGAAATGAGAAGAAATATCACATTTAAAATAAAGTTTAATAATGGGACAATTGTATTTAATTAAGAGGCATTACAAAGTTAAATTGAATTTTCTAACAGTTCCACTGCTGGCAAATTTGTTGAGGACCATCTCGTCTGAAACTGAGCATTGCCTATGGATATTCAGCAAAGCCAGTCCAGTTAAGCGATTTTCGCTTGTCGTACTTCTAAGATAAGTTTTCAATCTCCGAAGAGTAGAAAAACTTCTCTCAGCTGTGGCTGCTGACACTGGCAGAATGGATAGGATTTTGAGCAAAACGTATACGCTGGGGAAGATGTTTTGGTCGCATTCAAACAGCGACCAAATCGCTGAGTTTGGTAACATTTCGACCGACATCCACTTTCTTTTCCACAGCTCCCATCCACCTTCAATCACATCTTTGTAAGTAGGAAGATCATCTTCATAAAAGGAGATGCATGGTTCAATATCTTGAAAACTCTTCCCAACAGCATATTGCGGAATAAGGTTTTGCAAGGAAGAAATTGTTTCTTTATGAGGCAAAAAGAGCTCATTTAATGAAGATATCATATCATCTAAGTAGGGCGTAAAAATTGTTATTCTATAGTATTCTTCAGTTGTTTTGTAGGCTATATTTGGGCGATTCTTTTGGATTTTACACACTCTTTGTGTTTTGACTTCTATATTATGTTTTTCAGCTAAGGTTTCAGATTCATTATATATAGAATTAAACTTATCCACATGATTGTTTCTCATTTATTGCAACATCGTCGTTATGTTGCTGACTTCACCCAAAGCACTGGCCAAGTCAATGTTAGTATTTTGCAGATACTCGGATAGGTTGTATGTGCAACCGAGCAGTTTACTGGCGATGCACAAACATACTAGAAAAGAAAACTGGCATGTGCTTTGCAACAAAATGTTTGGCTTTTTGGACGAATCGTCTGTTGCGAGGCCCTCGATTTCCTCTAACGAAGCGATGATTGGCTCTAAAAACTCCTTGAACATTAAAATGGCTTCATGACGTAAAATCCAACGAATTTCACATAACGTCTTAAGTTTCGTCTGTTTTGTGTTGGGTTTCAAGTCTTTAATATTCTTTTTCAGAATATCTGTTCGTTTTGTAGATTTATGAAAGAAACTGCAAATTTCTGAAATTACACCAAAGGCCTTTCGGATGCCCTGAACTTTCGTTGCGTCAGATATGCAGAGATTGAGAGAGTGAGATACTCAATGGGTATATACAACTTTCGGGTATTTTCTCTCACCATAGCTTGAACACCACGAAATTGCCTACGCATGTTTGACACCCCGTCGTATCCTTGGCCACGTAGCTTGTTTAAATCAAAGTCAAGTTTTAGCAAGTCTTCTACAATTGTAGCTGTAAGACCTGCACCAGTTAAATCAGTGACAGGAATAAACGCAAGGAAATCTTCTCTAGTTTGTACAGTTGCTTCATCAATATACCTTATGCATAAAGACAGTTGTTCTATTTGAGAAATATCTGTTGTTTCGTCGGCAATGATGGAAAAAAACTCTGAATTTGATACTTTTTTAACTATTTCGGATTGTATGAGCTCTCCAAAAATACTTATGATTTCGTTTTGAATTGATGGGCTTATATAGAATTTCAAAAAATTAGAAAATAACGAAAACTTGTGTTATTTTCAAATTTTAATTATCCAAGCATAAATAGATCTATTTCTGACTTTCGAGGTTTGAAAATTTCGGGGGGGGGGGGGGGCTGCAGCCCCATCAGCCACCCCCTGGCTACGCGCCTGGTCGCGAGGCTATAAAAAGGATGGATTCAGTGGAGTTTCAGATGCTGTATGAAAGGAGTATTTGTTTACCTTTATTGTGGCATCACTGTATCTGAAGATATATGCTTTTGTCTCTCTGAATCCCTCCTAAATGCCATTTTGACGACAAACAAAATACATTAGACACTTTGAAATGACATTTACTTCGAAACAGTGAAAGACAGATTGCACTGCTTTTCAAAATTAGTTACAAGAAAATAGTTTCACGAGAAACCTTATCCCAAACTTTTTCAAATTGAAATGGTACTCTCTATTCATCAGTGTTGAATTCAAATGAAAATGGGCTTCATCAGTCAAATGCAAACTGGCCCAACACTGTTTCTTCGTTTTGTCATTTCAAAATCCTAAAATGAGTAGGACTATAGTTGTCTTAGCTATAAGAAATACAATCGCGCGTTGTACGAGTTTTATTTTTAACGATTTCTCTCGCACAACCAACACGCACAAAAAAAAAAAAAAAAAAAAAAAAAATATATATATATATATATACGTTTAATAAGAACAATCCAAACTATGCAAAAAAAAAAAACACCTTTTATTCATAGGTAATGGAATTTCTACACATGAGCGCCGACAGAATTATTTTCAGAGGGGAGGGGGGGGGGGGGGGGGGGCGATTAATTTTTTTTCCTTTGTTTTAAATTTCTTATCTATCGAATATTGTAAGACCTATATCATACTTCTATTTCCAGAGAATTATACCTCCACTTTTCTCCTCATTATATTTAATTGTTAAAATCCAGGGAGTTGTTCACTCATTAGAATGAACAACCCTTAAGAGGAAGTCCAAGTAAGTCGCCATCTATAACCACCTTCACATTTGTCACATTTGATGAGTATGCTCGAAAAAGACCACTTAATCAAATGACCAATTAAAAACTCGAAAATAGCGTCTAATCAGCGTTACCAGTTGTATTTTTTTTAATACTACATTTTTGTTTTTCTTACACCTGTATTTTGACATAGTGCCTCTCTTAGTACTTTTTAAAATGCAGGAAGTATTAGTTTTTGAAGAACTATTGATATTTCAGTAGGTAAAAGTATTATCAAATATACTATGTTCAAAATGCCCTTGTGAAAAATTGACTACCTACGAATTTTAAGTCCGGCAACGCTGCGACTAATACATATTATTTTGAAATCCTTACGTCAATGCCTATGGAGTGCTCCACCTGTCTTTTGCGTTTTAATTTTTATTTACATAATAAAATATATTAGACGCTATGTACTTTTAATTGATTTTTTAATGTTTAATGATCGTTTTCGTACCTACTCATAAAAGGTTCTATTGAAAGAAGTTTCTAAAAGATTGTAACATAGCTCTTTAATGAAGAAGAGATTCTTTTATCAGAGTTGCTTTCAGAAAATTCAATGCAAAATTATGCCCTCATCTCTTAGGTCTGGAAGATGTAGACAGCTCACTTTTCCTGTACATTTCTCCTCGAAGGTAGATATTACTAAAGTAATCGAAATTTTCCTAAGATATTCTTTCGGAATTAATGAAAGTGTTACAGTAAGATTCATCGCGAATATTGTTGTTGAAAAAAATCGAAACATATTCAGAAACGTTTTTCCAGCGAATTTTCTTCTTAACTGTTTCTCGGAAGGAGTAGGTCTTGAAAGGAGGATTGACCTTTGACTTTCGATCATTCCCTGGAGAACGAATATTTTCAGAGAAATTGCGAAAGATTCCTGACGCAATGAAATACTACAACAGATTTTTCAAGAGGTTTCACTTCTCGGAGAAACTCGCGTCAGATTAATAGACGTCGTTTGTTATCTGTGAGTTGGAATACCGAGCTTTCTTAGGAAACGGGCTTCCATTTGGCGCAACTGCGGAAAGAACAAAAGAACACTTCGAGGAATTCCACCTGTTTTTTTTTCCTTTTGTGGTATTTTTTTTTCTATGCCAGTTTCCGTTAATTTAAACGTGAGTTGACTTTTATTAGGTCTATACTTTTAAGATATTCTTATGCTCGTGTTTCGCCAATATGAACGGCTTTTTTTTTATTCTTTGAAAAAGGCATATCACTTTGTGATTCAAAATCTGTAAAGAATTGGAATTTTTCCATTGTTTTTGGAATTAAATTTTTTTTTTTAATTGAATTATGCCGACACTTTAGTATTTTTAGTGGAGCTGGTGATGAAAATTGACCTGCTTGTCGTCTCATGCATTACCATTAGGTGATATTTTCTTTTTTTTTTTCTCTTTTTTTTTTAATCGAAAAATTAAATCGATAAGTGATATTTATATATTCATATTTTACTTCAAATATGTTATAATTAAACCTTCTTAAAATATTTTATTTAATAAGCTACTTTCATGAGTCATTGTTAATTATTTTAATATGTTTAGAAAAATTCTAGAATATACCCTGTTTTCTTTGATTGAGGGAAATACAATTTGACTTTCGAACAATAAATATCCCATAACTCTTATGTGCCATAATCCATAAAAAACTAATAGAAAATAAAGTTCACTCACGAAATGAAATCCCGAGTTGAATTTAGAAAGGAGCGAGAGAAGGTATTTTGCTGATGTCTCCGATTTCGAGACGGCCTTGAAAAACCCGTCTGAATGGCCAGACATCTTCTCACAGACCACTGAACCATCGACTCAGCAATAGGCTGAATATTAGAGCAATATTCAGATCGTGATAGGAGAAAATGAAATATTTTAAATATTGGCACTCTCGTTGCCCCACAGAAACATTTTGAAAATATTGTCTTATAAAAACAATTAAAAAAGGAATAAGGGCAATTCTCTGGCGGGGCATTTTAGCTCTTTTTTTCTACTTGTAAACCAATTAGTTATTCTAAAATTATGGTGAATCTAGTATTATGTTTTTGTTGTTTAAAGTAGTACTATTCGTTGGCTTATAAATATATATTCGACCTAATTAAAATAATTATTTTTCAATATAACTACGCCATCAATAATATTGTATAAAACAAAAAATTAACTACGAGATTCATTATAATTTTAGAATGCTAATTTGCTTAAGAGTAGAAAAAAAGTGTCAAAATGTCCTGAGAGTAGAGTAGAGAATTGACCATGAATCCTTTTTATTTATTACCCCATTTTTACATGCAATTGTGGCTTACTGAAGCGCTTTAGAATTTCGGTACAATTCTCATAGAGTTGGACTATTATCGAGAAAATCACTTTGACTAATTTTTATTTTGCCTCCAAAACGTAGAATAGAATGCATCCACAACGAGTCTATCTGCCAAGTTTCTACTCAATCTGCAAGTGGGTTATAATAATCCTACTAAGATTGTTTCTGCCAGAAACAAAAACGATGTTAATTTAGAGGATTTAAAAATTATTTCAACAAATTAACGCGTGAAAAAAAGTTTTTAGAATAAATCCTTGAGATGAATTACCAACTTTCTTTTTCAATTGCGCATAAAAGTTAGCAGTTAAGCAATTTGAGTTCAAATCGAATATCCATAGTGCTTGATATTAAAAAAACACCCCATCAATTCCGTGTCATTAACCAACTTTTTGCTGTCCCATCAACTGTGTTGTTTAATATATTTCATATTGAGTTTCGCATCCTATTAAAAAATGTAAAGGCTTCAGAAATTCTTAAATTTTTGTGTGTTACTTCAATTAAAGCGAATCAAAATATGAAAAGCAACTTGTCCGAACTTCGATCTCTCTTCTCAGATGATGTCCGGTCAGCTGCGCCCCCTTGTGGCCACCTGTGAAGGAGCTCTGTTCCAACACTGGAACTTCCTTCGCTGGATGATCACGTAAGTACAATTCCTTCGCTCCAAAAACCGGAATAATTTCGCCCTTCTATGCTTACAGAATTTTACTAAAATATGGTATGGACAATAAAGGTTGGAAGTACGTCAATTAATCCGTTTCAGTCGTCTTAATGCCGTCTTCTCCTAAGCGGGATTTTTCGCATGAGAAACACTTTTATTTACTAGAAGTTATAAGTATTATTTATGCTTAAACTTTGAAGTACAAAAAAAAATATGTTTGGATATGGGAAAGCAATTTGGTAAGTTTTTTTTTTTTTTCGAATAGAATATTCAGTCATTAAAGGATATCTGGTACTCAAAATCTGAAAAATTCTGAATTTTTTTTTATTATGAAAAATTATAAAAAGATTTCTAAATAAAATGACCCGACTATCATAAGTAGAACTTGAAATATTCAAGTTATTGTTCCATTTCAACTGTATCTCGGACGTTCTATCTTGAAACTAAAGCTGTTTTTCTCGGTGATGGTTTATTGTCCCTTTTTTTTTTAAATTTTAAATGGATATAACGTAAAAAGTACTGGACTTTTCACAATTATTTTTCATACAGATTTCTAATTTGTATTCAGCAATTGAGTATTTTAATTTAACTTTAAGAAAAAAGAGTACATAGTTTTTAAACAAAATATTTTTTAAAAAATGTATAAATATTTTTTTGAAAATTTTGGAAGATAATTTATAATATGAATTATTAGAAGAAATTTAATGTATAAATAAAGTAATTTTTTTTTAAAGTTTTTTTTTTAAGTATATCAAATTTAGGCAACGTCAAAACATTGATGTTCTTTTAAGTAATATATATATATATATATATCTATATATATTTTAAATTAAAAAATCTAAAATAGCATAATACAGGTTCTAAATAATGTTTTCAAAGCATGATACAGGACTACAGAAAAATTACTCTAAAAATAAAGATGTTAGAATCCTGGACCCCCTTACAGTGTTTTTTTTTTTTTTTTTTTTTTTTTTTTTATTACTTTCAAATACCCATATGTATATATGCATAGAGGAAAGAAAGTAGAGCATTATGTAAAAAAAATGTAAAAAATAAAAAAAAAGCATTTTTTCATGTTTTGGAACATTCTGATTTCAAAAGTGATCCAGAAAAAATGTCTGTCTGTGTGTGTATGTGAGTCTGTGGTCAGCATTACTCCCGAACAAATTGACCTACGATGTTCAAATTTGGTATGAGGGTTAGTGGCGGCCATGGGACCTCCTACCATTATGATTTTCGTCAAAATCGCGCATGCGCAGGAGCTGCCTTTGAAAAAATCATGTTTTTCAATGATTGCTAAAAAAACGGTTCTAGCGATTTTGATAAAAATCGCTGAGGTAATACCTCTTAAGGTGTTCTAAACTTCCTACCTCCGAAATTCCCATAAAAGTGTTTTAATGGCGTAAAAAGTTGAAAAAAGAACACACTTTAACACAGAGTTCTCTTTCCTTGAGCATATCTCATCAACGATCGTTTTTTCTTCTCCCCTCAGTTTCGCTTATAATAAAGGATTAAGGATTATCGAAAAGTATATAGCCAAAATCGCCATTTTGGCAAAGATGTTTTTTTTTTTTTAACCCATTCAAGAATTATCGCCAAACTGGCCATTTATCCTAAATGAAGGATGAAAATATGTTATGATTTTGAAACACAATTCGGTTGTGAATTAAGTTGTTTAGCTTTCGAATGCTAATTTTCTTCGTTTGAACTCTTAGATTTCTTAAATCGCGAACATTCGACCAAAAACATCAGCAAGATTAAATTATTAGTGAAAAGGAGAAGTTATCAAACTATATCGTAGCATGGTTTTGATTTGTCCCACAAAAATCTAAATAGGAACCGAAGTGTTTTTAAAACCCCCTAACTGTTGGAAATAAAGGAAAACTATCAGGTTGTGTTTTCTTAAATAACTGAGAAATGAACAAATGCGAGCATTTCCTTTCCTCAGCATTTATTTCCAAGGAATCAGTTATTATTAATAACACAATTTTTACAAAATATGACTGAAGAAATTTCTAAAATAAGATTTTAATATTACAATCACTTGCTGAATACGAAATTTTAGTATGCATGTTTCATATATTTTTCCATAATTTCTTAGTGATTAATCTCTCTTGATATGTAATACTTTGAAATTTGGTGATTCATATCAAATCTGATAAGTTTTTACTAAAATCTTTTAAAATTCTTAAGTTTTTTTTAGCTTTTGGTGCCTTTTCGGATTTGTTGCCTACTTAGGAGACTTTGGTTTTGCTGCCTTTTTAGGTGTTGCTTTCTTTTTCTCAATTTAAGTCTTTTCAGGTTTTCTTAGTCGATTCATAGCAGACTTTTTTTTTTTTTTTGAAGGAGAAGCATTTTAGCTACTTTCTTTACTGGTTTTTGGCCAGTAACTTGAGGGCACCAGAGACTTTTCGTTTGCCTTGCAATGGGATTGTGATAAAATTGGAAGTGAGATATTCCTCATTTAAGCCCTTTTCGATCCTTAATATTAGTTAACTGAGATGGGAATATCAGTTATCACTTTTGCTTTTGTGAGGATCGTCAACGAAAAGAAATTATAATTGGTCTCAAGTGCAGTATTTTGGAGATTTTATATGTTACGTTATATATTACTTGAAGCTTGATTCAAAGGCAGCAACTATATTACCTCACGCTTCACTATAACAGTAGTAAAATGAGAATAAAAATCATTTGGTTTGTTCTATATTAATAGATTGATAGTTCCTTAAATTACGAATTTCAATAAAGGGTTATAAGTTACATTTCAACAAAAAGTAGACATACGATTTTTTTTTTTATCAAATATGAGTCCTTAATTATGCCTGGAGTAAAAACGCTTTCTCTTTTTTTTTTTTAGAGTTGATAGTACGCCATTTTAAAACTGTATTCCATCATTAAAAGTGAATAGAGCTGAATGGATCATATTTGTCCTAAAATTCCTAATATTTCTTAAATTTTCTTTCACAAAAATTCTTTAAAAAATTGGGCTTAAATTTTTCGATAGTTCTTTAAAAAAATTAAAAACCTTTAAAATTCTCCGATTTTCTTTTAAAACCTGCCTAGAGGAGAATATCTTTACTGAAATTTTAATTATTAACATTTTTATTATTGACAAATAATTTTAAATTGTAGCCGAATTCATGTTAGTTGAAGTTTTAAAGTTGAAGCAATATTCTTTTTGCAGTACTTTGAATGTTGCTTAAACATAAGTAAGTAGATTTAATTAAAAAATAGTATAATTGTTTCATTATGGTGTTTTTCTGAAAAGTTGATTGAAGTTTTTCAAAATTGGCAGTTCTTTATCGTTATTGAAATATGCTTTGAAAAGAATATACGTCTGTCTTAAGAAATATCCTTACATTTTTAGAATTATCCCCAAAAGGTTCCTGAAATTTTTGGAATTATACCTAAAATTCTTACCTATTTTTTTAAGAAAATTCATATATCTTGCATAGCGTTACACATCACATTAAATCTTAAATAAATTTATTTCAAATAAATGAATTAATTCGTTATAACGAGCTCACATTAATTAATTTAATTCACCAAAGTGCTTTTCAAAATGCGTCCAGTATACAAAGTAATTTTGGGGAAATTATCGAAGAAAATCTTGAAATGACTAATTGAGACATTTTATTTGCGTGTGCGGATGCGAAGGAACAAAAGTCGCAATATCCTGCGAAAGGACATTGTTGGTCTTCAAAGACCCCTTCTCGGTCATTTAGTCGGAAAATGCATCTGACCAGGAAATGAGAGCAGATGACTTCCTTTCGTCTTCGATTATTCCATCTGACCAAGGAAATCGGCTGCCTTCCCCTTCCTTGCCTCCCTAAGTGTCGTCACGGGCTTCGAATTCAAGCTTCCTAAGAATGAAACAAATAAGCAAACCTACAAAAAATTATATTTATTACAATAGAAGAAGAATTTATAATTTACCCTGGGCTTTAAATCAAAGTCCATGACAAAGTTTTTTTTTATTATTTGAGTTTTATAAAAAGAACAACAGCGACCTCTTTTTATGCAAGCAGGTGCATACCCACATATTGTTCGTGCGCATGCCCAAACGTTAAGTGGACATACTTTTGACCAATTGAAAACAATACCTTAGGGTTTAAAGGCTCGTGGTAATAAATTGGTAAAGCAATAAGAGGTAACAAATTGATGCTTTTTTTTTTGGGTAACCCAGTATAAAGTCGATGCGTAATCTTAAACACGCGGAATAAGGAAAACGTCACGAGATGTCTTTGGGTAACACTGTTCTTAAATACCAATTTAAAGTAAGTGATGGCAGAACTTCTTTTCAATCGAAATTCTGAATAATGAGTTTGCTCACCATATGTCGTAGTCTCAGTTGCATTGAGCTTTTGTTGACGTTCATTGTTTTCTCGTCTCCGACTGAGGTAGCACCTTTCGCTGTAAACTTTTCTCGGTTGCGTGCACTGTTAAAACCTTTTTTTAATATACAATACTAGAAAACATGACTCCGTCCAAAAGGAAGAGAAAAATCGTCGAGGAAAATCAAGAATTTAAGAAAAAATGGACGAAATTATCTGCATACATTCGAAACAAATATAGACCACCGACTCGTCTCATCTGCCATGATTTTTATATCATAAAAATGATATAAATAAAAATATGAAGTGTATTGGTAATGCTTATATTTATCTCGCTGCTCTTTAAAAATTTTGCGATTATGTTTATTCAGAAAGTACCTCTGCTCTGTTCAAAATAAATGTGGTAATACAGACGAAGACCAAATGTTCAATTCCACTTTTTATGGAAACAATAGAGTTAAGAGTTGTTACACATTAATGGTTCCGGTTGATGCTGACACGGAAGTACACTTTTGGAGATAATTTACAGAAAAGACGTTTGAACGTGCTTCAAACTTTTTTCAAGTGATCGTCAAGTGTGTAAATTTATTGAGGGCTAATCAACATTAAAATGCGTTTTATTCCTTTTGATGCCAATGGTTTGTCAAGTTGATTTAATGCGACATACCAACTTAATGAATTTGAAACTGAAATTAGCCGCAGCACAATTAGGATTGGCACCATCAACCAACCAAATAACAATACATCAATCCCGACTGATAGATGAGTGGTCTATCAAGTTATTCCGGGTTGGACTTTCATAAGCCATTTTACTCCGACTTAAATAATTATCGAAACATGAAAATCTCATTAATGATCCTTCAAAAAATATAAGTATTTTAAGTCAAATGAGAGTAAGAAGCCAAGGAAAAAAAGAAAAAAAAAGGGGGGGGGGGGGAAATAATAATAATAACAATAATAATAATACACATTTTTAAGTAAATACAACTGGGAAATGGGTTTTTGCTTTCAAAAGAATAATACAGCATTGTCGCGTGTCTGATTTCCAAATCTGCAAGTAGGTATTTTCTATGATACATTTTGGGCTCAAAACTAAAAGTAGTAAAATATTATTTATAATGTTTGAAAATGAAACGACATGATTTAAAAATTCGTAAACACCACTAGGTCCAAATATTCGTGCGGAAAAATAGTACTTTTTCAAAACGTTATATTTGGGAATGGTCTGAATGCAAGTACAATAAAAAAAAAATATTAAATAAAATTAATAAAATATTAATTAAAAAGACACGAAACCCAGTAATACTTCAAAGTGATTTCGGTAAAAAGAGCGCCGCTTCATTTCGTTTGAGTTCTCCTTGGCAGTAGGTGGTTGTCTTGGAAGAGTGTCTCGACCAATGGGGAGTGTGCGTAGGCGGCATCTTGAGAAGAAAAGAATGTTCACGCACGCGCACTCCTAAAAAGGAACCTCCTCTCCACCCGAAATACCTGGGGGGGGGGGGGGAACTAGATACGATTTCCTCAATTAGTCAATGAGTGGACAGCACAAACATAAAAAGTCTAGGAAACAATATTCATTAACAAAAATGTCTATTGTGGTTGGGCAAGGGGAGGGGGTGATAAGAAAATGAAAAATTTGAAAGATTAGATGTAAAAATAGTACTAAGAGGAAATTGTAAGACGCCTTAGGCACTCGTTGAAAAAAAAATGAATAGAACAAATATTTTCCTTTTAATATTATGTAAATGAAAATTATTTCTGATAGAGATATATATGAAATGATAAAAAGAAATTGGGAAAAAAAAAATGTTTTTAATGAAGAACTTATTGAAAAACTATACTGCGCTCGAATTGAAGAGGGAAATTTTGTGCATCATCTGGATCTTCACTGACAGCAAGAATAGGCGCTATAATGGATTTGAGAGTTTCCATCAATCAAATCTTCCTATTCCTAAACATAGAGCCTATTCTGTTGCAAGCGTATGCCTGGTGTTTACATCTAATTTTAAATGATAATAACGTCCCTAACAGCAAAATGTGCGGCAAAGTACGTTTCAAATTTTATTTATTAAAAATGAACGCGAATTTATGCATTCAAGTCGAAATATCGTTGATTTATTCTGCCAAAAACAATTTTGGTCAACAAGAAAGAGTTTCAACAATGATCGTTAAAATTTAACTTGTAGTGTTACAGATTCAATGATCAGGATAACTTTTATGGTAATAATCAAAGAAATATGACCCACATTGAAATGTTATGAAAAAATAATATTGACCCCAAGAATACAAAATCGGTCTTCCTCTCCTACTTTCCCCATCAAGAGTATTCAAATCAATATTACTATTCTTTAGCTTTATCTCTCGCTTTACTCAGATTTTCCTCTAGCTTCAAAAATCAATTAAAGCTAAATAGAATGTACTGGTTGACTGCTGCTTGAATTTTGGTATAAGTGACCTTTCATTCATCCCTATATTCAGTCTAGAAGCTAAAACGTCGTTCGCTTCAAAAAGTTCTATTCTATTGTAACATAATGTGGGATCTCATTAAATGTTACTTCATCTTAGATATGAAAAGTATTCTATTTGGAAATTATCCTCAATTGCACGGATCAAATATATTTCGAGAATTAAAATTCGAATCAGAATTTTTTTTTTTTAAATATATATTTTATCGCGTTATTTTATGAAAGAATCTATTTGTGGACAAAACGATGTATGGCTTTGCTTTATTTGATGGCTTTTCTAGTATAATAAAGAGGCCGAAAGATATTCCACTCATCAAAGTTGGCACTCGTGTAACTCCAACTAATCTAAATTATAATGAAAAGAGTAATTTCATTCCATGACGCATCACTGGAAAAACAAGGATACTCTCAAAAGTACGAATTAATCCCATTACATGCCGGCAAAGCGAAGTTTCCAGACCTTATTTGGAAAAATGCTGGTGTCACTGTGTGTGTGTTTTACAAGAATACTTGGCATTCTTTCAAGAATCTTTTTCTGAAGGAATTATTCGAAGAAAATGCTCAAGACAAGGATCGAGGGGCGGATCGCCTTTTCTTGAGACGATTGGTCCATCTTTGGCGCATCCTTCAGCGCAGAGATCAATGAAAGAAGCTCGAGTGAAGATCCTCCAATCGGGATTCAATGCTTAAAAAAAAAATATCACTTTTAATATCTTTGTTACGAATAACTATCGGATTGAGCTACTTTGCGAATTGACTGTTGGAATACGGAACACGTCAGGAAACATTGACATATTTTTTTTATAACAACGTGCCACGAAAGAAAAAAAAAAAAAGAAGGAAAAAAAGAAGAACTTTATTTATTCATTCATAATTAGAAATCGTGGTGAAAAAGCACACTTACCGCGAGGAAAATAACATTCTCGACGTAGGATGAAAAATTACTTTCCCGCGCGCCTAGTGCTCTAGTGCTCAAATTTTATATAGTTTTGGTTTTGAAATTACATTTTAAAAAGAGATTCATTGACTGTAGTTGCTAATTTTATGTATTAAATGTATGTATGTATTAAAGGTATTTTGTGCACGTGATTATAACAAAAAATTGTATACAACATGTGGGACAAATAAGCACTTTCCCTCGATTGAAAAAGTAGTACATTAATTACTAGTTACATAAATAATATATACATCATTAAATGCATTAATTTATAACAGTGGTCCTAATGGACATTTCCCGCATTATTATTATTTTTTTTTATTTAATTCTAAATGTTTCAAAATGGCCATAAACACAAAAATTTCTGCTTCTGCGCTTTTTCTTATATTTAATTTGAAACCTATGTTCACTTATTATTAGACTTTTGCGAAAAAACGATGTGACGTTACTTGATCTCAAACAACTTAGCTTGAAACGCAGCAGCGGAAACCAGTTTTGCAAGTTTCTCGGAAATCGCGTCATTCTGTACGGGACATGCCCTACCAAACTGGACCGGTCTACCAAACACACCAATTATTTGACAGAAACCTCACGATAACCATAGAGAACGGAAGAATGTCGTGACATCACAGCTACAGAGGAGTGTTTTGATTGGACTGGGTTCCAGGGCATTTTCTTTTCTTAATATTTAAATAACTAATTTTTATAAAGAACTTTTGTTTGAATATTTGGAATCAGAATGAAATTCTTCGTATATATAAGCCAATTTTTCTCTTTTTTAAAAAATACTGAAATGACCATTGTAAGATATCCACTGCGTTAAAAGATAAATATATCACCATTCTTGGCTTCTCTCCTTTCTTCCAGGATATAATTTAGTTTTTGAAAACGTTTTTCTCACACGCTCTAAAATAACTTAAAAAAGTTAACTTAAACTTTTCCTAACCAACCAAGTGACCGTTGAGTAAATGTCCTTAATGCGCTGTGTTGCAACTTGTACTCATTCTACACCACGACATTATTTGTCGTTGATTCGAAGAAGAAAAAAACCGACATTATCTTCGGCAACAGAATTAAAATATTTTCAAAAGTAAAACACTCCGATTGAATGATGGAACACCCAAGATCAATGCAAGTTTAACTCATTTCAAAAGAAATGAGCAAAGGTTTATTTAAATTTGGAGATGTAAAAATATAGAATTAACTAAAATATACGCTTAAATTATGCTACAGGTACTTTTAAATGAAAAAGGTGTTTTTTTTTTTTTTTTTCTTGTTTTTTTTTATTACCTTTTGTCCATTTTTGGACCACCACTGATAATCACTAGTTTATTGCACACATTTGTTTAGTTGAAATGAGCGCACAAATTGTCATGTATGAAATATCTCGTGGAACACAATACTGCTTTTGAGCATAAAATAAATACATTTAGAACTGCAAGGTGAAAGAACATCCCATTTCAAAATGTTATACATCGATATTCAATAAGATATTTTCAGGGAAGCGCACACAAACGGGTACAGAAAAGAGGTCAAGTTTCTCAGGCTTTCATCTTCCTTTCAATGAACGTCAATAGAAAACATGACACTTTTGTTCGAATGGATTATTTAAATTCCATAATCCACATTGATTTCGTGAAATATTATTGCTATTTTCTTCTTTGTTCTAAAACAATTCGGGTGCAAGTGATGGTTGAACTGGAAAACTTATAATGTTCCACAGTCAGAGTACAATTTTCTACGACTCTGAATATCTGTAGACAAGAAATACTTCAAGAGAGATTACGAACGTGATTCATGAATTTTCTGATTAGCTGGTGGTAAAAGTTGAAAGAACTAACTGATGTACTAATCAAGCTGAAAAAATTGTTCCTCATTTTGTCATATTCTGCGTTCGTTTTCTGGTCAATAACATTTGCCGTTTTACAGAAAAATGACGAGATCTTTCCTATAACATCTCTCTCCGTAGTATCAAATTATATTTTCATTTAGAATTTATTCTATTTTTTTCGAAGAAAAGGATTTTGGAGCTGGCAGAGTACATAAAAATATTAAAACCCGTAGAAATGACGAAAGAAATAAAAATGTAATATACAGAATGATTCCTTTTAAGCCCTTTAAATGTGAAACAACGGTTCGTATAACCAGAGAAGTAAGGTATAGTTAAATGACTATTATAATAACGCCTCGTTTTTCAATTTTAGAACGGACCCCTTTTTTTAAGACGCGAATAGTTCACCAATATATCTGCCAATTTTACAGACAACATGATCATGAAACAGTTCCCTGTGGTTTTGTCGTATTACTGTTCACATTTTCCAAATTGCATTTTTTTTTTTTTTTTTTTGCCTATCTCCTTAGTTTTTTAGCTATTTTTTGTAACTTCCATAAATCTCTTTTAGGGTCACTGTAAGCAATTGTTTTGAAATGTTATGACATTCTGCACCACATCTGCAGTGCAGTTCGAAATTCCGAACGACTACTTGGAAGACATTTTTAAATAAAAACAGTTCCAATCTGTTTCGCTGTCCGAAAAAATCATTTTCAAACAACTTTTGGTATCACCGAGTGCTCGATACCCATTCGTCAGCGTACGCTTGGAGGAAATTTCCCTTAAAAATCGTTTTTATTACAGTCACGCAGTCGTTAAAAAATTCACTTTCTTATAATACGAGTTAAGAGACCTTAAGAGTCTGCTATTCTATCTCTTTTTGTGCCATTTACATTAAAACTAGCTACTTTAAAACATGCAAAATATTTACCAGATATAACAACAATAATACAAGCTTATTAATAAAACATGAATTTCATTTTGTAATTAATATTTAAGAAAAATACATTTTAAGTCCAATAAAAGTGTCCCTTTCAAATTTTGTTAATGAACTTTTATTACTAGAATTTTGACTGACTTAAAAAATCAGTTGTTTTAACTTGGGCAGATATTATGGCCCTTTTGAGAGGAAGTCCTACTTGACATTTGGGCGATCAATTCATGAAATGACATCACTTGTTTTCATTTTTATTAGAAATGAACATTGAAATTGCAAAATACAAAAACAGGTGGAGCCAATCCAAATGAATTGACGCGAGGATTTCAAATATAAAATAAATATATCGGGCGTCATTTTCAAATATTTAATTTGTTATTTCCCGAAGAGATCATTTTCGTACCAAATGTGAAGAGTAAGTAGTTTCTAAATGCACTGAGCTAGAAGATTGTAACATAGCGAGTATAGGGACTTCCTCTTAAGAGCATAAAGAGAGAGAGCATCTTTCAATGAGTGGAGTGAGAACTCTTTAACCGAGTCTTGAGTGAGTTGGGGAAGGAATGAACCAGCCGAGGGGGGGGGGAGATGTTAATTAAATATTTATGGCTCTCCCCCGTCGTAATTAAGAGCAGCGATATTGGAGTCGGGTGAAAATGTGTTACCGGTTAATCGAATAAGGTGAGGGCACTTTGCTGACATCTTTTCTTCTCTCTTAAGAAAATGTATTCTAAGATTAATATAACTCATAAAAATAAAATTTTGTATATAAATCTTTTGTATGATTTGCCAACATTTATATTCACCAACCCCTTATACAATAACCTGCCCGTGCTTGGTATCTGCTTCTAATTTTAAAAATATTTCTATCGGCAAAATGTGCGGCAAACTACATTTCAAAATTTATTGATTAAAAATGAACGTGAATTTATGCACTCGCATCCAAACATATTTTATTTATTCTGATTAAAACAATTTTATTGTTTATTATAAAAAAAATTGGCAACAGGAAAGAGTTTCTTCAATGGTCGATTTAATGCTATTCTAGAGCGATTGGATGGTAGTTGGTTCGTTTATTAGTATTCCAAGAAAGCCACTTTTAGTGACAGTTACAGCCACAAAATGTGATACAATGCATTGTCATCGACATCGAATCAATTTTCTACGGTCGACCAAACGCTTTAGTGGTTAGCTTTCGGGTGGTGGAGGTTGCGGGTTCTAGTCCCGTGTAAGGTATGTTGGCTTGTCAAACGACGAATGTTTCGGCTCATTATAGCCCTCGTGTTGCTGACGGCGCCAGATAATCTGAAAACAACCAACCATCTTCCATGTTTCAGCCCGATTGGATGACGGCAAAGGGGTTAATTAGGCCTCCAAATATTTGGCCGCCATCGACAAACACACAAAATCGAAGTTAGTATAAAAGAATTAAAAAAAAAAAAGAAGAGATGAATTGGATAAGAAAAGAACTTTATTTACACACTATAGAATTGTCGAATCAAAGGATTTCCTACTTAAGTAAAAGGTTAAGAATACAGAAGGAGAATCCTCATTCGAAAGTCAGTTTGTTTCGGAGGAAGCTTCATCGTAAGATATCTCAATGGTGTTTATTTACTTTTATATTTGTTGTATAAGAAATAATTTTGCGGTTATGACTGTCGATGGACGGGTATTAATTATTAGTTATTTATGCAACTAGTTAGGAAAGTAATACTGTTTCAAACGAGGAAGTTTGAAAAAGTATTCTCACACATGTTGCATACATTTTTTTTTGTAATCATGTTAAAAAAATGCATGTATTAATGTCGGCATCTCCAGTCAATGAATTTCTTCTGAAAATGTCGTTTCAATACCAAGACTATAAAATATTTGAGCACGAGGCGTGCGAGAAAGTACTTTTTCATATTAGTGCGGGAAAGTTACTTTCTCCCACTTCTCTCGAAAAAGTGTTATTTCCCCCACGATTTAAGAGTAGTTAAGTACGAGTAAGGAAAGTTAATTTTTTTTTACGTTGTTGTAAAAAAATAATTTTAAAACTATCGGGTTAAGGAGAGAAATTGATTTAAAGAACATCTCTTAACATTCAGACAATAAAAGGGAGAAAAACTGTAATGAAATAATAGCAATGTTTTTAATGAATGAAATAATAGTAATGTTTTTAATGAATGAAATAATAGTAACTTATAAGAATACGCTACAATTGGATCCGGCGAATCAAAGAGTTCGCATGTTCCTTAAACCTATAACAGAGTAGCCACAGAACCTGGAAATCAGGGAAATTTCAGGGAGCTTTCTGATTCTGGAATAAATCGAGGCAATGTCAGGGATTTTTTTAAATGTCACCAAAAATCAGGGAAATCGTCGTCTATTGTATTGAAGGTACGTTCTCCTCTTCATCCGTATTTTGGCGCCATTTACCCGGAACATTGTGGCGGAAATAAATTAAATTAAATTAATTAAAAGTAAATTAAATAATAAAATTATTAAAAAATTAATTCATCTTGCTGAATAATTTAAACTTTTCATTACCGCCAACACTATTTTTAAAAAAGGGGCATATTATCTCTTTAGCGTACTTGTTCTATTTGATTAAGGTGTTTACACATTTGAAAAATTAGTAAAATCTGGGAATGTTCAAGAAACCCATCCGAGAAATCAGGAAATTATGAGGCTACTTTTTTCCCTGAATTTTATGACCACGCTCTATAATTAAAAGGAATTAGTGCAGATGTTGCTCAAAAGTACCAACTCCTAGCCAAACTGCTCCACAAGTGTATTAAAAAGTTACGACTATGTGAGGAGAGGTACCTGCGAGTGGATCGTTTGATAGTGCATGATATTTTATGTTTATCATCGGTAAATGCATTATAGGTCCAAAGAAACTTATCTTCCACGACTGGATTTGAAATAATAACTCTATCCCCGGCCTACTTGAATATCTATTCCCCCCCCAAGTAACCAGAATCTGGCAATGGTCTTTCTGGTGGAAAATCCGTCGTTTATTTAAGAAGTCTTTCAACCAGGATCTTGTCTAAATGAAGGAAGAGATGCAAATTCTTTTTCGGTGATGCAATCATTTGCATCACCGAAAAAGAAGCTGCATCATCCAAATTTCAAATATTTTAGAAATGACATCTATTTAAATATTTTTAAACTTTGAATATATGTATCCATATACTATGTCGAATGTCCAAAAACAAGTAACTAGACACTGGTTTCTGTGTAAAATAACCACTAATAATATCGAATGGAAGAAGGAGGGATAAATTGTATTGCAACTTTTTTGCTGATGAATTCTGTGCCAATTTTTTTCTTTTTCTTCAATTACCCGTATGTTTACATAGGGTAATAAAAATATAGAATTCTGTAAAAAAAAAAAATTCTTTGCATTTCTCTACATTTTTGGAACATCCTGATTTCAAAAAAGTGGTCTAGAAAAAATGTGTCCGTATGTCTGTTTATACGTGGTCAGCCTAACTTCCGAAAAAATTTACATATTACAATGTTCAAATTTGATGTGCGGGTTTTTGGTGGCCATGGGACCTACCATTAAGATTTTCGTTAAAATCGTGTATGCACATAAGGTTGAAATCATGAAAAAAATTGTTTTTCAGCAATTGCTAAAAAAGCAACTCTTACGATTAAAATTAAAATCTTTGCACTAATGCCTCTTATGGAGTTCTAATCGTTCCTACCTCCGAAATTCCTGTAGAAATGCTATAAAAGCCTAAAAAGTTGAAAACGAGTGCCTTTAACACATAGCTCTCTGCCCTTGAACATCTCCAATCAACGATTGCTCTTTTTTGTTTCACGCAAAAAGTTTGTATCGAATAACATCGCCAACTTCCCCATTTTGGCGTATTTTTTTTCCTTGCCCATTTAAAATTATTGTCAAAAATATCGTCTAACTGGCCTTTTTATTTAAATGAGTGATAATACGAAAACGCTAAATAGCACCATATCAAATTTGAATGCAGTGATTAATGTTATAGTTGTGCGATGTTGACCCCTAGTTTAGAGTTTTACATGTCGTATGATCGATTGAACACTCTTGACGATAGAACTTGCTCTATTAACGGCGGTTCCATTCAGAACAGTGACTAGTACTTGAAACTTAAGTTATTTAGAAACATAAGCTCATTAAGAATGTTCGATCTACTAGAAGTGTAAGAAGTTTTGCTATCCATCTTTCCGGACCGTTTTGGAAGTGACACATTCGGAGGAAAACTTTTCTTGAAGCCGATAAAAATGCCCGAAACTCTTTGCCACTTGCGCTTCCAATTAGCCTTTTGAAAGGGGGGAAAAAAATAGTCCTCCGTGTAATGAGCGTGTAATGAATAATGGTAGGGCGCCAAAGACAGGGGAGTCTTGTTATTGGCACTCCGAGGAAGGGATTTATGGAGGAAGACACTCGATAACTTCACTCCACAATCAACTTGTTTCAGGAAAGCTTTACAAGAATGGGATCCTACTAGGATCCTTTCTGCAATGAATGGGAAAACAAAGTAGCAAAACTTAGTTCGTTATAAACTTTCAATTATACAATAATATTGGTCATCGCATTAAGATGTATGATGGTGTTATGCCATATTTACACTCATTGATATGAAAATGGCCTGTTTGGAGATATTTTTGGCAATAATTTTTACATGAGAAAAAAAAAAACTTCGCCAAAATGGCAAAATTGGTGATTTTATTCGATAGATATTACATTATCCTGTCTTGTGCGTGAAGCGTATAAAAATCAATCGTTGACGGGCGATAGTCAAGGGCAGAGAGCTCTGTGTTGTTGCATTTGTCCGAAAATTTCGTTGGTGGGGATGTTTCGAACATCTTAAGAAGCAGCACCACAGCGATATTTACCTCGTGACAGATCCAGATACAAAACCACATTTAAAAGCCTGCACAATTTGGCGATATTTGATGACTGAACTACCGCACTACCGCAAGAAGATATTTCGCCCCGGCCTACCATTACTTAACTTCTTGCTTAAAATAAAGATTTGATGTTTTCACGTGGACTCAATTTAAATTTATCACATAAAAATTAATCCTCGTGTAAGTTTATTAATGTTAAATTAAGTAATTTTTAACTATGTAAAGTAGACGAGTGCTAATTTTTTCCTGAAGTAAGAATTTAGTTCCATAAAAAAAATTGTTGCAAAGTAAAGTATTAAATTTCATAATGTTAACTCCATCGCCTGTTCATGGCTTTGTTTTGAAACGATTGTAATTTTTTTAAGAATATTTTTCTAAATTTTCATATCCATGATTGCTACGAAATTTTATTTAAATTACCTTAGTAGTAATTCTTTTAATATCTCGAATAGACTCAAGTCATACTATAGTGTTCCTTTTTTAACATTGCAGTACGGAATATATAATTAAAACTTGCATCTGACTGGTCTAATTTAATTTAATCGCTTATCACGAATCACTTTGAACTTAATATAATATTAAAGAGAACCAGTCTAGATATTGAACCAAACCACAAAAACGTAATATAACTGCTATTGTTTTACTTGAATAAAATCGTTGGACTACCAATTCTCTGGTTAGATTTAATTTTAGTTTCGCTGGTCACAATAAAGAACGTTGAAGTTGAGCGTAAGTGGTATACCGTTAACAGAAAAATACCTAAAAAAAATAACTCATAAACTCTCATATTGGTTTTAGCCGGTTCATTGTAAGCTTATAAACATTAGTGCAAGTGAGAGTAGAAGAATACATCAAAATGTATACAAATATTTACAACACAAATCGCTGAATCAAGTACACCATTTGAGGCAGCGCTTATTCAGCCAAGAACTTCCTCCGTTGGGTGACTCTTCCCCGGATTGCAACAACTCCAAGTATCTCTCGGGATCGTCCTCACTCGATGCAGCAGGAGTTGAAATTTCGTGGCAAGATCCAGAATGGTGTTCATTTGGATCTTCTCTGTGCTTCTTCATTAAAAGCATGGATGATGCCAAGGGGAATGAACCTCCTGGATGAGATCCTCTTGGAGACGATGAAGCGAAGAAAATGCTTTTGATAGCTATTTTTGTAAGAATAACTCGCCATCTCAGTTCACCAGTTTCTTGCACAAAGCTCAAAGATTGTGAATGTAAAATATATTATTACTTTTATTGTTGGCAAAAAGACTTGACTAATCATTGTTCGAATTTCACATTAAGTGTTACGTTGTTGTTTCTAAATAGATATCGTTATTTAACAATCAACTTGAATGCACGTTACAATAACAAATAACGAGAAGAAAAAAAAAAAACGAAAAAAAAAACGTCGAAATATTTTTAAAACGTATCTATTGTAAGAATTGCTTTTATGCTTATAGCAGAATTTTAAAACTATATAAGCTTGATGGAAGATATGATAGAATTTAAAAACATTTTTATTTGATAAATCAACTAAGTGAAAATATAGTTTAAAACATAACGTTAGTTATTACATGTTCTAAGTTAATGGTTATTGCACAAAAGTTATTTTATAAAAAGTTGTTTTGCAAGATATATCTTTTAATTTTTTTTGCGATTTTTATTAAAACCGTTAGAACCGTTTTTTAGTAATTACTAAAAAACAGGAGTTTTTTTATGACAGTTACCTTGCGCATGCGCAATTTTGATTAAACCCTTAATGGTAGGTTCTATACACCAAATTTGAACATCGTAGGTCAATTTGATCGGGAGTTACGCTGATCACGTACACACAGACATTTTTTCTAGGCTACTTTTTTGAAGTCGTGACAGGATGTTCCAAAACAGGAATTTCGACCGAAAACAATAGTTTCATTACCTATGTAAACATATGGGTAGTTGAATCACTTTCATTCATCACTTATTAAATTCTTACCTCAGTTTCAAAGCAAACAGTTACAAGAAGAAAAATTCAACGTTATTGACTCTTATTTCGTAAATAATGCTGTAAGAAACCTGCCATTTTGCTCGGATGGCAGTACAAATAAATTTCGCATTTGAAAAGCGCTTGAAAATAATAATAATAAAAACCCTTCCTCTTTTGATGAGTTTCTTGGCGAGGAGGGATGACGCCATCTGCATATCAATGAATCACCCTCATTCCTTGAGAAAGGGTTCTTTCAAAAGGAGACCCGATATTAAAACGGCGTCAAATGCTTCATCTGTCTCCATTAGTGCAATATTTCCTACTCTACTTCAAAACACTCAAAAGCCTCTAACTGCACACTATTATGATATTGTTACGCAAATTTCCTGTGTATAATTTTGAATAGTGACGTATTTATTTTAAAGTTATGTTTTATCTTATTTTATTCTGTATAGAATTGTAAGTGGGTACGTTTAAAGTTCCATTTTATTTGTTAACAGAGATAATACAGGTTAGAAAAAAGAATCAATCGGGAAATTTCGAGGCATTTCTATCACACGATCGGATCTATTACGTGATTGGATTTTGCTAGAAATTTTGGCCCACAAAAAGAGGGGGAAAATCGATCACCAGATCAATTCGGGAAGTATCGGATCTTTTGCTTACTTTCGCTGAGCCTGCATTATCAATGTGTTCGAAGTTATCTGTACTTAAGCTTGTATTGATCATCGATATAGATAAACAACTGGATAGACTGCTCCGATGGCAACGCCGGGCGAAAAACGCGCCGGCAGAAATATTTTTCCCCCTGCCACTGGTGGGAAGATTTCCTGAATCATGGTTAACTACTGTGTTGCATATAATTGCAACAACAGCGCAAATCAAAAAAATATCAACAAGAGTTTTCACCCGTAAATAAAAAATAGTTATTCAAATAAGCAAATGTATTTTTTTTTAATATTTATTATTGAAAAATATCTAAAATGACCCTTTTAACATTGATCGCTCGTGGTTAATGATTGATCTCTTATGTGGCAATTCATATCATAAATAATCTATTTTAAATTCAGAACAAATAGTATTATGATCTAGAATAAAACACTTGATTTATATTTATTTAATCCTTGTTTTTATGCGTTTTCAAGGGCATTTGCCAAAGAAATGGAAAATGAAAGCGAAACTAACACTCGCACATTGACAGATTTAGGGTGTAATTTTGAAATAGGAAACAATTTCAAAACTTCTTTTAAACATCCTGCTTCTGAGTTAGAAGTCTTTGCATTTTTTTTATCTCTATTACATGTTGAAATTAGCCAGAAATACTTTAGCCGAAATGGGTTTTATAATGTCCAATACAGGCGTTGTAAAATTGGATTATATTACAAAACTAAATGATTTGCAAAGAAAATAATAACTTAAATTTGCTAATTCTCTTTCTGGGGTTCACATAATGTACAAAAATAAGAAAATGAATGTACGATTTGCTGCACAAACCTTAAGTGGTAGTGTAGCTGATGCAATAGAGCATTTATAGAAAAGCGATCCCAATTTTAATGGGTGCAAAGCCACTGTTCATTTCATAAGAGTGATTAACAGACTCTTTGATTGTTTAAACAGACGCAACCCGTTTAGCTCAGGTTTTAAACAACCTTTAAGGTTTGCAAATAAGTCAATCTGGGAAACTTTTTTAAACGAAACCTTGAGCTACATTTCTTCATTAAAAATAGCGATCACTTCTGTCTTCAAACATCCCCTTAAAACCTTTGCACTTGGTTTTGTAATATGCATAAACAGCATTCAAAAGCTGGCCATGCATTTGATGACAGAAATTGAGAACCCTAGTAAATATTTCCTAACGTACAAGATATATCAGGATCATGAGGAATTGCTATTTTCATGTATAAGATCAAGAGGAGGATGCAATAACAACTCTAACGTAAACCAATTTAAATATGCCCTTAGAAAACTTCTGTTTAGAAACTCTGTGTCCCCAAGTTCCACTGCAAATTGTTTGAACTTAGATTACAGTTCACAATGTTCAATATTTGAATTTCGTTCCAGTAAGAGTACTTTAATTAATGGTACTGAAGACAGTAGTGAATTAGATACTAACATTCAAGAGTTATCACTTCTAATAGAGTCCAACACTTTGTCAGATGTTGCTGACAATATTCTTTATTATATTTCAGGTTATGTAGTGAAACATCTTAGCACAAACCTAATCTGCAAAGAATGTATAAGTTTGTTAACAACAAAAGCAAAATTAAAAATTGGTCATTGAAATAGCCATACTTATGGTATGCAATACCATCAAAATGCCAAATCGTTTACATGCAATGTAACTAAAGGTGGATTAAAATTTGCTTCTGATGGAGTAGTGTTTGTTGTGCAACAAACAGAAAAATTATTTTGTCATTATGTGTCAAATTAAAAAAAAAAAAAAAAAAACATTTAGATTACATTGTTTATTCTGTTTTAAGTATTTGTCACAGGGTAACATCGTCAAAAAATTAAATACTTTGGGTTTTATACATTCAACTGAAGGTGAATTTGTTGTGGAGAGTCTCCGCCAAACGCAATTAATAAAACTAATTTGCCAGAACTTATGACAACATTAGATTTTTTTCGAATGCCAAGACACTTGATCATCAAAGAAACAAAACTACCATCATTCATAAATTGAATAAGTTGGTCCTTTTTAACAATGTTTAGATCTGGATTAACTACAAAACATTTATTTTTTCCTTGGGAAAAACTCTCCGACTACTTTTTAAATTTTTTCTCCATTTAATTTTTTTTTTTTATAAAACTATGTAATTTATTTGATTTTTAACTTGAAATCCTCAAAAACAATTTTCTGTAATATTATTATGAACAATGCCTGAACTTATTTAGTTTTGGTAAAGTTTTCTACATTTTTCTCATTTCAGAATTATAGGACCAAATAAATATATGTGTTTGACTTGCAATAAACAAGTTTCAAAACTTATATATTTAAAATCATAAGTTATATAATAATATTGAGTATAAAAAATTAGTATAATAGTTTGTCTTTGAAACTTAAATTGTTCTTTAAATTGGTGTATTGAATGTATGAATTTGTATTTTGCAATCTTATTATTACATATTTTCAACAGGTTTACTGTATTTCTTCAATTATTTTTAATTTCTACTTCTAAAATAAATCTAGTTTAAAAGTCTACTTTCATTTGTTTACTGTATTCTCATACCTTGTACATAATAATTTATTTTTAAAACATTTAATTCATGTATTTTAAAATTTAAAGAATTAAATTCGGATCAATAAAGATGAAACACGTTTACAGATATCGACAGTAACTAATCTCAAATGTTTGTTCTAAATATACAAATCCTATACTTAGAATTATTTTGATCAGTTATATTTATTGGTTAAACTATTTTCTTCAAATATATTTTATTCTTAATTTATTTTTTGCTTGCCAAATATCAAAAGTAACGCGAATACACCATAAAGATCGAAGAAAATCCACATCGGCAATACAAATTCCTCCATCCAAACATCCCGCGGTAGCAACGGCTCGTTTCTCCACCGTTAAGCAGTTTATCTATATCGATGGTATTGATAGCAATTGTTCCGTTGTTCGGAGAAGGGGCCTACGAAGGAAGAATAAATGGGTTTTATTTAGTCATCTTTTCCTCCGAGAACAATTCTTAACGATATATTCACCAAGCATATACAATTGGGCAATACTTAATTACCCTATTTTTAAATTCTTTATATTAATTTCGATTGTGTGTTTGTGGATATGTCGATTGAGGACAAATCTTCGGAATTTATCCACTTGAATGAAATAGTCCAAAATGTTTGGGAAATTGTTATAATAACAGTACAATAAAATAGAAACAACCGCAACTTACGCACGTTGAAGAAACCAAAGGAATCTTCCAGCAATAGAATCCGATATCTAACTCTGATAATCGTGCAAAAATGCATTTCTATCAGATATTTTATATTTGCAGGTTAATTAATACCATTTCATTAAAGTTCATTTGGAATCGAATAACTGATTTCCATTTTTTTTTAAAGTAAAATTAGCACTTTGAATATATATATTTATTTTCTGTATAGCTTGTAATAGAATTCGAGATGGTAAAATTGTAGGAAAATTCTACAAGTAGTTATTAAATATTTATCTTTAATTTGACTCGTTGAAAAATTATTGCGTGAATTTTAAAACTCACTAAAAAAAAAAAAAAAAAAAAAATGAAGGACACTTTTTTTAAATATATTTTTAGGTTATTTAGTATTAAAAAATTCTTTTCTCTCCTATGCCAAAAAAAAAATAATAATAATAATAATAATAATAATAAAAAAATAATAAAATAAAAAATAAAAAAAATTAAAAAAATAAAAATTAAAATTTTGACAATGTTATGTAAAATCTCTTCACTTCAGGTAAATCTTTCACTTTTGAGTAGACTTTTTTTTTTTTTTTTACTTTTTCGTTATCAGATATAGAAAGTACGATAATCGTCCTCAAATATAAACTGACTTTTTATTTATAACATGACACACTTTGTGTCTCAGTTTGTCCGAGTTTGATAATCCCACTACGAGTTGCACCTTCTAGAAGTGTGAGAAGGCTGAACAGAGTTTAATGAAGTGCAAAAGGTGTTTGTTGCGCACAATTTAGCAAAAATTCAGTTCAAAAATAAAGATTTTCATCTTGTCAAAGTAATGGTGAAGAATGGTTATCATGAAATAGTTAGAGGAAAACTATACAAACATGTACATAAAATGCTAAATTTTAATTTCCCAAGTATATTTTATTACTATAATACAGCGATATGCTCATATAGAGGCTTAATTGATCTACGTATAATGCAAGCATTCTTAGCCGAAACTAAAAATTGACAACACAAATTGTCCTGAAGGCAAACGCGCTAAATTGGCGAGAATTATCTCAATGTCCCCAGACGTAAACTTTTCTCATTTCGTATCTTATCCTGAATGATGACGGAATTAAAGCCGGGAGGCGCCTTCCTTCCAATTTCACGAATTAGGTGACAGCCTTATTTACATTAAACGACTTCGCAATAAATAATGTTGATTCGATGCTAAACGATTTCAAATAAGTTCACGTTTTTAGATCCTTTCTATTCACTTCGATTTTGTTTGTGTATGTCGATGGCGGGAAAATCTGCGGGGGCCTAATTGCCGTCATACAATTGTGCTGAAACTTGGCAGATAGGTTCGATGTCGATGACAATGCATTCTATCAAATTTTGGCAGCTGTCACTGTTACTAAAAGTCTCTTTTACTGAATACTAAGAAACCAACTTGGCGTCATCCAATCACCCTGAAATAGCATTTAATATATCATTGAAGAAACTCTTTTCTGTTGCCAAAATTGTTTTAATCAATAACTTATAAAGTTGTTTGAGTCATAATAAGTAAAAGATATTTGTATGCGAGTGCGTTCACGATCATTTTTAATCAATACATTTTAAAAAGTAGTTTACCACATATTTTGCTGATAGAGATGTTTTTAATCTTTAAAATTTTATTCCAAATTAAATTCATAATAAAATTAATATTCTTAAAAAAAAAAAAACTTTGAAGTTAGTATTCGAATTCAACTGCAAATTTTTTAAGTATGCGAAGACTTTTGGGGGCCATTGTATAACATTATCATAATCTATTTTACGAATATCGAGTAATCATAATTGCTATGCAGTAAGTTACAAAATGTACTTATTTGGGGCACGATACTCACAAGCATTGAAATGCTGGGGAACAAACTCTCAGATGCAGCTTTTCCAATACGGAATAATCTAATCCATTTGTCTCTCCTGTTAACATTTGCGAGAACCGGGGAAAGTTTTATATAACTTACTGTTTAGTGATGGAAACCTGTGAAAACTTAACTCCGGATTTCGTGATCTCTTACATTGTGGAACACAACAAAAAGTATTGTCTTTTCCCGACATTTTAAATTTTTTGGAGTTTACTAACGCTCGTGCAAGTCTACGGACGAAATATCAAGCAACAGGAATAATAAGTTTCTAAATAGATCCACTAGATGGCGAGCATTTCGTTGCAATTTCAATCAAGTTATAATTGCATTATATGTGTTATTTCTAGACGTATGTATCTTATACAAATAATGACGTCACAGGCATATAATGTTTTACACCCTTTATCCAACTCTTTACTCCTTATGGCAATAGAAACTTCCGTGAAAGCAAAAGTTGTTCAGAACAAAATAAAATTTAAAATTTCTAAGAACAACCGAAACATCTTTTCAAATGATCTTCTCAGTTGGATGGCTTTTCGGCATTCGAAGTTATTCGAAGGTAAAACAGCATTTACAGTCTAAGACGAGCTTTGGAAACCACTTTTAGAATGCTTTTCCGTGGACATCGGTCCCTGTGAAACTACTTTCACCTTTGTAGAACTCTTCTTACCGAAAAGCTATGAAAGTGGGTTGTTTCTATTGGGGATTTTATGGTACTACGCGGAAGTATTTCTGGAACAGCGTTGGAAGGGAGGGAATTGTGATTCAATTGAGAGAATTCCGGAAAACAATCTAGGTTTGTCGCGCGTCTATCCACTTGGAAAGGGCGACTCTTGCAAAGACTCGATCGCAACAAAGTCAATTGGATTGGCACAAGTTACGCGTCCAGCCCAAATGGCAGCATCTCCATTTGTAGAGATCAGGAGAGAGCCACAGAATAACATTGGTTTGCATAATAGTAATAGCACACCACTGTTAAATATTTGTTGGTTACGTCAGGAAAAGATCGTTTGTAAATGATGAAAATCAGAAAGATTGCCTTCTTGTTAGGACTGCATCGCTACAGAAAGGCAAATACCACTGAAAAGAAACCTTTCGGGATATTTTCAATTGCATAGAGAATCGAAACAAAATACGTATATCTACACGTGACTGTCACAATCAGCATCGTGTCTGCACATTTGTGAAGCGAAGCATCGCAGTCAAATACGCCATCTGAAATCTGCGGAAATGAACTCGGATCGGCGCGCGTTCGATGCGTCGTAAAATGGCTTATGTGTGTGTTTTGCGCCTTTTGAGCGGAAATGCCTCCCCCGACGCGTCGTTTTTCTCCCCTCATTTGGGGCTTCCGAAGCAAATCTTTTGCAGGAGGGGGAGTTTTCCAATAAAAAGTGTAACGAGGTTTGTGTGGTTCCTCTAATGGATTCATTCCGCGCTCTCTCCGATTATCCGAGGGAAATGAATTGCTTTTCTTGCCTTCATTACCCCCTGCTGGAGTGACGTCACTCCCTCACGGCCATCTTTGACCATACACACCTCAGTGCGAGACATTACAGATTGAGATCGACATTCATTTGAGCTTCCATTTTAAAGGCCTCGAACAATTTCCCTGTGTGAGTGACGTCATTCAATGGTCTTTGACCACATCTCTCAGTGACCAATAAGGAGATTAGGGAGTGATGCTTGAAGAGTTTCCAGATGTTGTTTCTGCACGGTGGCATCAAAAATTCACTCTTACTCTAAGAGTAGCCTTGATCACTCGTGTACGCACAATTTGTAGCGATCATTGCACAACTCTTTCTTGCCACCAAAGTTGTTTTGATCGGAATAAATAAAAGATAATTGGACACGAATGTATAAATTCAAATTCATTTTAAATTTTGCCGCACATTTTGCTGTTAGGGATGTTTTTATTATTTAAAACAGGCTTGATGAATATATTAATGAATAAGACTGTAATTGATTTGATCGATGTTATTTCTATTGTAGCGCCAATTCGGTTGTCTGAAGATTGAATAATGCATCCAATATCCCTGTTGAATATAATTATTTTTGTTAAATGTTTTTCTATCATGTCATATATCTATTTTTCGTATATATTGAATTAAAATATTTGTTATATTAATCATAGGCGTGTTGTTTGAAATAAAAGTGAATCCATGGATCGGAGCCAGAGCCCTTTAACAAGAAGGTCCATCAACATCTCTCATTTCAGAAATGCAAGAGACAGGGATCATTGTAGTGCCTGTTGGGAGTTTTCTCCAATTCAATTCGTAAATGGGAAAGGCATGCGGTTGTGAGATAGTTTACTCTTGCTGTAACTGGCCCAAAGATGGCGTCATTAGGTTTGTCATTTGAGAGCGGTCTTGGGAAACGTCTTTTAATCACGACGCCTTTTAATAACAATACGGGGAAAGCTCCTTTTAATTGCTCCCAACAAAACGTCTCAAGGAGAAGACCGTCTTTTCATTTGCGGTTTTTCCTCCCGCCACTGAATGTCGTTTTTGATGTCACCTCAAAGAGTTGCATTTCGAAAATGGGCTTTTCCTATCGGAACGGGGGTCGAACATTTATTGCAAAACGGAAAACATGAAACTCGGAATTTCCCGAGGAATTTTTTGATTTTGTGAATACTGGAAAGAAACTGTGATTTTTTTGTATTGCTAATACAATGGACGACAAATTCCTAAATCGAATCTGTTTCATTGTAGACGTCAAGGGAGATTACTTCTTCCGACCAATCAGTTTGGTTTTAGCAGGCCGAAAGAGCTTAGCAGGTTTTAGCAGACCGAGGTAGAAAGTCACTATGTAAAACAATACTCATGAAAATAAAATATATAATAAAATTTTATTCAATAACATAGCGCCAATTCTGTTTATCAACGTGTACTTGGTGTTTGCATCTCATTTTTAAATATTAAAAACAACCCTAACAGCAAAACATGAAGATAACTACAGTTTTTATTTATTAAAAATGAACGTGCATCCGAATATCTTTTATTTATTCTGATTAAAACAATTTTTAATAACAGAAAAGAGTTTCAACAATGATTGGTTAAATTGAATTTATTAGTATCCCAAAGTGATTATAGAAACATGTTCAAAAGCGAATTTTTAGTGACAGTGACAACCCCTAAAACTTGATAGAAAACTTGACAACAAACTAAAAAAATCGAAGCTAATAAAAAGGATTTGAATACATTTTACACAATTTGGCTAATTCAGAATAAGCGCTTATATGGAGCTTACTGAGAAAACTTGATGGAATTCAAACATAATTGTTTTAACAACAGGTAGCTAACTGGTTATTAAAGTGTAAACAAAATTGACTTTAAAACATTGACAAGTTAGTGTCCAAAAAATATGATTTTCAATAACCAAAATCCAATAATAAATTTCAAAGAGTGCAAAAATTATGCGTCAGGTAACTGGGGAATGAAGTATTGAATAAAGTTGGCACAACAAACGAAAAATTTCTATACAATAAAAACTATTTCTAGTGCATAAATCTGAATCAACTATTGTTTTAAATATGGTACAATTGAGAAGAAAAAAAAGAAAGAAGAAAAAAAAATAAAAAATAGTGGAGTAAAAATAGCTTGAAAACTTTATAAAATTGTGTTAAAAAATAAGTCAAAAGAGTATTAAGAGGCTTTGTGGGATGAAAGAGTTTTCTTAGTCGAGTACTGAAGAAATGTGAAAATATACACTTACCATAAGGAATAAAATAATAAAATGCGATTATAGATATTTTTCCTTAAGTACGGTCAATTCTTTGTACAGTTTCCTCCAGGTTCATGAGAATTTCATCTGAAAATATTTCATTGCTTTTCTTTCAGTTTGGGCACTTTTTCTGTATTAAACACAAGGGCTCTTTCGTAGCAGTGGTATGGCGTTCTTAACTTAATAAATCCCCTCAATTAATACCTTACATAATTAATATCTTAATTAACCCATGATTGCCCTCCTTGACAGCACGATTCGATGCACTTCGTGGTAGCATCGTTTTCAAATGGAGCTTCTATTTTTTAACTTCTTTTCAGTAAAAATTGTTTAAAAAGTTTCATTTAATTTCCAAAGCGTTATTTTCTTAAGCAAAAGTTTAAATCTTGGCCCATGTCTCGAAACTATTCTACAGGTAATGCAAGTTAGTTGCGTCTATCTAGTGGAAAAGTAGCTAGACATTTATTTTATAAAAGGAATATATATATCGTTGATATTCTCTATAATTATTCGTTATTTTAAAAGCCCACCTGATGGCTAGCTCTTTGGCCTCGCATGCCAAAGGTGCTGGGTTTGAATCCCATATTAGGCATGGATGTTCGTTGTGGTTCGGAATCTACGTTAAGTTGTATGTACCGGCCTCGTTAGCCGTTATTGTGCATAAAAATAGGTCATTGAGCGTACCGTCAGTGTTGAACTAACCAACCCATTATTTACAAACAAACAAAAAAATATCACTTGCGCAATTTACATATGTAGCTAAATCATACAGCTCAATCCATGATAATATCACTTACAATTATTTGGCATAAGTGAGGGGGACCTCTATCAATGAGTTGTTAAAGTTGCTTTTCTGGCCATTGCGAAATAACGAACACTTTCGATGAAGAAACTGTGTGAATCAAGACCCACAAGGGTTTAATTTCTTCACACTATTATAATTTTTATGAATTCAATCAAAATTATATTTAAATGTCATTTCTATCTTAAAACCTTTCAAAGCAAGAAGGATTATGATGAGTGTGATCGACGGCAGATGGCGCTGCCTACATTCAAAAGTATCGCACTATAAACGATGAGACAAGAAATGGATGTCGTTATTCTAAAAGATACTCACTAATAATAAATAAACTGAGGGTTAGGTCAGGACACTATTTTTTTTAAAGTGATCTTCTGTCAACTATTTTTTTTTTTTTTTTTTTTTTTTTTTTATTGTCATCAAAATTTAAACTGTTTTTAAATCGCCAAACTATCTTTTTGTTTCGAAAGTTTAATATCCTTAAGCACTCTAAAAATGATTGGGTATGGGAAGTGATGTATAAATGGAAAGACCAAATTTTTCACAATTAAGTTTTTGTACTGGTAAAACTGGAAGTGAATCGGCTAGTATTGTACTCTTCGCTCAACTCAATAATCTTTCTATTCTTGGAACTTTTTTTTATTAGAGATATGAGGGTTTTTTTCTTCTTCTGCCATTTTTTTTTACCCATTTAACCACGAAAAGGTTATTTTTTTTTTTTATATATATATTTTTGCAAGTGGCCGAGTGTGAATATCGGAAAAGGATTAAGGGCGCAGCGATTTGCTGTAATGCCTCTTCGGACACTCGTCAATAATAAGAAGAATCACTTCGTTTGTTGGAGGAAAGTAACATAAAAAAAAAGCCCTCGTCTGAATGGTATTTATTACAAAAGTTGAAACTGCGACCAAAGATAAATGAGTTTTACTTCATCTATAAGTCCGAATGGAAAACCCATTAGAAGAGTTTTTTTGGAAGTGATATCAGTCTTTTTAACTATTTGCTCCCTACCAGCTAATGATGGCTAAGATAGTAAAAGTGTCGTCCGAAGTTGTTGTGCCACCGATCGTTTAAAGCCTTCCTCCAATCCCGGCTATTAAAACAAAGGTCTCAATCGATAATCGTACCAGGAGTAAGGATACCGAAGAAGACTGTTTTGTCTTGTATCTTACTCACGGGTCGGCTCACAAGTCTCTGCAAGGGCATACTGGGACATAAAATCAGCCCGGTAGTTTTAGATTCATGCCGGCCCAAATTATCAATATAATCATTAATCAAATTTCAATAATTATTGTTGATAATAAAATAATTCCAATATTTAACTTAATATTTATATTTCATTACAATAATCAAACACTTTTTTTATTTCAATAATTGAAATGTTTAATAATTTAATTAAGTCAACTTAACATTTTCGTTTGATGTAGATTATCGCATCTAATTGCCTATTACGTCATTAGACATTAAAACATAAACACTTACTATGCGTATAATCTTTTTAGTTTCTTAAATTTGTAACATACTAATTTAGAAAGTGGCCCCTCAACAAAGCAACTTTCTTTTTTGTGTTTCCTCATTTCTCTTTCGGCTTTTATCGATGTCAAACGAAAGGCCTCACCAGGACTGAGGATGTCAATGCATTCGGCCTTACAAACAAAAAAACACATTAAGATGGGCTACTATTTATATTGAAATTAAAAAAACTTTCGTACTGGACCTGCCAATTTCTTATAGACTCGGACCAGCCCGGTGATGGTACTGGACCTATGGACAGTATTCGCCAATGTTTGAAACTGAGAAGAAAGTCTGCTGGCTATTGTCGGGTTGCCTTCTGGAAAAGTTTTTGGGTTTTCTCCCATTTTATACGCAAATGAGCCCTTTCTGAAAGATTAGAGTTAAGATTTGAAATCGCGTCATGATTTTTCCTAACCCTCGTGTTGCGCTTACACAAGGAAAAATTCAATTGCAGCTATCTTATGCGCATGTGCAATTTTGACGAAAACCTAAGTGACAATCCCCATGTACACCACTAAACCTCAAGAAAAAGTTTAGCATCGTAGGTCAATTCGTTCGGGAGTGCTGACATTTTCCCCTTTTTATGAGCTCGGTACGTTTGAAAAAGTGTCGAAATCTATGTTCATATCATATGGGTAATTGAAAGTAAAAATATCACTTGTATTTTACCTATAACTGTTTGTAGAGAACTCGTGATCACTCGCCGGACCCAATAAGACAACTTCAGAGAGAACTCATTGTAGACAAGAAATTAAAGCGAAACTTTTTTTAACCAGTCCAATTTCTTCACGAACTGTCTTATTTCCTATTGCATCTATAATATTACTGTCAATTTATGATTTTGAGTAAATTTTAATGAAAACGTTCAATGAGCAGTTATTATTTTCATTGTGTACTTTCGCCCGCTGTCACTCCAACACTAATTATTACTCCAAGAGTTGTGTTTACACAATACCAGCTCCAGAGTAAGAGCTAACTTGTGACAACATCAGATGTTGTCGAATCGTAAAGAAGTAAACTGAATTCGATTAATTAAAGGATTTAAGTGGAATTCCTGGTAAGAATCATCTACACATTCTCAGTTCATTTAGAAACTACTCTGTGTAAAACCTTGACATTTTCTGAAAACGATCCCTAATGAAATAATCTAAATTAAAAACTAAAAAATAGCGCCTTATATACTTATGTTTGAAATCCTTACGTCAATGCCAATGCAGAGGCTCCATCTATAATAATCTTTTGCTTTTTTAATTTTCATTTATAAAATAAAATATATTAGACGTTATTTTCGAGTTTTTAATTTATGGCATTTCATTTTTGCACCTACAGTGGTGGTCAGAATTATAAGGATAACTGAAAATTGCACAGAAAAAAAGTTATTTCTAAGTGAAATGCATACATAAAACGCTTTTTTTAGGTCAGGAATCATTGTAGAGTGTAAAATATTAGAAAATGCAATATATGAATGTTTTGCTATAATTAAGAAAAAATGTCATTGTAAAAACGAGACAAAACTATAAAGACAATGAATGTTTTGGCATGAAAAAATACAATAATAATGAATAATATTTGCCTTTTTCTCAATCACTTTTCTGAGTCTCGACGTCATGAAGTTTGACAGTTTCTACAGAATGTCCTCAAACATTTTTATCTTGGATTTTTCGTTGAGAACATGAGTTCTTTTTTCTTTGGATATTGAATACCACTTTTGTGTACTTCGTGTGATCCCACAGATTTTCTATTGGATTTTGATCGGGGCTTCTGGCCGGCCAGTCATGTAGTTTCACGAAATTAGCATCAAACCAGGATTTTGAAGTTTGAGAAACATGTACCGTGTCATTGTCATGCTGGAATAAATAGCCTCCACTCGTAAATAACTGTGCTTGTTGTAAAAGATTATTGTAAATGTACCAGCATAACTCTCAGAATTCATTCTACCCAGCACAAAAACTATTGGAATACTTCCCTCAGTTGCAAAAACCTTCACAGTCACCTCCAAATATACTCTTTGAGAAATTTCTTTTTCTGTTAGGAGATCATACCAGAAGTATCGAAAACCAACTGGTCCATTCAAATTAAACTTTTTTTCATCGGAAAAGACAACATCGTCCGACCTTTTCTCCTCAGGAATGCATTTTTGCGCTAACTCCACCCTCAGTCTCTTATGAACTTTTGTAAGAAGCGGCCATGACATAAGTTTTCCTTCATGAATACTTTTTTTATATATATAAAACACGTAGAAAAGTTCGAGCATTGCATCGTAAGTTTAATTCCCATTTAAATTCCATTGATGTTTGTTTTTTGGAACAAGCTCTCCTTATTGTCATTGTTTTTTCACGTAACGGAGCAGAAGATAACCTACCTATATGTCTTTGCCGTTCATATTTGCCAGGATTTTTAAGAAATTTATAAATGACCATTCTTGATCTATTCATGTCTGATGCATTTGTTCTTCAAGGCATGGTGTTTTGCCACAAATTATTCCTGTTGGAGTGTTATTTTGCTCGAAATTAATATTTCACGTCAATGGAGATTTTTGCGAGAAATACTGATGCAGCAGTAATCGAAAATTCAGCTGTGCCACAATTAGTAACCGGTGGAAATCAGGACAACTGGAGCTGTCAAGAAAATAACATCTGGGACCGAGAGAAACAAATTTTATGCGTTTTCTGAATAGTCCACATGCGAGTTGAAAACAGACATAACTAGTACTGCCATGCTCCGCAGAAACTCAAGGCAAGATAAACAAGCTTTAGTATTCGCAAAAGCCATTTCGAAAATTTATCGTAACACCTAAAGTTTGTCGGCTAAAAATAAAAACCAACATTTCTGGACATTCAGCATCCTAAAAACTGGTACTTTTGCGGTCAGATAAACCATGATGACTTTAAATTCATCCTGTATATACATAACTTAGCTTCGTTTTATTTTCTTCAAAATATTTAATTTTATCTTTCTTAAGATGAACTCCTATCTTCTAGCCCAGTTCATTTAGAAACTACTTTGTATAAAACCTTCAAATTATGATAAGGTACGCATTCAAATTAGATGAGGTATGAAAAGGATCACTTCATGAAATGACATCAATTTCTTTTCATTTATTGACTATCTATTAAAAATAAAAATTGAAAAAAAGAATCGAAAGACTATTGCAGGTGGAGTCGCTGCATTGACGTAAATATTTCAAAAATATATTCCACACTACTTTCTATAGTTTTTTTGTCCGAAGTGATCTTTTTCGTACCAGGTGTAGAAAGTTGTTTCTAAATGAATTGGGCCAGAATACTGTAACATAGAAGGCCCTACAAGAACTTCTTCTTAAATGTATCTTGTTACTTTTAATTACCTATATGTTTGCTTACATAGTATGTATAGCATTCAGTCAAAAAGAAGAAGAAGAAGAAAAAAAACATTTAGATTTTGTTTGCTTTTCTTCATGTTTTGAAACACCCTGATTTGAAAAAAGTGGTCTAGAAAAAATGACTGCCTGTGCGTCTGTATGTTTGTGGTCTGCGTAGCTCGTGATAGTTTGCTGCGTAGTTTGTGACCCGCGATGTTCAAGTTTTGTGTTCAGGTTAGTGGTGGCACCGAGACCTAACATTAAGGTTTTCGCTAAAATTGCGCGTATAGTTGAAATCGTAAAAAAATTATGTTTTTCAGCAATTACTTAAAAACAGGTCTAACGATTTTAAGTAAAATCTCTATGTTAATGCCTCTTAAGGTGTTCTAATTATCCCCACCATCGAAATTCCCGTGGAAATGCGATAAAAGAGTAAAGAGTGTGCTTTTAACGTAAAGCTCTCTGCCCTCGAGCATCGCTTGTCAATGATTGATTTTTTTCTTTCTGTTTCACTCAAAGGGAAAGACAATGTAATGTCTATAAAATCAAATCACCCACTTCGCCATCTTGGTGGTGTTTTTTGCGTATGCAAAAATTATTGCCATAAATATTGCCAAACTGACCATTTTTATTTAAATGAGTGAAAATATGAGAAAGGTAAATAGCACCATATCAAATTTTAATACAATGACCAATATTACAGTGTAATTGAAAGTTGCGCGATGTTCCACACACCTGGTTCTTTTTTCTTTTTTTTTTTTTCGCTTTTCAATTTCCAAGTGTATTCTTCTCGCTTGTCATCTTTCAGCTTCCGAGTAGAAATTACGAGGTGTGGACTTTGTTGAGTGAGCCTTAAATAAAAGGGTTCGATACGATTAGAGAATCGATAATCGCCGAGTGATAGATGATGGTCAAGGGAGAGGCATCCATTAAAAGTGTTGAAAATCGAATTGTTCTAAAGGGGGGGGGGGGAGGACAGATCGGAATCATTAAGGGATGTTTGTAATTCAAGGAGAGGATCCTCCTCTGATGGATATTCTTGAGATTGCATCTCGAGGAGAAAGTGGTTGTAATTAAAGTGTACCTTCTGATGAGATTCAGACTGCTGAGATCTCTTAAGAATGTTTCCCACTAAATGGGAAGTTTAAGGGACTGTATTCTAGCGATCGCAAATTTTTTTTAATAAGTAATTAAGAGTTTTGGCGATTGATCGATGAAGTTTCGATGCAAAATATTCCAATAAAGTCGTTTTGCCATGTAGATGTAGTTAAATCATTATTTTAAAATGTTGCAGTGATTATCTTCTCTCGTCAACATGTGTGTAGAGTTTTATGATCAAGTGATTTTTCAAGATAAATGCACTGGACAAAAGGAGATAGTCATCCACTACTAAGCTCTTGCGATAGTTCACAGTGGACAATTTTTAAATCCTTAATGTTAACTTCGATTTTGTATGATGCATGTTTACGTGTATGTTTGTAGATGGCGGGAATATCTGCGGAGACCCTTGCCGTCATCCAATCGGGTTGAAACTTGGCAGATGATTCGATGACAATACATTCTATAAGATTTTGTGGCTGTAAATGTCCCTAAAAGGTCGCTTTTACGGAATACTAATAAACCAACTTGCCGTCTTCCAATCGCGCTAAAATAGTACTGAACTGACCCTTGAAGAAACTTTTTCCCGTTGCAATTTTTTTTTTTTTTAATAAATAAATAATAAAATTGTTTTATTCAGAATAACAGCTGTTTGGATCATTCCCGTTCATTTTTCATAAATAAATTTTGAAACGTAGTTTGTCGCGCATTTTGCTGATTTGAAATGAAATACAAACACCAAGCATTCGTTGTTGACAGAATCGGCGCTGTGTATATAAATATTGGCAATGTATAAAAAGGATTAAACTTTGTTTTTATAGGTTATATCATTTTTAGCCATATTTTATTCCTAACTATAATGAACATATCAGGGTATATAATTTTATCCTGAGTTCGTATCCGCGGCGATCACATTTTGGTGACAATATACGATTGGTCAGTGCCCTCTCCTCAAAGGGAGTTGTGGTTTTTCCCATTCGAGGTGAAAATGCAGTTTTCCCTTCAAACCCCAGAAAAGAATTCTCTGTTCGCAATCCTATAAGACTGATCAGATACCTTTTTATCCGGAGTCAACATTTATTAAATTTGCTCCCGTACTCTGCAATTAGATTTACAACGTTTTTATGTGTATGAAATGATCGTATTTTTCTGTAAGTGCTTTATTTTTAAGCTTCAGAATTATTAGTGTGACCCACTAATAATTCTGAAAGTTAAGTTTGATCTGAAATTTAAACTCTGCGTCTTGAATCTTTTGGTCTGAAATTATTTTCTCAAATTCAGTAATGGTTATAAAATGTACCGAATATATTCACCGATGATCAATCTTTTAACGAAAGGGGTCATCTGCCAGTCCCATAGACGTAATGTTTCATTTTTATGTCACAATTTTGGAAATTTTTAATATAGAAATAGAAATTTAAGATCGTTAATAAAATTTGAAAACTGATGTTTTCCATAATAACTTTTAAGTTTTTGTAAACTATTTCTAAAAATGTTCCGCGAAAAAAAATCTGCGAATTTCCCTTCAAATTCAAATTTTGTTATTGTTAAATTTGTAGAAATTACTGTCATTATATTTTGTTAAAAATGTCTGTATTTTAAAACGATGGTTCGAGAGATATTGTGACTAAAAAAAATGAAGTCTTAAGAGACAGGTTGATTAATTACATTATTTACAATAACTAATTCAATTTTTATCTAGTTTACATAAATTTACATTTTAAGTGCTATTTAAACCATTAAAAATTATCAAATTCATCTCGGAACGCTTAGTAAAAATATAAATATCCCTCCCTCACAACAAAAACCCTTCATGGCGTCGACTTCGCGTTGTTTTTCCGGACAGGAGTTTCGAACAATGCACGACAGATTCCGTGTAACCCCCCCCCCCCCATGGGAATAGGGGCAGTGAGGGGCGTGTCGTTGCTTTGTTTGTTGTCTTCTGCAGAAAATAAACGCTTCTTCACTGCGATGTCTTTTGTTGCTCGCATTTATTTCGACTGTCTTTGTTTCGGTCGCATTGGGAGAGGAAGTCGCGATACAGAATTATTTATGAATATTTTTTCTCTTGTGCCCTTCTTACTTCACCTTGTCTCACGGCAAGACACCGATAGAGAATGCCCACAGGAGAAGTGTTCGTGAATTGAGTTCAATGTTTGGTAGATGCAGTATATCTCTCTCCTAGTTAACCAAAAAATGGAGAGATAGTGTCTTCTATTGAATATTTTCTAGTACAAAAATTACACGAAGGGACGCAAGAATTGCTCGGAAAAAGAAAAAAATACCTCCCAGAGGTTTTTCAAGGGATAACTGTCCCGCATTTTTATTTGAATCTAAGAAAACGTAGAACCAGGCTATCCGATAAATACTTTTCAAAATTTGTTTTTCTCAAAAGTTTTCCTGTGTCTTTACTTTCAAAAGTCATCCAATTGGAACAGGCTAAAAGCTTTATTCTATAAGGCTGCTTCTATAAACCTGTGTTTGTATTCGTAGTGTAATATTTGTTGAAAAGGCTCCAAACTGTTTTAATCAATTGGAAATGTGTATTTTCAATAAATTTGTAAAACTGTCTCTATTAATAATACATAATGTTTTGAAATGCCATCATATTGTGAAGGTCAGTTGGAGGGGCAATTTAAAAGGTTTATTTGAAAGTTTCTAATAAACTTTTGAATTACCCCTCCAACTGACCTTCACAATATGACACCTACTTAAATGACCTTCTAAAAGTTTTAAAACTTTTTCGTTGAAACCAAATACACAAATTATCCGTCTTTTGAAATTAGTTGAAAAGGGCATTTTTAAAACTCAGCTATGTTAAAGGTCCATTACTGTCAATACTTTTATAGTAGAATGTGTGTAAGAGACCTGCAATTGCGAGATACTCTCAGATTTCATCTACCTAATATCTATAAAACTGTCTTTACTTCTGTTGAAAAATGTGTGAAGAAAGCCTACAACGACGAGAAATTATTTGCCCCTGTAAAACTGTCTTTACTTTTGTTGAAGAATGTGTGTAAGAAAGCTTGCAACAAGTAGAGATCGTCAGATTTCATTCACCTAATGTCTACCCCTATAAAACTGTCTTTACTTTTGTTGAAGATTGTGTGTAAGAAAGCTTGCAATGTTTAAATTGTACGATTTCGTCTTTAGTTAAAATCACTTTAACCTGACAATATGTGCCTCTGACATAAGAACACTCTCTGGAGGCTTCGATTGGCTGTAAAGAATTCGTAATCGCATTTTTCCGTGTGATTTTACAACATGCAATTAAAGTAATATTTCAAAAAATTCCGCTTACGGAAATATGACTAGATATGCAAATTTTAAAGGAAGTATTTGCATTTCGAATAAATTATTTTAATTCCCTAGTACATCATTTTGGTTGAGTTCAAAAATATCTTTATTGCGCTTTATATCGATAAGCAGTATTTGCATACAAGGTTAACTATCCTATACTGTACTTTAACAGAAACTCGTTCATTTTTAAAGTTGTAAAGAGGATTGCCTTCATAAATTGTCCCCAACCTTTGTTCCGCAAGAATTTTTGAGAGAAAGCTTCCGCGCAAATGTTTCTCAAAGAAGTGAAATTCTGACCACGCTTCTCTTCACGCTCTATATATAATTTCCCCCGAAATAAAATGCCCGGGTTGGATTGCTTTTGGAGCCTTATCGGAAGAAGGTAATTGCTCCCCTTCTTATCGAGTGTCGCCACACGCCGCAAGGAAACGCATAAATTTCAAAACCAATTTTGTCGTTCGCTGAGCATTACTTGCAAGACTTTCACTGTTTTTCCGAAACATTGAAAACGTGTTTCAACAATGGCACATTTCTTAAAATGTTCTCTTCAAAGCATTCCACTCTAGAACCAACAAAGTTCCCAGACTCTGCTTTCGGACAAGTTGGCTTTGGATAAGCTTAATCACTTTCAAATTGGCTCCTTTGGAAGTTCATTAGTCAACACGTGTAGGTACTTCATCGAACATCAAGCTAAGTTTTTGTTATAGAATGTAGAGAAATGTTAGTAGATCATGGATCTACTGGTGTGCCTGGATAAAAATGGCCGAAGTATTCAAAAATCGACTTTGAATGAGTTGAACTAAATCTGTATGCCCGAAAAAAGGGAACATCCTTTTTTTTTGTCCGGTAACATACTAATCTTCAATTTTCATTTTAGAAAATTGTAGACTCTTTGTGTTTCTTAACGCCAAGATCTTTCATCTTTTAAAAGTCAATCAAGTTAGCAATAAATATTTCGTCATCAGTGACGTAGTATTTATCGCCAACTTCACTCACTTTAAAAAGATGGAAGTATTTTTCGCCAAAGAATAAATATCGTCAACACTCTCACAAGGCGCCAATCAACAAGTCACAGAGAACACCATCCAAAAAGAATATATAAGATTTAAGCGAACCAAAATTCCTCAATCCACAAAAGAGCCATTTTTTAACTTTTGTTGTTAAAATATTTAAGTAAAACTGAGCATACACACTTGGTCAGAAAGAAGGGTTCAAAACGTTACGTTTGCCAACACATATCATTCAATGAGAATTCAAAGTTTGAATAATGAGGCAGGTAAATTCATAACTTTGCGAACAAATTTCGAATATGGTTGGTTTTACTGGCATTCGAAGACGAGTTTCCTAATTTCGAACTTGGTTTACTGACGAGGATATTGAGGTGTCGACCGATTTCACGTGCAGTAACCCCCATTAATTCTACACGCCAGTGTTATGCAGAGCTCGATCCCACTATCTTCCAGTCATAACCTTAGCTCACCAACCACTGGCGAATCAATTTATTTTATGTAAATGGTGGAAATGTCTTAGTTTCCTCTTCAAATTTTGTCGCAAATCATTTTTTTTTTATTACATACACACCACCGCCATACTTTGTCCTATCTTCAGGGTTTGGTGCTTCGGATATTTTTCCGGTACAAGAACTAAAATAAGGCCGCGCATCATTGACTACCGAGAAGTAGTCCGAGCCAATTTACTGACATTTTTGTTCAGGGACGCATATTAAAAGTTCGGGACGGCTGAAAGTGCAGATGATCTTTGAAACAGTCCTTTGAGTACAACTCGATAAGAACCCAACCATCTGGGCTCTTTTTGAGAGGAGGGGGGGGGGGGATATAAGGGGTCCTCGGGGGTTCCCCGTCGGGACACGCGCAAAGCCTCCCCCCTCCCCCGTCTAACGGGACAACGCGAGATATTAGAAGGTTTAATGGGTGGAGGGGGGCTGCAATAAGAAGGGCAACGGAAAAGATTTTCCTCCTTTCAGGGGGACTATAAGTGAATGAAAGAAGGGCAACAAAGATAGAAGGGGGAGAGGGGGTTGATTTCGCGCGTGCCATCTGCCCCTTTGAGTGAGGAGGGGGCACGTGGCTTCTTTTCAGAAAAGTGGTGACTCAGGAGGAACGGCATTCTTGTTTGAGAAATGGGTGGATGACGTGTAGGATGACGTCATTGTTGTGCTTCCTGACACCTGTGGGATCTTGATGACAGGTGAGTCGTGGCGTGGGCGGTGGAGGAGGGATTTCTTAACTGCTTTTGTTAGAGGTTGAACTTATCGTCTTCTCTGTCGAGTATTCGCAGCTTGGGAGGATTTCTTTTATAATAATTGTATATAATCAAATTTCGTTACCTGCATATGAGGGAGACAAAAAGATAGTTCAAATTATTTGAATTTTTTGGGCTCGCGCCGTAGATGCTTCTTTGAAATGGAATGAATAATATGCTTTAAATTACGTTTTAATTCCATGAGAAAACTGCTTTATTTCTTCAGTTATCACATTTGACAAACTTTTTCTTATTTCATAGCCCTGTAATGAAAGTAATACATTAAAAAAAAAAAAAATCCCTTTTCAAGTGCGCCATTGCTTTAATACCAAAGTTTTGGGAAGGAGTAAGTGTTCACTGTTTTCAAAATCCAATAAATAAATTGCATATCATCGAACAATTTTCTGACTGCGTAAAATGGTCGCAAGAGAGTTTGGAAAAAGGCGAGTGCATCAATTCACGTTCATTTTAAATAAATTTTGAAACCTAGTTTGCCGCCCATTTTTCTGATAGAAATGTTTTTAATATTTAAAATTCGATTCAAAAGCCAAGCCTACGCTGGCAACAAGAACGGCGCTGTGTAAATGAATATAAAAATTGTCAATGCATATTAAGGTTTTATATTAAAAACTTTGTTTTTATGTGTTATATTATTTAATCATCAATTTGAGTCTCATCTACAACCAGAAAATAAAATGCTACTAGAGTCAAAAGCCCCTCATAAATTTTGTCGAACTTGCGGCAGCTTTTGTTTTTGCTGCTAGTACAAAATATCGATGAAGGAGTGAACTGTGTTGTTTTCTCTTAAAATAATGAATCGACTACTTGTCGTTGGTCCCCACGATTGAATTACTCGTGTTCCAATCTGAGAAGAGAACTCATTTCCTCGCGCCTCTCTTTAATCAGTCTCTTGATTGCTCGTTCAAAACAAGAAGATTAAAATCGTTCCACGCGCTGCCTTAATTTCATTTCTTGAGGCACGCACGGATAATGTTTACGCTGACGCCACAAAAATAAGTAGTAAAAAAAAATAGATTATGTATGCCAAAAATATATACTACTTAACATCATCTTAACTTCTTAGCAATTGAAATGCTACGGAAAGAATGATCAGAGTCCTTTTTTCTCAATTCTCCAGAAAAGCTGATAAAGTTTTGCTGAGGTCTCAGGTTGTAAAAATCAATGGTATTAATTTGCCAGAGTGTGCTTAAACTACATACCATTGAAGATGGTGGGAAGACTACGATTTCGAAAAAATTGGACTCCGTTCATTCCTTGCCGTGATCCTTCAATTGTATGAACAAATTTTGTCTTCCGAAGAGTTAAAGAAAGTAACAAACGCTAACATATGTTTTGATTCGCCGTTTCCCACTCTGAGTATAAATTATAACTTATCATGTAATTTTTTTTTTACTTCAAATAAGAAACAAACCCTTTTGTAGAGATAATACAGACATGGGGTAACATGGGTTAGAAAATAGTCATGATAATATTTTCGAAAATTAAGGAGTAACTGGAAGAAGCCAGCTCATTTTCAACGAGAGTTGACTAACAAAATAAAAATACCTTTAATATACGATACTTTTCAAAGGAAGAGGAGAAAGATTAGAGATTCTTGGGTGAATTTTTTTTTTAATGAAGAAGGGAATACAAAGCTTTTTTAGTTTCGAATCTGATGGGTGATGTGATATAGTTTATTTAAATGAGTCCACTTCAGAGAGGCTTCTAATTTTATTACATTTTGAATTATGAAATGATTTCGTGGATACGGTTCATCCTTTTGCTGTAATTTCGCTAGGAAATTTAAATTTTATCCCCCTCTGACAACCACCTTTAACAGATTTCTTTCAAATATTGTGTTTATATTTTAACTTACAAACGATCGATTCGACGCCTACACTGGAAAAATGACGTTTACCGTCGAGTTACCCTAGAAAACTCATCTGCCGAAAAACAGTCCCAGGCCCTATCTTCCCCCCTGTTGCATCTCCCCCTTCCAATGAATCCTCTCATTCCAAGGCTTCCAAATGAAAAAGAAGACTGCCTCGTGCTTTCCTTCCATTGGAAAAGCGTCCCCACATATTTTTGATGCAGGGTGTCTGACGCATGGTGAACTTAATAAAAACACTGTTTTGAGATCTAATTAGCAAACCTTCGAATTAACAAACTGTTTTTCCAGCATCAATGCAGCAAGCGGTACATTCCGGTCTCCAATAATTTCCTTTTTTTTTTTATTTACGTTTAAAATGGGTCAGTTATTTATTAGACACCTTGTATCTTTTTCGGAAAAGGTGCAAAATCTACTTTTGGTCGCAAATCACTTTCTGATATGAATTGGTGGTAAAGGTTGAATGGAGCACTTTGAGGAGTCTTTTTGGCTCTCTTGAAAACTTTGACGAATCAGTGTTCGCTCTTTTTCTATTGAAGACGATGTCCTTAAAAGGAATCTCTGCAAAACTATTGTTACATTTATGAGTAATCCATAGCCATAGCTTGTATTAGTGTCAAAAATTTGTTCTGCAAATAACACATCAAAGTCGTTAACGTCATTAAGTTTTTTGAGTTTTCGAGACAGTTTCCTCTTAGAATATATTTTGAACATCTGACTAAATTCAACAGTACAGATGTTGGTTGTAACACTGGTAGAGCACTTGTGTGGCTGTGACGTAATGAAATATTCGTTGGGTAATTTTCCCCTTCACTTTTTCTGAGGTGGCGTGATTCAAAAGAAAAAAGCTGAAATAATGGCCGAGCTGAATAATAGCCAGTCAAGCATTCATTCCAAAAATGAGTAGAGTAAAAATACACGTGAAGCAGATTACTGAAATCATTCAAAATCAAAATTCCACATCTATTGTGCGCACAAACAGTAAATGACCACGTTGGTTGGAACGGTGACATCTTGGATTGGTTAGTATGCTCAACGACCTATTTTTGTGCACAATAACGGCTAATCAGGACAGAATCTAGCTTAATGCGTATTCCGTACCACAACAAACATCCATGCCGAACCCCAGGATTCAAATCCGACACCTTTGGCATACAAGGCCAGAGTGTTAACCAGGCAACTATCAGGTGGGCGAGGACATCTTGGGGGAGTTGGAAGTTTTTCGTATCAAATGCCAAGGTTTTCTACAAAGTAGTTTCTAAATGCACTGGACTAGAAAATTGTACCATAACGAGTACAGTGGAATGATCCTTACTAAGACTTCTTCTTAATAGGCCAAGACGATGTAAAATCAGCTTCCAACTTAAATTTAGAACGTGTTTAAAAACCGTATGGTAACGAGTTTCTAATGTCAGACCTTTTTTTTTCGACAACTGAACCCCTTTCCCTGCTCTCCTTATTCGACCTCCCCGTGCATCACCTTTCTTCTCTCCATATGAGAGCAGGGGGCACCTTATGATTCATCCCCCCCCAACTTTAATCCTCACCCCCTCTCCCTTTGGAGGGGGGCCTCCTTTGTGTCTTCGGATGGCTTGAAGGGGAGTTCCTCAAGGACTCCTTTTTTTTCGGGCGCCCTCTCTCTTGTCCCTCACAAACTGCTCTAACCATGCTAAAGTCGCTTTCCAAGCTGTGTGTAACTAATTGGGGATATATTTCTTTTCTATTTTAGGGTAGAGATTTTTTTTTTAAAAATCCGTCTTTAAAATTAACCGAAATACAACGTATTCAGAAACGTTATTTATATCATTTTAGGTATGCGATAAGAGAAATTAAAGGTTAATCAAATTGATCATTTTCATAAAACGATAATTGAAATGATCACTTTGGTTAACCTTTAGTTTCCCTTGTCACATAACTAAAATTGTATAAATTACATTTTTGAATGCGTTGTATTTCGGTTAATTTTTTGGACAGATTTTAAACTTCTTATAACTGCATTTCACCGATCTAGAGACAATGCTATTATCGTATGGATGTCATTATGATTATTTACCATTATGAATTATTTGCTTCGATAAAAACTTATTTGGAAGCAGAGTCTTTTAATTCAAAATAAAGTTTTAATTGAATACTTAAATCAGTATTGCGACATTTTCGGATATTGCAATATGGGAATTTATCTTTCGAATTCCATGCTTATCAACTTTGAAATATCTATAACAGGTTATTTTTTAAGATAGGGTGTGTAGTTTTTTTTTTCATTAATGTGATTGATCGCAAGAAGTAAGTGTCAGAGTTGTAAACCTTACAAATCTGAAGATTATCCTTTCTTCGCTAATTTTGAGATTTTCTCGTATTTTGAATCCCATAGTTATTGCCTTTCCAATCATGTATCAGTTTTTCCTGTAACCTAATTAGAAGTATAAAAATACCTATATTTTTTTCACAACCTGAATTAGTACAGCGGGAAATATATTTTCTTTACTTTAAATCAGTTTTTCTCGAAATGTGTTTTTCTGAACTTCAGGAGCTTCCATATATTATTAAATAATTTTTTTAATAACTCGTATACTTATTTTTTTTAAAATAAAATTAAATTTTTCTAAAAACGATGAAGTGACTAATTAGGAAAAAAAATATATATATTCTAGTGCGAATTTCTTTAAAAGCTCATTTCAGTATGAAAACAATTTTTCATTTTGTATACAGAAAAAAATGTACGGTGGTTTCTGAGAAATGTACATCAAAATATGTAAATAAAGCATAGGGCCTTTTAGGGCATCATTCGCCACTAATTTTTAGAAGCAGGCCGTATTTTGAAGCTTTTCGCGGGTCGGATACAAATCTTTTATTATTAAAAAACTGAAAACAAATATTGATTTTTTTTTTATTTTTTTTTAAACTATAACTAATATTTGATATTTTTTTCAAATAGTTAAAAAATAATAATTTTCATTATTAGTAAAACAAAGTCTAAAAAATAAGTGAATCTTTTGTTTCAACGGGACAATGCGACGTGACGTTATTTTTAATGAAAGTATTTAAACTGTACTTCCAGATTACTACGTTTTAATCGATATCAATTGTTAGAAGATGGCGGTCGAAATCGTTCAGTTTATTTCATAATAGAGTCGATGTCTTTCAGAATATTTGTTTCAGCCAATCTTAATAAATTTTCGAAATGAGATTCAGTTAAGTTATTCCTGTATTTACTCTGGATGAAAAACACCTTGCGGAAAGCTTCTTCACATAGATTCTTCGAGCATTCTGCTCTACATAGTGAAAACTTACCATTTGGGATAAATTACAATCATGTAAAAAAAAAAAAATCCGTGCCGTTAAGTTTGATTTCTTTTTTTAATCTTCTGTGGTACCGGCGGGTCGCAGAAAAATCTGTCGCAGGACGCGTAGTGGCAGCCTTAAAGAAACTGTAAAATGAAGTCCTAGTAAGTCCCTATACTCGCTATGTTATAACCTTCAAGACCAGTTCATTTAGAAACTACTTGAGCCTCTTGAGAAGGAACGAAAAAGATCACATAAATTAAAAACTCGAAAATAGCGTCGAATATATTTTATTTTATATTTGAAATCCTTACTTCAATGCATATGTAGTGGCCTCACCTTAAAATAACACTAGTTTTTTTTTTTTTTTTTTTTTTTTTTTTTTCATTTATAATCGATCGACATTAAATGAAAACGATTTATGTGATTTCATGAAGTCATCTTTTTCGCACCTACTCACCGAATTTCAAATTGTTTAACAAAGTAGTTTCTAATAGAACTGGGCTAGAAGATTGCAAGATAGCGAGTTTAAGACCTTACTAATAGGACTTCTAAGTCAAAGGTACTCCATTTTAGCTACACAATACTTACTGGTTTTTCCACAATTTCGCCCACCTCTTGAAAGGCAAAGAACGAACAGTTCCAATTTTTTAGAAATCGCGGTTTTTTCGCCATCTGCAGCTAGTTAACCACGCGGAGTCCTTTGGAAAATAAATATCACGGTATGTAAGATTTTGGCCAAGCCTGATACAAAAACTAGAAACTTTGAATGAGATTTTGTGGAGAATCGCGAAAAACGTTCTTTGCCCCTAAAAAATCTTTCCGTCTCTTGAGCCGGAGTGTGATGTCTAAGGCGATCGATTTCTTGTGCGGTCACCACCCGTAAAAAGAGCGGTTCACCGTTGCGTAACTAAAGGACGCTTCTTCACTTAATAGATAATTAGAGCGGCCGCAGCACTTAAACTGATTACTTCGGCCACCGCCCAGTCCAAGATGGTCTCGCCACAAAAGACGGCGTCATCACGTATGCGGGAAGCGATCTCCCCACTAATAACACAAGAAGATGGATATCAGCATTAGGCGTATTCATAAATGGACACTTCTTGCAAGTGAATGCACTCTCCAACGAGTTGAGTCCACGCGTTAGTGAGAATCCCCAAGCTGTATTCGCATCTCACATCAAAAATATCACTGTTGTTGTTGTTGTTGTCAAGGTTCTTAATAGCACAAAACAAGGTGAAAAGCGAGGAACAAGGGATCTCCATTTTTTGCCTAATTCCACGTCTCAAAATGCTTAACCAATTCCATCCAAGAACAACACAAGATCGAGCTTCAGCAGAGTACTACAGTGTGTTCTGCCTTTTGTTGAGATATCTTTTGTCGAGTTCTGGAGATCAAAACACGACATTTCCGCACTGATTGCTGAAATTTATTACTAACGTAGTTCGAACTACTTTAAAATGTTTTTAAAATATTATCTTAAGAGGAATTCCTAGTAAGGATCGTTCCCTATACTCACTTTGTTATGATCTTCTAGACCAGTACATTTAGAAACTATTTGATATAAAACCTTGACATTTGAGGAGTAGCTACAAAAAAAATCAATTGATAAAATGACATAAATTGTTTTCATTTAATGTCTATCAATTAGAAATGAAAATTAATCTTGCAAAACCAGGTTAAGCTACTGCTTATGCATTGACGTAAGGATTTGAAATATCAAATAAAATATATTAGACGGTATTTTCGAGCTTTTAATTCATGTCATTTCATGGTCATTTTCGAACCTACTCACAAAATGTCAAGGTGGTTATACAAAGTAGTTTCTGAATGCACTGGGCTAGGATATTGTAACATAGAGAGTACTACGACTTCTTCTTAGGAATAACAGACGATTCCTTTTATATGGGATATCGAGGAGAAAGTCGTCAGCTCAAAGTACCATTTCAGCTCGGGACAGGAAGAGATTAAGTTAACTAGTTACGCTCAAAATAAAAAGATACTGGAAACTGTATTGATCTAAAGATATAATCGAAAGGTAATGTGAATGTGTAATGTGAAAAAGCAGATGAAGATAACTTGACACTCCAGTACATTTCTGATTTAACCTTTTATTCTTTTTTACCAATACCTATGTTTCTGTCTCTAAAGGTGCAAGCAAATCAGTCGAAGCGTAAAACAGAGTTGACTTCCCAATTTCATTTTTATTTTCTCGATTAAACTTCTTTCACATGTTCCTCGTGAAGCTATAACTGAAATTTTACGTGTAAGTTTGTTTTCCTTCGTGCATGCAGATCAAATGTAATTCTCAGGGCTGCACGGGCGTGCCTCCCACTTCCTTCTTCATCTCGCGTCGTCCTATAAACAACTATTAAATATGATATATTTGAAGTTATTTAAAAGGATTTCGTAAGAGAATCAACACGAGAAAATTATTCATTAATCCGTTAAAGACGACTTTTAATTGGATAAAAAGTCACTGTCTTATATACCTTGTTTGTTTAGATCATTTAAAGTACATTTTGAATTTTTCAGATTTTTTACAAAATTATGTTTATGATTTTTAAAAAACACTAAGTGGATCTCAATTTATTAGCAAGGAAAAAAAACCCTTAAAATGTCGATTGGCAAATTTTCTTACCAACCGTCATTAATGCATTAATATTGTTTAATAATTAGCATTTGAACCAAAGTTAGAAATAGGATTGCTTTCTTTGGAGCCAATCAACAAATAATAATTTAGTTCTAAACTAAAGTATTAATATGGTATTGAAATCGCTTTTAGCGTTCGACACAAAAATGAGTTCGAAAACAAAGCAATCTTTCTTACACATTGGATGTTGCGACATTTTTTCTGAAACGTGCAATTTTTTATACATTTTTACTCACAGTTTTAAACAAACTAAAATGGTCTTAAGGGGAAGTTGGGATCCATTCCCACAATCTTCTAGCCCAGTGCATTTAGAAACGACCTTGCATGAAATCTTGAAATTTGATGAGTGGGTACACTCGATGAAATGACATCAATTGTTTTCGTTTAATGTCTATCTATTTTAAACGAAAACTAAAATAGCAAAATACAAATCAAGGTGGTGGGTTTCAAATTTAAAATAAAATATTTTAGACGCTTTTTTCGAGTTTTTAATTTATGTCATTTCCCGAAGTGATCCTTTTCGTACTAAATGTGGAGGTGGTTATAGAAAGTAGTTTGTAAATGCTATAGGGAATGGTCCTTACTAGGACTTCTTTCTCAAAGGAAGACATACGCCACTTGAGCTTCAAATGACCACAAACATACTTTTTTTTTTCTGTTCCAAAGATCCATCGCAGTTGGTCGCCCTCCCTTTCTTAACCCCTTCCTTTCGGGCACTTTGCGATATTAAGGAGGGGGGCAATTACCCCCCACGCCAATCATGGGCCAGATCTGGTCAGATACATGTCTCACGAGGAGAAAAGAAAAACGAATGATGGGCACGTGCCGTCGCGAATGGCCAATGAGCGGAGACCGCAGGTGAAACAACTTGAAGCAGCCCCCCTCCCCCCCCCCACGAGATAAATTACTTTAATTGTCTTTTGCGCCGCTCCGGCTCCCACCCCTGCTGCTGCTGTTTCTATTTTAACCTGTTCTTTGCGGGCACTTATCATTACGAGACGAGATTGAATTCTTACAGTTGTTCGACCATTGGAAGGACCTCGCTTCCAGGTTTTTTTTTTTCTTTTTCGAAATATGTTCTTTGGGTCCGGCGAAGAGTAATTGTTTGGGGTAAGGGGGGGGGGGGGGTTGGAAAATGGTCGGCGGTTGTATTCCGTGATTTATCACTAATGGACGGGGGTCGTTTATCGGCCAGTCGAGAAGAGATCTCTTTGGCTTTAATGATGGCGAAGAAACGTGATTTGCCGTGGAGTGCGTAAAAAAAAAAAAAAAAAATAATCGCCAAGTGGGACAATCATTGGGCACTTCGTCAAGTGGCGGAATAATTGGACCGAAGTTTTCGACTCAGCCGAGGAAGTGGCGGAATTTCAAGAATAATCGTCACTTTCCAACAGCACTTGGAAGTGGGCGGAGGATAAACTGCGCATACTTTCGATATCAGTGTCAAAAATAAATAAAATATCAAAATAAAAAGTGCAAAGAACGAGAAGGCAATTGTTCTCGCACTCATTTCTTGCCGCTGCCTGCCAATTGCTACTCCATGGCACCTTACTTTCTCTTTAAATAATAAATTACAATCAAGGAGTTTTTGATTCCTCGTTTCACACTATCTTAGTAGTTTTTAGAATTTTTTATATAGCAGAAATATATAAATCAATTCTAAGTTATATTAAATTATTTTTGATTACAAGTTTTGCATGTAGCATTTTATATTTGTGTCTAGAAAATCTCAAAAAACGAAGGCTTTATAAGATAACAAAGTCAATAATACCTATAATTTTTTCGTTAAAATATTGAAAGAGAACATTTTTGTTTTGATGCAACAGACAAAATCTTAGTTATAATACTGCTTATAACAATATAGTATAAACTTGTATAATCCTTCAATAACAAGTACCCTTTCGTAACGTAAGATAAGTAAATAAAACTTAGAAAATCATATTACATCATAATATTGGAAAGTCAGAAAATATTATTCATTTGGTAAAACACGCTGTTATAGTTAAAATGTAAGAAATGTTGTGTTTTAATGTAAGAAATTAGTTCAACTATTGAAGAAAATATTCTATAAATAACAAAAAAAATTAGATTAGCTTATCAATAAGCTAAAGTGTATTTCACATTATACTTATAGAGATAAGAGATTGCTTTCTATGAATAAAATATATAATGTTGTTAACCTATAAACTAATTTCACCATTCTAAATATAATTATTAAAATGCAAAAATTAACTAATTTGACCCAGAATTGAATGTCAATATTGAGAAATAAAACAGAGTGGCCACAGAACCTGGAAATCAGGGAAATATCACGGAGCTTTCTGATTCTGGAAAAAAATCAGGGAAATATCGGAGAATTTCTTAAAATTTCACAAACAATCATTGAAATTGTCTTTGTTCTAAAGGTGCCTTTCCCCATTTTGGCGCCATTTACCCGGAGAATTGTGGTGGTAATCGTTAGAAGTTTAATAATACGGAAAATTTTTAACTTTTCATTACCGCCAAAACTATTTTTAAAAAATTAGCATATTATCGTTTTAGCCTTCATGCTCTATTTAATTAGGGTGTCTCTACACATCTGGAAAAATAAAAGAAAGTTGGAAAAAAGTTTGCCGTCAAATCAGGAAACTTTTTTTTCTTGAATTTTGTGGACAACCTGTAAAATTTTCAAAAATTGCGAAATAATATTGATAATAATAATAATAATCGTGAGAAAATAAAACAGAATTTAACTTTTAGCCATTGCGTGAAGAAAACAAATGCAGTTTGAAAAAGCGCCCCGATCGAGATTTTCTTGACACAATGATCGGAGATGTGCTTCAATATCTCGTTTTGATGGAAGAAGGGAGGGGGGGGGGGAAATATCCCCTGTAGCCAACAATTTGTCGGGGTCGACAAACGACACGAAGCAGGTGATGCCTCCTCCTTCAAGTAAAAGGGTTCGACCCCTTCGCAGGTGAATGCATCTTTGGAGAGAAGGAATCCTTGGATACACATTATCTTCGCTTTAGCTTAGACATGGACGTTTTTATGCGTTGTGTCCGAAAGCGGTAGAAAAATAGAGAAATTAGTAAATTACGAGTTTCTGAAGAATCGCAATTAGTTCAAAGATACAAAAGGAAATTCTCCAAGAATAAGAAAGTCCATTTTCCCAATCACGTTATTCCGAGTTTCATACCCGAGTTCACCAAAGTTTTTTCTATTTGAAGAATTACTCATTTTGAGTTCGATCCTTAAAGTACTGTAGTACATTATTTGCGTCAACGGGAAATTTGCAGATAAATGCAATGAAAATGCTTTTTTTAGAATCCTCATCTCTATCATTAAGGAAAGAGTGTTCTCCCGAAAGGCGAGAGGAATCAACTTCAATATCCAACTTGTCAATACTCTGCTGTCTGCTATCAAAAATGAGTAAACACAACCGTGATTGTGACGTCTAGTATCTGAATTCTCAGCGTATTCTCCAATATCAGTCGAAACTGTGGTACTCTTAACAAATCTTCGTGAAGAAGTTTCTGAGATAGGTATTCCATTTCGCCTCGAATGGTTGAACCCCATGGAGTGGCCAATTATTCGTTTCTTGGCGAGTCGCCTATTAAGACGCCACCTGCTCTGTCCGAAGTCCATCTGCGATCTGAAGACATCGAGTGGAATATCCTTGAATTAATGATCTTGCCAATTATACCGCCAGAAGCAGCCGGCCTTAAGAGAGGTCGACGCCATCACTTAATCGAAAGAAGATTGTCATCCTCTTTTGAGGTGGATTACAATTTACATCGCATTATTTTCAAGTGATTCAAGAATTTTAAAATTTTGATTCTTTTCTTTTTTTTAATTAATTTTTTTAATTAACAAATATTTACAAAATGATTTCTAATAGGGTTACTGTTCTGAAATTTTCAACGTAAGTAGTTTTGGTCTTCTAATTGGAATTTTGACAAACAGAATGTTAAAATTTTAATTTGTTTTTTAACTAAATTTTTTAATTAATATTTTCGCATAAGTAGATTTTGCCTTCCAAGTTTGCTTTTCTCAAACACGAGTTAAAATGTTCTCAAAGTTTTGTTGTATAATTGTATTAACGGGGATATTTTTTTTTCCTTTGATAGGGTAGGTGGTTCTAATATTAAGTGTTTGAATTAATTGTAATTATTAAGTATTAAGTGTAAGCAATTAATTTTTAGTGAGTGAAGCGAGCTTATGCTTACGCAGCAATGAACCTTTTAAAGAGTAATGTAAGCCTGTATTTATGTGTCAATGAATTTTTCAGCGAGTGTAGCGAGATGAAAAATTTACAATGAAACTTTTAGCGGTTAGTTTTGCGTAGCAATGAACCTTTCTGCAAGCCAAGCCAGCCCATTCACAAAGCGCCAAAAGCTGAGACCTACATATCAACGATGGGTCCCGGGAACGCAGCTAGTTTCTAATATTATTTGAGAAATTATTTTAGTGTTTAATCCTCTACTGAATAAAAGTGCCGTTGGCAGGGAAGTGTTGTTCGCAATAGCTGAAAGCTGTTTCCACCCTTCCTATTTGAATATCTTAAAGCTATTAAGTCGTCTCCATTCCGATATGCGAACACATGTTTCCTCTATCGGATTCGTATTACTGACAACAATCTTCTTGCTTCTACTCAAATGTGTCCTTTTATTAAAGTGCAGAGAAAAAGAAGCCATTTTTTCAGTGCTGCTTAAGATGAACGACAAGTGTGCAAATCGCTTCTTGTCACCCTCTCATGCAAAACACAATATTGGCGGAAAGGATTTTTTTATTTGGAAGAGAGCTCAAATATCTCACTTTTATTTTTCTTTTCGTTCCAATGTTTTAAAGTTTAGACTTGAGTTGGAGGGAAAATATTTTAAGTTGTTACAAAAATGCGAAGCATTATAACTCGTATTTTTTATTAAAAAATGACACTTTTTCAATAAACCTTGAAAAATCAGTTATGAAAAGTTCTGGACATTATATAACTGTCTAGGGAATTTCAACATCATGATAAATTCTCAATCATTTTACTGACATTATCTTCGTATTCCGTTAGACATCACAAATTAATTCCTTTCTAGACATTCTCCAGTAGCAAGACAACAACACAATAGTAATGAATACAACTCAATCAGTTTGTTCATTATCCGCTCTATTCCATTTAAGATGGAGTGTAAAATTTTCTTTTTAAAAAAGCTAAAATCACAATTTTCATTTTAGCAAAAGGCTACAACGATTTCCATCATTTGTGATGTTTAATTTGTCGAAACACTTTTTAGTATAAAATCATTTTCAACTTTTGATTATAATGCTATTTTATATCAAATATTAAATGGAAAAATACTTTCTCCCTTCATTTCACTTGTTCACTGAACTTGAGATAATAAAAATGGCGATTTTACCCATTTTGTGTCAAAAGTTTTAGAAAAAGAGCTAAAAAACCCTTTCTAAATTTAGCATTTGAGAATGGTATTAAATATTCTGCTAAAAAAGCACCCACAGCTTAATCTCTGATCTGTTCCTAATTGCGCCATGACACATAAGATATACTGTATATCCCCAAACCCACTGTGAAGTGTATAATACACTTCACAGTGGGTTTGAGTTTTCAAAGAACCTTGTGTTCCCACCTTCAATTATGATAACTATTGATAAACATGTGCATTACTTTTGATCTCTCGAAAATCCATGTGGTGGGCAGGAGAAGTAACTTCTTAATATCACGTTTCTTCGATGTAATAGAAAAGCAATTCCAATCATTGTTTAAAGTGTCAAAGGCATTAGGCTTTTGAAATTTACAAAAGTGAAAAATGCTTTTAAATTAAGATCAGAAGTTAAGGGGGGGGGGGGGGTACATATTTTACCTGTCATTAAGGTTTTCGTCAAAACTGAGTATTCGCATGAGGCCAATAAAACTATATTTTTTAGTAACGATTGTGATCAAAATCTCTGTAGTAATGCCTCTTAAAAAGATTTAAACATCCTCACTTTCGAAATTCTCGTAAAAATAGAAGAAAGGAATAAAGAGAGGAAAAACGAATTCCCCTTAAGCATCGCTCATCAACGGCCTTCCCCCCCCCCCCCTTCTTTCCCCTTCTCTTTTTCACTCGCATGAAAGGGTAATGTAAGAATTATCGCTAAATGTAAAAACAACGTGTAACTGGGCATTCTTTTTTTAAACTTAAGAAATTATGAAAATGGCAAATAACACCAATCCATGTCAAATTTAAATTCAGTAACCAGTGTAATTGAACGATGTTCCACACCCCTTGTTTACATTGTAAATCTCACTTTATTGGGAAGAGAGCACTCTTTCTCTACATAAGATTTGAGCGCCTTGAGGATTTGCTACGTGTGACTTGGACCAATCTTTCTCTTAAATATCTGTTCGATGAAGCTGCCTCTTAAAGGGGAGGGGGGGGGGGGGAGAAGAAAAAAAACCCCCACTCAATGAAAGAGTACTTAAGGGAAGAGGCGCAACAAGTGGAGGGGATGACAATCTGTAAGACATCCTCCGAGAGAAGGCTTTCTTTGGCTCGAGGGGGCGTTTTATTGACTTCTTTCTCCTCGGAGTAAATGGGAATTTACCTCTTTCGTTTATCCGCTCTTCTTCGTCCGCGATTGATGTTCTTAATAAAGGGTTTGAGGGTTCATCGCGGTTTTGGCAAAATGAGCATTTTTTGATAGATTTAATTGACTTTTTGTTTTCTTCGATATTGGCGAGAGATTTTTCTTGTTGAATAGTGTTTGCTAAAAACGTAAAATAACAAACTTTTTAAATAAAATTAAATTTTTGTTATTAATTTTAAATTTTTGTTAATTTTTTATATCCATATATTTCAACCCTTGTTCAAAAGGATTTTTGCGACATGAATACCTAATGTTGAATTATTATTATTATGTATCTTAATTGTGTTAATGCTTTTCCGAACACATGCTTTATTTCGTACTAAAAAATAAGGGGTTAAAATTTAAATAATTTTTCTTTCTTTATATTCTTCAAAAAGTTGTAAAAGAAAATAATTGAACTAAAATAATAATGTCCTATTTTTGTGGTTTTTTTAGATGTCCGTTTCTCGCCCCTCTCTTCTCTCTGGATGAATTTGGTAAGTTCTTGTCTCTGTGGTCTTTCGAATAGCTTTTCCATATAAAAGTGCTCTCTCTCTAACGTCCAACTTCTTCTAGAGCTTGACTTTCCAACCAGCAATTTAAAGAGTTTACATTTTGCGAATGGCCTCCGACATTTAGCGCACAGTGTAGTAGAAAAGCAACTTCGAGCATTATTAGCGCATAAAATTGTACTTTCCCTTCCCCGACGAATTTCATTTTCATTCGTAGAAAGCTTTTTATGGATTCATTGGACTGGGAGCACATATGTTAAGAAGAACTCCTCTCTACACTCCCGATCACTTAATGAAATGACATCAATTAAAAAATAGAAAATAACTGCGTCTAATATATTTTATATTCGAAATCCTTACGTATTTGCCAGTGGCTCCCGCTGCAATAGTATTTTGCCTTTTTTTTTTTAATTCTATTATGTTCTACTCTATTTTCGTGTTTTTCATTTCATAAAGTGACCGGTTTTGTAGCTACTCACCGAATGTGAAGGATGTTATACAAAGTAGTTTCTACACGAACTGGAACTAGAAGATTATAACATATGGCGAGTATAAGGAATGGTCCTTAAGACGACTTCTGAAGTCTTGTCACTTTTCTCTTGTTAACGATCTCACGAAGGTCTGTGTTAATGTGTTTCGCCATTCATAACCAAGTTGTAGTAGAGAACTTTCCGTATTATTCTGTGCAGAAGAACCCTATTAACACCAATTTCTCTACAGACTACGTCCGCTTACCTACAATATAATACTGATCCCTCATACATTACAGTTTTGCTGTATACTTTTTTTTTATTAAAAGCAAATGATGGTAAATACCCGAAATTTTAAATTTTAAAGTAGCTTTTACGGTAAATTAAACCCTGTTAGTTAATAAGGGTGCCCTTTCCAAAGTAACTTAATAATATCTATTGTCTGCATTCTTGGTTTTAAATTAAAGTATTTCAGCATGTAATAGTTACAGCAAATATATTTAATTTTAAGGCTAAATGCATCTCGATAACTTCAATATAATCACAGAAAAGATTGTCCGAACTTTCAATTAAGTCTACTGAAAATTTTTCTTATGAGCCAGGAATTTTTTTTTTTTACTTACGGGAGCATAAATTTCGATTGTGAAACACCAGAAAGAAAAAAAAATGCTAAGGTTACATACTGAACCTACCACTGATTAGAATAACCAGACAAGAGGAAGAACAACTAAGATCAAGCAAAAAACCGGAAAACAATGAAATACATTCCAGAAGAACACCTGTCTTTCTGAAGAGAGGTCTAAATCTACCCTTCACAAAGCTCTTCAAGTGACCATCAAGAAGAAGAATAACATTTATTATTCTATTTTTCTTTTTAATTTTAGTAAAAACGCGATAATTTAACATTTTATTATGTGTGAGTATTTAAATTGAATTTATTTTGAGATTCATATATATATATATATGATTCGGAAGTTAATTCATAGACCCGACGTTTTTTTTTTTTTTTTTTTTTCCCCTCTCTCTCTCTTGTAAAATTTGAAATTTTCAAATCAAGTGGTTCACATGTTATCCTATCTACGTTTTGTTGTTTTAGAAACAATTATGAAAGGCATGGAAATATCACTGAATGCAAAATATCAATTGGTACCGAAAGAAGTACAATACTGATTAATATTAAAAGTTTTTTGAAAAATTAACTGATAAAAAGTAATTGAATTATTAATTAGATAAGCGTTCAAGTGCATAAGTGCAATTTAATAAATTATACTTTTTTCTTCCTAGTAGGCACAAAAAAAAAAAAAAAAAAAAAAAAATGAATTCTTTCGATGGGAGATTCATTTGAAGCTTAAAAAGAGTTTAAGGGAATCATAAACAATCCTTTCTCAAAAGAGCATCGAGAATGAGGAGATGTTTGCAGTCGGAATTTTATCTCCCGCCACTGCAATCATGGGGCGTCATCCATCAAGGGGCTGTCACTTCCTCCCCCTCCGTGTAATTGAATAGGGAGGGGGCTTAAAATCCCGATTTCAGATGGGGAGAGAGTGACCAGGGCTGCTTCCAAACCGAAATGTAATTGAACGCTAAACGGAAGGGGGGAAGGAACTTCTCCCTTTTACCCTTTATGCCCTTCATCTACGGCGAGAGGAGGGGTAGAGTCATTTTACGTTTGAGGTGAGTGTACTTCTTGTGTCGTCACACTTCGTAAATGGCGCCACTGTTGCTAAGCTAGATTCTTAAGAGGAAGCTCATTCCCTAGAATCTTCTTAGCCCATTTAGAAACTACTCTGTAGAAAACATTGAAATTTGGTACGATCATTTCATTAATAGTTTTCATTTAATGTCTTTTTTTTTTATAAATTAAAATTAACATAAGTAAAAGACAAAACCAACGTATGTATATTGCCGAAAGGATATTTCAAGATTTTAATTTCTTTCTTTTAATGAAGTACCAAATTTCAAGGAGGTTTTCTGCAAAGTATATTCTATGACTTCCTCTTAAACCTGCATTATTTTACATCTCCTCACCTGGGATTTGTGAATGTCCGACTTTGACTTCGCCATTGCTCGCGTTCATAAAAGTTGTTCCTTTCAAAGTGAAATTGTTTCAAACTCTTTCTAAGTATTCTAATCCCAATAACATTATTCTTTAACAATTGAGGTAGCGTATATGTTAACAATTGTTGCCAAATTATGTTATTATTACAGAAATCTTCAAAGATCCTTTTGATTATGCGGCATAAAAAATTCATTAATCGCTGTAACTCATTACTTTTACTAGACCTTTATGTCGAAGGTAATTCACGCTATCTTGAGCAAGTTGTGTCTAGTTTTTATTAAACTTTAAATTTGCTAGTTTAGAAATCTTGAGAGTTCAGTGAATAAGTAGACAATGCTCTGCCAATGATATCGAGGCCAATGTTAGTAGCAAAATAAAGAATATTAGCGATAAAAATAAGGATTTAATGAGAGCTTATTAGAAACAATTCATCTCTTTGAAATACCCTCGGAGATCGTTCAGTTCAAATGGTAGTTCACAGAAACTATATCTACTCCAAGGAGTTGTGAAGGTAGTTGAAACAGATGAGGCTTCATCCAAGGGTAGATTCCATTCTTTATATCAATATTTTGATACTTTGAAGTTACATCATCAGACTGTCTGGGATTTGATAGAGTGGCCTGTTGAATAACCTTATTTAGTAGCCTAGAGTCTAGGCAAATGTGTAGCCTTTTTTCTATTCAAATCTAACATATTTAAATAAGTTTGAGAGCAAAAAAAAAGTTAATAAATAGTCCGGAATGTATATTTTCTTCGTAGTAGTCAAAAACTATGAAAACTCGATTTGAACTCATTAAGTTGCAATCGCACATAAAAATTAGCAATACATAATACATAAAAACTTTGTTTTTATGAGTTATATTACTTTTTAAGCCAATGACACCGGAATTCAGTTTGAAGAAATAAATGTGTCGCCAACGGAAATATTTTCCTCGGTTGGTTTTCATGAAACCACTGTAATACAGAACCTGTTGCCACTCTTCGAAAAGGAACTCTGGGGTTCCAACTGAATGCCGTTAATTCTCGAATGAACGGCTGCCCATCAGAAATTCGATATCGAATCCCTTTTAAGATGCCGAGGAGGAGGATCGTTTGCTCCCAACTGTTGCGGTTCCCATGGCGTGCCTCCAAAGGCACGCAACATCTCGTCTCATGGCTCAGAGGAGGAACAACAGGCTGCGAATAAATACGAGTCACGTTTGACATCTTCTAGATATCTATTGTATGATACAATCAGACAACCATAACGATTTTGTTCAAATCTTAAGTCTTAGTGATGATCATTTCCTATGTTACAATCTCCTAGACCAGGCACCTTTTTCCCTTCTTCATAACTTCTCATTTCAAATATTTTGACTTTCAATTACTCATCATATGTCAACATAGGGCAATGAAATTATTGCCTTCGGTCGGAAAGCATTTTTCAGGTTTTCCTTTTTTTTTAATTTCTATACGTTTTGGAACATTCTGAGTTCAAAAAAGGGGTTTAGAAAAAATTTCTTTGTGTGTGTCTGTCTGTAGTCAGCGTAACTTCCGAATGGATTAACCCACGATGTTATTACTACAACTTTTGCATACCGGTTAGTGGAGTCCATGTGACCTGTCGGTTTTTGTCAACATTGGGCAAGCGCATAAGGTAGCTGCCATTGAAAAAATCGTGTTTCTCAGTAGTTTCTAAAAATGGTTCCAGTGATTTTCATAAAATCGCCGTGGTAATGCTTCTTAAGGTGTTCTAAACATCCACACAACCAAAATTCCCATGAAAATGCCAAAAAGTCATACAAAGTTGAAAAACGACTGTCTTAAACGCAGAGTTTTTTCCATTGAACATTGATGACTTTTTCCCTCCGTTTCACATACAAAAAAGGATTATGCAAGAATTATTGAAAAGTAAATAGCCAAATTCCATATTTTGACGAAATTTATTTTTACCAGTGTAAGAATTATCGCCAAACTCAACATATTTATTTAAAGGAATAAAAATATGAAAACTTTAAATTACACCATTTTAAGTCAAATTTAAATGCGATGACCAGTGTTATAGTGCAATTTAAATTTGCCGATGTTCACAACCCTAGTTTCGATAAACTTCCACACCATTTCGCTTTTTTGTTGCATGAAGATGACTAAGCAATGATGCCGAAAATTATTCAAACTTAGCTATTACCTGAAAGTGTTTTCGAAGCATCTCATTCACTTTTCTCCCGCAAGATCTCACTTTCGTTTGTTTCCATCTTGTCTTTTAAGCATCCGTGAAATCGAAGCGACTACAAAGAACATGTTGACGTCCCAAGTGAATATTTTTTCGACGTAAAAAAACCCAATATTTCTTTTAAAGCTCCTCCTATCTCCGGAAAACGTTTTCCCTTATCGGCCATTTTAAATGACATCTGGTCCCGTAAAAATCTGCTCCGAAATGCGTTTGTTTGTGGCAGTGGTCATTACGGGGTGGGCCGCCCCATTAGGGTTAAAGCCACCTTATCTCGCACATTAAAAGATGCCTCACGAGGAGGAGAAGCATCTAAACTTGGGATCGATTCCCGATAGACGTCGGAATCGCGTGCGTCTTTTGTTTCCTCCGCTAATGTTGCCTCGACACACCATTACATCCCTTGTTTATTGGACACGGAGCGCTAAACACTATCTGCAGAAGGTGGGATCACTTGGAAGACCGAATCATCCGTATTTTGAGGCGCCGATTTACCCGGACAATTGTGGTGGTAATCGTTACAAGTTTAATGTTACGGAATAATTTAGACTTTTCAGTACATCCAAAACTATTTGGGAAAAAAAATGGCAAGTTACCTCTTTAGCGTAAATGTTCAGTTTGATCTGCACATCTGGGAAAATTAGGGAAATTTGATTAAAAAAAAAAGTCTGCTTTAAAATCGTGGAATTATCGGGAAACTTTTTTTTCCTAAATTTCGTAGCCACCCTGTTGTTACCAGGAAAGACAGGGAACACTACCTACATAAGGTGTAATCACTTGGACGTAACAGGATTTTCAGGTGTTCCTCGAGTCAGGTATTTAAGCCTGTAGAATGAATCCTTCTGCGTCAAAATAGAGTAGTTCCGCGCAAACCACAAGTTTTATAATAATACTGCGCACATAGTTTTGTATTAAACCTAAACTAGGGGGCTTCGCCCCCTGCTCGCTAACGCTCGCCAACCCCCAAACGCCTCGCTGCGCTCGGATTGAGCGGCTTTGCCGTCGAATTTGTGGTTAAAACATCTTGCTGTGCTCGAATAGGTTTGCCAGCCATAAAAAATGTAACCAAATTTTTATAAATTTAATGTAAGGCTTAATAGAGAAAACACCCAAATTGCAAGTTTCATAATAGAAAGTTAAATATACTATCCACCAACATTCTGACTTAAAACTTCATTAGCTATGCCCTTACATTGAAGTCTTAATATTTTTTATTTATTATGATAAGTCGCCCCGTTAGAGAACGACGTCCAACGCGAGGCATTTTCTGGATAGAAATACTTCAAAATAATAATTACTCTAATACAAAAATGCTTCAGAAAAACAGAAAAAATCAACTTTGAAACAAAGAGTTTAAAAAGAGCTTTAAAATTAGCAACGGTTGGTTGGTTGAAACCCCGAGCAGCCGGTATGTTGTTTATATACGTAAGGATGTTGCCAATCATATATTCAAAATCATTGAGGCTTTGTAGTAGCTTAATGATGAAAAATAATCAAATTTAACTAATTAATAAAGTGTTAATAAATTATTTTGGCACGTTTTGGCAAATCTACAACTTATTTCCTTTAAAATGACACCTTGATCATTGAAATTGGTTGAGCAGTTTAGGCGGACGGACTAACCCCAAAAAACGTATTGCCTATTAAATATATAGATATAGACAAGAAAATAAGCACGTTTAAATTTTAATTAATTTTTTACTTTTCTGACCAGGGACATTATAAAAGTTTTAACTAATTAGACCACACATCGTTTCAATCAGCCAAACAGTAAAACCGGTTTACACATCGTTGTAGTGTATTCAGTGAGATTGTAGGTTTGGTCCTCGACGGCCGCCGAAGGTGGCACATTATATATCGCGATGTCCTCTCGTTTGTATGGGTTTACACTAGAAGATCTCGTGTTCTTCTAGATGTTCAAAATTACGAGACGTATGTGGCCGGTTTTAAGTGGCGGAAATAGACAGTCGGAACTTCCAAACCAATCGGGTGTCTCTCCTTTTGAAATGGGGTGAAGTCCGATTAGCTATAGAACCGATGTGTCGATGCAGTGCAATCCACGTGTCCTCAAAAAAAAAAATCCTATTCAATTTACCGAGTAACGATAAAAAGAGGGAAAAATTAGAATTTTAAATAATAATAATCGGTTTAGGGCCGATGTACAGTTCACCCTGGACCTTATCCAAACCCATTACAAAGTTGTTGTTTTTTATTATTATTTTGATTTGAATTTTATAAAACATCGATTCATCAATACAACATCAGGATACATCTCTTTTTATTGGAGCAATGCTTTTCCTGCGCATGCCCAAACATGAAGTGGACCCCACTTTTGACCAATTGAAAACCTTGAGCCCAGGGTAATAAAATTTTGATTTTGGAAAAATCAGGAAGGAGAAAGAAATTTGAATCATAATTGTAAGAAGTTGACGGTTATTGTGGGAATTTCTCTTCTCAGGTTATACTGTTTTTATTCTATATGACTAGATAGTTGTAAGTCCGTTGAAAAAATATGAATTTAACAAACACTTACTAAACATGAAATGTTTATTAAAAATTCAATTTTTCTTTTAATATCGTGCGCATCAAGATAATAAAAATTTAAATAATGGAAACATCCCTAACAGTAGAATATGCGGCAAACTATGTTTCCAAATTTATTTCTTAAAAATGAACGGTAATTTATGCATTCACGTCTTTTAATTCATTCTGATTGAGAGGAAGTCATTTGGAAGGATGCATTTATACCAGCGTACTTAGAAATTACTTTCTATAACCACATTTGGTGCGAAAAAGATCACTTCATAAAAACTGTTTTGGCTTCTAATAGTAAGGTTTTACGTAGCAATTAGATTTTAGTGAGTGAAGCGAGCTTATGCTTACGCAGCAATGAACCTTTCAGCGAGAGAAGCCCGCCTATGCTTGCATAGCAATGAACCTTTTAACGAGTGAAATAAGCCATGAACTTTTCAGCGAACGAAGCGAGCTCGATTTTGAGTAGCGATGAACCTTCCAGCGAGCGAGGCGCCAAAGACTGGGTCCTATACACCAATGACAGATTTCCGCAACGCGAGTCCTCACAGCTAGCTAAAATATTGCACATGTTAAAATTTCGTAGCGAAGCACGGGTATTTAGCCAGTTATAAATAAAATAGCAAAAGGCTGGTAGAGCCACTGCATATCCATTGGCGTTAGGATTTCAAAGATAAAATAAAATATATTACGAATTTTCGCTATTTTCATTAAGTAGTAATTTTCGTATGGAGCCTTCAAATGTCAAGATTTGATACAAAGTAGTTTCTAAATGGGCCAGAAAATTTTAACACAGCTAATGCTCCTTACTAGGACTTCCTCTTAAAACAAGAACTTTCTTCACTCTTATCATTTACGTTATGTGGGGATACGTTTTGGTGACGCGATACTCCGGCCACATTTGGAAAGTGATCAAAGCTGAAGCAGATAATAAAATGCGCGCTTTTGTGGCTGAGGCGCGTTTCTTGATGAAGAATGGGGGAACAATGAATATCTCGGAGTTTATCTCGCGATAGTTTATCGTCGTAAGAATGAAATCAATGTGTTTTAAGATATTAAATAGGAGACGACGCTCTTTTATGGGATACATCATGGACAATGCAATACGGGGGGGGGGGGGGGTAGAGATTCTTTGGGCGTCGACGATGGGATTCGCAGTTAGAAATTGAAAATTCGTAATGGATTCATATAATCCAATGAAGTGTAAAACAAGTCTCCGATCGGATATAATTTTGATATTTAATGACTCCAAGTCGAAAAAAAAAAAAAGTATATTTTTTAAGCCGAGTGTATTTTCTATTCTGTATTGCACATCCGTCGTAATTCGTAGAGACTTCCCTCGTAAAATGGAGCAAATTTAATAATTAAACTTACTTCGTGAATGATGCGACCCTTCTAGTCCTAGAGGCGGCCGCAAGTCTTAAGAAAGAACGTCATTATGATTTTTTTACAGAACGGGAAGAAAAGTGTGTAGCTTCTGATCTGAGAGGGGGGGGGGGGGAAGGGAATGGCTGAAACTGGTCGAAAATTGACTTTGAATGAGTTGAGCTAAATTCGATTGCCAAAAGTATGTCATAACTCGCGAAATAACGAGCATTACTTTTTCTGTTTTCTTTTTACCCCCCTCTCTATAATTTTCAATGAGTAAGGTTGCACACAATTTCAATGTGTGCAGGCAAAGTGTTACTTGCATCTTTTAAAAGTGAACCAAATTGGCGCTAAATATGACGCCATTACTTACGTAGTATTTATCGCTAACTTGGCTCAGTCTTAAAAGATGGAAACGTATTTCTCGCCACAGTGAAGAGAAATTATCTGCACTCTTTCACGTTGAAAATTAAAGAGCGATGGATTACCGCATAAAATATAATGCTCATTATTTGGCAATCGGATTTAGTTCAACTCATTCAAAGTCAATTTTGGCCATTTTTGTCACGGCAGAACAGTGGAATACTCACATTGTATAAAAAATTCCGAATGATGTTCGATAAGTAAGAAAAGGAAGGCGAAACAGTGAGAGACTGATTAGAAGAGACAAGTGGAGAGAGTGCTTTGAAAAATTGATTTGATGGCGGTTTATCATATGGACGGACACAAAACCGGTGAATGGGGGGTACTGAAAACTCTGTCTTGCTCTGTATTCAGTAAAGGGACACTTCTTCGCGAGTCCTTCCACTGTATTAATATTAAGAGGGTGGGATAGAAATTCATCTTCACCTCTAAGAAAAGGATTTTCCGTCTAGCGAGATTTCAGCTGTTATTCATTAAATGTAGTGTGTGAAAGAATTCTTTAGCCGAATTTTTTTAAAACTTTAATAAGTTATACTTGTTATTTATTAAAATTTAAGTTTCGTAACTAGTGCATAATGCTGAATAGAAGCAAACCCCGTTAACGCGAAATCGCTTAACATGAAATCCCTTTTAACTCGAAGTAAAATCAGTTTTTCGTACACTTAAAACTTAACGTTAATTAATTCGTTTAACACGAAACTCGGTTTAATCGAACTATTTCAGCGACCCCATTGACGTCGCGTTAACGGGGTTTAACTGTAAGTGGTTTGGTTGGTTGGTTGGTTGGTTGGTTGGTTGGTTGGTTGGTTGGTTGGTTTCAGATTATCTGGAGCCGTCAGCAACACGAGGGCTATAATGCGCCGAAACATTCGTCATTTGACAAGCCAGCATACACCTATGCCTTACACGAACCCGCAACCATCTAGAAGCTAACACTCTAACCACTCTACCGTTTAGTCGGCTGTAAGTGCTCTGATGATGTCATACTTCAATGCTGGTTGCCCATTGTTACGAACATATTTTAACTAGTTTTGGAGGAATTTCGATCTCTAAATAGTGCTTTCTTTGGGTTAACCAAGCACGCGCTATCCAGATGCAGATCTTTCGGGACATTTGAGGCAAAAATCAACTAGTTTGTAGCGCACGAGCAAAAAAGTCATATAAGTGTGCAAGAAGTTTCTCTTTCAATATTTTACAGCAATATGTTGCTCCATTTGAATATTGTAACTAATTTTGCAAACCGGTACAACACGTTTCGCAATTAGGAAATACCTTTCTGAAAGACGTTGTACGAAGGAAGTTGGGTTTCCTTTTGAGGAATTCTTCTTGGGAGGAAGGAAATTCCTTTCCTTCGATGATAAGGATCGAACCGAGATAACGATCTCCGCTTCCGCAAGGAACACCCTTTTCATGGACGTAAGATGCAAACTACTTTTATCACCACACTTTTCACAATTAGTGCAAAATTACTATTTGTAGCAATAGAGTTGTCCGATGCAATCGCCGGACCTGACAGTGTCTGAAAAAAATGGGCTTTTTTCTAGTTTTTCAATTTCTTCCCCAAATATAAGTAGTTGCCTTCTTTAACGTATTTTTATAAGCCCGATGAATTCAAATCATAATCTTATTATGATTAATTATACTCAAAGGAATTATCAATATGATTTAAAAGAGAAAGTGTGATTTAAAGAGAAAATGTGATTTAGTTAAACTAATTATTAAAATGTATTAATAAATAAAACTATTTAATTATTGATATTGATTGTTAAGTATAAATATTTAAAACTAACGAAATTTATTAATTATTAAGACTATTTAACTATTAAAATGATTGGGATTATTTTATTATTAATAATAATTATGATTGTATTGAAAATGTTCAAAAAAGTGGCCTAGAAAAAATATTTGCCTGCATGTCTGTCTCTGTGTATTGTGGTCAGCATAACTCCCGAACGAATAGACCTACGATGTACTAATTTTGTGTAGGTCAGTAATGGTACCTCTCATTAAAGTTTTGATCACAAAAGAGAATAAAGTTAGTAATTAATGTGAAATTGATGTTTAATTGGCAAAAAAATGACTCTAACAATTTTGATTAAAATCGGCGTGGTAATGCCCTTTAAGGGAACACCCCCACAACCGAAATTCTCGTAGAAATGCGATAAAGTCGTAAAAGGAAGAAAAACAAATGTCTTCAACATCCTCTCTTGAGCATAGTCCGTCAATAACTGTTTCTTCTCACAAGAAAAGATGATCAAATTTTCATCGAAAAACATATAGCCAAATTTGCTATTTTGGCGAGTTGTTTTTGTGGTAGTATAAGAATTATCTCCAAACTGGGCATTTTTCTTTAAATTAATTCCAGTTTTGGCTCAGACGGCAGAGCTTTTATAAAAATACACGAATACTCCCTGTGTCGAAGAGAAAAAAATCTCTTGTCCGCATAGATTAGTGCTCTATAAGATTCAGGTTGAAATCTCTATGTTTAGGTTCTTTATAGTTCCGATATAACTAGACGTGTGAAAAATTGAACAACTTTCAATTTCCCTACTGTACTAATGTGAATTGGTGTTATTTAACGTTTTTATATTTTCATCAATCATTTAGAAAAAATTGCCCCTTTGGCGATATATTTTTGGGGATCAGAGGTGGAGATGCTTAGAAGTACCTTAAGAAACATTACCTCAGCGATTTAAAAAAAAAAATCGTTAGAGCCATTTTCTAGCAATTTCTAAAATACATAATTTCTCCAATGGCTGCTTCGTTATGCGCATGCGTAGTAATGATACCCTATGGCCACCACTAACCCTATGTTACTTTTACAAACTACTTCTTTTGTGAACTTTACGCGCGTTCGATATTTAAAAACAAAATAGTTTCCCCTTCAAAGACAAAGGAAGTGAAATTGCGTCCACTCTCAAATGTTGTTACGATGAGAGATTAAATATCTAACGCAACCAATAAAGGAATTGTCTTTAAAGTGATAGAAATACATTAACAGGTTTTTTTCCTTCTTTTTTTTTTTAAATAAGTTTGTTTCACGAGTTTGTGTTTGTCTTCGTGGCAGCAGTCTTAATTGTTCGTGAGCAAATGGAAAGGGGCGACATTCCACGATTGTACGAGAATTTTTGTTTGTGGCACTGTATCCATGGCGACGGAGAGGGTCGCCAAGTCGTAAATAAGTCGACGCCAAAGGAGATGCAGTAGATATCTCCGCCTCTCAAATTAAGAGGGGTAAAAAAAAAAAGAGAATTCCAATAAAGTAGACGAGTTGCGCGTGCAACACACGAGTGTAATAAGATACGGTTCTTCGATCTCTTAAAAGAGACAGAGATAATAAATTGAGTCGAAATTTTTAGTTGAGTTAAAATTGCTGATAGGTTTTTTTTTTTTTTTTATTTTTTTATTTTTTTAAACTTGGATTCAATGAAGAAATCGAAAGAGGAGTTACAAAATACATAGTGGTTATAAAGAAACTTTTCCGATATATGGACCTCTAGCTGTCGTTCCGTTCAACAGATCGAGATGAGATTTCAGGTATAGTTATTGAGAGATATGAGCTCGAGATTCGATGAACTGCAACGAAATAGCACTCACAATTACGGTTATAGGTACCGAAACTCTAAATTTTCGAGTGACAACGCCCATTTTTTCCCGTCGCAAAATTCTCAGTGCATGCGAAAACCTTAATAAGCGCTGGAATGGTACTTGTATTACAAAATACGGACGAGATTTGCATTCACAAAAGAGCAACGTTTTGTGATTAGTGTCTTCCCTCTGTCACGTGCAAATTTCCTCTGTGAGCCCCTATCGTGTTTTTGTTGACCATTCGTAGAACTGCTTTTTGAGTGTGCATAACTCGTCCGCTTTTTGTGATACACTTATCGTTCCAACGCTGAAAAATTGCCTGTACAAAAATTGACTTGGAATAAGTTGAATTGAATTCGATTGCCAAATATTATCTTCAGGGTTTCCGCGCATATGGAAAGTCAGGGAAAATCATGGAGAGTCATGAACTTAGGCATAGGGTAAATTTTGTCATGGAAAGTCATGGATTTTGAACAAAAAAAGCCTAAAAGTCATGGAAAAACAGTGAATTGCATGGATTCCAAAAAATCTTACGGAAAATCATGTGACTATGCCGTCATAAACGCCATGATCGCGATTCGTTGTTACTTCAATGATTCATTTGAGTTTTTATTTACTTTATTGATAGAAATAACGGTTGCATTTAAAAACTCCGGCCAATGAAAAGAATTTCTGAACTCCAAACTTGTGACATCACACAAGTAGGTCTCGATGAAAAAAAAAATCATAATGTAAGACTGAAAAAAATTAATTTCATAATCTTTACTTTTGGTTTGACTCTGTATGCTACTGGTTTACATTGTTGATATCAAAACATTTGATTTTTGATTATTTAATTTACTTATATTTTCTTATTCCTTCTTCAAATATTTACTTATTATTAAAGATTGATTAGCTTTTTTAACACCTGAAATATCTAAGAATAGAAAATTATTTTTCTCTGTTTCTTCTGGTTTCGACGTATCTTCGTTACTAAATATAAGGTGAGTACCTATTCCTCTGCATTTATTGGAAAAGTCTCTTGTAGATATCTAGGGTGGCGACAGAACAGGGAATTTCACTATTCTGGAAAAATAAAGGAATTGCGTAAAATTTGAACTAGCTAACGCGCTTCATTTTAAGTGATTATCATCTACAAGATGATATATCTAATACCAAAATTCTCAAATTATACGTCCAAATAAAACATTTTTGAATTAATGTAAAATCAAAACAATATTTTTAAAATCATTATATTTGTCATTCCATAAACATGGAATGTATTAAACTTCTGAAATCAAAGCCACGGAGATCTATGTTCTTCTCTGCCATCTGCCGACCAAACGGTATAGTGGTTAGCGTGCTGGCTTCTAGACCGCGAGGTTGCGGGTTCGAGTCCCGTGTTGGCATGGATGTTTGTAAATGTATGTTGGTTTGTTAAATGACGAAATGTTTCGGCGCATTATAGCCCTCGTGTTGCTGACGGCGCCAGATAATCTGAATACAACCAACCAACTTCTCTGCCATCTGGACGGTGAACGAAAATTAATGTTTGGAGGTAGCGGTAAAATGAAGCGGCAAAATGTTTCACCCAGTCGCTCATGTTCATCATTGCCGGCCGGACCCATACTTCCGTTGTAATCAATGTTCACATTAACGCAAGCGGTGCCGCTCCATTGTTCTGCCGACAGTCGCTTACGCTTGCCGTTCATATAACTTCAATCTGACTGAATCCTTTACTAGCATGATTATTTTTAAACTTATTTTTTGTCAACAGCATGTATGAGAACCCTAATTATTTACGTATTATTTCTGTTAGATTTTTAGTTATTCTATAACTTGGCAGCTCGCATCCATAAACAGAAATTCTTCAACTTCAATCTAACTGCATCCTTTACAAACATGAATATTTTTCTTCTTGCCTTGTGTTTTCTGTTAACAGAATATATTAGAAGCCTAAATTCCTTAATATTTCAAATTGATTCCATCAGATTTTTTTTCGGTTTTATTTACCCTTAATAGCTCTGTTACACACCTCGCTCTGTTTTATACACCTTTACTGTATTATTTTTCTATGCTTAGTTTACTTACATGAAATGAGGATTTCTTACTCAATATAAAACTTATAGTAATCATTTTACAATCATATGCAATAATTTATTTACTATGTTGCGTTAGTAAAATTTATTGCATTGCGTTAGTAAAATAATAAAATTCTTGAGTCATGGAAAATCATTTGCTTCAGTCATGGAAAGTCATGAAAAGTCAGGGATTTGGGACATTTAAGACTGGCAGAAACCCTGTATCTTTTTTATGTGATTTTTCTTCTCTATCTCACCGAACTCATGTCTTAGAGGTAAAACACAAGCCTATCATGGTTACGAGTACAATTCACTAAACTGTGTTTTTCTAAATATCTTCATAACTAGTTCTGTATAGTTAATTCTAAACAGTTATTTCAAAGTGGAATCGTCATCTAAAACTAATTAATAGACTTTAATTACTTAATCGCATATTATAGTTTTTTTTAAGCTTTGGTCTGGAAATCCAATCCTTGTAAATTTTGAATTCTGTCATTTATTCTGCAACAATACTAACTTAAATATTTCAAATATATTTGTCCTTGGTGGTAAAGTGTTTCTATTCCGTGTTGCTCACTTGAGCACAATGACGGCTAATCAGGCCGGAACCTACAGCTTAACGTGGATTCCTAACCACAACGAACATCCATGCCTAACCTGGGATTCGGACCCTTTGACATGCAAAGCGCATCAGGTGGTCCGCGCGGATGAACAACGGAATTTAATTTCAATTCTTATTTTCCCCGCGTCTTCCTTTGAAATTGGAGGTTGCTCCCCTGGCTCGATCCCTAGATCATACGCATGCTTCCTTTGAGATAATTTTGTAGGACTTCCACACGCTTTAAAAACTAATATTGTAATTGTTGAATAGATAAAATTCTTTCATACGATAATATTTTGGGCTTATGCAGCCATAAAACTGCTTATTTATTTAATTTGCCTAGAGGAGAGTCCACATTTTACGGACAAGCACACCCACATTCCAAATTGTGTGCTCTTTCGCATCGCAATTTCCCCCCACGGAATGGCAACACCACACTCTTCCCCCTCCTCGAAGCAAGGAGCCGCAATTTAATCTACAGGACGAGTGCTCACTTCCAATTTAGAATTTCGTGAGCTCATAAGCGGAGGCTTGTGGGTTCGGTCATCCAATTATCGGTGTGTACCTTATGGGGGCATTAAAATCTGTCGTGGCCTCAATGTCTCTTTTCGTTGGTGTGATGGGGTCGGAGAAAGGGGTTTGCACTGTGATGAGCACTTCATAAGTGGCAGAAATAGACAGTCGGAACTTCCAAACCATTGTGACATTTAAAACACTTGTTTCTTCATTCCCAATAGGGAAAAATGACGTCACAACCCCGCTACATTTCGAGGTGAACACAGATGAAGTTAACTCTTGGAACGCCTTGGTGCGGAGGAAGGGATTTTGAATGTGAAATCGCTCTCATTTGCATATTAAAAAGGGCGGCGAATCTTTCCACGGGGTTTGACCCCTCCCCCCCCCCCCCTTGAATAATGAAAGAGGGGGGGGAGGGGGCTAATTGGCGTGGGAACAACTCTTTTCGGGAGGAAGTGTTGCGGCGTGAGTAAACGGCCCATTTAAGGAAATCCCATTTGCGGAGAGGGTGACCACGTATTGCTCCATTCCGATGAATTTATTATTCACCAGTTCTGTAACATTACCCATGGCTCAGGGGTCTGGAGATCACCTGGAAGAAGAGCTTCTTATATTCTTTTAAATAACAATAAACACGATGGCTGTGGAAAACAGGTTGTCACTTGTTGAGCTGCCTGAAGTTAGTTTTCCGGATTTCGATCTCTTCGAGAAGTAAATACATAATGATTCCCTTCTAACAGACCTCCAGGAAGGTATTGAGCACTCCGTAAAGGTACTAGTATACATTGGAATAATTTTTCTTTAATTTTGGAACGAGGCTCCACATTAGCTAATGTTAGGGGGAAAAAATACGTCGCCTTTGAAATCTGTCTTCATGTCTTCATTTGATGATACATAATTAATTGTAGTTATAATTTGATTAACTAATTAGGGCGCAATACATTTTGGATTGCAATTACAAATAATACACACCAATTTGCTTCAAGGAACCAACTTGAATTGTAAGTATAAAAATAACATTTTTCTCATAGAATTTTGTCGTGAAAGTATTTAAAAATGCACAGTAAAAAAAAACACTCTATACAAAGTTAGGTTGAGAATCTATAATTACTCGTCTGTATTTGAACCAAGTAAGTTTTCTTCCACGTACTAAAACTCAATTAGTTGATACAAACTTGAGTATCTTGGGAGAGAAACCTCACATTAGCAAAAACACAAATTTATCTTGCAGCAATTACACAATCTTTACAAATCAAGTTTATAAAATTTGCTGTAGTGATATTTTAACACTGGGTTACTTTACATAATTGAAACGCAATTCAAATAGCATTTTGAATATTGACAAGAACAGAATATCACTTTAATCTATTGAGTTCGAAAATATTTTGCAGGAAAAATAATTCCAATTACCAATATATATATATATACTGATGCCATGCATATCATACCAATCTCCTCCATCTAGGTGTTTTTATGTATTTGGAAGCACTCTTCCATCAAAACTCAATTCCACCAAGTGTCACGAGGGAACAAGTTTCTTGAAGTGAATCAACCTTATTTAACGAATGAATTTGCTTGCAAAGTTGCTATTTTGCAATCTAGATGCTCTTGCTCAATGCATTCGTCGAGTTCACTGCCAGACACTTTTTACTGGAAGCAACTCAACAACATTTTGACCCCCTTGTATCTGCGTGTTACAGTATATCTTAGAGCTACTTTAGCAAGAACCAAACATTTCGAGTGTCTAAATATATTGGTTATCGAAATAATCAAATACGAAGACTAACTGACCATCAGTATTCTAAAGCTACTTCTAGTACACCTAGAACTATTCAAATTGGAATGGAAGTTTTTTTTAAGGGAAAAAATCTCATAATCGAGACTTTTTCTGCGAACACCCAAAAAGGGACTTCGAAAAATATGAATCTTAATTCTAATATATTTCTATTGGAAATTAATTATAAAACTTAAAATACTAACAGATATATATATATATATATATATATATATATATATATATATATATATATACACAGAGAGAGAGAGAGAGTAAAATTACCATACACCGCAATGCCCCTAAAATAAAGAAATAATAATAAAAAAGGATACTTGCGCATTCTACAATTGACCATTGGTGGTCTTTTATTGACTTCGAAATGATCATCATTTTGTTCATTTTGCCATTTTGGACATCTGAATAAACTATTTAAAATAAACATTCTTAAAACTAAACAATAATTTAAATTAAAAGAATGAAGTAGTCGACTGATCTTATAGTTCTCGTAGTTGATCGCAACAAAAATATTCATCGACGATTTACTTTATAATAAGTAAATACCCCAAAACAGATGTATATACTTAACACTTGTAAATCCAGGAAATTTTCTAGCAAGTTTTAAAATTTTGAACGTTATACATTTTTCAGCTAGATATCGGTGTACACATAAGTAATAAATTTAAAATTAGTGCAGTAAAAAAAGAAGTGAAATTTCATCAAAAACGTCTCTGTAAAAAGGCACAAAGTTTTTCATGCAATAGCCGTAAAAAGTATTGAGATATAAAGTAGAGCCAAGATTAATGTAAATTACAGGCTATGAAAATTGGTAAGATGTTCTTCTTTAAATCAAAATTTCTCTTCATAGGGCTAAATATTTAGCTACAAAAAGTTTTATGACACTTGACCATTACTTATTCTTGATCACTTTTTTGCTGTGACGCGTATTGGCCGCAGAAGCATTTTTGTAGCTGGATATTCAGGCCTATGCACCCAAGTTACTGCCTTCTATAGAATTGGCATAATACTTGGGAAATAAAAGAGGAAATAACGAAGATCTTCCTCTCGACTTTTCCCTTCTTTTTCAAATCGTATCTGGAGAAGGAAGCAGTTGTTTTGGTCTGACACGGGAGTTGCCTGATGATGTAAAATCAATGGGGAAAATAACTGGTCAACAATTACCGCTTTACCAATCTTAAAACATCGCGCATGCTCTAGTCCCGGACAACTTATCTTGACCTAACTGAATACGTTACAGTGATTCGCGATCGGGATTAATACATGTTGGTTGGCTGAACAATAGTCTTACATGTGACGTCTTGAACTGAAAGGAGACAGGGTTACCAATAGTGATTCGCTAAGTGAGTGACGTCATGAAATTGCTCTGTCAACGCCATATGTTTCGTTGAAACTTAAAGTAACCGTGGTTAGAAAAGTAAAGCATCAAGTAAAATTAAAATTTAAAAGTTCTTTTTTTTGTTTTGTTGCATTAATCATATATTTAAGTTTAATGCAAAACTATGTGCGCAGGTTATCAGTATTTGTATATAAGTTGTGATTTGCTCGGAACTGTATTTTTTACTCGGAAGGATCCATTCTAAAGCGCATTCAACGAGGTCAGGATAAGTTGTCCCTGCACTAAAGGCGGAGGCAACTTTGGATGAGATATGAAATAATGGCTATTAAGTTGTTTACGCTGTTACCGAATCGATGAGAGAGATTTGCGTGGTTTCAAAAGCACATTTTTATGCTTGGTAAATGTGAAATGAAGGGTAATTTATAGACTATCGGGTTACATCAGCTAGTTTTAAAATATAATTTTAAAGTCAAAAAAAGAGTTGCGGAGGAATAATAAGTGGAATAACTGTTCCAGAAATGGATTCTCTTCCGTTTCTTCAATTCCGAATCCTGCTTAAGTTGGCTTTCTAAAAGGGTTCAAATACGCGCCTTTTAAAAAGCGAGTGAATGCGCCCGGAAGAAAAGGAGTCGCATTTTCGAGTTCCAATTGCGAGTCACACTCGAAAATGCGCGGGAAAAGAAGCGATCGGATTAATTCCCTCGCTCTGTACGTTTCTTAAGTCACGGCCGTCGCTTGGAGAGGTTTTCAGAACGCCCACTTCATCCTGCCATCGAGATCCAGGCATGCCCACAAAAGAAGGTGCTTCAGAACCCAACGTTCCATTTAACCCTCTCCTTCCCGAAAACTCGGTGGAGGACACGCGTCAATCCCGGAGAGCTACCGGAAGAGCAAAGTGTTCGTCTTTTTTCCGGGACCGAATTAAAAGACATTCGAAGAGAATCGGTCCACTGGTTTGTGAATTCATGTGCGGCCATTTGGCACATGGTAAGCGAGAAAGAACCATTCACATTTTTAAGAATAATTTGAGTTAGAACCAGCGTCTAATCATTTTCATAGAGATCCCAATTCATTTAGCTAAATTTTGTGGCGCACTTTCTTTCGAAGGTAACATTCAATCGAAGGTATCTGTAACAGTGTCACAGAGCGATAATCATTTCTATGTATGTCTTCGAAATACAGAATAAAAATAATTAGCTGGTTTAAAACTTTAAATGTATTTTTTATGTATTTAGTTCATTAAGTATTTAAAATAGACATTAGATCTCTCGTGATCGTGAAGCTTCTTCGCTCTCTCAGTGAATTATTTACAAATCGAAGGGTATTTGTATACGTAGAAGATGATAATAAGGAAATTCCAATCCTGAATCGCGAGTGTTTCCCAACCACTTCAAAATCACTCTGGTGATTTGGAGATTTTTGGTTGTGACATGAACCAATGTTCTAGGTACATCTCCATTTAACTGAGTTATTGTTACCAGGTGGTTGTCTGTTCTACGCAATGGTGAAGTCATGTCTGTGTGAAACATTTTAAGAAAGTTACTTAATAATCCAACTGACTAATCAATTCTCCTTTCAAGCTCAGCTGGAGTATTTTGTGTCCCTTTGGAAAAGTGGTTGCGAATTCTTTCATAGATATGCTCATAAGTAGATCGCTTACACTCATTGAATCTGTAAGAACCAGAAGGATGTACGAGCACACACCGAAACATCAAACCAAAGACAAAGAAACAGATGGTATAGAAAAAATTTCTATGGAACTTGAATGGAATTGGAAAATTGGTTTTAATTATTGTGTTTAAAAACAAAAAAATAAAACCACTCAAAATAACATAGCGCGTGTATTGCATTGGCAGTTCAATCGTATCTATAAACAAAAGAGAAGGGTCTGTTCTCATATTCTGTATTTCATGACGGCCTCTAATGCAAAATGAAACTAGTATTAAAATGCCCCATCCGAAGTTGGTGCTTTCCCGCATACCGAACAGCTTGGCAACTTGATTTTTCGGAGAGAGGGGGTGGGGGGAGCCAAGTGTCCCTCGAAGATGCATTAGAGATATTTGTCCACGGTGGAGTGGAGAGCGTATTGTCGTCTCCATGGCGACCGAGGGGGATTGATTAGCAATTAACGGCAGAATTAATTATGATCCGCCGTGACTGTAAAATGAGCCCTTGAGTCGGGAAGGCCGGAGCTCTAAGATGGTCTCCCCCCTCCAGGGGTGTGTGTGCTCAACCGGAGAGAGAGGGAGTCCATCACATCCAGAGTATGTTGACTCACGTCTTCGATACTTCGAAGTACACTTCTCCCCTTCGAAGCCGTTGTTGTCTCCGGGCGTCCACTCGTGTTGACCGCTCGGCCTGCTTGACCCACTCATTTATATTTTAAAGGTTTGATTGCATCTCTCTCTCTGACCAGTGATTTGAATTAGAATGGGTGAGTCCCTGTGATACTCGAAGGATTAAATTAAAATGCATTGTATATAAGGTCCCCTCGTATCATTTCTGGAACGAAGCTTAAATGACGAGTTCTTATCTGTATACAGGATTACTTATTGATCAAGTGACATCACATAATCGGTTTGCAGTTTCGAGATCCGTGCTGATGATCACATCGAAACCAATACTTACGAATTATTCTTCATTAGAACACTGGTGTTCATGATCTTGGTTTAAAAATAAGCTTCCTTTAACAACACGTGTAAATATGGAGTTTCAGGGCCAGTGTGGGCCTTATTCATTGTGGCGCCGTGTGTTACAGTAGAAGTTCAAATTGATACTTTCATCAGGAATGATCGAAAATAAGCAGAACATGTCTCGTCTTCTGAAATCTTGGGAGTGAAAAGAATTACTACATCTAGGTACTATTTCAACCTGCCAGGAACAAACTCGCTTATTCTGTGAATAATTTCTGCTTCACGATTTCTTGACAATCCACTTCACACAGGTAAATAAATGAATCAAAAACATTTGTCGTCAAAATCAATGTCTCCTAAGTGTGCGATCATCGTTTGGGAGAGTTCAGTGCATCGAAAGACGTATTTACACGAAATGCTAAGAACCGTCCTCATATAATTGAGATCCTGTGTATTGCCTTCACATCGTCTCTCTCAGGTGATAAGTTAATCCCTTTGGTAAAGCTATGCACTTGGTAATACCACACATATCTACAACTCATCATACTGCCGCTCCCACGTCAAACGGTATAGTGCTAGCTTCTAGACCGCTAGGTTGTGGGTTCGAGTCCCGTGTAAGGCATGTAAATGTATGTTGGCTTATCAAATGACGAATGTTTCGGTGCCCTCGTGTTGCTGACATATAATCTGAAAACAACCAACCCACGCGATAAGTCGAGCAAGATTTTCAATGGTTACAAATATTTTCAAATATATATAAAATAAATCTTTCTCTCACTGCATTTTTACACCATTTTAAAGGACTGTTGAAAGTAATTGAATAAGTACATTTAATTTCTAAAAATGTAGTTGTCTTTAAAAAATAATTTACCGAAAATATATTTCTAATATTGGTTTTTTAAAAAGTTAATTTTAACATTGAAATAGAATTTTTTTTAAACTTTGAAAATATATGATACCTTTACCATAAATTACTTTTTATAATCTACTGACATTCAAACATTTGTGAAACATATTTCTAGAAAATATATAAATAGGAAGAACGCGATTAAGGTAGTAACCATAAAGTAAACCTTTAAATACACATTTCCACTTTAAGTTCCTATTTGCGATAACAAATGATGATACATTAATTTGTCAAAACCCTAATAATACACTTTTTTTTTTCTTCCTGTCCACTTTAAAATAACTATTCATATTCTCTCATTTTGAAAATCCCTTAAACTATATTAATTATTCCAATAAAAAATCCATCTATATAAAACTTAACTAAAATATACGCTTTGTTCATATAAATCTCAAAACCATCAATTTAAACTTCATTAAAATTTCCCAATATTACATTTAAAAAATTCAACTCCCACAAAATTTTATTTTTCGTCTTTTTACACAATCCCCGTTTAAGAAGACACAATTTTGAATGACGTCACGCCCACATGTAACTCATTATCCCCCACTGTAACACGTTTCGCGCCCCTTCTACTATAACACAATGAATCACAGTGGCCCCTTCTACTGTAACACGCTACCATAGGATCTCAATGAACACAGAAACCTCATATTTACACTACTAACACCACCGTATTAACATCGAGAGAAGTTGAACAACACCTTTTAGTCAAAGTGCATTTCCATGATAATAGATGCCATAGAAATCCACGCCGAAAGAGATTTTTTCGCGGGGATTTTCTAGAAATTTGATCATTATTTGTCGTTAATAAATAAAATCGATATAAACTCTTCGAATATATTTAGTTCAGAGTATTTATCCGGTTTGTTTAATGAATTAGGGGATGATTATTTAGTACTTAAAATACATCTCACATTCTCATTGACATCCTTGCTTCAACCCTCCTCAGCTGTTTTGTTGGTAAACATTTTGGACATTGATGACCAATTTGACCGCACATTTGTATTTTAAAAGATGGCCTTTCTCTAACCAGTAGTTTTTAATCTGTTGAGGTTTACTTTTCTATGGTACTCAAAAGGATACACTTTAAAAATATATATATAGAATGAGTTTGAAAACCTATATTGACGAACGAAGCGTCAAATTAATGACATTATACAATATGCAATTCACTCTGCAATAACTGTCGAATGATGCCGTCTACCAATTGGCCGTTGGCTGCTTGACCAACTCATTCATATTTTACGGGGGTTGATTACCATCTCTCCAATTTGGAACGATTCTTGCTTTGCTCCTGGGTTTTGGGTGGATAAAAAGATATCAGATGGAATAAAGCCTGTTAAACGAAATTTATTCATATCACACAATTTATTTTACAGAATGCTCATTAAAGTTCCAACCATTCATTTTTATGCGTCTACTCTACAGCTTTTGCAATAAAAGTTATATCTTGTTAGTGCAATGGGCCTTTTGGTGTCACCTTGAGGCAAACGCAGAAATTATTAAGCTTATACAGGAAAATAAGTTCGTTACAATCATCGGTCCTTACGACATCAGTTTATTTGGAATCGACACCTTAGCGGCACAAGGCTTTCTTTCTTTTTCTTGTTCGCTTTTGCCAACATGGTACAACTTCATGAAACAATGGAACGTCTTAGAAATTAGTCACCATAAGACGCCAACACTTAGCCTTTTTTACCTTGTTTTTGACGACTTAATTGCAATTCACGATGCTCATTTCTGAGATTTCCTTATGTGGTTTATATATATTGTTACGTGGATGGATTCTTTTACAAAACCTGAATTTCTCGTTCTAGAACAGCTCTTTACACAAAAATAGAGCTCAAACAGCAGTTAAAAAACTTCACAACTGCTACAAATCGCCGCAAAAGACAATGCAATACAGTTCGCTTTAGAACTACTCTGAATGCTGACTGAGACTCAGTATCCCAACTCAGTAATTCCAGTCAACTAACCCAGTAACACAACTCAGTCAACTAACTCACTCGGGCTTATATAAGGGAGGCGAACCTTCTTGAAACTTCTAGAGGTAGATATTTGGAGAACTTTCCAGATCGTAGTCGAAAAGTCCTATGCATGTACATGGGGAACGAAAATGTCGCCAAATTTGGCGACAAAAATTAGTCACCAAAACCATCGCCAACTGGGCTCTATCTCGCCAATTATTGGTGAGATTGCCATTACCATAATGTTAAATACCCTGCTCCTTGTAAAACTCGCTTTCCAGCATTATCTCTGTAAAACTCGTCATCAAGCATCAAGAGACTCATTGCAGGAAAACAAACTATTGCTCTGCCTTATGCGAGATGTAGATAAATTTTCCTATATAATACCTACGAAATATTTACAAATATACAAAAATTCGTAACATAGCAAATATATATATATATTTGCTAGGTGGCGTCACTACGTAGGATTTTATCACTAGGTGGAATTAAATGTAGTCTTATCGAATAGCACATGGCTATACCTAGATTCCAGGTATTGGCCAATGTCGGAAACAGGGATTCTGTGAAGTTTGGCCAGTCAATACCAAATCTCGAGCATCGTTCCAAAATACACGATAAACAAGTCCAAACCACCAAAATAGTGGCGTATCCAAAGGGAAGGGGGGGGGGGTGATAGAACTTGTTATTGTTGAGTAACTATATATATAGTTGAAAAATTTTAAATGTTCATTTACAATTCTTTAACTCAATTCGCTATGCTTTTAAGTTTAAATATGCTTCTTTAACTTTGACTAATTGAAAAACAAATTGTCCTCGCAAGAAGGAAATATCCAATATTTGCATGTAAATCCCGGACAGGCAAAGAAGCTAAAATTACAATTACGAGGCACGGGACCAGAAACCGCTGCGAGGAGCATTCGTTCGGAAGGAATCGACTTCGTTTTCCCATCGAAATCAATTTATCCGTCGCGCTTTAAGAGGGGGGGGGGGGGGGGAGAAGGGAAACTGTAAACAAACATCCTCCTTTTACGAGATGACATCTCCCTACCTGTTGAGCAAATACCCACGTTCGATTTACTCGTGCTTTTCTTATTAAAAAAGAATCGAACGATAATGGGGGAGTTTTTAGAATAAAATGAGGCGTAGAATGAAAAATGGTCTATGTCACATCGAAGTAATAAATACTGAACCTATATTATCGCAACCTGTTTCTTTGTGTGTGTGCCAAATTAAAATGATTTTTGAATTTAAAATTTATTGTACCGAGGGGAGTTTGAGAAATAAAATAAGAAAAATGATACTATAAAAACTATTAAAATGAAAAATAATAAATGTTCTACATGTTTTTCAAAGAACAAAGTAATAGTAGAAAATTATTATATTTGGAACGACGACTTAATTGAATAATTGCGAAATAGTCAAACTGAGTCTAAATCAAAACCGAGTCGAAATTCAAATAGAATCTTTCGACAATTTTGCTTTCGCGGCTTATTAAGCGGTAATTTTGTATCGTAATTTTCGAGAGTAACTTTTCCGCGAGATTCGCGAATAAAGGAAAATCTCGTTTGTTACAAATAATTATTACCCAAGGGTTTCAATTGGTGAAAAGTGTGGTCACTTTGGACATGCGCAGGAAAGGCTCCATTTGCTTCTAGAAAAGAAACGCATGATGCACTTGTATACGAATCTCAAAAAACACTTTGTAATGGGTCAAACTGTACATCGCCCCTTAGTCGATTGTTTTACTTTTGGGTTTTTAAATATAGTTTTCGATTTTGAAATATTATAAATTTCAGATGTATGTGAATCAATTGAGCTAAACTAATAAACTATTTGAAATGTTCTTGTACGTATCCTTCTGTCACATCATAATCATGTACCAGTTTGTCTCTCATTGGGATCCACTGTTCATAAGAAACAGCAGCAAAAACGAAAGCGGAATTAATTTTCTGCGACATCGGAGAATTCCCCTCGATGAGGGTAATCATTTTCTTGAGACAACAACGCGCGATTAAATTCCGATTTCTTACCCTTCGTGTCCCCTTTTTCTTTTATGGGGGACATTAAGGTCTTTTAGAAACGTCGCTTAAATAGGCTCCTCTAAAAGGGGTCGTTTATTGGTTAATCGGACTTTGTTTATGCTGTTTGAGGGAGCAATGCTTTATTGTTTGGCTTACAAACTTATGAATTTCTTTCACGGGATGTTACAATAGCATCATAAGATAGTTAATAAAATGTGTAGATAAAATAACCGTTGTTTTTATTACTTATTATTTATTTTTAATACAGAATTTAAAGATTTATAAAACATAGAAGTGGGAGGTTTTGCTAATTTCGACCCTTGAATTTCACTCAATGGGTAAAAGTACTTCCCACTAAGTAAAGGGGGGGCCTAAGAATCAAATTATATGGCCATGGAACCTATCGTTAAGGTTTTCGTCAAAATCGTGCATGCGCACAATGTTGAAATCATGAAAAAATCACGTTTTTCAGCAATTGCTAAAAAATGGCTCGAACTAATTTGACTAATATCTCTCTGCTAATGCTTCTTAAGGTGTTTTAATCGTCCCCACCTTCGACGTAGAAATGCTAAAAAAGCGTAAAAAGTTGAAAAACGAGTGCCTTTAAACACAGAACTCTCCGCCCTTGAGCACAAACCATCAACAAATCATTTTTTTTTTTTTTTTTTTTTTTTTTTCAGTTTCACACACAAGAAAAGGAAATGTAATGCCTATCGAATAACATGTCAATCTCGTCATTTTGGCAGTGTTTTTTTTTTATTTATTTGTCCATGTAAAAATTATTGCTAAAATTATCTCCATACTGGTCATTTTTATTTAAATGAGTAAAAATGTGAAAACGGTAAATGACACCAGAAATTTGAATGCAATGACCAATATTATAGTGTAACTGAAAGTTGCGCGATGTTCCACACCCCTAGTTTGAAGTCAATATGTTCCAAAACATGGAGAAATGCAAAGAAATCGAAATTTTTTTTTGACCGAAAACAATATTTTAACCTACCCTATATAAACCTACGGGACATCCTCAACTGAACAAAATGGCCCTTTTACCTCTTAGCTACAAATAGCAGTAATTATTGAAATATACACTTGCTATGTATAAGTGGTTCATATCATTGACTGTCCCTTATTAGACACAGTGTCTGGAAGATGTTCTTCCCTCTCAATGTGGATACCCATCTTTCCAAGGAATCATTAGGAATCACTTCCTAGGAACCGATTCAAGTGTAATGCGAAATGAAAGTCACGAACCTATGATGAAAACCGAACTCGTGGAGCCGACGCAGGAGGTCTAGAATTCGATGTCCAGCTCTGCAATCTCTCTGAATATAAAACTGGGTGGACCGACGACGATTGTGACAGTCATTCACGTCAGGAAAAAATTCCCCAATCTCTCTTTTTAACTTTCCTTGGTCAACAGTCCCGATCCAGTGTAATTCTTGCACCGTGAAAATGCATTACCATATAAACTTTGCTTTCCAGACCGCCTCGGGTCTTTTATTCCGATATCTGGAAAGAGATCGGGATAACATCGCGGCAAAAGTTTTCAAAGATGCGGCTCCCCCTGGGAGGAATTAAAAATAAAACAAGACGCATCATCAGGGGGGAATATCGTTTTAATGCGAACACCCACCTGGCAAAAAGCCCCCCCATCGCCCTCTATCGAAGTAAAAGGGGAGGATAGGTTAGTAGGAGATGGGGGGGGGGGGCTGATAAGAGAGGACCGATGTCCCCGGTCTTATCTTCCGGGAGACAAGTTCCATAATTAATGCTTCACTAATGAACAAGGTCCCTCCTAATCAATGGGAGCCATTTCCGGACACCCCCCCCCCCCTCCCCCCTTCCCAAACCCGATATCTCTCTCTCTGCCGCGGAATGTGTGATATCTCAAGAAATGCAAACGAGCATCGGAGGACGGGAGGACGCCGAAAAGAGGCGTAAGTCAACCCTTTTTTGGATCTTCTTTACGGATGGACGAACCAAACTTGGGGTTCCTCCGTGTTTCATACTTCGGACAACATTACTTGAACCTTGATTATACGCTATATAGGATGGATCTTTCAGCGTAAAGATATAGTTCCTAACTTTTAAATTAATATTGGTAACCCGCGTACATAGTTTTGTATTAAATATATGTTGATAACAAAAAAAGCGCTTTTAAGTTTAAATTTCAATCAATATTTTACTTTTTAACGCCCCAATCAGGTAAACCGACTCACACATTAATTGAGTTCAAGTAAGCCTGTATAGAAGCTGTTTTTTAGGGCGTCGTTTTGACCGCTCTATTGAAATCGAACATTTGAGCGTTGGACTACAATTAAACTGGACGAGTCAAACACCCAAAAAACATCTTCTAATAGATACATTCCTTTTAATGAAACATTTGATGGAAGGTTAGCCTTCTAAAAATACGAATTGTTTTTTCTTCCGCTACTTCAGTATATATGAAGCAACTGGTTGAAATTTTGTACTTTATAATTTGTGTCTTTATTTATTTGAGCATTGTTGTGTCTGTGGAATCGAAATTCAATTGCCTGACTAGAAGAATACCCCAATCGTCGGTCATAGAGTGTTTTGAGTGTTCAACCGTAAGTAGTTGTTTTATTTTCATCTCTTTCGAAGAAAAATAACGGCGGCAGCAAAGGTGATTTTAAAAATTATGAAGTAGTTCAGCTTGTAATGTCAGACTCATGTGTAGAATAAGTGTTTAGCGTGCAGAAAGCGTGTCCGTGATTTCTAAAAACTGTAAGTAGTTGTTTTCTCTGATTCGAGAAGCAAATGTTTTTCCTCCTCTTCACCGCTGACACATTTTCCCCTCGAAGTTCGTTATCACCTTTCAACGTTGTTTAGGCACTCTACCTCACTTAAGCATACGCTGATCCTTCCGCGTCAAGATATAGTTCCAGACAAATCGCAACTTTTAGAGTAATATTTGATAAAACACACACATAGTTTTGTGTTTTTGAACTTAAATATACGTTGATAACAAAAAGAAAATAAGCGAATTTAAGTTTAAATGTTAACTAATATTTTAGTTTTCTAACCGTGGATACTATAAGAGTTTTAACGAATTGGCCACGCATCGTTCCAATCTCAGGGTGTGCAGTAAAACTGGTTCACACATCATTGTAGCGTATTCAATGAGATGAAGTAAGCAATGCATAGCATTCCAATTGGGAACAGGTATGACTTGCGCCATTGTGTGCATGGCCTCCTACTTCTGGAGTAATCTTTTCGTCGTCCCGAGTTTCGCTAACTGTTCTTCTTGTCACGTGGGGAGAGGGGGGGTAATTATTTTTTTTTCTCTCTCTCTCTTTCCTTATCTCGCCTTTTAATAATTTATCCGACCACTCTTTTTTTTTTTTATCGTCTGCCGACGATTTGTTTTCTGGGGAGGAGAAGGAAGTCCCTCCGTTTCCGTAAGGGGGGTGGAGAAAGAAATCGCTCCCCTCCCCCTCACTAAGTGGCTTCTGGAAAAGTGGCTAATGAGGAATTTCTGTCGATTTGGGGTGGGGGGGGGGGTAGTTCGAACGATGACTTCCGTATTTGGCAGCATAGGCGAATTTTACTCTTTAAAATTAATTTTCTACTAATTCTCTACTTCAAGAAATTTAACTCTTTTACTTGGTTGTGTTATCCATTTTTTGGCCCAAGAGTTAACACTCGAGCCAGATTGTAGTTACTAGTTTAGCTCTTGCTCCTAATCGTTTGACTTGTAATTGTTTAATCAAAATGTTTGTTCTGGAGGTCTTTGTTCTTGTTCTGTGGAATGTTTGTTCTTGACTTCTTCCCTCTCTCTGCGTCTCCGATGAAAGAAAAAAAAAAGAGAACGAGTGTTTTATTTTCCGCATCATATCGTGTTTCGAAACTGACATCATTCTTACAGCATGTAACAAAGTCGATTCATTTTAATAGTTCAATGACGATTTATTATTAACAAATTCAAAAACATTTTTTGGTACTTTTCCGTTGAAGGGAGCCTTTGGTACTTCCAGGTACGGTACTGATTTTGCGCCAAGAATTATTTACATAAAAGGGCAGCAAATTATAGCAACCATAGGCAGTGCACTTGATATTAAAAGATAGCGTCTGCTGCCATTTATTGGCGAAAATCACCTTTGCGCAGAATCCGTACCGTACTTGGAAGTTTTATCCATCTTTTATACATGGCCAACGGTTCCCTTTAACCGATGAGTATCCTTTTTTTTTTTTTTTTTTTTTTTAATAAAAAAAGATTTTGCAACTTATTCTGAAAGTAATATCACAATTTTCTTTCTTAAAAAAAAAATAGTGTAGTTGAACTGAAATGGAAGTAATGAGTGGTTTTTTCCCAATAGGATGAAAGATGACTTGACTCATCTGGTAAATGGTTGAGCGTTCTGTATCGTTCCCCGCATATTTACTCGCCACAAACGTACAACATTGAAGTTAATAAAAAGGATTTAATGACTACTTCTTTATTTAACTTCTGTGTAAAATAAAGAGTAAGTAATCTTGAAAGTGACAGGGAATTTAAAAAAAGCATTCTTTGAAAATTTACAACAATAAAAAATCATAGTATAAATTATAATTAATAAAAATATCGCAATAAATTAAATTTGCTGGGTTTTCTCTTTAATCTTTGGAAGCAGACTTTTTCTATAGAACAATTTGCATGTGTTTATGTTATATATTCTATATAACATAGACACATAAATATATTATATGTTATTATATTATTTACATATTTATGTGTTTAAATATGTAAATGTGTAATTCTAATTTTAAACATCACTTTTCCAACAATCCAATCACTCATAATAATGAAGTCCAACCCATACTAACACACACACTTTCACTCAACAATCACTCCGGATCTTAATAATGAACTTTTTAGAATGGATTTTAATTTCTTTGAAGTAAAAGAAATTATCTTATGTCTTAAAGTGCAGTGATATTTGTGCGAGTGAATTATTGATTGCGCTAATTTGATTTGATTTGATTGCTTACTTGCTTACATATTAAAAGTGAGCTGTGAATTGCGAGGAGGAGATGGAGTGGTTGGATGATACTCCCTTTTGGGAGGTTGAGGTGGTCCTCGATCCAGAGGAGCCCATGGACTGGGAAGAGACACGCTCAACTTCAGAGGAGAATGAAGAGGAAGCCCAAGCTGAAGACGACCAAGAAGTCGACCACAGCTTGGACTTCTTCTGCATTCTCCACAAATATTTTATGAAGTTGATCGGTCCACCAGAACGTGAGCTCCTCTGACGAGGTCCCTAAATGTGAAGTAAAAAAATATCGAGGTGGGTGGATGGCATAAAAACACTATTAAATTTGGTCTCGCAAGTCCTTTTAAACGTGTTGTATTCCAACATAGTTTTTACGATTTTCCTTAAGCTGTGGGTCATCTAGGAGACGCTATGTATTCCATACCAGTCGGCAGTTATCGCTTTTTCTGAGACGTTCCCCGAAAACACTGTACAGGAACTAATGTCTCCTGAGGAAGATAATCCAAAAGATCAGATTAGAGATGCGAACCAACTGTATTTGAAAACTAACAATTTCTGCTGAACCACAAGACTCGATCATACAAGAGGATTTGCTATTGCAATGAAAACCATATTTGCCGTGTCAATCATTAGAAGTAACAGACTTTGAAAAGATGATGTTGAACCAATGTTAAAGATGAGAACGATCACTGTATCTGATCAAAACCCTCAAATGTTCTTGTTGTGCCAGAGACATTCATAAGATAATGTGCTCTGCGCTTTTTGTGTCAAGAATAAGAACCAAAACTATATCTGGTCAAAATCCATAAATAATCTTGTCCCCGAGACATTCACAAGATGATGTGCTCTAAGCTTTTTGTGACAAGGATAAGAACAAAAATTATATCTGTCATTGCCCGTAAATGGAGTTTTTCTCTTACACTTCGATAAATGTGAGCTACGCGGCTATGGATAACGATGAAAATAACGACTATATTCGTATATGCCGGTTTCTGGTTGTTCTCTAGGCTTGGAAGTGGCCATGAAGAGAAGACCAAAAGGATCTTCTTGCCTACCATATGGAGAAGCATACTGTAGAACTGTGTTGCACTGAAATGTGCTTTTGTTGAAATAGATTTTAAACATTGTAAATAATGTACAGTCTCACCACCGGAAGTTTGTCAAATCTTTGTTTCTGTTTCACTTCTTGATAAATAACATTATTATTTTGATTTACTGTTATTTATGTTATGGCTATCATAAAAAGAAATTCTTATATTGCACAAGTCAGAAGGTGACATTTGAAAAAATGCCGTTTCAGAATTTTCAATTACGACTAAAAATTTTCATTAATGTGTATTAACTAAATCTGAGGGTCTTTGTTTAGTATTAAAAAAATGATGTGGAAGGGAGGAAAATGTATATTTTTCTGCTGTGTGGAGAATGATTTTTAGCATCTGTACACAAGTAGTTAACCTCTCCCAGCAATGCTCAGTGTGTCAACTCCTTACGCTCAGAAGGATGTGGTTTTCATTTCAACATTTTGTTCGATATTCAATTGTAGTTCACTTATTTAATCTTTTTGATACTTAAGTGTTATCACGTCTACCTTTGGCGGCGAGACAAAAGGTTCACCAAGCGAATTTTCTTAGTCTAGCCGATCCGGACAAATGGTCCGGCAAGCTGAGGCGTTCCATTAGAATGCCACTTGGTCAGTACGAGTTGTATCGGACCTCCGAAGGGGACAGTGTGCCCTAGCTGTCTATCGTCTATAAAAAGTTCACCAATTATAGAAATATATTATGATCATTGTCCATATTTATGTGCAATTGCTACTTTTTCAGTTCAGATAGAGTTTTCATGGTGTTTGACCATGGTTGATATATTATCACTTTGGCATGCATTTTCTATTTGATTATGGTGTCTAGTCAGCTGGAAAATTTTGGGAAATTTTAAAAAAAGTCTGCCGTAAAATCAGGGAATTTTTTCGAATCTATCAGGGACCTTTTTTCCTGAATTTTGTGGCCATCTTGTGTTACAATATTTAACTCTCGGAGCTCATTTTAAACAGTTAGTATTAACTAAAATTGAATTTAGTTATGTTTGAAATATTTCTCCGAACTAATGAAACAATAGTTCACAGTAACTTGCCAAAAAAAAGTTAAAAAACCGCGAATCAACTTTTTTATATAATAAGGGCGCGGTGTCCTAGAGCCCCAGTGTATCATTGCAACGATGACCACTGCAACCGTAAAGCCCAACACACTTGAAGTATCCCTCCAAACAACGACCCACAGGGGGTCAAATCTCTGCAACCCCCCCCCCCCCTCCCACTCTCAAGTCTCCCCTGACCGAACAGAAACGCCACTGGATCGTCTTCCTGGGTGACCCCCCCCCCCCCAGCCCCCTCTCTACGCAACCGATACTGTTCAGGAGGGGGTGGCAGAGTTGATTGGAAACTAGGATCCCCCTCCTCCTCCTCTTTCTCTCCGTTGTCTTGGAGAATGGGCAAAAGGGGGGGGGGGCTGCAAAGGTATCCCTCCCCCCCCCCATGAATACAAGAGATATGTTCGCCGGTGTCCAGCGAGTGGTTAATGAAGTTAATTAGCAGGAGCCGTGGGGGAGGAGGGTGGGGAGGGGGCTAATTGATGTTGTAGGCGCCTTGTTAATTACACATAGGGTGTGCGGGGATTGATCCTGGTCGCTGTCGCTGGCAGCTCCGGCCAACGAGGGAGGAAGGCCCCTTCTCTAATGATCGCCGTCCAAGTGGCTCGGACAGACGCCCGCACAAATGGATTTCTCAAGTTTGGAGAAGCCATCGTGCAATGGGGGCCCTTTACAGATGTTTAAAACTAGAACTGCCTAATAAAGCAAAAAATTCCACAAACTTTAAAATATTTTATGTTTTGTTTCAAATAATAATATGGCTTCATACATGACGGCCTATTTTCATTAATGCTTGGTTAGGCGCGAGACTTTTTGTATCGCGGTTAGTCGCGTTGGAGACAAATGTCGCTCCAAATTCAAATTTTCGTGTATACCATTAAATTCGTGGCCAAATATCAAAGTGAGTGGATATTTTTATTTAAAACATAACATTGGTGAAGAGAATAAAATAAATATTAAAAAAATATTTTTAAAATAACTTGAAAAAAACCTATAATATGTTTGATCATGGGCTGGCATTTATTGAGAAATTGATTTTGTGGGGGACATTTCTCAACCGCGCGACTAACTCAGAGTTAAAGTGAAATAATTTAAAAATGTGCCCGTATTAGGTGTTAGGGTTCAAATTAGGGGCACTGTCCATTAATGCGACTATCTGATGCCTTCACCACAATTATCATTTCCCCCTTCTGTTATCCCCTGCAAAGAGAATACTTGGATCAATTTTCAAATTTCTTTCTGCTGAAACAAAAATTATAATAATTAAAATGCTTAAGGGTGCTCATATTTGGGTCACTTACCTTAGTAGTTTCCACCGTGACTTTGAAAAAAGCTACTGAAGAGCGGATTTATCGTGACTGCTTGCATTGTTAGGCATTCTCACGAACTTGGATCTGGCATGAAATTTGAATTTTTATTATAGGTTAGATTTTTTTTAGTTGAGTGCTCGGTCAAAAAATCTTTTGACGATGTGCCAGGGAAAAAGTGGGTGTGCCAAAAACTATGACGAAAAAATAAGTCTTCTATTAAGTCGTCTATCATTCGATTATAAAAAAAGTATTCATTTGAATTTTTTTAATTTTTCGTGAGCGATTCCCCCCCCCCCCTTTTTTTTTTCTTCTTTGATGCCTACTTTTTAGAAACACAGTGTCATGTAATGTGAGATTGAAGGCATTGTCTAAATGCCTCGTAAAGGATCGTTGCTTTAAGATCGCCAAATTACACTTAATAATCGATTCACAAATTTGGCGCCAATTAGAAATTACGGCGCTTGCTGTTTTAGAAGGGAGAGAGAGAGTGAATCGCACATTCTTTTGGGAATGCCAAAACAAATGGTTTCAATGTTTAATATTCGGAAAGAACGAGAAAGAAAATAATCCGGATTATAATGGGGCCACTTAGTGTATGATGAACACCAGGAATCGAATGGATGGAGAAGAAAATAAATAAGTCGACCGGGAAATACTAATAAGTAAAAAAAAACACACACCACTGTTGTGTCGGGAAGTTAATTTCAGGCAGTCCCATCGGGATGCGCTCAACTTAGGAATCAATTAGAAAGCGGAATTGTTTTCTCTCTTATTAATGCCATTAAGTCGGCCGCTTCTTCTTTTGAGGGGAATGAGACAGGGCGTGGTTTTTGTTAATTCGTGTAATAAGCTCTTCTTATTTGAGGGGGTGCGTGCATGAGCCTCATTTCGAAACAGATAGCTCACTTTTACAAATTAAAATGCATTCTCGTACTTTGTCCATTTTTGGGGATCTTTAGAATTTCAGAGAAAGAAAAAAATTAGTAATAAAATTGTTGATAATTATTATCTTGCTCGATATGCCCAATTTTTTTTTTTTTTTTTTTTTTTTTTTTGTGCCTCTTTTATACCAAACTAAAATTGATAAATAATATCTCTAAAGGCTAAGACTCGGGTTCTGACCAACACTTTATTTCCAGTTGTGTTATTTGTTTCAAAATTAAATCTCTTTATTTTGTATTCCGTGAGAGGGGACTCTATGTTGGGGATCTCGTCTTACTTCAAAAGGAAGTACTGATCAACACTCGCTGTGTTACAATCTTCTAGTCGAGTGCATTCAGAAACTACTTTTTATAAAACCTTGAAATTTGGTGAGAAGGTACGCTGAATGAAATGACATCAATTAAAAATTAGAAAATATATTATCTAATGTATTTTGTTTTATATGTGAAATTCTTACGTGCAGTTCAACTCAAATTAGAATATGTTATATTTTGTTTTAAAACTACAAACTTTCAATATTATCTATTTAAGACCTTTAACCTTCCACTTTGATTCTCTCTGAACATGATACTTTAAACTTCAATGTATCTTTTTCAACTAACTTGTCAAAATATACCATTATTTTTTTTTTTGTTTTTTTTTTTTTGTATTAATCTATTGTACATAACCTACAGTTTAAACTGAAATCAAGAGATTTCCTATTATTTCCTTAATTATGTTTTAAAATACAAATTTTTGTAAGAAAATAAGTTTTTCTTAAAAAGAAAAAATGGAACATTATTAAAATTTTGCAAGAAAAATTCTGATGATATTTTTTTAACTTAACTTTAACCTAAATTTAATCTTTAGATTATGTGTTATAATTACATAAAATAAAATATAGTTCAGCTCTTCTAGTTCTAGTTAGAAAAGGTACAATGACATTTAAAATATTACGTGTAGAGAAAATTAATGATAAAAGTCTTATAAAGTTAAAATTGATAATTTCCTTCTTAAGACGAAATCTAACATACTTCTAATTTAAGAAGAAAGAAAAGTAACGCATCAATGAAATAGCAAACAAAAACATAGAAAAAAAATTCCAAAATCGAATTATTTTTTATTTTAAAGTTACAGGCAAAAATAAAGTTATGGCAGGTTATGTTATAATTTGCAAAGAATTGTTCACCACCCTCGATAATTTAGTCGGCCTTTCCCTGATATTACAGGTCTATGCGATTAATTCAACTGCAGGTGTGTTCCTTCTGATTGAAATTAATGCGCTTTACTTAACGATGATTAACTTCCGGAATCTTCTGAAAAAAGAATTAAATTATTAAATAAATATGGTTTTCTGTAAACAAAAGCCTGAAATGGGTGGTTTTTATTACTTTTTGCTCCAAACCTTTGCCACAAATACCTCAAAAATATCGTCAGTCTCTAAAACTTTGATTAACGTAATCTCAAATTTAACATTTGATTATAACGATGCCATTTTCTCCGTTGGGCATTGCTGACTGTATCTTGTAAAGTTTTCGTCAAAATGCGAATGTTTCGTTCCTAAACCAATTGCTTTGTGAAAGGCAATAATTTCTTGTAAAATTGGATGTTCCGAAGCAATGTTTTAATTTCGTTCTGGAAAATCCAATCCTCGGGACAACATTACTTGAGTATATATATTCTTCCAAATTTTATACTATTATTGATACACACAGTTTAAATATATAACAACAAGAAAATAAGCGCTTTTAAGGTTAAATGTTAACTAATATTTTCTAACGACGTCCTATGAGAGTCTTTAACGAACACATCGTTTCAATCAGCCAATCAAGTTCATCGTATTGAATGAGCTATAGTTGCTTTTCTCTGAATGCACTTTGTGTCCTGTCCCTCCTCGAGTCATTTAAAAGTGTCCAAGATATCTTCTTTTTCCGCCTTTAAAGTAAGCTGAGTGTTAATTGAATCGGCGAGAGATCTCCCAGATGAACGTCTTTCGGATCAGTTGTCTGGACCCAATTAAAAACTGGCAAAAAGTAATTCGATTCCCCATCCGGGGTCTGAAATGCCCGTCTTTTACATTGAACCACTCGTAATTAAGCGGAACTCCCAGTAAGGAACCGTTACTCGCTATGTTACAGTGCATTTAGAACAGCTTTTAGAGGTGGGTGGAGCTTTTCAAAAGGGCCGCATACACCAATAAATGTATTTTTAATTACTATCGTTGTAACAATATATAGCATTTCTGAAGACTGAAAAAAAAATATTGACATCTTTATCATAATACAATTGGTAATTGATTTTTTTTTTTTTCCAAATAATTAAAAAATAGCAATTTTCATTATTAAAAAATCCAAGTCTAAAAAAGAAGTGAATCTTTTGTTCCAACGTGACAGTACGAGTTGACCTAAATAATAATTTTTTTTAAACTGTACTTCCAGATACATAGCTTTGTCGATATCTATGATAATAAAACAAGCTGCATGTCTGTCTGTGGCTCAGTGGTTCTATAGAAATCTACTTAAAATTGGAGTAGAGCTCTGAAATTTTCAACATAAGAAGTTATGGTTTCCTAATTTTATGCATCACAAACAGAATGTTCAAATTTTAATTAGTTCTTTTTTAATTTATTTATTTTTACAAAGTGACTTCGAATAGAGATATTGCTCTGAAATTTTCAAAATAAGTAGTTTTAGCCTTCTAATTGGTCTTTTGAAAAACAGAATTTAAAATTTTTATCCATTTCTTTTTTAATTAATTAATTAATATTTTACAAAATGATTTCTAATAAGGCTACAGCTCTAAAATGTTCAACCTAAGTAGTTTTGGCCTTCAAATTGGGCCTTTGAAAACCGAATATTGAAATTTTATTTGTTTTTTAATTAATTAATTAAAGAATATTTTACAAAATGATTTCTAACTGAGCTATATTTCTGAAATGTTCAACACAAATAGTTTTGGCCTTCTAATTGGACTTTTGACAAAAAGAAGATTAAAATTTTAATTTTGTTTTTTTAATGAATTTTTAATTAATATTTTCACAAAAAGAGACTTCTAATAGGCCTAGAGCTCTGAAAGTTCAACATAAGTAGTTTTGATCTTCTATTTTTGCATTTTACAAACATCACGTTTTAAAATACTCTTAAAGGGGTGTTGTATTAACAGGGATTTTTGTGTGTGTGTCTCGACAGGGGAGAGGCTTCTAATGTTAAGGCTTTACGTAGCAATTAAATTTTAGTGAGTGAAGCGAGCTTATGCTTACGCAGCAATGAACCTTTCAGCGAAAGGAACGAGCCTATTCTGGCATAGTAATGAACCTTTCAACGAGTGAAGTAAGCCTGTACTTATGTGTCAATGAACTTTTCAGCTTACGAAGCGAGCTCAATTTTGCATAGCGGTGAACCTTCCTGCGAGCGGGGATCCAAAAACTGGGACCTATACACCAATGACGGATTTCCGCAACGCGCGGCTAGCTAAAGTACTTCACATTTTGAATTTCGTAGCGAACCACGGGTATTCAGCTAATCAATTATAAGATGATGAGCACGTTCAGTTTATTTTATGAAAGAGTCACTATTTGTCGAAGTATTTCTTAGAACCTATCGTAATAAATCGTCCAAATGAGATTCATTTAGGTTGTTCCAGTATTTATTCTTGATGAAAAATATCTTGTTGAAAGATTCTTCATGTAGTTTCTTCGGGCCCATAGTGAAGAACTCTTTTCTGTATAGTTAACACATACTATATTTTAGACAAATTAAAATTGTGTAAAAAGAGTCCATACCATGAAACTAGATTTCCCCCCCTCTCCTGTGCGGGCGGAGGGCCACAGGAAAATCGATCGTGGGCCGGAAACGGCCCGCGAGGCATGTAGCACGTGGCTAACGCTAATTTAGAAACTACTTTGTATAACCACCTTGATATTTGGTGAGTAGGTTCGAAAATGATCACTTCATGAAATGGTAGAAATTAAAAACTTGAAAATGGCGTATAATATATATATATTTTCCTTGATATCCTTACGTCAACGACTAGGCAGTGGAGTAACTTACAATAGTCTTTTCCTCTTTTAATTTTCATATACGAAATAAAATACTGGGTGGTCCTTAAGAAACTTTGCCGAAATATGGAGCTTTACAGGCCGTTCCGTTTGACAGATCGAGATGAGATTTCAGGTATAATTATTCAGAGGTATAAGCTCAAGATTCTGTGAATGGCAACAAAATGGCACTCACAGTTACAGTTATAGTTATAGAAACTCTAAATTTTCGAATGGCAACACCTAATTTTTTTTGTAGCAAAATTATCAGCCCATGCAAAAACGTTACAGCACGTTGGAACGTACGTGTATCACAAAAAACGGACGCGTTATGCACTCACAAAAAACCAGCTCTGAGACCTGCCAACAGAAACACGATCGGGGCACACGGAGGAAATGTGCACATGACCGAGGCAAGACACCAATCAGAGAACGCTGCTCACCAGATATTAAGCGTAGAAAACCGATAAAATTGCCTGTAATTTCACCCATCTGAACTTTGGCCTCTGTCATGCAAATTTCCACCAAACATGCGTCCGTTTTTTGTGACACACGTACCGTTCCAACGCTCTTTAGGGTTTCTCGGTGACATTTTGCGGCCGGAAAAAGTAGGTGTTGCCATTCGTAAATTTCGAATTTCTGTCGCGTATGTTTAAATGAATAAATTAATTTGAAATCAACATTATCATTATTATTTTTGCGAATTTTCAAAAGCCAGGTAACTTAATTATACACAGAGATGATATTTATTGATGATATAAAAGGGAGTGAGTCATTGCACTTTTAATTGTTTATTGTTTAAAGCGTCATCGTCATACATTTGCAGTTAGCAGCTTTCTTTTCGTAATTTTTGACACCCAACGCCTGCCATTGCAAACATGATATTACTATTTACCAGATATAATACGTACCAAAGTTGACTTTTTATTAAATAACTAGCTAAATACCCGTGCTTCGCTACGAAATTTTAACATGTGCAATATTTTAGCCAGCTGTGAGGCCTCGCGTTGGGTAAATCAGTCATTCTTGTATAGGTACCAGTTTTTGGCGCTTCGCTCTCAGGAATGTTCATCGCTACGCAAAATCGAGCTCGCTTCGTTCGCTGAAAAGTTAATGGACAATAACACAGGCTTATTTCACTCGTTAAAAGGTTCATTGCTATGCAAGCATTAGCTCGCTTCACTCACTAAAATCTAATTGCTACGTAAAGACTTAATATTGGAAGCCTCTTCCTTGCAAGAAAAAAAAATTCCCCGTTAATACAATACCCCTTTAAGATTATTTTAACACGTGTTTGTGGGAAGCAAAATTAGAGGCTAAAACTAATTATGGTGAAACTTTCAAAGATCTAAGCCTATTCGAAGTCGCTTTTTGTGAAAAAAATTAATTGAAAAACAAATTAAAACTTAAACATTCTTTTTGTCAGTCCAATTAGAAGGCCAAAACTACTTGTATTGAAAATTTCAGAAATGTAGCCCAATTACAAATCATTTTGTAAAATATTTGTTATTTAATTTAAAAAAAAAAAAAATCTGGTTTTCAATAATCCAATTAGAAGGCCGCAACTATTTATATTGAAAATTTCAAAGCCGTAGCCCTATTTAAAATCGTTTTGTAATATATAAATTAATTAATTAAAAAAATTAATTAAAAAAGAACAAAATAAAAATTTAAAATTCTGTTTTTTAAAAGTCCAATTAAAAAGTCAAAACTACTTATGTTGAAAATTTCAGATCTGTAGCCCTATTAGATATCGTTTCGCAACATATTTATTAATTAATTAAAAAAAATAATTAAAAAAGAACTAATTGAAATTTTAACGTTATGTTTGTGAAGTATACAATTAGAAGGCCAAAACTACTTACGTTGAAAATTTCAGAGCTGTAGCCCTATTAGTAGTCGTTTTGTAACATATTAATTAATTAAAAAAAAATTAAAAAAGAACTAATTAAAATTTTAACATTCTGTTTGTGATGCATAAAATTAGAAGGCCAAAACTACTTATGCTGAAAATTTCAGAGCTCTTCTCTAATTTTAAGTAAGTTTCTATAGATCCACAGAACCACAGATAGATAGACAGACAGACATACAGCTTGTTTTATTATTATAGATTGAAAAACAACGAAACATCGATAAGTATTATTGTGAAGAAAAGCTAAACGTAATTTGATTTGAGGATTCGGATTATCGTTATTTAAAGTGTTTTTTCACTTAACTCTTCTCTGACGTTACATTATTTTCATTTCATTTGCTAATTTAAAACAAAATTATTAAATAAATGTTTAAAAATAGAAACATTACGGATTTATCGGTTACGAAATATATTTCAAACAAATGTCGACCGTAAATCCTTTGTACATTAAATATGCTTTATTTTATCTAACGTCGGTATCCTACTAGAAAAAGTATCGTTCGGCCATGACTCGTCTGTTTAAATGTTGTTTGAAATTATTTCTGCTATGATGATAATATTTTTACGTAGGGCTTTCGAAGCGAGGCACCAAAAGACGATCCCTGCTGTGATGCAATTGCGGATCGTTCTGAGATTGGAAGGGAATCAAATCAATCAGGGAGCGCAAACACCCCTCGAGGGGGGCATCTGTTGACAGACGGTAATTGTGAAGACGTTCTCCTCCAGAAATTAAAACCCTATTTCTTATTCATTCTGCCGAACTCCTTTCCGCATCAAAAATGGACGAGCTCGTTTTGGCGGGAATATTAACAACCACCGAGAAATTAATTATTTTTCCGCGGAATTCGATTTTCATTAACGGGTAGGGGGGGGGGGGGTCTCCGGAGACCACCCCGGGACGGCAAAACACAACAACCCTCTGAATGCGGGATTATCAACTACACGGGGGGATTAACGGGCTGAATATGAAGAACTCACTTTGGTTCTTGATAATGCATAAGAGAGGGAGTATAATCCTTTTCCCGAAACTTTTCCCATTTTTCCTCTTGTTTCGACGTTTAATTAAGGAATTAAAATCGTACAACTTTCCATTTTCGTTTTCTGTAGTTGCGCGGGAAAGAGTTTGTTTTTCCCTCTCATCCGACTGATGGATGAACGGCGCTTCATTAGAATCCGATCATCACTCCGAAAAAATAGCCTGTTTGGCGAAAGTTTTCTGTCACGTTTGAGAATCAAGGTACTTCCTGAAGCGAGTCAACTCTTAGTTTACTAGACCACATTGCATACGATGTAGCGCGATATAGTTCCGGGCAAATTACAATTTTTATTCTAATGTTAATAACCACATAGTTTTAAACTTAATTATAAGTTGATAAGAAAATAAATGATTTCAAGTTTAAATTTTAATTTTATCCTGGATACTATAAGAGTATCGGTCGTTCCAATGAGGGCGTGGTAAAACATTAATTTTAAATAGAGTATTTTTTAGGATTAACAAATTTTCTTTGAAATTGATATGTATGAGTAGAAATGCATAAATTAAGAGCATTTCAAAAGCATTTTGAAATTTTTTAACTCTAACCGTATGTTTTAAGCCGTCCTCATTTGATGACGCTGAGCGTTTGTGCGCAGAAAAATGTAATTTTCTAAGAAATTCATTTTTTTTTTTTTTTTACATAAAATTATATAGTTTGAATATATAAACGAGCTAATTATTAATATAAAGTTAAAAAGAAAAAAATATTTTTACACAATTTATTTTTACATGATTTTTAAGGTTGATTTTTGTATGAAAAAGTGGAAAACATTATATACATAATGTTACATTGCATTTCATACAGTATGTTATTGGCAATGAAGAACAGGTATCATATTAAAAACGCCTTTGTTTCTCTCTTTTTCCAATGATATGCTGCATTTTGTCGAATTTTATACCAGGAAGCACATTGGATTTAGATGATATACATCTTCCTAGGACTGCTTTTGAATCGGCTCCTTTTTTTTTTAAATAGGTTACTGCAATATACCTTCTAAAATCTTTGATTGACATCAACTTAGAAGCATGGATCTTTTTATAAATGACATAGCCATTTACATCAGCCATATCCAATAGGTTTAGATTTTATAAACTGCTTCAGTGAATGATGTCCATAATACCTGATGATCACTTCATCAACAGATACATTTTCATGAAAAATTCCCCATTTCTGGAAATTCTTGGAAAGCATTTCTAACAAGGGACGTATTTTAAATGATTTATCATGTTTGTTTTTGTAATGTAATTTACTATCTTGGAAATGTAATAATTTCTTGAACTATAAGTATTGTTATGAATTTTTCCACTGAGGCAATGATGCACAGTTTTTCAGATAAAAACTAGTATTTATTCTCTTCAGAAAACTCACAAAATTTATTCACAGATAACAGTGCAATCACTACTAATCGTCAATACAAGCTTCAACAAGAACAGCTTCGAATATAGTGATTATACAAGCTCACTCCAATAGGTCAACAAAGCGATCGCGATCAGCTTTCAACGAAGTCCGAAATCAATCTGAAAACTTTCCCGATCTGCGGTCTTTAAATACCAGGCACGTGAGAACATTCCCGAAATTTCCAGCCAATTCATCGAAAAAGAAACATCTCGAAATTTCTCGACTGTTTTAGGTGTTGCCACTTTTTTCTAACCTGTATAATCGCTGTTAATAAATTAAATAAAATAAATTACAATAGAATTTTAAAGTAATACGTCACTATTTACACTATATGCAGACAATTTGTGCAACAGTACAAATTTCTAGTCATAGCATTCTTCACTATTGTTACTCCTAAATCATCTGCTTCTTCCCAGTAGCCCTGTTCACTAGGTAAAGTATTATAACCCGAAAGTATCAAAAACTCATAAAGGCTGAAACAGCTCAACTGGTTTCATATTTCTAGCTTCTACTGTCAATTTATCAGAATTTCTTTTAGAAAAATTTACCAAAGTCCCAAATATATAAGAAGGGGTTTCATTCATCGATGCAACTTTTGATATTTCCCTTTTACATTTACGGGAATTATTATCGGGTTTTTTTTTTTTTTTCATCCGAAATAATAGATTTATCATTAACGTCTGGTATTGTAATCTCTAAGGTACCTGAAACTTCTGATACAACTGGAGTGTCCACATTATCATCATCGAATTGTTCCTCATCTGTTAATTTCATCTACATCTGGAGGCATTGCTATAATATCTTCTTCACTTTCTTCAGAAAAAAGATGATCAGTTGCCTTTTCTTAACTTTTAAATATTTTTCTTCTACTCATCTTTCAGTGTTCATTCATTGTTTGACTACAAAAATTTAAGGCACGCTTGAAAACAAATCTAAATGGTGAATAAGAAGTATGCACAATCGCCCAGAGTACTCAAATGATGACGGATAAGATTTCCTACTTATTACGGATTTATTAATAATAATAAATATTCAAAAACATGTTAACAGTATAATATGGACTATCGAGATTATATATATACCAAACTGAAAGAATTTGCGTTATATATCCAGTATGATACTGAAGTACGAAGTTAACACAACGCCATTACCAAAAAAGGGGGAAATTATAGAGCATTTTTCCAGCCCATTTTTACCTCATTCTCATTACCCTGCACATAACAATATATGTAAATGTCATTTCTTCCTTGAATTTGGAAAGACTTCACCAGGTAAGTCAATCCAGGTACTGTCGCAATGGTTTAAGATAGACATGAGAGAGATAATGAAAGTTTTCAATGAAATTACGTTCAAGACACTCTCTGATTATATCCCGCCCGGATCAAACAACAGCTTACGAAAATCTTTTTATATTTTTAAAAGACATTGGTTTTTATCACTTGATTTAAGCATCTATCATTGTTACATATTTTAAACTTCTCCGTTTTAAAACTTTTATTGAACTTTTACATTTTAGCAAGAGTGCAGTGGGCTCAATAAATGTTTGGCCCCTGTGTAGCTTTTGCTCCACAAAACCCAACCCGCCTGGTCTTATTGTTGGGAAGGCCAAGACACCAAGAGACAGGCACCAAGGATGTTACTTCTGTATTTGTACTTGAGTAAAAAAAGGAAACCATTTCCATCTTATATTACTTATAATAGACATTTCGTTGGTAGTTTCAAGAGAGCATGGCATTCTGGAACATATGAAGAAATATATGAAGGTAGCAGGAGCTCATGTCCAAAGAATGCATCATTCTCCATGCGGCGATTCTTACTTTGGCAAATGGGCTCCTGAAGAAAATGCTCTTTTTTTCGTTTCCCCGCCCTTTTAAAAGATTCATCAGAATGACAATTTGGAGAGTGAGGCAACAAGTTGGAGGGGGGGGGGGGGCGTGACGCTTTTGCTGCTCACGCGATCTCCGGAGGAATTCCCAGAAGAAGCAACAGGTGCATAAATCATACTCTGGCACGAAAGACACAATGCGCCACACGAAAGAGGAGGAGGTCTCTCTCTCTCATAACTGTAAAATTTCATTGTACCATCATCATGACATCACACCACGTACGGAATTCTTTCGAATGTCGTTCATTGCAAGTCGCCATGCCACAAACCATTTCAAATTGTCACAGGGAAACAACGGTGCAAGAATAAATATCCATTACGAATTAAGGAAATTATTCTTTTTGTGTCGCCAAATACTTCAAAGGTCTGCTCCCGTGTTATACCCGCGATGAAGACGACAATATATATATTTTTTTTTTAAAGACGATCAAAGTAAAATATAAATTGAACACTTTCCTGCCTTCCTTTATTTTCTCTTTATATTAACTTCGATTTTGTTTGCGTGCCAATCTGCGAAAGGCCAAACATCTTTTCGAGGTGAAACATTCACTCATTATCGATGACAATATATTCTTTCAAGTTAATTCATGGCACAGTATCGATGTTTTTCTTCGTAGTGCACTATGAAAACTCCCACAAAATCAGCTTAGAGGCAGTCCCTATACTCACTATGTTACTATCTTCTAGCACAGTGCATTTGGAAACTACTTTCTAGAAAACCCCTTTGTCTTTTGATGAGTATGGGCGAAACAGATCACTTAATGAAGTGACATAAATTGTTTTCGTTTAATATATTCTAAATGAAAATTAAAATAGCAAAGGACAAAACCAGATGGAGGCCACTACATGTGCTGTGACGTAAGGTTTTCAAATAAAAAATGAAATATATTAGACGCTATTTTCAATTAATGCCATTTCATGAAGTGATAATTTTCGTACCTGCTCATCAAATTTCAAGGTTTTATACAAAATAGTTTCTAAATGGGCTAGAAGATTGTAACATAGAGAGTAAAGACTGCCCCTTGAATAAGTAGATAAGTTGCAATGGACAATTCCCGCATATTTTTTTTATTCAATTCTAAATGTAACGAAAAGGTCATAAACACAAAAATTTATACTCAATGCGCTTTTTCTTTTTTTATTTGCAATCAAAGTTCCCCTGTTAGACGTTAACGAGAAAACGATTCATTCGGCTCGACGTCAAGAGATCCCGAACATCTTGGCTTGAAATGCATCAGCGGAAACCAATTTTGCAAGTTTCTAGAAAATCGCGCCAACCTGTACGGGATACGGTCTACCAAATCAACGCCAACTATTTGGCAGAAACATCACGATAACCATAGAAACGGAAGGATTTCTTGACGCCACAGATTTTGTTGAGCGTTTTGATAGGACTGGTTTTAGCACTGTTTTGAGGTATTTTCTTTTCTTAATATTTAAACAACAAATTTTTTTAAAGAGTCTTTTTCTAAAGAAGTTTTTGTCTAAATATTTGGAATCAGAAAGAAATCCTTCATAAATATAAAGTAATTTCACGCGTTTTTAAAAAGTGCGGGAATTGCTCATTGCACATAAATGTTGGCCATACAGGATTCACAATAACAACTTTCCTTCTATAGGCTATTTTTTACTTTAAGAAACTTATCTATTCCGATTCCAAACGTGCATTATGGGATATTTTTGAGTTTCATCTTCTCCTTATAAAAATCGCTTATAAATTTTCGAAGCCCCGTATGTTTGCGTTTCAGAAGATATCTTTTGATTTCTGTAAACACACGAGCAAATTTTCTTGCAATAGACAGTGGAAGTGGCGCAACGTTTTTGATTGGGCCTTCTCGCTAAAGAAAATTTGCCACCTCCCCTCCCCCCCTTTTAGTATTGAATAATTTTGTAAGAACAACTTTCTTCTTCAAAATATAGTCCTGAATTAAGAAACCTAATAATAATAACGTGGTGAATATGTATCGAAATATACTCCAGAATTGTTTAAGTGGTATTTGATTTTTCTTCAAGGAAAATTTTAAGCGTATTTTATCTATAATAATAAAACAAGCTGTGTGTCTGTCCGTCGATCGATAGAAACCTACTTAAAATTCAGTAGAGCTCTGAAATTTTCAGCATAAGTAGTTTTGGCCTTCTAATTGTAAGCCATCACAAACAGAATGTTAAAATTTTAATTAGTTCTTTATTAATTAATTTTTTTTTACAAAGTGACTTCAAACAGAGATACAGCTCCGAAATTCTCCTCATAAGTAGTTTTAGCCTTCTAACTGCAGTTTTGAAAAACAGAATTTTTAAATTTTGATTAGGTTTTTTTAATTAATTTTCTTAATTATTAACAAAGTTTTTTGCAAAACGACTTCTAATAAGGCTACAGCTCTGAAATATTCAACACTAGCTGAATACCCGTGCTTGGCCACGAAATTTTTCCATGTGAAATATTTTAGTCAGTTGCAAAGCCCCGAGTTGCGGAAATCCGTCATTGGAGTATAGGCCCCAATTTTTTCGCTACACTCGCAGGAAGGTTCACCGCAACGCAAAATCGAAATCGCTTTGCTCTCTGAAAAGTCATTGACACATAAGCACAAGCTTACTTTACTCGTTGAAATGTTCATTGCTAAGCAAACATGAGCTCGCTTTGCTCGATGAAAGGTTCATTGCTGCGTAAGCGTAAGGTCGCTTCACACACTAAAAACTAATTGCTACGTAAGGCCTTAATAATAGAAGCCCCTCCCTTGTCGAGAAACAATAAAAAAATTCCCCTTTAATAACTATAATACAACACCCCTTTAAGAATACTTTAACACATGATGTTTATAAAAAGCAAAATTAGAAGGTCAAAACTACTTATGTTGAAACTTTCAGAGCTTTAGGCGTATTAGAAGTCGCTTTTCATGAAAATATTAATTATAAATTCATTAAAAAACAAATAAAAAAAATTTAACGTTCTTTTTGTCAAAAGTCCAATTAGAAGGCCAAAACTATTTGTGTTGAAAATTTCAGAAATGTAGCCCAGTTAGAAATCATTTTTTAAAATATTTGTTAATTAATTAAAAAGCAAATAAAATTTCAAAATTCTGTCTTTTAAAAGTCAAATTTGAAGACCGAAACTACTTATGTTGAAAATTTCAGAATATTAATTAAAAAAATTAATTAAAAAGAAACTAAATAAAAATTTAAAATTTTGCCTTTCAAAAGTCCAATTAAAAGGCTAAAACTACTTATGATGAAAATTTCATAGCTGTAGCCTTATTAGAAATCGTTTTGTAAAATATATATTAATTAAATAAATTAATTAAAAAGGAACTAAATAAAAATTTAAAATTCTGTTTTTCAAAAGTCCATTTAAAAGGCTAAAACTACTTTTGATGAAATTTTCAATGCTGTAGACCTATTCGAAATCGTTTTGTAAAATATTTTTTAATTAACTAAAAAAAATTAATCAAGAAAAACTGAATATAAATTTAAAATTCTGTTTTTTAAAAGACCAATTAGAAGGCCAAAACTACTTATATTGAAAATTTCAGAACTCTAGCCCTATTAGAAGTCGTTTTGTAAGAAAAATTGTTAATTAATTAAGAAAATTAATTAAAAAATAACTAATTAAAATTTTAATATTCTGTTTTCAAAAGTCCAATATGAAAACTAAAACTACTTATGTTGAAAATTTCAGAGCTGTATCTCTATATGAAGTCACTTAGTAAAAAATAAATTAATTAAAAAAGAACTAATTAAAATTTTAACATTCTGTTTGATATATATAAAATTAGAAAGCCAAAACTTCATATGTTGAAAATTTCAGAGCTCTACTCCAATTTTAAGTAGGTTTCTATAGATCCACAGATCCACAGACAGACAGACACACAGATTGTTATATTATTATAAACTAGTTAAATACCCGTGAATAGCTACGAAATTTTAACATGTGCAATATCTTAGCTAGCTGTGAGGTCTTACGTTGCGGAAATCTGTCATTCGTGTATAGGACCCAGGTTATAGCGCTTCGCTCGCAGGAAGGTTCATCGCTACGCAAAATCGAGCTCGATTCGTTCGCTGAAAAGTCACTACACAGGAGAAAGTCAGGCTTATTTCACTCGTTGAAAGGTTCAATGCTATGCTAGCATAGGCTTGCTTCGCTCGCTAAAAGGTTTATTGCTGCGTAAACATAAGCTCGCTTCACTCACTAAAATCTAATTGTTACGTAAAGACTTTATATTGGAAGCTCCTCCCTTGTCAAGAAAAAAAAGAAAGAAAAAAAAATACTCCGTTAATACAATAATACAACACCCCTTTAAGATTATTTTAACACTTGTTTGTGGAAAGCAAAATTAGAGGCTAAAACTGTTTATGTTGAAACTTTCACAGATCTAGGCCTATTCGAAGCAACTTTTTGTGAAAAATTAATTGAAAAACAAACTAAAATTTTAACATTCTTTTTGTCGGTCCAATTAGAAGGCCAAAACTACTTGTGATGAAAATTTCAGAAATTTAGCCCAATTACAAATCACTTTGTAAAATATTTGTTAATTAATTAAAAAAAAAATTTATAAAAAAAATTAAATTCTGTTTTTCAAAAATCCAATTAGAAGGCCTCAACTATTTATGTTGAAAATTTCAAAGCTGTAGTCCTATTTGAAATCGTTTTATAATATATATATATATATATATATATATATATATATATATATATATATATATATATATATATATATATATATTAATTAATTAAATTAAAAAAATTAATAACGAACTAAAAAACAATTTAAAATTATGTTTTTCTACAGTCCAATTAGAAGGTCAAAACTACTTATGTTGAAAATTTTAGAGCTGTAGCCCTATTAGAAATCGTTTTGTAAAATATTAATTAATTAAAAAAATTATTTAAAAATAAACTAAATAAAAATTTAAAATTTTGTGTTTTAAAAGTAAAATTAAAAGGCCAAAACTACTTATGTTGAATATTTCAGAGCTGTAGCCCTATTAGATATCGTTTTGTAACATATTTATTAATTAATTAAAAAAGAACTAATAAAAATTTTAACATTCTATTTGAGGTGTCTATAATTAGATTGCCAAAATTACTTATGTTGAAAATTTCAAAGCTGTAACCCTATTAGTAGTCGTTTTGTAAAATGTTTATTAAATAATTAAAAAAATTAATTAAATAAGAATTAACTAAAATTTGAACATTCTGTTTGTGATGCATAAAATTAGAAAACCATAATTTCTGATGTTGAAAATTTCAGAGCTCTACTTCAATTTTAAGTAAGTTTCTATAGATCCACAGAGCCACAGATAGAAACACAGACAGACACACAGCTTGTTTTATTATTATAGATAAGTAGTTTTGGCCTTCTGATTGAACTTTTGAAAAACCAGAATTTTAAATTTTTATTTAGTTTTTTTTAAATTAATTTTTTAATTAATTATAAATATGTTACAAAACGATTTCTAATAGGGCTACGGCTCTGAAATTTTAATATAAGTAGTTTTGGCCTTTTAATTGGACTTTTGAAAAGCAGAATTTAAAATTTTTCTTTTGTTCTTTTTTAATTAATTAATAAACATTTTAGAAAACGATTTCTAATATGGCTACAGCTCTGAAATTTTAATATAAGTAGTTTTGGACTTCTAATTGGACTTTTGAAAAACAGAATTTTAAATTTTTATTTTGTTTCTTTTTAATTGATTTTTTAATTTATATATTTATTATTATTATTAACAAAAAGTTATTATTATTATAAAAAACAGAATTTTAAATTTTATTTTATTTCTTTTGAATTTATTAATTAATTAAATTATTAATTTATTATTATTATTAACTATTCCCAATAGGGCTACAGCTCTAAAATTTTCAACATAAGTTGTTTGGGCCCTCTAGTTGGACTTTAGAAAAACAGAATTTCAAATTTTTATTTTGTTCTTTTTTAATTAATTTTTTTAATTATTTAATAAACATTATACAAAACGATTTCAAATAGAGCTACAGCTTTGAAATTTTCAACAAAAGTAGTAGTAACCTTTTAATTGGATTTTTAAAAAACAGAAATTTAAAATTGTATTTTTTTTTTAATTTTTTTTTTAATTAACTAATAAATATTTTACAAAATTATTTGTAATTGGGCTACAGTTCTGAAATTTTTAACACAAGTAGTTTTGGCCTTCTAATTGGACTGACAAAAAGAATGTTAAAATTTTAATTTGTTTTTTAATTAATTTTTTCACATAAGCGACTTTTAATAGAAGCTCTGAAAGTTTCAACATAAATAGTTTTGGCCTCAAATTTTGCTTTCCACAAACACGTGTTAAAATAATCTTAAAGGGGTGTTGTATTATTGCATTAACTGAGATTTTTTTTTTTTTCTCGACAAGGGAGAGGCTTCCAATACTAAGGCTTTACGTAACAATTGAATTTTAGTGAGTGAAGCTAACTTATGCTTACGCAGCAATGAACCTTTCAGCGAGCGAAGCGAGCCAATGCTTGCATAGCAATGAACCTTTCAACGAGTGAAGTAAGCCTGTGTTTATGTTTCAATGAACTTTTCAGCTAACGAAGCGAGCTCGATTTTGCGTAGCGATGAACCTTCCTGCGAGCGAAGCTCCAAAAACTGTAACCTATACACGAATGACAGATTTCCGTAACACGAGGTCTCACAACTAGCTAAAATATTGCACATGTTAAAATTTCGTAGCGAAGCACGGGTATTCAGCTAGTATTTCGTAAGCGTCTTTATATTGTTTTACAAGATACATTGTAAAAAAAAAAAAAAAAAAAAATCATATATTTTAATGTCATTTATTTTATTTTGTTATTGTCAAAAAATCATTTTATTAAAAATAGCTTAAAGAGACTGTATTTTTCGATTAAAATCAAAAATCATTTTCCTAAAGTCTGATATCCGTATTATTAGTTTGTGTTGGTTCTTCCCCCCCCCCCCCTTCTTCTTTTATATAAAGCCACAGTTGATATATATATCATATCCCAATTTAAAGGTTAAGACATTCATGTTGGAAGAGTAGTTTGATTTTATAACTCACAATGTGCTAAAATACAAATGAAATATTCTGAAGTTTGTACTTTTCTTGTTTATTATATTTTTAGGGTACTTTTTAAGTCTTTCAATTGAAGGAAAACAGGGGGAATATAATCTCCGAGTTTAGAGGTTTTTTACTGCCAAAGTCTGTCGTATCCTATTTTATTATTGTGTTTCAATTAAAGGAAAATATTGGGAGTATAGTTTGTGTTTGTAATTTTGTTTTAGTTTATTGAGTGGGTGAAAATTGTAATCCTCGCATTTGACATGACTGTTGGGAGTTCCGCCCTTGAGAAGGGGAAGCTTCTTGGTAGGGCTTCTGTTCAAACAGTTGGGGAGAGAAGTACTTCCGAAACATTTACAGCTGCTCTTTTCAAGGAGCAACTTCTTCGGAGAATCTCTTTTCGTCATTTTGATGTCAATTAGGGATCGGTCAACCGCGAACACTTAGCAGGGCTCTTGTTGGTTTTCAAATTTGTAACTTCATGAAGTTGAGGCTAACTTATTGGCTTTAATTTATTTTCAATATTTCCCTTGTAAATACGACCATGACATTTTTTTTTCATTACGTAGAACAACTTACAGAAAACCAGCCAGGAGCAATAACTCAATTTGGCCAAAAAAAAATGCAGAAGAAAATCTCAGCAGCATTGCTTTAAATCTGAAAAGATATTCGAATTATATTTATATTTTTAAATAATATGAATCAGTTGATTAAAGTAATCGGAGAGATTTTGATAAATTGGTATTTCTTTTTTACGAATACCCATGTTTTTAAATCTGTCCCTGCAATTTATTTTGTTATACATGGTGTCTATAAAATGTTGCTCGCATTTTGATGTTGAATAATTCATAAAATAATAAAGATAAATTTAAATTGATAAACCCCAAAAAAAAAGTACCAAATGAAAATATACGAGTTTGTTTATATCTTCATTATTTTATGTATTCAACATCAAAATGTGTCCAACATTTTATAGTCACCTTGTATTATACCCCCATACGTCAAAATAGCGAGTTCTATAATTTTGTTAAATGCTATTACTCGAATGATGTAACGTAATTGGAAAAACAAAAATATATTAAGTACTTTTTTAGTCGCAATTTTTAATTTTTATTACAGTAATCACTACAATTAAAATGTATTTAATTACTAATGAATTACTAAGTTTTTGAAATGCTAAGAATGATTTATTTGAAATCACTGTAAAAATAATACTGAACGTGCTTTGCAAAATAGACTTGAAATGAATTTTTTAATGCGCCGCTCTTAAAATGTTTGGTTTGAAAATAATAATATTAAGTTAAAAAAAAAAATAGAAAGCGCACTTCGTAAAATTCGTTAAGTAATATCAATTCGCAATATAAATTCTTTTTCATTAACATTTTATTGAAGAAACGTCGTTTTTACTTCATTGACCTTATAATGAGAAAAAGCAGACAACTAGATATACCTCTTCAATTCCAATTGTTTGCAATTTCATTTGAGCATCGTAATAGAAGAAGGTAATTTAGCGCAAAATAGGAACGGGCGTATGTCATTGATTATTACACAAAAGCTTTCTTACTTATCCTTTTATCAAGTACAAATGACTACAGATAAACGTTTTTTATGCTTAAAAGATAAGGAAAGCAATTCAAAGAAACAAATTCTTTTGCGTTATGTCACAATGGCTCCATTTAATTGCAGATATACTCACTCTATAGATTTCTCCAAATTGACAGATTAAAAAAATATGAACTTCTAAATTCTCTTTCAAAATAAATTTGTGTGTTAAACAATGCAAGTCATCCCTCCTTGCTCTACTATACATAGCTTATTTTTAGATTTATTCCCCTCCCATTTTGTTTTCAGGAGGTGTTAAATAAAAATGATGCATGTGACAGTAGTATCTATCGAATTATCCTTGAATATTATTCATTCATATTAAGTAGAGTGTTATTGCTTCAAAGTTAACTCTATTCAAAACTTCAGTATTCAGGAATAGAAGAGAAGAAATCATTTGAATTTCGCATCCACATTTTCTCTACCAGTTTTAATGACCATTTTCTGACCAGTTTTATGTGTATAACAGCAGTGAATACGCAAGCAATTACAACTACCAAAATGTATATATTTGGCGTCTGGGACTAACAATGATCGAATAGAAGAAGGTTTACATATTTCAACAACTCTGATCCTTCAAGAGTCTACAGATAACTCGTCAAAAATAGCCACACTATATATTTGGATGGGTTAGAGGGTCGAGCAATCTTCCGAGGCTAGCTGGACACTGACCCCTTCCAGGTGAAAGTACTCTCAATGGGAACAAAAATAACATCAGGGAGGGTCGCTTGCGAGAGGGGTCTTTCTCATGACATATGGCCGTGGCACCTTCAAACATAACATTTTGTGAGCAGAGTTAGAAATGCTAGAATATTTTTAAAGTGTTGCATAGTTTGAGGCGATTCCTATCATTTAGTATAGATATGGATTCAATCTGGTCTGCCGACCAAACGGTATAGTGGTTAGCGTGCTAGCTTCTAGACCGCGAGGGTTGCGGGTTCGAGTCCCGTTTTAGGCATGGGTGTTTGTAAATGTATGTTGGCTTGTCTAATGACTAATGTTTCGGCTCATTATAGCTCTCGTGTTGCTGACGGCGCCAGATAATCTGAAAACAACCAACCAATCTGGTCTGGAATTATAAGGAAAAATACGTCAAGTGTTAATTTAGGATACTTTCCGGTCAGCCAAATTTTATAGAACACGTGTTCGTTAGGAAAGGATTGGAAACATATAAGAAGCACTTCTGTTCAACCAACGCCTTCTAGGGGGTGTTGGTTGGAAAGGTTTTCGACAATTATCCGTTTACGGCGGGAGGGTAGGGGATTCGGTATTGAAAACTGATGGACTACGGCAAAGAACGATTTGAGTCAGTTTTTCTCAATTCTCTAGAAAAGTTGATTTAAAGTTTCAAGTGTCAGGGTTGGTATCAGGGTTGACGTAAATGGTTGGACAGTATCACACATCGGGAAAACCTCGATTTTGAAAAAATTAGATTCTGATCGTTCTTTGCAGTGGTCCTTCAACTGTATTGCTGCTTTAAATGTATAATAAAAAGTAATACATTAAATAGCGGATGAAAATAACTTGTTGAATCTACTGAAGCCTTTTTATTAATGTTTTTGTCTTCTAACGGAGCCATATATAAGTCGAACTTTAAAAGTGTAATGATTGACATATTTTATACAGTAGTTACAACCACTTAAATAATTACTATCCTGTTTAAGGAATAATTTATTTTCTGTTGCTCTTGAGCGGATGTGAATTAAATCGTATCCTCAATTGGATGCGGTAGTGCGCAAAATAGTCACATTTAGTTTTGCACTCAGTTTTGATTTTGCACAATATTTCGTAGTTGAAGATATTTTAATTTTTTTTTATTGCATCAACGATCCAATGACGTCTCGGAGACGTCATTCATTTCATGTGCAATTGTTGACTTTGACGTCTCCGACAAGTCAAGAACTGTCTTCGGTGAACACCGGGCAGTATATTATTAGATTATCTGTTTCGGTCGTGCATCGATGCTGATTTGTTTAGACCGTTGAAGATGCTTTCCCCCCTCTCAACAGTACCGATAAAAAAATCGCATCAGCAAACAAGTTAACAGAAAGAAACGAAATGAAAGCAGTGATCTCTGAAATAATCCGTGTATATTCACTGCTAAAATTTAAAACTATAAATGAAAACATCTCCGTATTGCATTTTCTTGATTTATTTAAAGACAGAAGACAATTACGATAAAAAACAGAAAATTAATTTAGTATTTGTTTACAATAAATCTATTGCTGACCCTATGTTCTGGTTAGGGTCGCATCATGATCTAATCCGAAGTTACGTTTCGGCAACAGGCAATTTTATTTGTATGTCAAGGGGTTGTTGAAATTCCACCCTTAATACCTCTTTGAGTTTTCAGAGTAATACGTTTTATAAAAAGTTTGTATTATTCATGTTCCAACTTAAATTCTTATATTGATATAAAAATAATTCACGCCTCACTATACTTATATTCGTCTATGTACATACAGTGATCATCTATCAGTCTTGTAATCGACTGACTGCTTCGGTTCAATTTTTTCCTATCTCCCTGATCACTTGGCACACGTTTTATATATTTGGTTGACAGCAAATTGAAATGTCTTAAAATAAGACACAAAATTGTCACTGTTTTAAGACGAAAAATGGTGACTTTAAGACACTTGAAGTGTCTTAAAATGGGGCATTTTAAGACGTTTAGACTGTCTGAATTGGGGATATTTTCAGACAATTGATGTGTCTGAAAGGGTTGTTTATGTAACCTTTCAGAAGTTGGGAAGCTAAAAACACATGTATTTAAATTAAAATGCAATAAATTAGCTTGTGTTAAATTACAAATTTTTATTAAAAGAAAAGTCAAAATTACTGTTTTATTACCATGTTGCACATAACTTTTTGTTGACTATGTTTCACTTTCCTGGTAAATTTAAGCATGGGATTGCAAAACAGCAACACATCAACTGTTAATAATAGGCACACAACTATTAATATATTCAAGTAAGGGATTTGGGATTAAATGTAAATATATGTATTGGGATAATGGACATTGTAGTGTGGCTGAATCTCAAATAGAAAAGGTTTGACTTCCAAGATTGTATCACAGTTTTAAGTTGTTTTTTACAAGTCAACTTTAACATCAAATAACAAGCGTGATGAAAACACTTATAGTAGTTGTATTGGCAAGTCTAGGATACATTATGTGGCAACATAAACTTATTTTACTGATGAAACAAGCAGTAATAATCTAATTATTCCCCATCTGGGAATTTAACTTGTTTATAACATTCCCCTATAATAACACTACATAATTAATGCAGTATACAGACATTTCTAAGAAATATAAAGCGCAAAAAAACTTTATTTTAGTTTTAAGATTTTTCTACGAGCGTAAAGTCAACTCGCTGCAGAATTATTTTTTTAAACCGAGTTTTAAATAAGTGATTATTAATAAATTATTAGCCTATTATTATGAACTTTTTTTTTAATACAGTCAACTTGCAATAACTCGAAGTCTCGTAAGTTGAATATTCATTTATCTCGATGTTTTCATTAGGTACCAAGTATATGCCTTGAATAAAAAATAACTTCGGATAACTCTAAGAATTTGGCCAGTCCCTTGAAGTTCGGGTTATTGCGAGTGGACTGTGTAATTTAAAAAAAGGTTTGAACAACATGTACAAAATATGTCTTCATTTTGACCAATATTCAATGTTACACAAGTTATTTTGTTACGTTGATTTTCCTGATTTTAATGCTGTCATCGAACACCCAGTCCCATTTATATGCAGGTTATATCATAAATATCCCCAGATGTAATTATGGAACATACAAGATTCATTGATGAAATAAAATTCAAGGACACAATACATTTTATCCAGATTATATCAAATCATGGCAAATATATTTTCAAAATCATCAGTACTTGTAATATGCAACAAAATGAATAAAATTGTAATTGAATGTTATAAACAGAAATTTTAGAATTCTGAGAACAGTATCATTTAGAAATAGATCAATTAAAATTTATTATAATTAAAACACTGAAATAAGATAAATAATATTACATAAACCAACTATTTCACTGGAAATGAAGCCCTTGTGCATATCAAAAAGATCATTTACGAGTTCGAGCAATTTCGTACATATTGTGAACAATAGCTTAACATTGGTCAAAACATTTGACCACTTCAAGCATATAATTATTTCAAGTTTGAATACTGTTGTCTAATATCCCTCAGTGTTCAATTTATGTTTTTTGTAGAATAGTACTCTAGTATCATGCAGTTAAGGTGCACAGTTGCAACATTGCTCGGTTTAGATATGTTGCTAAGTGCTATTGAGTCTGAAGTAATAATATTAGAGGGCAAATTGAACATAGGGTATACCATTCATCCATCAGAGTAGTATTTATTATACAATAAGCGACAGCAAGTGATACCAACACTTCTGATCTCACCTTTGTTGCATTAGATTAATGAGGAATAAATTTCCTTTAAACCCCAATTGAATATTAAAACACATACACACATTCGGGTATGTGAGAAAACTCTAGCAACAATATTTGATATTTTTCTGTTAGACGGGTACCAAAATCCGCTAAGTCGGAAGGTTGACATAGTTATCGCCAAGCTGAAATGTTTACACGAAAATAATATTTTAAACTCGTGGACTTTTATTTTTATTCTTTAGTTTGGGGGGTTGCCTAACCAAACCTTATCACAGATTGGAAGTTATTAGTTTGAATGAGTTATCGCTGCAATTTGGTGATTTTTATCTGGTATCCGTCAAAACAAAAAAAAATTAAATCAACGATCAAGAAGAGGTTAATATTGGCATAATACTCAGGATCTACTGAATCAATTTGGATAAAGTTTATGTTTATTAGTCGAATTTTTGCTGAGGATACAGAATACACTTTAAACGCAGAAAAAACTGCAATTACATACAAAAATGAATTACGTCATATTGCCGTCTATGCTTTATTTATGTCAATACTAGCTGCGTACTCGTCGTGGCATAATAGGTCTTCGAATTTGACAGTTCAGATTACAGTATAGGGTGGCAAGCATAAAAGAGGCGCTACATTATTTTCAAAACAAAAGTTTGGAATCAATCATTTGAAATTTTATTTAATAATCTGAAACGCAGTTGCTTTTTGAATGTGGGGTCTCTTTTACGCTGGGCACACTAAATAGTTACTACAAAATAAACACCATAAAAATAAAAGACACTACTTGTGATTGTTATAAAAAATGATTTCAATATGAACCAACAAATAATACTTTTAAACATTTTGGACATTTTCGGTAAAACCGAAACTCTTGCCAAAAAGAAGCTTTAGCCACACTGTTATTAATAATTACCGCTAAAGCTGCATTTTGGCGACAGTTTTGGTTTTACCAAAATTGGAAAAAGGAATAATTTGTGTAATTACCTGGAATTTTAAATAAATAATTTGTTAATATTGAAAATACAAAAGTGCATAAAGTTTTGTTGGCACCCTTTAATGGCAATGGTTTCCTTTTTCTTATTTCTGAGCATTAAATTGCTTAGGATCTCGGATATGTCTCAGACCCAGAATGGACAAGTAATAAACATATTGAGCATATTGTCTCAAAATGCAGAAAACGATTAAACATACTTAAATATATTGCGGGCAAAGATTGCGGAGCCGATGCTGTGACGTTAAGAGATACCTATTTGACTATCATTAGACCCATCCTGGAGTACGGTTTTCCTGTGTACTGCTGTGCTTCTGACACCAATCTGGATAAATTAGAAAGGGTTCAACTAAGTGCTGCGAGAATAATTACTGGACTCAAACGTAGTTGCCCTAAAGAAATTGTCCTCTTTGAGGCTAATCTTCAACCTCTCCAAACTAGAAGAAAGGCTAACCTCACCAATTATTTCAACAAACTATCCAGCTATGGCCAGCACAATAAAACCTCTCTATACCTTAACAATTGGCGCAACAATCAGCGACTGAAGAAAGACAGTCCATTCAGTCATGCCGAACTTCTGCATCTGCCTTCTGAAAACGTCGAGCCCCACTCCTTAAAATCTTGTCTGAATCCCTCAGAGGGAATCCCCAGAGTTCATTTCCACTTCGGCTTTTCTGCTCCGGTCACGAAGAAAAATCTTATTCCAGCTCATCTCAGGCAGCTAGCTTTGGAAATTATAGGAGAGATTCCCAGTGACGCCATAAAAATTTACACAGACTGTAGTGGACTGGGAGACCTAGCTGGTAGTGGTGTCTTCATTGAAAAACCTGGGCAAAATCTTTCCATCTGTCTCCGTAACCCTAAATTCACTTCAGTCTTTAAAAGTGAATTAATCGCAATTGAACATTGCATTGAAGCTATAATAAATGAGCGTTACTTTGGAGATCTCTGGATCCTTTCGGACAGTCGCAGCTCCCTTCAACATCTACACAATTGGACTAAAGCTGGAGACAAAACAAGCATCTCCCTCCTTCTCAAACTTCAACTTATTTCAAAGCGCCACGACGTTCATTTTCAGTGGATACCATCCCACGTTGACATCTTTGGAAATGAGCAAGCGGACCGCTTAGCTAAGGAGGGTTGCAGTCACTCAATACTTTCCTCTTCAGCTCTTTCATACTCGGAGCATCAGTCCAAAATCAAAAGTCATCTCTCCAAAAAGTGGAAGACCCCTCCCTCTCATCACTGGTATGCAGCCAAGAAACCGGGCTCTTCACTTGTATCTATTGGTGATAGAGCGTCTCGAACGGCAATTTCCAGATTGGCAAGTGTGGACACACGAAGAGTCTCTTGTACTCTGAGAGTAGAAAAACTTACCCTGTCTGCTCCAAATGTGAAGCTCAGCAGGCCTCTGCCGAACATATCCTGGACTGCTTGGGTCTTTCCAAAGAGGACTTACACGCTACACCACTTCTTGTCATCGACTTTTTGAGGGTCAACAATTTGTTGGATCTTGTCTGACTTCGTCAGACAGGTGGAGGATAAGAAACAACGACAACAAACTGCGGCAAATTATGGCAACCACAGGTAGTTAACTGATTATTAAAAAATGGCGTCTACTGACATTTACTCGCGAAAATTACCTAGATGCAAAATCCGTACCATATTTGGAAGTGCCAACAACTCCCTTTAATGGAAAAGCACCGATAATATTACATAAACTAACTTTTTCAATGGAAATATAGCCGTTGTGCACATCAAAAAGATAGGTTTGGTTGATTTGTATGCTCAATGACTTATTTTTATACACAGTGAGGGTTAATTAGGCCGTGACCAACAGCTTAAAGTGGATTCCAAACCAAAACAAACATCCATGCCTAACCAGAGATTCGAACCCAGCACCTTTAGCATACGAGGCCAGAGCGCTAATCCTACAGCCATCAGATGGGACATCAAAAAGATCATTTAGAAGAACTTTATTCTTTACTGCAGTAACTTGTTTCTGGAAGTAGATTCTTAAATAGAAATGTAAGACCTTTAATTTTGCATGTCATTGACTGCACTTCCATTTCCAGTTTCATCAAGGTTTCTTTGAAAACTGTATCATATTCCACCATATTCCATCGACAGTTTTTTCACTCTGGTCTGATACGATACAAAAAGTCTTCAGGCAAATAAGCTCAGTTCAAAACAAATTTCTTATCGTACAAGGGTTTCTGCAAAACTTCCAACTATTGTGTGGATTGAGCCGAAAGTTGTTTATATTATTACAGTACCAAATTAGAGCAATCTGCGGTATTGCAGCTGCTACACTTCATTAAGCACCTTGGAGGAGAATTTTTACAGACTTGCAAGTATGGACGCAGTTTCTTTCAGTGTATTTTGCCAGAAAGAATCGTTCTCCAAGCAAGTTCTTTTGGCACAGATGTAGCATTTCTTTGGCGAGCGTTTTTTTTTTTTCGGAATTCAACGGATATTATTTCAGTTATTGTGTTTGTATTTTAGAGGAGTTTTCTGAATCTGCAACGTTACAAGTGAAAAACATTACGAGTTTCAAAAGTAAACAAACACGTTACGGCAGAAGGATACAAGTAAAGTTTTATTTTTTATATATATAATATTCCAGTGACAGCTTTTGCTTGGTTTTGGCATTTTTTATACTGATAAATAAAAAAAAAATACCATTTTTATAACTCTAAGTTTTTGATTTTATACTTAGATTTTACAAATTTCTTAATGGCGTGAAAACAGGTCGTGAAAAATAGTTCTTCTTTTAATAGTTACATTTAAAAAACTATGCACATTTACTTAAGACAACTTTGGATTTCTGTGAAAAACAACACTTTTTTGGGGATCCTTCAAAATTTAAAGGTATTCCTTTTACTTGGTAAATGAACTTGAATGATATAATTGCTACGGCATGATCTGTCTGAATAGAGAAGCGTCTGAATTCCGAAATGTCTTAATTTGGTTCGAAGTGTCTTATTTTCAGTCACTTGTTGTGACTGAAAGCAATTTAAGACCCGTGTGATGTCTGAAATTCGAAGAAGTAAACCACCTTTGTGCAAAATAAGTCACCTAATGTGTCTGAAATGAATTTTTCAGACAATTTGTGTCTAAATTTAAGACACCAGCATTTACAGTGTAATTGCACTGAAATCTTCCTCTGACCGCAACTGCCATGCATTCCTTTTACCCCAATAGCACAGATCCGTTAATATCGACTCGACAACAGTCAATCTCGCCCAGTGCTGGGTAAAATTTACTCGAAGTTTTAAATTGTTGATACAGAGTTTTAAAACTGAAATGTAATGTTGTATGAAATGACGGAGAGGTAAAAAATAGGTTTTGTCATATTTTTTTTTTGTGTGCTTTTTTTGAATTTTAAATCGTGTATTTTGGAACGAGATACTCAAAGTTCGGCCTAGACTGGCCACTTTCCCAGAAGCCCTGTTTCCGCTGTGGTACGCTTGCCTCGAGACTAACTTGAAGCTCTGCAATGTTTGTTTTGAAATTAAGAAATAGCGATTGAGACGGACAATCGAGTATGAGTAGTTAGGGATTGTGGTTTTCAAGATGTTCTCCCATTACAGAGGCAAATGTCGAGTATTTTTTCCCTTATTCCCTGTATATATTTATATTCCCCGTATTCAACCGCCCTGATCTTATGTCCAAGACAACTTATCCAGACCTTACTGAAATTATTCAATGATAAGATGTGTCGAAGTGTTCCTCAGAAACAACCGAAAGACGTTCCCTCGTGATTCTCCTCATAATGCGCCTTAAGGCGTCCATTTTGAACATCTTTTAATAAGGAGGGTTCAACCGGCCGAGAATAGAACGGCTTAATGTCTTTTCTCGGGGGGTCGCCCTCAAATTGACCTCACGTTTCAATCCCCTTTCTCAGCTACTCGACATTTCAATCATTCACGCCGATTGTTTTATATACACTCGCGTAGTCATGTGTATTTCGTAATTAGTTTGTTAAACTAGCCATATAAATTAGTTTCGTTTTTAGTACCTTCAATAGTTGAATGGGCCAGTCCATGCATCGAACATCATTCCAAAATACATGTTGTTTTTACAAGTAAACATGTCATAAAACATATTTTTTACCCCTCCGTCCTTTCTTATATATTTCAATTTTAAAACTCTGCATCAACATTTCAAAACTTCCAGCATGTTTTTTACCCAGCACTGATTGGCCAAGATCCGTAGTAACGGCCAGTCTATAACGGTTCACATCGGGATCAGCCAGCGGTTTGGTGTAACTGGGCTTCTTAAAATTCGAAAACCTTTAATATATGCTACCCCAAACATTTCAAAAATTTTAATGATACAGATTAATCAATTTTTCATCGTAGTCCTGAAAAGCTCGAATATCTCCGTTCATTTCCTATGAATGAAGCTGAACTTGAGTTAAATTTAGCGGTTTCCAAATTGGCTTCTTCTAGAATGTCAGTTTTTGAGCGCGATAATCACTTAAATGATTTATTCTTCGGATCAAGGATTTAATGTGGAGTGCTTTTGATAAACTATTTTTATTTTACGACGTAGTTTTTCTTTGGGGGGGGGGGGGATTAAAAACACCACCTGTTCAATCATAGTAAAAAAATTATGTGCTTTTATTGTGTTAAAGTTAATTTAATTAATGGAGGCATAAACATATTTTCAAAAGTTTTGTAATGATAAACATGAAATGATGGCTCCTTACATGAATGTTCGATCTTGATTACGATTGGGATTAACTACTGGTGTAACCTATATTGATTTTTGGAGTTATGATTTTTTTTTTTTTTTTTTTTTTTTTTTTTTGGCATTGTTGCTCTCTTTAGAGAGTAAATTTTGACAGTAAATGCAATTTTTATCATGCATACCTACTTTTCAGGCAGACATGTCGTATTTTAGAATACGTGTCAAATTAGTCATGTCAATTATGAGGGTTTTTCGGCCCGCATATATGTCCCGTTTTTAATGGGATATATTGTCACAATTTAACAGTTAGATATCATCAATGACCACAGAAAAGTGAAAACCTTTAAACTCATGGTATATTATAGACTGAGAGGCAAGTTTAGATTGAACATCATTCCGAATTTTTATAAAATGTAGAGAAATGTTTGTAGATCATGAATTCACTGGTCTGCAAGGGCAAAAAAGGCGTGAAACTATTCAATTATCGAATTTGAATATTTTGAATTAAAACCCATTGCTAAATATGTCCTAACTTGCCAAACAATGAGCATTCTTTTTATGTGGTAACACACAGCCCTTTAATTTTCAGTGAGGAAGAGAGCTTTCTAATCTATGGTGACGTCTGACATGCATCTTCAATCATCATCAGTAACTTATCTGCAAATTGGCTCACTTTTAAAAAATGCGACTAAGACGTCGCCAAAGTAGTCGAATTGTCCTCCTTGAAACTTGTGTGTTACCAGATAAATAAAAATAAAAAAATTCTCATTTTTTCGGGCATGTTGTGACATATTAGGGGTTGGATTTAGTTCAACACATTCAAATTTGATTTTTGAATAGTTTCGGCCATTTCAGCCACGGCAGACCAGTTCATTCATGATCTACTAACATTTCTGTACACTCTATAAAAAATTCAGAATGAAGTTTGATGGGATACTTGCGGTCACTTCTCAGACGCATTTCTTGTATTTCAAAAATAAATTACATTCCAGTTTTAATCATGGTCGAAAGGGTTAAATTACACAAGTTAATTAGACGGTGTGGTTAGCCATAGTACATAATGTAATAGTACTTAATGTACGAGGCAGAATGTAAAATGAATAAATAACGCCCTTTTTTTAATCCATTGAAAGGTAGTGGCGTGAAACTTGAAGTGTCGCGTGCCATCATTTCAATTAAGTAACTCATCCCTCTCTCATTTTTAATGAATGGGACATTGTCGGGGTTACATTTGCGTGTGACTGCCACTTTGCGCAATTTTAGACGCTATCGTAATCCTACAATGCCTCGCCGCTATTTTAAACTACAAATTTAGTCTGTTAGACTTTCTTTAAATGATTTAAGCTTATTCAACACCTGGTCGTTTGCTAATTAGTATTTTAACGGGTATTTCTTTTACATTTTTTTTAAAGTGCCTATTTGGTGTAAGAACATCATCGTAGTCCGAATGAATATTGTTCCGAATTTTTCTCAGAAGAAATGATGGTGCTAAATAAAAACTATAATTTATTCTTGCTTCGAAGGCTCCTTCTCCGAACAACAGAACAATTGCTATCAAGTTTCAATACAAGCTTCTGTACATACAACTTCGAACACAGCGATAATGCAGGCACAGCGAAGGTAAACAAGAGATCCGATGCTTTCCAAACAGCGTCCAATACTCGAGTGCACTCTCAATTTCATTTCTCGCCTCTTTTTATCGTCCCGTGGCAGATATTTCTAGCAAAATCCAGTCTATCAATCACGTGATTGGGACGACTCTAAATTTCCCGATTGATTTAGATGTTGCCACTTTTTTTCCCTAACCTGTATTATCGCTGTTAACAAATAAATAGAATAGAACTTTGAAAGAAATACGTCACTATTTTCAATTAGACAAAGAAATTTTTTTTTAACAATATCCGCACGAAGAACTACAATGATATGACACTATCCTAGAAATTGTGTTCTAGAATGGCAAGGTGAAATTCCATCGAAAGCAAAAATTTGTAATGGGTCTGGCGTTTGGAGGAGATGCTGGTTGGTTTAAAGACGTTGGGATTCGCAGGTGCAATCAAAAGAAAACAGGTGGCTTGGCAACGGACTCTTAATGTTGCGGCTCCTTTTTCGTCTGGTCGAAGTCTCCAAAGATGAGAGCAACAACATTCCACTCTGGGGAAGGGGGGAGGGAGTTTACGAATCTTCTTATTTTACAATATTATTTTTTAAAAAAGCAATGCGTCGAAAGATAAGCAAGCCTGTTGAAAGCAAAGTATTTCCGGTGGATTCTTGCTTGTTTATTGCTTTGTTTATTTTTGAAAATTGGAATGACCCAATGCGGACAAAAGTGGCCCATTTATAAAACCTTTGAAATGCATGTTGCAAAAACACCTTTGAGATATTCTCACTTCAAGATTTTATTTAGAGATTTATTTTTCGTGTAAACATTCTTCCTTCATGATATCAATCGTTAAAGATTTCCCCTTCATCCACTCATAGATTTGTATGTTTGTAGTAGAGGAACGCACAAAATAGATAGTAGCATATATAATATACACTATTTTCTCATTAATAGTTATCTCTTGAACCAAATATGAATGATACTAAAATCTTATCACTTGCACATTCTATACTTCAAAATATAAGATAGTAAGTAAGTTAAATTTAAAATTGTTTTAGTTAAGAAAAGTGTATTGCTTATGTCAAAAATTTGGAAAATTTGTATTTTATTAATTAATAAATTATTATTATTTATTTTTTTTTTTTTTTTTTTTGGATGAAAAAACGTGGAAATTGGGAGACCAAAAAAAATGTGAAGCGATCACCAATGTTACTCCAGAAAGCGGAAGCAATTCTACTTCAAAATTGTTTTTCTTTCATTCGCTTAGCAATAAAATTTAAATAACGTCTTAAGTACACCACTGAAAGAAAATTAAGGGAATATCAGTTTTCTCAATTTTTTTTCTGAGGAGTGGTATAGAGAAGCATGAAAAAATGCTAGGTTAAAAAGTTGCATATAATAATAATAATACAAACAAACAAAATGAAATGAAAAACGACAGAAATTTGGAATTACATCAGCGGGCTAGCCCAAATTTTGGAAATTCGGACCAACCCTTTGATGAATTTCTGCTATATATATATATATTGTTACGAATTTTGTATATTTGTAAATATTTCGTAGTGTTAATTTTGTAAATAGATAAATTTCTGTACATTTCGCATAGGGCAATGCAATGGTTTGTTTCCCTGCAGTGAGCATATCAACGCTTGATAACGAGTTTTACAGAGGTAACTCTGGGAAGCGAGTTTCAAGGGGCAGGGCATTTAACATTATGGTAATGGGAATCTCGCCAAATTGGCGAGATAGAGCCAAGTTGGCGATGGTTTTGGCGACTAATTTTTGTCACCAAATTTGGCGAGAAATCGCCAAATGTCGCCAAACTTAGCGACCATTTGGCGACATTTTCGGTACATGTATGGGTACATGTATCCCTTGTGTACATGTATCCCTTGTACATGTATATAGGACTTTTCAACTACATTCTGGAAAGTTCTCCAAATGTCTATCTCTGGAAGGTTCACGTATGTTCTCAGGTCACCCTATAAAAGCTCAGGAGAGCGGGTGATGGAGTTAGTTAGTCAGTTGTTGACTGTTTTTGAGTCACGGAGCTAGTTGTTAGCTGAGTCCGTTAGTTGACTGAAGTTAGTTGATTTTGAATCACTGAGTTAGTTGATTTTGAATCACTGAGTTAGTTGTCTCTCAACGTTCATTGTGAGAGCTGTATTCCTGACTTGAGTTAGTCACTGAGTTAGTTGACTGGAGATACTGAGCGAACTGTTTTGCATTGTCTTTTGCGGCGATTTAGCAGTTGTTTGTCAAGTTTTTAACTGCTGTTTTGTGCTCTATTGAGGTGAAAAGAGCTGTATTGTGTCTACTAGAACGAGAAGTTCTGGAGCTGTAAGAGAACTGTGAAGAGTTATTTTGGAATAAATTTCTGCAAGTTTTGATCTGCTTTGGCGTCAAATCTTTCGAACCCGTACAACGCAACAATATATATATATATATATATATATATATATATATATATATATATATATATATATATATATATATATATATATATATATATATATATATATATATATATAATTTGTGTGTGTGTCAATTAAAGATAACGTCTAAATGCTAAAAAGATGCTTTGCGGAAAGGTTCAATATAGGACTCGCAATTTCGCCACTAGAATTCCGTATTAAGTATGAGAATACATCGCAAAGCAAACACTGATGACGGAAGAAATCGTATTTCATACTAAAGGTCAATTTCTAGTTGTTTAAAATGGATGCATTTGTACCAAATCCATTGCTTTACCACTGCACACTTGGCATTTGATTTTGCGACTGTGTTGTTTTACTAATTTTTATAAAGACGCCTGATTTGAATTTCAAACTACTCCAGTGAAAAGTTGTTAGAGATAACTGATATTACGCTAATTTTTTTTTAACTGCGTAGTTAAACCATTTAAATAAAATTTGCTACACATCAACTTCATACAAATAAGAGCGCAGATAATTCCCCCAGAGTATCATCTAAACATTTAAAGTTCAAATAAATAAATTTTAATGCATATAATATTCTACTTGTAAAATTCCATATATACAACCAATCTTTCCTTCTTATTGTGTAATCCAAAATAGTTGGGCGATAAAGGTGCCTATAGCTCAATCAGTGTTCTCTGGATTAATTTTGTTCATGTTTTGGCACGAGACAGACGATTCTTTCTCCTCCTGCCGCCAAGCAGCTGAAGCACCCCTTTTCTCCATCTGCCGTCTTGAAGAAAACTTCCTTGTAAGTGGGTCACAAGAGGAAGGAGACTTCGAATCTCCCTCTTAGTGGGGAGGGGGGGAAGCGAGGGAGGGGGGAGTTTCGGCGCACGCGCAGGAGGGGAGGGGTGGCGGCGCGCGTACGCTCTTCTCCTTCCCAGTTCAGCAGCACGTGAGAAAGGAAGAACTTCTTGGGGACAGCGCGCACTGTTTCGTTCTCTCCCGTATTCGAAGGTGAGTACCTCTCTCTCTTTTTGTTTTGAAATTGTCTGGAATAAGTTGTTCATTTTGGTGCCTGTAAAATGTTTTTCACGGCGTTAAAAAGTGTTCTTGTGGCTTCTCTTAATATGTTACTTTGTGAAATGCATTCTTATCTTTTCATGTCTCGTGAGAACTTTTTGTTGCAATTTCTGTAAGCTTCTCTAAGACAGGAACAGTGCCTGAAAGAGAAGAAGAAAAAAAAGTGTGTCCCTGACTTCTTAGAGCTGTTTCTTATGTCTTAGAACCGTTGCTTACGTCTTTGGCCGTTTCTTATGTCTGCAAACTCATCTAGAGAGGGAAAATTGTACTTGACGAAATATCTTTTGTGGCTTGTTTACTAAGTGTTTTAAGAAAAGAATGAAACTGGAAACAACATCTCTAATTCTTAAACTAAGATCTCCAAGTGTGTGTGTGTTCCCATTTCTTGTGTTATATGAAGGGAGATTGTACTTTATGAAACTTCTATGAAGTCGGTTTATTTTAGTTAGACCAGAACAGCAACCGCAAAGAGTGGTTGAAATATTTTCCTAACTTTTCGAAACGTGGTCTTCAAATTTTGGTTATCTTGTCGCGTTTCTCACTCTCGGACCTTCAATTTACTCCGAGTAGTCTTTTGATTTTAGTTAAGACAAATACAGTGTTGAGAAAACTATTTTTCCGTAATGAAGTTAGTGTTCATTGGATAGAAACTGAACGGAAATTTTACCTTCATTTCGAATCTCTTTCCTCAATTGTTCGAAGCAATTTGATTCTAAGAAGCTTGTTTGGTAATCACCTTACTGATCATGAAACTCAATAATTGTCATTTGAAGCAATTTTTTTGTCAGCTGTTTTGATTATTATTTGTGATTCAAATTTGTGATTTTATTTATTTTGAAGATTTTTATTAAAAACCTTATTTTATCCCTATTTCTGAGCCTAGAAACTTGTCTATTGTATATTAAGCTTTTAGAGTTGAGACATCAATGAAGAACTCGCAATTATTCTTACTTCAAAATATTTCTTTAAACGCAAGGACGTCATCAAGTTGGTGATTTTTATCTTGTTTTAAAGGCTGTGTGCATACATGTGTCAAATATGTGCCATTTTTTCCAACCACCATGCTATGTATATGTTTTTAATCGAAATCATTCACCAACTCGAACCCGGTTATTGATCATATCATGTTCGCTTTTCTTATAGAATATTTAAGCACTCACAACGTCGAATAATCCTCAAACACCATGACATATTTGAAAAAAATATGCTGAACTCCAGATTGGAATAGAATGTTGATGAATTGCTTGTTTTTCTGGAAAAGAAAGACTAGCATGAGCTACAGTACCTGTTGATACCTGAAACACAAGGCCTGCAAATTGAAAAGACCTTCCCTTATTCTAAACAACATTCCTCCTCAGATGGACTTCTTTGTGTGCATTTCAATTAATTGGATTCCACTTTTTTACACTATAGAACAAAGTCCATTTCGATTATTTCATAGCCGAGTTTTCTTTAGTACACAACCATGGTGGATAAGTTTTTTTTAGTTTTTTTCTACAGTAAACAGACTTCTTGTGTTTAAAGCTACAAATTAGTTTGTTTCGGAAAGATACTTAATATGTTTTCGTCAAAGCTTCCTATCTCTAATTAAGATATAATCATCCGAATGGTTTTCAAAGAGAGAAAAATATACGGAAGTAATCGGTATGGTTTGGTTTGGAACTGTCTATTTCTGCCACTTATGAAGTGCTTAACACAGACATATACGTCTCGTAATTTTGACCATCTTGATGAATACGAGATAGAAATCTTCCATCCCCTCCCCACCAACGAGAGGACATTGAGACAGATTTAATGTGCCTCCATTAGGTACACACCGAAATTTTGCGGACCGAACCCATCATGAACCCGATACCCTAAACACTATCGGAGCCTAATCGGTATTATTCTCCGTATATGAAATAAAATCGTGAATTCGATTGTACGATAATACCGATATAGATTTATCGTCAATGAAAATCCTACCATTTAAAAAATGTGCTATTTTATTATTTATTTTTCATCCCACTGTTAACTATTTATTGGCTTAAATCGCTCTTGACTTAAAACACTATTAGTGCATGAGTATAAATTAATTTCTCCTGAACATAAACGAATGAATTGCCACCTTCCGAGCAATCGCTCAGGAACTTGAGCAATCTGTTCTAAATGCCGCCTCTGGAATTTCCTTTTCTGTTGACGAAACCCTTTTTTCGCCAAATAAGAGTCGGATTTCTTTGGGTGATTGTTTTTGAACGGAATCGGACACCGCAGCCAATCAGCGTGCTCTCTCCAAAAGTGTGGAATCGGGGAAATTTGTCGACAGAAATGTTGTTTTTGTTGTATGCCGTTTCGCAAGCAACCGACACCTGGAAAGCGCTCCTGTCGAATTTGGCAAACGCTTCTTTTAAATGTCTCATTTCTCACTCCTTTCATTTTAAGACACAGTGGAACCACTGCATTTGCTTATTGATCACGACATTTGCATAATTTAAATTGGACTATGAAAAGTAATTTAATATCAACGTATTGAAAGAAGATCAACGAAACATTATTCGACAGTATTTCACTTCTCTTGTTTCGTGGACAATATATCCCACAATAACCGGAACATAAATGCCCATTAGAATCATCGAGGTTGTTGTAGTGAAGAGTGTTCCACTACCTTTGTTTAAGATAGTTCAAACTCAGTCACTCCCAGTGGGAATTTTGTTTTGATTTTTGATGTTCGTTGAATAATTTATTATTTCACTAAATAAAAAAAATAAAAAAAAAACAGTAAAAATACATCTAGGCGCAGCTTCATCCTATGGATCCTTGAGCCGAAAATATCCAACCAAGCAACCAAAAATACATCTTAGTAAACACTATTCGCCAATCCTTAAAATAAACAATTGTTATTTACTTTTTGTAATAAACAGTTGAACAGAAATTGGGTTCGCAAGTATTAAACATTCGTTCGCGAAGTCATCTGCTGAAAGTTGACGATAATTGGAGTCGCTGTTCTCCAATTTAAATTAATTTTTCATTCAATCAAATCTAGAACATGATACATTTCAATAAGAACATTGACTTTAGCTTTTTTGACCGAAATTTCAATACTTTGGATGTAGCTTACAAAATTAGAAAACTGGGTTTAATTAATTTAATCGTTTGTCCATGTAGGATAATTGTTTCAAATTATTTGAATCTTGAAATTTTTTGGAAATTTTATGTTTTTTTAAATAGTTTTTCATTGCTTTCGTGTGAAGTTGAGCTTGTTTCGCACGGGAATTATACCATGTCTGAAATTTGTGATATTTCAAAAGTTATCTAGATTTTTGCATGCATATTTTGGGCTGATTTCACAAATGTAAAGATTTTGATATTGTCCTTCTGGTCATCCAAGAACAAGACAGTTCTTTTCTTAAAGTATAGTTTGTGATTTTTAATCCATGAGAGATGTAGAAAGTATGTTGCGCCCTTAGAAACCAATATCTCTCCTTGAGACAAAACGTAAAGGTATCGATGCCGATAAGAAGCTCCTTTGTTTTAAAGGTGAACTCTTATCTTTCACCCGCTTCCCACGCACTGATTTGTGTGACGCGACTTTTCGCAGCTGCAATTCCATTTATTAAAATCTAATTGAACTTATCACTCATTCTTTTTTAACCATTAGTATAACCTCCTATCGAAACAAAATCCGCAACTTGGGCATTCTTTGAACAGGAGAAATGTATTTGGTCACCGTTGTTTACAATTGTTCGTTCGAGCTAAAAAAAAAACTGTCTACCCAACTTTACCTCAGAACAACATTATTTGAGCTCATTGAATACGCTGCAACGATGTGTGAACCGGTTTTACTACGTCCTGATTGGCTGATTGGAACGATGTGGGGGCCGATTCGTTAAAACTCTCATATAGTGTCCGTGGTTAGAAAAGTAAAATATTAATTAAAATTTGAACTTAAAAGCGATTATTTTCTTGTTGCCATCAACATATATTTAAGTTTAATCGAAAACTATGTGCGCAGGGTAATCAATATTTCTATAAAAGTTGTGATTTATCCGGAACTATATCTTGAAGCGGAAGGATACATCCTACAGCTCAAGGCTCAAGTAATGCTGTCTCTCTAAAAACTGTCGACCCAACGAATCTATTCATTATTTTGAAAGTGACACGTTATATGGGTGCTTCATATTTCTTTAACTTCAACAATAAAAGAAAATCTAGATTTTGTGTGAAATGAAATTCTTACCTCTTGTGACGTCATACTGCCATCGGTTGCTTTTCTTTCGTTTTGGAGTTGAATCCATACAATTAAAAAGAAAAACTTTGTTTTCCTAATGTTTTGTTCACCAGATGTACATAATTATGCTAAATGATGTATTCAAATATATTTTTGTCCTGAGTACGCTCCCCCCTCACCTACCCTTTATTGTATTTCTTGTCGAATATTGTTAGTTTTCCAAAATCTCTCTATTTCAAGTTCTCAAATAGTCAAACACCGTTAATGCAAAAAACACTTTTTTTTTTTTTAAATGAAACCTTGCAACGTTTCTTAATATAGCAGGATAATGATTTTGAAGAGGTCGTACATTGTACGAGAGAGGTACATTGTAAAAAATGTGAATTATTAAAAACTGGAAGCAAAAATCTATTACAGACTACTTTAAATAATAAGTTACTGGTAAATACTTTTGCATTTTTTTCTCCTATTGTTAAACTATTGTACTAAACACAAACCTTTCAATGCAAATATTCTAAAAACAGTTTAAATGCAGCAGTATTTATTAGATGTACAAGTTTTTAGATGAAATTCCTTTAACGCGAAAAATTCCTGCGACCGATTTCATTCTACCCTTTTGACTGTACATTTCCACCAATTAAAATCCTCAGTTCAATAGTTAACGAAAAATTGTTTGTAAAACCCCACATTGCAAAAAGTACTATTTGCATTCAATGAAAGAATAAGGTATATAGCATCATCATCCTGATCCAATAATAACCTCACACCATTTTCATTTTCTTCAATTCTGGTTTTACTAATGCAGAGTGGCCACAGAACATGGAAATCAGGGAAATGTCAAGGAGCTTTCTGATTCTGGAAAAAAATCACAAAATTGTCAGGGAAGTTTGAAAAATTTCACGAAAATCGGGGAAATTTTCTATTGTTGTTTAAGGTTCGTTAATCCGTATTTCGGCGCTATTTACTTAAGATTTGTAGTGATAATGGTTAGAAGTTCAATGTTACTTAATAATTTTAACTTTTTCATCACCGCTAAAACTATTTTTTAAAAATTGGAATATTATCTTTTAAAGCATGCATGTTTTATTTGATCAGGCATCAGTAAAAGTTGGAGAAATTTCCCAAAAAGTTAACTGAGGGAATATTTTAGAAATCTGTCAGGGAAATGAATTTTGTGGTTTCCATTTTGGAATCTTGATTCTCCTCGTGAATCACCACAATGAGAGAGGAGTCAACAAGATTGAGAAATTTCTTTTTTGTGTGTTTCCTTTGAAGACATCTCATTAAAAGGCTTCCAGAGAGGAAATTGCTTCCTTTGAAAAGAGAGGTGTTGTGTCTACTACCACTATGTCTTGGTGAGGCAATCGCGCCCACATGCGGCCGCGCCTTATTCCCCGCGTGCATACATTAAGGTCAATCAATCGATTACTCAAGAGAAACCCTGTTCTCACGAAATGAATCAGCCCTTGTTTATCCTAATAGTGTCTTCACGAAATCAAACACCAATTACTTGCGGAACATTGTTATCCGCGACACATTTTCAAGTTGATATACGACACCTTTTTTTTCCCCTTAGATATTGTGAGAGGCAATGATGGGAGTAGGGTTCCGTAATATTATATTAGACAAATTATTTGCGGTTGATGAACAGTGAAGGACTTTAAACAACAGTCCTGCGATATGACATTTCAATCTTTAGTTTCCAGTACCGCAGCACTCCATTAATCGCAACCAAAACATCACAGCAAGATGTGTTCGAGTCCCGTTTTAGGCATGGGTGTTTGTAAATGTATGTTGGCTTGTCTAATGACTAATGTTTCGGCGCGCCCTCGTGTTGCTGACGGCGCCAGATAATCTGAAAACAACCAACCATCAAAGTTATTCTTCGGTAGCACGCAGACTGTTTGAAATGTGAACGTATCACAATAACGCTCGCTCGCTTCTACAATATGAAATAACGCTTCTTTGAAGACTGGTCTTTAACCGGAAAAAAAGTTACATTCAGGTATTACCGAGGATTAATCGCAAAAGTATTCGACAAAATTACAAAGCGACCTCGATGATATTAAACTGTCGTTTGGTTTCAACTTGGGGCTACTCAAGTGGCTCCTCTTCAGTCACTTTGACAAGCCGCTGGAAGCAAAACATTCAATCCTATGGAACTTATTATTCTCGGTCACTGCTGTGGCTAGAGGTTGTGTCTGACGCGCTCTAAGCAAAACATCTTATACTTGTGGCCATCCCTTTACTGTGGGGGCGCCACATGAGGGTCTCTGTATAATATGAGCCTAAAATTGAAATATGGGTATTATATTATTTTAAAAGGTGGGCTTCTAAAGGAATTATTGGGGTATTTTTTTTAGAAAGAAATACTTTCTCTTTATTTTTTTCTATTTTTTGTTGGGCCTTCCAAGACCATCAAATTCTGGACGTTTGGAGAAAATCGGCATGGCTGTGTAGGATCGCATCTGGGAAGAAAAACCAGTATTAATTAGGACACCTATACAAGAGTTTCTTTTAGTTACATTGTCAGTTAATATGTTTTATAAAAACACAATGATTTCACATTTAGTAAAAGAATAGTATCTAAATATTGTGCAGATCTTTTCCTTAGAGCATATCTTAGTAAAATATATTTCAAAAATAATCTATTCAATTGTAGTATAAATTGATTGTAACTACTGATGGGGCGAATAACTTCAGAGATGAAGTGAGAATGAATCGGCGCAAAATGTTCATGGGTCAGATTCGCCCTAAAATTCCTAAAATTTTTGTCTCCTCTAAAAATGTCTAAAATTGTTTTTAAAGTTTCGGTGATTCTTTAAAAAAATAAGAGAGCCCCGAAAATTCCCCGACTTTCCTCCAAAACCCGCAAAAACCTCTCGATATTCCTCCAGTTGGGAAAAGTGGGTTTAATTAAATTATCATGTTTTTCAAATAGTATAATTGTTTAATTATATAACTGTTGTTTTGCTAAAAAGTTGTTTGAAGTTAAATTTTTTTTGACAATTGGCTGTTTTTTCCCGGTATTAAAACAAGCTTTGAAAAGGATATGTCTGTGTAGGAGCCTATGTCAGCTTCAAAAGAAATATCCCTAAACATTGTTACAATTCTCTCTTAGTTTTAAAAATTATCCCTAAAAGGCTCCTGAAATTTTTAGAACCATCCGTAAAATTCCTACCTAAAATTAAAAAAAAAGAAAAAAGGAAAAAAAATTCCCTCACTCTGCCCCTGCAGTTCAGAAAATTAAAGTATGGGAGAGAAAATACGGTGTAAACAAATTAACCAAGTAATGTGTGCAAGAATATGTGTTTCTTCAGAGCGGCCACAGAACCTGGAAATCAGGGAGCTTTCTAATTCTGGAAAAAATTAGGGAATTTTTCAAAATTTCTAGAAAAGCAGGGGGGAAAAGGTACGTTTCCCCGTTCATCCGTATTTTGGCGCCATTTATCCCGAGAATCGTGGGGGAAATCTATAAAAATTGAATGTTACGGAATAATTTAAACTTTAAAAAATGGTTGTAATATCTCTTTTGCATACATGCTCAGTTTGATCAGAGTGTCTGCACATCTGGAAAAGTTGGAAATATTTGGAAAAAAGTTTGCTGCAAAATCAGGACATTTTTAGAAATCTATCGGGGAACTTTCTTTCCTGAATTTTGTAGACACCCTGTTCTTTAATTTTCTCAACGGTAGCATAAGTTTAAAAAAAAAATCTGCCACCAGTGCCCTTTTTCTTCTGAACAGCAGCGTCCGAAGCTGTGTAGTGGTCACTTCAAAAGCACCTTTATCTTCGGGAAGTTCTCGTCATCACTCAACCTTCTTTTGTCTGTTGCGTTGCCAGGACAACGCGGCAAACTTTTCTTTCCCATTGGTCATTTGCGGGGGGGGGGGGGGGACATTCCATAAGTCATCTCCTCCCTCTTAACCGGAAGCACCTCAATATAATCATCCAGGTAGTGTTTTGGCGCTTTATTTATCTCGTCTTGCGAGAGAAGTTCGAATCCGCCCTTCTCGTGTTCCGATACTTATTTATTGTTCCTTCATTCGTAGGCATCACACTCGAGGCAAGAAAATGAACACACACACACACATATATATATATATATATATATATATATATATATATATATATATATATATATATATATATATATATATATATATCGAATGAATGAATCGTCTCGTGAAACGCTGATGCTAAGAGATGAACAATACTGAATATTAATTACGAGACTCCCTGATAGGAAAACGCTAGAGTCAACAAATCTCACATGCGGAACACGAGAAAGAAAGTGAAGATCAGTGAAGGGATAAAAAATAAAGAACACGCTTTCAAACGGTAAATTAAATTAGAAAAGCAATTCTAAAAGAGATGGTTATGACATAGACGTGTGCACATTCTGTTATTTTTTTTTTTTACATTCTACTGAAGTCTATCCATCATTCAACAGCGCTCGATCTGCGCGCACAACTTAACCACATGCAATAATAACTATATTGTTCCTTAAACTCCCGGTTCCGATGAGACCAGCACAATGTTAATCATCGGGAGCACGGATTGAAATGAAAGTTCCGTATGCATCCCATTCCCAATGGCCACAACGATGGAAGAATGATGTCTGATCCATAAAGAGCCTCCGCCGCATAACATATTCAAATATCTTCCCAGATTGCGGCCCCCCATCTTTTCATCTTCCCCACTTTGCATAGCCGCTGGACATTCCTGATGGACAACACGAAACGAACTCTCCGAGAGTAATTGGACATCTCCAGTTTTGAAAACTAGCCGCGATAGAAACTGACCATTAGAGCTCTGGAGAGAGTCGCTCATTAGCAAGACGCGCGTGTTAATGATATGCCACCTGTTGTGAGAATTGGCTTGATTCCTGGAGAAGAAAGTCCCTCTCTGACCACTTTGCACTAATGATCACTCCCCCCCCCCCCCTTCTTCCATTAATTCTGACCAAGTGGAGTGGAGTGGATAAGCTCCTGCTTGTGTCCATTAAAGAGGGATCTATCTCCTCCTGAGGGACGCGACAACAAGTGGTCACAGGGATTTTTCTCGAGTGTTGGACATCGTTGACATTCATTTTGGCAGATAGAGTGCCCAACAGTTCGTTCGCAATTATTCTTTGGGTGGTTCCTCGTACTCGAGAGCGTCCATTCTTATTTTCAGACGCCGAGAACCTGTTGTCAATGGATTTCCAAATTAGGAATGCATCTGGATTGTCAAAGTTCGCGACAATGTTTTGAAAATTTCGAAGTTTTATTATTTCCAATTGACCACGTATCTCTTGAACGTTTGCTTAAACGTAGTACAAATTATATCTTTTGAAGAAGTATTTTAAATGGTTTTTTAAAGAAATTGTATAACATACTTACCAAACATCTAAAAGTGCCATTAAAGAACTAAGAACTTTTGGTTTCATAAAAAGTCATTATTTTAAGCTAAACGACAAAAAGTTTTTTTTTTTTTAATTCATTATTAACAAAAAGTAATTACACTTTTTTTTTTTAAACAATAAGAAACTCATTTATATCATAGAGCCGTGAAATAAAAGTAAATAGGAAAAATAGCCCCAGATTGTTAGCGAACTAAGTTGACCTCGCGCTATTTACTTTCTAAACAGTTTATATTAACTATTGGTTTTCTGAGAGTAATTTGAAGTTTTTGAAGCAAAAACACCACTGATCCATAACAGATGCTTCTTCGTTTTTTTTTTTTTTTTTCTTGTTTTTTTTTCTACCTCCTTATGCTTATAACCCCCCTCGGCAAAAAAATAAATAGTATCCTCCACATCCAACTCGTCTTCCGATTGCAAAAAAAAAATTCCTACATTTGTCCAATTAGACATTTTAATTAAGAAGCCGTTCATTTGACGCGCTTTTTAATTAAATCGCGCCTCTTTTTGTGGCGCGGTAATCGGAGCTCAATAAGTCGCTTCTTTTTGTCGCGGGGGTCGTGCCCTCCTGCTATTGACACTATTACGGTCGGGTGGGCGCTAATTAAGCCGACGATTAGTGGTTGGGGTTTCGAAAGAGTCCATTATTGCGCCCCGGCAAACAACGTCTTGAGCAGATTTCCCTCGTAAATCAGGGCTTGAAGTTCTCGGTTTTACAATTTCAAAAAGGAGACGTTTGGAACTCTTTTACGCGGAGCGGGTGATCAAGAAGTTTCATTAATGTATATTAAACATAGCCTTTCAGACGATGCGGAGAGCAGCCCGCAACTTTGAAACTATGTACTCGCATGAAAAAGTATGCGCAATACGAGCCCGCACCGTATGAAAGAGCCCTTACCCAGTCTCTGAGATCGCAAGACAATTCTGCCATTCGAGACTCAAATGCTATCACGCGCGTGTGTGACGTCATCAACAATTGAATTATATTTAGTTACATTTCTTTCCTCGAGTGGCAATATAAAAAAGAGATGAACGATTAAAGAGTGTTATGTTTGAATGTGTGTTTTTTCCTAAAATGGTAGATGGTGCAGTATGGCCCACGTATTGCCCTTGCACCGTTAAACTTCAACCAACCAAAGATGGTAGAATTTAAGATTATTTAAAAAATTAGCTAGTAATTGAGAAATTTCTAGGTTCAGAAAAGAAGCTCAAAAAGTACAGTGTATTTCTATGAAACACATAGGTTTTAAATAAAGCTTTTCAGTTTCGTCTTGAAAGAGTTGACAAATGTGACTGTCGGCACACAAATGTTCTAATAGTGAATGAGCCACCCTACCAATCACCACCTGCACACCAGGTTATGGTTGGGACCCATAATTTTCTTCACAAGAAAATCCACTTTGAAATAATATCATGCACTCGGAAATTTGTTTAAAGAGTGGAAAACTGTGAAGTAAGTGTCCTTCAACCCTTTTCTTAAATTGCTCAGCTGGAGCCTTCACTCTGAAATAAAACTCAGGAATGTTGACTCAGGACTGACGAAGAATGTCTGAGAGTGTTTCACTTTCATCTTAAACAAAGTGTTTTGTTTGGATTGCTTCCTCGAAAGTGGCCTTTTTCTGTGTCGTTCATATACTTCAGGGAATCAACGCGCGAAAGACTTTTCCCAACTGGGCTTGTTATTTTACTTAAAAGAATAGCTTTTAGACACTATAGGTGTTATTTATTGATACTATATATTCGACGATAAACAAAATGATTTTGAATTAAATGAGTTGTAAACATAGCGACCTATATTTGTTAAATTTCACCTAACTAATTTTTAGATGGCATCTCCATACTGAAAAGTCAACCCTTTTCTTCGGTACATTTAGAATATCATTCTTAGACAATAAATGTGCATTCTTTAACCTAGACATAAATTCCAAGTTTTTACTTAAGAATTTTATTTCTTTTCAGTAAAACTGTGACGAAAAGCCTTCCATTTATAGTCGACGCGGGGTAAGTACATTTTGTCCCATCATTTTGTTGTTTCTTGTGATTTCGAATGATCAACAACTTACAATCTTGATTACTATTTTATTGCGAAAAGTTTCTAAGCAAAACTTACTATATAATATAAATTTCATTTTATAAAACTTAGTTAACAATTATGTTTAGTAAAAACTTTTACCATCCTAAGCATTTATGATACGTAAATTGAAAATATGTAACCCTATTTTAAGAATTCCAAATATTTTCAAAATTTGATGATCCGATGTTCTCCAAATTGATCGTCCAAAATATCGGTTGTGTACAAACCCGGATAATCGATTAGTTTCGGTTATCCATCCAAAGTGGTTCCGATAATCAATGTTCTACGACATTATCGATCGATCATCCAAATTATCTCAACCGCTCTGACTTTCAGTAACTTATCGCACCCAGATTCGAAATCTTTTCGAATGTGTTTAAATTTTATCCGAGTGTTCGATTATTTGGGGGAATATCTAAACTTTCTTATTTCTGATGCAGAAACCCTTTCTTTCGTGGCTTCTCCAAAACCAGTGAAGTGATTCTGATGCATGTTTTTGTCTTGATGGGACATTTTTACTGTAAGCTTTTATGTAGGTGTCAATCTTGCTTGTTTACTTGCATGATTTCACGAACCACATTAATTTAATCGCCTTGTTAACTTAGGCTTTTTGGGTATTTATCCCTTTCCATCGAGATCTAAACGACTTGGGCCAAATAATATGTTTTCTGTGCCTTGAAACGTGAACAACTTATGCCAAATGATTGATTATTAAAGAAGTGTAAGCCCTAAATATGTTATATGATGTTATATGATACTTTTCCGTTTAAAGAGGCGGTTGGTACTTCCAAGTATCATAAGGATTCTAAGCCAAGAATTGTTCCCAGAAAATCGCGCCAAGTTATGGCAACCATAGGTAGTTGACTTATTAAAAAATGGCAGCTGCTGCCATTTATTGGCGAAAATCTTCTTGCCACAGAATCCGTATCGTACTTGGAAGTTTTACCCATATTTTATATATTGCCAACTGTCCCCTTGAACGAAAGTTTTGGACGATTCATTTCCTTTTTTCATTAATTTTTTCTCAAATTGCCTCTTTCTCAGTAACTCACGTGAATTATTCTTGGTCTAGTAGGAAAATATCAGATGGCTAAACATTTTGTTTCACTTTGAATCGATTACTTTCATGAATTTGAATATTTACAAACTAATTCACTATTCGTGGGATTTTTCATTTTTATATCCGTTATATTAAGTTTGTGTAGTATGTTTTGTGTGTATGCTTGTGCTTGATATGCGGAGGCCTAATTAACCCACTTGCCGTCATTCAATCAGGGTAAAACTTGGCACGTATCTTGAGAAATAGACTCGTTATGAATGATAAAGTGTTCAATCAGGTTTTAAGAAAAAAATAAGTGGGGAAATCTTTTGTAATTAGTGGTCAAACTCCATGAAAACTTGATCTGAGCTCAAGATGTTGCAATTGCACATAAAAATTGACAAACAAAGTATTTATATTAAAAAACTTTGTTTTTATGGGTTATATTACTTTTATTTTCCAATTGCATTATTGTAAAAATCCCTCTGATGAGTTTGCGAAATTTCAAAAAATGTCGTTAAAATGATAAATGTTTCATAGTCCAGGGGTCGCATTTGCCCTAAAATTCCTAATATTTCTTAAATGTTTGTTCTCCCTAGAATTCCTAAATTTTTTAGAATTATCCCTAAATTTTTGGAATTGTCCCTAATTTTGTCTTACAATTATCTTTAAAATATTCTTAAATTTTTTTGAATTATCCTTAAAATTCTTACCTAATTTTTTTTTTTTTTTGAAAATTCACTGCGCCCCCTGTACACATAACCTGGTATAAACGTAACGGCAATTATATTTTGAAGCAAATATTGCCACGTTAAGGGTTCTTTTCCTAAAATGAGTGCCTTCCATTTTCGGCAATATTTTGTTTTGGATGAAGGATGGGAAATGTGACCTCAAAGAGTGAATTGAGAAGATGCAAATGAGGGCATGAGGGTGAGAAGAAAGTGGGTCGAGGTCCCTCGGAGATCATCGTTTGGTCATCCACTGGAACACTTCGCACAACTTTCAATTACTCTATTATACTGATATGGATTGGTGTTATTTACACTTTTTATATTTTCATCATTTATTTAGAAAAAATTGTGTTTGACGATAATTTTTGTATGGGACTTAAAAAAAAAACACCAAAATAGTGATTTTGACGATATACTTTTCGATAATTCTTACGTTATCCTTTCTTGTAAGTGTAACAGAGGAGAAGAGAAAAACAGTCGTTGATGAGCGATGGTCAAGAGAAGAGAACTCTCTGTTAAAGAAACTTATTTTTCAACTTTTTACGCCTTTATAGCGTTCATTTTTAAGGGCATTTCGGAGGTGGAGTTGTTTAGAACACCTTAAGAGGCATTACCACAGAGATTTTGATCAAAATCGTTAAAGCCATTTTTTAGCAATTGCAGAAAACGGTAATTTGTTTCGATGGTAGCTACCTTAAGCGCAATTTTGGCGAAAATCTTAGTAGTAGGTCTTATGGCCACCACTAACCCATACACCAACTTGAACATCGTACGTCAATTCGTTAAAGAGTTATGCTGACCACGTACACACAGACAGACATTTTTTTTTTCTTCTAGACCACTTCTTTGAAGTCGGGATGTTGAAAAATGCAAAAAAAAAAACGATTTTTTTTTTTTTTTTTTTTTACCGAATGCTTTCATTATCCTTTGTAAACATATGGGTTATTGAAAGTTTAAAGAAAAGGATCGCTCATAAAAATTAGTAAATTGTAAAACTATATTAGTAGAAATTAAACTTTTTTATTCGAAAAGTTACATTGGAATGTCTTGTGATCTGATAATAGAGGGAAAACAATCACAAAACTCATTTTTACGCGCCAATTGTAAAAGAACCCGTAAAAACCAACTAATTTTTCATACGGATACTTTATATGCATTGACAAGTTTTCTGCGCCATTGCAACTTATTTAAGCGATTTCGAGGTCAGTGTCATATTGAGTGATCAGATTATATTGTTGAACGTGTCACCCGTTTTGAAATATTCTGTTGTACGGAATACTCAGAAAGTAATTCAGGGCACATTTTTCAAACACTCCCGTTACTTGAATATAACTAAATAACATTTTCAGTTCACCAAATTAGGATGTTGCTAATTTAAACGAGTTTTTATAAAACGACTGAAAATATTTCGAGAATTCGTTCTTTTATAAAGCAAGTCCAAGCATAAGTGATAAGAAGAAATAAAAGAGCATTAACTTTTCCACTACAAAATTCATTTTAGTCTCAACTCTTTTACTACAATCAACGCAAATAATGTGAAATTATTCTCATCTTTAAAGATTCGTGACCAAGAACTTGGATTCTTTTTCAAAACTCTCACCTTGAGATCTTTCCGCGATATCTATTGCGCAAAAGGGAGTTCTCTTGGCACGCGACCGTACAGCAACAGATGTGTGCTCCCCCCTCCCCCCAGGAAAGAGAAGGGGAGGGGGGAGTCATCTCCCCCCTCTTTCTCCGTTATCCCGGAAATGGAAAGGCCACAGGAACCGCCGTCGAAGCGTATTCCGGCGCAAAAGGCATTTCTTAGGACCCTCTGTCAAGGTACAGGTATCACTTATTCTTGCACAACCGGAGGGGGGGCACAGATGGGGGCATTGTTTATTTTGATCACGCGTGGCTATATCCTTGGAGTGTTTATGTACACACTTCAGCGCCACTTACAAGGGGGACGAAAAATGGACAGGTTTTTGTTCAAAACATGACTTTTCTAAAAGGGTCATTGAATTTCCTATACATATATATTAGTAATTACGCATTGTTTTTCTATTCAAATTAATAACTTAAATTTTAAATTATACTTTTTTTCTCTATTAATTTTACCCCTTTTTTAAAAAAAAAAAACAACTTTGAAATACCTGGAGGTCTTGGGGTTGCGCTAATGCGTACGTTAATTGAAAGAGATAGACAAGAAACAGCTTCTTTAAATTCGATTAGTTTTGTTTTATTCTAAAATTATTGGACGATGAACTTCTAATTATATTTGAATTTTTAGTAAGTGTTTATATTTTTGAAAATTTATCTGAAAATGGCAACACATAAGAGATCAGTGCCCTTTTTATTCTAATTTCATGATGAGGTTTGTAGAATGTATAATTCTCTTTAACCAGGCGTTCCTAAAGTTCTGACATTTTTTTTTTAAAAATCCGACCAAATTTATACTTGGCGCATTGAATTTTTCAGATATGGCTAGCACACAAGGGGTTTTTTTTCGAGTAGGTTTTACGAGCTAAAACGGAACGTTTGTGAAGAAAATCCCATTTATTGTCAAATATACTTTTACAAAAAAAAAAAAATATTCTGACAAGGCCTGTGCGAAAGATGCACTTTTTATACATATATATGTATGTATTATTATTCTATTGCTGTTGATAGTTGCAATTTAAATGTGTTTTTCTTCGCTTTTATTCGTTTAACTGGGAACTGACTCTTTAATAATAATGTTCGGCGCAGTTGGGTCCTAGTGTTACTCTTGCGCAAGAAAATCAATATCAACCACAATAGTAAAAATGAAATCGAGGTCAATTCGACTTACTTTCAGGTCCAAAGACCTCAAATTAAAATTCAAAACAAGGAAACTATTTGGACAATTGAAATGAATTTTTCGGGGGAAAAAAATACAAAAATTAGAAAATCTTAAAAGCGTTTTTTTTAATTGTTTTTTTATATTTAAGTATGTTTTTTTTTTTTTTTTTTTTTTTTTTTTTTTTAATATTTTAAACTTTTTACAAATTATATTAGATTAAAAAATAAAACGTGTTAAGAAGTACCTTTCCCACATAATTTCGAAATTTACTGGTGGTAGAAAATTAAAAATATATAATATATATACAAGAAGATAACTATGAAAATAAGGTCAAATTTTAAAGTAATAATATTTAATTTTTGTTGACCACAATTTCTGTTAGATAATTGCATCAATTCATAAAAAAAATTTATAAATATCATAATATCGGTAATAAAAGTTCATTAAAAAAATGTGTTGGCAAAATAACTAGTGGATTTTTTTATTAATTTTTTAATTAATTATACGCTAGCTTATAAAAACGTTTTTAAGTGTAATAATAATAATAAACATTAATAGTTATTTTGCGTTCAATTTTCTTAATGAATTTTTATTATTGATGTTATGCTTTTTGTGAAATTTTGTTGATTTAAAGCAATACTCCGGCAGAAATTGTGATGGAAAAAATTAAGCATGTTTACCTGAAAATTTGACTATCTTTAGTCATCTTCTTACATACATAGTATATATTTTTAATTTTCTACCGGTCAATTTCGTTATTTTTTTGACACATTTTATTTTTTTAATGTAATATAATTTGTATGAAATTTCAACTCTTCTGAGAAGAGTATAAACATAAAGTGGGCAGATTCTTTGATTTTCTTTTTCTCCCATAAGGAGGATTAGATGGACGCTTTGAAGTGTTTGTAAAAGATGATGGGCGTGAGAAGAGGGTCACGTGTCATCCCCGATGACAGTTTGCTCAGTCGGGGGACATGTCTGTTAATTGCCGCAAATGTGGCGCCAATGTGGACACATGTCTTATCCTCAGTTTGACACCTGGACAAACAAAGGGCGCTTAAGAGGGGGGACCCTTTAAGAAATTAAAACCGATTCTTACACGAGATTTCCTTCTCTATAAAAGTTAAGCGCAATAATGTGTGATTTTCATCGATTTTCCTGGAGAATTTCCCTAATTCAATTATCCCTTGCAGATAGTGTATGCTTAGAAGTAACATTTGAGTAATAATTCATATATTTTATTGCAATTTGAAATTGCAATGAATTATATCAGTCATACTAAGATTGTTTTTGCCTAAAAAAAATATATTTTTATTTGAATACTTTTTGTAATAAACAACAATTACACGACGGCTATATAGTTGCATCATAAAGAAGACAAAAATCATGCACTAAAGGGTTAGTCTTCTTCAAAATGTTAATGTTTATATGGATGTCTTTAAAAGATATAGATTTGTTACTCGGGCCTGGTTACTGAATAAAGCGCGTATCATTTTATAATGGGGTCCTCCGCTTTTTCTTTGCTTCTTTTGCAATTGATATGGCACTTAAAATTCCTATTTAGAGATTTCAACTTTTTTCGTGCACATAATTTGAAATGCAACACTCTTGAACTGAAGTATTGACTTGAACACGATAATGCCCAATTACGCCGAAACAAAAATTCCACTAAAGAGGAACTTTTATTTTGTTTCAATACTTCGTAGAGAGCAAGTTTACAAGTAAGATTTGAAGTGGGTTCAGTTGCTTAAATTATTGATGATTAAATAAGCATCGGGGCAATGGGGGGGGGGGGGTCCCAATTCAAATGTGGGTCTCCCTTCCCTTGATCGGGCACTTGTGTTAATTCATGTTTTGAAATGAAATTAATGAATTGAACCGTTTGAAAATCACCGACAAAACTTCTTGGAATGGAAAAAAATTATTATTTGATAAATTATCATTTTATAAACTATTATTTGATAATTATTATTATTTTATAAATTATTATTTGATAATTAACATTTTGTAAATTATTATTTGATAAAAATAATTATCCTACGGTGTTATCTCAGGATTCCATTTTCAGGATGTGGAGTGCTTTGCACACAGTGATCAAATGAGATTGAGTGGTAGAAGGAATAATGTTTTACGTAAGTCTTCTTTGGGTGTTTCCATTGTTCTGGCCCCTTTCATTTCTTAACGAGAGAATTTTAACTGAGAAATGTGTTCGGTTGGTTGTTTTCAGATTATCTGGCGCCGTCAGCAACACGAGGGCTATAATGAGCCGAAACATTCGTCATTTGACAAGCCGACATACATTTACATGCCTTATTCGAGACTGCAACCTTGCGGTCTAGCAGCTAGTATGCGAACCACTATAGACAGAAATGTGTTCGGAGCACTGACTTTGAATTTTCGATAATAATATCATGTTTATGTTCGAGATATCCAAGTGATTCCCCCATCTTTTTAAAAACTGATACATTTTTTATTACCAAGAAATTAACTTTTCTTACTCTCAAATCGTGGAGAAAATAACTCGCAATAACGTACTAGTGTACTTTCTCGCACTCCTCGTGCTCAAATTTTTTTTATAGTTTTGGTATGGAAGTGACATTTTTAAATGAGATTCATTGACTTTAGATATTTAGTTTAGTTTATAAATGTATTAAAGATATTTTTTGCACGCAATTATTAAAAATGTTGTATGCAACATGTAGGAAATGACTTTTATTTGACTCCTACTATTACAGATCGTCAAATTAGAATTTTGCCTCGTAGTGACGTTATTCGATGATTTCTTAGTCGTCTAAGCTATGGCTGAAAGGATTCCGTTTTGACTTGATCCGAATTGTGTGGAAGGAGGAATTGTATTGTTGCAGAATATACTTCCGCGTTGCTTGCCAAATGTGTTCGTGGAATTCCGCAAAAGCTGTTCTTTGGCGCGAGGTCGTTCATCCTCGACTCGAACCACAAAATGGCGAACAAAATTGCTTTTTTTATTTCTTCAAATTCTTTATTCTAAAACACCGCATTGAAGGGTGGGGAAATTCTTACAAGTGCAATCGAAATTAAATTTTTATCGTGTTTATGTATTCCCTCCAACCTCCCTTTTTCGAAATCGCCTGGATGTCATGAAACATTCAGCGGACAATTTAGTAAGCAATGTGACTTGAAAGAACACCGCATCTTCGAATTCTGACACAACTCACTTCTCTTTTGGGTAGACACGGTGGTAATTGCTACAGCATATCGTATCATCGAGTTTTTCTTGGTCTCAAAACTGAAGGACTTTACAGATTGGGAAGATTTGTGTTCTGGGTGGAAAATATAAAAGTGGAATATTATGAGCTAATTCAAGGGGTTAGTAGGACACAAACCAACGAAACAAACATTTTCATCGCGAATATCTCGTAAAAATACCTTATATTTCAAAAGTTATTTCTATTATTGTCGCATTAGTTTCATTTGAGTTGCAAATCCTACCAATCGGTCGAAGGTTAAAAATTGTTTATCATTTTTATTCCAATTACTTTATTGGTGACTAAACCAACTTTCATATGTAATACAACCGCTTAGTAAAATGATCAGTGAGAAAAATTATGAAACCTAACGGTTGGTCGCGTTTCTTTTCTCATGCTTACTTTGCACCCGAGGAATTATATTGGAATTATTGGAAATAATTTTAGGAAATTTTTATTCCATTTATCACTTTTAAAACATTAAAAAAATTTAATCAAGACTTGGCAGTTTAGATTTAAACTCAAAATCTCAATCCTGACTCTTTTCTAGGGTCCCCATTACCACACCAAGAAAAAAAAAACCTTACTCAAAACTAAAATTATGCATCTAATAATATTAATTTGAGTATATGCAACAAAATACTTAAAAAAAAAAAAAAAATACTTGCTTTGCATACATTCAAAAAATAATATTTAATATCATTTTGAGGGATTCATACTAGTGATAGGGCGCATATCGCCACCATTTATATGTTTAGAACCATTTTAAAGTGTGAGTACTCAAAGTTAAAACAAGTATGCGATTAACAATTTAAACTTTTTTACACGAGAAGAGTATCTGAAATTGGATTTTCCGCTTTTGTTATTCATTACTCCTGGGACTCTCACTCTTTATTTAAACTAAGAAAAAAGAATGACCAAAATCCATCGAACCGGTTCTGTTCCAGGTTTGATTAAATTTTTCATACAAACCAAAAGGATAAACAAACATTATTTTGGTGTCATTGGTGATATTCCTGGTTTTCTTGTTCAACAATTATGCCGTTATTTTTAGGGACAACACAATGGTAAAACAAAGTTAGATCCTAATTGTATAGTAGAAGGGGTCAAAACCTGCCCGAGCTTAGATACTGATTCTGCCTCTTTGACATTAGAACTTCGCGGTGAAACACTGTCGCGTTCCTAGAGCTGTTGTATATTTTTTTCCGTGGTTTTTTATTGGTGTTTCAATTTGAGGGCAATAATCCATCTTTTTAAATGAGAATGGGAATTATATTAATTACCACAAATCGCTTGTCCTCAAAGCAGAACGAAATATAGGACAATTCGATTTAAATTTCATCGCAAATTTGCAGAAATTTCTCAATGATGGGAAAAATAATGTTCTTGTTTTCGGCATTATCGCAGAGAGTTAACATTCGTCAAGTTTGTGAAAGGAATCCCAATTACTTTAAAGCAGCTGTTCCTAATCCATAAGTGGGCAGCTAATAGTTACTGGGCCGTGGATACTGGTCGTGAATTTAAGCTAACATGAATATTATAGGGGTAGAGATGGAAACAATTGAGTCACTCTATTGTTAACAACAATCGATTAACTCAATTATGTTTTTCTATAGTGTAACGAGTGAATAATGTGTGAATTCAACAACATAACTATCTAGATATTGACTTCCTCGTGAGTTGTGAGAGACAAACAATGTCAAAAATCTTCCTTACTTTTTTTTTTTTTTTTTTTTCAATTTTGACCAATTGTTTTTTAGTCTTCTTTAAGTTGTGACAGAAAAGTGATTACAATGAAGTTCCTTTCTTTACAAAAAAAAATAATAATAATAATAATAATTAATTCTTGTACCGTATGTTTTACTGACGCACGCAAACATTCTTAAGAAGGGTCTCTTATCAAGTGGGCTTCTAAGCTTTTTTTACAAAATAGGTGGTCCGCCCAACTAAAAAGGGAACCGCTTCTCTAAAGGAGAAACATTTTTGACTTGCTAACATTGACGTACAAGGGTATGTGTGTGGAAAATGCGACTTTTTCATTTAATCACGCGACCCTTTCAATACGAGAGTATGTTGTTGACCTCATTTCGTTGCGTGTTTTGCCAACTCGTATTTGCGCATCCAAAATATCTTCGTGATCATTCTACAAACTACCAAATCCATTTTCTTTTCTTTATTTAATCCGATGTATTATCAGAATCAAAATTAGGAAAGATTTCGAGGATGCTCGTTTGAGGATTCATTCGCGCACTTTTCTTAATTCGCTTGGTGATGTTATTCATTTCCCCCCTGTTCCCTCTTGTGAGGAGGCGCGGAGCCCGGATCTTCGGCGCCGATCGACGGGAGAAAAGACGATTCCTGCGCCGTCTACTCATCGAACATCTTCCGTCATCTTTTGACGGAGGGATGCCGTCGACTCCACCGCATCTTAAGATCCGCCTCCTCGACACCCCCGCATCCCCCTTCTCCTGTGGTCAGCCCCTTTAACTTGGAGATCGATTAGTGTCGCTCGATTATCCGGTCTTCCTCGATTAACCGGGAAGCTCGCTTAATAATCGTGTTGCGATTATTCGGATGACCCGTTTAAAATAGCGCAACTGGACTTGAATTCAGCGGAAAGCTCTGTTCCTCTTGTAAAAAAGGAGTGGGTTAGTTTATTCCGTAAAATAAGCAACATTTTGGGAAAGGCAAGATAACATTTTACGGAAATTCTACAAACCAGTTAAGCTTGTGTGCTAGATAATTGATAAGGAACGAGGAATTTTGCAGTAGCAGACCAAATAATCTTTTTTTCTTCCAACCATTTAACGTTCTCTTAAGAAGTCCTAGTAAAGATCATTTCCTATACTAGCTATGTTACAATCTTCTAGCCCAGTTCATTAATAAAAAATACTCTTTCGAAAACCTTGATATTTGGTGAATAGGTACGAAAATGATCACTTAGTGAAATGGCATCAATTAAAAACTCGAAAATAGCGTCAAATATAGATTATTTTATATTTGAAATTCCTACCTCAATGCCTAGTCAGTAACTAGTAGTCTTTTTTTTTTTAACTTTCATTTATATAATAAAATATATTTTCGAGTTTTTAATTTATGTCATTTCATTAAAATTCACCAAATGTCACGGTTTGTCTAAATGCTAGAAGATTGTCGAGTAAAGAATTATTTTGTCAACTGAATTACTCGCTAATAGACATCCACCTCTAAATCGATACTCGGAATCATTACACGGGAACAATCAAACAAAGCAAGAATTATACAAAAGAATAAACCATATCTTCACAATTTATCCAGCATTACTCTAAAAAGCTTTTTTTTTTTAATATTTATTCGAAGAATAAAATACTAGAGAAGAAGTCCGTTCGATAAACCGCGACAACAATAAATCGTGCAAAGAACTTGAGTCTGTGTCTTGGCGCGGACGTCCCCGTGCGTGCCGAAGAAATTATGTTCGAGCGTGCGGCTGTAAGTCGCCATAATCTCTCTCTTTTGGAATCGATTCCCATCTTAGGTTTGTGTATAGCAACAAGAGAAGAGGGACAAACAAAGCCAAGGAGCCGCCGCCTAATGGAGCCAACGCACGCTTCTTATTCAAACAACACATCCAAAGAAACCTCATTTGGAGAGTCCAAATTACGAGAATTTATCAAGACTGCAACTGAAGTTTTTCGAGGGGGGGAAATACCCCGTACAACACGTGTTTATAGCATTGAAATATATTTTATGTCTATGACATTGCGAATTTTATAGTGGCGGCCATTGACCGGGAACAAAAATGCAGCGTTGCCATACGTCACACCGAAATTTCTTGCAAATTTAGTATAGCTTTAATTTTTGGTTAACAATTTATGTAACTTTTCACGCATAGTAATACAAACCATAATGAACTAAAAACAATTTCACACGGTTGTTTTTTTCATCGCAGACATCGAGATTTTTAAAAGTCCGAAATATAAGCAAGCCATGGGGACGTCACAGTTACACTTTTATAGTTTGCTTTACAAATTAGACGTAAGGAGTTCTCTGGTTATTAAAAATAGTAAAGCCTGAAATTGCTTTTATTTATTGCTGTAAAAAAATACATTCCAAAACATTTGCACTTAAACGTTCCTAAATGTGTTTGTATCTACAGAACGAGGGTTGTTAAATATTGCTTTACAACATGAGGAAAACAAACTGCATGTCGTGGACAAAAACTATAAAACTTGATTTGATGTTAAAAATCATCTTAAATATATTTGGAATTCAATTTAACAGGAACACAAATACAAGAAATTCATGTTAACAAGGTTTAGCTAGTTAGTGGCTGCCCCTATGATGGGGTAACGGAAGCAGCTGCTTCCTCAGGAAGCAAAGGGTAGGAACCCTTTTCACTCCTCGCCACATTTTACTTTGAACTTTTTTTCTTCTTTTTTCTCTGTCCTTCATCGGCGGTGGTCCTTGAGATGTCGAAAGAGACTTTCTTGCTACGATTAGTTCAGGGCCGAATTCAAGAAATGAGACAGGGTGGTCACAAAATTCAGGAAAAAAAGGTCCCCGATTCATCTGGCAGATTTTTTTAAATTTCCCTAATTTTACGGAAAACTTTTTTTTCCTTCAAATTTCCCCAATTTTACCAGATGTGTAGATCAAATAGAACTTGTAAACCAAAGAGATGATATGCCAATTTTTTTAAAAATAGTTTTGGCAATATTTGAATTTTAAATTGTACTGTAACATGAAACTTCTACGATTACCGATGTACTCCGCAAAAATGGCGCCAAAATACGAATGAACCGAGAAACGTACCTTCAAAACAATAGAAAAATTCCCAGATTTTCACAATTTTTTTTTAAATTCCCTGACATTTTCCTGATTTTTTTTCCAGAATTAGAACGTTCCCTGATATTTCCAGATCCTATGGTCTCTGAGACAGGTCTAGGGTTTGATTGCTCCCGTGAGTACTTCGATTACGATTGATAGTTTCGTATCGATTATTGGGATATGTGGAGTGATTTTCCCCCCATTGGAGACTTAAATGCAGGGGCAGTTTCTCCTCGAAAGAACCTCAGTGAAAGAGGTCCGGTTCCCCTCCCCGAGTCCATAGGACTACATAGAGAACATACTGCATAAGAGTGCCACATCTGGAGAGTAGTAAGAGATGCAAAGGGGAAATGAAATCGAGGATTTCTTTGAAGGATAAGTGCATTTGCAACTAGAGCAGAAGAAAACTCGGACATAAGTCTACGTTTTGGAAGTAATTAAGGATTCCAATTGTTGTCCATTAACAAATAGCAACGTTAGCGTTGAGGTTCGAAATACATCTGGGTTTGAGGAAAATTACCTTTAATCTCCATTTGTTCGAATGTTTGGGATTAGTATCTTGTCACTGAAGAGGCGAGAAAAGAGCCGTTGAAATCATCGATATAGATAAACAACTGGATAGACTGCTCCATTGTCAATGCAAAGAGAAACACGCGCCGGGGATTGCGAAGCTGGTGGGATGATTAACCAATTACATTTCAGTTTTATAGTTGGATGGGAATGCAAAAACCTTGTAAAATGCTAGGATTTATATTTTTTTGCACATTAATACTAATTAAAGTCTACTATTGACATTTTTGCTGTGTACAACCCAAAATTTTATTTTCAATCCTCGGCAATCCGTATTTCTTATCCCACCAACGGCATCTGACAACGGCTTCATTTTCCCAGCGTTAAGCAGTCTATCCAGTTGTTTATCTATATCGATGGTTGAAATGGGGTTTTGTCTCTTTCGATGAGATGCATTGTTAAATCCCAATCGAGACATTTTTCATTTTGGTCCGTGTTTAGTAAACAACAGGCATAGAAATCATGGACATATATCAAAGAGGGGAGGGTTATGGTGCTCAACCCCCCCCCCCTCCCATCCCACTTCGTAATATTTTCCACTATATATTATACATTAAACTACCCGGGAATATAATTTAGAACTTAATAAAACAATGACAATTGACTTGCGCAACTTTTTACATTTTTGTGTAAATGGGTAAAAATATTTTGTCATCCCCCCTCAAATGAAAGTCTAGTCCCTTGATTTAAGTGATTTGAAAGGGAGGACACCAAATGCGGCTATTCTCTACTAGAGGACAGGATGAAGTGAGCTCGCTGTAGGAACCGGTTCCCCTATCGTTGTAGAGTATTGAGTGAGCTGACCTCTAGTAGAGTGACAAACTTGTCACCAAATGTTGTTAACCGATATCTTTCCATAGAACTCTCTTTCGATCTAATTTTAAGCTACTTCTGGATGAAATTTTTGTTTGGAAACTTTTCTCCACGAGACTATTTATTTGCGTAGGGGCGCAATCGGATAAATTCTGTGAGAGAGGTTTTCAATCAAGGCCTCTCCCGTATTTGAAGAGGAAACAACTTCCTTGCGCAACTTTCTTATCCCATATTTGTCACGTGTCATCCATATTTTTGCACTAATCTGACACTTACAGATGACAAAATATTAAAATAGTTTTTGTCCAGTCTTCGAGTCATACAACACAACATGGGACTACATTTTATCGAGATTTCGTAATATCGATATTATAAATTAATATGCTTTTTGTTTATTTAAATTGAATCGGAAAAGGAGTAATATTTGAGGTTAATAGACAAATACTAATATCAGACTGATTTTATTATATTTTTATGACGCTTTAAATGCGAGGTCATCAGCAATGAAACTCTATAACTGTATTTGAAAAGCGAAAACATCCATATTTTTACATTTCTTTTAAACGACATTTCACATTGGACCCAAGTAGGCAAAAACTGATGCATTATGGTATTTTAATGCTGGGATATTTGCAAATCCGTTATCTATTTCAAAGTTTTTTAAACCTAAAAGCTACTTCAGCGCGAACTCTGCTTAAATTATAGTAGGCTAAAAACGTATTCTTTTGAAATTATTTACGATTGTTAAGTGTTTCTTATTCAATCATAGCATCATGACGTTAGGGATCCTAGGGGCGGTTCCTACCCACCCCCAGGTAGCTTGCGTCGTTTCTTTAATTTTACGTGTTGACCCCACTAGCTCGAGGTCACGGGTTCGGACAACCCTATCATCGACCTCTTCCTGCTCTCCCTCTTATAACGGTCCTTCTTCCTTGAAAGGTGTTTCTGCTGAGGCGGGAAATCTTCCAAGGCTCTTTTGGAATAAATTGGCCTTTTCTTCTCTCTTTTTTCTCGGGGCAGGTGAAAGAAGTCGCGTGCCGTTCGCGTGCCATCTGCTTCTCACCCCCCCCCCCCCTCTCTTTTTTTAATGGAAAGGGGGGGGGGGGAGAGATCGACACGCTTCTTTATCAGCAGCTGGCGAAGAGGTTAGAGTTACCGTTAAAAACTCCATTCTTGTGTTATTATTATTCTCGGCTGCGCGCGCGCGTCTATCTTCTGAAGCCTTTCCAAAAAGAGTCTTCTTAAAGAGGACAAGGATTTAGGGGGAGGAGGAGGGAAGGTTTTTTTTTTGTGCGGGTTATTTTTGAATGGTGGTTCAAAAGAGAATGAAGTAGGGGGGGGGGGGGTGCAGATGGTTTATGGGGTGACAATCGGTGGACTGTTTTTTTTTTTTTTTCTTCTTGTTTTTTTTTCTTTCTTATTTTCTTTTTCTTTATCTGCATGTTTCGATTTGTTAGCTTATGATAGCGGAAGTGAGTAAATTAAAAAAAATTAAAATTTTAAGGATTTCAACGTGCGGGCTATCACTCCTGTTTTTTTTGTGTCTTTAAGCCTTGTAAGGATTGTCCTTGTATGGATCATTCCCTATATGTTACAATCTTCCAGCACAGTTCATTTAGAAACTACTTTGTATAAAACTTTGAAATTTGGTGAGTTAGATAAGAAAAATGATATCTTAATTGAATTGACATAAATTAAAAACTCGTAAACAGCGTCTAATATATTTTATTATTGGAATCCTTACGTCAATGCTTATGCAGCGGCTTCACCTGCAATAGTCTTTTGCTTTTTTTTTTAAATTTCATTTATAAAATGATATATATTAGCCGCTATTTTTGAATGTTTAATTTCTGTCCTTTCATGAAGTGATCATTTTCGTTACCAAATGTCAAGGGGGTTTTACAGTTCTAAATGGTAGAAGATTGTAACATAGCGTGTATTGGGAATTATCCTTATTAGGACTTCCTCGTAAATTTACTGCTAGCTCAAAAACTCAACCCATCTTTGTTTTCAACTTGTTAAACACAAATTGATGCGCCTTCATTAAAAATGTTCCAAAACAATTTTCTTGAACTAACAAATGAACTTACGTTAGTAAGTACTCGAGACAGTATCAACGTGGTACATTTGGAAAAGTATATTGGGAGTATCCAGGATGACATTTTTCCAGACACTGGAGAAACTCCTTCAATTTTTTTGTTGAATATGAAGTTAACTGTAACTTTTAAACATTGACTTCTAGATATAGGTTCAAGTTTTTATGGCGAAAAAGCAGTGAAACTTTTCGTTTTTTTTATTTTTTTTTTTTTAAACCTAATCGTGTAAATTTATATAAAAATAAAATGTATGATAAATTTTCGCTTACATAGGGTTTCTCTATTCAATAATTCACTTCAAAATATGAGTTTCTTTCTTTGCTAGGCTCATCAATTTTAAGATTGCCAGAAAAGATTTTTTTCTAAATATTTCCAAGAATTAAGTTATTGAAATACCCCATGAATTAAAAAAACTTTTATAAAATGCTTCAGTGAATTGTCATCCACTATTTTCACTTGGAAGGAAATATTATATTTCTGAGCTTCAAATAAATCTCACTAAAGCACTATGGTTGTTGTCAATTATGTTTATGTGTAAAACACTTAAAGTCTCAGTTTTTTTTTTTTTTAACAATGTGCTAGGATAACAAGATCTATTAATTTGTCCAAAATGCCAAACAATATATAAAACTGCTTTAGAATAACTACTTCCCTTCTTCCTCACTATACCATCTATCCCTTAAAAGTCGAATTGTTGATTGTATGAACCTTTGAATTCTGTTAACGTGTGCAGTTTTGGATTCACCATGTGCAGTGGTAAGGAACGCTTATCAACGAAAGCCAAAAATTCAACCACTTTGACCAGATGTTATTATATTTTAGAACGCCGTTCCACTGCACTCCTGTTCACGTTGTCTCCAATAATTAACTCCTGATGCAAAATCACAAAAAAGAAATGTTTTGCTTTATTGAGGGATAGATGGCGCTCGTTATGCTATAATGGAATCAGGGGAAGAGGAGAACAAGGGGAAGACAGGGCACATACTTTTCAGATGACTTTACTTCCGCAGTTTCGAATAATTTTAAGTATAAAAACATAAAAAATGATTTCACTGTTAAATAATTTTCTCTATTTTGGTTACTTCTTTTGAGTTAGTAGCCACAGAACCTAGAAATCGGGGAAATCTCAGAAAGCTTTCTGATTCTGGGAAAAAATCAGGGAAATATCAAGGAATTTTTAAAAATTTTACTAAAATTATGGACTTTTTCTATTGTTTTGAAGGTACGTTTTTCCGTTCATCTGCATTTTTGTGCCATTTTCACTGAACATTTTGGAAATCGTTAGAAGTTTCATGTTACGGTATAGTTAAAACTTTTCATTACTGCTAAAAATATTTCAAAAATTGGCATATTTTCTCTTTGGCATAAATGTTCTATTTGTTCTACACATCTAGAAAAGTTGGGGGAAATCAGGGTAATCGTAAAATCTGGGAATTTTTAGAAATCTGTCCGGGAAATAATCAGGGAACTTTTTTTCCTAAATTTTGTGACCACCATTGGTAAACTTATTCTATACATATTGACAACTGTCGTTTGCGATGGGAAGTATATTTTTTGTTTGCCTTGTTACCACAGTATATACGGATAAGATATTTTTTTACTCATAAACACACGTATTTGCGCTTTGATCTTTTATGGGATTTCGAATCGTCAACAATTTCGACTGGGTGCCATCAATGGGCGATCATTTCCAATCAGTCGATTCCATCGCAAGACAACTAAACTCTACTCCACCCCTACAACTAATTGGGAATCATCGGTGGCCCTTGTCCTCCAATAATTGAGCGCGTCTTCTTCCAAAAATGGAACTTTTTATTTTGGTGCATATTTCAAAGTATTTCGAATTTGCGTTTAGGATAGTTCTGTTTGAAGCAAATCAAGTATCGCTGTTTTAGTCGAGAGCAGTTTTCAAAAGAAGAAACATCGAAGGCAACGCAGCAAAAGTGAACTCAATTGCGTTTATCAGAGAGTTGTTCCCTCTGATAAATTGAAACGAGGTATGTGAAGTGAGCTTTCAACTCTGTTGACGGCTGTTGGAACTCTGTTGTCTAACAGACTCTTCTATACATTGGGCTTATTTGAGCTCATTGAATACGCTACAACGATGTGTGAACCGGTTTTACTACGCCTTGATTGGATCGATGTGTGGCCGATTCGTTAAAACTCTTCTAGTATCCATAATTGGAAAGTAAAATGTTAGTTAAAATTTAAATTTAAAAGCGCTTATTTTCTTTTTGTTATCAACATATATTTAAGTTTAATACAAAACTATGTGCTCAGGTTATCAATATTACTATAAAAGTTGTGATTTGTCCGGAACTATATCTTGATGTGGAAGGATCCATCCTACAGCACTTGTTCAAGGCTCAAGTAATGTTGTCTACAGGTATAGGAGGGTCAGTCCTTTTGGAAGGTACTTTCCTTTCACGAGAAATGATTCTGCATCCAAGATAGAAACGCGTTTCCTAAAAGACACTGTGTATTTGGTTCGGAAGAAACGTCGATTGTATTTCGTTGATTTTCCTAATGGTTTGTTTCTCCACGTAATTCAGTTGAAGTCTATTGTTAGCCACCAGTTGGTTTGTTGATTTGAGGCGCATCTGAAGCGGTAAGATGTGATCGACACGAAGTTAATTCCCCTTAATGATGGGATTGCCAATAATTGAAATCAGAAATCGCCAAGTAGCGTCAACGAAATGGAAGAATGGCGCCGATTGAAATTCCCCCGGACACACATGCATCAACAAGGAGGGCTATTCAAAAGTACCTTCAGAAAGTAATCCCTAACTTTGAAATGGCAACAAGCTACCGGAATTGATTGATGGCAGTCGATTGGACGCCGATTCTTTTCGTTCGGACGACAATAAACAAAAGTGGGGTGGGGCACTGAAAACACATCCTTGTATACTCATTGCAGACTCTGGTTCTATTTAAATTTACGTTTAAGTGTTAATATCTCTGAAAGCCAATAGTCAAATACAAAGCCTATGATTGTAAAGGGTAGAACTCCTTTGACAGAATAAACGAAGCAACGCTCAATAAATGCATTTCTAGTAAAAGGATAACAAAATATTTATTTAACATAATTATTTGAGTTACAAATTGATTCTTCAAAGGTTAAGTAACATTTACTTTCTAAATAACAAGTTAAACAAAGCTAGCAGTTAAACCGCTATTCTAGTACTACTAACATATAAAGTATACAAGTTTATCTTCTAGATTATTAAATTCCCTTCCTTAACTGCCCTTTCATATAATTTCAATATTAAGAATAATGGCCATGCCATTGGTTATAAGCTAAAAATTTGTTACCATATTCGACTCATTTTCCAAAACGATGTACGCTCATTAAAAGACATTAAAAATGGTTCATATTTTTTAATTGTTTATTAAAGGCCTTAAAAGGACTTGGAAAAATGCTTTTAAAGATCCTTAGAGAAGTACTTGAAAATGCCTAGAGGTCCTTCAAAGTCTTTAATTTTTGTCACTCGCACCAAAATAATTTGCTGGTATTACGTATGCATCAACTTGTGCATCGTTTGGTGGAGAACAATTTGGATGATTTTGGTTACACTCTGCGAGACGAGAGATTTGGGTTTACGTTTGGAGAAAAAAATCAAAGACCTTCGTCAAAGTACAAAGCAAATTGTGAGTGAAAGATTTTGATATGAACGCTCTGGGCAAAGCAACTGTAAAACATTACAGACCCGACGCATGCAAACAAACTTCTGAAGGTCCTTAACAAAATATCATTTAGATCCTTAAAAGTCATTGAAAAGTTATTGATTTTTATTCTGTGATTTCGGTGAGAACACCCTGCTTTTTTCTCTACTTTGCAAATAAGCGGGAGATTCCTCTCTGAAAGGCCATTCCATTTCGAACACTTCATTCCTTCCTTCCAAGTGCCCTTCATTACGATTGCAGTGAAGAGAGAGCGGTTTGCTCATCAATGAGGAAGCACAACCGATGATTGGTGCTAATTCAATCGGGGGGGGGGGGGTCGCCCGGACGATTCTTGCCACCCAATGGGGGCAAGAATTCCGCCCAATGACCACCGCCACTGACCTCTCTTTCGCCCTTTTAATCAACCTTCCAAATTGCGACTCCTCGATACTCACGTGTTCATTTGGTCTCCCAAATGTGTTGTCATTCACTATTTGCGAATAAAATTGGTCGCGTCGGATCTTTCGTTGGGGCGAGTGCGTCGTGGCAACGGCCTCCTAAAAATTTCATCATTGAAGTGGAGGGGGAGGAGGAAAATTGAACACAGTGGCCACAGAACCTACAAATCAGAGAAATGTCAGGAAACTTTCTGATTCTGGAAAAAATTGGGGAAATGTCGGGACATTTTTTTAAATTTCGCGAAAATCGGAGAATGTTTCTGTTGTTTTGAAAATACATTTCCCCGTTCATCCGTATTTTCACGAAGATTTGTGGTAATCGTTAGCTGCTTCATCTTAGAGTAAATTTTAATTTATTTTTTTTTACTTCCAAAACTGTTTACAAAAAAAAAAGCCGTATATTATCTCTTTGGAATGAATTTTCTATTTGATCTACACATCTGAAAAAATTGGGGAAATTTGAAAAAAAGTTTGCCATAAAATCAGAAAACTTTTTAGAAATCTATCATTGACCTTTTTTCTCTTATTTTGTGGCCACCATGAGCGTATTTCTCCTCGTGAGGCGTAGCTAGAAATTTTTTTCGGGTGTGGATATGAAATTATAAGTCATCAAATCTTGGCAATCATTTTTGTTACCAATGCCGCATGCATTTAGCAATCACGATAACAGATATTTTTTTCTACATTTTAAATAAATTCATCATTTTAAACAATGAAATCCTTTAATTTGGGAGTTTTAATAGCTAAACAATCTAAACAAGGAATATATCCCTTCCCCTGGCTACGCTCCTGACCATGAGTAACCAAGACTGTGAAAGGTTTACGATTTTCTGTTACACGTTATAAAATACTCAATACAATAGAAAGTGACATCTAATGCACATTTTTAAATCGTATAATATTCCGAAATATTTCTCCTTCGTGAATTGAAACATTTTTGAAACCTGTAATATGGTTCATTTTCATACTGTTATCAATTTTCTCAAACACAATGACACAGCTTTTACAAAAGTTGTAATTTATATTTCTTCCAGAAGCTCACAAAACTTCCTTTGAACAACAGCAGACTCGTTATCAAGCTTTAGCAACAGCTTCAGAACTTCACATGCGCAACGATAATTCAAGCACCGTTAAAGTAAACAAGCGCTTAACTATTTTCAAAACAACGGTCAAAATCCAACTAAACTCATTTCGAGAATCGGCGATGTTTTTCTACTAGCCGGTGAAGTTTCTAAAAAATCAAGTGTAAATGATTTTGCTATCAGAACACACAGAACGGTCGCGAAACCTTCCGACTAGACCGCTGGTCGCCAATCTTTTCCTCGAGCCTCTTCCTCGCTGGCGAAAAACCAACCTTATACAGAGTGGCCACAGAACTTGGAAATCTTTGAAATGCCGTGTAGCTTTCTGATTGTGGAAAAAATCAGGGAACTTCATAAAATTTCACAAAAATCGGGGAAATTTTCAGGCATGTTTTTCCGTTCTTCTGTATTTTGGCGCCATTTTCAGGAAGATTTGTTTTGGTAATCGTTCGAAGTTTAATGTTGCGGAAAAATTCATTCAAAACTTTTCATTACCATCTAAACTATTTTTTAAAAATTGGCATTTTATCTCCTTAGCATACATGTTCTATTTGATCAGGGTGTCTAGACAACTGAAAAAATTAAGGAAATTTGTAAAAAAAGTTTGCAGTAAAATCAGGGATTTTTTTAAGAAATCTACCGGGGACAGGGAACTTTTTTTCCTAGATTTTGTGGCCATCCTGTTATTATTATTATTATTATTATTATTATTATTATAATATTAATAAAAAAAAACTTCAATGCTATTAATATTATAGAACATCAAAAAGAAAATAAACAAAAAGAACCACCACCACTCTTTACAGCAAAATTTCGTAACATTCCCCATGCAACAGTTTGAAGTGCTCCCACCCATAAAAGCCGTGAATGCAGTGCTTGGATATAATTACCATGTTCACGAGAGGATGAATTGATGAGATTCTTAAGCGCGGTCTTGGGGGCATCAACGAGACAATGCAGTGGCCGGCTTATAATTCGGAGCCTTGTGTTGACTCGGGGTGTCGATTGTCTTGGTTGGAGCACAATCGGAACTGCAGTGAGAAGCTCGTGAATGGAGTTGTTTGTGAAAGCAGACGCTGAAATTTCTGTGAGAAGGGTTTTTCAACTCGGTACTGTTTGCTCTTTATGTAAGAATACGACATTTATGCGGAACCATTCGCTATCTCACCAGAGTAGCAAAATTATTTCACGAATTTTCCAACATAGGGCTCATTATTAAGAGGAAGCCCTCGCTTATGTCTTAGCCCAGTTCAGCCGATCAAACGGTATAGTGGTTAGCTTGCTAGCTTCTAGACCACGAGGTTGCGGGTTCCGAGTCCCATATTAGGCATGGGTGTTTGTAAATGTATGCTGACTTGTCAAATGACGAATGTTTCGGCGCGTTATAGCCCTCGTGTTGCTGACGGTGCCAGATAATCTGAAAACAACCATCTAGCCCAGTTCACTTAGAACAGTGGTAGAAGTGGGAAACAAAAAAAGTGGGGGGGATGCCCAATAGTTGGTGACAAGTGCCCCCCTCCCTCTCCCCAACAATAAATTTTATGATTTGGGATCTTATAATAAAACTATTAATTAGTAAGGGAACAATTTTTACTTCCTAACACTAACATTAAACAAGAGTTGAAAATTTATTGTTATTTTAATCAATATTCTGCGACTAAGTTTTTTTACTTGGAAGTAAGAGGGAAGTAATAATTCAACATTTTATACATTACTTTTTATTTAGATTTAAATAGTGCTTCAAAATTTGCATAATTTCATTAAATTAAATTAATAGAGAACTCTAAAATGTTTTTTCTTTTAATAGCTTGTCTTTTTATGAAACAAGAATAGAAATTTAACTTAAAAGGAAGTTCCTCCAAAGTTAAAAGTTGACCAAGTGTAACAGTATTTGTTAATAAAAATACTTATATCTTTATTATACAAAGTAATATAATGCATTTTTGATATACCATAATTTTTTTTAAACTTTTGAAAACTGTAAATCACTTTTTCTCGGTGTCACTACTTTTTTAGATTAATGTTAATTTTCTTTAGTAGTTTTCAGACGGATTGGGTGTTTTTAAAAGTGGGGGGGATGGATTTCATTAATTTCAAAAGTAGGGGGACTTATGGATATTTTCTTGAAAAGTGGGGGGGACGCGTCATCCCGCGTCTACCCACACTTCTAGCACTGACTTAGAAACTACTTGACATTTGGTGAGTATTTGCGAAAATAAAAACTTGAAAATAGCGTCGAATATATTTTATATTTGAAATTCTTACGTCAATGCAGCGAGTCTTTTGTTTTTCATTTCTAAAATATATTCGAGGCTTTTTTCGAATTTTTAATTTATGTCATTTCACTTAGTTTTCGTACCAAATTTCAAGGTATTCTACGAAATAGTTCCTAAATGAAGTGGCCTGGAAGGTACTTCTTCTTAAGCATAGGGACATTTTTTTATCCGCAAGAAAAGACTATTGCTTCATCTCAAACTACAAAATCTGTTTTCATTTTTTTTTTTTTTTTACAGAAGGAGTAATATTTTTAGACAGACGACATTTAGACGACATTATCAGGCTGATTTTATCAGATACTAGATGCGTGGCGCCTCTCTGCGGGGACCCGTTGAAGGATATCTGTCAGTTACGTGTTACTCGGAATTTCGCCGGAATAATTGTTGTTGGTGATCAGCTTCCAATCAACTATAACAGATGCATGATTTCATTCATTGCAATAACCGCGCTCGGGCATTCTCCAGTCGATGATGTCTTTGGAGCTGCGATTCCCTAGCTCTCTCTTGGGTTCGAATCCTAGGTTAGGCATGGGCAACCCATAACGGCACAAACGTACAGTGGTAAATTAATTATGTTTGTAATCGAACTTTTAGATATTAGACATATAATAACTATAGCACTTAATATATTTGCTAGTAAAATTCAAAGGAATTTACCGAGTTTATTTTGGTTAAATATTATTGATACCCATTAAATGAAACATATTTGACGACAACGCAAAATGTAAACAAAAACAGGATTGATTTAAAATGTAGAAAACAAAATGATGCGTAAAAAATAATGCTTTAAAACCGCACATGCGCAGAAGTCATTTACGATATCGACTGACGGTAAATATATATAAATATTACAATAATATTCGAACTGCTTATCGGACAGACGATTGTAATACATAAAAATAATTAGAAAAATAAGTGGGACACATTAAAATAACTTTTTGTTTTATTCTGATGTAATTAAAAAATATCGTTGCCTTTCCAAGAATTTTTTTCATCCCTAATAGCACACATCCTCCCAGGGAGGTCCTTAGGAAGTCCCCAGTCATCCCCGGGACTACGAATGACTTCCCAAGGACCTCCCTGGGAGGATGTGTGCTATTAGGGATGTCATTAAATTTTAATGAAAGCAACTTTTAATCGAATTTAAAAGTTGTTCTCTACAATCTCCATATACTAAAGCTTCTATGTACCAAATTTCGTTCTCTAGGTGCAAAACTGTGGATTTGTATATGCAGTGGTAGAAGTGGGGGGATGCCCAAAAGTTGATGTCAAGTCGTACCCCTCCCCATTTTATAATTTCATATCTTATATAATAGAAATATTAACTAATAAGAAAATCAGTTATGCTTCCTAATACTAATATTGAACAAGGGTCCAAAATGTACTGTTATTGTAATGAATATTCTGGAAGTAAGATGTACAATTGAAGTAATAATTCAACACTGCAGATGTAACTGTTTGTTTAGATTTCAATTGTGCTTTTAAATATGCATACTTACATAAAATTAAATTAATAAAGAATTCGATTTTTTTTTTTTTTTTTAAAGCTTGTCATTGTAAGAAACAAGAATAGAATTTAACTGAAAAGAAAGTTCCTCCAAAGTTAAAAGTTGACTGAATGTAAGAATATTTGTTAATAAAAATACTTATATCTTATACAAATTAGTATAATACATTTTTATAATAGTATAATATATATACCATAAACAGTTTTTTTTTTTTTTTTTTTTTTTACATTTGAAAACTTTAAATAACTTTTTCTCTTAAAAGGTTAATGCTATTTTTCTTTAGTATTTTCCGGAAGGATTGAGTGTTTTCAAAAGTGGGGGATGGATTTCAGTGATTTTAGAAGTAGGGGAACTTATTTTCTTGAAAGGTGGGGGGACGCGTCAACCCACGCTTCTAGCACTGTGTATAAGGTTCAGACGTACAGGCAACTCAGTTTTACATATATAGATAAATGGCGCAAGATATGAAAGTTGCCCTAAAACAATTTTTTACGTGATTGCGAAATCTATTATTTATTTTTAACTTCTTTGACCTCTCGGCTACTTGAGCACGAGACCGTAGGTTACTGTGTATAAATGATGATAAAACTTAATTTTTTAGAAATTATTTACAATCGCACAACTCGAAGAGGGGATTGCGACTCTAAACATTCTCCTCCCCGGAGCGAGTATGTGGCAAGTTTATTTAAGTGTACACTAAAAAAAAAGTGAAATCATTTAGATAATTTAACGGAAGTAAAATTGTTTAGGATAATAACCTACTCAAAATACAGGTACTCGTTTTCCTGTAAAAACGAGAAATATCATTTAGTTTCCAATCTATTGAATACATCAAAAAAGTGGCGTCATGGACTCGCTTTTTCAACACTAAAATATTGTGTGTATTCCGCAACGAGAAGTTTAACAGCGCTGGTAACGAACGTATTTATTATACGCAATGTTCAGGGTATTCTTGGGCTTGATTTCATCACCCATTCTTTAACGATCTTTAGTAAAACTATATTTTCTCGATTATCCTTCAGAAAAAGTAAAAGCTCAGAAAGTAAACAAATTTATTTATTTTTTTACAATTTTTTTATTATTATTATTACTTTCTCGCAATATCTCTGCGCGAGCTTTTCAATGCAACGCGTTGAAGCAACAAGTTAGAAATCTCTCCTCCCCACCCTCACATAGCAATAAAAATTATATTTTTTTTTGCATAATGAAACGGAGGGGTTGACACTAAACGATCTTCACCCAAACCACCGATTCATTAGGCCCGACTCATTCGCCACCAAACGAGTGGACCCGACGCAACGATTTTTTTCGTCCACTCCCCCTACCCACAACACATTGATAAGAACAACTAACTCTTCAAAATGGCGGCTGCTTTTTGGATGTGGAAAAAAAAAATATCTTAATTGGCAGATGGAACACACGCTATTAATTTTTTTTGTGTGCTTGAAAAAAAAAATCCCGATGAATACGGAGGGACACCGTCTCTCCTTTTTTTTTTATTTCGTGCTAGTGTTTATTCTAGCGATGATCATTTTTTTTTTTTTTTTTTTAAGTGAGGGAGGGGGGGGGGGAACCCTCTTGTGGGCGTTCTCCTTTCATTTCATACGATGTTCACTTTACTCTCTCTCTCTTCGATTATCTTCCCGATTCGCAGATGGACAACTCGCGTGAAGAGGAAGTCCCAGTAAAGATCATTCCTCGCTATGTTACAATCTTCCCACTGCATTTAGAAAACTTTGTGTTGACATTTGATGCGAAATGGATCACTCAATGAAATGGCATAAATTAAAAACTCGGAAATAGCGTCTAATATATTTTATACTGGCTGAATACCCGTGCTTCGCCACGAAATTTTACCGTATGAAATATTTTAGCCAGCTGTGAGGCCCCGCGTTTCGGAAATCCGTTATTGGTGTATAGGCTCCAATATTTGGCGCTTCGCTCGCAGAATGTTCATCGCAACGCAAAATCGAACTAACTTCGCTCGCTGAAAAAGTCATTGACACATAAGCACAGGTTTACTTAACTCGTTGAAAGGTTCATTGCTGCGTAAGCTTAAGGTCGCCTCACACACGAAAAACTGATTGCTACGTAAAGCCTTAATATTAAAAGTCCCTCCCTTGTCGAGAAACAATGAAAATATTCCCCGTTAATAACTATAATACATCCCACTTTAAGAATATTTTAACACGTGATGTTTGTAAAAAGCAAAATTAGAAGGTCAAAACTACTTATGTTGAAACTTTCAGAGCTCTAGGCCTATTAGAAGTCGCTTTATGTGAAAATATTAATAAAAAATTCATTAAAAAACAAATTAAAATTTTAACGTTCTTTTGTCAAAAGTCCAATTAGGAGGCCAAAACTATTTGTGTTGAAAATTCTAGAAAGGTAGCCCAGTTAGAAATCGTTTTGTAAAATATTTGTTGATTAATTAATTAATTAATCAAAAAACAAATAAAAATTTAATATTCTGTGTTTCAAAAGTCCAATTAAAAGGCTAAAACTACTTTTGTTGAAATTTTCAGAGCTTTAGCCCTATTAGAAATCTATTTGTAAAATATTTATTAATTAATTAAAAAAATTAATTAAAAAAGAATTAAATTAAAATTTAAAATTCTGTTTTTTAAAAGACCAATTAGAACTCCAAAACTACTTATATTGAAAATTTCAGAACTGAAGCCCTATTGGAAGCCGTTTTGTAAAAAAAAAATTGTAAATTAATTAAGAAAATTGATTAAAAAATAACTAATTAAAATTTTAACATTATATTTTTCAAAAGTCCAATAAGAAGAATAAAACTACTTATGTTGAATATTTCAGAGCTGTATGTCTATTTGAAGTCACTTTGTAAAAAATAAATTAATTAAAAAAATAAATTAAAAAAAGAACTAATTAAAATTTTAACATTCTGTTTGACATACATAAAATTAGAGAGCCAAAACTTCTTGTGTTGAAAATTTCAAAGCTCTAGTCCAATTTTAAGTAGGTTTCTATAGATCCACAGGAGTCACAGACAGACACACAGCTTGTTTTATTATTATAGATTGTATTTGAAATTCTTACGTCAAACCGTAATTCGAATGTAAAATAACTGGTGTTTTTTATTATTAATTCTTGACTAATTATAAAATAGCTATAGAAACTTTATAAGTCTAATAATAATAAAAAAACAGTAGTTATTTTGCCTTTAATTTTTTTTAAGGTAAATCCGTATGTAAAATTCAATTTAAAAAAAAAAAAAAAATATGAGAAACTTGAAACTTGGTATACTTATTTATGATTAAAGATTTAATTCTCTGAAAATTTAATGTAAGTGTATTTTAGAAGCCTATTCCGTTTTTTCATTTTAAGACACATCTTAGAAAAGTCATATATTAGAATGATTAAAGTGTTGTGAAATAAATTATGTAACTTAAAGAAATATATATATATATATATATATATTTATAGCTTATTTTTGGGGAAAATTGCCATTTTTATTTCTATAAAATGCATTAAAAAAGTTTAATGATTTAAGGTCCATATGAGAAAAAAAAAAACCTTTAGGATTTTTTCCGAGTCGCATATATGAAAAGCAGAGTTCCGAACAAAATGCATTTGAATATTAGCAATTACATTCAACTATACATGGTTGACTGTAAATGAAATTCATAGTCGTAGAGTTTTGATATTTTGCACATGTGATCAATACATTTCAAACTGTTTTATGCAAGCAAGAATGTGTTATTCAAACAAGAATTACCATTTTGAAGGTTTTTTACTTAATGAACTTTTAGTACTGATGTTCTGCTTATTATCATATAATTCAAAGCAATACTGAAAGAAAAAAATGTGGTCTAAAAAATAGAGCACATTAAGGTCTATGATGAGATAGACTGTCGTTCCCTCGTATAAGTCTGTCTTTACAATTCTTCATTTAAAATTGAAGTGTGGCGGGAAAGTTGTTTGGAGCCGAATAATGGTTGTCCGAACAAATGTGCATAAGTAAAGTAGTGAACTAAATTTTTCGAGGTGAAAAGTTTCTCGAAATTGCTCGAAGAAAGTGACAATCTTTTTCATATCGTAGGATCTTCGCTCAACGAACAAGATTTGTGCGAAATAACAACTAGTTAGGTCGGTACCTACAGCTTAACGTAGATCTCAACGAATGCTGCCAGCAGAAGGGACGTTTAGAGAAAAGGGCACCAAAGAGCCTCCACATTCTAATATCTTGCTTGAACCACTTTTCATGATGCACCAACGAGAGGAACCATTCATTCTACACGTAGAATTAATCGCGCTGGTTCTTGCACTCATAAGCCCATTGGGAGATAGAATAAGTATTAAAGTGCATCAATTGTTTACTTGAGTAGAATAGGAAAGGATAGAACGTGTAGTATGATTTCTAACAAATACCGAATGATCGTGGTTTATGTTTTGAGTTCCAAGAACGGCTAATATAAAAGAGTTGAAAGTCGGGACTGATTTTTGAATGGAAGACGAGGAAAGTGTAGACGACAATCGTGAATCGGATTCATTTTCCATTCACTCGCAATCACTGTTTACCGCGTATGATGATGTGCGTCCGACAAAGGGAAGCGAAAGTCTAAATGTGACCCCTTTGGTCCCTTTTGTCTCACGCGACGGACGAATGAGTCCACAAAAGTATCTCTTCATTAAAATCTCTGTGATGAGGGAGACACAAAGACCATTCAGACTTGACCATTGTCAACCCATCCTCGTTCAAAAACAGCCAATCATTTTGCTGCGTCTACCGCACGCCATTGTCCACTACCCTCCAGTTAGAAATCAGATATTCTGTTCCCTCCACCCGAATGTTTGATCTATCTATCTATAGTCAGTTGGTCTGAACTAATGTGTATCCATTTTAACGTTAATTTTTTATGCTTTTTATTTGTGCAATCATTCAATGATAAGTAAAAGACCTTTAGAATGGAATCTTTTAGCGCAGAAGAAAGATACAAATTCATTCTCATATCAAGTGTCTTGAAACTATTTTCTGGTCAGAATATCGACCATCCATTGAGACATTTTTGAAAAGAACACCAACTCCAGCTTGAATTTTGTTGTCACTCCCCTTAACTTTAAACTATTTCCAATAGAAAGGCGATCACTGAGCAATCACGGACGCATATTTCCTACTTTTACATGCATTCGGACAATGGAAAATAATACATACTATTGTTAGCATTGTTTCGCTAAAATTTTCTTTCAAAAGCATTCAATTCCCTATTTGTAGATGGCAGCACCAGAGAAAACTGGCAACCAACCAATCAGCACACGGCATTATTTTCCATTGTCCCAATGCATGTAAAGGTAGGAAATATGCATCCTGGACGAATTTGCTAGCTTAAATACAGCAAGAGAACACGTGATATATCTCCCCAGATAAAGGAAAGTGTTCCCCTGTAAAGAAAAGTGTGCCGTTCGTGGTGTTACTCGCAATGATTCATGCTTTCATTAAGAATAATATCAACGGGCCCTCTGCTGAATCGAAATCACGCGCAACTGATGCTACAGAAGGGTTGAGTCTACCTTAGCTTCGCTCCAATCAAACACCGGGACATTCTGGAGCTCCATCCGAAAGACAATAAAAGTCTTTTTCCTGGAACTCGTTTGTCTTCCGCAACTGCTGTTGTCTCTCGTGACGGTCTCCAATGTAAAACGATTATTCCCTCTCTTTCTGGAGCTTTCTGCTTCTTTATGGTGACACTTTTAGGGTGTTGCGTGCGATCCAAAAAGTCCATCCACCTTCCGCCCTTCCACAACCCTGGAGATGCATTTAGAACATGCGCGTGCAGAACGCGAGATTTTGCAAAGAAAAATACACCCGCAATCAACTACTACTGTCGAATCTCCCTTTTGTGATGCCTGATTTTCAGAGGTGTCCCCAAATACGCTCAACAAACAGAACCGCTTTCGTATCTTAAATCTCGCTGAATGTAACACGAGTAAATGTGATTCCATTCATCGTTGTGTAAAAAGGACTTTGTTGCCCGAGCAGAAAAATGTGTATTGTGCTCTCGAATCTTGAAGGCGCTTCCACAAACGAGCGAGTCTTGGTGTTTGTTCTGTTTCATTCCGGAGAACACCAATTTGGGACGAAACCGAACTGAGTCAACTGATGAAGACTATCCAGAAAACCCTTTTCGAAAATTGTCTATTAAGAAGCTTACCTTTCTTCTCTTTAACAAGAACTTCTACAGTAGAGTCTCTTTGCCTTTTGTAAAAAAAAATATCATTCATGAAACTATTCTCTTTTGTCTCGTTTTGTGGAAATAGAGTATATTTTAGCTGGTTTTTTTTTTTTTATATAAGGTTTTCCTAGTGTTTACTACATTTCCCGAAAAGGTGAAACATATTATCATGAATAACTATTATAGACTGAAGATCTGAACTTTCCAAAAGAATCTTCAAGAACTAAAATTGTCTGCTTTTGTTTCCAGTTGTATAAAACAATAGCAGAAATTTTCAGTACTTGAATATTCTTTTGGAACTGTAGGGGACGCACAATTTCCAAATTCTGTTCTGAAACTGAGCTTATTTCGTTATTATTATTATTTATTTAGAAATGGTTCGATTGCATATTGTGAAAAAAGTGAACATACGTGGAAGGGATGTATTTATGTTCGCACGTAATTACGATGAGATGTTGAACAGCCTGGGGAATATGAAACGTGTTCACCGAATAACTTAACTACTTTTGACGATAAACAAACTCTTGTTTTAGTAGGTACTCTTGTCGTGTCCAATTCCATTCGTTTTATAGAAGATTGTCGAAGATTTTGGTTTAGGAATCCTTGAAAGACTTGTAGTGGGAAACAGTTTCAAATTTCATCTATAGTAGTAATCGGCATCTAAAAACAATGGAATGGGAATCTTTTCTGTGAATTGAAGAGCTCTCCTCTTTTAAACGAACTATACCTCGGGACAACCTTACCTTGAGTTCTAAAATGTAAGTTGATAACAAAATGGAAATACGCGTTTTTAATTTTACTCTAAGAGTTTTAACGAATCGTTCCAATGAGGGTTAAAGCATATTCAATGATCCTCTTCGACATGGATTGGGAATGTTGTTGCGCCACTGTTTCTCCGAGCTTTCGTCTCCAGCGTCGTCTTTAAATGATCCTTTTGTCTTGAATGGAGGCGATCATTTTCACGCCTCGCTTCACAAAGGGCACCAAGTGAAGATTCGACGCAAACACCGCCCCTTTTGTCTTCGTGACGACGAATAAGATGGTGCCAAATGACGATTGTTCTTACTGCGATTAGGACAAAAGAACTTCGGGCAATCGGATGAACTATTCGTGCTCTTTTTTTTTTCTTTCTCTAGAATATCGCCTACTTTTAATAACTGTGGCTCGTTCTTTTAAATTTCGAATAATGGGATAATGAGATTTCTAAATTGAATTCTTACGAGTTTCTATTTACACAGTCATCGTTAGAATCGAGGGAAGAAAGGAGGAATATTTATCAAGTTTTTTGTGTGTCTTGGGATAGGGGAGAAAAAATTCTCGAGTTTGCATTTTTCTAGATGAAGAGAAAGGAAGTCGAAGGTGTTGGAAGATTCTTCTTTTGTTTCAACCTTCCTTTCAGGTCGTATAAGTAGTTAATTATTTCTTCTTATTCAAATAATCGGAATGTATTTTCGTGGAATAGAAGTTTGTCTCCTGGGGATTATTTTGATCATTTGGAATCATTTTCAATAGAATGTTTAAATGGATTTCTTTTATTTAATCTGTTTTCCGGTAAATATTTGGAAAGCACGAATTATCGCAGTGTTTTTTTTTTCCATAGTTCACGATTAAAAAGAGTCATACAAAGTGTAACAAACAACTTCTTTAGTTATACTTTTTAAAAACACAGACTTTCCACTAAATAGGTTCTAAAAACATTTTGCGAGTGACTGTTAGAGGTCAACTAAGTTTGAATTTTCCTCTTTAATTCTTTGTGAATTCTTTAAGTACTTTCTTGAATGTCGAGTTTTTTCATCAAAGTCAAAAATTTTCATAGATAAGTTGTTGACAAAAACTGAGTGCTTAATTGGCAAGCTTTCCATTGAAAAAGATTTTTGATTAACGAGTTTATGACGTTTTCCATCCACAGTTTTGATGATCAAAAAAAGTTCTTTAACGTTGTCTACCTCACTCTGAAAATATGCAACAAAGTTAAGCAACACGAATAATAACAGATTAACAAGAGTTAAAAATGTTACTTATTTAAGTGAACTGTTATATATTTTTCATCAGACCCATTGCTCGCAGCAATATTGCTGTCAATACACCATTAAAAAGCGAATACCGGCCCCGTTTCTTATTTTCCAAGTTCTCTCCTCGACAGTTCCTGCCTGTGGGGATTCAACCAGTGTCACCTAGATGGCAGCACTATCTCCCTTTTTTTTCTTTCTATTTTTTTCTTCTTTTTTTTCCTTTCTTTTTGTTGCTGTTTCTTCGCTTGACAATCGGACTCGTTTGGCTGATTTACCTTTTGCATTTTCCTGAATGGGCTCCTTTGGTTCGTGTTTCAGAAGCTCGATTCCTCCTTTTCCACGCGCGAGAATTATTTCATTTGAAATGTAGTATTCAATTACGGAACTGCCCGACGCGCAGTGTTGCTCATTGTAAATCTATCTGGCTCCTTTTCGCAAATTCCTTTAATTTCACTTTAAAACCTCCTTATAAGTCTAGTTTAAGGGACTTGGCACCCTTTGTTTTCACAAAAAATAATAAAAATATCAATTTTTCTATTTTTTGCGTTTTTATAATCTTTGAAACCTTCTTCTTTTTCTGGCAAGTTTTTGAGCTGATCCAATAACTGCAATTGCAGAAAAACTATATTCTTATAGAGAATTTAACATTACTGTAATTGCTCCTTTGATGTTTCGAACGTATTTTCCTCAGTTCGCGATCTTTGAAATTCCCACCTTACTCAAAATGCTAAAACTTCAGCAAATATGAATGAAATGACTCGAAATTTTTTGTGTCATTCTTAATATCAATTTGACAAAAATAGGCATGGATTTTTGTATAAAATAAAAACTTTTGTTTTAGAAATTTAAGTGTTGAAAAATATCCGTTTTTTACCTATAGGTACAGTAATTACCGTTTTTCTCGAAAACTATTTTACTTATTCTAAATCCGATGCCTAAAAAGTTAGAGTATATTACTAGGAAAATTTATTTAAAAAAAAAAAAAAAAAAAAAAATTAGGTAAAAAATATTGAAAAATGAAAAAGTAGATGGAATTTGAAATTCTAAGATTTTTTTATTTTTTTTTTTAAGTTTGAAAATTCAGTGCCCTATGTGAACTTTTTTTATATAAAATTTAGTTTTTACTTAGTAATACTTCTAAATATGTAAAAATTATAATTTTAAAGGCTTAAATGAAAAAAAAAATTGAAGGGTACCAAGCCCCCTTAACAAAGTAAAATTTCGTGAATCGAATAAACATATTTTTAATTGAATGAGTAATCTTGCATATTATGCTGTGTTTATTTCTGGAAGTACTGTAAGTTTTAAACTGATGATACAAATCTATAAGTTTTCTAAAATCTTTTTACGCATATTACGTATCCAGCTACTCGCAACCAATTCCTTGTTGACGTAGTTATTTGTTGAACTATCTTTGGAACATCAAAAGAGCAGAACTAAATCCTTTTTGGGTGTCAATCTCCTTACTATGGCTTCAAAGTTTTTACATTTAATATATAACCTATTCACATTCAAGACTTCTGATCCATTCCTGAAGAGAGGACAACTCAAATGAGAGCGCCACGCTTATTAAATAATTTCAAATTGTACTTTAAAGTGGCTTTGCACTGGGACAATTAAGATAGTAGCGATTAGGTATTAAAGGATCTTCGCACACATAATCTCATGGGCACCGTCAGGAAGTGGCACTTGCACCTCCTTGAAACTAAAAAAATATTTGCTATGTGGAGAAAAGTGGTATGAACAGCAGGGGAATGAACGAAGAAATTTATTACAAAACTATTTAAGGAAATCCAATAAAAAAAAAAATGAGGTTTGAAGAAAATGTAACCACCTTGTACCCTCTAGTGTGTGATCCGTGAAAATAATCTAGATATTTATCAATTTCAGTAAGAGTAGATTTACTTTTTGAAAAGTTTTGTTTATCTCTTTCAATTGGATCTTAAAACTTCTGAAAGTTTCGACTCTTTCTCCTAATCACAACTAAATTTTGTTTATGGATCGCTGCAGGTGAGATTACCATAACTTGCGCGAAGAAACGACCTGGATGTTTATGTAGTAGTTTTGAGGAGATAAATAGGAAGGATTTTTTTTTTTTAAAAAGTCACCTAAACTATTTTTATGCTAATATACTTCGAATGCCTACTCTCAACAAGTATTATATACATTAAGACAAGCTTACTTGAGCTCACTAAATAAGTTACAACGATGTGTGAACCGGTTTTACAACGCCCTGGTGCCGACCAAACGGTATAGTGGTTAGCGTGCTAGCTTCTAGACCGCGAGGTTGCGAGTCCCGTGTTAGGCATGGGTATGTGTAAATGTATGTTGGCTTGTCTAAAGACGAATGTTTCGACGCATTATAGCCCTCGTGTTGCTGACGGCGCCAGATAATCTGAAAACAACCAACCAACAACGCCCTGGTTGAAACGATGCGTGGCCAATTCGTTAGTGTCGTTGGTTAGAAAAGTAAAATATTAGTTAAAATTTAAAAGCGCTTATTTTCTTTTAATTATCAATTTGAGTTTAATACAAAAGTATGTGTGTAGGTTATCAATATTACTATATAAATGTTGTGGTTTGTCCGCGACTGTATCTTTACGAGTAAGGATCTACAGCTCAAGTAATGCTGGCTCTAGGTATAGTGGTAGAACTATTGGGAGTGATGTGTTTGTGAGCAGCCACCGAAGTCTCAAAGTGTTCCTTTTATCGAAAAGGAGCCGCTTAAAAAACCATCTCCATCGAGTAATCGTTTATCGATGGACCGCCTCATGACGCGAAGCGGTTTTGCCGCCAATTAGCGGCGAGCATCTTAATTATCCCTCCTCATCATCATCATTATCGGCGAGGTCCACTGCGAGAGTTTGTTTTTATGGCCACCCATTCCACAGGAGCTGCTTTTTCGTTTATTAGGCCATCGGAGGGACGGAATTATGAATTTCGTGAGATGTCTTCGCTGGAACCGACTGCTAAGTGTTCTCTGGCTTTTTCCCACTCAGAAAAACTTTAATTGTTCTCAAGTTTGGCTGTAAAAGTGCCAGCTTCCCATTTCGGGTACTTATCGGGCACCGTACTTCCGCAGACCATCATTTTCCGTGTTTATTATTTATCTTGGTTTGACGAGTAAAGTTGGCAACTTCGCTCCTGGAGGGGAATAGAGTAATGTTGCGTGAATCGGAGGAATGATTCCACATTGCCAAAGTGAGTCTACACTCGGCGACACAAATTTAAAGCCCCACACATCAATACTTATGAATCAATGCTCACAAAGTCACTATTCAAAGAAAACTTGTTCACGCAAGAAGATGCATTGTCTTTCGATTGTAATTATCTTTTCAAAGACAAGCCTCTCTACAACCTAATCCTTGACCACCGGTTTGAGATCCCCCCCCCCCACATTTTTCTTTAAATGCAATTAAAAATCCCGCTCATTCGCCACCGACTAATGGCAAAGGATTTGTGGCAGGATGAAGACTTGTGAGGTTTCAAATGTGTTCGAATTACTCGCCACAACTTCAACTCGAACTCTTGACCCTTTTACTATCCATTCGATCAAGCGATACTGAACTTTGGAGTTGGGGTTTTGTGTCATCATAATCATCAGTCAAAACTTGAGACTAATTACACATTTAAAAATAGTATTCTAATTTTGAAATTCAATTAGTCAATCTCAAACCTGTATCTTATATTTTCTTATTTGAAGAACCTTTGCATGTAACGTCATGATAGATATATGAAACATTCAGTTTAAGTGGAAGTGTCTCCCAGTAAGGATCATTCCCCCGCTATTTTACAAACATTTAGAAACTACCGAGTATAAAATCCACATTTGGTACAAAAAGGATCACTCAATGAAACGACATCAATTAAGAGCTCGAAAATAGTATCTAATATGTTTTATTTTATAAATGAAAATAAGAAAGCAAAAGGCTATCGCAAATGGAGTCGCTGCAGGGACGTAATGATTTCAGATTTAAAATAAAAATATATTAGACGCTGTTTTTAATTTATGTCATTGCATGAAGTGATTATGCCGACCAAACGGTATAGGGGTTAGCGTGCTAGCCTCTAGACAGCGAGGTTGCGGGCTCGAGTCCCGTGTTAGGCATCATGGGTGTTCGTAAATGTATGTTGGCTTGTCTAAAGACGAATGTTTCGACGCGCCCTCGTGTTGCTGACGGCGCCAGATAATCTGAAAACAACCAACCATGAAGTGATTATTTTCGTACCAAATGTCAATTTTTTTGCACAAAGTAGTTTCTAAGTGCAGCAAAACGAGTAGAGGGAATAATCCTTATACTTCCTCTTTAACTGGGCTGAATCTGTTCAGAGTAGTATTGGGTGCATAAAAATAAGTTCTAGTGCTACAGCTTTCTTTTAGTATAAGTCGCCTAAGTTGCTTTGTTCGATCCCAAAAAAAGGTCTTTCACCTGGGAGTCGGATGTCCGAGATTGAGATCCGGGACAACGAAGGCTGCCACGGCCCTTCCGTTCCCGGTTTGCCATGAGAGATAGAGAGAGAGACTCGTTCTGGACTGACGACTGCAGGTGGAACAACAATCCCTCCTCCCACTCACTTCCTCCTCCTCCTCCTCAATGAACACAGAGATCGGAGTTGGATACTTATTCGGAGCAAAATAAATAAACTTCGCGATTCAGTTGAGTTTATTTTCAAATCCTTTGTATTAACTTCGATTTTGTGTGTTTGTTGATGGGAGCGGAATATGAGGAGGCCTAATTAACCCTTTGCCGCCATCCAATCGGGCTGAAACTTGGTAGATAGGCTCGATGTCGTTGACAATGCATTCTATCAAATTTTGGGGATGTCACTGCCAATTCAAAACCAATAGGCCCAGATGCGTAACGTGTTAAAATGCTTTCTCTATCTGTACTGCCATGCACAGAGGTGGTATGTGCTTGTTTTGCCAAACTATTGTTACCAAGTGGATATCTGTTATTTATTTTACATGATAGTGAAGATTAATGTGTGCTCGGGAAATATTAAAATAGAATAAGTTCGTGCTTGAAGTGTGCTTAATTCTGAAATGAGATCTCATGCATCATCAAAGTATAATAATATAGCCCATAAAAACACAGTATTTAATATAAATCCTTTGTATGCATTGCCAATTTTTATATTCATTGATATAGCGCCGATTCTGTAAACAGCGTGTGCTTGGTGTTTGCGTCTAATTTTAAATATCAAAAGCATTTTCTATCGGGAAAATGTTCCGCAAACTACGTTTAAAATTTATTTATTAAAAATGAGGTGAATTTATGTATTCATATTCAAATATCTTTTATTTATTCTGATTAAAACAATTTTATTATTTATTTAAAAAAATTGGTAACGAGAAAGAGTTTCTTCAATGGTCGGTTAAATGCTATTTTAGCGCGATTGGATGACGGCCAGTTGGTTTATTAGTAGCCCGTAAAAGCGACCTTTTTGTAACAGTTACAGCTCCCAAAATTTGATTGAATACATCGAATCTATCTGCCAAGTTTCAGTTCGATTTGATGACGACAAAGGGGTCGATTAGGCCTCCGCAGATTTGCCCGCCATCTACATACACAGTCATCCACCCACACACACAAGTTAATTTAAAGGATTAAAAAAAAAAACCACGTCAGAATGGAATGTTGTTCAATAATGATAGTAGCGGAAATGTAAAATGTGTCCGTGGAATTGCGGCGTACAAGCGAAATACCGAATGTCCAACGAGAATAGATCCGATATCTTTGCCATGAGAGGAGTTCTAATCAGGTTCGAATTCCGTGTCGAAGTGAAACCCTTTGTCAACTCCGAGTGATAAAAAAACGAACACAATGGAAATACATCACGAGGTTCTTTTTTACACTTTTTAGCTGTCTTGGAGTGAAATCGAAAAGAATTCGAGTCGGAGAAATCAAAGAGAAATCGTTTACATATTTCTCAAAAAATCACCATTGAGTGTGATGTCAATCTGTGACATTAATTTGATGTAGATTTGGAAGTCGCCAAAATATTGTTCGAAATTGCACGTTTGCAGCGTCCTGGCGTAATGGAAAGAAGAATTTTGGCATTCCGATCAACCCAAATACAGGGTATACATACGGAAATGACATACATTCCAAAAAAGTTATTAACTATGTTAAGTTTAAAATTTTAACTAAGGTAACTTTGACTTAACGAAACTTAACCAGTGGGTTATTCGAGATAATCAACATTAACAACTCTCAATCTACAGCAATTTTTCTGTTCAACCAAAATTGAATGGGCAACTTAAAATAGAAGTAGTACCTGGTGGGCTATTTAAAAATAGAGCATTCCAAGTGTTTTGGCCATATGCAAAAGGAGGTATAAATCCGAGCAAAAATTCAACCTGAAAGTAAGAATTCGTCTAAACTGCAGACAAGTGTGATAAATCAGTCTACATAATATTAGCAAAATTACTTCAAATTGAAATGTACTCAAATTCAAACTTAAAATGGCTTCCATAATTACTCTACGTAAAGTTTCCATCTTAATTTTCTGCTCCTACCGTTTTCAGTCGAAATATTCGACGAAAAAAGGTTCTTAATTAGAAATTGATACTTTGTTATCACTCTTCGCTTACGTAAGTTATCGAAACTAAACCACTATCTCGTTTACTTTTGAGTCTCGGATAAAACATTGTATCGCTATTGTTTTCGACACAAATACTAATATTTATTGTAATAGCATTTTAGAATATTTCCATACATTGCGCCATTTTCCTTTCAAGTGTTTAAAATAACGTAGAAACAAAACTAATTAAATATTATCATGTTCTGAATTAAAGAACTTTGAGTGTCAGGAAAAGTAATGAAGATGCGTCTCAATCAGTCTAACAGAAATACCATTTAAAAATGGAGAAAAAAAAGAAAGAAGACCGTTGTTCGTGAACATACTCATACGAATAATTCATTCGTACAGTTTTCGAATTAAATTTTGGTTTTAACCCCAATTCTGATTTATTTAAACAAAATATTTAATGTAATTATAATGTATTTCTAACGTTATTTTTTCTGTAGAATATTATAATTTTTCAATTTTAAATCATCAAACTATTTAAGAAAACCAGTTTCTTATAGCAGAAGTGCTGTAATGGCGATAACAAATTCAAACTTGTCCAGTTACAAGTCTTTGACTTGTTCAATACTACATCGTAATAGAACGTGTTGCAATTTTTATTTTTGAATTAATTTAATATTGTTCATGTGATGAATATCCCTTTCTTTTCAGAATTTTAAGTTCGAGTGGCTACCCTTTGTCGTATTCCATCTCGAAATTCTTCACTTGAGCCTATCGCCTGGTAAGACTGTTTCTTATTTTTAACCTTTCTTGGACACACCTGAGATCTAAAGTAGCATTTTTTTAACTAATCAGATTTTGTCAACAATTTCATAATCCAATAAAATATAAATTCCTTTTTACGCTGCACGAACTAATCGTGCTATTGAAGATTCTTGAAGTCTCGGGAAAGTGTCACAGATTTTTCTAATTTTGCAAGAGAACTTAATCGAAATTAAAAAAATAATAATAATAAACCTCGCCCTCTTTCTTTCTCCTTTTAAAATGAATATGTTATTTAAAAACAGATTTTGGACATTTATGGTCAAAGAGTGGACACCAGAGAAGTTATAAAATAGCAAAAAAAAAAAAAAAGGGTCAAGATAAAAAAAAAAAAAACACGTCGCGTTATAGAAATGGAGATTATAAAAAAACACTGAAATATTCTAATACGATAGGCTGGTAATACCTTATGTGTGCGAGTTTGCTTATGGGTCAATATCAAGTACAAAATAAGAATATATTTCTTCACCACTATTAGTTGTTCTCATTACTTATTTACTGTCATTGCATATAACAGATAGTACAAAAAATCGCAAAAGTTCAACAAAGAGGGCAAGTAAAACTTAGAAAGCGCTGATTTATAAAAGAAAAAAAAAAGCTAGGATCCATTAAAAATACAAAAGATACATATTATGTGTTCTTGAGGGTGCGATAACGCGTTGAAACGAACTTTGGTTTTTCGATAAGAAATGCCGATTTTCATGCCTTATCAAAATGAAAGCGCATGTGCTTTTTTTTATTATTATTTATTATTATTGTTTTATGTTTTGAGCGTACTTGCAAGTTTAATTTTCTGAGTTAGTGGGTGTTATACAGACGAAAAATGTGTGTCTACGTGTAGGTGTATAAATTTTGAAGGGAAGGAATGCCTAAAAATATGAATTGTTTTAGTTATTCCGCCCTTGGAATTGTTTTTAAGTTAAAGACAGAATTGTAACATTCAATGACAATGCCACTGAGCCATGTTTATTTCTATCTTGCTCGTCACCGTTCTAATCACACAACTTGAATAAACTGTCCCTTAACTTATCAGCTCATTGGATAGAAAACAAAAGAACACAGAATTACCATGATTATGAAAAAGTAATCTTAATTTTGGATCGCTTCTTGCCTTCAACATATGTGTTCCGGATATTCTTTTCATGCCATTTTAAAGTACTATAGAGATTGAGGGAAAGGTTGTTTTTTTTCTTTCTTTTTTTTTTTCTCCACACCGTCGCTTTTAACCCATTTTTAACCCTTTGAAGCACGAATTTCGATTTTATTTTTGATTTTAACGACATTTTGTATGGGTCTTCTTTATGCGAACAAAAATAGACTATACTTTCTTTTTGCAAAAAAAAAAAAATTAACTTTTGTAAGTGATAATTTCTACGCTTCGTGATTTATCTGCAAAACTAATCTGTACATAGAAATAAAAATTTAAGGACTTGGTTTCTGTGTGTGCTTCAAAAAATTCATGGAACAATTTTAACAGCACAATTTAAAATACTATAAATATATTGCATTTTCAGAATTGTTATCACTCTTTCAGCTTTCCAAAAAAATTAGTATTTGCGAGATATTTAAATTTAGAGATCACCATAATACACAGTTAACTATAATATAAGTCTTCCAGAGTTTCAAAAAAAAAAAATGTTCCCTCCATGCTGCGAATCACTCTCTCTTTGTTCCCCCGCGACCAGACAGCCTGTCTCCTATTCTTATGGGGGGGGGGGGCGTCTTTTGCGTCACCGTGACCTTCAACAGAGGGAGGGAGTTGCGTGAGTCACCCCCTGCATGATCAAGATGCGCGTGCCTGCCCCAACCGTTATTGGGCGTGCTCCCCCTTTCACTGCACCTGGGGGTGGTGATATCACTTCACTTTTGAGATATCTGGTTCACTTTTCATGATGGGGGAACCGTTGCTCTTCCTTCATCGGGGGAGGGAATTTGATTCACTTGTTTATCAAACAGGGCCATTTCAAGAGGTCCTTCAAACAAGAATTTTAATTTTGAAGACACGCAGACGGGGTTAATGGGAAACATCGACAAATAAAAGTGACATTCAAGAAAGCGCATTAAAATATAATCCTACCTTCCGGGCCGACCAAACGGTATAGTGGTTAGCGTGCCTGCTTCTAGACCGCGAGGTTGCGGGTTCCGAGTCCCGTGCATGGCATGGGTGTTTGTAAATGTATGTTGGCTTGTTCTAATGACGAATGTTTCGGCGCATTATAGCCCTCGTGTTGCTGACGGCGCCAGATAATCTGAATACAACCAACCTACCTTCCGGATTTCTTTTAATATAAAAAGTATGTATCATGGTACGTATGAGAAGTAGTATTAGTGAAGTTGTATACGTTTTGGATTTCTTTCAAAACCTCGCCGACTTTCAAAATTATCGGAGATGGTGAAACAACAGTGACCGAAACATTCCAGTTTTTGTGCGTTTCTAGAGGTGCCTGAAGCGCAACGTGGAAAGACAAGCTCGGTAAAGAAAAATAGTAGAAGCTGAGTGAAAGGGTCTTCAAACGGAATGTAAAGGATGGTACAATATTCAACACTTGTTTGATTCGATTCCCAGGCAAATCCAAGCTGTATTACATGCCAAATTTGGTGCTACGCTTATAAATCTTGGGTGTTTCCATTATTTTCAAAACCACCTGCATAATAGAGTGATGGAACTAATCCAGTGGCGTATTCAGAGGGGGCTGATAGGGCTTGCAGCACCCCCCGAAAATTGAGACAAAGTTACTTTAAATTTTTTTGGTACTGACAAATTTAAAAAAAAAAAGCTACAAGGTTGGATTTAATTGAGTTCTCTTAAAAATATAAAGTAATTCTTCGCTTGATTTGTTCTTGTTAATAAAAAATTTAGATTAATTAAAATATATGCTAATTAAAAAAGCAGTTGCACAGTTTCATGTTTATCAAATACTAGCAGAATACCCGAAATTTTAACATGTGCAATATTTTAGCCAGCTTTGAGGCCCCGCGTTGCAGAAATCCGTCATTGGTGTATAGACCCCAATTTTCGGCGCTTCATTCGCTGGAAGGTTCATCGCAACGCAAAATGGAGCTCGCTTTGCTCGATGAAAGGTTCATTGCTGCGTAAGCATAAGGTCGCTTCACATACTAAAAACTAATTGCTGCGTAAAACCTTAATATTAGAAGCCCCTCCCTTGACGAGAAACAATAAAAAAAATTCCCCGTTAATAAATATAATACAACATCCCTTTAAGAATATTTTAACACGTGATGTTTGTAAAAAGTAAAATTACAAGGTCAAAACTACTTATGTTGAAACTTTCAGCGCTCTAGGCCAATTAGAAGTCGCTTTTTGTAAAAATATTAATTAACAATTCATTAAAAAACAAATTCAAATTTTAACGTTCTTTTTCTCAAAAGTCCAATTAGAAGGCCAAAACTATTTGTGTTGAAAATTTCAGAAATGTATCCCAATTAGAAATAGTTTCGTAAAATATTTGTTAATTAATTAAAAAACAAATAAAGTTTCAAAATTCTTTTTTTTTCAAAAGTCCAATTTGAAGGCCAAAACTACTTATATTGAACATTTTAGAGCTGTAGCCTTATTAGATATCGTTTTGTAAAATATTTATTAATTAAGAAAATTAATTAAAAAAGAACTAATTTAAATTTTAACATTCTGTTTTTCACAACTCCAATTAAAAAGCTAAAACTACTTATGTTGAAAATTTCAGAGCTTTATCTCTATTTGAAGTCACTTCGTAAAAAATAAATTATTTAAAAAAGAAATAATTAAAATTTTAACATTCTGTTTGACATATATAAAATTAGAAAACCCAAACTTCTTATGTTGAAAATTTCAGAGCTCTACTCCAATTTTAAGTAGGTTTCTGTAGATCCACAGACAGACAGACACACAACTTGTTTTATTATTATAGATTCAAAAATCATTAAATTTCAAAAAAAATATACAGTCTCAGCCTCCCCCGAAACGATGTATACGTCAAGGGATCAATCTCATAGGCTGTAAATTGTACGGAATTAAAAAGCTTTCAAAGATGGCTACAATGGGGATTGTAAAAAGGAGTTAAACTGGACCCAACCTCGATGGGCCTTGAAGTTCGTCTCCATTTCTGCATTTGTATTGGATATTTTAGGATCCAAGAGCTAATGAAGAAGCACTGATCTACGCAGTCAGTGTAGTCCTAGTTTGGTGGGGAGAGGTATTTCAAGGAGAAACTTATACTACATCTCGAATTTTGCTAATGCCAGAAAACTCTCTCATTAGGCAGCTTGGCAATTGATGATACGAGGCTCTCTGTCGCAATCGACACCGTGTCTACACATTTTCAAGAAAGATTTTGGTGAATTAGGCGAAGCTCTCGAGTCGATCAATGGGCTGAATACTGTTGTTAATGTCTGTGTGTTCAGTCATAGATTTCTTATACGGTTTGAATCAAATTTGATTAATATGGTATAGTCTAATCTAGAACTATCAAATCTAATCTAAAACTATTATTTACAATTGCACATTGCATGATTTTTTTTTATTTTTCATTTTCAAACAAATAATAAATAGCCAAGCGTTTTGATCAGTTGAGATAGTATACAGTAGATGGCAGCACCATAGAAAAGAGAAAAAAAGCAATTTAAGCACGTTGAGAAAACCGTAGTAGTCATCTCTCAGCAAGGAAATATAATATTTAACTTTGATGAACTTCCAAAAACGTAATAAAAGTGCAAAAATTTCAGGGAATGGAAGAATCTAAGATAATTGAATGCAGAAATAAGAATTACAACGAATGATATAACATTTAAATCCAGTTCTATAGAAACGGTCTTTCTATTCAATTTCCCCGCTCTTTAAAGTATTCTTGTACAATCGTTTAATGTAACTTCTCATTCATTCAATGGGAATATAAATCACTTGATCCACAGGTGCATCCCAAGTGGCTTTGAGCAAGATCTTGGAAGTTTCCTCCACTTTTAACCTTTAACTGCTGTGGTTGGGTGGTTTTGATGTTTTTGGCGCAAGGGCTACACATGGTCCATACTGCGTTAAACAAATTGGTGAATATCAATTTAAAGTTTAAGAAACATAGAACCAGAAAAATTAATATAAATGTCAAAGATGCGATATTTTAGGGGGTGGAAGCATTCCACAAAAAATGACTAGCGGTCTGTCAGACCGCTTACAGCAGTTAAAGGTTTAAAAAAAAGCACAAAAATGTCCTCCGTAAGTGGAAAAAGCGATAGCGCGAGTTGAGATGTTTGTGCGGAGGGAAAGCATCGATCAATTGTTGATTGCTTATCACCTGTGAGCACAGCGCGTGCCAGACAGCTTGGGAACGAAACTCACTATCGCAGCGACATTGCGAAATCTCGACCTGTTTGGTATCAAATACATATTTAAGAATATTTTTGGTCATTTATTGGGTAATTAGGATTATTAGCGTGACAGTTGCTCAATCAGTTTTTGTCTTTTCCCTCTCTGCAAAAGAAAAGTTTCGTAAGCGTATCAATGCAGCAATATCTTTACAATATGACACTTTAAAGTAAAAACTGGAATCAATATTTTTTTACTATTTGTTTCAATCGAAGTTTTTTCTTTAACTGTTAGTTTCTTTAAATATATAGCATATTTATTTCACAGCTTAGGGTGTTTTTTGACAATCACAAATTTTTTTATTTGTATTACAGTATTTTAGGTTTTTACCTCCATGGACATATTGAAAATTAGGATGCAAGTAAAATTTCCAAGTTCCATGATAATAGTGTTGCAAATTAAAAAAAAAAATTAAATTATTATATCCCATACTAAAAAGCTATAAACCTTCTGAGTAGCAATACGAACTGGATAAAAAAAAAAGTATTGGATGAATGGAGGTCTCCCTTTGAAGAATCTTTTATTTGAATTTTACGTTGTGACGCAACCAAACTTCCGCTGTCTCGAGTGTCCGTTCAGAGTTGCTCTCTTTTTCACTCAATTGACCCGGGAAAACTCACTCGAACGGAATGACCGCTCTTTTATTTCGAGATTCCGACAAAAAATGCCATTCATCGGTTTTTGTTGACCGCACAATAAACAGGAAAGATCGGTCCACTCCAAGCTCAGATTTAAATCGCCCTAAGGAAACAGTCAAGTTTACGCGAGTCCATGCTAATCACTGAACGGAAGTTCGATAAAAAAAGCTGCATCGGGACAAATCGATCCTTCCGCGTCAAGATATAGTTCCAGACAAATCACAACTTTTAGAGTAATATTCGTAACCCATGCACATAGTATTGCATTTAAACTTAAATATCTGTTGATAACAAAAAGAAAATAATTTAAATTTAATCTTAAAAGTGCTTATTATTTTACTTTTTAAATTCACGGACACTATAAGCTGTAACGAATCGGCCACATATCACTCCAATCAGCCAATCAGGGCGTGGTAAAACCGGTTCACATATCGTTGTAGCGTATTGAATGAGCTGAAGTAAGCCTGTCGCGATGTATAGTTTTTATGAACTGTATTCAAGACGGTGCATGATGACGCAAAAGCTCCTTTGGAACTCACCAAAATTGGGATGTACCACAACCAGGAAATTTGCTTATGGACAACAAGTGGAATGGATCAAACTTAATGTAACGACAATTAATAAATATGAGCTCACAGAACCTGAAAATCGGGAAAATGTCTCGGAGTTTTCTTTGACTCTAGAAAAAATCAGGGAAATGTCAGGGAAAATTTCACGAAATGCTTTTTCACAATGCGCTTTTAAATATTACGAAAATCAGGGAAATTTTCTATCATTGTTTTGAAGAGACGTTTTCCCGTATTTTGGCGTCATTTACCCAGAAAATTGTGGTGGTAATCGTTAGAAATATGATATTACAAAATAATTTAAACTTTTCATTACAGTCCAAACAATTTTTTTTTTTTTTTTTTTTTTTTTTTTTTTTTAAATCGGTCGTTATGTTGTTACTTTTAATTTCGTTTCAAATTCCAAAGATTTCAAATAGTAAGCTCTTAATTGCTTGCATTCTTTCTTCTATCTTTCCATTATGTTTGAAAAGAAGTGCAACAATGCGCCTCCGTAGCTAACATTGTTACTTTTGTTGAATTGAGAAGATAGTAAAAGAAGAACAGCGTCATTTTGCACCACACCATGCCAGGGCTCCTTCCTTTGGAGTTATTAAGGGGGAATTTTTGAAGCATCCGAGGATGGTACTTAAGACTACTGCGAAGAGGAATTCCTAGTTATTTCCCACCTTCACATTTGATGAGTAGGTACGAAAATATCTATTATAAATGAAAATTAATATGTTAAAAGGTGGATCCACTGCATATGCATTGTCGTAATGATTTCAAATGTAAAATTAAATATATTAGGCGCTATTTTCTAGTTTTCATGAAGTGATCGTTTTCGTACCAAATGTTAAGGTGGTTATTTATAGAAAGTAGTTTCTAAATGGGCTAGAAGATAAGGAGTATACTGTTAAGAATTTTTGTATATTTGTAAATATATCGTAGTATTAATTTTGTAAATAGGAAAATTTATGTACATTTTGCATAAGGCAGTGCAATAGTTCGTCTTAAGTTGGCTTCCCTGCAATTTAATGCTTGATAACGAGTTTTACAGAGGTAACGCTAGGAAGCGAGTTTTACAAGGAGCAGGGCATTTAACATTATGTTAATGGAAATCTCGCCAAATTGGCGAGATAGAGCCAAGTTGGCGACGGTTTTGGCGTCTAATTTTTGTCGCCAAATTTGGCAATAAATTGCCAAATGTCGCCAAACTTAGCGACCATTTGGCTACATTTTCGGTCCCCATGGACATGTATAGAACTTTTCGACTACGATCTGGAAAGTTCTCCAAATATCTACCTCTAGAAGTTTCAAGAATGTTTGCCTCCCCTATATAAGCCCGAGTTAGTTGTTGACTGGAATTAGTTGAGTCCGTTAGTTGACTGGAATTACTGAGTTGAGATACTGACTGAGTGGAGTTACTTGTCAGCGAGCATTTAGAGAGTTCCGAAAGCGAACTGTATTGCACTGTCTTTTGCGGTGATTTAGCAGTTGTGTGTCAAATTTAACTGATGTTTGTGCTCTATTGTTGTGAAAAGAGCTGTATTGAGTCGACTAGAAGGAGAAGTTCTGGAGTTGTAAAGGAATCTGTGAAGAGTTATATTGGAATAAATTTCTGCAAGTTTTGATCTGCTTTGGCTTCAAATCTTTCGAACCCATCCACGCAACAATACTATGACTTCCTCTTCAACTCAAGCCTAGAACAAGGGAAGGAAGTTTTATTTAACCTAAAGACGATTCGGCAACTTTGATTCTCCAAGCACAGGCCACAGATCTTAACTGAATTTCGATTCCTACCAACTCGAATGGGTTTCATTGCGAGTGAATGCCATCGATCCTTTATTTGTTTATTTTATTTTTTTGCGGATGTTTTCGTGTCATCTCGATGACGAAAAAACGACAAGTTTTCCGCCTCGATGTTGGAGTCATAAAAACTCGTTAATGAACCTCCGCCATTAAGCCGCGTTTTACCTCCTTTTCCTAAAAAGAGAAAAACTCCCGTATCTTGGCGTCGATTTTCCGCCTCCTTACTCGATGTTCGCCGATGCGCCGTCACCCTTTTTATGATTATTCCTTTCCGATTTCTGGAGGTAATGGCGCGGAAAACTCGCCGGCTTTTTGAGATTTCTTTCGGAGGTATTTTGTGTCAACGGTACAAGGAAAGGGGAGGGATCATTCATTATCGTGGTTTGAAAACAACTTGTATTTGAGTAAAAAAAAATATATCTTTTTCTTTTTAGCTTCTCAGATATACTGACGACTCAGAAGCAGAAGGCTCACCGATCATGCGAGATGTTTTCTATCATCCTTTTTTAATCTCAGGTTTTCCTTGTTTTCTTCCAATAGAGACGCAAATGCGGATTATTTTTCCATTCATTAGTTCAAGACAACTTATCCTGACCTCATTGAATGCGCTGTAGGACGGATCATTCCATGGTAAGAAAATATAGCACCGATCAAAACGCAACTTGTATAATAATATCTATAACCCGCACACATAATTTTGTATTAAACTTAAATATATGTCGATAAAAAAAAAATAAGTATTGAATAAAATAAAATTCAAAAAGCGCTTAAGTTTTCTAACCACGATTACTATACGAGTTTTAACAAATCATATAGCTTCATGACGTCACTCACTTGGTTAATCACTTTTGGCTCACCTGTATCCTCTCGGTTGAAGACGTCACTCGTAAGAGCAACCAATGAACGCGTAATATCACTATAGCGTTTTCACTGAGACCAGAACAAGTTGTCTTGGATTAATCTCTCGCCACTTGGATTACTCTCCGTAGTGCAGCTTCTCGATAGAAAATACACAATTCAATTTCCACTTGATTGGCGTAATGATGTTTGCTGGGCCCACTACAAAATAATAATAATAATTGGAAAAACAAAATATGAAATTTTATTTAATAACTGTTGGGTAAAGTTATTGTCGATTTATTTTTAGTTTTCTTATAGTAGATTAATGCTACCCCTCGCATCAAAGGCTCCCTGTAACTGCGCCCCCCCCCCTCCCTCTCACCCCACGTACTTTTTACACATTGGGATCCCTGCATACCCATTAGTTACGCCACTGCTCCACTCAACTGCAGAGGATTCGCAATCTTATAAGCTTCACGTTCCCTGATGATAAACACTTGTATCCTTCGTAAATTCAGGGTGGGTTTCAACCGGATATGAAAACTTAGTTTTCGCTCTAATGTGGTTATTTTTAGAAATTAAATCACTCAGTGTTAAAAACGTAATGGCAAAGAATTATGTACACCGGAGATAAAGGGTGCTATCTACTAATTTTAGTAGAGCGCTGATCAAATGCTTTATACAAACGAATAGCTCCTTGTGTTTTGGCTATGTCTCTAAGAAAGAACACTGAAACATCCTAACTTGAGAATCCATAAAAAAGGCAGAGCAAGTTTCTTTTTATAACTCGTGCGGTAGTACAGACAAGGCTCGATAAAGACTTCGAGTGAAAACCCAGTGCAATGTGTCCCTTATGAAATCAATAATTTATTCAACGAGACCACTTATGAAAGTAAATTGCATTTCACGAATTTATTGCTCTTTATTGCATTTTTTGTTCATCTCAATAGGAATCCCAAAAAGACAATCGGAAAAGAATGAAAGAAAAGCGGATTTGTAGGAAATGTGTCGGAGTAAGCCCTTCTGGGCAGTGGGTGCATCAAAATGTGTTCCATTCCAAAAGGGTCCTCTTACACGGTGAAGGAGAGAGAAGTCACGATAAAGTTCAACTAATCTGACGAATCCTTGTTTACGACGAAAGATATCTTTCGTATTCTAAGTTTAGATTCACTTGATGCGCACTTTCAATTATCTCAACACACCTGTTCCTCACAGTGAGTAAATTTTTTCTTTTTTTTTTGAGGACCAAACTATGGCATACTAGGACTCGTAGCAAATAAGTCAATATTTTTTAGATATCCATCAGGATCATATGCACAATAAAAATAATTAAAGAATGGGAATATTTTGTTTCTCAAAATAATCTATTTGCATTCTCCTCTCACGGAAATATGTTTACGTGATAACTGAAAAAGGAGAAAATTCCGATTACCTTTTACGCTATTCGATGATTATACATATTTTTTTTTGTTTTTTTGTTTATGACGTTGTTTTAAATTCTTTGCATTAAGTCCGATTTTGTTTGTTGGTGGATAGCAAAATTCAATCAATCGAATTGAGATGGACTAGTTGTCGATGACAAAGCCTTCTGTCAGGTTTTTGTCAAGTATTTTGCAGAATGCCTACGATTTGTGTTACCATTTCAGGTGGGGGGATGTTTTCCTTAAAAGACCTTTCTCAAATTATAGCAACATTAATATTATTAATCACATTCTGTAGTCATTCATTAAAATACGCATACCTTGGTGACTCAAATAATTTCGTAAAGATCCTAGTATAGATACTGCACAATGAAAATTTCGATACAATAAGCCACACTCTAGATTAATTTTGATTGTCTTAAAAATAGACGTTCTAGTGAAAAACAAGTTTAATCCACTTTATCATACAGTTGAACTCGGTTGGTGTCATCATGATGCAAACTTCTATCGTCCTCTATGCAAAATAACCACAATCCACAGAAAATTAATCGCAAGAAAAACGTACAAGCGTCCTCTCTATATGATGATAAATTTGGATTGGCATTTGTCTTGAAATTGATCCCATTGAACCAAAGTGACGCCCTCGTGTGAAGTCTTCTGAAGACATAACAAAATGAGAAACAAAAAGTAAGTGAATTGCGCCAATGTTCGATAATGTGGAAGATTTTTTGTTTACGCTCTTAAAATCTCAAAAAAGAATTGCATTGGAACTCCATACTCTGCGCAAAGCTCATTTTGGAAAAATTTCTTGTGGTTGTTTCAGAAAATTAAGTAATAAGTGTGTTAGACCGTGCCGGAATGTTGTTTATCATTGCTCTGAAATACTTCAAAGTTGAGAAATTTGAATTTGAAGTAGTAGAAAAGCTGACTAGATTTAGATATTCAAGATATGGTGTCGTCTTTACCATTCACTGATCAATTTTTTTTTTTTTTCTTTCTTTTCTTTTTTTATGGAGATTACTTATCTTAACTCAATGCGACTGGAGTGTGCTGACTTGTGTTCCAGGGGTTGCATTCGCCCTAATTTTCCTTAAATTTTTATTTCTCCCTAAAATTCCTAAAATTGTAATTAAATATTTCGGTAATTCCTAAAGAAAAATAAAAACACCGAAAATTTCCCGATTTTCCTCCAAATCCCACTAAAAAAAACCTGATATACCTCAAGGGGAGAAAATATTTTCTAAAATTCTAATTATTTAAATTTTTATCATCGACACACTATTTTAAATTTTAACTAAACTCATGTTAGTTAAATTTTAAAGTTGAAGCAATATTCTTTTTGAAGTACTCGGAATGTTGCTTAAAAATTAAATAAGTGGTAAATTAAATTCGCATGTTTGTCGAAATAGTATAATTGTTTGATTATATAACAGTTGTTTTTGTAAAAAGTTGTTTGACGTTACATTTTTTTAAAGCACTTTTCTTTTTTTTTGTCGGTATTGAAACAAGCTTTAGAAAAAGTATGTTTGTGTTCGGAGATTCTGTCAGAAATTTAAAGAAATATTCCTACAATTTTCGAAATTATCCCTAAAATATTCCTAAAAATTCTTGGAATTATCTCTTAAGTTTCTACCTAAATTTTTGAGAAAACTCACGACACCCCCTGATGTTTCTTCCGTGCACTGAGGAATCAGATTGCCCATTTTTTTGTTTAGTTCTTCCTTGTTTGTTTTAATCTCTAAGTGCGCAATTGTGTCATATGATGCTGAGATGCATCACCGACGAATTAAAAAGAGCTCTTATCTTTTAAAGCAAGATCGAGGGATATCTCTGTCTTTCCAATTACCCACGAAGCGATAACGCATTTCGTAAGGTTCCGCAATTAGATTATCATTTGGAATGTCATCCTCCTTGTTTGATTCTCTTCAAATGCAGGAATCCTTGAAAATAACGCATCTCGAAAAATGAAATTTTAAGAAGAAGTTCTAGTAAAGATCGCTATGTTTCTATCTTCTAGACCAGTGCATTCACAAAACTACTTTGCATAAAACCTTGACATTTGCCGAGTAGGTACGAAAAAGATCGCTTAATGAAATGACATAAATTGTTTTCATTTAATGTCGATCTAGTATAAATGAAAATTAAAATAGCAAAAGACAAAAACAGGTGGAGCCACTGCATATGCATTGATGTAAGAATATAAAAAATAAAATAAAATTTATCGAACGCTATTTTGGAGTTTTTAATTTATGTCATTTCATGAAGGTGAAACTTTTCGTCCCTAACTCACCAATTGTCAAGATTTAATAGAAAGCAGTTTCTAAATGAAGTGAGCTCGAAGCGAGTACTTGGAAGAATGATACTATAGATCATTCTCTTAAATGTATTTTTAAGCGTTTATGGAAGAGTGGAACGGTGTCTCAGTGTTTAGAGAAAAATGTACTTTTTGAGTAGTTTTGTTACGTTTTTACAAGTGATAAGGAAGAAAACAATGCGAATGTTTTCTATCTATATTATTAAATGAATTGTTGTTTAAAGATGCTATAAAGTAATTTGTGCCAATTTACCCAATTCATGGGGGAAGTTAGCCACATTGTCGAAATTTGAAAGTCTCTTTTATGAATCTAAAATAAACACGCTCCGTGATTTCAGTTAAATTGAAAAGTAACCTAAAAAACTTAACGAACACGATAGAACAAACTCTTAAGATTCAACATCAATCACTTTACTTCAAATGTTTGAACACTTCTAAAATGAACCAAGAATATGCTTGGAAGCAACTCGTGTCTGAAACTTTCTTCTGTCTCTGGGACGTCCTCTGATTTCACATCCTTCTTATTCCCGCTTGTAGTTTTCCAGAAACACTTAACCTAAATGTTTGTGGTGGCGTATGAAGTTCTTAAGACGTCTTATGCAAAACATAAGGCATGGGAGCCACGAGGAAGAGCTTGTCCATCTTTTGGTTTTTGAAATTTAAAATTAAAGTGGAAATTTAGGTAAAATTGAATCCTTTTAAAAGCAAAACTATTAATATTTTAATACAAAATTCCATGAGCATTCTTGAAAAATACTTTATCCATCTTGCTCCTCCTACTCCCCTTTCCTGTTTTTGTACGCTTTGTTGCAAATCATTTTGCCGCCGTATTATGTATTAAAAAGATTCTATCGACCCAAATCGATCAGAAACACTACACTTACACGTTTAAGAATTTCAACAATCTTACTCTTCACCGTATATTGACATTTATTGTTGACTGTTTTAGCTATGAGAGTCGCATTCAAAGAATGACTTTTATTAACATTTATAAACGGAAAAGAATGGAAGTGGAGGAATCTCGACTGTTTGAAGAATATGCGCGTGGCCTTAAGAAGAAAAAAAACACCCTCAAGTTTTAGTTTCTTCGACGAACAATGCATTTTTTGTGGTCCCGCCCCACCATTCGAACATCCTCCTCGTGCCTGTTTCCTCATTGGCCCAGCCACGTTCGATTAACAGCTGTGGCAAAGATAAGACGACACTTTCTTATCACTCTCGACATGCTCATTAATCTAACTTCTCCCTTTGCGCCCTTCTCCCGTAAAGAGCTCTTCCATCTTGTGTCGGGAGGATCCTCATTCGAAGGACTCTTATTCCAAGTTTGACCATTCCGAGAAATCTTTTGAGCTCGTCTGTTGTTCTTGGTCCGACAGCAACAGATAAAAGTTTCGAAAAGGTCAGTTCCTGGCATTCGAGGAAAATCTTGTCTGAAAGGTAAGCCTTTGAAATGAATTAATATTTTAATGCAGTGTTTAAGTTGGGGTACGAAATTTCTAAAGCAAAAAAGATAAAATGACAATTTTATTTTTAGCAAAATGCTAAAATGATTACACGTTCTATTTTCGAGTCGCATTGGAACATGTATATCAAGAATTACTCAACGCTTTCTGGACCGGTAGTACAGAATTTCTGTCAATTTCCCCCAAATTTTTGAAATTATGTTGCGGAAGTATCGCTTTTTGGATGATTTCTTTGCAAAATAGTCACTGAAAAAAAAGTATTTCTATCATTCTTAAGCATTTAAATTCGGCAAGAGAGAGTTATAGATGAGGAATAAAAGGATTGTTTCAAAAATGTAATTTTCATCTCGAAGACGGGTTGACATTTTCTTACGAATGCATGCAGGCCAGACATCTTGAATTAAAACAACAGTCGTAAATTCATCGCTTGATATTTTCATTCATTTAGCTCTTTGTCTTCATTACTTTCTCGAATGTTTTCCAAGTTGGCATCCAATATTCAGAAACGTCTCTTTTGTTGTGTCTTGTTAATTTCACCCTTTTGATCGCACACCCGGGTAAACAAGAAAACTACCCGACCAACAGTGTCTTAATTGAGTTAACATCGTTTGGAAACAAGAGTTGATTTAATTATGGCAAAGATAATTCCTTTCAAAAACAAATGGCATTTTCGATCTCGTGCATGCTATTTGTAAAAATGCTTCTGCGCGTGTCAACTACAGCTGATGCAAGAAACGCGCTCTTGGCTCGATATCGATCTTCGCACAGAGAAAGAAATTTCAAGCTCTATTCTGGGATTTACTATATATCTAGTAAAATGTTATATTTAGTATGATATTTAAAAAAAAAAAAAGGACATGGACAAACTGTGGAATCCTTTGAAATAGATAGAACTAAAAAAAAAAAAATTAAGATTCGATTGACGATCATACAAACGACTGAACGCTTGTTCGAAAATAGAATATAGTAATTTCTCAAATGGTATTTATGATTACAACTTTTATTTCGAATGCAAATGAAAAGAAAACCACGATTAAAGTAAAGTCTAACCGATCTCGACCTAAAAATGAGGTTTTAAGTTTGGTTATAAGGAGTATTGAATTTTCCTCATTCCACGCCAAACTGAAGTGCATTTTTAAACTCAGAAAATACATGAGATATATGCCCAGTGACAAAAAAAAAAGTTTCTCTGAAGGATAAATGGCCGACCAAACGGTATAGTGGTTAGCGTGCTAGCTTCTAGACCTCGAGGTTGCGGGTTCGAGTCCTGTGTTAGGCATGAGTGTTTGTAAATGTATGTTGGCTTGTCTAATGACGAATGTCTCGGCGCCCTCGTGTTGCTGACGGCGCCAGATAATCTGAAAACAATCAACCAACCTGAAGGATAAATAGGCATTGTAGGTATTGCACTTGCAATACTATTATAAAATAGCTTTTTTAGACTGTTCTTTGTGCTCTAAACACAACAACAAAGAGGAGTGCGCATTTAGCGATATAACCCTTAAAAAAGTTTTTAATATAAATTCTTTATATTCATTGACAACTTTTATATTCATTAACAAAGCGCGTTTTCTGTTGCAAGCGTGCGCTTGGTGTTGGCACCTAATTTTAAATATTAAAAACATCTCTATCAACAAAACATGCGGTAGACTGCTTTTCAAAATGTATTCATTAAAAATTAATGGGAATATATGCACTCCTATCAAAATATTTTAGATTGATTCTGATTATAACAATTTCATTGTTTATTAAACAATTTTGGCAACAGGAAAGAGTTTCTTTAATGATCGGTTAAATGTTATTTTATCGCGATTGGATAACGATTTGTTTGGTTGACGATGGTTGGTTTATTGGTATTCCGTAAAAGCTACCTTTTATTGACAGCCTCCAAAATTTGATAGAATGTATTGTCATCGACATCAAATGCCAACTTTTAGCCCGATTGAATGAGGGAAAGGAGGTTAATTAGTCCGCCCACCATCGAGATGCACTTGCACAGCCACACAAAATCGAAATTGATATAAAGAAAACTGTTTCTCTCTGAATTTCAGACTACTTTCGACTGTAATCCAGATGTATTATTTTAGATCAATAAGGTCGTTGTTTTTCTGTTGCTTCGTAAAATCTTTTTGCGATCCAGTGGCAACACATTAATATGGTTGCTTACTTAAGTAGTGTGAAGAAACATTTTTAAGCAGTGCTGTTAATTACTGAAAGAGTTCACTAGAATTCAATGTTTTTTATCGTTTAAAACTTTTTATATAATGTCAACTTAATCATATATTCTTTTTTTAACTTCTTCACAAGCTCTGTATCTTTTTGGTTCTGTTATTTTATTTCAGAATAAAATAAGAATGATCCCACTTAAGGCGACTTGTTTCAAGTCTTATGAATCCATTTCGTCCAGTTGGAAATTTTTCTGTCTTTTTACAGCATTTAAAACTTGACAGTCTAATTCAAGTCTATTTTATCTTTTAGAAGTACATTTTAAAAGTGCTATACCTTAGACAACAGCAGTTGCTTAGAAGGTTGAAGTAAAATGTCTGTCTTGGAAGAAAGTTAGAATAAGGATTGACCAATGAATTGTTAAAAAGGGAAAACAAACTATACAGGTTGGAGGACCGAATCATTATATAAATCAGTGTAACATTTTTCGAAGTGAGAGGTGTTTCTCCTTTTTTTTTCCCTTTAATATTTCAAATTATTTGAATGTTGTTGCTGACTCTGTATTTTAAATGTTTCCTCATCAATTGAATTTCGCGTAATATATATGAAGGATATTCGCGTCAAGAAATTGTAGAAAAAAAATGAAAAATGTCGACGGAAATATTCGCGTCGAAATGAATGTCGCGAAACGAGCGTCACTCCATCTGCCAGTCATGATAATGAGTTGGGATTGAAAAAAAAATCTGATTTCCCGCAAGGCAAAGATAAAGGTTTGCGAATGTCGGATATACAACAAATAAAAAAGAAAACTTTTGTTCGTGTTTTCCTCAAGTGTCCTTTTTCTGTTTTCCCCGAACAAAAGATTTTCCTGGTCTTCTTCTGCTTTGCTCAGCTTCAGTCAACAAGTGGCCAACAAAAGAAGGCGACAAGAGATGTTTAGACACCTGCCTCTAATAACTCCCTGCCACGATGACGCATATCGACATCGGACATTTGCGTACGGTGGTACGCAAAGAAGACCCTCCCCACTGCTTTTCACAGGTGCAGAAAGGGGGACATTGATTGAGACGCAGTTCTTTTAATGTTTTCGACAGAGGAAGACGCAGTATCAAATTTGCCTTTGGCTGAAAATGGTCAAATGATTGCAGCGGCCAATAGCTGCTATTTGAGTTCGCATTTAAGGTCTTCCACTTTTTCCCTCAACTGCATTTACCCCTTGATAACTAAACATTCGTCTAATAGTATATAGACTTCCAGTTCTCATATCACTTAATTCCTTCTCACTCATCGAAACGTTAATTTGCGTTAAAACATGTATTGTTTGTTGCCCGATCATTTGACAACTTTTTAGCATGTTTTCTCTCGGGTAACAATCAAAATAAAAACTATTTCCCAGTTCAAGAATGTTCGAAGAATAGAAATCGTTTATGTATATACACTGGCATATTGCAGATTGTATCAGATAAAGAATTAAATAACAAAGTAGCTACAGAAATCAGGGAAATATCAGGAGCTTTCTGATTCTGGAAGAGAAAAATATGATTGAAATATTTGGAAAAAAATTTCAAATTTCACGAATATCGGGAAAATTTTCTATCGTTTTCCAGTTCATCCGCATTTTGGCGCCAATTTCCCGGGAAATTGTCGAAGTAATAATTAGAAATGTAATGTTACGGAAATTTTTTAACTTTTCATTACAGCAGGGGTCGCATTCGCCTTACATTCCTGATATTCCTTAAATTTTTGGTTCTCCCTAAAAAATTTTAAATTATATATATATATATATATATATATATATATATATATATATATATATATATATATATATATATATATATATATATATATATTTTATTATTATTATTTTTTAGGAATTAACGAAAAATGTAAAAACCTAACAAAAATTCCCCTATTTTTCTCTAAAACCAGTAAAACCCCCCGATATTTCTCCAGATTAGCAAAATGGATTTAATTAAATTCGCATGTTTGTTCAAAATTATATAATTCTTTAATTATATAACTGTTATTTTGCTAAAAAGTTGTTTGACGTTAATTTTTTTGAAAATTTACAGTTTTTATGCCGGTATTGAAATAAGCTTTGGAAATAGTATGTCTGTGTTAGGCGCCTGTGTCAGCTTCAAAAGAAGTATTCCGAAATGTTTTTGAATTATTCCTAAAAATGTAAGAATTATTCCTAAAGTTTTTTAATTATCTCTAAAATTTTAAGCATTATTCCTAAAATGTTGGGAATTATCCTTAAAAGATTCCTGATATTTTTGGAATCATCTCTAAAAATTAAGTAATTTTTTATAAAACTCACTGCGCCCTTATCGCCAAAACTATTTAAAAAGAAAACCGTATATTCAGTGCTAGAAGTGTGGGTAGACGCGGGGTGACTCGTCCCCCCACTTTTCAAGAAAATACCCATGCGTCTCCCCACTTCTAAAACCATTGAAATCCATCCCCCCACTTTTAAAAACACTCAATCCATCTAAAAACTACTAATGAAATGACAGTAACCTTTAAATGTAATGACACTGAGGAAAAGTGATTTATTTTTTCATTTTAAAACTATTTATGTTATAGATATATATACTATAACAAAAATGAATTGTACTACTTTGAATAAAGATATAAGTACTTTTACTAACAAATACAGTTACACTTGGTCAACTTTTAACTTTGGAGAAACTTTCTTTTCAAGTTAAATTTCTATTCTTGTTTCATATAAAGACAAGCTATTCTTTTAAAAAACATTTTTTTTTATAATTCTCAATAATTTAATTTCATGAAAATATGCACATTTATAAGTATTATTTAAATCTAAATAAACATTATGTATAATAATATTGAATTATTACTTAACTTTAATCTCTTACTTCCAAGTAAAAAAACTAAGTCGACGAATATTCATTAAAATAACAATAAATTTTGGACCCAATAATAAATGTTACAAAGTATAAATAATTTTTTTTACAAGTTAATATTTTTATTATAAGTTACGAAATTATAAAATATACATTGAAGATGGGAGAAGGGGAGGGGGTGAGGTTGCGCTTGTCACCAAATTTTGGGCGTCCCCCATTTTTTTCACCACTTCTACCACTGCGTATATTATCTCTGTTACATGTTCTATTTGTTCAGAATGTCTACAAACCTGGGAAAATGTGTTGTAAAATCACCTCTGAATAACTCAAAAGTAGGCGATTGTCTTCGGGTCAACACAGAGGGACATTTGTAAAAAGTAAGATCAGTTGGATAATTGCGATCAGTGCAAGTTCAACTTGTTTGAAAAGAAATGAACGGGCAGTTTAAGTGTTGACAAGTGTGAAGTAAAAAATTTTCTATTCCTGTCTCGGACGTTATTTTATTTCAAACTCTTACATCCATGAATAATTTAATACTCGCATTCCCTTTACGCCATTTTTGCACTCTTCGTGGACCAGGAATTGGTAACCATTGATCAAAACAGTTCCTTTAATTAAAACATAATTAGAAAATTTCCCTTCCCTCCAAAAACTCCCATTCTTGTTTAAACTGTTAAAATGAATAATGCATTGGACACAAATCTAGTTAAAAATCAACTTCCATTTTGTTAAAGGTGTCCCTGAAAAAAAAAATCAAAATAAGCTCCGATAAAACTTAGATTGACTCTTTTGTCTCTGATGTACTAGTTTCACGCGCTCCCTTAACTAAAAACTGCATCTAATAAGGAAACTAATCTCTGCGGAATATTGAGTCCACCCAAATGATGAGTAAAAAGCAGAAAGTGTCTTCCCGCAATTGAAGACGTCCTGTTTCCTTCATCTTGAAGAGGACATCCTCAATTGGGAACTTACTTCCGACTTGAATCTCAGCACATCCCTCCCTGATGCACTCACATTTCAGAGACGGCTTCTTTTTTTTATGTATTTTATAACACTCGCAAATACAAGACACAATTAATGAAATTCGGAATATGTGAAGATGTGGAATATATTGCAGCACTATTTAAGAGGGATACGTCAAAATGTGTGCGCGCGTCAAAGTTATCATCAATGACTGCGACTCAAAATTAAATTTAAAAAAGAAATCAATACTTTATATATTTTTTAACATAAAAAGACTTCATTCTCGCAATCAAAACTCTTTTACTTCCATCCATCGCATCTAAATATATGGTAAAAAAAAAAATTGACCTCAGTTTTTTTTCTTTCTTGACCCAACATAATCCGCTGATTTCGAAAATGGTGTCTATTTGTTTGTTCTTTTCGCACTCAATCATGCTAAAAACCATTCCTTATAAGTAAAATACTACAGAACCTATTTTAATGTCTATGGTGTACGTAGTTGTATTTTAATTTTGAAATATTGAAGTATGTGTAAGGGGTTTGAAAGCTCTGAAATCGAAATTTTTGTTCCTTTAACTTTGTGATGGTTAAAAAGGTCCGTCACTGTGTATGATGCCAACATTCAGTGACAAAATTGGAAATGTGTTTTTATTACTAAAATTGTCGCCTGTCTCATGTCCCCATCCACTAACCAATATCAGCTCGACACTAGCCAATCCTGACGTAAGACGTGACTGGACGTTGCTACGTATCTTGGCCAATCTGACCCAACGTTGGATAAAATATGCTAGAAATTTTGAAATGTACCACTATATTTCAATTTTAAATCCACAAGAAAGGATGAAGGTTCATTTGAAGAAAAAAAATCGTGTATTTTGGAACGATGCTCGAGGTCGGCATGAACTAATCAATCTTCCCCCGTTTATGACACTCGCCAATGCCGCTGTGCTACCTGGGTAATTTGGCGATACGTTTTTAATATGTTGTCAAAAACATATCTCCGAGAAACACTACATTGGCAAAGTTTTTTTTCTGTCTTCCAAAGATGAGAAAATTCATAGGAAAGTATTAATATGTCCTACTCTTGAGCATCATTTGCTGGAAGCGAGGCTTAATGATGTGATCCGCTGTTTCGTGGAATGTTTGTCGAGGTCATTGGCTGGATGTCCCGATCTTGTTCTTCATCCGTGACCACTGGAGCTCCTCCTCCTCTTTTATGCGTCCTTCCTCTGACCAACTCTGGAATGACCTCCTTTGTCGCCTTCTTTCAGTTCCGGGATTCCCTCACACAAAGAGTCCTTCGCATCACGCCCCGATCGGATGCTCATTGTCGGGATCCTTAATTGGCCTGACGCAACCTGGGTCTTGTACTCCTCTTTTTGGAAGACCTATCAGGAACATCGGAAGTTCTTCTTTTGGTTCACATGCTCAGGGACCTTCCTCTTTTGGACATTGGAATACAAACTCTTTTCTTTTGAAGTTCTTTTTGGTTCACATGCTCAGGGTTTTTTGTTCGGACACATTCCTCTTTTGGACATTGGAATACAAACTCTTTTCTTTTGAAGTTCTTTTTGGTTCACATGCTCAGGGTTTTTTGTTCGGACACCTTCCTCTTTTGGACATTGGAATACAAACTCTTTTCTTTTGAAGTTCTTTTTGGTTCACATGCTCAGGGTTTTTGGTTCGGACACATTCCTCTTTTGGACATTGGAATACAAACTCTTTTCTTTTGAAGTTCTTTTGGTTCACATGCTCAGGGTTTTTTGTTCGGACAATATTCCTCTTTTGGACATTGGAATACAAACTCTTTTCTTTTGAAGTTCTTTTTGGTTCACATGCTCAGGGTTTTTTGTTCGGACAATATTCCTCTTTTGGACATTGGAATACAAACTCTTTTCTTTTGAAGTTCTTTTGGTTCACATGCTCAGGGTTTTTTGTTCGGACAATATTCCTCTTTTGGACATTGGAATACAAACTCTTTTCTTTTGAAGTTCTTTTTGGTTCACATGCTCAGGGTTTTTTGTTCGGACAATATTCCTCTTTTGGACATTGGAATACAAACTTTTTTCCTTTGAAGAAGTTCTTCATTTGGTTGATATATGGAAGATAAGAAAAACTTGGGTTTTATATATTGCGCCAAATGTTGACGAAATATGATATAAATGCCTCAATTATCGGCATCTTCTTCAACTTTATAGTACTTTGAATATTAATAAGTGGTACTTATAGTATGAATATGTGTTCGAATGATTGTATACTTGAGAAATAAACTCTGAAGGAAGGGGTCACTTGCTGAGTCAGCATTATCAAAGAAACAGCTCATGCTTAGAATTATACGGTAAAAAGAGTATTTAATGTCGACAACAGTGTATGAGTTGGAGTAAGGTATATTTATATCTAGCAACAACTTTTTTTTTTTTTTTTAATTCGCATTATAACGAGACAATATCAAATGCATTGGTAATAACTGAATTTGACAAATTGAAAAGCATTTAAAGAAAATAATTGCTTTTGACGAAAGATATCCAGCTTGAGCAGTCCGCCCGAATGTATTGTCCGTCACGCGAGGGCTTAAATTAAAAAAAAGTGCCCTCTCCCAAAGCGACCTCTAGTCCTAGTGTTGGTCACTCTCCGTTTGCGCATATTAAATGGGAGCGCGCCCATAAATTTCAGGGCCTTAATCTACTAAGAAGGAGGCTCCCCCCTCCACTAGCAGACGATAGCCAGAGACCTCTCTCCAAATCGAGTTAATCCCCTTTTGATAGGGTTACGGGTGTGGAAAGCGCCACTGACGCCACTCGCACGCCACTGCGCCATTAATAAAGGAGAAGGGGGAGAGTGCATCTTAGGAGTGTACTCAGAACGAGGTGAATTTTCATCGCGAGTGATAGAACGTTTATTTAAAGCATTCCTCTCCCTGTGGATGGTAATAGTGTGCGAGTTGAATTTACCTGCTGTGAGAGAAATGTATTATTCGAGGGATTGAATGCGCTTATTGTAATGTATGCAATAAAATGCGTGCCGTGTTCTGTTTTATTGTAAACTACAAAACCTTAGACCGTTGCAGTGGAAACAAAGTTTACTTTTCTCGATGGGTGGTCCAAATGTTGTAAATACAGTTTTAGAAGAATTAGAGTTTACTTTTCTCAATATATAAACAATTATACAAATTTAATAAATATTTTTAATAGAACGAAATTAACGTTTTAATGATACATTAATTAATACTATAAATACTGTTTTAGCAAAACTTAAGTAAATGAGTATTTTAAACTAAAAATACCAAATGTAAAGAATAACGCTCTGATACAATCAAGACTTCCGGTTTGAATAGACAAAGAAGTACTAATAGTAGTAAATACTTTTCTCGATATACAAATACGTATCCAAATGCAATAAATATCATTTTAATATTAACAATGTAACCTTTTAATGATTAACTAATACTATAAATACTGTTTTAGCATAATCAAGGTAAACGCTTATTTTAAACCAAAAGGTACCAAATGTAATCAAATCCATTTTGATACAATCAAGAGTTTGAATCGACAAATAAGTACTAAAATGAATCTATTATGTCCTCAAACCCTCAAGTTATAAATTAATAACTATGCATTTCATAATTTGAAAATTCTTTCAATATTATTAATAATTAATAAAATGAAAAGCTTATGTATTTGCAAACTAAAGAGTTTATCTGTGTTTCTTATTTACAAAACTAGGAAAGTGTTTTTTAATGCGGTACTATTTTTAATCTCCTAAAAAGGTATGTTAACCACATAATCACTCTAAATATTGGGGAAGTGATAAGAGAAGTTATCTCTCTCCAGTAGATGACGAAATGTACACAAATCTCTTATACATAAAGTGTACTCTATTTGTTTTGGAATATAATTGATAACCAACTGTTTCTTAAACAATATCAAGTCAAAAACTCATAGCTATGCTTTTCAAAATGTGATATACACTAAACCGTAGTCTAAAGTTCTATAGAAAGATTTTGCGCCTCGAAATCTTAGTGATCTAATAGTAGAATAAAGATATCTGGAAAATTCAATCAATTTCTATCATCTACGAGATTGAATAAAACTTCAAGTTAATCTCAAAGACTCCATATTCTGTGTTTTCCTTGTCAGGCTGTTTTGCCATTATGCAACAACATGTAAAATGTTCAATAACTTTGTTTCATACAAATTAGTTGAATAACTTTGCTCATGATGCAAACCACATACTTAAAGGACTAATTTAAATAACTTCCTCTCGCAACAAATAAAATTATGCCAGTTAAATTCTAAAAGAAAAGTTTTTTTTCTTCTAATATTTAAATTTATTAAAGTATTTTATTTCGCAAGTTTTTATTCCATCTACAACTTGTGGAAGATAACCACAAGTATTGAAACATCCATCTTCACAAAAACTTCAAACATTCAACAACTTTGTGCTTTTTACCGACTAGTTTCTTTTCCTTTGCCATTTCTTGCGTAAAATTTGAAATACGAGCCGCGTGATGTCTTGAGCTTTGCTACCCGCCAAACCACTTTTGTTGCTGGGGCAATGCAACTGCCGTAAAGCAAACATTTCGCCTACTTTAGGTAAACTAGGCAATCTTGTCTATTTCAAACGTTTGGAACATTTTTCGGGAAAAAATTAACTCTAGAATATGTAAGATGTGTATTTCATAGTTAATAATGAGCGTGTAATTATAATATAATTTATTTTTGATTTTACTGTATGTTAATGAACCCTGAATAATAATGATGGGGGAAAAAGAAAGGGAAAAAAAACCATCTTTCGTTATGGTAAACAATATTAACAGAATGGTGTACTAAATTATTGGAGAAATTTCAGAAGTTTTGAGAACTCAAGTAAAAAGTGTTTCATATTTTAATGTCCCTACCAAACAAGCCATAATTTAAAACTTTACAGAAAAGAAACAAATACCACTAAACCTTACTTATTCTCTGTTGTTAAATGCTTTTGAAATTATTTATGCCTGAGTTTTGATATTGTTTTTAAATCCTTTATAATAAATTCGATTTTGTGTGTTAGTAGGCGACAGAATCTGCGGAGACCTAATTAACCCCCTTCCCGTCATCCAATCGGGCTGAAACTTGGCAGATAGATTCGATGTCATTGAAAATGCATTTTATCAAATTTTAGGACTGGCACTGTCACTAAAAGGTCGCTTTTATGGAATACTAACAAACCAACGTTCCGTCATTCAATCGCGCTTTTGGCTAGCATTTAACGGACAATTGTTGAAACTTTTTCCTTTTGCCAAATTTTTGTTTAATAAATAATAAAATTACTTTAATCAGAATAAATAAATGATATTTGGATGTTAGAACATCAATTCACGCTCATTTTTGATAATTAAATTTTGAAACGTAGTTTTCCGCACATTTTGCTGATAGAAATGTTTTTGATATCGGCGCTGGGTTAATGAATATAAAAATTGACAATGGGGGCGTGTAAAGGATTCTTTAAAAACTCTGTTTTTATCGGATATATTATTTAGAAATCAATTTTAAGAGACATTATCTGCAAAAAAAGAAAATCGCCAAATTTAGACTCGTTTGAAGTTCATACTGTTTACTAAACAATTCACTCTTAGTAAAATATCTATTCACCTGTCTGTTTTCACAAAACACTATTCTTTTCGTCATGTCTAAAAATGGACAATTTCAGAGAAGCTCTGCTGTTCTCGATCTATCACCGCTTTCTGATATTTACCTTAAAATACGTTATTTTTTTTATTTTTACAATTGAATTTATTTCTTTTCCGAAAAATTCCATTTCAATCTAAAAACAATTCGATCGTTTTCTTCAATTAGTATCTTATCTAAAACAATCGCCAGTATGATTCACATTTCTCGCTCCTCAATTGTTTCTTTCTCGAAGCCAATGGAACAGAGTTTGCACACAACCCCGTTCTATTGTGCGTTCGATATTCCATTCTAATTTCGCTTCGTGATTCGAGGAGGGGTCATCGCAAACACCGAACACGTAATCCCCCCGGTTCCAGTTAAGAAAAGAGTCCGGCAGCAGCAGCAGCTTACAAGAGAGGAATGGTCAGGCTGCTAAGCCTCTTAATTTAAATCAGTTCTGCCCTCCGCTCAGACAGACGATCTCTCGGAGTAATTCCACTGTTGACTCTGCCAATGAATTAAATCGGATGGAATGCATCTGCGGGATTTCTTCGTTTCATTCCACTTCCTACTTAAGTCTCTTCAAGTAGAGTACTAAATGGATCTTTCTTTTGCCTCTTCGGGATTTTCGCAAAGTGTTAAAGAGCCTTTAAAGATTTCACTCGATGAAATACTTTACACTTAAATTGAACTACATGATTAAAGTTGAACTTTCAGCTAGGCGTGTGGAATATCGTACAACTTTCAATTACACTATATTGCTGATGTAGATTTGTGTAATTTATCATTTTTTATATTTTCATCAGTCGCTTAGAAAAAATTGCCAGTTTGGCGATATTTTTTTGCGATAATTCTTATATAGCTCTTTAAAAAAAAATCGAAAAAAATGGAAATTTTGGTGACATGCTTATCGATAATTCTTGTATTATCCTTTCTTGTAAGTGAAACTGAGCAGGGAAAACGATCGTTGATGAGGTATGCTCAAGGAAAGAGAACTCTGTGTTAAAGGCAGTTGTTTTTCAACCTTTTACGCCATTAAAGCATTTTTACGGGAATTTCGGTGGTGGGGATGTTTAGAACACCTTAAGAGGCATTAACACAGCGATTTTGAACAAAATCGTTAGAGCCGTTTTTTAGCAATTACTGAAAAACATGATTTTTTTCAATGGCAGCTACCTTACGCGCATGAGCGATTTTGATGAAAACCTTAACGGTAGATCCCATGGCTACCACCAACTCGCACACCAAATTTGAACATCGTAGGTCAATTTGTTCGGGAGTTATGCTGACCACATATACACACACAGACAGATATTTTTTCTAGATACATATGGGTAATTGAAAGTAAAAAAAGAAAAACAATGGTCAGAATGACCTGAATATGCGCAAAGAAAAAATAAAAACTATTTCGAACATTTTTTTTTTTTTTCTTTTTTCTTATGTCATTCCATATTATTTCATATTCCATTTCTCCCTTCTTCGGTAATTCTGGCCCGTGGCTTTTACAGTATTTTGAAGGTTAAACTTTAACACACTGTATATAAACCCGTTAAAAGCAACTTTGAAATGGATAACAAAGCATTGTTTTTTAACTTTAACCTTGTTCATTTAGATCATTTAAAGTATATTTTGAATTTTTCAGATTTTTTGGAAAATTATTCTTACGATTTTTAAAAAACACTAAATGGAACCACAATCGTGATGTATTACGAAATGCATGTACCGTTTGCATATCTGTACTCAATGCTTAAACAACATCTTGCATTTCTTCCGAAGTAAGCTGAAATTTGATCTTAGACAATCTTAGATTGACATATTAATTCTAAGATCAAATTTCAGCTTACTTCGGAAGAAATGCAAGATGTTGTTTAAGCATTGAGTACAGACATGCAAAAAGAACAAAACAAAAAAAGAAAAAAATGTTAGAGCTATGGATAATCCTCAGATGTGTCTTATTTCAAAATCCTGCTTCTGTGTTTAAACATATTCATCCGGGACACTTTGGACTTTAGCATTAAATAATTATCTTCGTAAACAAAACGTGAGTTCTTTTTTAATTCAATTCTTATTACTTACTCGCATTGTTTTTTTTTTCAGTGACAGACAATCGGGTATTCTAGAACGATTTCTATTTTGCAAATTACCCATTGAGAATCTAACTTAAATTAACTTTCTCATTAATCCAACTTTCTTCATGACCAAGAAAGGAAAGGAAAAATTGAAGTTATGTTTTGATTCATTTTTTTTATGCGCTCTTTGAATGTGTTGCAATTAGAGAAGTTTGTTGTTGTTTTTAAATACAAGCACGAAGAATTTTTTCAAAAATGTGAATGATTGAAGAACGATTAAAAAAAATTCAAATCAGATGGGAAGAAATAGTAGTGTGGTCCGCAGTGTAAGCAGTCTCTTTCAAAGTGAAATCTTTTTTTTTTTTCCTCCGTCGGCAGAGCGAAACATTCGATCCTGCTCTCAGCTGTTGCTCTTATTAGCGGCCCATATGGTCGGCGAATAACGGCTCCCCCACGACAACGGGCTCCTTCGCACGCTACTGCTTCGAATAGTTCACTCGCTTTTTTTTTTTTGGACAGATGTCCCATTCTAGAGATCATATTCTCCGAACTTTTGACGGACAGAAATATGGAAAGTTTCGTACTTGACGTTTCTTATTTGTGTGAATTTGGACAACCTTGATTTTTGTTCTTTATAGCTTTATCTGCTATTTTCTTCGTGCATCTTCCCTTCAAAATATATTTGTTCATTCCTTTCTTTCTCTCTATTTTCGTATTATATATTATGACGTATATTAATCCAAGGGTATTTTTTTCAATTGATCAAAAGTGGGATCCGGTGTCCCCCCCCTTAATGTTTGTGCATTGTGTGGGTATAATAAGTAATGTATGGCGATGTTGTTCAGTTGTATTGATGTATCGATGTTTTATAAAATTCAAATAAATAAATAAACTTTGTGGTGAGCTTGAACTTAAGGCCCAGATTATTATTTTTAAATAATCTCTATACAAAACGTGAATTTGTACTATTTAAATTATACATATTTTTTTGTTTATATATTATGAATAATTTTTTCGTTCATTCATCTTTCCTTCAAAATTCTTTCATACGTCTTTCAATTCTTCTTTTCTATCCGTCTTCATTTCTCTTTCGTTGTTAGCGTAGTTTTTATCTCGTGAAGAACTTGTTGCGAGAGGTTGCTAACTTTTTACAATATTGAGCATTGTTTGCATTTGCTGTTTTGGGCACTTGTTGCAAAACAAAGTTGAAACGTCCCCATGTAGCACAACGGTATTGTCCAATGTCGGAAACAGGGGTTTGCAGAATATCGAGCATCATTCCAAAACACGCGATTTTGTTTTCTTTAAAAAAACATCACAAAACATGTTTTTCACACCTCCGTTCTTTCTTGTACACTATATTTCAATTTTAACACTTTGTGAACCGGCAATTTTACACAGAAACTATGTCATGTTATCACCGGTCAACAATGTGTTAAAACAGCATAAACATTCAAAAACTTCCAGTGTATTTTACCCAGCACTGAGCGAGAGGGGCCAAGATTCGTAGCAACGACTAGTCTTACAACGGTCCACATCAGAATTTACCAGTGTTGAGCCGATGTTGACCAGCGGATTTGTACTACCCTTGTAAATCATTTTGAATTCAATCGCGTATTGTATCCAAACTTTATACTCAGTCATAAAAAAAAAAAAAAACTCGCTTATCATCATGTATAGCCAGCGTTGCCAGACCACGGACTTCAAATTCCTAGGTAGGCAATTTTTCACAAGGGCATTTTGGACATAGTATATTTAATGATATTTTTACGTATTGAAATAATCAATAGTATGTACTTCAAAACTAAGTCTTCCTGCATTTTTAAAAGTACTAAGAGAGGCGCGATGTCGAAATATAGGAGTGAGAAAAACAACATTAAAAATACTACGTCTGGCACCGCTGTGTATATCCACCCCTTTGCACTCTGCAGCAAACAACCACTGAGGTCGAGCGCAATACAAATGCCCCCCCCCCCCCCGGAAGAAAGTGATGGAATCAAAACAACAAACGAGACCGATATTTGTATACTCCGAGACTTCCCCCTTCTCCAGAAATAAACTAATCCTCCCTCTATCCGACTCGTGCCAACTCTGATCCAAAATAATAAAGAAAAAATCGCAAAGATATCGAGGGGTTGTGGCCCCAGCAGAAAACGAAAACGTTTTCCTCCCCCCCCTCCTCGCGTGGGCTGACATCTGCCCCACAGTAATGGGTCGTCTCTTATTATAACACGGTGGCGTACTTTCTCCTCCGCGGAACAACCGTTACCTGTGTGTCTACGCTTCTATAAGTCCAGGTGGCCTTCGCGGAAGGGACACCTGGTGCATGATTCAAGTCCTTTTCCTTGCGCCATTAAGGCTATTAATTTGGTGCGGGTCGTTCACATGGATCCAGGTGGGGGTGGTGGCAGGTATATCGGGACACTTTGGCCAGCTGATCACTTGCTCGCTCAATTGGGCGACATTTCTCTTCACTTCTCATTCAATTACCTTTTAGAAATTACACTCGGAGGAAGTCCTACACTAAACTCCAACTTAACTTGACATCACTAGACGATGGATCTTCACAGTGCTCATAGGCAGTTAATCCATTTTAGGGGAGTGAAGACATAATTCTCGCCAAACGCCTTTTGTTCTCTACAGGGTTTGTGGTTTGGCGAACATTATGCTTTCACGCCGCCAAAATGGATTCAATACCTATGAGCACTGTGACGATCTACCGTCTAGTGATGTCAAGTTAAGTTGGAGTTTAGTATAGACAATAGATCTTCACCGTGCTCATAGGCAGTTAATCCATTTTAGAGGAGTGAAGACATAATTCTCGCCAAACGCCTTTTGTTCTCTACAGGGTTGTGGTTTGGCGAACATTATGCTTTCACGCCGCCAAAATGGATTCAATACATATGAGCACGGTGACGATCTACCGTCTAGTGATGTCAAGTTAAGTTGAAGTTTAGTATAGTAAGGGTCGTTCCCTATATGTTACAATTTTTTTAGCCTAGTTCATTTAGAAACTACTTAGTATAAAACCTTGACATTTGGTGAGTATGTATGAAAATGATCACTTAATGAAATGACATAAATTAGTAACTCGAAAATAACGTCAATTATATTATTGTTGAAATCCTTACGGCAATGCAGTGGCACCACCTGCAATAGTCTTTTGCTCCTTTAATTTTCATTTATAATATTGGCATTAAATGAAAACAATTTGTCATTTCATTAAATGATAATTTTCGTAGCTATTTCCCGAATTCTAAATGGACGGAGCTGTAACATAGCGAGTATAAAATCCTTACTAGAGCTTCTTCCTAAAAATTCCATTAAATGCTCTATAATGGAATTACAGGATGCAATTTATTACCAGTCCGACCAGTTACTCGAGCCGTGCCGTGGCGAGTTCTGCGTTCCAAATCATTCTTACATCAGCAATAGAATACGATAGCTAACTCTGATCCAGAAAAGTGATATGAAAAGAAAGAGGAATCGTAAAAAAAAATTGTCCAAGTATAGTGTACAAACAATGAAAAGAATGTTTTGCGAAAGGAAATTTCTCCTCCAAAAGCGGCTTCCGTGTTGTTTCATGACACGATGTCGCAATCGGTTCCCCCATTATGGCAGATAATGTGTTATGGAAGTGTAATATGCCGGCGATCGGATTGTGTGTTTTCATGTGGTGGTCGTTCACATGGCTCCAGGTGTGTGTGGGGGGGGGGGGGGAAGGATCGATTCGGGATACTAGAAGTTTATTTAGTGTGACACGGATTTAAAGGAATACACAGGCAAGTCTTAAAAGGGAAATGGTTAGCCTGTCCTTTACACGGATTTTTTTTTTCCGTCTTCAAAATAAATCCAAGAAAAATACCAAGCAGAGGTGTCTTTATTTTAGTGATAAGCTTTACAGTGCAGTGATTAATTAAGAAATATTTTATCTGACAAAAAATTGATTTAAATCACTTTCATCAGCAGTAATAGAAGATCATTCGCAGAATTTAAAGAAAAAGTAAATGGAAGCTTTCAAATTATGTATAGTAAAAGAACTTAATTATTTGTCTATCAAATTTTACGAATGACTTTTTCTGATGCAATATAATTTTAAGTAATACTTTGGCAGATATTGTATAATAATAAACCAATTTATTCTCTCTGTGCCTTTGCAATATTTTCTCTAATACAAGTGGCTTCAGCACAGTTTTAATTTTGTTTGCAATTAAAACAACCATTTGTAAATCTCCTCGTCGAAATGTGTGCGAAGTGTCTTTTTTAAGAGTACGTACGGTCCTTAAAAACTTATTTCAAATTTATGTTGCTAGAGACCTTTATAAAATACCTAGAAACTATTTATTTTTCTCTAAAATATCTTTAGAGATGCTACTTTGCCCAAGTAATTTTAAACTAAATCAATAATTTCAATGCGCTTTTTTTTTTTTTTTTTTTTTTTTTTTTTTTTTTAATTTTATATTCAGCACAACGAATTATGATTGTTTAAATTTTTTTTCTTTCATATAGAAGAAACACTTATTGGTGCGTTTGAGGATTTTTTCGATTCTTGTCAAATTATATTTAAAATATTTTTATACATTTATCGGGTCCTTAAAAACTAGCTTGTTGGTCTTTTAAAAGTCCTTGGTATTTCCCGCGTTATTTATTTTTACTATCAACATTTAAAGAATTCTTTTAAATGCTCATCTTGTTATTTGGGGCTGTATTTCTATGGGGCGGATTGATGCTTAAGTCTCTGTAATTTCAAAAACATTTTAAGGCTGCTCGACTCGCATTCTCTCACTGTAAGGGGTCCTAACGCAAAATATCCGACTTCATTCTTGCGAATTGTATCCTCAACAAGAAGCAGTCGAATAATTTCACGGGACATAAACATTTATTTACTATAAGAATAAAACGAATAATTCATTCCAGAGTGTAAATTCGAAACCACGAAACATCAACAAAAAGAAAGCCTGTCGATTAAAATTGATTCGATACTTCCCCGAAAGTCCTCCCCTAAGTCCGTCCTTTGCGGTGTGTATCCATGCAAATCCTCCCAGTGTCGCCCTTAATTAAAACGAGGAGGGGGGTCTTCTTTAATAAAGTTAACGGACTTTGAAATCTTCCCTCGGCTGATTTCTGCACTCCTCCATTAAGTCCGGGGGTTTAGTCGCCTTTTCTTGGAGAGTTAATTATTCCGCATTTTAGACTCAATTAGAGGAGTCGGAGGGAGTACTTAAGTCCGCTTACGGATGAAGATTCGATTAGGCCACGGATGACCACTAGCCAAAAGTGGAAAGCCCACTGACCACTTAAGCGTCCCACTTGAGGCTTATATTAAGACGACGTCAGGACTGGAATAAGGGCTTTGTGGCATTTCATTAGCCCCCCCCCCCCCCCATTCACATTTCAAGGTAATAGAAATTGTCAGGATAACTTATCTAATCTTTCCTTCTCATTATTAGAGAAAGGTTAAGTTATGGTGAACGGAATAGATGGAGAAAAAAAATTGGCGTGCTTTCATACAAGTTAGACTGTGACCATTAACTGCCACTAAAAGATGGCTTCTGCATAGGTTTTATTCCGCCACACCAGGTCTTGCTATCAAACGTGTACAATTTGGATACATTTAATGACTGAAACCCTTACTGAAGTTGACAAGAAATAATTGGTGTGAAGTTTTTTGTCATAAAAATATACCGCCAAGTTGATGAGGTTGACAACAAGCGTGGCAAGAAAACTTTCCACCTCATGTCGAAAGTTGTAATCTATGTTTGCAGCCAAGACTTGTAGTTCTCATAGACGTTCTTCCGGCCGTGTTTTAAATTAGTAATTTCCAGTTGAATTTTACGTAATCCTTTTTAACTTAACCAGGTCTTCTAATATATACGTAACGCACGTTATAGTTTAGACTTGACCTATTGCAAATTGACTTCCGCTTGCAATTTCCGGTCGTAAGTTCCATGGAAAGAGATGTGACCTCACATTTGTCTCTGATGTCTGGGAATGTTGACCTCTATACTAAACTTCAACTTAACTTGACATCACTAGACGGTAGATCGACACTGCTCATAGGTATTTAATCCATTTTGGCGGCGTGAAAGCATAATGTTCGCCAAACCACAACCATCCTGTAGAGAACAAAAGGCTATGAAGTTTGGGGAGAATTATGTCTTCACTCCGCTAAAATGGATTAAATGCCTATGAGCACGGTGAAGATCTATCGTCTAGTGATGTCAAGTTAAGTTGAAGTTTAGTATAGCATTCAGATTTATTTGTAGTATAATCTTACATTCAGTTTTTATTTAGGAGGTTGATTTCGCATTGAATACACTGCAAATGTCTTTAAGTGGAATTCCCTATACTCGCTGTGTTACAGACTTCTAGCCCAGTACATTTAGAAACTACTTTCTATGACCACCTCGACATTTGGTACGAAAATGACCTCTTAATGAAATGTCATAAATTAAATCTCGTAAATAACGCTTAATATATTTTATTTTATATTTGAAATTCTTACGCTAACGCATATGCAAGAGCTCTAACTGGTTTTGTCTTTTGCTATTTTAATTTTACTTTCTTATCTAAAATTTTTTCTTTTTTTTCTAACAATTTATGTCAGTTCACGAAGTGATTTTTTTCGTACCTACTCGCCAAATGTGGATGTTTTCTAGATCTTCCTCTTCAATAAGACACCAAAGTGTATTCCGACGCCAAAAAGAGTCTTTAATTTAAGACACGCTTCAATTCCCGAGAGAGGTGAAACACAGTCAACAAAAAGTAGTAACATCATAGTGTATATCCCACTGGTAAAGATTACAACCTTTACCAGAGTTGATAACGATACCCAACCCATTCAGCCATTTCAACTGTCTTGAAATGACCCCGATATCAAACATCGCAAATGTATTCAACATTAAGACTTCATTTTTAGTGGCGTCTGTATCCAGTGACACTTTTGTGTTTGTCACATTTGCATTAATGAACCCACTCGTACTTTTGAACTAAGTGCTCCCTCGTAGTTGAAATTTAAACTTAAAACCGCTTATTTTCTTTTTGTTTAAGTTGAATACAAAAATAGGCGCACAGGTTATCAATATTAGTGTAAAAATTGGGATTTGTTTGGATCCATCTTACAGCGGAAGGCACAAGTCCCGAGGTATATGTGCTCATTTCGGATGTGGTGAGACATTCGCTCGATAGTGGGATAATGTTTAGTTATTGTATAACACGTCTAATTGGAGCCCCTTTCGAGTCCTTTTTATACACAGAAGAAAGTGTAAACGAGGCCTGAACACGCACTTATTTGTTGCTCCAGATGGAGTCACAGCCGAGTGGTCTCCGCCGGAAAAGGAGCCAGCAATTCAAACGGTGACGTCATCCGACAGGGTGACGTCACAAGCGGAGGAGGCAAGAACTTCCGCTGTCTTTCATCGCAAATTAATACAGTGGATACAAATTGCTGGAATAGGGGTTAAATGAAAACAAATTGTCTTGAATTATCAATTTTTACTCTCAATCAATTACCCATATGCTAACATAGGGTAATTAAAGTATTGCATTCGGTTAATTTTTTTTTTTTTTTTTTTTTTATTTCTACACGTTTTTGGAAGGTGCTGAATTCTAAAAAGTAGTCTCGAAAAATATTTATGTGTGTCTGTCTGTGGTTAGTATAACTCCCTAACGAATTGACCTTAAATTTTGTGTACGGGTCAGTGGTGACCGTGGGACCTGTCATTAAAGTTTTCGTCAAAATTGCGCATAAAGTAGCTGCCATTGAAAAATTTATGTTTTTCAACAATTGCCAAATGAAAACCAAATGAATGCCAATTGGCAAAAAAACACGACTGTAACAAATTTGATTAAAATCACTATGGTGATGCTTTTTAAGGTGCTCTAAATATCCCTTTTTCCGAAATTTTCATAGAAGTGCGATAAATACGTAAAAAGTTGAAAAAATAAATGTCTAACACAGTATCCTCTTTCCTTAAGCATCGGCCATCAATGATTGTTTCTCCTTTGTTTAACTTACAAGAAAGAATAATGTAATATTTATCGGAAATCATGTCTCAATTCTGGGAATATTCTCTCTCTCTCATGCAAAAGTTATTTCCCAACTAACATTTTTTTTTTCTCCAAATAATGAAAGCATGAGAACGAAGGCCTCTTTTACTTTGAAAGTAAAAAGCGGATAAAAAAAAATATTGTCCGCTTCTAAATACACCCTCGTTCATTGCAATTATTTAGTATTTAAAAAAAAAAATCATTTTAATGATTAAAAAAAAAAAGCTGAAGATGTTCTATAAACACTGGCATATGCAATGTATGAAAACAAGAATTGTTTATTATCTTGAAGAGATATCTATTTATCGCTATCTTGGGTACTTAATTTAAATAATTATATGTCTTATTAACTTAACGTAATAGAGATATATCTTATTTGTGAATTTCGAATACGCAGTATTTTTAGTATCAAACTAATCAAAATTAACTTTGTTAGAAACTTACTCATAGTCTCCGTTGATATATATTATTCGTATTAGTTTTTTTAATAGAATTCTTCTTTAATTTCTAATTTCACGAGCATTAGATGTTTTTGTAGCACACACTTTTCAATATTTTTAAGTACAATAATTTCACTTTCGTCTTCTTTATTTATCGAATTCCATTCTAAGCTTCACCATGGTGTAAATCTAGAAACACAGAAAACCTTATTCTGTTGCTTTGTAAAAATCTATAATCAGTATGTGACATAGAAACCACGAAACACAGAGACGGAGAATTCTAAAAACATAGAATTCTAGAAAAAGTCACAAATAGAAATCTAGTAACTGAGAAAGGTAGAAATACGAGAAATAATAAGGCAACTAGAGTATAATAATAATATAAGCCATAAAAACACAGTATTTATAAAAATCCTTTCTATGCATTGCCAATTTTTCTATTCATTAACACAGTATTTTGTTAATAGAGCGTGATTGGTGTATGCATCTAATTTTAAATATCAACAACATTTCTATCAAGAAAATATGCGGCAAACTACGTTTCAAAATTTATTATTAAAAATGAACGCGAATTTATGCACTCGCATTCAAATATCTTTTATTTATTCTTTTTAAAACAAGCTTATTATTTATTTATTAAAAAATGTTGGCAACAGGAAAGAGTTTCTTCAATAGTCGGTTAAATACTATTTTACCGCGATTGGATGACGGCAAGTTGGTTTATTAGCATTCCGTGAAAACGACCTTAGTGATAGTGACAGTCGCCAAAATTTGATAGAATGTATTGTTATTGAATCTATCTGCCAAGTTTCAACCTGATTGAATGACGACCATCGACAGACATACCCACTCCCATAGGTACGCACAAAATCGAAGTTAATATAAACGATTTAAAAATGAGACAAATAGGAATCCTTAAATTCTTTGCACAGCACTTGTATCCGGGGAACTCCTTTGAATCCGAAACCAAAACTCCTTCCGCAGGTGTGATCACTTCCGGTCCGCCCCCGCCGCCGGAAGGGGACCTCTTCCTCCGGTGATCACGCATGCGCATCACCTACTCTTGAGAAAAGTGACCGCACCTCACGGGAAAACAAAAGAACCGGAATCCGGATACAAAACAAAGAGCCCTTGAAATCGGCGACAAACATTACGTCCCAAAACATTCTTATATCCAGTGACTTTGATAAAAAAAAAAAAAAAAAAAAAAAGATTTCGTTTTGTTGCGAATCCAATTAAAAAAAAGTAATATTACGCAATTTTTCTCGTTTCAGTATTTTTCTGTTAATTCTGAAGGAAATGAAGTTCTTAGCAATTAAAACATAGTAGCCATAGAACCTGGAAAACTAAGGAAATACCAGGACATTTTTCTATTGTTTAAAGGTACATTTCTTCCGTATTTTGAAGCCATTTTCGAGGAGAATTGTGGTAATCGTTAGAAGTTATATGTTATTGTATAATTTTAACTTTTTATTTTTTTGCCAAAATTATTAAAAAAAATTGGCATATTAGCTCTTTGGTTTAAATGTTATTATATTTGACCTACACGTCCAGAAAAATTGGGAAATTTAAAAAAAAGTTTACCGTTAAATCAGTGATTTTCTTAGAAATTTATTTACGAAATCTAGGAATTATCAGGGAACTTTTTTTCCAGAAATATTTTCACCTTAAAATCAGTTTTGAATTCATGAGGACGCGATCCCTTTTCTTAGCAGGACTTTTTTAAAGTTCGTCATTAAATTCTATCTTAATGCTTCGAAATGATATAAAGATCGCAAAGTACAGAAACAAATCCATTTTCATTTTTACTCGTAATATGAAAGTTTAGTTCCTGCGTGTGTTGACCTAAAAAGGTTCTAATTTCGGCGTAAGAAGACGCGCATCACTTCTGAGGAATAAATGGACACATTTTTGTGTGTGTCACTCTTCCCAGAGAATATCGGACTGTGTCGTCACGACTCTTTTGTGCGAGTGTTTGTTTTGTCGGCAGCTGAGAAAGAGGGAAAAGAGTTATGTTTACTTTTTCTGGAGTTTTTTGGGGACTCATTCGTCTGGGACGTACGCGAGAGAAAGGTGCGCGTCTCCTTCTTTGTCTTACAGGCTTTCAGAAGACACTATTGCATGTCCTCACTTTTGCAAAAGGTGGGGAATAGTTGAAACAAAAATCCAGCTTTATTTCGATCTCATCGGAATACTTATTTACTAGTTGCTTCTTCCGGACGAAACTTCTAACTCGATTATTGGTAAGGACTTATAAAGACTATTCGAATAGGCTGTTGAATGCAGCCTGTTCTTAATTGTATGTATGTATTGTTCTTATTATTGTACGTGACTGTTATTAATGCCTTAAAATCATTTTCTATTTGATCCATCACTTAAGGTAGATCCGCACCTTGCATTACGTGAAAAACAAACTTGGGATTTTTCTTTTAATGCAAAAATAAGTTCTAAATGTATTGATGCACACATGTGCAATAGATCAAAGTTCTATTGGCTTTTAAACACGTTAATTTTTGCATTTTCCTTTACTGTCAGCCATATATTTCTATGTAATCTTTTATATTCAAGAGCATTTCACTCGGAACTTCGCTTTTATATTTGTGACTCGGTAAAAGTTACTCGGCCTAAGACCTTTTCCCATATAAACTAAAAGCTCTTTTTTTTTCTTCTTTCCAAACACACTCAATATTATCTTTAATAATATTATGAAAAGCTGTTTTGAATTATTAAAGTTGTTTTTTAAATGCATTTTATAAAATTGAAAATTATAATTTTCCCTGAACGTTTGCTGTCAAATTTTTTTATCTGCGGATCTACCTTAATACTATTTTAGTTTCGGTAGATCGCAAGTATGCGTTCTTTTAAAATGTTTCCTAAATAAACAACCCGTATTAAACAACTTTTTATTAGTATTATTTCATGATATTTGAAAACTGACCCTTTGCAAGTTTCAAGTGTAAATTCGCTGTTTTATTGTATGGTCAGCGAATTCTCGCTGTTGTCGAATATTCAACTTTGGAATCTTGAAAATTATTTCTTACTAATCGGAGAAAGAAAGACAATTTTACGAACCGTTGTCGGAATAACGCAAACTCATAAGCACTTTCCCTTCGACGGAGAAATAAAAGTGTTTTTTTTTTTTTTTTTTTTTTTTTTTTTTTTAAATTTATTTCGTGTGACTAAAAGTAGTTTTAAACGACATTTGGAAAAATGATTCCAATTATGAAGAGATGCTTGCTTAGCAAAGAAGCGTCTTCTCTCCGATTCAAATCGGAAATAAAAGTTTTATGAATTCGCTTTTTCAAAATTGCAAGAAGAGGTATCCCCAGCACACCAAACCGTATTTCTCCCCCTCCGAAGTCCAGGTTGTTGCTCATCGCTCTCCCTCCCTCATCGTAGAGGGGGGGAGGGAGGGGGGGGGCACCCTTTCGTCTTTTTCCGCATTCGAAAGCAAGTGTCTCACCTTTTGTTCTCCTTTCGCAGAAGAGGGGGCCGAACAATAAAAAAAAGAAAGAGCCCTTCTCCCCCCCCGTGAAGGAGGGTGGACCAATCGGAGCAAGGGGTGATGTCATCCGAGGAAGAGATCTCCCCCCACCTCGATTCTTCTTCTCTTTCTCCCTCCAAATGTGGCAGTGGCAAGAAGCGCGTGAGGCAGCGTGTCGACGCCGGTGAACCAAGAAACTCTTACGCGAGCATCCCCAACTTCAGTTCCCGTCCGCCCTGCTCACCACTCGCCGCACTCTACTCAAATGGATACGCAGCCTCCAAGATGTTAGCGGATTTACTCGGATCGGCATCTTCCAGGTACTTCTTTCACTTTCCCCCAGCATACCTTAAAATACTCTTCTTTGCAAAACAAAATGTCAGTTCACCTAATGGCCGCGTGTTGAAGCAAGGATCATTCGCTTATGTTGCAATCCTCTAGGCATGGGTGTTTGTAAATGTATGTTGGCTTGTCAAATGACGAATGTTTCGGCGCATTATAGCCCTCGTGTTGCTGACGGCGCCAGGTAATCTGAATACAACCAACCAATAACCACCTTGACATTTGGTGAGAAATGATCACTTCATCAATTGCTATAAATTAAAAACTCAAAATAGCGCCTAATATAATTTATTTTATATTTGAAATCCTTACGACAATGCATATGCAGTGGATCCACCTGCAATAGTCTTTTTTTCTTCTTTTATTTGTGATTAAAAAGACATTAAATTAAAACAATGATGTCATTTCATTACGTGATCTTTTTCGTACCTACTCACCAAACGTAAAGGTTTTATCCAAAATAGTTTCTAAATGCTCTAAGCTAGAAGATTGTTCCTCTCTAACCTCGCATGCCAAAGGTGCCGGGTTCGAATCTCAGGTTAGGCATGCATGCTCGTTGCTGTTCGGAATCCACGTTAAACTGTAGGTCCTGGCCTGATTAGCCGTCATTGGACATAAAAATAAAAAAATAGCGTACAAACCAACCAAAACAAATTTAACCCTTAAAAAGTCTCTCCAGAAGGCCGTTCCATTATGTACGTCGGAATCTTTACGAAATCCAGATACGATGAGGTGTTTTTTTCGCGTGTCATAAAATATATTGAGAGGAAAAAAAAAATCATTCCGAAGATTTCGCTAAGCTATATTTCTGTCGAAGGTACCAAATTACTTCCTGGTTATTTTGTCTCTGAAATGTTTTTTTAGTGTGAACACATTTGCTTACATGAGTTTGAAAGAAACGTTTTGAATCGTATTCTTAGTTCAATTAATTTAGTGTGCCATCAAATGTCTTGAACTGTAAGAAATGCATATGCATCTTACAAGACAATAAATAGATTTTGCAGAATAAGCAATGAGTTTTTTTAATTAATATTATTATTTCTACGTTTTATAATTTCACCTTAAATGCTCTAAATATGTCATATATTTATCAGCATATGGTTATTGCAGTTTTTAATTTGGGTAAAAAATCTACCATCTGTTTAACGGTGTAAAATGGGACTTTTTGAATTTTATTTATATTCCAATTTTTTTTTTTTTTTTTTTTTTTTTTTAATTCTCATTTAATTAGCGCCGTCATTACTAATATTTCATAGTTTTTTAAGCTAATGTCGGTACTAGGTATATATCCGACCTTAGAGGTTTTTATTTTTGTTGCTTCGAAAACAAAGTGGCGGCGGATGATGGCGTCATTTCGCACCATTGTTTGTATCTTAGAATTGACAAAGTATAAAATTGCTTATGACTTGCGGGTTAATATATTCATTCGGTGATTTCTGCTATTTATTTTCTAAGATGCCATTTATACCACTGACTTGGTTATTATTGAACATTTCTAAATGGTATATAACCTTTTTATTGGAACTTGAGAATATTCTCACTGTTATGAACATCTTTAAAACGTAGACGGTAAAATTGCAAAAATACTTCTAAACCCAACATGGTCTTAAAGTAATTTGAAAGTGCTATAGTTGAAATTGCATAGACGTCCTTTTTTTCTTCAGGCAACAGAACCAAGAGATGCTCGTTCTGGAAGGAGGAGTCCAGCAGCCACGCAACGGAATACTCAACGGAGGACGGATGTTCCTCAAGAACGATTTCTGCGAAGTGGTCGAACGCTGCAGTTCCGGCAGCGACAGCGACAGTAGCCACCTCTTGCGCGACATTCTGCAGCAGGGGAGAGGAGTGGGTGGAGACAGTCACGCTCCACAGAGTCCGAACCCGGAGAGCGAGAAGGACGCAGAAGAATCACCACCAGATCACGAGATGTCGGCAGAGGGGATGGTTTCTGCTTCTGAATCTCCCTCGCCCAACAGCGCCCCCTGTTGGCCAGTCGGGGACACTTCGCTCGAGTCGAAGCGAGCCCGGGTCGAGACCATCGTCAGCAACATGGTCCCCAAGAGCAACGGAACGAGCCACCACGAGCAGCCACCGCCTGTCAACGGATGCAAGAAGAGAAAACTCTACCAGCCGCAGCAACACGAGAAGCGAGGAGATTGCGACGAGGAAGAGGACGAGTCCATGTCCAGTCCAGCGACAAAACGTCGCAACAGCAACGGCGGAGGATTATTCACTTTCAGACAGCAGCTGCGACACATGCAACAACAGCTGGTGGCCATGCAACAGCAGTATATGGAGATGGTGGACGGAGATTCCTCGGACGATGACCGGCCCAAGAGCCGACATTCCGAACCGGACCTGAAGCCCGTCTCAAAGACGGAGGTGCTGGATTACGACAACGCCAGCATGTACGACAACAACAACGTCGAGCAGAGGCGACTGGTCATCGACGACTCCTCCAAGGAGAAAAGACAGACCGACGGACAATGTTCACCCCCCAGTGCGGATTACGAGTGGCTGGCCGAGTCTCTCAAGGCAGAATTGTCCACTTCGCTGTCGCAAGTGGTGGACGCTGTGGTGTCCCGGTGTCGCAAGGCCCTCAACAACAACAGCAAGCCCCCTTCAGACGCCCTGCAACAAGAGAGCAAAGATCCGCCTTTGCTCCTATCTCAAATGCTGGATCGCAAGTCCCCTCGCACCGGAGGTGGTGGCAAAGTGATCGACAGGGGGACGCGAGTGACCAACGGGGGCCCTTATCCCTCTCAAGAGATGACCCCCAAAGTGGCTCCCTTCTTCTTTCCCCTGAAGCCCCCCGCTTCCGTTGCTGCCACCGCCGCCTTCCTCTACGGCTCCCCTCCTGCTCCCTACCACTCTACCCCTTCTTCTTCCCCTTCCCATCACCAGGATCCCCCCGAACAGACGGAAGCCATGTCCCTGGTGGTGGCCTCCAAGAAGAAGCGACACAAGGTGACGGACACTCGCCTCCGACAGCCCCCCCAAGACCCCCTCGGTGGCAGCCCCTCCAAATACGACACCACCCCCCAGATGTACCCCCCGCCTCCTCTCGTGCCTGTCAGCCTCCCAACTTCTGTGGCCATTCCGAATCCATCCCTCATCCACCAGTCGTCTGCAGAGATCTTCCACCACCACCACTCGTCGTCCTTCGACCACCACCACCCTTTCGGTCGTCTGCACTTCCTGGAGCAGCAGACGGCGAGGGACGACGACGACGTCCACCACCCCCTGCACCCCCTCCTCACCCCCTACCATAGGGGGTCTCCGGATTACCACCACCTCAAGACGGACAGTGCGGACATGTCGGATGCTGGAGGAGACTCCCCCGCCAACTACGGAGACAACATGGCCATGATATCCTTTATGCGTAAGATTACTTCTCTCTAGACCATCTCGTTGTTGCTTGCCCGTAATCTTAGTTGCCTTTTATGTGTCGTTGTGCTTAGTTTTCTTTTTATATACCCTTACCCGATACCAGCCTCTTAAAGATTATGACACTGTGTCTTAAGATTTCTTTTCACAAAGCAACATATTATTCTAAGGTGCTTGTCGTGTGCCACCCTCCCTTCTAGTAGTTATTTTGACCTTTTATTTTTGGTTATTTGGGACTTGTGGCACTATGCATTGCCGAATGGGACAAGTGATATTCAAAGTAAATGGATTCTAAAAACTACGCTCCTATAGTTGTTGTACTAAACTTCTTTCGAAGTCTTAATAGATAATATATTAACGTCATTTGGTACAGTGCCAAAAACCAATGATTTTTTTTTTTTTTTTTTTTTCTCGATATCTCCTTACTTTTACACTTACTTTTTTATGTGCATAGCTATGAAATAGGATTGGTCGCAAACGATTCTGATACTCGTTTAATGAAAAACACGTTTTGTGAAATTTGCTTCTTTAAATGATAGCGTCCTTTTATCAATATTGCTTCGGATACTTCAATTAGAAAAAAAAAAAAAGAAGAAAAAAAAAAAAGAGAGATCGAAAATATATTTTAAAATAAATTCAGTAAGGATTGAGAGGTGGCTGCCTGCATGTTAAATATTGCAATTCCTTTCCGCTTTGATATCTGCTTTTCTTTTTGTGTTCTTAATGGATATTCTGAATGTGGAAACATATGATTTCATTATGACACATCATAATAATAAGACATTTTTTTTAAATCCCACTTAATCACACATTTACAACTTCATTCAATTTGCGAGGATTTTCACGTTATTTAATTAAATCGAATTCCTAGAAAATAAATTTTGTAAATCTGTAAGATTAAATTTTGTCTAACTTTTATACGTAGGTCGTTAAATTTAAAATTGCAAAGACAAAAGTTGAAGAGCAAAGCAAGATGGTATATTTGTTTTAATTTCAGAATGTTTTTGTTTAGTATCAAATTCTCGTATTTTTAGAACACGCCCACACAGAATACTAGCTGTATAAAATGGCGATCTATAAAAGAAATAACATAACCCATAAAAATAATGTTTTTAATATAGATCCTTTATATGCATTGCCAATTTTTGTATTCATTCACATAGCGTCGTTTCTGTAGTCAGTGTGTGTTGTATCTAATTTTAAATATCAAAAATGAATGTGAATTTATGCACTCACATCCAAATATCTTTTATTTATTCTAATTAAAACAGTTTTATGATTTATTTTTTTAAAACAATTTTGGCAACAGGAAAGAGTTTCTTCAATGATCGGTCAAATGTTTTTCCAGCGCAATTGAATGATGGCAAGTTGGTTTATTGGTATTCCGTGTAAACGACCTTTTAATGACAATGACAGCCGCCAAAATTTGATCAATACATTGTCATCGACATCGAATATATCTGCTAAGGTTCAGCCCGATTGGATGACGGCAAAGTGGGGTTAATTAGGCCTCCGCAGATTCGACAGCCTTTGACACACAGTGAATATAAAGGATTTAAAAAAAACATAAATTCCCTTTCCATTTTATGAGAAAGTGTCCTTTGAAGATCGGATTCAAAGATAATATTTCTCCCTTTGCAAGGTTCTTTCAAACTATTTACCTCGGATTCCTCCTTTGATGTTCTGTACAAACAACTCATATCCAAGACACACTTTCATCAAAAGATGTGTTTCAACCAAAGTTTCTCTCTTTTTATGTACCCTCGGACAAATATTTGAATTCCCACCTCCCAGTCACTTTCAAATAAGTTTCCTTTCTCCGCAATTTCTTTTTCGCCCCAACGACTAAAGATCATTTTTTTTTTTTTTTGGACGACATTTGCAAGTGTTATTCCCTTTATTCTCTGAGGTAGAAATGTTTATCTTTATCGTTCAGCTTCATAGAAGCTAATTACCACGTGTGTCTCTCAAAATAACAGAGAGCATTTTTTTTTTTTTCTGAGGAAAGTTTCGCTGGATGAAAAGAATTCCTAGTTTTATTCAGAGTTCCTTGCAAATCATTTAGCATCGATACAAATGTTACTCGAAATCTTCTCTAAATTGTTTCTAAGTATATCCAAACATTATTTCATTGAAAACGTTTCCGTCAGTTGGAAACTACTGCATTTGTTGCGTATTATTTTAATTCGGTGAAGTACCTAATTTTTATGCAATTATAAGAACTTAAAACTTGTCAACCAATAAAGTTACCGTATTTTTTTTACCGTTGTATGTCATGAAAGTTTATTCCCTTTCATAAAAAAAAAAAGGTTATGACTTAAACTTATACTAAAATAATATTTATTTTTCTAAATAATACTTGACATGTTAACAGTGCCAATAACATATCGTTGTGTTTTCAGTATTCGAGTGAGCAATGTATGTCCAAAGAAATCTCCACTTGAAGGACTTCCTTCCTTGTCGAGGCTTCTTTTACCAAATCCCTTCTTGTAAGTGGATTAGTCAGGCCACAAACATCCCGGGGAACACTTGCTTCAAACCTTACTTATCTTTTTTAACCCTTTAAGAGGCAACTTATTGCGAATATTACAAATCAACCTTGTATGACTTCATCCGGTTGACTTCTTGGAGTCCATCGGTCGGTATTCTGGTTGCGAATAACTCACGATTAAAAATGACGCTACAAACAGGAGCCCCTTTCAATAGAAACTACTCTATATCACTTTCTTCAAGAAGAAAGAATGATTTCGAGTCTGTCTTGGCTTCTTCGGAGAAAGTTAAAACTTACCCCCTCCTCCCCCTTTCTCACCTCATCCACTTTCTTGAAAGTAAATTAAATACCCGCGCTTTCTTTTTAATGAATTTCTGAATTGTTCTGAAAAATGAATTGCACTTTTAATGCAGTTTTAAGATTCTGCCCATCCCATAAGCAGTCGTGTCTCTAAATACGAACTCTTTACCTTTAACTTTTCGCCTTTAAATTAAGCGGCACCATTTCCTAACTTTCAAAAAAAAAAACTATTGAAGTAACATTATACCATCAAGATATGTCATGTGTTCGATATCGTATTGACTTGTTGCTTTCAGAACGTTTTTTTGGTTGTTCTAAAAATAATAAGTGTGTCCAACGAAACACCTTTTCCGACACCCCTAATGTCAGTGTTTAATAATATTTGTGTGTCACAGAAGTATTTTCTCGACCTGATGCCGCGATTAGTAAATACCCTTTCACCATGAAGGGAATATGTTGTTGTATAAAGCGAGTGTTGTCCTTGACAGCCTCTTCTCTGCACACGAGTACCCTGACGCCGATGCACCTCCGCAAAGCCAAGCTCATGTTCTTCTTCGCCCGGTATCCCTCCTCGGCAGTCCTCAAGATGTACTTCCCGGACATCAGGTTCAACAAGAACAACACGGCTCAGCTCGTCAAGTGGTTCTCCAACTTCAGGTCAGTTCTCCTTTCATAATAGTTTCTGCCACTTCATCTCCTCATTTTGAGCATCTAGAAATCTTCCCCACCACAACAACGGAAGCCCTCATTAGGCACACACTGGTCTTTAGCTAGGACCGAACCCATAATCCATGAGCTCGATACTCTGGCTAGCGGAGCCTATATAAATCCTTTCTATACATTGCAATTTTTTATTTTCATTAACAAAGTGCTATATCTGTGGCCAACGTGTACTTGGTGTTGGCATCTAATTTTAAATATTAAAAACATCTCTAATCCTTCTATTTTACTACTGTAGTTAATTCGTTCAGGTTCTAAAGATACTTAGCCAATTTTTTAAAAACAACTTTTGGAAAAATAGCTGGGCTTTCTTGTCATCTTAATTTTTATGCAACTTGATGACACGTTTTTTTTTTTACACCGAGCCACAAAAATGCAAAGACCTTTCCAAAAGATAAAAAATATGGAATCGTGTATGAGCCACAAGCAACATATCCTCGGTTATCCATACCTTTTTTTTTATGTTACTTAGTTAAACCTGATTTTATCTTGATTTTTTCTCATGTAAAATTAGATAAATATGATGCATGTATCTGCAGGTAAATGTCGACTTGGAAAATATAAAAAATATTTTATAAAATTAAGTATATTTACTAGGGAAATCGCTCAGATTCGTTGTCGTTTAAAAATCAGACCGTGCAAGCATATTTAGGAAAAAGAAGATATTTATTCGAACCTGAAAACATCTTCGGTCTTCAATTTCTACCGAAATTTACAAGAATTTGTATTGTAATAAAAAGTTTTTTTTTTAGTAATGTTTAAATTGATCGCTGATTAAAACCACTAAGTGATGATTGCGACAAAGTGTGACATTCTCGGCAATCTCTTTCGAAATCTTGAAAGGAATGAAATGTTCGAAGGCAATCGATCCATTGTCACTTTTCGTATCTCGGGATGTCACCTGATTTTCTTAAAAGAACGTCTTCTTATCGACTTGAAGACGTGATAACTATTCCATATAGTTGCCGGCCAAGGTTTGAAGTTGAACAAACACCTTATCTGGTGTGAATTGCGCTTTTTCTTATCGATTCTAAAATAGTTAGATATCTGATAAGACTTTAACTAAAGACGCACTTCTGCCACAATTATCAATCGTCTTCGCCCAGATAAAAACAGTGGCGCCTCAGATAACAGTTATTTTAAAATGAGGGGATGCACATAAATTACATCACGTAAAATTTTGACCCCCCCCCCCCCAATAAAAAAAGAAACTACATCACGTAGCTATCTCTTCCTCAATCCTAAAGCAATTAATTTAGTTAACTTTATCATCAAATTAATGAACAAGTTTTAGAAAAAGTTATTCAAACTAATTTAATATTTTTATCATTCCCTCTGTTTGAAAAATTTAAAATAATACATGTATTTATATAGTTTATATTAACATTTGGATAGGATAAAGTCCATTTTATTTCAAGGTTATTATTTTGATTTTTAGTTAAAGTATTCAAACTGACATTTTCTTAAATTTAATTTATGTATATTTCCTTATGGAAGGAGGATGCTTAACGTATCGATATTTAGCCCATATCTTGCGAATATCTTGATTTCAGAAATGAGTATACACGATGGCAATTGTGTATGGAGAATGCGACGATTGTCGGTCCGCTGGTTGGATTTTTACATTTTTAATCCAATGCGAGACGCATTGAGTGTCAACATAAAAAACTTAACAAAAAGCGTTTCCTCCTTCATTCGCTTTATTATCCAGATTTTGCCGAAAGGCCTATTCAGCGCATTCTCAGTTCAGAAATCACTGATAGAATTCGCCCGAAAATTCCCCTATTTTCCTCCAAACCCCGCGAAGAATCCCAGATAATCGTAACGTGGAGAAAATCTGTTCTGATATTTTGATCATTTTTAATTTTTGAATGTTTTGAAATTTGGCAGATTTTTGTCGATATTGAAACATGATTGAAAAGAATGTCTGTTTTAGGAGCTTATGTCAGCTTGGAAAGAAATATCCCTACATTTTTTAAAATTATCCCTAAAATTTCTAGAATTGCCCCTAAAATGTTTGGAATTAACCCTAAAATTCCTACTTAATTTTTTTAAAAAACCTCACTGCGCCCACTGAGAAATAAATAAAAAGAATATTCCGATCACGTGAAGGCGTTCCCTCCATCTGCAGAGGTCCATCTGTTGCAAAAGACGCTCTCTCTCTCAATCCTGCTGAGCCGGAAAAAGCAGCCCCCTCCCCATACAATATCGTCCGGAAAAAGGACGCCCTTAATGAAGGGAACAAAAGGGTGGGGGGGGGGGGAGTTGTTTGGTCTCGGGCGGATGCCTTTTCTGCTGCAAACTCTTGAACCGTGACCGAGCAGCTGTGGTCATTCCAGTTGGCACAGAATCATTAAGAGCCCGGATCTGAGCATCGCCGACATTCTCTGTCCTTGTGCCTTTTTTTTTTCACATCTTGCGGCATTCCTTTTGTTCGCATCGAGGAAGGCCTCTTTTCCTATTGGCCGTCCCGTGGCCCCTCCTCTTCTTTCGCAGCGAATGCGCGTCCCGTCTTCGCCCTTTCTTTGGGACATCTTGGCGGAACGGTGGCTTCCCATTGGCCAAGGTGGGTCCGGCATCTTCGACCAATAGGAGTACTCCGACACGCCCACGGAAGATGAGGGAAGGAACGAGATGCTTCCGACTCAAGCAAATTGTCCCTCTTTAGGTTTAACTCAGACACATTCCTTTGCTCTGTCTACGCAAATAGAAATCCTCATTGGACAATTTATATATAAAAAAAAAATGCCATCATTATTGTACGAAATTTAAATAAGCTTAAAATCAACAGCTAGAACAAAATAAAACTAAAAGTATACATTACACACTTTTCTAGAGGAATGAACTTATTTGAAAAGCTTTATTATTTCGATTTGACAGGATTAAAACATAAATAGTAATTAATAATTATCCGGTGAAAGTGACTCCTGAAAGTCAGGCACTGTTTGGCATCTTAACAAAGGGATTGCCTTTGTGGCATACAAGGACACAAAAACAAACAGTATGCCTCTAAAGCAGTACAATAAATGCACAAACGCATACACTAAATGCCTCATAAGCAGTGGCGACAATTGGATACCGTAAATAAGGATGCAATTTCTAAAAATAAGGGGGCAAACTACTACATTTATACTATTTTTCCGTCAAAATAATTAAAAATTCAAAACGTGAGGTGGCAACTGCTCCCACTGCTGATAATACATACATTCCCGATTCCCCCACAAAAAACGCATAATTGAGTTTGCTCTACCTCCATTTTAAGTTCCATGTTTATAATGAAAAAGTCGTCTCTTTAATTCTACAATTAGATTTGCTTGTTTTCGCAACTTTTTTAGAGTTAATAACAAAATAAAACTGAACAGTCTAGAATCTTTGCAGAGCAGAATTGAAAGCTTTAAAGTATATATAAATATATATTTATCTTACAAACCAGGCCTGGTATCGAGAAGTTTGTAATCCTTTTCTAAAATGAACCGTGATTGTAGCATCATAACGGTAAAATTTAAATGATCTCAAACTATCTTTCAATAAATAAAACTGAAACTTTAAAAGCAGACATTTCATCTTTCGTAACATTCCGGATTCTCCCCCCCCCCCCCTCTCCCTCTTCTTTTGCGATTTCTTTTAAACCAACTAATAATTATGATCTTTAAAGATAAATAAAACGATTTAGCATTGGGAAACCAATACACTTTTCAAACGATTTTTTTTTTTTTTTTTTTTTTTTTAAATCAGAGACGTAGTTAATAACCCATAAAATCAAAGGCTGAAGTCCTTGCATGAAAATGCAAAGCTGCCAAAGTTTGTATTTAAATCTTGATTTTCGAAAAATGTGAATCCGTATAAAATGTTAATTGATAACAGCACTTTTTTTTTTTTTTTTTCAAATGAATAATTTAAAATATGTATTGTATATAACTTTTCTTTTTCCTATGCATTTTTTCATTCCCTCCCGCACCCTCCCCTAATTTCTTTAAAGTCAAATGCCAAGGAATGTACAGAGATTTTATTTCTCAATTTAGCCTTCTTCATTCCTACATACTCTACTTATTTTGCGAATAAGAAAAAAAGCTTTCAAATATTATAATTTCAAATAGTTTATTGCACTATAGCAATGAATCACTCAAAAATACAAAAAAAAATAATAATAATAATAATTATGATAATAATAACACAATCTGTAAATAATAATTATCTTGCTATTTAAAATACAAAATATTTTGTAGCTTTATTTCCTACAAAAAAAAAAATTCCCAAATTTTTAAGAAAAATTCCAATGCTGATCTACAAGTTTGTTTTCGAAGTCATATATGTTCCCCTACCGCTACTTTAAAATGAATGCAGCTTTAAAATACACATTCTTTTATTTAAAAATATTAAATATGTATACAATCGTGTACAAAATTCCACTCCATTTTCAATTGGCTGAATGCCAACTGCTGCGATTTTATTTCCTTACATGCCTCTTCCATTTGTACAAAATTTGCCTTTCTTGTACCTGTGGCAAGAAAAAAGATTGGGCGACAAATGTAATAAATATTTGATCCACCGATAACTTCCGATATGCCTCTCCAAACAATCCCTGTTCGTGAAATAAAATACAATACTCAGCTATAAAACATAAGCAAAAGACAAGAAGCAAATCGGGAAGATCTCGGAAAGTGAAATCGGTGCGATTAAATTATCTGCATTGAAAGTTGATTTTTAGTTATTACATTTTTCTTTAATTTAAAAAACACGACGTCCTTAATAAAAATCAGCGAAATTAGAATTTTTCTCTCGCGTTATAGTCTCTAACTTTTCTATTTGTAATTCTTTTGTTACTTTGTACGATAAATTATGTAACTAAGCATCAATCTTAAAGGTAGATAATTTGTCACACCGATTTCACTTTATAAGATCTGCCGAAAGAATTTCGAAGAGTAATTGAAACAGAACTTGGAAAACAAAGATTTCTCGGTATTTAATATAAATCTAGAAATACCAGTTAAATGTCAAGGAATCATTTCAATGTCTGTAAAAAAAAAGTATTTTGGTTTGTCGGTAATCAGTGTAACTTTTCTATTGACAAACAACTTATTTTGATGTAAATCTATCCGAGTAATATCGAGCAAAAGGGGTTTTGCATTTTTGCACTTGAATTTTTCTGGTGTCTTTCCTTGAATTCTTTTAAATTCCTTTCCCAATTAGTGTTACCCTTAAACTTGATTTTTGAGCAACTTCAATCTTATAAAATGTCCACTTTTCTTTCATTTCATGGAAACAGCATTTTTTATTTTTGCAAAAAATTTAATTTTGAAATTTACATCAGAAAAAATTTAAATGCAAATCGGATCGATAGGTCATTTTATTTTCCTAATAGTTCTGAAATCAATCTAAAATACAATTTGTTCTGATATTTTAAAATATTTTAGCGGAAATATTTCTTTGATCTATTCATAAACCACAGACACTTATATTTGTGATGTTAGTATTAAGTTTTTAATGTTTTAGCGTTTTCTTTCAATTTAGTTTTCGCTAGAATTTCTATTCTTTAGTACGTGAACATCTTGTACGCAAATCATATTATACATTTAAACTTTATCAGTTGCATGCAAGGAAATCTAGAGGTTTCAGTCAGTACTCTTTAAGAAGAAAAAAATTCAATTTTAATTTCTTAGGAACTCCGTTGCAGTCAGATGATATCAAGAATTTCCGTTGTTCATGAACAAGACTCAAAAACGATACCACAAAACAGTCGAGGAGTAGAAAGGAGAAGGGGGGGGGGGGACTGTAATGAAAACCTCCAAAAGAAGAACTCCCTCTTTCCAGATAGCGACCCTTTAAAACAAAAGGAGAGGAGGAAGAAAAAAAAGTTGTAAACGTTTTCAAAAATTTCAAATACTTTTCTTGTTTACGCTGCATCAGCTCGTTAAATTGTGTTTAACACGCCTTCTGTTATCGCAACAATACGAGCTCCCCCCCCCCCCCCATTTCCCTCACCTCTCGGGATCCGTTAACAGCAACAGTGGTGCATGATGGGAATGTTCCGTTGCAAGGGAGAGCGAGTCGGAATATTCGGGACAGCGTCACTTGAGTATACGCTGTATTAGGAGAGATCCTTCCACGTGAAGATATAGTTCCAGGCAAATCACAACTTATGTAGATAACCTACGCACACAGTTTTGTATTCAACTTAAATATATGTCGATAACAAAAAGAAAATAATTAAAGTTTAAACTTAAAAGTGCTGAATACTTCGCTTTTTTAGCCACGGATACTTTAAGAGTTTTGGCCGCACATCTTTCCAATCAGGGCGTAAGTAAAACCGGTTCACACATCGTTATACCGTATTCAGTAAGCTTATCTCAATGTATAGAAAGGATTGAGTTTGAAAATTTCGACTGTGTCGCACACATAACATATCCACTTGTTTTAACAGAATTTTAATTTTCTTTTTAAAAAAAGCACGAACCTCGTATGGCAGAATAAATACTGGTGTAATACTACTATAAATAAGAAGTGTTTTTTTTTTTTTTTTTGCCAATGTTAATTTACCTATAAAGTATAATAAATGAATTGTAATGATTCGTTTACATGAAAACTTGTCCAAAAAGGCAACGAAACGAAAATTTTAGTCAATTCACTTCGCAGAAACCGCAACTTCGTTTTAGTACTCAATCGTCAGCAGTTCATAGTTTTAAAATCGGAAAACAATGAAATATTCTCAACAGTCGACACATTTTTAACTAAAACAATTGGAAATAAATAAGCACTTAAATAATGCTACAACAGAATCTAAGAAATCTAACCTAAGAATTTACATAATCTTAGAAACAAATGTTTTTATAGCAACGCGCAACAAATTCAACTTTTTTTTAATCAAGAATTGCGGCGGAGTTTACCGCGTGTCTCGTGCACAAATAGTCTTGGTATTGAAATGGCATATTTTTGTGCGCAACACGTGGAAATTCACTTTTTTTAAAATCGGTTAATTATTATAAACATTTTCCTTCGTTTGAAGAAGTATTACTTTCGCAACTAGTCGCATCAATAACTATTAAAAGGGAATTTCATTCTGGAAATTCCGCTGATATCGTGCATTTATTTCTGCCGAATGGGCTCCAAATCGACAACATTCTGAAACAAGAACGTGGTCGTGCTAAGCACGGAGTTGGTGTCTCAATTTTATGGCCGAACTCAGTTATTGTAACCATTTCCGAGACAACTTATCCTGAACTCATTGAATACGTTACGGGGATGTGCGATCCGGTTTCACTACGCAGTGATTGGCTGCATGCTTGAACTAAGAGAAGACAGGGTTAGCCAATCATGATTCGCCAAGTGAGTGACGTCATGAAATAGCTCGGTCAAAGCCATAGGATTCGTTAAAACTCTAAATATCAGTGGTTAGAAAAGTAAAGTACAAATTAAAATTTAAAAGCGCTTATTTTTTTATCAACACATATTTAGAGTTAAATGTATGTGCGCGGGTTATCAATATTAGCATATAAGTTGTAATTTTCTCGGAACTATATCTTTTGCGTGGAAGGATCTATCAATGAGGTGATAAATTGTCTTGGATTATAGTAATTTCTTTTGCATAATGGTCAAATTTAATGCTCGGAAAATATTTTTTAAAAAATCAATAAACTAATGAAGTTGCTAAACTTTCAACCATTACTTTCAACTGTGCCTTGCATCAGTACAGAGAAATGCGACTTGTACCAGTGTCGCTGCTGTTCGAGAAAGAAAGATGTTTTTGCCCCCCTTCCTCCTTGGTGTGATAAATTCGCGGCGAGGGGCAGATAAGGGGGCCAGAAGAAATGCGCCTCCCGAGATGTTGTTAATTAGGATGTTGCGCTAATTAAGTAGCGCCCGTCTCCGTTTATGAGCTTCGCAATGGGCGAAAAATTGTTCCATTTGGAGAAATCTTTTCCCCACCCACTTTGGGGATCTCCATTCATTTGCTCTTTCCATCTGTTGTTCGATCTCGAAGAATTGTTCCGCCTCCACAAATCTTTTACTTGGAATGCGTTTCGAGAATGCATTCGAAATCACATCAAGAAAACACCTCCCAACTGAATCTTCGAACAATTCGTACGAATAGATTCTATTTTTAGAAAAATCTGGAGGGAAATGCGATGCGACCACTGTTCGCCCGATATATTCTAAATAAATTGGGATTCTCTAAATAACTCCGAAAATAATTCTTCTATATCTTTGATTGTTCAGGCGTTTGAAACTCTACTTTAATTACAAATTTCAAACTATGTGCATAATATCATTTAATTTTTTTTTTTTTAATTGCCTGCTTTGTTTCGAAGTTTTTGCTAAAGAGTAACTAGGGGAAGAGGTACTACGGATAATTCTAGTCAGAACTTTCTGTTATACTTCTTGAAAAGGCGTGACGTCACGAAACTGATCTTAAGTATTTAAAGAAACCACCTAAAGACAATCATAACGTGTTTTAGCGTTCTTGTCAAGTGCAAAAAGTAAACAATGGTCCTTGTTATAATTGAGACAGTTATTACTCCAAGGAATTCTCTTGTAAAACAATGTTTATCCTGCCAAAAAGTAAGAGCTCCTCTGTTGAGAGATGATCTGATATTGGGGTCGCCATTTTACTTTGGATTTTCATTATATCGACGAATTTATTTATTTTAATATTATATTGATTGTACAAAATTGAAATGTCGAACACAAAAATGGCTCAAACGTAAAATAGAGCCTTAATTTTTAAATGCATTTGTTACGCTTGATATTGGATGTAATATTTTCTTGTGTATTCTTGTTCAGACCTGTTAAATAATATCTAGATGAGAAGCTAAAAGAAAATATGAATGGAATTAAAACATGGCTGTTATCAGAAATTAAATATTCACTAATAAAAAAAGTCAAATTAACTGTTTGAAATCTTAACCAGTGTGATGATGCTACTCTTTGTTTCACAGGGAAATTTACTCGTGTCTTAAATTATGACTCCATTTGGCGTCTGAATCCCGTGTCTTATTTCAGTTTGCAGTGCACTGAATTAATCTTTTTGTGTCTTATATTGGTAACTCATTGATATAATCGCAATAGTTGCATGACGCGAATATCAAAGAATCCTCGTTGGATGCATTCGATAGGAATCTCTTCCGATTCACTCGAAAAGCAGTCTCAGGAAATTCGTCTCGAAAATTCATTTCGGAGTTGAATGATATATTCTCCCCCCAAATGACCGCTTCGCCTCCCTCTTCCGATCAAACGATCTCCAAAATCTTCTCTCCCCCCCCTCCCGTGTCCACTCATGTGTTCCTTTTCAATTCCACCGGACGACGATCTTCCTCAAAGGATGGTAATCGAATAATTCCTCGGACATGAAGGGGCGGTCAAGAGCAACTCTTTCGCCCCCTCAAAGGGAACCAGCTGAGGATGAGGACTCGCCTTTTAGGGGCCATGAAAGGGACTCGCTAATGTCCTTTTGAAAAGCCACTGCCAAGGTCCGAGCAGCAGCTTCTATTCAGGACTAAAACAATGGCCGCACGATTAATGTTCGTCCAGTGGAGGAGAAGATCTTAGGAGGGGCTGCGCCTCCTCCTCCAAGTATCGCGTGCTTCAATGGGGCGCCCCCCTCTTTTGTTCGCATGTTGGCGGGAGTGTATCGAGAGCGTCGTCTTGCGAGGAATATTTAATCGTCGCACAGATGCGTCCCCCCCCTCATTCAATCTGCCCATTCACCACACTTGCGTGTGTTCAGAATGCTTTCATCGTAAACACGCCAAATTGGCACACTCTGTTGAAATTTCAAGGAACTAATCACCAAACAAATGATCTCGGCGGGGGGGGGGGGGAACGATTTTTTTCCCTCTTACCTCAGACTTATCGGCTTTTACTCGCGTTCTATTATCTAAGCTTAATTCAAACATTTTCAAATTTGGCGGTATTTGAGGACTGAAAACTTCACATATACCTCGAGACAACATTACTTGAGCCTTGGATATACGGATGGATCCTTTGCATTGATAACCTGAGCACATACTTTCGTATTAAACTTAAATAAATGTTGATAGCAAAAAGAAAATAAGCGCTTTTTAATTTAAATTCATATTTTACTTCTTCTTCTTCAGAGAGCTAATGAACACACTTTCCATCATCCAATCGAGCTGAATCTTCCCAAATAGACTCATTGTGGTTGAAAATGTATCGAATTAACTTTTGGGAGCAAAAAAGAAGTTAGTTCGGAATGGATCTTTTGTGCTTGGTGATCAAACACTATGAAAACTGCACAAAAAAAAAATTGGCAATGCATATTAAAAGGATAAACTTTGTTTTTCGTGTGAAAGGTCGCTTTTCAAATTGTTGCCGTCTACTTGACGAGAGCCAAAAATATAAAACACGTACTTATTTCGGTCAAAGGATAGCTTCTTTTATTTGCTTTGGAGAATTAATCCCCCTGTAAATTAAGAAAAATCCGACGAAGGAGGGGTCCATATTCGAATAATACTCAAAATATTAAGAAGTATCATTAGTCCCGTTAAGCTAATATTTGTTTTTTAGCCTCGCACTCAAATTTGATATTGTCTTAGTATAGAAATGGCATATTTTTAAAAGAAATTCATTGACTAAAGTTGTATTAATAAACATATGCATTAAAAATGTTCTTTGTACGTGATTTAAAAAAATATTGTACGCAACACGTGTGAAAATACTTTTTCTAACTCGGTAAATTATTTGACTCGTGACATCGCACTCGTCAAACTAGGGGTGTGGAACATCGCACAACTTTCAATTACACTACAATACTGACCGGGAATTGTGTCATTTACCGTTATTATAATTTCATAAAAAGAACAACCATCCGCCAAAATGGTGATTTTGGCGATATACTTCACGATAACCCTTTTATTATCCTTTATTATAAGTGAAACTGGCTTGATAAGAAAAAACGATCAATAATGAGGTATGCTCAAAGAAAGAAGACTCTGTGTTGAAGACATTCGTTTTTCAACTTTTTAAGCCGTTAAAGCATTTTTACGGAAATTTCGGAGGTGGGAATGTTTAGAACACCTTAAGAGGCATTACCACAGCGATTTTTAACAAAATCGTTCGAGCCATTTTTTAGGAATTACTGAAAAACATGATTTTTTCAATCGCATCAGCTACCTTAAGCGCATGCGCGATTTTGACGAAAACCTTAATGGTAGGTCCCTTTGCCGCCACTAACCCTCGTACCAAATTTGAACATCGTAGGTCAATTTGTTCGGGAGTTATGCTGACCGCAGACATACATACAGTCATTTTTTCTAGATCACTTTTCTCAAATCAGGATGTTCCAAAACGTGGAGAAATGCAAATTTTTTTTTTTTTTACCGAATGCTATACTTTTATTATCCTATGTATTGGGTAATTGAAAGTAATAACCCTTTTCCTTCGTTAGAAAAAGTATTATTTTCTCAACTAGTTGCATAAACATTATAAATTGATCTAAAACTTCGTACGTTTTAAAAGGAATATTTTGCCCGCTATTGTAAAAAAAATAAATGAAGGTAAAATAGTTCTTAAACTGAAGAATGTTTGATGAGAGTCTTCCTAAAGAGAGAGAGAGGTTAATGCAATTAGGGTCTTTCAAGAGTGGTGGGTCCAATCACACAAGTCGCTCTTTCTCTCTAATTCTGTTAAGCTTTCCCAATTTGCACTCGGCGAAGACTCGGCACGCGACACGGATCCAACTGACCCGCACAAACACTTTTAGATGGGGTGCGTATTACAGTTATTTATGCATCAACTGGTGGGGAAAGTAATACTTTTTCAGACGAGGCTTGTTGGGGATTTCCCACGTGTTGCTTTTTATAATCACGTGCACGAAATATTTTTAATACATATATTTATTAACGTTGGCAATAGATTTCTTCCGAAAATATGTCGCACAAGACTCAATAATATTTGAGCGGGAGGGGTGAGAGAAAGTACTTTTTCACGCGAAAGAAAGGCAACTTTCGCCACGATTTTTAATTTAAAACGATTAAAAAAAAGAGTTTAATTTTTTGCGCGTAAAAATACATTTTCAAATGAGGGAAAATGCTTATTTGACGAGTGTTCCTGGGACAAAATATGCCCCAGGAACTAACGCACTGGCCAAATCATTTATCGAATTTGAAGTAGTATTTTGGCACGTGTTGCGTACAATAGTGTTCAGAATCTCGTGTAAAAAATATTTTTAATACTTATATATTAAAGTTGGCAACTCCAGTCAATGAATTCTACTGAAAATATGTCATTTCTATGAGACCATATTAAATTTGAGTACGAGGCGAGATCTCGCTAGTGTTGTAAACTTACTTTACTCCAGTCCTCTCGATAAACTCTTACTTTAGCCACGATTTCTGATTAAAAAAAGTTACATTTTGAGTACGCTATTATAAAAATAGTATTTGACTATTTAAAAATTATGTCTGTTGTCTCGTATTTATTAGTTGATCTTATTTTCCTAAAGATGCAGAATGAAAAACTAGTGATTTTTTTTTTCTTTCATCGATTTTACATTCAACTCGCGCCACCGGTTGAATCTCTTCTCCTATCAACGCTTCGACGAGTGCTGTGGTTGGATGGTTTGATAATTTTGTCGCAAAGGCAACAAGTGGTTCATACTGCGCCAAAGAAATTAGTGAACATCAATTTAAAATTTAAGAAACAAAGTATCGGAAAAATTTAATATAAAAGTCAAAGTTGAAATATTTTAGTGGGTGGAAGCATTCCACAAAAAATGACTCGCGGTCTGTCAGACCGCATACAGCAAGTAAAGGTTAAATCCAATTGGCTCCTTAGACCGAAATCTTGCAAAATTCCGGGGCAGTCTGAATACGCTTCAACGATGAGTGAACCGGTTTTACTACGACCTGATTGGAACGATATGTGGCCGATTCGTTACTTGTCTATCCACAGATACGATAAGAGATTTAAAGTATTAATTAAAATTTAAACTCAAAAATGCTTATTTTCTTTTTGTTATCAAAATATATTTAAGTTCAATACAAAACTATATGTGCAGATTATAAATACTACGACTAAAAGTCGTGATTCGTCCTGGACTATATCTTTAGGCGGAATTATCCATCATATGCTCAAGTCGAGATACAGAGGGCCCAAAATGTGTGGCAAGAATGGAGGAGCGTGCGTTGTGGCACTTTTCTGCGTGTCTCGGTGTAAGCGAGGCACCTTTGACACCGCCAGGGGACGCTAATTGCCGCGAAATCTCGCTCTCGCTGCCTCCTTCTTAAACGAATATTCACCCCCTCGCTTTAACTCACTTTGCACCCTCCTCCTCCATTTAGAATCTGTGAATTATCTGCATCTTAATTCGATTGTCGCCGTCGGAGGAAATCACATTTCGCGAAAAGGGAGGATTCGGAATAATTCCTCTCTCAGAAGTCAGGTGACCAAACCGAGCATTCTTCCGCCCGCGCAAATTAATTTGACTTTTCCCCGTTTAAAAACAGAAGCCCGGGAATTCGAGGAAGATTCATTTTACAAAAAGGGGACATTTCGAAAAGTGGTCCCAGAAAGCAACTTCATGTGGGTGCATTGAGGAATGCAGTTAGAAATGTGAATATGGGAAGAGGGGGTCTCTATCATTCACTTTCTAGCCCCATTCTATCGTTTTGAAAGCAATCCATAGGCGCCAACTTTTCACTTTTCCCACTATGGCTAAACTCGATGGGGGGGGGGGGGAGGTGGCCCAAGATTTCCGGACATCACTTTTTTCATGATCTACCACCTACTGAATATCAATTCGCATACCATTATTCGTGTTAGCATGCTTCATTCCATCAACTACAATCGGATTCTGTCATTTAGATTTACAATCTATCGTCTACATTCGGATTCTATCATTTAGATCTCCATTCGGATTCTGTCATTTAAATTTCCATTCTATCTATTCATATTGTCTATTGCAGGGTTAATATCCCTCCACCCTAAGTTCTTTGTGGTTGTTGGGCAACAAGTGTCCTGGCAACATCGTCTTCGTTTAATCTCTCCTCCCTTTCCATGGGAGGGAGAAGGGGGATCAGCTTGGTGGAGGAGGAAATCTTTCCCAACTTTATTCGTCATTATCTTAATCGAAAAGTGGGAGGAAATGAAGTGACTGCGTTTCAATTTTCCACACAGTGGGGGGAAGAAAAGTACTGTGACGAAGAGAGACACCCTTTTATTTCCTTCAATTAAAACATGTTTATCGAGTTGTCGACTATCAATGGACGCAAATAAGGCGATACATTAACCATTCATATTTCACTTCTGGAGCATATATTTTCCCTAGGAAGAATCGCCGAGGATAAACAATTCACTCCAATACATTTCTGAGATCCTTTAAATATTTGACCTCATTCTTCGAATCATTTTCGCCCACTTTCAAGCAACCCATAAAATGCCTTTTTTTATCCCGGTACTTTTTCCAACATTTGTACTTGCGAAACCTTATTTGTTTGGCCACCAATTTGTTGAACGGGAGCGGAAAGGAGAAGTGAGTTGTTAGAAGAAAATATTGATCTTCCAAGACAACTTGTCCTCACCTCATTGAATACGCTGATCCGGTTTTACTAAACGCTGATTGGCTGCGCAATAATCTTACTCGGGAATTCTTTAACTGAAAAGAGACATGGTTAACCGTGTTAGATAGTGAATCGCCAAGTGAAGTCATGAAATAGTCATGAAATCGGTCAAAGCCATGTGATTCGTTTAAACTCTAAATAGTATCCGTGGTTAGAAAAGTATAGTATTAAGTAAAAAATAAAATTTAAAACCGCTTTTTTTTTTAACAACATATATTTAAATTTAAAACAAAAGTATGTGCGTAGGTTATCAATATTACCATATAAGTTGAGATTTGCTCGGAAATTTATCTTATACGCGGAAAGATCCATCCTAACAACGTATTCAGTTAAGTCAGGATAAGTTGTCTTGGAGTAGAGTATGTGTTGAACCTTCTTTTCTCTGAATGCTCTCTTTCTCGTTGAACAGGGAGTTCTTCTACATTCAGATGGAGAAGTACGCTCGGCAGGCCATCACTGAGGGCGTCAAGTCCGCTGATGATCTGAAGGTGACCGCAGACTCCGAACTGCTCAGAGTGCTCAACCTACACTACAACAGGAACAACCACATCCCAGTGAGTATTACAGCATGTTCTAAGGAATGTTTGGCTCAAGAGAAAGAACATTTGAAATCTATTCCCCTTTCATTTCATATCTCTAATAAATCTTTCCTCTCTTCCACGAAGAGGAAGTCCTATAGTAAGGATCGTTACAATTGCTTAGCTCAGTGCATTTAGAATTTACTTTGTACAAAGCCTTGACATTTGGTAAAAAAAAGATCACTTAATGAAATGACATCAATTGCTTTCATTTAATGTCAATCTTAAAAATGTAAATTAAAATAGCAAAAGACAAAACAAGGCATTGACGTAAGGATTTCAAATATAAAATAAAATATATTCGACGCTAATTTCGTATCGAGTGATCGTATACAAAGTATGAGCTGTATAACATATAGCGAATGTGAAGAACATAAATTGACTCCCTTTGTGTTGTTTCAGTCTCCCGAACAGTTCCGGTACGTGGTGGAGCAGACCCTTCGCGAGTTCTACAAGGCACTGGTGGCCGGCAAGGACTCCGAGCAGTCTTGGAAGAAGTCCATCTACAAAATCATTGCGCGGATGGACGACAGCGTGCCCGACTACTTCAAGTCGCCCAACTTCCTCGACACGCTCGAGTGACGGTGGTGGAAGAACCCCTGAAAGTGCCTTCTTCCTCCCCACAGAACAATCCGGCAGCTCGCCACAGAACACAGGCAGCCAGACTTTTTTTTTCGGCTGTGACTCGAAACAATGCATATCCAGAAGAACTGCTTAAGTTTGAAATATTTATCTTCTCCTTTTCTCTCCAAAACTGCCGTTCTCCACGAACAAATTCAGACACTGGCGAAAGTGCATGAACCTTAGTGTGTACATAAATGGACCGCCGAGAACAAAATTTCTCAAACTTCAATTTGGTACTGGAATGAAGTGGGAAAGGACGGACGTTCGAAGGCCCAGTTTCCAGATGAGATTCGAACAAAATGGAGTGAGCAGTCGTGTCGTGCAATCTTTCGGGAACTTGCCCTTTGTGTCCTTCCTTTCCCATGTTTTTTTGTAGCAGTCACGACGATGAGTGATCTAGTCGCTCTTCTTTTATCGCTTTATTCCGCGCACTTTTTATCGTCCTCATTTCCTTGTCCAGTCTTTAGGAGGTTCGAATCTAAAATATTTCTGCGCAATTTGCAAAAAAGAAATTGATTTTTCCCCCTGTAATTTCTTTGTACAGTATATATTTATATTTCATTTACCCAATTTTACTTCAAGGAAACCGAAAACATTAAGTGGTTTTCTGACGGACATGTGATTTTCGACAGTTTTCTTTTTTAAAAAAGCTCACATTCCAGAGACGCACCTTTTAGCTCCATTCCATTATTTTGTGAAAATGTAAAAAAAAAAAAAAAAAAAAAAATTATCTTTAGTCATTTTGGGAAGACCGAGGTGTCTTTTTCTTTACTAGTCATGAGTACTCGTCAAAAATTTTAATTTATTTTGTTTTCTTTCCATCGCTGGCTCCGTTTGTCGGACAAATTTTGTATTTTCAAATTTTTTACCTTCTCCGAGTCAGATGAGGAGGGCAGCGCGTGAAATCAAACCAAAGACAAAGGAAAATTATCTTTCGCTCGCAACTAAAATTTTCTTTTGACAGCAAATGGACTCGATTCCCTGTTGCGGAATGGAGGGCAAGTAGTCTCGGTGTGTGTGTCGTCTAGTCAACGAATCTCCCCCGCTCCCAGAAAAAAAACCCCACTTGAAAATCAAAATTTAAAACTCGTTCGATTGGAACTTTGCTTTTTGATGTCGTTGTGTTGGCAAATGAAATTTCTTTTTTGAAGACAAGTTTTTCGAACAGACGCAACTCCCCCGAATCTTTTTTGAACAAAGAGTGGCCTTGTCGCGAATGATGAGCGCAACCATTTCCTCTCCTACAGCGGACATCCTTTGAGAACAAGAATCACACATCCTTCTCGACGACATCAAAAGAACAGAGGAAGTAGGGCCAAAATCCATCTCGTAATTTGTACACGCAGTAATACTACATCAGCGATAGCTCAACTCTCTGTAGAACGTCCCGAGTCTTAAAATACTGCGTTTCTACTTCGAGACTTACTCATTGAATACGTTACGGATACCACACCCTCATTGGAACGATGTGTGGCAGATTCGTTACAACTTTTATAGTACCCGTTTTTAGAAAAGTTAAAAGCCCTTATTTTCTTGTTGACAACATATATTTAAGTTTAAAACAAAAGTATGTGCGAATGTTATCAATATTTCTACAAAAGTAGTGATTTGTCCGGAACTATATCTTGACGCGGAAGGATACATCCTACAGCGTATACTCATGACTCAAGTAACGTTGTCCGGAGATACAGTAAGGAATCATTCCTTTCTATGCTACAATCATCTAGCCCAGTTCACTTAGAAACTTCTTTTAATAAAACATTGAAAATTTGGTACGAACATGAACACTTCATGGAAATGACATAAATTACAAACTAGAAATTAGAGTGTAATGTTTTTTTAATATGAAATCCTTACATCAATGCATGAACAGTGGCTCCACCTGCAATATTTTTTTTTCCATTTATAATAGATAGATATTAAACGAAAACAAGTGATCGTTTTTGTACCAAATGTCAATGTTTTTTTTTATAGAAAGTAGTTTTGTGAGTGAAGTGGTTTAGAAGGACTTATTAGGTCTTTAGTATGCAATAATACTTTCATGTTTGTGAAATGCGCGAGTTGTTCTTCGATAGATTCGGATCAACGGAAACTTTCTTTAGAATATCCTGCTTCTTAAAACATTAAAATTTTGACTTAGAGAATATTACTTAAACGCTCTTCCTCGATGAACATTTTTAATTCGAAAATAAAAGTTCTGAAATTTAAAAATTATCGAGTGAATAAAATCAGTTTCTTTTGCGTTAAATTGACTTCTTAAAATGACCAAAAGGCATACAATAGGAAACGTCATTCTTTAAACAATTCTTCCTCCGGTCGTTAAAAGTCCTTAACTTTTAAATAATCGAGCGATGACTATATTTTGATACACGTGTGTTGCGCAGTCACGATGTTAATAAAAATATTTTCATTTGAACAACACAACTTGCGTGAAAAGGCTTTTTACCGAACTATTCTTTGGTTTAAAAAAAAAAAATGTGCGTGGGTGAAAAAATTACGGACTGAGCATGTTTTGCACTCTGAAGAAATATTCCCGGTTCGATTTGCGATTCCTTGTGCAAAATTGTCCGCTCCGTTTGTCCACATTCCATGGGATTCCAAAGAACTCCTTTGGGATTTATCCACGCGGATCCGCACGTGTCGTTTCAGTACTTGTGTAACTAATGCACGTGGCAAAATTTTCAAACACAGCCTAAAAAACTCTAAATAAAAGAATATCTTTAAGAACCCTTTTTGTCGTCTCCAGTTGTGCAAATCCACTTCGAAGGAAAAATGAAAAAAAAAAAAAAAAAAATGTCCCCGCGTAGGTCTTTTTGCACAGAGCAATTAAAAAAAAAATCGAACAAAATAGTTTGCGTCTAAAATGTATAAGTTGACACGTGTGGGTTGTTCGCGCAGTGAGAGTGAGCAGACATTCCAGGGAACTGATTTACATATCTCTAGCGAGTGTAATTATACTGTTTTAATTATTTATTGTGTTCACACCAAAGTCTAGATTATATAGTCCTCTCTGTATGTACATGATGAGAAAGTTTATCTATAAATATAGGATTTTGCACTTTATATATGTAGAAGGCGACGGAGCTTCATCTTTTGGTGTGTCTTCTTTTTAAAGGCTTCTTCACTTCGCTTCACCCCTCTTATTTTTAAGGAAGTGTGTATTTCGTCCCTATCACACACCAATTATTATTATATATACATACATAAATATAGCTCAAAATAAAGATTTTTTAAAAATGTTTATTGTTTAGATTCTCAATTACACACTCACATCGACACTTGTTTTCTATATTAAGTCAAATACATTCACGGTTAAAAGGAATTCCTCGCTATGTTACAAGCCCAGTGCATTTAGAAACTACTTTGTATCCTTGATCACTCACTGAAATGACGTAAATTAAAAACTCGAAAATAGCGTCGAATATATTTTTACTTTATATCCTCACGTCAATGCAGTGGTTCTACCTGCAAGAGCCTTTTATAATATAAAATATATACGACACTATTTTTAATCTCACCAAAATGGTTAGAGAGAGTAGTTTTTAACTGAACTGGGCTACTCCACTTTCAATCGCATGGTTTCTATGTCAACCTTAACCTCTGGCGATATTTCTCCTCAAACTAAACATTTCCCTATCGTTTTAAAGTGAACATTATTTCTTTAATAATTTTCAAACAAATAAAACCTGTTTTTTTTTTTTTTCTTTCAAACTTATCACTTAGTAATTCACACCCATTATTCTGGTATTGGTTTCATGGATGTTATTATTAATATCCCTTCTCGAAATTTATACTAGTTTTTTTTTTTTTAAAGATCCGAGGTTGACATGGAATAACACGTGGTTTTCAACCAGGGGCTGATTTAGGGGCGGTTGCTATCGCACCATCCTCAAATTTATTTTATAATTAAAATTATATCGCTAAAGCTAATTTTTTCTGCTCTTTAAATGTTTTTTAAAAATTTCGGTAACTAGAACTAAATGCTGAAATAATTTAAAAGGAAAAGACGATGAACAAAGTGCTACTTTAGTATTTTTGAAATTTTGACACAAAAACACATAATTCTGATTGAGATACTCCTAACTCATGTCAGAATATTCGATGGAATTTTTACAAACAAATTGGGGCATAAAAGAGGGAGGGCAATGAAATTAAAAATAATATTAAGAAATGATTCACTGGAAATAGAAGAATGATATAGGTTTTAAAATATTCATTGGATGCGGAATTTAACTCGTAATTATTTATTAAAATTTCATTAAGATATCCCATTGAAAGATCAAGGTTAAAAAAAAATTACCACCTTGCACTTCCTCAAGTGTCATTTGCACCCCCCTCTGAAGATAATTCTAAAAACTCTTACGAAAAGCTTGAAGCTAAAGAACTCGGAGTTGCGAAGTTCTTTCACTTCTTAATTTTTAAGGTGAACTCCTCCATATGGGTATTAATTTACTGAATAAGGATTGGTCAACTTTGTGTATTGCAGAAAAATAGGATCAAAAATTGAGCTTAGAATGCCTCAAGAGAGCGAGTAAAAAGGTGAATTGAAAGAGAGAATAGAGAAGATACTCTCACCCTCCTAGCTCTTTAAAATTACAAAAATGTGATTGAGAAACAATTTACAGCAAAAAAGAAGTCTTTTCACAAGTAGAATATATATTAGAGATTTGAACTATAAATTAATATATAACTATCCATTAACAATTCATTAAGAAATTCAGTTTCTAATTTCTAAAGATTAAGTCAAAATTTAATCTCTATATGAAAAACTACAATTATACATAGGAAGCGAGTAGTAAATTTTAAACAAAAAGTTGTCAAGATTATTTTAATTTACTCTACTTTCCAAATATTAGCGTAAGTTTTTTTCGATAAATACGTTTTAAAACTGAATCGTAATTTTTCGAAATATATTTGAAAATGTGCATTTTGTCAGCATGATCGGCACACTCACTTATTGTATTGGTTTCAATAATCTTCGTTAATTTGTTTGTACTCTACTGATCAGTGACTGCAATAAATCAAACTAATTATTGAAGCAATATCTGAAGATTATTTTATTTAGTTTTATTTAAATGTTTTCCTTCCAATTTGAATATTTTTTTCGGATGAAACTCGAAAGTATGTGCTTAAGCCTTGTATAAGCACTTACGCAATATATAACTCCCGTAATAAAAAAGCAGGCATTTTAGAGATTAACATTACTAGTTTTTTTTTTTTTTTTTTTTTTTTTTTTTTTTTTGTACTTTACTTTTACCGACATAAAATAAAAAATTAGAGAACTAAAATATAATGTAATATATTGCTGGTAGATAAAAAAGATTCCTCAATATGAGAATGCTTATGTTGTCATATTAAGAGTGTTTTGGAAATGGTTTAAATTCTATAAAAATCGGATTTATATGAGAGTATTGTTTGATTAACACATGATTCCAAATATTTTAAAAATTTTGTATTGATATTTAAATTAACCAGAACTTAATTAATGGAGATGGGCATTCCTAATACAGTGCTGACTGAATTTGTTCAAAAATTATACTTCAACATTCTGCCTATAGTATCCCTGAAAAAATTTATGTTGAAAATATTAATGCTATAGTTTGACGTATTAAAAAGTGACATCTTCATGTTTATTAAACCTGGTGAGGCCTTTGGGTAAGCTCAATTTGCTCTACTGTTTATATCATAAAAGTATCATTTTTCTTTTTAATTAATTTGGTTTTTGAGGTGGCTATTTATATTAATTACATGGAAGGCAAAATTAGGAGGTTGTCACCCTCCAGCCTTATTTCGTCACCGGATTGCCTCTGTAAATAGACAATAACAGTCATCAAACCCCCCCCCCCCCCCGATAGACATCTAAATCCGTCCGTTTTCAACTCTATCTTGTATTCGATGAAATAACAAAAGTCAAGTACCGTTGTAAATTTTGGAAGATCTTTATTAATTGTATATCATTCTTAAGGTCTTGATTGTATATAATTTTTTTTATCATGTGGGGTCATCTACATATTAAAACTAAACCAAAATTTTAAAAGTTCAATGGCAACCTCATAATATTATGCCATATTTAAATTTAGAGTCCAAAAAAAAGGCCAAACTGCCAAATTTCATAATTTTCCAATTAGTGGTTAGTAATTTAAATGATGTATTAATGATGTATAAAAAATGACAAATTAATGATAAAAAGAAATTTCGTTTTTTTAGCCGTAAATTCTTAAATAGTTAATATATTTTAGCAATTTTTGTATCAAACGATAGTTCATTAAATGCCAAACATAAATAACACGCAACTTTTGTTTTAAACAGTTTTTTAATAATTAATAAAACAAGTTTTTTTTTTTTTTTTTTAATGGGATTTTTTTTTTTTTTTTTTTAATTTTTTTTTTTTGCTTCCTTTAAAATTATCATGGCCAAAAAACCCTCCAGAATTTTTTTCCATCCCATTTTGACTTTTGGTTTTCAGCATTTTAGCAAAAATGCAAAAAAAGGTACGTCTTGAATCACACAAAACGTTTGCTTCTTCCCCATTTAAAAGAGATATGCCCAAACATTTCGCTCATAAGTGACGTGTTTCCCAACATAATGAACTGAAATTTGGTATCTAGGGTAAACGATGTATTCTAAATGAATAAAAGCATAAAAAAAATAGGGGTTCGATTTGGAATTTTTAAAGATAGAGTGAAATTTACTTAGTATGCAGCCCCCTAAGCAAAAAATTTTGTACCAGATACACAGAAAATCGTAAACAAAACATTTTGGTGCCATTCTAAAATATTTAGAACCGAAAAGGATTTTTTTTTCTTACTGTAAAAAAATGCTCAACATAAGTATTTCTAAAAAGATAGAACTATTTTCATGTGCTCCTGATGTAGGGTATGTATTATTGAGGTAAAATCACACTTATGAAAAAAAAATCAACTCTCCGTCTATCTGTATAATTAACTGAGATACAACGCATTAAGAGTGTGACTTACACCATTTTACATGAAAAATATTTATAAGGACGATATCCAAATTGATTATATTAATTGTAAGAAAAATTGATTATTTTAAAAGTATTCTTAGGATCAGGAATTATGTTCTCATTAAGAAAAGAAACTTGTTTGGAAGCAAAATCAGAACAACAGAAAATTTAAGTTAACGATAATGTAATAGAACTTATTTTATAACACTGCCAATATAAAGAATGCGTTAATTTAGTTTTCTTAATATAAAGATACTGCTCATTCAGGTTAAAAAATAATGGAATCAACAAAAGACGGGGTGTTAATTTTTGGTATGATCTCTGGAAATGTTTTTTATTAACTTTTTTTTTTCTCCCGCTAGGTTGTATAAAAATTAAAATTTTGTAACTTTGACTATAAAGCTCTCAAATGGTGCAGCAAACCCACTATACATCTGAACCATGAGTTCGGCTCGAGATGTATCCAATTATTATTGGTCCTTTGAAAATATTATAATTTAACAGGCCACATTTTCGGACAAGTTTTGGAGATTGAGCCAACAAATGGAAAGATCTGGAGAAAATAATGATTACCAAACAACATGTCTTCTCTTCAGAGACGCGCAAACAGTGCTTGTTTCACTATCATGTCATACACTTGTTCCACAGCAGCGGCCAAAAAAGAAAAAATAAGGAAAAAAAAAAAAACCCGTCGAAATTGGCGATGTTATTCTATAGATATCACATTGTCGTTTCTTGTTCATGAAACAGAAATAAATCAATCGTTGATGCGCGATGCTCAAGGGCTGGGAGCTCTGTGTTAAAGGCACTTGTTTTTCAACCTTTCGCATTTTTACGGGGATTTCGGAAGTGGGGAGGATTAGAACACCTCATAGGCATTAGCACAGATATTTTAATCAAAATTGTTAAAGCCGTTTTTTAGCAATTTTTGAAAACATGATTTTTTTAATAGCAACTAGCTTATGCACATGCGTGGTTTTAACGAAAACCTTAATGGCAGGTCCCATGGTCACCACCAACCAGCACACCAAATTTGAACACCGTAGGTAAATTTGTTCGGGAGTTACGCTGACCACGTGCACACAGACATTTTTATCTATACCACTTTTTTGAAATCAGGGTGTTCCAAAATGTGAAGATATGCACACATAATTTTTTTTTTTTTTTTTTTTTTTTTTTTGATCGAATGCTATACTTTCATTACCCTATGTAAACATACGGGTAATTGAAAGTAAAAAAAATTATATATTTTTAATTTTTCTGATCCGTTAAACGGGTACCAGATAAAAACCGCCAAATTGCAGTGGTAACCCATCCAAACTAACAACCTCCAAATCATTTATAATTCCTATAACATGTCATTTAGCAACCCGTAAACATTAAGGCTTGGCGACAACTGGTACTCGTCTAATGGAAGAATACCCTTTTAATACTAATAAGTATTTTTTTTTCTTCAAAATAATTTTTATTCCAGAATCAAAACCTCTATATTTTCGTTTATGTTTTACATCAATAATGACGGTTGTGAGATATATAAAGCGTTATCTAGACCAACAAAGAGTGGATTTCGAATAATTGATTTAGGGTGATTTATCAATATCATATGCACTTAGATCCTTCATTGGAAATATATTTTTCAATTCATTTCACTTATCTTCAGACCAGGTCAATTCAAGCAAAAATGAAAACAAATTTTTTTTTACCCAGAATTTTATTTTATTTATAATATAAAACCTTTTTGATTAGAAAAGTTGACCTTATTTTGCTCACTTACCTTATTCACTTCAGTTTTAACTACAATACCAAAATAGAATTCCCCAAAATATCTCTAAAAACTGCACACAAAAAAATCTATTTTATTGTTAGCGAATTTCGATTCGAGTACCGTAACTACTACCTCCACAATTTTCGAATCTACATCGTTTCGTTGGTGGTGCCATCTCTTATTAGTTGCGCACACTTCAACTTGATCGAGGGGGAATTTTAGAGTCTTGTAAAAACGTTTATTGAGATTCTCCTCTTTTTCAAATTCTATTTTTCAGCTACTTCATGAATGAATACTTCATTCATTCTGTAGTAAAATTCCAGTCAAATCTCAAATTAATAAACAAAAAGAAATTGCGGATGTAATCAATGTAAAATAATACTTAAAAAAAAAAAACTTTTCTGTGTAGATATGCAAAAAGATAGTTTCTTCACTGTATTACATTGTTTCCAAATGAAACGTAAAAATATTTAAAAAAATATTAACATCCGCGTATAGATGAAAATTATTCGAACAACTATCAGTAAATTTTTGTTCCCCCCTCCGAATCATTGGATAGACTTAATCATTCAAATGCTACAGGTACGCAATGTATACCAAATAAAAGTCCCACCGATAGTTAAATAGAAGTTCAACCAGAAGCCCAACACGCAGTTTTTAAACTACAAATGCTTTAGACACCTGGTATATATAAAGTTGAAGGGCTCGTTGATAAAACTAAATACTCAACCGATAGTTTCAAATACAAATATCGCACAACCAGAAGTCGCAGAACAACTCGTTTAGACTCCATGGGATTGGACGCCAATATTTTGATAACACAATTTCCACCAAAATCGTAAAAATTGCGTGATTTTCGCCTTAATCATATCTTTGATGTTGATAAAGAAATCCCAAGTAGTAAAACTGATACTTACAAGTACCCGGGGCAAAATAGAACGGTCATTCTTGTTCAGATGTTGAAGTTCGTTCAATAGCTCTAAGTTTAACATTTTTATCTGCCAACTTTTACATTTATATTCCGTGAACTCTGGAAAAAAAAATCGTATCATCCATAAAACTAGAAAGTGTCTAACTACGCTTTTAAAAATTTGTTTCAATACATCTTCCCACAATTTTCGATGGAAGCTTGCATTTAGCGGAGTCCAAATGGAAAGAACGCTCATATCCTTCATGTTGAAAAGTGGTTGCGCAATTTCTTGAAAAGGATGTAGCGTAAGTAGAAGCTGCTTTATAGAGACTGCGTGTGTCGGAATAATAATTCGCACCAGTTGATGGGAGAACTTTATTTAAGGTTCCCGCGACCCAATCTTCCTCCCTTTCCACATTTTCCCGCAGCGTTATCGTTTGCAGACTTTTCTTATCAATCGTCTGCTCTTTGTCTTAATGGTCACTGCCACCCCTTTTTACGAAAACTTTTACCATAAGTAAGTTCGCGGGGGAGGAAAAAACTTTCTTTAATGCGACCTCCGTATCAGTCGGCGGGGATGAAAGATACTATTAAAAGACAGAAAAGGGGGAGTGATGGAAAAAAGAGAATAATCTGCGGCTGCCTTTTCGATCGCGATCACCTTTAAGGGGAGTCATTAAGCAGGGGGGGGGGGGAGCGTCGCTAATTAACATCCTCCCTCCTCCCCCTCTTCGAACCGAAGTCAAACGCGTGTTCGAGGGAAGCTATTAGCACTTGGCAGCACTAATCTAAGCTCATTAATTAGGCCGGCCTTTGTTTCATTGCTGATGCCTTATCGCGTAATATGTCATTTTTATCTCCCCCCCCTCCCCCTACCCTCATCGATTTCGTCCCGACGTCTAATGGCGGAGGAGAAAAGTTTTCTCAGGACGATATCTAACTTCGCTAATGTCACCACATTAAATAATTATTGTTATACATACACCGCTCGTGTAATTAGAGCAATGAAAATACAACCCCCCTCTCCCCTCACCTTTCCCTCCCTCCCTTCCGATTCTTTATCTCTCGCGGTCGTTCGATCTTAGTTTTTGCTCTTCTCTTCATTACGTGGAGGATAATCATTAAGAAAGTAGATGCGGGGGGGGGGGGGCACTTTTTCCCTCTCATTTCCGCCCCCTCCCTTTTTACTAATGGCGGTCGCGGTTTCGGCGGTTTGTGTTTCTTTTGTCTCATATTTTTATTTCATTTCACTTCGGCCGCCCGTTTGTGATGTGCCCGTTTTGTTTCGAGATCTCTCCCCCCCCCCCCATCTCTTTTAATTTAGACCCTTCGCGCGCTTTTTTTCTTCTTTCCCTCCCGGAGCAGATGGCAGCGCCCCCTGTCGCTTATCGCCGAGACGAAATGAGAGTTTCGGTTTTCTCTCCTTTTTTTTCTTTCTTCTGTTGGCGATAATCTGCGGTTTCCCTCTTCGCGCAGTTGTGTTTCGTTCACAAATTGTTTGTCGTCTGTTCATTTTTTATTTCCCTGTTCGGGAGGGAAGTTTTCTTTTCGAGAAGAACGATAAAAGCTCCGCCGCGTTCCCCTAATTGTTCCTTAATGAGATTTATTTCTAGTTTTTCTTTTCCGAATCGATCACACACTCCGCTTTTCGAATGTTCTGGCGAGTGTCAAGAAAGAAAAGACCTCATCCCGATTAAAATGTTGCACTTTTTATTCGAACCTGTTTATTCTCTTTTCGGCCGAGCGTTTATTTTTCCCGCTCTTTTGTTTCTGGCGATAGCGGGACATTCCATTTTTCAAGTTGATCTTCATAAAGAACGAAACGAGCAAAAATGAGACGAACAGTGTTGATTGATATTCTGAGGATAGTTGCAATTTCTTTAAAATCTTTGATCCCGGAACAAGCAGGGCTCTTTTACTATACAGACCAGAGAAGAAGAGCCCGGACTTCAGGTTCCAGGAACAGAAGGAGGGAGGGGGGGGGGGGGGCAAATAAATTTTTATGTCTCTTCCATTTGGTTTGGTACAAAAGTCATGGTGCACTTTTGACCGGTCACATGAAATCAACGAAACAAGATAGAAATGTGAAATCTTTACCAAATGAAAGGAAAACTCACCAAGTTTCGTTGAGTGTAGTTCGATTCCATTTGTTGCCCTACACACATCTGTTGAAGGTTAAGGACGTCTGGTGTAACAGAGTGAATAACGATTCTCTGTTTTAAATGATAAATTGGTTGATATGTTCACTGTACACATGTTATTTTGCCCCATCACAAGTTGATTGTTTGGATTTCCTTTGACCGGTCAAAAGTGCACCATGACTTCACGGACACACTGTATAGTAAATTTCTTCGAGTTTGCACATCCTATATTTAGATACTATTTAACTTTTGATGTAATTTGATACGTAACTCTCTTCCATGGGCACCGGCAAGTTTTTTTGAAAAGGGATGCAAGACCGCGAACATTTTGTTTAGATTTTTTTTTTTTTTTCTTACAAAATAATTTTAAAAAAATTCTGGCGTATATTTTTGAAATCCTTTTCTTTGAAGTTTTTATTTGGCACCCAAAGCAAACACGTTGAAAAAAGAAACACTTTCTCATACGAGGAAAATATAGAAGAAATGCTAAAAAATACTATTCATTTAACGATTCTCTTATTTTTCGACGCTTTTTTATCATCCAAATAGTTCTTGCGGTATTCAAAAAGCAATATTAAGAACAAGGGAACAGAAGACAAAACATCATTAATAAAAAAAACTAACCACAAAGGCAATATAGGGAATGCTCAATCGAATTCTAATAATATGTATAATCCATAAAAACTGTTTTTAAAAAATCCTTTATATGCATTGTCAATTTATATTTTCATTAACACAGCACCGATATTAAAAACATTTCTTTCAGCAAAATGTCCGCAAACTACGTTTCAAAATTTATTTATTAAAAACAGGGATGAGAATGACTAAAGACCCAAAAGAGTGAAATCATAGGCGAGCAAAAGAATTACATCATACTTAAGCGCGAAACATATTTTAAGAAGTAAATTATCAAAAAAAGCTACATGATAAAAAAAATTACTCAATAATAAATAATAACTTAATTATTTTTTATTCAGTAAGTAATAAAAAAGAATATTAAATCATTTACATTAAAAGTTTAATTAACAAACAAGTTTAACACATCATCAAGGCTATCAGAAATCTAAAATTAGGCTATCTCTCTATATATAAGGCAAAGCCCTCACTCATTCACTGACTCACTCACTCATCACTAATTCTCTCACTTCCCACATAGTCACAACTCTGAAAATCGGCACAAATATCAACAATGGTAAAAATAGAAAAAGTAAGCTATTCCGATCTCGATTAACCCCCTTTAAGAAGTCGAAAAGGGGTTAAACGTTCCAAACGAGGGACATTCGAATGTCCTACTTCCCATTTCGTCACAACTCTGAAAACTAATACAAGTATCAACAAAAACAAACGAAAAAAAAGTAAGCTATTCCGATCTCCATTAACCCACTCTAAGGGGTCTAAAAAGGGTTAAACGTTCCAAACGAGAGACATTCGAATGTCCTACTTCCCATTTCGTCACAACTCTGAAAACTAATGCAAGTATCAACAAAAACAAACGAAAAAAAAGTAAGCTATTCCGATCTCCATTAACCCACTCTAAGGGGTCTAAAAACGGTTAAACGTTCCAAACGAGAGATGTTCGAATGTACAATTTCCCATATGGTCACAACTCTAAAAATTGGTGCAAATGTCAACAATGGTAAACATAGAAAAAGTAAGCTATTCCGATCTCGATTAATCCACTTTAAGAGGTCAAAAAGGTGTTAAACGTTCCAAACGAGCGATATATTCGAATGTCCTACTTCTCATATTGTCACAACTCTGAAAACTGGTGTGAATATCAATAAAGACAAACGTAGAAAATGTAAGCTATTCCGATCTCGGGTAAATGAAAGGGTGGAAAAGGGGTTAAACGTTACAAACGAGGAATATTCGAATGTACCACTTCCCATATGGTCACAACTCTAAAAATTGGTAAAAATATCAACAAAGACAAACATAGAAAAGTTAAGCTATTCCGAGCTTGACTAACCCACTTTAAGGGGTGGAAAAGGGGTTAAACATTCCAAACTCGAATATCCCACTTCCCATACAGTCATAACTCTGAAAATTGGTAGGAATGTCAATAAAGATAAACGTAGAAAAATTAAGCCATTCCGATCTCGATTAACCCACTTTAAAGGGTCGAAAAGGGGTTAAATGTTCCAAACTAGGGATATTCGAATGTCCCACTTCCCATTTGGTCACAACTCGGAAAATTGGTACAAATATCAAAAAAGATAAACATAGAAAAAGTAAGCTATTCCGTTCTCGATTAACCAACTTTAAAGGGTCGAAAAGGGGTTAAATGTTCCAAACGAGGGATATCCGAATGTTCCTCTTCCAATGTAGTCATATTTCTGATATTTGGTGCAAATGTTAAAAGGGCAAATGTTAAAAAAATAAGTCATTCCAATATCGATTAACGAATTTTTAAGGGATGAAAAGTCGACGCAACATTGAAACTATACGAGGATTAACTTAATGTCTCAATTCCAATACAGCTACTACTTTGAAATTTAGAACTAAGAGCAAACATAAACACAATAAACTATTCCAATTTATTATTCACAATTATAAATTTCGTTTAAAATGTCAACAAAGGAAAGTTCCTATTTTGATAAATCAATTTGTCGGGATCGAAATGGGAGCAAACGTCTGAAGTGTAGAATACATGAATGTCTTTTGATCGCTAAAATGCTAATGGTAAAATTTCGTAGCGCAGCACGGGTATTCAGCTAGTTAGTAATAAATGAAAGTATTAATATTCTTTTTTCATTACTAAAAAAGATAAACAAATAATAATAATAATTCATTTCTAATAAAGTAAAATATTTATACTACAAATTCCTCACCCCCATAAATAAAAATATTAATATTATAAACTATTTATTAATTAAAGAAAATATCAATACTATTTATAAAATTATTATTCATCATTAATATCCAATGTAACTTGCTATTAAATCATTTTTGTATAAGAAAACTATTTAAAACAGTTATTTCGGAAGTATCCGTATACATAAAATTTTTCCAAAAATCATTTCAGAACTAAAAAAAAAAAAAAAAATAATAATAATAATAATAAAATAATAATAATAAATTTAAATTTTTTTTAAAAAAGAGAGAGGGAGAAGATATTGAAAATCGACTCCAAACTTTAAATTTCAGCAATCCAAAATGTGCAAATGAAATCTGCCTATTTATCAGCATGAGTGGTTGCCGCGCAGTGGTCTAGTGGTTAGTGTAACGCTCCGCAGTTCCTCTGTGTCCCGGTTCGAATCCGGGCAAAGTAAGAGCATGGTTGGGACGGAGGTCACCCTCCGTTTACACACGCCCCCATTTTCGGGGGCCAACGTGTGAGGCCGCCCTCGCACACAAGATGCTGGGGCGGTTCCCTCATTCATTACAATGCATTAGAAAAAGGGGTTTTGTTACCTCAAACTGAGATTTTTCTGTTGTATTTGAGACGCATCTTGGTTTGTGGAAGACAGAATTTTTTTTTTGTGTGCATAAATTGGTAATGTTCGATGACTAAGATAAGGAAGACTAGCATCTATAATAATAAAACAAGCTGTACGTCTGTCTGTCTATCTGGTGGAACTATAGAAACCTACTTAAAATTGGAGAAGAGCTCTGAAATTTTCAGCATAAGTAGTTTTGGCCTTCTAATTGTATACATCACAAACAGAATGTTAAAATTTTAATTATTTTTTAATTTTTTTTTTAATTAATTAATAAATATGTTACAAAACGATATCTAATAGGACTACAGTTCTGAAATTTTCAAAATAAGTAGTTTTGGAATTTTAATTGGACTTTTAAAAAACAGAATTTTAAATTTTTTATTTTGTTCTTTTTTAATAATTTTTTTTAATTAATTAATAAACATTTTACAAAACGACTACTAATAGGTCTACAGCTCTGAAATTTTCAACATAAGTAGTTTTGGCCTTCTAATTGTATACATCACAAACAGAATTTTAAATTTTTAATTAGTTCTTTTTTAATTAATTTTTTTAATTGATTAATAAATATGTTACAAAACGATATCTAATAGGGCTACAGGGCTTTTAAAAAAGCGAATTTTAAATTTTTATTTTGTTCTTTTTTAATTTTTTTAATTAATTAATAAACATTTTACAAAACGACTACTAATAGGGCTACAGCTCTGAAATTTTCAACATAAGTAGTTTTGGCCTTCTAATTGTATATATCACAAACAGAATTTTAAATTTTTAATTAGTTCTTTTTTAATTAATTTTTTTAATTGATTAATAAATATGTTACAAAACGATATCTAATAGGGCTACAGGGCTTTTAAAAAACCGAATTTTAATTTTTTATTTTGTTCTTTTTTAATGAATTTTTTTAATTAATAAACATTTTACAAAACGACTACTAATAGGGCTACAGCTCTGAAATTTTCAACATAAGTAGTTTTGGCCTTCTAATTGTATACATCACAAACAGAATTTTAAATTTTTAATTAGTTCTTTTTTAATTAATTAATAAATACCCTACTAACCATCTTTGTCACAGTTACGTCACTGCAACGAAGTTTTTCGTCGCAAAGATCACGGTCACAATGTGACTTGCATGGGATATCGCAGCGATGTCGCAAAAGTTCACGTCACTTTCGACTTCCATGTGATATCGCTGCGACATCACACTGTGACGAAGTTGCGATGTTACTTTGTGATATCGCAGCGACATCCAGTGATATCCCAAAATAATTTTAGAATGAAATGCGATTTTCGCAACGAAAGTCTTGTCGCGGCGATATCACATTGTGATCAGTATGTGATCTTAATGACTTTGGCGACATCTGTGTGATTTAGGCAATTTTCGCAACGCTTCTAAGTTAGTGTATATATTATATACCCTTTTTTCATTCATATAGCCTATTTTAAAGGCAGGTAATGAGCACCACTTTTATTTTTCATAAAATATTTCTTCTCAACATATTATTCTTGCAGTAAATCCCGATCATCAGGAAATGCTGGGAAATTAGAATAACTGAATTTTTTGTTTAATTTAAAGTCGACGTTTTTTTTTTTTTTGCCAATTTTCATTATAGCGACATTTTAAACTATAAAGAAACGTAAAATTAAAATCTTCGCAAACCGAACCTTTAAAAAAATTCATCATGGAATTTTTAGTTGCAAATCGTATGTTATATTTTATCCTTCCAGTCGGTAATGTGAAATTTATAAAAAAATTTAAATCATTTTCATAACTTAAAATCCTTTCAGAAAAAAAAAAGCATTGAGCATTTTAAAATATAAAAAACAAAAAAGTCCGATAAAGCGATTTCTAAATCGACCCGTTTTCGGCATGATTTAAAATGCCTATGTGCTCTATAAAACAGCGGTTCCCAACCTATTGTGGGCCGCGAGTAGTGTGGTACTGGTCCGTGGAAGCTAATCAAGAGTCTAATAATCCAAGATAAATATTACGGAAGCTTCAAGGGTAGAGAAAGGAATAATCGAGTCACTCGATGATTAGTAACAATCCAATTATTCGATTCTATTCTTCGACGGTTTAACGAGTGAATTCTGTTTCAAGAAGATTAACTAAAATATAGAAAATATCTTCAAGTGAAGACTCGTTAATTGAATTATCGACACCATTGATCTCGTTTTGGATAAATGTTTGGCAAAAATATCCAGTTATTACCAAAACTGCATTAATTGCATTACAATTTATAAAAAGAACTATTTTTTAATCCTTTAATTCTAAAATTTTACTAATTACTGATGTACGCACGTATTGTATTATTTAATGAGTCGCAAAGTTTTTTTTACAAAATAGGTGGTCCGCACAACTTAAGAAATTGCGAACCGTTGCTATAGAATGTTGGATTTTATAAATTACTGGTAACAACGTATAGAACATGGAAATGAAATGCATATCGCTACGGAATTCTAGACATTTAGCAAAACATTCACTTTTGAAATTGATTGCACTATCATTGACCAATCTAAACAATAAAATTATTAAACTGAAACAAAAAATTATAGATGCGACAAATTTATTTTGAGATTCCGTCTACACCAGCAGGCGACGCAACACGAGATCAATTTAAATTACCCCCTACCATGCAGTATTCGTTTACAGCCCGCGGTTTCTTACCATCTTTATTTACCCTCGGGGTGATGAATGGTTATAAGGGGTCACTTTAACTCGGATATCCCTTTAGGTCAGTTTAGTATCTGGTCTCCAGCCCACTCGCTCCCTACTTTCTTTGTCTCGCTTGCAAAATTCGAGGAACGGAACAAAGAACTAAGGGAGAGTAATGTTGTACACCTGTTCAGTTTACTGGTCGCGTCTTCGAAGGGGAAGAGGGGGGGGGAGTGAAAAGCGCAGTTGCCTTTCTCTTGCTTCGATCTCGACTGAATCTGATTTTCTATTTTCTTACATGATTTATTGGATTCGACTTTTTCCTTTCCATTTTTATCTATTAATTGGACTGACTTTCCAAATAATATTGAAAATTCTTCTTTGATATTCTGTGGTTATTGGCTAACGCTTGTCATTTAAAATTTAACGAAATGAACAATAAATAACTGCAAATAATGATTTATTTTCAATTTGAATTTGTTCTATAAAGGAAACGGGGGGGGGGGGGGGTACAAATAGAAGAAATTCAACCCAACTGGTTAGTTGTTTTATATGCTCAACGACCTATTTTTATGCACAATGACGGCTAATTAGGCCGGGACCTACAGCTTAACGTGGATTACGAACCACAACGAACATCCATGCTTAACCCAGGATTCGAACAAGGCACCTTTTGGCATGCGTGACCAGAGAACAAACCACACAGCCATCAGATAGGCACCAACCAATTTGGAAATGATGTTGAAAATGGTAGATAAATATAAAAATAATACAACTTTAACCGCACGATTATTATTTCTAAAAAGAGTTAATTAACTTAGGAGAACAATGAAAAATACATATTGACATTTAAAATACTTTAACTGGATTTTGAAGCGAACATTATTTCCTTTTATTATTTCAGTAACGAGTTAAGTTTAACTCGATGACTTACGACTCAGAAAAACGACTTCCAGGATGTTCCACGTTTTGGAACATCCTGATTTCAAAAATGTGATATAAAAAAAAATTTGGTCTGTTTGTTTATGGTCAGCATAACTCCCGAACAAATTGACCGACGATGTTCAAATTTGATGTGAGGATTGGTAGGGGCCAAGGGACCTACCAATAAGGTTTTCTTCAAACCCGGCATGCGCATAAGGTAGTTTTCAGGTTTTTCAATGATTTCTAAAAAACGGCTCTTACGATTTTAATCAAAATCACTGTGGTGATGCCTCTTAAGGTGTTCTAAACATCCCCACCTCCGAAATTCACGTAAAAATGCTTAAATGGCATAAAAAGTTGAAGGAAGGGAAAAAAAGGGGGGAAAATTCAACACAGAGTTCTCCATCAACGATCGTTTTTCTCCTCTCCTCAGTTTCTCTTAAAAGAAAGAATAATATAAGAATTATCGAAAAGTATATCATCGAAAACACTATTTTGGCAAAGGTTTTTTTTTTTTTTTTTTTAACGACTCATATAAGATTTATCGCCAATCTGGCCATTTTTTCTAAGCGAATGAAGAAAATATAAAACACAAATACATGTTAGTATTATAGTGTAATTAAAAGTTGTGCGATGCTCCACGCCCCTGTTTCCCGGTTGCTGTGGAAGATGTAATTTCGATTATAAAATTACGTTTCTTTATTTTAGACTATAATTATAATAAGAATAAGTAATAGATTTACATGGATTCCAGACAAACAAATTACATTGTATTTCGAAAACTAATATATATTTAATGCAATAAACGATACAATATATGTACATTTCTTCTGGATTTTAGAATTCTGTATTACTGACTGCCTGAATTATTACTTGAATTACTGACTTTTTTAAAAATATTCTGGATGTAACGGATACTGGAATTTCTATTACAAACCCCTTCCCCACTTCGTATGCAATTAAACAAGCCAGATTTATTTAAATACATATTTAGATTTGAGCGTTTTCCGGACATATGATGCTAATGAAAACTGAACGCAAAATTTACTTGAATATGAGAAACATTATTTGCAAACATGTATATTCATTTGGATATAGAATATTTGCTACTTGAGGAAATTTACATCAACTAAAATCCATCATAAGTCAGCTTAAATTTTAACAAATACTTCCATGATTTGTTTTCAGCAAATGAATGACAAGATCAGTTCAAGCAAATGAATTTAGTTTAAGAAATGAAATGTATTATTGTACCATTTTTTTAATGCATAACTCGAGAAATGCATTTTTCAAAATGAGTGGCAGATTTCTTTTTTTTAATTTGGCTTATTTCAATTTTGATCACTCGATAATCTCACTAAAGAACCATCTCTGCTTTTTCAATCTTTGAACTTTAATTTCAGATTTCGAGAAATGAACTTTATTTTACATAATATTAATTTTTCCAAAATGGTATGTGTTAACTATTAAGAACAGTGTTCTCCACTACGCTGCCCGTAGTAGCAAGTCTGACAAATAGTATTTTTTTTTTCTCTTGAGAGCCTGAGAGAAATTGATATTGACTTACAATTGATATCTCATAACTGATGATATCGACAAAATCAGCAGAATATAAGAAGGTATAATTTAAATATATTTATTCAATGTTATGCCAAGTCACATGAAGACACACAAGCAAGGTTTTAATAAAAGATTCACTTATATTTTAGATTTTAATTTAAGATAGTATAACGAAAATATTTTTTTAATTATTAAAAAAAAATCAAATATCAATTACTTTTATAACAACGTGCAAAAAATAAAACTTTTTATAACAATTTTGAATAAAAAATCGTGGCGAAAGTTGCACTTTTTCGCACTAGTGTGAAAAAATACTCTCTCGCACGCCTAGTGCTCAAATATTATATAGGTTTGGGTATTGAAAAATATATTTTCAGAAGAAATTCATTGACTGGAGTTGCCAGCATTAACAAATATATGTATTAAAAATATTTTTTGCTCGTAATTATAAAAAATAGTGTATGCAACACGTGGGAATATACTTTTTCAAACTCTTTAAATTATTTGACTTGCGCTAACGCACTCGTTAAATAAGCATTTTACCTCGATTGAAAAAGTATTATATTCCCAAGTATAGTTGCATAAATAACTATTTTTCGAGATAGTAAAAAGTTCATTATTTTTTCCATTTTTCAAAAATATTTTTATTGTTGGATCTATTCTATACCAATAATTACATTTGTGATCTTGAACATACACAGTAAAAGTAATATGTATTGGCATATTCGGTAAAAATCTGCGGTCCACAAAAAACTTCAACATATAACTCATACCGCTCGTCTCTAAAAGTTAGAGGTGAATGCTGCTCTACAGTATTTAAAAGAATATCGTGCTGTATTCAGAAAATAAATTCATTGTGTGAGCTTATGTTCTACTTGCAAATTTCCGAAATTATATATTTACTTTTAATAATGAACGTGAATGCATTCCATTGAAACGAGTTTTACAATTTGTTATATAACTCAGCCTTTCAATAAAGAAAATATACAACACATAATTGAAAAAAAGAAAGAAAAAAAGAAATGGAATGCGCGTAAAATCGGATATTTGTAAATTAATTAAGAAGTAAAATTTTTCATTCCATGATAAAAGAAAATCTTTAGAAGCATCTGGTAATTCCAATGTATTCAAAACAACTAATGAAAAATACAGCTTTAAAACATATTCGAATTTTAAACCAATCAAAAACGTTTATTTTATTAATTTGTCTTCCAAGCAACTATATATGACGTCAGAATATAAATTATCTTACTTTTAAATAAATGTAATGGCAATATTCTGGTTCACTACACAAACACATTGGGTTGAATATTATGCATTTTCGAATTGGGTAAGTTAATTTATACATATTTATTATTATTATTTAACTTCAAATTGCTATTATAATAACTTTTTATAAATTGTTTTTAGAGAATTAAATTTTTGTTGAAAGCAATACATGAGACGAGTGTAAAAAAAGTATTTTCTTGCACGCCTCGTGCTCAAATATTATACAGTCTTGACATTGCATTGAAATGACACATTTTTAGAAGAAATTCATTTACTGGAGTTGCCAACATTAATAAATATACGGATTGGAAATATTTCTTGCGCGTAATTATAAAATATATTGTATGCAACACGTGGGAAAATACTTTTTCTAACTCGGTAAATTATTTGACGTGAGCAATCACACTCGTCAATAAGCGTCAATTAAACTTATTTATTCAAGTTGTAATTAAAATAATATAACAAGCATCATTATCCTGGTTTGCTGTTATTGTATTCCTTATTTACCAGGACAATATTGAAACTTGCATAACTAGAAGCTGAAACATTCTGTTTATGTTATATTTTCTAAAAGTTAATTTTGCTTATATCACAATATAGAATATATAATAATCTTCTACTGGCCTAAGTATTTTCTGTAGGTATCTGGAAAATGAATATTAATTAAACATAACTCTGAGGACAAAAGAACTTCACAATTCTACAACAAGGTCATTAAAAGTGCTTAATATTTTTGAACTTTTTCTCAAAGCCTTAAAAATGCTTATATGTCCTTAAAAGTCCTTAATTTTTGCAGTTGTTGTATGTCCAATGGACGATTCCCGCATTTTTAATTTTTTTATTCAATTCTAAATGTTTTGAAAAGGCCATAAACACAAAAAGTTCTGCTCAATGCGCTTTTTCTTTTTTTTAAATTTGCAATCAAAATTACCTTGTTCGACGTTGGCGAGAAAACAACTCGTTACGCTGGAGAAACTCTTCTATGTAATTGGATAAATGCCAATGCAAGAAAATGATTTCCATTTGAAAAACGGATGATTTTGAAATTATTCAAGAAATAATATCCTCTACATTTGATTCTTTTCATCTAAATTTATTCAGAATTGAAAGTATAGGATTGGATAGTCTTTTCTATATTATTTTTATTTTCTTGTTTTAATTTTTTGAATAAAATATGCATAATTATCTACCAGTATAACTAACTTTGAAAACCCTCATACTATATTTTACACTGATGTTCCCGTATTTTCGTGGATTAAAATTGATTATATTTATTTTTACTTTCTTTTTTTAATTCATTTAATAGTTAATTTATGAATATTAGAGCATTTTATAACAGAATTTAACAGTTAACTTTTGGTTTTATTCTGGAAAAGGAAGTGGTCAATTACTAGCATGGCTGTGGTCAATTACTAATGTCTACTGGGTCAATTACTGGCAAAATTGCTTTTGGTAAGAAATTCTGATGATATTTTAAATTGTAAAAAGGACTGGAACACCATGTTAATTTATTATTGAGCTTCATTAATCAATTTATATTTTGGGAAGTTTTCATAACATTCCGTTAATAATTTTTTAAGAAAAAAAATTAAATGTGTAGAAACTTGCACTAAATGGTCAATTACTGGTAGGTTCACCTTATAATATTGTTAGAATATATTACCCTTCGAAAAAATGTAATAATATTTTATATGCAAACCCAACATATGTACTAATTTTATGTAAGTTATGTGTAAAAACTGAAATAAAATTATTCAAGGTCAAATAAAGTAATTATATATACAAATTTATGATTAAGATTTTTGACAGGAAACTCTAGTAACATGAATATTAATATTATTGTAAAGTACATTCCTGAGAATTGTTTTAACAATGATGTTTAATGGTTTTGCCTTTAAGTTGTCTTTTGAACACATAACTTCTATTCGAAGCCATCGTCAAATGTTATTAACACAATTTTAAAAATAAATTTAGTTGAAAGAAGGTTGTAGTTGCTGAATCGTGATTCAAATTAAAGCAGTGTTTATCATCGAAAAGGTAAACATTGACGAAGGAAATATTCACGGGCCAATTGTGATTTACCAAGTAAGTGACGCCAGGAAATAGCTAGGTCAAAGCCATATGATTTGTTCAAACACTTGGGCAATTCCATGATAACGGACTAACATTCTAGTGTTATTTTAACACAAATACAAACCCACTAAGGAAAGATTTTTAATTTTGACTGAAAATGGCACTTATATAAATATTTAAAGGGTACATGATTCTTATTCTGGGTATTAGAATTTGTTGCCATTTAATTAGAGTGCACCATTTGGTTATAAAGTCAAGGTAACGGACTAACTGAAAAACAACATAGTTCTTTTGTTCATTCAAAAATTTAAAAAGTTTGTGAATTATATAATGTAAAATAAATAAATGATGTATAGAATGAAAGAGTAAGTGGTAATGGACAAACAAAATCATAGTAATGGACTAACATACAGTAGGTAAAAAAAAAATCTCCGTACAGAAGTCAAAGTTGCAAATAAATTAGCATAATTTCTATAATCTTTTGCTTCATATCACCAGTAACTACTGAAATATGTTTCATTTGATTCTTTAAAATAATTTTATAGTAAATACCTGTTTTTACAAAATGCAGCAAGTATTTAAATTGAAATATTTAGGAAATGTTGCTAACTGCCATACAAAAAATGTTTCAGTATGCAATATGAAAATTAATTCTGAAGTCTTCCACAACAGATTTGCAGTAAATTTTTAAAATATGAAGTGTACGCAAGTGCCTTGAAGACATGATAGCAGCAATTGTTTAATTTTACCTCGTAGCTGATCGTCTTAAAATGGAGTTTCGAAACCTAGTTGTCAGTTGGCGATTCAGTTATGAAATTATGGATTATCTATGAAAAAAATTGGGGAAATCTTTTATATATTGAAGCCTATAGTACAATATATTATTAAAAGACACCATGAGCTTCAAACTTTTGAGGATAGAGATCGATCCGGAAGACCTTCAAAGCTAAAAAGCTTGCTTAAAAGAAATATCCTATAATAAGGTTCAAGATAATCCGCAAATAAGTTCACCTCAAGTCACACATGGCTTAAAAATTGATAAAAAAAACATTGAAAAGAATTCTCAAGAGACAATTTTTGTGCATTTGTTACAAGATTTTGTGTTTAAATTTCAAGATACACTTACCGATCCCTACTTCCTTCTACAAAATATACATTGCTGACAACAGCAGCCCTTATACACCACCACACCATAATGCCTCCTCCACTGTGTTTGACAGTTCCACATAAATTCTAAATTAACATTTGTTGATTTGGTTTTATCCAGACCATAACTCGATTATCTGACCCTTGGATATTAAATTTTAATTCATCATTAAAAGAACTGATTCACAGAAAGATAACTGATAACTTGCATGCTTTTTTGCAAACTCAAGGCGCTTTTTTCTGTTACAGGTACTTATTTAAGGATTCTTACGGGCTGCAAGTTCATTCAGACCCGCTATTTTAATAATATTTCTCACCGTTTGAGATGTCCCTTCAATATTTTTATAAATTTTTAACCCATGTGCGACTTAAGCAATATCTCCAAAGTATTTCAATTTAAATACTTGCTGCGTTTTGTAAAAACCGACATTTATTTTAAACTTATTTTAAAGAACCAAATTAAACATAATTTCAATAGTTTGAAGATATGAAGCAAAGGAGAAGAAATTATGCTAATTTATTTGTAACTGTGGCTTCCGTACTGAGACTTTTTTTGCCCACGGTATGTGTCTGCAATCAAATAAATCTGGTGACCAAGCACAGAACATAAACTTAAGCATTTAAATATTTATGAAAAATAAACTAAAATTAAGATAATAAACAAAATACTATATGCAGTTACAAATTTCAAACTTTTGATTCTATGTGTTAAAAATCATGCTGTAATACACAGTTGAGAGGTGTGGCTGGATAATAAAAGTTTAAGCCTCTTAAAACTGATTTTTAGATGGATTAGTTTGGTAGATGAATGAGAATTTGTCTTCATTAAGACTAACGTTAAGTGCTCGGCCAATAAACTAGTTATTCTTTCCAATATGCAGCATACCACTTTCCTGAGGTAATATTCATCATGTGACTATCACTTTATTTTTTACTTGTTGTACAATATCACTCTCCATTTTCTTTGATGTATAGACAACTTTACCTTGAAGCTTGGCGTCCACTATCGCTGAGCAGAGCGGAGTGGACTAGAGCCAATTACAAGGCTGCCAACGTCGATTGTAGCACAAGCCTTGTGCTACAATGGACGTTGACAGTCTTGTAATTGGCTCAAATTTAATCCGCTCTGCTCAGCAATAGTGGACGCCAAGCTTTAGGGTAATTAGAAGTCACTGAGCAGTTTATGGTTAATGAAGAAACTGATCCGACACAATGCACTCTCCGTGTTAGTGGAATTAGTTGTGCATCACACCAGATCTTATCCAATTCCTCAAGGCATTTTCTACCTTTTGTTTGTAAAAAATATTACATTGACTTTTGTATTTTTTGGCAAATTCCGCCGATATAATAAATTTAGCAAAGGTATTTGCATCCGTAACAACACCATAATTCATAAACTATATTTTTTAGAGTACCTTCCCGCGAGAGGCCACAAAAAAATGACAGTTTATACGTTGCCCTGCTCCATCAGGAAATTTGTTGATGAAAATTTTTTTATGCTTTCTTGGTATGTCTCCTCAATTAATAGGAAGTTACAAAAATGCTCTGCGATTTATCATGAAGGATAGAATAAAACACAATAGCATAGCAAAATACCTTTTCTAAGTAGCATATACAAGCTGTATATAATATAACCTGGTTTTGTTCCCAGTGGGTACTTTAGACCTCATCTTGTTGAATTATAGAAAACTTATTGCTAAAATCAATTTTTGATTAGTAACTTTTTGCAACATATTGAAATAGCTTGTTTTTTTGTTTTTTTACGTTGTGATGCCATAAAAAATATGGTAATTGTTTTTGAGGTTGTACATTATTATGTCTTGTGTGCATAAACAAGGCATAATTTTACCTCTTCTTCTGTTATCCGATAAGCGTACTGCAGCTTAGTCAAGACATCATCTCTAGTTTAATTCAAACATATATCTTATTTCCTTTTTGAATTTATCTTAGCAATCATCCTATTTTAGTAAGAGTGCCTTGCTGGTTTTCCGAGCTACATGTGAAGCTGTAATGACCGAAGATGAAAGTTCACTATTCAAAATGTTTCATCTCGTGTTAATGATCATCAATTCAAAGTGTACGACTTTTTCTAAGCTTTAGGATCAGACCTACTTAAGTGTAATATTACTCTTAAGTAAGGTTATTTGTAAAACCTGAGATATAAAATATCTATAGTTTTGTGTTTAATAGCATTCTTTCCTGGTTTCATACGGCTGTTATGACGCTGGTACAACATTTTATCATATAAATGATCAGTTATCCAAAAAGTCAGTCAACTAATTTTTACTATTTTGTAGTCAATAGGTCCTTGCCATATTTGAAAGAAAGTTTCTCAAAAGCACCTTTGGGGAGAATTTAGTTGATGGTTCATGGAGAAGACAAACCAACACTGATCTGACATGGAACAAGAGCCTGCTAAACCAGATGGGTGAAGCAAGACTTTCCTGGTCAATGACGTAGAGCTGAAGACGATTATGTTAGTCAACAGGTAAATTACTCTTTTGATAGCAAAACTAGTTTTCTGGCTAAAAATTTTTTTAATGAAAAATGCCATTATTGTTCATGTAGTTTTACTCATTTTATAATTTTTGCGCAGCAAAAGTGTGCATAAAAATTGCTTATGGTTCAAATATATTTGAGTCATAAGCTTCAATTTCATTGACTATCCATGCACAATATTAATTTTTAACTAAAAATATGTCAATTTAAATTCTTTATAGTTTTGAAATTACTATATATGTATTTATATATGTGTATATGTATATATTATATATGTGTGTATGTATATATATATGTGTATGTATATATATGCATATAGATATATGTATATATGTGTATATATATACACATAGGTGTCAACTTTTCAAAAAACATGGGGGGGGGGGGGCAAGTTTTGACGGAAGATGAAATTTTTCGAAAAATTATCGAAATCTATTAATTTTTCGAAAATCTAGGTATGACACAACTTCTCATATAATACCAACAATAAACAGTTATTATAATTTATTTGGAGAATGGAGGGAAAAAAAGGAGATAGTGTTACAAAAATCAGGGTAGGCAGCCTCCCCAGAATTTAAAAGTGGGGAGGCCAGCTCCCCCTGCTCCCCGTACTTTACGCCTATGTATATACATAACAAAAGGAAAAAAATGAAATTACAAATGTAAAATCAAAAACATCAAAGCTATAGAAATACAACAAATTACCAGTACATATGCTAATAGGTTAAAAAGATGCCCCATGATACAATTCCAAATTTCTGCTGTTTTTCATTTTATTTTGTTTGTATGTATATATATATACCTCAAAATATTTACGTAATCCATGAAGCAAGAATCCATGGTGAAGTATGGCTGCTGTCAACATTTTGCAATACTAATTGAACATAACAGCATTAATTTCTTTCAAATTTCAAGAAATTGTAGTCTTCAGATATATCTTCTATGAAATGTAATTGATTTAGAAGAAATACAATAATGCCACTAAGGAAAAAGTTAAGCCTGAGGATGTTTTTTTTTTTTTTTTTAGCTTTTGAATTCTCTAATTGACCATATATGTTATGCGTGTGTTATTGTCTATGTATGAAAGTGAAATTAGTTTTTCTATATAAAGACTGGAGTACTTACTTTAAGCAAAGTTTGAAACAACATATCATAGAGGTTAAATTGTGAAATAATTAGTTATAACAGTTGTCTAGTTATTCTGTGATATAACTAGTTTTTGTATAAAATTCCTAATGATAGACAATTAGATAGTAAAATAAAAGCACGCTATAATTTTTTATTTTATCTTTTGTTGCAAAACTCTAAAAGTAACAAAAGGTATAGCAGGCATCTTCTTCGAACAGTCGTTTGAACCCCCTCAAATTACCTTATTATTTTAAAATCACTTACTGTTGCCAAATTTATTGCTTTTAATAATAGTGTTCTCAAATATCAATTTTGGGGAATTAGAGGTCCCAAATGGTTGCTGGACGTAACAACTTTCAGTAACAAGTCAATTTTTTTAGCAATAATTAAAAATGGACAAATATTTTTTGTCACTAATTAGGAAGTACTAGTCTGATAAAACCTCTGTTATCAGAGTGAGTCATAGATAGACATAAATATCAGCATTAGGTATTGTATTCTTTTACTAAGAGATGTATTGAACCTTGATTCGAAAGGCAGAACTTGGCATGGCTCGGATATCTGGTCGTCTAGTGATAAGTTGTATCTGTGAATCCATTATTCAGTTCAATGGAACTTTTTTAATATATAAGTTATATTTTTTAAGAAATAATGGAGGGATATGTTAAAATTAAAAACTGTTTTAAAACCTTTTTTTTTTTTTTTTTTTTTTTTTTTGTCCTTTTACTTTCACAGATGAAAAGAGGATCATTTCCAGCTCGAGTTAACATATTTCCTACTGCATATTCATTAAAAACCAAAAAAAAAAAAAAAAAAAATTGTCAAACAGATAGCAATATGTGCAATTGTAAATAAACTATTTGTTAGACGCAGAGGTGTGTTAGCTTTTTAATTGGTATACCATTTATCAGTTTTAGTTTTGCAAAGGTAAGGGAAAAAGGATTTAAAAGAAAAAAATCAGAAAATAGTAAGTCATACTATTCCAAATAAATTTGTTAGTAATTAATGGATTACAGTGATGAAAGCTGTAAATAATCACTTGTAACAATATCAGAATTGAGTATAATTATCAATTATTTATGTTGGCATTACACGTTTTAATTACTATTATAACCTTGTTATGAATACTTAAAGTTGGCACAGAATTTCTGTTTTTATTTTTATGAACTAGCATCTTGTGCTATAATTGCATTAGATTTTTAAAATTGCATTGTGAATGGCAATTTTAAAAATGGTGTATTTTAAACTGAAATTTAAGAATAACCTATTTTTAATTTTCTAGGTCCAAAGCCTACACCTAATGCTCTGAAACACGGAGAAAGAATACTACATTGAAGGAAGTGGCATAATTCCTGGCAGTCAGATTGACAGATACCTTGCCGAAAAGAAAAAACATTCTGCAATATTTAGTGTAACAAAGAATATGTTTGCTTTGTGTTCAATAAAATAAACTTATTACCTTCTTATGTTTTTACTCTTATTTTAATTGCATATTTCCATTTTTGCTTGATTTGTTCAACCTGTTTTTAGTTTTGTATTTTTCTTTTATGCTAAACTTATAAAATGGAAGATTTGCCCAAAATGGCAAAACAACATTGTAATCAGTTTAAAAGAAAAATTGAGATGCATGAGATACATTACATTGTGCTTTAATAGATTTAGTCATGTTTTGTCTTATTTTTAAGATATATATTTAGCTGAGAAATCTATTGGAATGGATAAATTCTCTTGGTTAAAGGCTAATTAGGTAGTTAACTGTTTCATTGGTTTTTAATATAAGAGACTAGTTTTTACTTCCCAAAGTCTTGTTGAAGACGAACAAATATTTTCTAATGCTATGATTCTTTAATTTATTATACCATTAAGTTCATGTATATTAAGTTTAGAAAAAGTTCATACTTTTAGAAAATATTCAAATATTTTCTAATACTATGATTATACCATTAAGGCCAGTCATTAAAGTAATGATTGGCCTTGATAGTATAAATTATATTACCATAGTATTAGAAAATATTTGACGTAAAGAAAAGGTACTGAGCCTCTTCATAGTGAGAGTAGATACTTGAAGCAGATATAGGTAGTTGATAAAAAAAATTAATTGTGAATTTTTTGTATAATTATGTTGCAGGAACAAGGCTTTTGTTGTGAAAATCACATAGATGTCGCCAAAATCACTAAGATCACAATGTGACATCGCAGCGACAAAGCTTTCTTTGCGAAAATCGCATAAATCACACGGATGTCGCCAAAATCACTAAGATCACATTTAGGTCACAAAGCGATATCGCAGTGACAAAGCTTTCGTTGCGAAAATCGCATAAATCACACTGATGTCGCCAAAATCACTAAGATCACATACAGATCACAATGTGACATCGCAGTGACAAAGCTTTCGTTGCGAAAATCGCATAAATCACACGGATGTCGCCAAAATCACTAAGATCACATTTAGGTCACAAAGCGATATCGCAGCGACAAAGGTTTCGTTGCGAAAATCGCATAAATCACATGGATGTCGCCAAAATCACTAAGATCACATTTAGGTCACAAAGCGATATCGCAATGACAAAGCTTTCGTTGCGAAGATCGCATAAATCACACGGATGTCGCCAAAATCACTAAGATCACATTTAGGTCACAAAGCGATATCGCAGTGACAAAGCTTTCGTCGCGAAGATCGCATAAATCACACGGATGTCGCCAAAATCACTAAGATCACATTTAGGTCACAAAGCGATATCGCAGTGATAAAGCTTTCGTTGCGAAGATCACATAAATCACACGGATGTCGCCAAAATCACTAAGATCACATACAGATCACAATGTGACATCGCAGTGACAAAGCTTTCGTTGCGAAAATCGCATAAATCACACGGATGTCGCCAAAATCACTAAGATCACATTTAGGTCACAAAGCGATATCGCAGCGACAAAGGTTTCGTTGCGAAAATCGCATAAATCACATGGATGTCGCCAAAATCACTAAGATCACATTTAGGTCACAAAGCGATATCGCAGTGACAAAGCTTTCGTTGCGAAGATCGCATAAATCACACGGATGTCGCCAAAATCACTAAGATCACATTTAGATCACAAAGCGATATCGCAGTGACAAAGCTTTCGTCGCGAAGATCGCATAAATCACACGGATGTCGCCAAAATCACTAAGATCACATTTAGGTCACAAAGCGATATCGCAGTGATAAAGCTTTCGTTGCGAAGATCACATAAATCACACGGATGTCGCCAAAATCACTAAGATCACATACAGATCACAATGTGACATCGCAGTGACAAAGCTTTCGTTGCGAAAATCGCATAAATCACACGGATGTCGCCAAAATCACTAAGATCACATTTAGGTCACAAAGCGATATCGCAGTGACAAAGCTTTCGTTGCGAAGATCGCATAAATCACACGGATGTCGCCAAAATCACTAAGATCACATTTAGGTCACAAAGCGATATCGCAGCTACAAAGCTTTCGTTGCGAAGATCGCATAAATCACACGGATGTCGCCAAAATCACTAAGATCACATTTAGGTCACAAAGCGATATCGCAGTGACAAAGCTTTCGTTGCGAAGATCGCATAAATCACACGGATGTCGCCAAAATCACTAAGATCACATTTAGGTCACAAAGCGATATCGCAGTGACAAAGCTTTCGTTGCGAAGATCGCATAAATCACAGGGATATCGCTAAAATCACTAAGATCACATACAGATCACAATGTGACATCGCAGCGACAAAGCTTTCGTTGCGAAAATCGCATAAATCACATGGATGTCGCCAAAATCACTAAGATCACATTTAGGTCACAAAGCGATATCGCAGTGACAAAGCTTTCGTCGCGAAGATCGCATAAATCACACGGATGTCGCCAAAATCACTAAGATCACATTTAGGTCACAAAGCGATATCGCAGTGACAAAGCTTTCGTTGCGAAGATCACATAAATCACACGGATGTCGCCAAAATCACTAAGATCACATACAGATCACAATGCGATATCGCAAAAATCGCAAATTCGTCCCCAATGTCACAATGTGACGAAAAGCGATATCGCAGCGATATCACAAAGTTACGTCGCAAAACCCCCTCTAAAACGGACATTGGACGACTATGTGACCCCTGTGTGATATCGCCGTGACATCGCGTGATCTCTATGCGATATCGCTTTTCGTCACATACTCGTCACATGGTTATTAGGGTATGTTACAAAACGATATCTAATAGGGTTACAGCTCTGAAATTTTCAACATAAGTAGTTTTGGCCTTTTAATTAGGCTTTTAAAAAACAGAATTTTAAATTTTTATTTTGTACTTTAATTAATTAATAAACATTTTACAAAACGACTACTAATTGGGCTATAGCTCTGAAATTTTCAATATAAGTAGTTTTAGCCTTCTAATTGGACTTATGAAAAACAGAATTTTAAATTTTTATCTAGTTTCTTTTTAATTAATTTAGCGAACGGAGCGAGCTCGATTTTGCGTAGTGATGAACCTTCATGCGAGCGAAGCACCAAAAACTGGGTCCTATACACGAATGACAGATTTCCGCAACGCGAGACCTCACAGCTAGCTAAAACATTGCACATGTTAAAATTTCGTAGCGAAGCACGGGTATTTAGCTAGTAAAACATATTTACGACCTGTACCCCCCCCCCTTATTACCGAGATACAACATTCACCTAAAAAAAGTGTGAGAAGAATTATATTTAACTAGTGGAATACCCGAGCTTCGCTACAAAATTTTAACATGCGCAATATTTTAGCTAGCTGTGAGGTCTCGCGTTGCGGAAATCCGTCATTGGTATATAGGTCCCAATTTTTGGCGCTTCGTTCGCAGGAAGGTTCATTGAAACATAAGCACAGTCTTACTTCACTCGTTGAAAGGTTCATTAGTATACAAACATAGGCTCGCTTCGCTCGCTGAAAGATTCATTGTTACGTAAGCATAAGCTAGCTTCACTCACTAAAATCTAATTGCTACGTAAAGCCTTAATAGAGAAACAAAAAATCCCCGTTAATACAATAATACAGCACTCCTTTAAGATTATTTTAACACGTGTTTGTGGAAAGCAAAATTGGAAGGCCAGAACAACTTATTTAGCAACTTTCGGAGCTCTAGGCCTATTAGAAGTCGCTTTTTGTGAAAATATTAAATAAAAAACAAATTAAAATTTTAACATATTTTTTGTCAAAAGTCCAATTAGAAGGCCAAAACTACTTGTATTGCAAATTTCAGAACTGTAGCCCTATTAGAAATAGTTTTGTAAAATATGCATTAATTAATTACAAAAATTTAAAAAAAAGAACTAAATAACAATTTGAAATTCTGTTTTACAAAAGTCCAATTAGAAGGCCAAAATTACTTATGTTGAACATTTTAGAGCTGTAGCCTTATTAGAAATCGTTTTGTAAAATATATAATAATTAATTTAAAAAAAAATAATTAAAAAATAACTAATTGAAATTTCAACATTCTGTTTTTTTCAAAAGTCCCATTAGAAGGCTAAAACTACATATGTTGTAAATTTCAAAACTGTATCTCTATTTGAAGTCTCTTTGTAAAAAATAAATTAATTAAAAAAATTAATTAAAAAAGAACTAATTAAAATTTTAACATTCTGTTTGACATATGTAAAATTAGAGGCCCAAAACATATCACGTTGAAAATTTCACAGCTCTACTCCAATTTCAAGTAGGTTTCTATAGATCCACAGACAGACACACAGCTTGTTTTATTATTACAGAAAACTTATTGACAAAAAGTTAGTAGCTAAAAAAGTATACTTCATTCAAGCATTTTTCATGGATTTCAAAGCTCATCACAAAAATGTTCAATAACCCCCTCCCGCAATCCCCACGGCGGTTATCACATCAGCGAGCGAATTAAAGCAAAAAGGCGCTGCAAATCTAGGCAACAGCTGCTTTTAAACGGCTTAAACCAAAGTGAAAATTACCACTGCTCCAACTTAAATATCGGCGATAGTGGCCACAATACCACGCGAATCATATTAAAACAATAATCGGCAAACTGGCCATCACACAAACATCAGCGTTAGCACGCAATATATCGGTGGAAATCTCTGTGATAGAGGCAATTATATCGACGTAACATTCTACGAAATTTACAACCACGTAAATTTCGGCGACAATTATAGAGGCGCAAATCTTCGGAATAATGGCTATTATATAGGCGTGGTATTATATCGTAAATGAATATCACAACAACGTAAATCTCGGCGATAACATTCGCCGTAGTAGCGCAAATCTCAGCAATAGCAGTAATTACGTCCTTGTAATGCTCAGCGAAAATAATCACCACGCACCAACATAAGTAATGCCGATGGTTGGCAATTTGCAATAAAAGTGGTCATGATATCGGAAGTTTGGAAGTGTCTGAAACAGACGTTGGTTCCACTGTTACGAGGCTTGCAAACAATCCCAATAAAATGCCGGTTTTTATCAATCTTAGGAATGATTGAAATTTCAATAAGAAAAGAGCGTAAATCCACGTTTCGGCTGAATTGTACCATGTCTGACAGATGCAAATATCTGCAACAACGTCAGTGGCTATTATATCGGCGTAACATCCGACAAATATGTTCATCACGGTACAATGTAATTCTCTGTGGCAGCGTTGCCATAATCGTGGAAATAGCGGCCATTAGTCACAGTATACCTCAGAACACAATATCATACATCACAATCCAATGTAAATATCGGTATGATAGAGGCAGGCAATCTGCAGGAAAAGCGATTTGAGAATTCCATGCGTTTTGATTTGAGAATTCTATACGCTTTTCGGCAATGAAGATGAATCAACAAATTTCCTCGCCAATAAGAGTTTTGCCTCGGGGTCGAGCATATTTTTTGAGAATTTTCTTTCGAGAACGGATTTTTTTTTTTTTTTTTTTAAATTTTTGGAAAGAAAATCAAAAATTTGCAGTGAAAGAAGAGATGGAAATTAGCGGGGGGGGGGGGGGGGGGGGGGGAAGCGGTAGTGCAAGAGAAAAAAAGACAAAAAAGCGGATTTTCTCTAAATTTACAAAAAAGCCGAAATCCGTAAAAAGCTGGAGAATCTTATCCCTGTAAAATTGAACGTGAATTGATGCTCTCGCATCCAAAATATCATTTATTTATTTTAATTAAAGTAATTTTATTATTTATTAAAAAAAAAAATTGGCAACAGGAAAGAGTTTCAACAATGATTGGTTCAATGATATTTTAATGCGATTTTATTAGTATTCCGTAAAAGCGACCTTTTAATGACAGTAACAGCCCCAAAATGTGATAGAATGCCTTGTCATTGACATCCCACCTAACTGCCAAGTTTCAGCTGGATTGGATCACGGCAAAGGAGCTCCACAGATTCCTCCCCATCGACAAAAGCGAAGTTAATATAAAGGATTTAACAAAGAATGAAATGTATATAAAGTGTTGAAAAATCATAAGGAATTTAATTTCCGTATCAAGTAGTTTCATATAGGGCATCATGAAATTGAGTAAAATGAATACCAAAGCATACAATAAAACATGAATAGAGTTCCCGTCGAGTTAGTTTCACGTTGTTTTTCTGGTTGGTAAAGCACGGTGAAGAGTGTGGATTGTCAATCTTTTCTGTTGAATAAGACTTTCGTATTACCCTTGATTGGTTGGTTGTTTTCAGATAATCTGGTGCCTTCAGCAACACGAGGGCTATAATGCGCCGAAACATTCGTCATTTGACAAGCCAACATACATTTACAAACGCCCATGCTTTACACGGGACTCGAACCAGCAACCTCTCGGTCTAGAAGCTAAGCTAGCACGCTAACCACTTTACCGTTTGGTCGGCGTATTACTCTTGAACTTTGCAGTGAGGGACTCAGATTACCCAGATTTGCAGTGGAACGGAAGAGGACAATTTTGTTAAGCAATTCCCACAATTAAAAAAAAAAGAAAAAAAAAAAGATTTTTGTTAGGAAAGGATTAAATATTGACCTACTTGAATCGTTGTTTTCCTCTGCTTGGTTTTTTCTTGCAACACACCGGGTTTGTTTTGAAGATCGCGGGAACCGCCCATCACAATAATTAATTCACTTCACTTTACTTCGATAAACCGAATCGGTAAGTTTGGTTTACTTGAATTAATTTAGGCGTTTATTTCTTTTACTAATAATAACTTATTATTATTGTTTTCGACGTACAAGTTCACTACTATTCCGGACTTAATATGGAATAACGTTTTTCGTAATTTTAAAAGATATTCGGAATTAACTTGCACTTGAAATACTTGGTTAATCATGGAGTGATTTCTGTACATTATGTTACCTGGTCAAGTAACCAAATTTCTCAGTATCTAAGCAACATTACGTTCATTCTCTCGGGTGGATCTTTTGGTTATTTCTACTGATGCACCTCATGCCATGTTTCATTTTATAGATCTTTGATCATTATGCTTCAATAAATAGAACTTTTATTTATACCTACATTTTTAGAGTTCGTCTTATTTCAACTATCACTCATCAGGTCCAGCCGACCAAACGGTATGGTGGTTAGCGTGCTAGCTTCTAGACCGCGAGGTTTAGGGTTCGAGTCCCGTGTAAGGCATGGGTGTTTGTAAATGTATGTTGGCTTGTCAAATGACAAATGTTTCAGCGCATTATAGCCCTCGTGTTGCTGACGGCGCCAGATAATCTGAAAACAATCAACCAACCGATCAGGTCCATCGATATACAACTGGATAGACTGCTCCGATGGCAATGAAATGGGGAAAAAACGCGTCAGTGGTTGTTGATGATGGGTGGACAAGTAACAAATCACAATTCACTTTAAAAATTGGGTGGGAATGCGAGAAATCTTGTAAAGTGCTAGAGTAGATATTAATTTTTGCACATTACTACTAAACAAGGTCTACTATTAACAGTTCTGTTTTTTACAACCCTAGATTTTATTGTCAATCCTCGGCAATCTCTATTCTTCGCCAACCCAACGATCTTGCAACGGCTGCATTTTCCCAGCGTTTAGGGGACTGTTAAGTCAAAAATAAAAATTCTTCAATTTTTGTCCAAAATTCATGAAATTTTTTGTGCAGTTCAATAGCAATTAGATGAAACACAAACCAAAATTTCAAAAATTTATATTGATTTTTTTTTCAAGAAATTAAATTTTTATTGAAAAATTTAGCGTTTTTTCAGTAATTTTAAAAACGCTCCTTGCGATTTAATTTTTTGGCATTCTCTATCTCAATTTTTTTTGTTCAAGCTAATCTAATATATATTGACATAATTGTGCATGGATTTTGAATTTGACACATTGGTTAATTATTTAAAAGTAAAACTTGGGTACAACGGCAAAAAATTTAAACTTTTGAAATAGAAGCATTACGAAAATTTCTGTAAAACAATAAAAAAAATACCAGATTCCAAAATCAATGCACAATTGTGTTCAAAATAGTATAGTAAACAATATTTCCAAATTTTAAAAAAATACATTAAAATTTGGAATCCAGGAACAAATCGAATACCTTAAAAATCTTAAAATACACATGAAGAGAAAAATGCAATTTAAGAAAATGAAAAACAGACGATTTCTGATATGAGCGCTTACAAAAACTCAAATAATATTCTTAATTCTTCTCGGATCAGCAAAAGTAAAGTATGTATTGAAAGCTAGAATTTCAGGCTATATTTTCCCACTAAAATATAAAAATCGAAATTTTTGCCTTAACAGTCTCCTTAAGAAGTTCCAGTTGTGTATCTATATCGATGATCGCGTCATGAGTTACGTCCAGAAAAGTCCAATAAGTTTTCACTGCTCATTTTTAGACTTGGCGTTTCTGGAGGACTAATAGCGTCGTATTATACCGCATGAGGAAATATCGCAGTTTTGTTGTGGCTGCGATTCATTCTATTTTAATGATTAATGATAAAACATAAAATTCTATTGAAAACAATGTGTTGTTGCGAATTGCTTAAAGTAGAAGTAATAATTATGAGTGCCATTTGTCCCCTTCGTTTAATGGACAATTCAAGCATTTTTTAAAAAAAAAACCAGTGAAATTAGTTTATATTTTCATAATCCAAATATTTTTTCTATTCCAAATATTCAAACAAAAGTTCTTTAAAAAGAAATTAGTTATTTAAATATTAAGTGGGAAAAAATGCCCAAAAAACAGAGTTCGATCGTAATCCAATCAAAACGCCACGTCACGCCATCTTTCCGTTCTCTATGATCATTGTGAGGTTTCTTCCAAATAGTTGCTTTATGTTTGGCAGACAATTGTCATATCCGTACCGGTTGGCACAATTTGCGAGAAACTTGCAAAAGTTGGTTGGTTTCCGCTTCTGCCTTTCAAGTCAAGTTGTTACGGATGAAGTGACGTCACATTCAATTCGAGCCGAATGTGATGTTTTTCTCGCCAAATTTAACAAACGAACTTAGTTTGCAAATTAAAAAAAAAAAGTTAAGGCCCAGTGAGCAGAAATTTGTGTGTTTATGGCCTTTTCGAAATACTTAGAATTGAATAAAACAATAAAAAACGCGGGAATTGTTCATTACACCAAAGCTTACTCACATCTTATTACACCATCTTGTTGATTCCAATATCTATTATTAATATAGTCTAGAAAATAGTTAGGAAATAACATTGGAATTGCATATTCAAAACTGCATTATATATTATAATATGGGCCAATTCTCTGAAAACTGAAACCACTACACCTAAAAAATATAATCTCGAAGGAATGTAAAAGTTATGATTCCAAAGTATCATAAAAATGCAATAAAAAAATTTAGTGACACAATTTAGTTTAACTTTTTGACATTGATTGAAAGTTCAATAATTTTAATGACTCTAAATTATGTAAAACAAAGTATAACAAATAGGTATTTTTTAAAAGAAAAAATTCAAGAAAAACTATAAAGAATGTACCTAATGTAGTCATTATAATTAATAGAAATATAAAAGTTCAATAACATTCTAAGTAGAAAAAGTTATGAAACTAAGCTCAAAGTTTAAGTCCTAACACATGTCCCGTGCGTCAGCTGAAACATGCATTATTTTTAATAAAAAAATTTTTAAATTTCAATTTTTAAAAAACTTCATTTTTTTCTTTTAAAATTCAATTACAAAGTACTGTGCAAATTCTTAAAACAACACACAAATTATTTCAGTTGTTATTTTAGAAAAAAGATGTGTCCCGTGCATCAGTTTTTTAATAATTACGTCAAAGTAAGATTTCTAAGTACACAATTATTTCGACAATTCTCTGAAAACTGAAACCACCACACCTAAAAAAGATCTCGAAGGAATGGATTGCTACTAAAATCAAATGTTCAAATTGATTTAACTTTTTGACATTGAAAAGTTCACTCATTACATTGGTTCCAAATTATGTGAAACAGAGTATAATACATCGACGTTTTTTTAACGGAACAAATTTAAGAAAAACAAACAAAATTGTACTTAATGTAGTCATTATAATTAGTAAAAATATAAAAGTCCAATAATATTGCATTCTAGGTAAAAAAAAAAGTCATGAAATTAAGTTCGAAGTACATGTTCTTACACATGTCCCGTGTGTTGGTGAAAAACATGTATTTTTTTTAAATAAAAATATATTCTGAATTTTAATTTTTACAAAACTTCATTTTTTTATTTTAAAATTTAATCACTAACTGGTGTGCAAATTCTTTAAGAAATACAAAATTAATTAAAATTGTTATTTTAGAAAACATATGTCCCGTGCCTCAGTAATTTAACATTTGTTTCAAAGCAAGATTTTTAAGTATGCAAATTATTTTAAATACAATTTTTGTAAAATTCCATATTTTTACTTTAAAACAGTTCTAAATTAATATCTTACTCCTTAAAAAAGGGAAAGTAAATAAGTCTTACACATAGATTCAATACTTATGCATGTGTCCCAATCATCACCAGAGGTTTTTTCTTCTGGAGAATTTAATTTTTTAATAATTTCCTTAGCGGAATAGGTAAGTTCTTTAAGTGGCCATTTCCAAGTCTTCCTTCCTGCTTTTACCAATAAAGAAATTTCAAAGTGTTCCTTGAAACTGTTAAGCCAGGATATTTTCTGTTTTCAAATGGCACCCATTCACCAAATTTATAATCTTGTATTTTGTCTGTTGTTTCTAGAGTATTCTGAAGAAAGTGACTTTTTTTCCCCGATGTATTTAATCTGTAACTGCCTTTTACCAAATAGTATTATCGCGTGAGATGTCTATATGCCTTTGTCTTTTGTGTTTGAGCCACATAACATTGAAACATAACCCATTCCAACTCAACATTATTTTCTAAAAATATTATTTCATTTCAAGCTGTTTTTCATAACTTAATAAATTCTTTTAAAAAAGATAGCTTAAATTTAAAAAGCATTTTTTAGCTGTCGAGAAATGAGGTTGTTTGTACAAATACCAAGTAATAGTCCATTCACGAAAAATATAATAAATAAGGCAATTTTAAAGTGCCTCGGTAAATTTGTATTACCGAAAAAAATCGTTATTTTTTTCTTGAAAACATAATTAACTATGCCCTACAAAGGGTATACAATAGGTGAATAACAAACCTATCTAACAAAATGTTCAAAAATTATGCCCACTTTGAGTAGCATAAAGTATGTATAATTTGTCTAACAAAATATACAAAAATTGTAACTGTAAAATATCACTGTTTCCGACTTGCAAAATAATATTTTCCGGTTTCAGAACGTCCCGTGCATCAGTTTCCAAATGTCCCGTGCGTCAGTTCACGTTTTTGTTTATTAAATCCCCAAAAATAACCTTTTTACAAAAATGTTGATAGATAAAGTATTATTAACATTTATCCAAATGTCCCTATGAATTTCATAATTTTAGTGCTTATAAATTCAGAGAAAATTTATACATTTGTCTTGAACCTTAATTTTCTTTTGTTTCTCCGTGTCCCGTGCGTCAGCTGCCTATAAATGCATATTTGACTTAGTTAAAACAATTATTTTCATATAACTTTGCGAGCAACTAAAATTATAGAAAACAAAATCATACCTACTAAATTCATCATTAACTTGTTATTCTAATTTGCTTAAGAGAACAAAAAAGAGCGCAAAATGTCCCGTGCATCAGCCAGAGAACTGCCCATATGCTTTACTTTGGTGTATTATATTATATATAATACTGGTTAAAAACTAGTTTGATTAGTAAAATAACGCTCATTAAAACCAGAAATGCACAGGATGGAAGCTTTGATAGGGGTACATCCGTAGAGATATTGTTTTCACCATTAACCACCAAAAAGACAAACGATTCCAGAGGGGCCTTTCAATTGAGAATCAGTGGGATAATTATTTGAAGGGACTATTAAGGTTGTATCAGAATAACGGAAAGTAATTGACAAATCAGAGGAGAGTGTGATTCACACAAATCGAGTTCCAGTCAGCTGCTACTATTTATAATGGATACAGAGCTGCACCCACAATAAAAAGCTTTGTGTTGTAGTTGATAAACAACATTTTAAGTAAAGTCATTTTTGCTTTCCCTTTATTATTATTATTTTTTATTTAAAAAAAAATTTCAGTTTAAGTTTCTTAAGTTACACGACTCATAGATACACAACTTAAATAGAAGAGTTAAAAAAAAGCCACAAGAAATCAACAGTGTGTTTCAGAAATTAAATTTCACGATAAAAATCGGTGTTATATTTTATTTAAAGAATAACTTTATACAAAAATGTCTCTTCAGCTCCCACAATGAGCTTTAGATGCAAAAGTAAACAAACACAATTAATATAAATTACAAATGGATGAACTGCGTAATAAATACAGGAATTATACACCTCATTGTAGAATTCTTTTCATTATCAATTAGTACATTTTTTTTACAAATGATAATTATTTATCTTTGAAGATCCTTAAGATAAGAAATTCAAAACTTAAAAAAATAAGTTGTTCCTCATAAGAAATATAAAATAAACTCTCCAAAAATACTGTACACATTTCAAAACATTGAATGGTTGTATTTTGAACAAATGAATATATTTGAAGTTTTAGATAGTATTAAAATTGGTAATTAGAACAAATTGTTAAAAACTCATTTCCAGTTTAAGCATTCAAGCCTTCTTTGGTTAAAATATTGAGTGTGGTAGAGCATCTTCAAGTAACTCATTAAACTATTCCGCACTTTAATGCTACAACTAGATAACTGTAAAACCATAGTTTTGAGAAAAACGCATTTGAACAGTTTTCAAACTATTGAAAATGTATTGCAGCATAATGGCTATTATATAATTCGAACATGATGGGACCTTACTATCCACTTGTGGCATACAGGGTTACGACTATTAGTGAAGAAAAAAATTCAATGACCTTTTTAAGAAAAGTCAAGGACCGTAAAATTACATACTTTAAACATAAAAATACAAAACAAAGGCGGAGATTATCAGTGATCGCTTAAAAATTCAAGGACGTCATTCTTTTTTTTCAAGGATTTTCAAAGACCAAATTTTATCAAAATATTTCAAGGACCGTGGGAACCGTGATAAAAGGGAGTAAGTTGACTCATCGTGCACAGATCTAAAAATTGACAATTATGGAGTTATCTAGTTGCAGAATTGAGTTGTGACGTACTGCTTTTTATAACTAAATTTCTTTTACATACTTGTTTGTTTTTCTTTCTATAAAAAATAGTGTTGTACATTTGTAACACAAATGTTATTAGGATTATTATAAGATGCAAACGATAACAATATTCTTATTTGAAACATTCTCAAACATTGAAGCATGAAGTTACAATAGTGTCCACTTTCGAATAATTTAGAATGAAAATATGTATGTGTTAAAAACTAATTTCATTGGGTTCAGAACTAATCTACGATGTCCAAAATTAAAGCAAAGCAAATGTCAAAAAAAAAAATCCCGATAGATTTTCCTAATGTGTTTATAAGAAATTGTGCAGCAGAGCTGAGAGAATGATTTCAAAAGTAAAATTTGTTTTGGTGTTTATATATTAGTATTACTGAGCAAATCCTTTTAATTTTTAAATTCAATTCATGCATTCAATTAGTTTTTGTTTTGAAGATTTATCTTGCAATTGAATCGTCTCTTGCTGCTCAAAATTAAATATTTACTGAAAATCTGTGTAACATTGAAACAAGAATGTCAAAAACAAAAAATTTTCAAATTAGTTCAGCAAGCCCAAGAAAGTGGACAAAACATACATGCAAGTTCACTGTTTCAGCAATCAAAGAAAAAGTCTTTGGTTCAATTTAATTTTTTGTGGACATTCTTAATTGTTCAATCAACAAATCAAATTTGAATTATTCCAAAATGTCTCAATCATTACAAATATATAGTGCATTAAAAATTATTTTATACACATTTAAATTTTCTTTGAAATACATGATAATGGGCACTTTAGTTTGTAAATTATTTTTATTTTTTTTAAAGAAGAAATTGACCTTCTTTTGAAATTAAATTTTTTCAGTTAATGCATTTTAACAATATTGTTTAATTTTTAGTTTTAAAGATGAAATAAAAAAAATTTCAAAATACCTTCAGGTATAAGAAATTGCAATGTTTCTACATAATGGCTCCCTTTAATTATTCATATATAAAAATGAAATTTATAAAGGAAATGTCTAAATGTGTGGCAAGTGCAATAAACAAGAATAGATAAACCCAACAAATCAAAACTTGCATTATTAAATGTTAATTTAATATTTCCACGCATCTCATTGTTACATGACTTTATTATTCCAAAAAGTAACCACACAATTGTATGCTGTTAGAATAGGGTTCTTTTATTAAAAACTCATTCTTTGTGACAAATTAAGACATTTGGACACTGAACTGAATGCAAATAACTCCTCCAACTCATCCAATGTAGAAAAAAATAACTATCAAACTTTACCTTAGAGCAACAGTTTTAAAAGACAGTTGGATTGTTCAGAAAAAAATAAATTGAACCAACCAAGATGGGCTTTGTGCCAGAAATTGGTCGTAATTTTTGTATTTATATACAAAAAATGTTTTACAATTGAGGAGTTGAAATGGACATAAAATTGTACTGGACAGCTGGATCTGCTTCAGGCTATTATTAAGAGGACTGAACAAGATGGGGTGTGGTTGATCGCTGCTTTGTATGTGTTACCGACAAAGTTTGAAATTTAGCCACTTTCAAGGGTCGCAGTGAGTTTTCTGAGAAAATTATGTAGGAATTTTAGGTAAAATTCCAAAAATTTCAGGAACATTTTAAGGTAATTCCCAAAATATTTAGGGATAATTCTTAAAATTTTAGGGATAATTCAAAAACTTTAGGGATTTTGCATTTTGTTTGAAGCTGACATAGGTTCTTATTACAGACTTTTTTTCCAAAGCTTGTTTCAATACTGACAAAAAAAAAAAATGCCAATTTTCAAAATATTGAACATCAAACAACTTTTTAACAAAATAACAGTTATATAATTAAACAATTTTACTACTTTGAATTAAAATTATTTCAATCTCCTTTCTCAACTGAAGGAATATCAGGTATTTTTCAAAGGTTTTGGAGGGAAATCGAGGAATTTTTAATTTTTTTTAGGAATTATTGAAAAATGCAAGTACAATTTTAGGTGAAAAAAAGCTAAAGGAATATTAAGAATTATCCTAAGTACAATTATGCATAGTTACTAAACAGAAATAACAGTGGATAATTAATACATACAGAAAAGTAAACATATTTGGGATTTGAACAACTTGAGTTTTGCAAGTAACACATGTATTCTTTCTAGAACAAATGTTATTCATTACTATAAAAAAAAAAAAACTTAACATTAAAAACATGAATTTAGTCATAATAAAGAAAATAAATTTTAAGTTAATGGCGTATGTGTTTTTAAATGAGATTTTGTCTCTGCCATAGCAACACAGGCACATGTGGCATTTTAAAAATACATAGTTATATTAACATAAGAGACATCTGATGATCCCTGGGACAAAAATAATTCACACAAGAAAATCAACAACCCACATATTGCATTAAAATTCATCCAAATTAAAAAAGGGAGTAAAAAAAAAGCCAATCGATGAAAATTGATTAATAGTTCCGGTGACTAGATATATATACACAAAAGGCTTTTTTTTTGTTTTTAAGAAATGTTTGGAAGAGTAAAAAATATTGGAAGCTATGATGAATGTACCATTGCTATAAAAAAGGTATGAAACAGTTCATTTTTACAATATGAAAAGAAGTGCTCCGGAATTCTAGCAGTTCTTGATTTAAATTGTTCTAAATATCTTCATTTACTATTCGTTAGCATATTAGACAACCTGCAAACAAAAGAACAAATAAAGAAATACAAGGATGTTCATATCTGCCAACATTAGCATTTTCAAATTAGCACAATTTTTACAGAACAAATATTTGCATTCTTCTGACTCGTGGAAAGTCAAATGGCGTCAGTATTTACGAACGCAAAACAAAATAATGGAGTAATATCAAATTGTTATCAAATATAATAAATTGTTACACTTTAGCCAGAATAGAAATTATAAAATAAAATACTAACTTGGATATAAAAACAATCTATATTGCACCCATTTAACATGCTTTATAACACAAGAACTGTAGTGAGACATACAAGGAGGTGGTATTCAAAAAGTGTTTAATCACACGCACAAATATTAATTACACATGCTTTTCCATCAAACTCTTATTACTTAATGTCATCATTGTGCTTTTCAGGAATTGATACATCAGTAACTCCTCCATGAGAAATCTTTATATCAGATGCACAGATAGAGCAGAATGCAAAATTTGTTCTTTTGAATGAATTTATGATGCAAAGAAACTACTTGGCATAAGATTCCAAAAGAAAAATATATATATCAAATAAACAGTTTTCGGGAAAAAACAAAAAATATTGTGAAATCCGTACAATTTTTTTTAGCTGTTTATCCTTAGAACTGTACAAAATAGTAGAAATCCGTACATTGTATGGATAATCTACACAAGTTGGTAACTACGGATGTTTATCGTGATATAATTCAGGTTTACTTACTACATGTATATTTAATTTACTAGTTTGCCTCATTTTTGCTAGTTTAAAATAATGACCGAAGCAAATGAAAACATTAAAAAATATTAAGTATTTCTAAACTTGAATGTATGTTCGTATGAAAATATTCTATTTATCAATAAGTATATCAAATGTACATAAATTGTGAATATAATAGGCATGTAAAATGAATATTCTATTTTATAAGTGTGTTGCATAAATAAATAAAAGGTGCACGCCCAAAAAAGCATGATTAAAATCAATATATAGCCAAGGCATGTTTAGCAATAGATTTATACAAACCATAACATTTTGCTTCTGAGATTTACAAAAATTACTCAAACTGAAATAAAAGAATTTATATAAAATGAAAAAGAAAGTGACAACATGTGATTGCGGTTAATCCCTCATATCCAGCACTATTCCAAACACCCTTTTAAATATCGACGATCCCAAACAAACAATTTTTTTAAAATAAAAACTACCACATAACCACAGGAAAAGCACATACCAAGATGACTGACCCCCGATTCAAAAGAGTGAATCAAATTTGCAAGCACAGTTTAAGTTAGAAAAAGTACTTCCCTTCAAACATTGTGTGGGTTTCATCAGTTACCATGACAACATTGCAATCAAGATGAGATTTCTTGAACTGGCTGACAAGTTGTGTTGATTAGAAGGGTTTTTTCTCTCTCCTGAATTGAATATTAAAGCAAAGGGGTTTGCTATTTATCGGAATTTTTTACACTTGTTGTAGAAATTCCATCTTCATTTAAGAAAATTAGTAAAATATAAATTTTGTATGAATAAATTTATAAGCAACTCGGCAGTACTTTCTGTACCCCACTGTATATGCAAATTGGAAAACAAATAATAAACTAGTATGTTATCAATGAAGAAAATAAGTGACTCACCATTCCATAGATTCTTCTAGGCCTTCCCCTTTAACGGCTGAAGTTTTAAATATTTGAAAAGTTCTACTTTTGAGGGCGTCCAGTCCAAGGGCCTGGTGCACTTCGGGCACACTGAGGGCCCCCTCCATGTCCTGCTTGTTGGCCAGAACGACCAGGACAGCCTTCTTTAGTTCATCCTCCTTCGAGTAAACAACATTCAAAGAAATTTAGTAAATATTTTGAAAATTATCTTTTCTATAATGATTTCAAGACATATTTTAACTTCATATCAAAATAACGTAACACATTAAAACAAAGTTTTTAATATAAATCCTTTACATGCATAGCCAATTTTTATATTCATTAACACAACACCATTTCTGTTGTCAGCGTATGCTTGGTGTTTGCATTTAATTTTAAATATTAAAAAAATTTTATCGGCAAACTACATTTCAAAATTTATTCATTAAAAATGAATGTGAATTTATGCACTCACATCCAAATACCTTTAATTTATTCGGATTAAAATAATTTTATTATTTACTAATTAAAACAATTTTGGCAGCAGGAAAGAGTTTCTTCAATGATTGGTTAAAAGCTATTTCAGAGCAATTAGATGACAGCAAGTTGGTTTATTAATATTCCGTAAAAGCGACTTTTCAGTGACAATGAGAACCCGCAAAATTTGATAGAAAGCCCTGTCATCAAATCTATCTGGCAAGTTTCAGTGCGATTGGATGACAGCAATTGGGTTAATTAGGCCGCCGCAGATTTGTCCTTCCATCGACATACACATCCACAAAATCAAAGTTAATACAAAGGATTTAAAAACATGGAACTGAATTTGAGCTAATTTTGTCTATTGTAATCAAATCCAAACACTGCAGTGTTTCGTTTATTCCAAAACATGTGCCGAAAGAGTTGATTCGGAAATTAATTCAAATTTTTAAATTCTTCATCATTTATTCCCAAAATATGTTTCGTGTTAATCTCGCAAGGAATAAGATTGAGAAGGTAATTAAAATTAAGGTAAACAAATAATTTGTTGTCATTCTGTTTCATAAAATAATAGATTTTGCACATGTGGCTTCCAAGTTCTTCTGCTAGATTTTTTTTTACAATACTCTAAATAAGATACCATGTTTAAAGATAAGATAAAATGATAATCAAAACTATCAATGGAACGCTTGTACAAATATTCCATCGCTCAAAACACATGAATGATTTCGATTGACTGAATGTCTTAACTTATTATTTCAAAGCTAACAAAACATGGTAGAAGTAGGTACTTTGTAGGATAAATTCTAGAAAAGATTAAATCTTCAGACAAATGTTTAAACAGATTAAACCTTCAGGCCATAATAAAGTAAGAGTGAATTTAAACCTAATAAAGATATATGCTGAATAATTGAATGAATATAAGTTTTTTTTCCTTCTTCTTTTGTCAGAACTTTCCAAGATTAACTTTAAAAAAAAAAAAAAATGCCATGACAAATACTGGTCACCCATACTTTCACATTAATGATAGATAAAAGATCAAAAAGTTTAATTCAATAGAAATTACTGTAAAAAAATTGTTTATATATTTTCTAAAAATATTATATATGGAATAAAAATATTTTTTTACTGCTATGGAATTGTTTTTAAAGTTACAACTATTTTCAAAATTGCTAATTTTCCATATTTCCCTTGTTTTTATGTATATATGGATTTTAAACTCTAGGAAGATGTTACCAAAATAACAGTCATATTCAAATTTGATTGAATTAATTTAAGCACTTTTAACACAAATTCTGTAATTCCTATTAAGTTATTCATCGATTTCTGTGTTTTATGTTATGTATGCAAATTCTATTAGGGTGCATCAAACACCCCATGTTTTTAAAAATTTCATGGAAATGGTCTGTCCCCATCTTATTTTTGTTCAAAATGCTAAAAACATATATATACATTTTTTAAAAATTTGAATAACATATACATGGTCTACCGGACCTTGGAATGTACAATAAAAATGGAAATTCTGAAAAAAAAAGCATCACTCGTAATTGCATAATAATTCAACTAAATTGTTTTGTGATATAGTAAAAGACTACATATAACCATATACTTCTAATTTCAATTTAATTTATACAATTACAATTAATCAGTCAATTTTGGCCCTTTTTGCAGATTTCTCCGTTTTTGTTGATTTTGTTTGACGACCTGCAGAATATTTTAGTAGTGTTATGCTGATTGTTTTGAAATCAGTACTTTGCTTGACTGTTCATTCTGCAGAGTCATTAACAACATTTAGTGCTTGCAACTTTGTGAATGATGATGAAATAAGAACCAAGAATCTGCTCCGACTAAATCGAAAGAGTTATATTTAGAGTAAGATTTTTTGGAAATTTGGGTTTTCCAAAATATTTGCCATATCTACCTTGTAATTTAAAAGCAATATCAGTGAAATTTGGTTTTGTAGCCAACATTGCATTAGCGATGGCTTTTCATTCGTGTGGTGGAACTTCATAGCTCCAAATGATGAGTAGCACCATTTCTACTGAAAGATACTATGGTTTTCGAAGGGGCACTGAATTGCCTCTTATATATAATGGGATGATAGCCTTGTGTGGGCTGTAAAACAATGACACATTGGTAGGTCATTCCAAGAGGCATTTATGGCAGAATCGCAGGTTATCCACCAGTGCTGTAGGTGAGTGCAACTAAGTTGGCAAAATCGAGCTATTTGGCAACCTGCTGCTTTGAAACCTGTATTTGCTTCTCAAGAAGACAAATTTGAACTATATATAACAATTTGATCATCCAATGTGCTTTGTGCAAGGCTCCTGTACGGTTTAATTTTACTGCTTGGGTAATATTGGGAAAGGCTAGGTATATTAGCAAAGCTTTATGATCTCCATATAGTTATTTCTCTTTTTTCCCAGAATCGATGACAAATTTGGCTGTCTGGATTGCATTTTTCTCAAACATGAACATAGCACTATGCTATGAAACTATGCTTTTCGCTTGTACGTTCACTGACTTAGAGTCAAAAGGTTCCAATTCACTATCAAAATATTTAACATGATCAAAATTGTCCCAAAATTATTCTAACAAGGTAATATCTGTTGACTTGGAAGCCTTTAAGTCATCAAACACATGCGACAAAATGACTTCTGCAACACATTGATGGCAAGCTGACCACACCCCAATTTCTTTTGCACACAGGCAGCAGTATGTGTTGGAAGAAGTTGTATAAAATGTCAAGTTCACAATTATTTGTGTGTATTGCCAAGATGTGAGCTGCTCATATATTAAGTCAGTAATGATTGGGCCGATGATTAGTTTCTTGTGGGTATGCAGGTATACCTTTTGATTTATCCAATTATTTTTGTTGCTATCCAAAAATATTGTCCTAAATATTAAATAAAATGTATTGTAATGTAATCAAACTTAAATATTCAAATGTACACTTCAATACGCTTTGATGGTGGTGCAGGTTCCTCTAGTTTTTAATAAAATATGAAAATAATTTAGCATGAAATATACTGAATTTAGTGATTTTATGTGGAAAATCTGAACAGGGTTCCCACTCAAATCACAGAATGAAAATCAATGACTTTTCAGGACCTAATTAATGTTTTTAAGGACCTTAACAAATTTGTTTTCAGGCATCATGTCTGTATAAAATTTTTTTTTATAAAGTATAATCTACCAAAACAGTTACAAGTTGACGCATGTGTAATAGAAATATGTCAGAAAATTCCGATATGAGGATAAGTGGCGGACACGCGGGGATAGCAAGTCTGAGTTGCATTTTTGTAAATTTTGAAGTTGGTCAACATACACAAAGATTAAAGACTTTTAAGGACCTCTAAGCATTTTCAAAGACTTTCAAGGCCTTGAAAACAGGTTAAAAAATATTAAGCACTTTTAATGACTTTCAATGACCGTGGGAACCCTGCTGAATTATAAAAGTTGTTGCGGACCCCTTAAAATTGTTTGGAAAACAAAAAGAATTGGTATGGTAACTTTTTAAGGGTAATGGAACATATTGATATTGGGGACAAAGTGATTTGTTTCTAGAGGGGTGTTTGATGCACCCTGACATACATATATTTACTCAACAAACCCTATTAAGCCTTGCGTCTGTTGTTGGTCTTAAAATTTGTATTAACAAAGATTAGGGTTAACATTACAATCCTGGGTTTTAACTGGTCATTAAATAATTATACTTTGTATAAGGTATGTATTTGAATCATATAGGAATGCAAAGAGCAAGATATTAATATGAAAATAGGATAACACAATTGAAGGACACTCACCTCGAGCATAGACACAAGTTCATGTTTGGAAACGCCAATCCTATCTTTGTCGGTACTGTCAACTACATAAATTATTGCATCTGTATTGGAATAGTAACAACGCCAATAGGGCCTAAAATACAATGACAAAATAAAATTGACTGAAACATGTTTACATACAAATCTCAAAAAAAAAAAAATCTAAATTATTCTGTATTGTTCAACATAATTTGAATGTATTCAAACTGTATTATTTAACATAATTTTGAATTTCAAAGTATGATACATCAAAATTAAACTTTCTGCCAAAAAGAAAAACAACAACATTCATATAAAATACATTTCTAAAACTTTGATTTTTTGTTCTTCACTTTTTACTAACTTAATTTAAAATAAATTTTAATTGTGTATTCCATTTAAGTTTGTGTAAATTCTTATACATATGTGAAATAAATTAAAGTTACCTTTAAATACTTGTGTTGTTCCTAACATCCATACATAAAATGATATGTGATATTTTTTTAATTTGTTTTCAAAACAGTGACAGCGAGATATATTTAGAGCCAAAAAGTATAATAAGTTGTAATGCAAACTAAACTTAAATTATTCTTTTAAATATGAACTAAAAGTTGTCTAGTAGAAAAATAAGTCAACATTATTTTTTAAGCTTATTTAAACAGTTTTAGGACTGGAATTGCGGTTTAGAGCCATTTTACTAGTAAATTAAAAACCAACATTTAAATATTGAGTTATTTTCATACAATAGTAAATTTATTGTTAAAAACATTTAGCAATATGAGATATTTCATAATTGTTATCTCCAATAACAAGGACTCTAGGGACAAAATGAATGTACTATCTAAAAATATATTACTGAAAAATAATTGAACTTTTCCTGTTGTTATGTTAGCAGTATTAAATTTTTAAAAAACCATTAAATAAAATTTCTAGTAATCAAAGAAAAAAATAGGGGTGTGGAACATCGCACCACTTTCAATTACACTCTAATACTGACGTGGAGTTGTGTCATTTTCATAATTCATTTAGAAAAAATGGCCAGTTTGGCAAAAAACTGTGCGATAATTCTTGCATGGATCTTTTTTAAAAAAAATCCTTGCCAAAAAGGTGATTTTGGCAATATACTTTTAAATAATTCTTATATTATCCTTTCTTATAAGCAAAAATGATTAGAGAAGAAAAAACAATCATTGATGAGCTTTGCTCGACGAAAGCAAATTCTGTGCTGAAGGCATTAATTTTTCAACTTTTTACGGCACTAACTAAAGCATTTTTACGGGAATTTTGAAGGTGGGGATGGTTAGAACACCTTAAGAGGCATTATCACAGCATTGGTCAAAATCATTAGAGCTGTTTCTTAGCAATCTTGAAAAACATGATTTTTTCAATGGCAGCTACCTTATGTGCATGCACAATTTTGACGAAAACCTTAATGGTAGATCTCATGGTCACCACTAACTCACACACCAAATTCAAACCTCCTCAGTTTGGAAGTTATGCTGACTACGTACACATAGACAGATCTTTTTTTTAGATCACTTTTTTAAAATCAGGTGTTCCAAAACGTGGAGAAATGCAATTTTTTTTTTTTATTGAATGCTATACTTTTATTACCCTATGTTAGAAAATAAACACTGTACTGGATGAAGAAAGTCAAAATGGGATCTTATAATTTATTTGATGGGATTTTCTCATTAGTATCATTCTTTGCCAATTCCTCAATAAAAATTGTACTGCTGACATATTTTACTTTTCAAAATTGTGCTGCAATGGTAAAATATTTTATTTTAGAAGGTTACAAACTAATTTTTAAATTCAAATAAATTTCACTGAATTAATTAAAATATTGAATAGTTTTGTACATTTTCCCTTTGAATATAAGTTTAGGTATTGAAAATTGTGTTTACAAATATTTAACTAGATTATACTTGTTAAACATCTAGTAGTATAAAAAGACAATATATTACTTATATAATTTTATATTAAATTACATTAAAATGTTAGATTTCACCTAATAGTAATAGCTACTGCAACTTTTGAACTAATTTTAATATAAATATGTGGGTCTGAAAAATAAAATTTCATTAAAGAACAGACATTTCGAATCAAAAAGAAAAAAAATTACAAAGAGAAAAAGATTAGCTTTTCTTAAATATATATTATAGTTTAAAGAAAACAGTTAATAATATTTTTAAAACAAAATGCAGACATGTTTGTATACAGACACATTTTGGCTTTGTTAATAAAAAAGAGAAAGTACAATTTAGTACTTAAAATATTACCAGAACAATTTTAGGAAAACCCCAAGTGCAAAACAAATTAGGTATGAACTTTAACACATATGCTCAAACCAATTTTAAAATGCAAATTAATATTTTTCTTTCTTCTATGAATAAATAAACTTCTATGAATAAGTCAACGGATTCATGGACTTCGTCAAACCAGGCGTGAGATAAGCAACAACAACATAAATAAACTTACAATACTAAACATAGTAAATTCCATCAAAGTTATAAATTTCAATCTAGCTTTTTGTAATTTGCAACATACAACCACACAAATATTTAAATTGTATTTTTAAAAACTATTTCCTATTTAGTTAATTTTGGCAACAATTTTCTACTTAAATTTAATTTTGTGAACTATTTCTTAGCTAAATAAATTTTTTTAGTAAGTCGTTACTTAATTTTTATAAAAAAAGTTCTAAGTAAAACATGATATATATATTCAAACTCCAGAGATGGTCTGAGAACATCTTCCCTTAAAAACATTTTTTAGGGTTTTTTTTAGGAAATTTTCAATTTATAAATTGTTTTAAACATAATTATGGTTATATATAGTTTTTATCAATCAGGATTGCCCATAGAGAAGCTCATTAATAAACATAAAAATGGGCTTCATTAGACAAAACAACAAACTGATTGGAATAAATTGCTTACCTAATACTTGTCTGTCCCCCCAGATCCCAAGCTTGAAATTTTAAATTCTTGTACGTCACTTGCTCCACATTGAATCCAATAGCTGAAACATTTATTCATGTGAGTTTATAATCTAGCATTCTTAGATCAGGACACCAAAAAATAATTATTTGCTTCCTGTAATTCAACCAATCCTAAAATTACAATACAAATTTGGACCCTTAAGGTATTTTGAGACAAAAATGAAAGCATGTTTATTAAAACGATTAATTGATTATGATGTCACAGTGGTCGTTTATAAGAAGCTAAACCTGAAGAAAAATACCCAATTTGGGTATACACTCGGGATGCTGAACCTGCAAAAATAAATATACCCAAATATTTTACATCTCTGCTCACACATATGATCAATTTTAAATCTAACATTAATATTCATATAATATTTCTATTTGTGTACTTGCTAAATATATTTAGCAAAAAAAAACAACCTTTTTTTGCACATACCCTAATATTTTTACTCATATTACAGGAAACAAACCTTTTTCTTTTTGGCCTCAGTTAAATAATAATTATTTATGCCCCATCTAGTTAAAAAAAAAATTCTTTTTCAAATGAGGTTAAATGCTTACTTGACATGCCTTAGCGTATGTAAAAAATTAATCCATTTTTGTAGAAGTAATTTTCCATGTTGAGTAACATTATTTTTGTTGTTGTTTCTAATCTCCCTTTTGTCTGACGAAGTCAGACAATATCAGTGAAGCCATTGACATTAGTGAAGTCTGACACTAGTTGTGGACAGTTATAAATGTCCTCCCAGTCCAGTCCAAGGCAGTCCAAAATGTGCTGAGGTGATGCCTGTTCTTTTTGGCATTTAGGGCAAAGAGGAAAATTTTTGCTTCCCCCAGAATATGTGAGGCCTTTAAGGTGACCACTAACAAGTCGGGACAGACGGGTATTGGTGTGCCTATCACAAGGAAGAGATAGGGAGTGTCCTAGCTTTTTGGCTTTATACCATTCGTGAGATGGAGGTATATGCCATTTCGCTTTATTTTGAGCTATTTTCTTTGAGTATAACTCTTGATATGTGAGTTCTTGAGTAGAGAGGACAGGGTGTTCTAGTCCCTCCTTAGCAAGAGTGTCAGCCAATTCATTTCCGTGGATGTCTACATGTGACGGGATCCACTGAAAGTGCACTTTGTGCAGTCGGGATATGCTCTTGACTTTGCATATTATGGATAGACTAGTTTTGTCTCCCACGAGGGCCCAGTTTTTAAGGTGTTGAACGGAACTTCGGCTATCGGATAGAATCCATAAGTCTCCGTAGTTGACCTCGCCAAAGATATTCTCTAAACCCAGGTCAATTGCTATTAATTCGCTTCAAAAGACAGAGCAGAAATCTGGATTACGTTGTTTAATCAGGGGTCAAAGTGACAAAATAAGAATATATAGGATTTTTTCAAAAAAAATATAGGACAATATAAAACATCAAATAACTGCACACAGTTGCTACTGAACTTCAAAATTAATTCGTTATACATTTATATACTCGTTATATTGAATTTAAGAGAATAGAAAACACACCTTTAAAAAAAGAAATCGCATGATCCTGAATACATGATCCCCCCCCCCCCCGTTATTGCCTCAATATTCTATCCCTAAATCAAGTTTTATTAATTACATCATTTGCAATCATGAGTCTTTTGCTTCCAGCATTTTTAACTGTTCCAATTTCTTTAAGTATTTTCTTTTTATCCCTGTTTGCAGTCTTTTGTTGATTCAGATTTACTGTTCAGTGTCGGCTGGATTGGTGGCGAAAAGTGGGAGATTTATCGCCGAATGTGGCGAACCTGGCACTTGGTTTTAAAGCAACCCTAGTGATCGTTTGGATTTGACAACACAACGTATTGACGTAATTTTCAATTTTGGCGACTTTTATGAAAAATTGTGGCGAATATTCCGAATCCAGTACGAATTCTGCGCCAAGGCGATTTTCGCAAAAAAATGGCAGCCCTGCCATTTTTTAAGAGCAAGATAACTAACTGCCTATGGTTGCCATAATTTGGAGCGGTTTGATGTAAACAATTCGTGGCGCAGAATCCGTACAGGATTCGGAATAAAAAAAATCGCCATCCGACATCATACAGTAAATCTTAACCCTTTTGTTTCCTTCATCATCAATTATTGACTGAGCACTCAAAATGTTCTTTAGTAGTCCTGCAAGTTAATCCCAAGTTGTTTTTATCCGTTTTTCCCGAGGCAGAGTTCTGTTGTTGCATCTCTCTCTGCATTATGTCAATTAATTTATTACGTTGGAGGAGAAATCATATCAGAAGTTCAAGACCGATTGTTATGGAAATGTTCACATATTTACAACTCCCGCCGGTCCAGTAGAGTTGAGTTGTACGTTATGCAGCACGTGACGTCACAAGAGATAAAACGCTGCGCCGCCGTTACAAATATCGTTTTTGTCAGGTCTTTTTCACCCATGATCGCGCCAAAGAATCCGAAATATTAAAAAATGGCAACAAACGGCGCCGTTATTACGAATTCGAAGAAAATATAGATAGAATCAATGTAGAAATATAGGATATATAGGACAATTGTAAAATATAGGACAATATAGGACGTTTTTACCGAATTTAAAAAAAATATAGGATTTATAGGACATATAGGACGTCTGCGACCCCTGTTTAATAGAATGTTTCTCTACGGGCGTTTCTATATAAATTCCCCTGCCTGCCTGTATATCTATTTTGCTGCCATCTGTATAGATTTTGACATTATTTTTAATTATTTTTGACATTATTTTTAATACATATATACGGATGTTGTGGCCACTCCAGTCTATGAATCTTTTCTGAAAATACAGTCAAACCCCGTTAACGCAAAATCGCTTAACACGAAATCCTGTTTAACGCCAAGTAAAAGCAGTTCTCCTTACTTAAAATTTAACGTTAATGTGTTCATTTAACACGAATAATTTGAATGGCTTTGGCTTCGTGTTAATGGGGTTTGACTGTATGTAATTTCAATACTAAGACTATATAAGATTTTAGGATCCAGGTGTACTATAAAGAACTTTATCACGCTAGTAGGCTAAAATATTTTACTGCACGCCATGCCTTTCACCAAAATTTTCAATTAAAAAAGTTGAATTTTTTCGACTGTTGTTATAAAAAAAATACATTATTGTGCGTGACAGTGTCCAATTTCTGCATACTACTACTTTTAGTTATCATTAGTATATTGCACAAATTATTTTAAGTTTGTGATAGATCACCCTGTGACTGTCACAAACAGCCTGACCATTTAGCTAGCTAAACTAAACCAGTACCATCTGCCAAATGGTCGCGGTTACAGGCTGGTCGGTCACAAGCTATGCTGGTTTTAAACATCATATAATAATAATAATAGTGTCAGAATTCACAAGTGGAAAAGGAAGATAATTTTAATTTTCAATTACCATACAGTTTTTTTATAAGCAGGTACAGTTAATAAAGAAATATTTTTTCATTTTGTACCTTAAAAATATGTCAGAGTTCATCCTAGGTGTTTTTCAGGGGCAGCGCATCCTGCCTGCCCTTTTATCTATAAAAATTGCATCCTTCCTTCCCTTTTTCATTGAAAATAGCATCCTTCCGGCCTTCAAGTGCCATCCTGCTCGAATTCACAAAACTTTTGTTTTTCCCCTAACCCTACACAATATGTGGATCACCCCTACTGAAATCGTCTGTCACGCATTCATGTTCAAACGTGCAAAGCACAGAGCAGAAATTGAATGGATGCAGGCAGATATAACCAGCGTCATAAGTCAGTGGATCGTTGAGGGCCGTCCTAAAAATTGTGAAGGCTAGTTAATCAGCACATTGATTAAGCATATTTCGCCGGATTTATACCATGTCTTCTTCTTCAGAACAGAGAAGAAAAGAATTTTAAAGGGTTGATAAAGTTAAAGGTGTATGACCATCAAATGTATGTATACACTAAGCATTTAAAAATTATATTGCTATTCGTACATGCGAAATCAAGATAAATTCTTATTAAATTTAGGAGAAAGTTTTTATAATTTACCTGATGCCAATTTGTCTTTAAACAGCAGTTATATAATTAAAATTAAATATCACAGTAATGCATTAAAAATTCCGGATAATTTCCGATTTTTTTTTTTTTTTTTTTTACCTTCTATTATAGCCTCAATAGTAGCAGACTACATAATATGTACAGCAAAAAATCGGTTTTGACGCACAATTTGATCCAAGTTGGAAAATAAAAAAATGCACAAATTTTAGAACATAGACTAAATCTGCTAGTCAGAATACTCTACATGATATCCCATAACAAATATTGTTAAATTTGGAGATACAATGGTAATGATAAAACCTAAAAATTCAAGTTTAAAATTGATTTGTTCAAATTTTAGAAAATTTGGCAAGGGGATATATTGTGAAAATTTCTCATCTTAATATTAATTATATCAAAACTCTTCCTTCATTATATCGATTTTACAGTATTATAAATTGATATTTTTGTAAAAATGAATATTTGATAAAAATTTTACTGTGTAAAAGTTTTTTTTTTTTTTAAATAATTTTCTCAGTCTCTTTCCAACAGAAATATAACTGTAGCATTTTATCCATATTTTGATATCGTTTAAGTTTCTGAGCAAGTTTTTGATTCACAGCCTTTTAAGCATTATTATTTTTTTAAATAATAATTTAAAACTTTATTGTGGTGGAAAAGTACAATTCAGAAATTATGGCAGAAAACTTAATACAATTTTTTTTGCAATTTGCCATAAAAGTGCCCTCAGAAACAGGAGTTGTCCTTTTTTGGAAAATAGCACCCTGCCCCTTTTTTATATCTAGGATGAACTCTGAAAATGTAACAAGTGTGCTTACTGTCTGAACTACATTATATATTACAGAAAACTACTTTACCTACTATATAACATGATTAAGGAAGTTTTAGGGAAGCAGATTTTTTTTAAAAACAAGAAAGCTGAAATTTATAAAAAGATCATATAAGCACTCTTAAAAAAGACCCTTGAAACATGAAAAAAATTATTATTATTATATATCTTAAATACCCTTAAATTAAGTACCGTTTTGATGAAATGAATAATTATTAAAATATGCAATTAATAACAATGTTGACTTACTAGGAATGGTCGTTACAACTTCACCCACTTGTAATCTGTATAAAATAGTAGTTTTCCCAGCACCATCGAGGCCCAGAATCAAAATACGCATTTCACGACTTCCAAGAAGGCTTTTGAAATAACTAAAAATTCCACCTGAAATAGTAAGAAATTTTAATATCTTTACAAATGTCTTCAAGCTCAAGATAAATAAGCAAGCGTTTTACAAGTTTTTATTAAAAGCAACATCTGAAAAAAAAAGGGTACTTGCGTACAATCACAACCACGTTGCCGACATTGAAAAAAAAAAATTCTAAATTCCCTGTTGAAACAAAGCACATGGTTGCCAGTTCTGCGGCTTAGACACTTGCGAAATCGGGGTTGCCAGTTTGGCGAGTTATACCGAAGGTTGGCATAGTTGCGGTAGTTCACAAGAGTACCAAAAACAGTGACGTCTGTATGGCTTTAAAGCATACAACGAAATCTTACTTAGAAAAAATTAGGAAGAATTAGCAAAACAAATTACCAACAACATGATTTTCTGTACATAATTAATGTCAGTGTAAAGAAAACTTACATTTACCACTATAATTTATCTAAATTCATACACAACGGACTTTTAAATGTTACATCGTTAGAATCGATGATTAATTCTGTTACTTCTTGTTACAAAAGTTATCGCATTGGTCGATAGAATTTTCAATAAAATTTTTTTACCTATTTATCTAAGATTAGGGTTCAGATGCATTATGGGAAGACAGCGATTGTAACTTTCCACAGCTTTATCCGAGTGATAAATATCTTCGTAATGTAGGAAAACCCTTTAATCTCACTCTAATAGTGTCTCTCACTCATTAAAGCAAATAGTCTTAGCTCAAAATGAAAACCAAAAATTGCAAGGTACTTATAATGCATCTGAACTAACATTTCAAAATAATATATATTTAATTTTCATAAATAAAGTAAAGATTTGGGGCAACAGTCAAAAGAGATTTCACGAGTTTATAGCTAGTTCCATAAATGTGATCCAGATGTGTAGGTAGACAGACATGTACCGAGTGAATTTGAAACTTTTGAACAAGTGTTATATTTTTAGATGAGTAAGTATTTTTTCCCTCGGAAAAAACTTAAACAGAAACTATCAACAGACCAACATCCAAACATAAAATGTTAAGCGGCATACCCATTCTCCTACTATGAAATCAAGGACGTCTCGAAATGAAACTCTGAAATAAAAACCCAAATGTAACGCTAAGAAAAATAATATTTCTTCAAAAAATAATTAAATCGGCGTGTTTTACAGTTTATTGCTCTGCCAACAGCAACATTGACAGTCACTAACGTGTCTATAGAAAAATGTTGCCAACCATTTTAAAGAATCTAGTAATTTTTATATATATCAGATTCTACACAGGTGACGTCAGTAATTGTAAGAGTGGGAATATTGTATGTATTTGTATTCTCTCTAAGGAACAATTTTAACTGAATAAACCAAACGAAACAAATAGTTTGATTGTTTAATTAGCATACTTCTGATACATATTTTCTTACAAACATCTCATTCAATTGCGTATTGTATTACAGGCTAGATTCTTGTTCTTATCTCACAATCATTCAAAAATGCTTAAAAGAAGCTTCAGTTTGTTTTGTTTGAAAATGTTTTTGCCAGTAACTTAATTTAATGAGATTCATCATACTCAGTTATAGAGATTTGATGCACAAGTGGACAAAAACACACTTCAAAAAATGAATCCAAGATAGAGCAAGAGGAGAAGCAGTAACGACGTTTTTGATTAAATTTCAATGTAAAAATAATCCGTTTAAGAGATATCAATAAAGATTCATAAAGAAACGCATTCTTTAAATGTCCTATTAAAAATTTTAAAACAGAAGTGCTGGAAATGTGGGAAGGTGCTGGGGGATGCGTATCCCCACTTTTCAAGAAAATACCCATGTGTCCCCCAACTGCTAAAACCACTAAAGTTCATCCTCCTCCCCCCCCCCCCACACACTTTTAAATACACTCAAACCGCCTAAAAACTATTAATGAAAAATAAAACTAATCTCTAAAAGTAGTGACACTGAGAAAAAGTGATTTTTTTAACATTAGAAAGCTATTTATGGTATATATATCATACCATATTATTAAAATGTATTATACTACTTTGTATAAAGATACACTTGGCCAACTTTGAATTTTGGAGGAACTTTCTTTTAAGTTAAATTTCTATTCTTGTTTCAAATAAAGAGAAGTTATTTGAAAAAAAAAAAAAAGAAAGAAAAAACATTTTAGAGTTTTCTATTAATTTAATTTCATGAAAGTATACACTTATAAGCACTATTTAAATCTAAATAAACAGTTATGTATATAACGTTGAATTATTACTTCATTTTCCACTTCAATTTCTTACTTCCAAGTAAAAAAGCTATCGCAGAATATTCATTAAAATAGCTATAAGTTTTGGACCCACATGTTCAATGTCAGTGTTAGGAAGTATAAATTATGTCCTTACTAATTAAATATTTTTATTATAAGTTACGGTTATTATAAAACTTATCGTTGAAGAGAGGGGGAGGGCGGGCACTTTTCCCAACTTTTGGGCATCCCCCCAATTTTTTTACACCACTACTTCTATCACTGTGAAACAGTATTTTATTCAGTAGGTAGAAGTGGGAGAAAAAAAAGTGAGGGATGCTATAAAGTTAGTGACAAGTGCAACCCTCCCTCTGTATTTGTTAATAAAAATACTTCTATCTTTGTACAAAGTAGTATAATATATTTCTATAACAGTATGATATATATGCACTCCATAAAGTTTATTTATTTATTTATTTATTTATTTATTTATTTATTTATTTATTTATTTATTTATTTATTTATTTATTTATTTATTTATTTATTTATTTATTTATTTATTTATTTATTTATTTATTTATTTATTTATTTATTTATTTATTTATTTATTTATTTATTTATTTATTTATTTATTTATTTATTTATTTATTTATTTATTTATTTATTTATTTATTTATTTATTTATTTATTTATTTATTTATTTATTTATTCAATAACTTTTTCTCAGTGCCACTACATTTTGCATTTCCCTACATGCTTGATATATTTTCCAAGAAGAGAAAATCTATGTCTATCTAATTTTAGAACTATCTAATAATCTATGCCCAGTATTGTTTAATATTTCAAGAAATTTAAAAACAAAATTTAGTGATAAAAACTCAAAAAAATAGTAGGAAATTAAAAAAAAGAAAAACTCAAACTTTTTTCAAAAATTATGCGCATAGTATATGACTTGGAAGACAGTGGTAGGTTGATTCTTTTTCAACGATTTTGTCATTGATTGTATGTACAAGTATTGTATCACGCTTTCAAAAATTAAAAAAAATTAAAAAATGCGAAAGGATATTTTATCTTCTTGTGCTAAAGTTGATGTTAATTTTCATTAGTAGTTTGATGTCGATGTATTGGATGTTTTTAAAGAAAGATCTATCTTACTTGCAATAAATGTTTCTCCAGTATAGTCAGCACGACCCACCGCCTTAGATGTGTAGATTTTGAAAAAAGAGGATTTAAGGAAAATTTTATTGAAAAAAATGTACCTAAACATTTGTTGTAAAACATTTTATATTTTGCTCATTATAGAAAACGCAACATATCAAGTGTAATATTGCGTTTACAAGTTTCATCAGAGAGTAGCAGGCATTTGAGAAAAAAATGTTGTAGTAGACATATGTGATCTGTATACGATCCCGTGGGAGAATGGTTGTTATTTTTTAATTTTTACTTTCAGATTAAAGAATAGAGCTATTTTTACATTTATGTTGAAGAATAGAATTATTTTTACTTTTATATTGAAGAAAAGTGTGTTATTTTTACATAGTTTAGAGGTCGCCGATATCACTTTACCGCCCAAACAGCAGGCAGTGTCGGTTAATCTACCAGAAGAAATGTTTGCCACAGGATTGAGACAGGGGTCAAAGTATAGTTAGACATGGGCAGGATTATTTGCAGGGGGGTGCAAGACTGATAGAATTTTGTTTAAATCGTTAATTTTTCAGAAATGTGGATTGCAATTCCTAATGAATTGTCAATTAACAATTTTGCAATAATTTTCACTCATAAAGAAAATCACGGTATATATATTTGAAATCCTCTCCTCAACAGATTTCATTTGGTAACCAACGCAACCATGTTAAAAAAAAATCTCGTGCAAGAAAAGAAAAAAAAAAAAAAAAAGAGAGAAAAAAAAAAGAAAGAAAAAGAAGAATTAAAGTTTATCTTATTTTTTTGTTTTTTATCTTCTAAGTAGTTCTCGTGGTATTCAAAAGATAGAGTTTGGAACAGAAGACACAAAATATAATTTATTAAAAATAAAGTTTTTAATAGCCTATACTATGCATTGCCAATTTTTAGGTGCAATCGCAAATTGCAAGTTTTTGAGCTCAAATCGAGCTTTCATAGTTTTTAACTATTACGAAGAAAGCATTCATTTTGGACTATTTACTAATTTAATTATTTTTTTGCGCCAAAAACTTAATTGAATAGATTGTCATCCACAACGAAACTCTCTACTAAGTTTTAACTCGATTGGATCACAGCAAGCGAGTTAATTAGACCTACGAAGTGGTAATATAGTAATGTGTGCAAAAGCGGCCTTTTCGTGACAAACCTAAAAACATGATAGAATACATTCTCATCGACCACGAATCTATAAGTCGAATTTCAGCCAGACTGTCAGCCACACGTAAATAAACAAATAAGTTCAAAGTCATAGCTGCCAACTCTTAAATGTCTGAAATCGCCAACATCCCATTACAAAATCATCAAATCTAAAGTTTAAGAAAATCACCAGAAAATCCTGGAAAAGGAAATATGTCACCAAACAATAATCTCTCTCTAGAAAAATATATTTTTATCAATAGTTTAATGTATGTATGGCTGCTTTCGGTGAAAACCTTCTCCCTTTCTTGTGTAATTGCCCTGTCCTCCAGTAAAAACAATTCCTCCAAGTTGAATTTATGTTCGGACCGGCGGACGTATCCACACCAGTGGCATAACGTAGTTGGGCGGGGTCCTCACACTAATTATTTTTCGATCCCTCTACCTACTCAATTTTTTCGTCAAAATAAGAAAAAAAAGTACTTTTATGCTTGGGAATACTAAAAAATAGGAAATCGAATGTTGAATTATGTTATGCAACTTAGGGGGAAAATAAACTTTATTCAAATTGTACTAAATAACTAAAAACAGTTATACATTTTGTTTACTTAGCAATCAGCAGAGAAAATCATTCAACGGAAATGGAAAAAAAATCATTTATAAGTAATAAATACTGAAACGAATGTTATTAGTTCATGTGCTTGTTCCTATTGACTTTGACAGAAGTTTTATAATGTAGCTCAGAGTAATAAATAACCAGGCTCATCTTAACTTGTACAAACTAAATAGAAATTACGGAGCCAGAAAAGCATATTTTGTGTTAATAAATAAAAAAACCCATCGAAAATGGTAAAAAAAAGTGGCAAAAAAACTGTTTTACGTATCTTATTTCCATCTTGAGCTCAATCATTTTGTTTGAAAAAGAGTAATAATCTGCAATTAATAGCTGTCAGAATGGATGAGTCAGAATGATGTGATTTACCATAATCTCCAAAGGAAGCATACCCTGGGGTTAATATCAAAGATTTAAAAATACAGAAGTGTAATATTTTGTTTCTTTCAAGTTAGAAAAATAATTACAGAAAATCAAAAATGAAACATAAAGGAAATGCTCAATTGAAATCTAAAAATTTACTACATCTTATATCTGATATGCCCAATTTCCAATCCTAAATATTTCTAAACAACTGGCGCCTTAAAACCTCCTTGCAATGAGCAGCAATACTCCAGCGATTAAAAACGAACTAGGAAATAAACAGGAGTCATAAAATAAAGCTGAAAAAAATTCATTGTGCGATTGAACTACAGTTTCGAAATGGCATATGTGCTCCCCCCTCCCCCCCACTTGGAATTTACACTTTTTCACCAATTTTAATTTTCACAAGCCAGGGGGGTGCAAGTGCATCCCTCCTGCACCCTCCTGGGAGTGCCTATGAAGTTAGATGTTATCTATGTCCTACTACTACCCCCATCATCAAAATCTTTAGTTAGGGTTATAGGGTAGGCATAAACTGATTGCGTCACAAGTTGGAGTTTTAAAAGCAGAAGTTTTACTAATTACGCATTCCAAAACGGCTCCAAAAAGAGAGAGAGAGGGGTGGGGGGGGGGGGTTCTTTTATTCTTTTTTTTACATCCAGTCTTCAAACCCTTGCTTGAGGGTATTTCGCATGGGTTGTGCAAGGCAAAGGTTTCGAACAAGACGACAAATAGATAAAACCTCGATAGGAATTTTATGGATGTGGGGTAAGAGGACAAACACAAACTAACCAGTCTACACTTTTGATAGTGGCTGCATTGGGACTGGACTGAATACATTTTATTTTCAATTTTTGTTAATTCCTAATCTGCGGTATAATCAGGATTTAGCACTATTGGTGATAATTGGTAATTGATAAAATTCAGATTTTTGTATACATTTTTGGTTACCGTTAATTCTGTTCAGGGACGTACTAGCTATTGGGTTGTTAGGTGCAATTACCGGGCCAGTCAGTGTCTGTCAAAAATAGGCCTGTCCGTAAGTCAATGAATTTTTTTTTTTTTTTTTTTTTTTTTATAAGTTTAAGTTTAGAGCAGACATCGATGGGTCATAAATTCACTACTATTACTGCCTGCCAAATTGCTGGCAATTTAGCATCTAGTTTGGATGTACAAAAAATATCAAAAAGTGTGTGTGTGGGGGGGGGGGGGGGTCATTTTGTCGAAAAGTGGATGTAACTTTTGTAGTGATGACATCACCAACAGCCGAAAGAAATCGACAAAGGAGCAAGTTCAATAATTTTACTTAGGAAAATTACATTAATTTAATTTTATACAATATGTTACGTTTAGAAAATAAATGTACTAAGATTTGTACCTTACCAGTACTACGACTTTTTACTTTATTTTATAATTTTTAAGGGTAAATATAAATTATTATTTTTGATGTGATTTTCTGATAAACATGCTAGTTATATATCTAGACATTCATTAATATGCAATTCAGAATTCCTTGTTTTAGTTTAGCCTCGAACTATCTATGGTTGGTTTTGGAAACCAAATTCACTCAAACGAGGTGTAAGGGGTAGATAAAGAAAATTTGATGTATTAAATTAATTATTAAAACAATTTATCGATTAAAATTAATTAATAAAATGAACTATTTAATTATTGAAACTAATTATTAAACATTAATATTTAAATAATAAAGTACATTAAATATTAAAACTATTTAATTACTAAAATTAATTATTTAATTAATAATTTATATTATTTTTTTATTAACAATAATTATTTAAATTTAATAGATGATTATATTGAAAATTTAATTATTTGGGTCGGCATAAATCTAAAGTTACCAGAACTCCCGATAGTACTTGCCCCCCCCCCCCCCCCTGGCAACATATTCTGGCGGCGCCCTTGAAGTTTGACGATATTTTTTTGACAAACTCTCAATAATTTTTCGAATTCTTTAAATTATAGTATTCAGTTTATAAAAGATCATACTTGCTTTTTTCATGGTAAGAGATGGTTCCATACAGAACGCAAACATGTATTGGGCTCAAAAGGACTCGTTTCCCCCTCAATAATTAAAATATCCGGCTTAGTCCCTAATATTTAAAAAAAACCCGTAGGATTCTTTTTTAATAATTCAAGAAAAAACCCTATCTTTTGGAAGATTGCCAACTATGAAAATAAAAAAATACAACAGTAGCCATCAGATTAAAAAGATGAAGTTCGCCAATCTGGTAGTACATATATTGTATTCTTATTTGAGTTCAGTGAGTTGCTCCTATAGAGGGGGTATGATTTTATTCCTATATCAGACTGAGTACTTTTTGTACCAGACTATATTTCTCTTAGAAACTGAGGTTTAAAGCTACAGAATGCAGAACGATTTTCTATTTAAAAAAACCAACTACCCACGGGAATGTATAGTGTCTTTAGTTTGTCTTACTTCCAAATGATGGCGCCACTAGTAGCATATTGCAGATCCGTTTGTTCCGTTATTCTTTCTCTACCTCACCTAAATGTCAAATAAATTAATCTATTTGTAACACCTAAAATTTTATGCTTTAACAAAACTTTGTCCTGCAATAGTTACTTTCTGTTTTCGCAAGACAGCGCTTTCCCCCGTCGACCCGAGTGCATCAGTTACAAATGTAAACACTAGCAGACTATGTTATTAATTAAATGGAAGTTCCGGGTTCCCGCCATCCGGTGACGTCATGCCCCAGGACAAAAGTGAAGCATGAGTTTGTGTCCATAATAAAGGTACCCCATGTGTTATCATCTATTGATATGGTAATATGCGGATGGAAATGAGGAATTTCAAGCAGCAACATGGAATCGCAGAAAGACTGAGAAAGTATCCTCACACCTAGACCTGCGTGAGTGTTTACATTTTGTGTATTTCGCGTGCTTGTGCCCTTTCCTTTAACTTGAAGATCATTTGATATACAGCGGTAGTAGGCTTAAATAGATATCGCCGTTAGGTGATTGTGTTTTAATTGCCTGTGCAGTTGCAGATCGGATTTTGATTGCACTTTCAAAATAGTATTTTTTCTCTTCAATCGAAAACACTCGTTTGGAAAGTAATGGAATATTTGGTTTGAGATGGAGTGTGGTATTTACGGCGTTTATTGTGTGCGACATGTTATCTGAATGAAATTTCTGATGGTGTGAAAATAAACAATTTCTTTTTCCGCTTGAATAGTTCGGACGTTCCCAAGGAGGATGCCGTTTCTTTTATTGACTCGCCATGGACGAGTAAGTTTGTTTTGTCTAACTGATATTCGAATTTTTTCAAAAATCCTCAAATAGGTGCTTCCAAAACATTACGAATGCCAATGTACAATCGGGAGCTGAAACATCGTTAGCAACATTCTACAAGATCGGAAACAGATGTAGTATAGGACGTTTGGCAATTTTTTTTTTCATTTGGCGATTACAAAATACGCCAAAATTATAAGTACAATGACTAAAATAAAATAAAATTTTTAAATGAACTTAAATTATAGCTTAAAATAAAAACGTGTTGCCAGAAACAGCATTTATCCGGGGGAAAAATGCCAAATAAAATCGTGCCAAAGAAATGTCCTGTAACATCTGCACCAAATATCAGATCTAAAAAATCCAAATTTAAACTGGACTGAAATAAGTGTGAATTTGAAAGGCATATTGAATTTTTGGAGTTTTCAGTATTGCTTGGTATACAGTATTCTCAGTTTTATTGGTTAGTGGTTATGAGAAATATCTATTTCAGTGGGACAGGATATTGATACACTGTTGGCATTGAGCGTTTTTTTTATTTTTATTTGTTACTGATTTTTTATATCTTATAATTAATACATTGTACTGTGATTGGTTTTATATTTTTGTCCCTGACAAAATTATTACAAATTGCCATGTGTCTATAGTATCTGTAGCTCACAGTTTTTGTCCTTTTTTAATTTTAGTTAGATCAGATCATTGTTTACATGACACTTTTTCACTGAAAATGCCATCGTACACTGTAAACAAACATTTTGGAACCGAATTACGCTCATCTCAAGTGACAGCGATTAGGGACAAAAATTGTCTAAGTGTGTGGAAAAATTGTAATATTTTGGGATTGACTAAAACACTAATGATCAAAAAGTTAGAGGTTCACCAGGGCCGTATAAATCATGCCGCCTGTAGGCTAAAGTCTATTTGCCGCTCCCTCTATAGTTCATAATTGCTTAATACATTTGTTTTATACAACAAAAGGATAGATTTCACTGGTGTTTTCATCTTTTTTATGCATAAAGTTACATTTTCTATGGTTTACATAATAAATTATATAATCAAATTATTTATCTACTTGTTTTAAGAATTGTTGAAAAATGAAATGGGTTTCGAACTTAATTAATTTGTTCTTGGAGATCAGTGATCGCTATTTTAAACATATTTTTATATTTTAATGCTAATAACAATATTTTGCATTAATGAAGAACTGTGTTCAATTGGAATTAAGTTGTCCTACAAAGTGAAATGAAATTACACAAAATGTATTTAGTTACTGGTTTATTCGTTGAAAAATATACAAACTTCTCTACAACAACTCCCCCCACGTAATCTTCATATTCAAATTTACATAGCTTTCTTATGATATTTCTTAATGGCAAACTTGTTAATAATGTCCTTGTATAAAAATGTTTTTGCTGTATTTGCCTCATTACAAAGCAATGAAAGTGAGTTTAACCTTATATCAGAAATACTTGTTCGTAGATGGTTCTTAACTCTTTTAAGGCAGGAAAAACTGCTTCTCTTCCGCAATCTTTTCTTCCACTGGCAAACTATTAGTTTAAAAAACAAATGTATTTTTTTTTTCAGAACACGTTCTTGAAATTTCAGTTTTGTTTTTTGTATTCAGCGCCATTGAGTCTCTTTCTACCTCCACTCATAGTAGGGAGTAGCCTACTTGTTAAAAACTGTATGTTATGTATTGGAACACTCTAAACTATAAGGCAAAATTGTAACAAACAATAGGAACATGCCTCGTTCAACATAATCATCAACTATCCCGTTGTGCACACCAATAGACATGAATGACAGACAGACTAGACTGACACTATTGACATTGAAGCCACTGGGCCTTCCACCAACAGTATTGCCAGATCAGCTACAGTGTTGTCGAATTGAATCGCTTGTGCCAGTGTTGTCAAACCAAATTAGATTGCTCTACAAGAAAATTTGTATTATGTTATAGTTTTAGAAAGTAGGCTATGTCGAAGGACTAAAACATATTTTTATGTAACATGTATTCTTCAATTCTTATGAAAAGTTTTTTAAACTTCTGAAATACTTCATTTTAACTTTTGAATGAATAGCCAAACTGCCGCTCCCTGAAAATTTGCCGCTTTAGGCTGCAGCCTACTTAGCCTATTTAGAAATATGGCCCTGGGGATCACTGCCCTTCCATTGTAATCTTTGCCATTGCCTTTGTATATTGTTATACTTCTTAATGAAATAAATTGAATGAGGGTAGTTTTTCATGTGCTTGCAGCCTAAGGAAATTGTATGTTTTACTTTTCTCATTAATTATATTATTTAGCTTCAGTGGAGTTAAAATTTTATTAATTAATCAGATGAAATTTTGTATTGAAAAAATATTCCATTTTTGTAAAGCAAACACCACAATGTAAAAAATCAGTTAAGTACAAATAGGTTTTTAAGATTAGCCACTCTAAACGAAATTCATTAACAGTAATTTTTCCAGCAAAGTTCAATTTACTGGACCACAGTCGGGAAATTATTTTTTCATTTAATGAAAATGATTGATACTAAAAAATTATTTTCAATAAATAGTTTATTCAGATTTGCATAAAATGTCACAATTGTCACTAAACATTTTGGTACCCATATAAAGATCACCAGTTGTCGACCGTTTAATACGCAAATACAAAAAATTGTATGGAAAAAATAAAAGTCAAAAAGTTGGATGACGCCATTCATCTCGAAAAAATGAAACGGAATAAAGACAAGATTCAATCATGCAATTTGATTTACCGAAATAATTTAATATTATTTATAATCATATACTTTCTTTATTTTTTCAAATTTCTTAGTCTGCAAATTTTACAATTAAAGGGGAAAGGGGTCTCGTTTTCTGACATTCAATAAGTTGTTTTGTTAGAAATAGTTTAGAAACCCTCAAGTTATATGTTTTGAAATCTTCTCAGCTTGCTTTAAGGGAATATATTTTTTTTAAAACTTAAAATATTTTATTTTTTTTAAATCATTGTTCTTTACTGTTTACATTGGAGTATGTATAAACCGGTTGTGTTTTATCTAAATTGTTAATTATTTCCTAGGTTATGCAACTTTTAATGTTTTGAATGGATAGACTGACTTTAAATTGATTGTATGTGTTGCGCTTTTGACCTTGGAGTACGAAACACGTATAACACGGAACTTTGATGCGAGTGCTATTTTCTCGAATTAACTTCTCGATGATAGATGGGCAGTCATTTGCAATATTAACATTTATTTAATAAATACTAGTTTAGTTTGCAGATCTGTATGCAAGATGACTCTAAAATTTGCAATTGCCAGTTATAGAATTAACTTAACACAATTCTGACACTTATATAATGAATATAAAATATATCTTATTTCTGTCCAATCCTATGGCTCACCATTTGTATGTTTTAAGTTTTCAATTGTATTTATCTTAATGTATTATTTTTTGTTATTATTTATCACTTTCAATTATAATAATTACTTATCTTATTAAGTCGCATTTGCCCTAAAATTTCTAATAGTCTTTAAATTTTTGTTTCTCCCTAAAACCCTAAAATTGTACTTACATTTTTCCATAATTCCTAAAAAAAATTAAAACCTCCAAAAATTCCCTGATTTTTCTTCAAAACTCGTGAAATAACCTTGATGTTCCTCTAAAAAAGAAAAGTGGATTTAATTAAATTCTTATGTTGTCAAAATAGTATAATTGTTTAATTATATAACTGTTATTTTACTAAAAAGTTAATAATTTGAAGTTCAATTTTTTTCACTTTGACATTCCCCCCCCCCCCCCCTTTATTGGAACAAGCTTCGTAAAGAACATATTTGTGTTTGTAGCCCATATAAGTATCAAAAGAATTATATATCTAAAATCTAAACAGGATTCCCATGGTCATTAAAAGTGCTTCATATTTTTGAACTTGTTTTCAAGGTCTTGAAAGCAGGGTAAACCACGTTTTAAACCAAATGGTTTTTTCTCAAAAATACCAATTGGATTTTTTAAAGAATAATTTAAAATTGTATTTTTTATTCGTTTATTTATAATTAGATTTTTTTAATTATTTGTTGTTGCAAATAACTTTTTTAAAATAAATCTTATAATGATAGATTATTGAAGTTTTTATAAGTATCAACAATAAGTTTTTATATTAATCTAATGAATTTATTAATATTTTATAATTATTCAAAATTATTAATTAAAATTAAATTATAGGCTGCATTTTAAATTTGTTTCTGAAGTGAAGGTTTTGTGCTTTAATAACTTATTTCTAAACCGTAAAAAAATATCTTTTTGTACAACTTATCACCATTACTGATGAATCTAAGAGCCCTGTTTTAACCAAAAAAAACATGGTATATATAAATAAAAAAAAATTTTTTTTGTGTGGATTTTTTCCAACCCTGCTTGAAAGTACTTGAAAATGCTTAGAGGTTCTTAAAAGTCCTTAATTTTTGCGGATGTTGTGTGAAAAAATTCTTAGATCTGCTATTCCCCTTATGACCGCCACTTATCCGCACCGTATTGGAGTTCTCTGACATATTTGTATTACTTGTAATTTTTTTTGGTAGAATAATAGTCCATTAAAAATTTATATCTAGACATGAGGCCTAGAAACAAAATTTTCATATGTCCTTAAAAACATTATTTAGCTCCTTAAAAGTCATTCTGTGATTTGAGTGGGAACTCTGCTAAACGTTTTTTAATTATCCCTAAATTATTAAGTATCATCCCTAAAAATTTTGGGAATTATCCCTAAAATGTTCCTCAAATTTTTGAAATTATCCCTAAAATTCCTACCTAAATTTTTAGAAAACTCACTGCGACCTCTGGTAATGAAAGTGTTGCATTTAATATTTTTCTTCTTTTTTACATTTCTACACATAGACTTATTATTATCAATAGACTGCGCGTTCCCACTTCAATTATACAACAAGAATGAAACCAAAATGAATCACATGAGTAGGGACTTTTTGGTTGCAGATTTGGCAGGTTTCTCCTCACTCAGACGATAAAGGATAATAAGATTATTAGATAAAGGATTAATTTTACGACGTAGCCAAATTAAAACCACTTGACTGATAGACGAATTTTGTGATTCATTTTGGTTTCATTCTCGTTGCATGATTGAAGTGGGAACTCGCAGTCTATCGATAATAATAAGTATGTTTCTACATGTTTTGAAATATCCTGAGTGACCTAGGAAAAGTTTCAGACTGTGGTTAGTATAACTCTTAAATGGATTAGTTTATGATGTTCAATTTTTGTACAACCATGGGATCTGTCTTAAAGGTTTTTGCCAACAGAATGGGCATGAGAAAGCTGCCTTTGGAAAAACTTATTTTTTCAGGAATTGATAAAAAATGGCTTTAACAGTTTCGACTATCCCTACAATTTTAAAGGCCTCTCGTAAAAATTTGTTAAAGGTGTAAAAAGTAAAAAAAAAAAAAAATCTTTTACACAGAGTTCTCTTTCCTTGAGCATTGCCCATCAACAACCATTTCTCCTCTGTTTCATTTACCTGTAATAAATTTCACCACCTATATTCCCAATTTGGCAGTGGTTTTTTGTCAGTGTATTAACTATCGCCAAAAATAACAATGTCAACTTACTATATGTCAACTTACTTAGGTACTTTTCTGTTTGACAGCAGTTGTCGCCAAGCCTAAATGTGTGTATGTATAAATAACACCTAAATGTATTGTCAAGCAGGAATGTTTACTGTTTGCTATAGGGTTGCTATAGCAATTCTTCAATGGCTTGTTATAGGAATTATAAATGCTTGAAGGTTGGTATGCTTAATAACCTATTTTTATGCACAATGCCAGCTAATCAAGCTGGGGCATACAGCTTAACGTGGATTCCATGCCTAATCCAGGATTCTAACCCGGCACCTTTGGCATGCGAGGCCAGAGCTCTAACCCCACAGCCATCAGATGGGCTTGAAGGTTGTTATTTTGTTTGAGCTGCAATTTAGTGGTTCTTATCTGGTCTAATGGAAGAGTACCTTAAATTCAAATGTAGTGTTACTGAAGCTCTCCTCCCCTTGTTTTCAAATTAAAAACAGTTGAATGACTAGTTTAGTTAGCGACTATTTTGTCTTGAGTTTAGTATCCACTGTGACTATAGTACTGTTCAGATTAATCGAGATTATCACACAGGCCTAATGTTTCATGTTTTTAGCCTCATTATCTACTCAAGTATTGCTTACCAGATGTAAAACACCAACAAAAGATCATTGAGGAGATTAAAAGAGAACTTTATTTTAATAGTATTTTTTAAATAGGGTTACCATTTATTTTAGTTGACAAATTTTTGCTATTGTCATCAGAAAAAAGCTTTCTCGGAATATCCCCAGATTAGTAACATTTTATAAATAATAAGTTCCGCTAGATATTGTTATCCTTAATTCTCTTTATGTGAACTACAGGAAGATCTTTGTTTTGAAACCAGTCACAACATTAATTTTACTTGAAAAGAAATCGCTCCTCGGGGAAGGGGAATTAAATATATTACAATGGTAGATCCTATCAGTTTACTTTTGAATCAAATGTTAGCATAGGAACTAAATTGTGGTCAAAAATTTATTTATATATGTATTAAATATTTTCTGTAATTATTCATATTCAATACAATTTTTTTAGTAGTAATTATAATTTAAGCGATTAGAAATTGAATTAGTATTTTAAAATTACTCTGAATTACTATTGATATTCTTTTTTTTTTTTAATGCAAATTCTTAATAAGGAACACTGTGAGTGGGTGAAACATTTGAGTGGGTTATAAAAAAATATTGTGTTGTTAGCAATATGTTGCTCTAAAAAAAAATAAAAATCAATCTATTTAAACAACTGCAGAGGCATTCAGTTAGTTTAGATCTCTCTCGGGAGTAAGTTTTTAAATAAGCAAGACCACGTAAAGACAAGTAAAATGATTCAGGTGGTGTTTAGTTACTATTACAGAGGCCATTCCAGTGTTGACTTAAATAACCAATTGGGGATTAAAACGTTACAATTTCTTTTCAATATTTGCAAAAATGTTTGGTTAATTTTTTACGGTTTTAGCTGCTGCATTATACCAGAATTCTTCCTAGAACAAAGTGGCCACAGGACCTGGAAATCAGAGAAATGTAAAGAAGCTTTCAGATTCTGGAAAAATCGGAGAATTTTTTAAAATTAAAAAAAAAGAAAAGAGAAGCGTTTTATTGTTTTGAAGATGCGTTTCCCTGTTTATCCATATTTTGGTGTCATTTACCCAAAGAATTGTGGTGGTAATCCTTAGAAGTTTAATGTTACGGAATAATTTAAACTTTTCTTACCGCCAAAACTGTTTTTTAAAAAAGTGGCATATTATCTCTTTAGCATACATTTCTTATTTGATCAGGGTGTCTACACATCTGGAAACATTGGGGATATTCGAAAAGAAGTTTGTCGTAAAATCAGAGAATTTTTTAGAAATCTGTCAGGGAACTTTTTTTCCTGAATTTTGTGGCCACCCCGTAGAATTACAAAAGGATGAATGTTATTTTTTAAAAAAAAAAAGCATCTCCTGTTTCTGACTTTTGGCAAATTGCAAAACTTTGTAACCTGTTTTCTGCCAACATTTCTAATTTGTTTTATTTGGGAATGTTTGTAAATGATTGGTTTTTGAAATATTGGAACAATGCTCAAATGTGTAGTTATAAATCAAAAACTTGAGCAGAAATATCTATCCTTACCATACAAAATGCACAGAAATATACTGTCTTCCTTTGCACTGAAACATCCCACGGTTCTTGAAATTTTTTTTATTGAATTTGGTCCTTGGGAAAAAAGGATAAGGTCCTTGAGTTTTTAAGCGATGACCGGTTTCCTTTTTTTAGCCTCCGTTTTGTGGTTTTATGTCTAAAGTATGTAATTTTATAGTGCTTGAATTTTCTTTAAACTGTATTTGAATTTTGTTCTTCAATAAGACCGGGAACGCTGTAAAATGCTTCAGTCAGATATCTGCTAAAATTAGTAATAAAATTTGAGGAAATTATGAAAAATAAAAGACCGTCTACACTTGGTAAAATGTTCATCAAACACTAATTTGCATAAAAATAGCAATGAATAATAGAATACTGTAAAATAAAATTAAGAATGTTTCTAAATTAGCAATTTATAATGATGGCACTTGATGGTTATACACCTTTAACTATTATTAAAACTTTTATTGAAAATTTTTCACGACCTGCTCATTCAAAATTTCTAAAATTTGAATTTATCAATTATTAAGTTATATATATATATATATATATATATATATTTTGGCTTTGTCATTGTCAAGAGATAATGTGTAATTTGATGCTACACGTTTATAAGCTATAATGAAGAAAAAACAGTGTTCTATATTTCAATGGCTATGCCATAGCCATCGATATAGATAAACAACTGGATAGACTGCTCCGATGCCAATGCAAGGAGAAAAACTCGCCGGTGGTTGATGACACTGGTGGGATGATTAACCAATCACAATTCACTTTTATAGTTGGATAGAAATGTGAAAAACCTTGTAAAATGCTAGAGTAGATATTTTTTTGCACATTAATACTAATTAAGGTCTACTATTGACATTTCTGCTGTGTACAACCTAAATTTTATTTTCCTCGGCAATCCGTATTTTTATCCCACCAACGGCATCTGGCAACAGCTTCATTTTCCAAGCTTTAAGAAGTTGTATATCGATGGCCACAGCGCATCCCTCTAACATAATTCTTTTTATCTTGCTTAGATTAAACATCATAAGCTTACTCTGCAGGTTTAGCTCATGATTTTTAGTGAATACTTAAATCCATATTGATATATATTACAATAAAAGCAATCCGCGTAATTAATGATATAAATCAGTTTAAAGAAAATTATCTTGTAATATTTTCTATCAGATAATGATTTCTCGCTATTTGTGAAACATTTTTGTCTTTAATTTTACCTGACTTCCTGAAATAAAGTGTGTCGCAAGCTATTTCAAATATCCGTGTTTTTATAGTGAAAGTATCGTGAATTTTTGTTTTGTTTTTTGTACTTCCGCCGGCACAAATAGCACCTTCGATATTGAAAAACGCGGTATATTAACTTGCGATGAAGTTGGAATAATCGAAGTACAGTAAATTTGCGAAATAATTGTTTTCAGAATTTGAAAAAAAAAATAAAAATAATAAGCATAATTTAAATAGGTCGAATATAAGGAGTTTGATGTAGCGAAGTCCTTTAAAGTTGAAAAATATTACAAATAATAATTTACTATCCTTTGTTAGTAATTGAAAGTAAAAATTCATGCACTAGAGGATTAATGTTTTCTGCGGAATTGGGCTTTTTGCGGAATACAGTAAAACTGCCATTAAAAAAATTAATGTTTTTCAGCAATTGCCAAAAACAGGCTCTACCTAATTTTGATCCAAATGTGATTTGATGTAGTAATGCCGTTTAAGGTGTTCTAAATATCTTCTATGAGGCAGCGATTACGCTGTGGGTGCTTTTCTTTAGAAAAATGCTTAAGAACTTTCTTAAATGCTACAAACTAAAAGTGTTGTTTAGTTCTTTTGCTAAAACATTTTGACACCAAATGTACAAAATTCGAAAATTTTGTTTTCCCAAGGTTAGTCATCAGCCTAAAAGAACAAGTAAAAAGTGAAAATTATTTTTCCAGTTGAGATTTTGGTGTAAAATATCATTATATTTAAAATTAATAATGATTTTATTGTAAAAAAAAGCGTTTTAATTGTGTTAAATTAAACATCCCGAGTGATGGAGCTCATAAATCATTTTAACAAAATGCTAAAATGAAAATCGTGATTTTAGCTTTTTTTTTATTTCTAAATAAATTTTGAATCCCAGCTTAAACAATGCTATGAAGCAGCAGAAAGTGTGAAACTTCCCACCTACGAAATTTCTGTAAAAATGACATAAAGGCGGACAAAGTTGAAAAATCAATATCTTTAACACGAATTCTCTTCTGTTTCACTTACAAAAGAGAATAATGCAAGAATTATGAAAAGTATACCTCCGAATTCGAGATTTTGGCTTTGTTTTCAGCCAATTAACGTCAAAAATGTTTTTTTTTTTTCTTTTTTTTTTTTTAATTATTCATGTATGAAAATGTACCGTACACCAATCAATGTTAAATTTAATTGAAGAGACCGGTATTATGGCATAATTGGAAATTGTGCGATCGTCTACATCCCTAGTTTTTACTGCCTGTTGTGTTTTAGTTTGGAGAATTTTCTTTACACACTTTCTGCTGCCTCATAAAAAATACAAAATATGTCGTCAGGGGTCGCAGACGTCCTATATGTCCTATAAATCCTATATTTTTTTAAAAATCGGTAAAAACGTCCTATATTGTCCTATATTTTACAATTATCCTATATATCCACATTGATTCGATCTATATTTTCTTCGAATTCGTAATAACGGCGCCGTTTGTTGCCATTTTTTAATATTTTGGATTCTTTGGCGCGATCGTAGGTGAAAAAGACCTGACAAAAACGATGTTTGTAATGGCGGCGCGGCGTTTTATCTCTTGCTGCTTAACCTACAACTCAACTCTACTGGACCGGCGGGAGTTGTAAAATGTGAACATTTCCATAACAATCGCTCTTGAATTTCTGATCTGATTTCTCCTCTAACGTAATAAATTAATTGGCCATAATGCAGAGAGAGATACAACAACAAAACTCTGCCTCGGGAAAAATGGATAAAAACAACTTGGGATTAACTTGCAGGACTACTAAAGAACATTTTGAGTGTTCAGTCAATAATTGATGAAGGTAACAAAAGGGTTAAGATTTACTCAGGGCCTATTCTAACGGGCAGTCGTGGCTCATTTGGGCAGTCATAAATTGAAAATGGGCAGTCGTAAATCTAAAATTGGGCAGTAGTAAAAAGTATGGGAAAAAACACTGCAAGTCAATAATTTTTTCCTTTCTTCCCCTCCCTAAATTTTCCGTATTTTTTGTTTTCTTTTATCAACTTATTAAAGCTTCAGAGATGCCAGTTCAAAATGTACAGCCGATTGCGAGCTATGAGCATTATCTCCTTAATTCCTTATTATCAGAAGAAAAACATTGGGATGAAATTGTTTTTCCAATAATTGGAGTTACTCAAGAAACGCATTAAAAATATGACACAGTTGAAATTGGTTCAAAATATCTCAAATTATGGTCCTACCAACTTTCATTCCTATTCTTCGAACTCAAAGGATACATTAAATTAGGCAAATACACTCTTACTTATAAATATAGATTTGGTGACATTACATTATTAAGCCCAACATTCAAATATTTTTTTCAAACTTTTACTTTGAATGTGTTTTCTTTAAGTTCTTTTTCTTAAAAAGTGAAGAAAAATTCCTTTTGCGTGTGCGCATTTTATTTTAATTCAGAAAATTATTATTAATCTGCAAGTAATTCTTTTTCCAATTTGATGACAAATGCTTTTTATTATTATTTTAAAATAATATTCTTTTCTCTTGCTAATATGCATGAGGACTTTTTCATTCGATTTTATATTTCCTTTGTTTGTTCATTTAACGACGTTTTATTTCATTGGGATCTTTTTGAGCCTTGTAGCTTAGTAAGGCCATCATAGCATGCATATGTGTATAGTAAAGAGTTCAAAGATTCATAGTTCAGACCAATTTAACACACAAACTTCAAGATAAGATAGTTTTGCCACACAAAAAGAATTAATTTTAAGAAAATCTTGCGACAAGAAAAGAGTGTGACAAAATTGTTTGCATTACTACAGGACAAAGACAAGGTGGAGGTCTTTTACAGAACATTATCTTCCAACTTCCTCAATAAATCTAGTGTCCCTCGATCCTGCTCCCCATATTTCCGGTCAACACTCCACCCCCAGGAATGTGGTTTGAAGGGGACTTTTTTTTTCTTATCTTTACGCTATATTTTTAGAGGGCCAGTGACTTGACAACAGTTTATTCTAAGGAACGAAACAGTTTAATTGTGTGCTTTCAGCAGCAATGGCGACTGGTAATCTTTTATAATGTTTTTTTTTTCATAATAAAATAATCTAATTACACTACTGCGTACGATTGACTCTTGAAAAGTCACAATGAAAAGGTGTGTAACATTTTAAAATAAATATGAAATATATAGCAGGATACGAGATTAACGTATTAAAAATCAATTTATTGTTATATTCAAAGATAAATTATCAGTAGATATGGTATTTAGTTATTAAGCTGAAAGTTTGTTATTTAAGCCACAGCTGAATTAACAAATCTAATTCTACGAACTAGAGGGCCACCTAATGGCTGTGAGGTTAGTACTCTGATATCGCATGCCAAAGGTACCGGGTTCGAATCCTGGATTATTAATGGATGAACGTTGTGGATCGGAAACTAGGTCACATCAGGATTAGCCGTTATTGTGCAAAAAATAGTTCATTGAGCGTACAAATTAACCAACTGTGACACTAGAGATTTATTAATAGAAATGAAGCGTAATTTTTAGCATTTTAACACATCCATTTTAGTGGAGATACAAGTCCACAACATGGATATTTTGAGTTCTTTTTAAGAAAAATAATTGCATTTACAAATACTTAAAAAAATAGTTTTAAATTTGTAATAGCTTTTTTGAAATATAAAGCATATACTTGACATCTTGATGAGTAAATCTTTAACATTAATTAATTGTGGAATATAACTCTTTAAACTTGGGAATCAAGTATTGGGAAAAGCTTATAAGTAAGAAAATGCGTCAAAAATAAACTTTTTGGTCAATTTTTAATAAATCACACATAGGGACCTCTAATCCTAAGCAATCCAATTGGACTTCAAAAAATCAAAGTCTAGGTGATTTGATTCACAATACCTGAATGTAGTATGCATTTAGTTAATTTCACAGACACTTACTCTGGCTCTATAAAATACTTACCGACTGGTATTTTGACTGATTAAGGAGGTATGTTAAAAATTAGAAAGAAGAAGAAAAAAAAAAAGAAGGAAAAAAAAAACGTAAATGCCTTTTTTCCTTCAACCAATAGCCCTTCTATTTTCTACCCGATAAAATGTTTTAGAGAGGATGACTCAATGTACTTATTCGTTAATTGTAAACCATTTAATATGCATTTATGATATTTTTTAAACAAGTGTTTTGTCAATTGCCGGATAAGAAAAAATCTTTTACACTTTCGACGGATTATTATATTCTTAACACGAGAGAAACTTTTTCTGACAAGACAGGGGTTTAGTCACTTGGTGAATACTTCAATGGTTAGCTATTACTAAATTCAAAACATAACCTATTTATATCACTGGTGACTTTATTAGACTATTTATTTTTAAGGAAGAGGGGAGATGGGGGGGGGGGGGAAGAGGATGGAATTTCGTAATGGGCAGTCGTAAATTTTGCTTAGAATAGGCCTTGGATTTACTGTATGATGTCGAATGGTGATTTTTTTATTCCGAATCCTGTACGGATTCTGCGCCACGAATTGTTTACATCAAACCGCTCCAAATTATGGCAACCATAGGCAGTTAGTTATCTTGCTCTTAAAAAATGGCAGGGCTGCCATTTTTTGACGAAAATCGCCTTGGCGCAGAATTCGTACGGGATTCGGAATATTAGCCACGATTTTTTCATAAAAGTCGCCAAAATTGAAAATTACGTCAATATGTTGTGTTGTCAAATCCGAACGATCACTAGGGTTGCTTTAAAACCAAGTGCCAGGTTCGCCACGTTCGGTGATAAATCTCCCACTTTTCGCCGCCAATCCAGCCGACACTGAACAGTAAATCTGAATCAACAAAAGACTGCAAACAGGGATAAAAAGAAAATACTTAAAGAAATTGGAACAGTTAAAAATGCTGGAAGCAAAAGACTCATAATTGCAAATAATGTAATTAATAAAACTTGATTTAGGGATGGAATATTGAGGCAATAACGGATCACGTATTCAAGATCAGGCGATTTCTTTTTTTTAAAGGTGTGTTTTCTATTCTCTTAAATTCAATATAACCAGTATATAAATGTATAACGAGTATATAAATGTATAACGAGTTAATTTTGAAGTTCAGTAGCTACTGTGTGCAGTTATTTGATGTTTTATATTATCCTATATTTTTAAAAAAAAAATCCTATATATTCTTATTTTGTCACTTTGACCCCTGTGTCGTGTATTTCTTTACTGCATCACCTCCATTTATTTGCTGCGGGACATCAGCTTCGGAGTTGGGGACTTTCTGTTGCAAAAACCACACCTGGGCTCTTAAAAGTATCAGGGTGCAATAGAGTGGTTGTTGAAATAGAAACCAATCGCAGACATCAAGCGTCCTTCACTCTACCCCTCAACGTCACTATTGAAAATACTTATTGCATACCTTTGAGTTCAGTTAGCGAAAAAATGAACTCCACCATCTTTAAGCATGCAATGTAAGATTTCTAATTTCTCTCTATCCATGGGCCTTAAATGATATATAAGATTTCTATTATGCAGAGAAGAGAATGGTAGCGGAATCCATAATTCATTGCAGAATGCGATTTGAAGGGTGAAATCAAAGCTTTTGCAAAAAGGTAAAGGCGGGGTTCACTGTAGAGTTAGTATTCTACTTTGTACAATTCTGTGTTAAGAAGGTTTGCTGCACTGCGGGCAGTAAGCTAGAATCATCAACTCTCCTCATTAAGCTACATGCGTCAAGTAGCCTGTCTGATCAGGCTACGCTTTTATAAATGCAATGTCAATTATCTCTTAGGTTTGGTCATGTGGTCTTTTATAAATGGCAAAGATTGCAATGCCAACACTGTACGGTTGACGACTTGCTTGGCAAGTTAAAAGTGCTGGTTTGGTATCCTATCTAGGATTCGATGCTCTTCATGGTTCGGATTAAGCTTTGCAACGTTTTGGCCTGGTTCATTCCACTAAAAGATACGGGTTCGAATCCTGGATAATTGTGGTTTGTATCCACATTAAGTTTGTCCGGTTCAGCTGATTCGCTCGTGTAGTACCCGCCCCATTCTTGTGTAAGCTCCATCAACTTGCCCATATTGCGAGATGACTGCCTGGCGTTCAATTATATCAAACCGCTTTTGAAATAGTATTGATGCAACATTGCTTTAAATTGGCCGCTTTGCGTTTTCAAGGCTGCCGTAAAAGGAAGACTTTTGCTGTAGCATACTGCCCATAGTGAAGCAGGTTTTCTTAAAGTCAGATGCAGCCCATAGAATAGACGAGAGGTTAGGTCTCCTTCATCGCGTGCTAAAAGTAACGTGTTCGAATCCTGGATGGGCATATTTGCATCTAAATTAAAGCTCGGAGTCCGACCAGTTCAGCCGATTCGCCCATGCAGTATGACGCGCCTTTCTTGTGTAAGCCCCAGCAACTTGCCCATAGTGCAAGCGTGTCCACAAATCGTTCCTAAATTGCCACCATTAGTTTCATCAGATTGCCACTCAAAAGCTATAACAGGGTGCGCCACTGGACTGATCAAATGGCTCACGTCACTTGGGCGAAGTATTAAATGTCCTCGCAAGCTAATGAACTCGTCTAAATCTTGGCATTTTTTTTACATTGAAGACTTGTTATTTTATCTCTGTTAAGTGAAAATGGTTTTGGTATCTTTGGACGTCATCACCGCAGACTTTCAGACGAGGCATCACAGCGATGCCGAGGCCTTCGAATACTTACCAAACTTCAACTATGCTTACGGTAAGTGCTTTTTAACTTGCCAGAGAGAAAGCTATGGATTATATGGCAGTGGCGAAGATGTCGTTTGAGTGGGATCAGTTATATTTCAGTGTTTCATAGCTCTTAAGTGCACTTAACGAGCGTGAGAACTCTGGTCTGATGTATCGCACCCTTGCTCAAATTTCATTTGTTAGTTTAAGTGTCTACATGGACCTTGAATTTCGGAAAACGGCCCAAGTCCGTTTCAACTTGTAAACAATCTGGATGCCGTTCAACCAGCTTCAGATACATTTGGGATTTTGTACGCACCTTTACTCAAATGAACAATTTTGAGTTGAGTCACTTTTGTAGTAAAGGATGCGTTAGGCGAAAGTTGTAAAAAAAAAAAAAAAAACCTAGACTTGCGTCACGAGGACACAGTCGTCGTTTGTTGTCTGTCTGGTTGATGGGTTTTCTCGTAATCGAGATGCAAATGTGGGCAAGTTATCTCTTGAAAGATCTGTCCTTTGGACAGATCAAGAATTCCACGTATTGCTACGACAATGTTTCAGACTAGTAAAGCATTCAAGTGGACCTTTCCACATGATACAAATACAAGATATTAGGACTTGTACACCATAAACAAATATTGAAATAGTACGCCCACTATCTGACCATTTATTTCGTATTTAATCGCGAAATTGTCTTTTGTTGGGACCGTTTCGATCGCTTAGGTCATTGCATTAGTTCGAGACCTCGCCACCATTTTAGGGAAGATGCTCGAAGCTTTTCAATTTAGTATAACTAGTACTTGGGAAATGTATGGTGGGGCGGCATTGTATTCGTTATGGTATTCGCTCCTCCGTATTTTGAGTCTTTCGTTCGGTAGCCGCTGATTCCTATACATTGAGACAGACATTGTAGCACATTGAAAACGCTGCAACGATGAGTGAACCGGTTTTAGTACGCCCTGATTGGAACGATGAGTTTCGGATTCGTTAAAAGTCGGATAGTATCCCTGATTATAAGAGTAATATATTAACTAAAATTTAAACTTAAAATCACTTATTTTCTTTTTGTTATCAACTTGTATTTAAGTTTAATACAAGACTATGAGGACGTGTTATCAATACTACAATAAAAGTTGTGATTTTCCCGGAACTATATCTTTAACGCGGAAGGATCCACTCTACAGCGTATTCAAAGGTGTCTACTGTATTCTAGTATAGTATTTTAAAAAGCGCGAAAAATGAAATCTTTCGAATTATGACACCATAACGAACAAGTATGAAACGACGCAGTAAAAATGAATAAATTGCGGGAGAACTGTACTGGTGTAACAGGAATAAACCTGGAACTCTTGGGAAAATTATAAGTTTTAGAATTCGGAGAATTGTGCAAAAGTCGAGATTATTAAAAAACTTAAAATGGGGAAGGGGGGTGTGAAAGTGATTGACGATAGCTATTATTAACTGTTCATCCCTTTAAATTAAACTTTTAAGGAATTTATTTCTCTAACCTCTGTATACATTTCTTGGTTTCGCATTTTAAAGTAAACTGTGTACTGTTGTAGCGACAGGATTCCGACAAATGTATTTTCCTTTAGTGTTTCTAACGGCTCTAATAAGGGTATTTAGAGACTACTTATTTTTGTCCGTAAGGTCTTCAGTTCTCTAAGCATTTAAAACATATGCGATCAATTTCCTTATTACTTTTTTCGGAATGGCGTTGTTTAGAAGCTGGTGGTATCCTAGTAGTTAGTGTTCAGTATAAAATATGTAGACTCGTTTTTCATTAAAGACGTGCGGTTTTAAAATAACTGAACGTGGAAATGTCGAGAAGTTTTCCGATTGGGGATGTGTCGGAGAATTTTTAAAAATCAAACGAAAGTCAGGGAAATTTGCTGTCTTCGTTTTGAGAATATGTTTCCCCTTTCATCCATATTTTGGCGCCATTTACACTGAGAATTGTGGCTGTGATCGTTAGAAATTTCATTTTACTGAATAATTTAAAACTTTTCATTACCGATAAACCTATTTTTTAAAAAAAGTGGTATTTCTTTGGCATATATGTTCTATTTGATCAGGATGTCCACACATCTGGAAAAGTTGCGGAAATCTTGGAAGTCTGTCGTAAAATCAGAATTTTTTTTAGAAATCTATCGAATAACTTTTTTTCCGAGATTTTGTAGTCACCCTTTTGAAATAGGAGAGTACTTTGAACTTTATAAAAATTCCATTCGAGCTCTGAGTAAATCGGCCGGAAAATTCCACGTTCAAACGCAAAGATACAATTTTTCTCGATTTGTGATAGTGTTGTTCGAAATGAGCGTTCTCCAGACCTGTTGTCCTTGGTAAAGCGCCCTTTCGATTCTGACCCATTTAACATTGTTGTCCACTAATTTATAGAAAAAGAGAAGAAACCGGTCGTGGAATAAACGAGATCTTCGTCGGCTCTGGTTTCGTGTCTTGGGTTTCCGGGTTATGCGAGGGTGGTTTAGAGAGACACAAAAGGATTCGCGGTTTCAGGATCTTAAAAATTGTCTTGATGTGCGTGAGAACTTATTTCTGCTCTTCGTGGCTTTTCAACCTATTTACTGCTAGCCGAAGTAGCTTCGGCCGACCAAACGGTATGGTGGTTAGCGTGCTAGCTTCTAGACCGCGAGGTTGCGAGTCCCGTGTTAGGCATGGGTGTTTGTAAATGTATGTTGGCTTGTCTAATGACGAATGTTTCGGCGCATTATAGCCCTCGTGTTGCTGACGGCGCCAGATAATCTGAAAACAACCAACAACCAACCGAAGTAGCCTCGGCATGCTTCCAGTTTGATTACACGCATGTCCACTTTTCAGAAGTGATGCGAGGATGATTGACAGTAGATTTTCTAGTGAGGGTTTTCTCCCGTACGTAGTGCGGTCGGTTTCCCCTTGAGAGATCTCTTTAGAGGAAATCCTAGTAAAGATCATTTCCTATACTCGGTTGGTTACAATCTTGTAAGCATTTAAAACTACTTTCAGTAAAAACCTGACATAAATTGTTTTCATTTAATGTCACTCAATTATAAATGAAAATGGCAAAACACAAAATCAGGTGGAGTCGCTGTATATGCATTGACGGAAGGTTTTCAAATATAAAGTATATTGGACGCTGTTTTTAATTTATGTCACTTCATTAAGTGATCCTTTTCGTACCTACTCGCCAAATGTCAAGGTTTTCTACAAAATAGTTTCTAAATGCACTGGGCGTTAAACAGTCGGAACCTCCTTGGTATTCATTTATCTCGCTGAAACGATGTTCCGGCGCAGTGCAGGCGCTACAAAATATCCAGTACTACTAATATGGGGAATTGGCCCGACCAAACGGTATGGTGGTTAGCGTGCTAGCTTCTAGACCGCGAGGTTGCGAGTCCCGTGTTAGGCATGGGTAGTTGTAAATGTATGTTGGCTTGTCTAATGACGAATGTATTATAGCCTATGTGTTGCTGACGGCGCCAGATAATCTGAAAACAACCAACCAATATGGGGAATTGTATTAAAATTAATTTAGCGATCCGCCGGGGGGGGGGGGGGGAGCGAATATTCATGACGATCGTCTTTTATATTACGACTAGCTGAATATCCGTTCTTTGTTTTACCTTGAGCAGTTTAGAAATCAAAAGGTATTCATGCATTCCTAACCCCCCTGATAATTGTTTAACAAAATTTGGAGTGCCTTTTATACTTGCCCTTGTTGACATTTGTTCCAACTTTTATAATTGTGACTATTTTGGAAGTGGACATTGAGATATTTCTCTTGTGGAAAGTTTCGACCCTTTTTTCATCTTTTTTATTGGAAGAGCTGTTTCTTTGTTTACCTTTGCTAATATTTATACCAAATTTCATAAGTTATGACTACATTGGAAGTGGAATATTCCTCGTTTGAAACATTTATACCCTTTAAAATTTGTTAGTTGAGATCGGGATAGCTTATTTATCGGTGCTTGTCCTTGGTTCCAATTTTCAGAGGTGTAACTATATTGGAAGTTGGACTTGTGAATATCCTTCGTTTGGAACGTTTAAACTCCTTTCCAAACCCTTAACACGTTAATTGCCAATCACGCGATATCGCGTGATGACTTGTTACTCCCTAGTAGTCTGGCCTGATCAGACTGCACCCGATCAGAGTTGCCGCTGGAATTATCTGAAACTGTTTTAAAACCACAAGCTTCCAGCAAACCTTTTGGAGGAAGGCGAAATGTATCTGATATTTGTCATATGAGAAATATTATTTTATTACTTTAGTTAATTCCCTCACGAATGGTAAATCCTGTCGGGTGCAGTCTGATCAGGACAGACTACTGGAGAACAAGGCATCACGCGATATCGCGTGATTGGCAATTAACGTGTTGAAATTAGTCAATCGAGATAGCTTATTTCATGTTTGCTCTTGGTGAGTTGTGACTGGGAGAGTTAGTGATCAGTGAGGGCTTTTATCGATTCCTAGTAGCGTTTTCAAAACGATTCATTGCAACAGCGACTTATGATTAACAAAGGGCTCCCATTCCCGGATTAAGTTTGTTGTACAAAATTTCATTCAACACTGTAAATGGATCATTTGATTGAAAATGCAGCATTACCTGATCGGGTTCAATTATCTTTTCCATTGTTAAGACCATTAAAAGCAATTACAATCCTTTTTCTAGTCGAGTGATGTGGTAAACAATCCGCGCTTCAAGGAGGTCGATCGTGTTCAGGTTCCGTGAATCCGAAAGTGAAACGGGATTTTTCCTTCTCGCACATTTTCACCATCGTTCAAGGATTAAATTGAATTTCAAGTACGTGCCCCCCCCCCCCCCTTTTTGATTGGAAGCAAATTAACCCTTGATTAGGAGCGCGATCTTTTGTCCCGCGGTTAGTCGCGTATTTGTCCCCCAAATTCAAATTTTCGTTCATACTATTAAATTCGTGACCAAATATCATAGTATGTGGGTATTTTATTTAAAAACACAACATTATTGAACAGAACAAAGTAAAATTTGTAAATGTTTTTAAAGTAACTTGGAAAAAAAAAAAAAATCTGCAAGAAGCCTTTGGTCATGGGCTTCCATTTATTGAGAAATTGTGGGGTTTTTCAACCATGCGACTTAACAAGTCTGCGGTCTGACAGACTGCGAGTCCTTTTTCGTGCATCGCTTTCATCCCTTAAAATATTTAAGCTTTTATTTACATTGTACCTATACTATTTTTTTTAAATTTTAAACCGATGTTCTCCAATTTTGTTTGGTGCACGTATGCCCTTGCGTCAAAATTAAACCAATTAGACCAGTTAAGTATTTCTAAGGCAATGTGTTCTCGATTTATAAATCACTCTTCCTGCTCCATCCGCTCATTACAAATTCTCTTCGTACATACTAGAAATATTGCTACTGCTAAACATAATTTTTTTTTACCTCAAAACAATTTTCAAAGATGACAGTTCCAAGTTTCGACATTTCCAGAAATTCTAAAGACAGTTGAGCCGACTAAACGGTACAGTCAATCAGGGTAACTTTGAGCCATAGGGTATAACTTTGCGCCACCTCCTAGTTTTCAGTATTTTTGGATTTAAAGAGCTGCTCATGATCCACTGCTGCAAACTGCTGGCAAGATTATGAAATTGGCTTTTTGCTTGATGGTTTAATAAAAGAATTGACAAAATAGTACATAATTTATTTGGCCATTCAGTTGTTTTTCTGGAGTACTATTTTCAAGTTCCATTTTAATGCTTATTTGAAGTTGATGTAAATCAACTAATTTATGCAAGAAAGTATCAACTTACCACTTTATCAGCTATATAATTTTCTGAAAAAAGAAATTGTTAGTAGCTGAGGGTTATTTATTTACTAACATTTAATAAAAAGCAAAAAACCAAGGCACTATCATTTTACCACATATTCAGTGTAACTTTGAGCCGGTTCAAAGTTAGGCTGATGACAGTGTGCAATGTATACACTGCACATATAATTCATATTTTATTCTAATTTATTTTTGTTTGCTTTTAAATACATTTATATACATACAAATGCAATTTAATTTACAGAATCTTCTCTTGTATGCAAAATCCGATAAAATGAAAATGTTGGGAGTGAATTCAAAAAGTACCTAATTATATTAGAAACACGTTCACAGAATTAAAAAAAAAAAAATCTGCCGACCTGTAATGGTTGTAAAAAGCTTTTCAGTTGAGTAAGTAAAAAATCTATATGCACAAAAAATAAATGATAAAGAAATATGTATAGCAAGGATATGATGGGATTGTCTAAAGTCCTCTACCATATGAACTCTTTGGAGATAGCAAGAGTAAAAGTCCTACACTAGATGACACACCTAAAGGTTATGTGGTTAGAGCTCGGGCCCTGCATGCCAAATGTTCCGGTTTCGAATCCCGGGTTAGTCATGGATGTTCGTTGTAATTCGAAATCTACGTTAAGCTGTAGGTCGTTGAGCGTATAAACCAACCAACCTGAACTAGATGATGCAGGTGACAGTGTATGTACAACACTGTCATTTTCGGAGGAGATGAAAGTTGCACAATAAGGACATGGTAAAGGTTTATACTGCTCAAATTGTTGGGAAAATGTTACTGAAAAGTCAGAGGTTGTTCGAGTGGTGGCTGTTAAACACATGAATGAGGCAGGAATTTTATACACAGAGCATGCAAGTATTTTAGATTTTGGTAATGGCATATGCAAAGTTTACGACTACGTAATTATTCAATACGATGGAGAAGTGTACCCAGACCAAATTGACTTAAAAGACAACGTGATATTTGGCGGTTCATGAAAAAATCTGGTGCATATTGGAAATGGCCCAATATCAATGATGATCTGTGGTATGAAAAAGTAGGCGTGTTTAAGAAATTATCACCAGAAATTATTATTCCAGCTAGAACACTGGTGCCGGGTTCGAATCCCGGATTAGGCATGGACGTTTGTTGTGGTTCGGAATCCAAGTTAAGCTGTAGGTCTCGTACTGATTAGCCATTACAGTGCATGAAAATAGGTCGTTGAGCGTACAAATCAACCAATCCAGCTAGAACACGAGAATAAGTTTTCCAGATCAATGATTCTTTCTTTGATGCAATAACTATTAATCTAAAAAATGCCAAAGTGAAATTTTATGAAGTTTGAACTTTGTTTTTAAATTATCATACTATTTTTATCAATAAGAGTGGAATATTTGTATTTGTGTCACATTGTGACTTGCAAACACCATAGTACTTAACTAATAGCATAAGGGTGGCCTATCAGTTTTATTATTTTCTATTTATCTTTTCAATTTTTAATTGATAAAATGAGTTTATATTTAAGTGAATGAACTGAAGATTGTTTTTTCACTATATTTGTATGTTAAAACTGAATAATAAATAGGGTTTTTTTGCAATATATTCATGTGATTCGTTATCCACTGTTCCTACCTAACATATTCTTTGTGGTGTTATTTAAAATATCCAAACTTTATGATACTGGTAACTGCAGCTGATGATGTTTTAAATACTTATAAACTTAATTTTACTCGTTCAAAGTAGTCTAGACTTCAAGATTGAATAAAAAAAGCTATTTTATTTGAAACTTCTGATAGTGGTTCAAAGTTACCCTGAATGACAGGGTAACTTTGCACCGGGTTATTTTCCTATTATTTGGTTTCATCATCAGCATTTACTAATTTGTGTAAATTAAAATGTAATTTAGGGTTTATTCTTCCATTTTATGCCATTAGGTCGGAAAATATTATTAAAACATAAGTGGGGAAGAAGAAAATACTGAAAATGCGGTTCAATGTTACCCTGATTGACTGTATAGTGGTTAGCGTGCTAGCTTCTAGACCGCGAGGTTGCGGGTTCAGAGTTCCGTGTTAGGCATGGGTGTTTGTAAATGTATGTTGGCTTGTCAAATGACGAATGTTTCGGCGCATTATAGCCCTCGTGTTGCTGACGGTGCCAGATAATCTGAAAACAACCAACCAACTAAAGACAGTTGATGCATTTTTAAAAGTGACGCCATGATTTTGATTAAAAAATAGATTACCAGATGTTTATAAAACCAATTTTTCTACTTGTTGTATATTCTGAGAGTTAATTGTTTTAAGATTAACTTCTGGTAAGGATTATTCTCCAATACGATCCCCAATGTTACAATCTTCAAGCCCAGTTCATTTAGAAACTACTTTGTATAAAACCTTGAAATTTGGCGAGTAGGTACAGAAATGACCCCTTAATGAAATGACAAATTGAAAATTCGAAAATATTGTCTAATATATTTTTTTATAAATGAAATCCTTGCTTCGATGCTTATACAGTGTGGATCCACCTGCAAATAGTCCTATGCTTTTTTTAAAAAAATTTTTCATTTATAATAGATAATAAATGAAAGCAATGTTACTTCATTAAGTGATCTTTTTCGTTTTAACTCGCCAAATTTCAACGAAAATAGTTTCTGAATGCATTGGGCAAAAAATTGTAACATAGCGATATAGGGAATGATCCTTCCCATGACTTCCTCTTGAATCAAATGTTTCTGCATACGACAGGAAGAAAAGACTCTTGTAAAAGACGTATTTTCTGATTGTTGTCACCACCTTGTGCGATACACTTGCACGTAATCGTCCCAGATAGGAACGAAAGTGATTATTATTATTATTATGGAGCAACCCGCCCAACCACTTCTCGGATCAGCTGACCGAGTTGAAGAAAAGCGAAACTTCTTTTCCTCTCTCTCTCTCTCGGGAGAAGAAACCAGTCAAAACGACACGTGCTGGCGCGGATGTCGGACGTACTCTCAAGCAGCATGTTGTCACCTCTCCCTTAACAGATTGATTGAAACCCGCTCTGTCCCTGCAATATCTCTATTGGAATTGATTGTGCACAAATCCTCCTGCCTTTTGCCAAGGCAGCATTCCTCGAATCTGAACTTGCCGTCTCCTCCTAGAATCGGTATCCCGTTGGAATTGATAGGACTAACCTCATGAAAGGAGTCTTGTTTACTGAAGCATATTTCTGGAGATTGAGGGGACCATCCAATTTGTTCTTTTTATGAAATTCCTGTAATAAACTGCATCTTTATTACGTCATTTTTAGACTGTGGACAATATCGAATCCGAATCATTGCTTTTTCCTTCAGTATTCTGGAAGCATATCGTGCAATTGGATTTATCGCGTACTGGAATGAGTTGATTATTCACAAATCCGTCTATATTTTTTAATAAATTTAAATCCTTGTGTCAAGTGCAATTCTGCAGATTGATTGGACCATCTGTGAATCTTTGTGCATCTCAATGTTGGATTTTGTACGGAACCCAATCTAAATCCCCCCCCCCCCCCTTTGAAAGATTGTGCTTTCGAAGTTGATTTCATCTTTCTGGGATTACAACTTCGCTTGTGTCGGAACTAGTAGGATATAGTGGGGGAAAAGTGTGGATGTTGGCTGATATGCAGCTGTTACACGGCCTTGGGATCAACGCCTACCTATCGGACGACCGTGGTAAGTGGGGACGATTTATAATAACCTTCCGTAACTGGTGCGATCTTGACAATGTATCTTTTTATATTGTATGAATGAATATAGCAAATTTTTAAGGATTGAAAATGCATTACTTCGCTAGTTTATACTATGAACCTCTTCTATTGCGATCTATAAATTAGTTTTTAACTCGATTTGAGAGATAAAGGGGTCTAAAAGTTACTTTTCTTAACTTTTGAAAAAATACACTATTTCATGGAATTTAATGTAAATAAACCTTAGTGATATCTTCATTCCAGAGGTTAGTATTTGAAACAACTAATTTTCATACAAATTTAATATAAGAGACTTTAAAGTGTATTTTTCAAAAGTTAAGAAAAGTCACTTGGACCTCTTTGCTTCTCAAGCCCTCATTTTTAGCAAATCGCCTTGATTTTCTTTTAAGTTTTTTTTTTTTGAATAAGTGCAATCTTCAAACAGATTAAAACTGTCTTAAGTTAATCTATACAAATTCAATATTTATGTAATTCTCGAGATAGTTGAATTTTTCTGTGGTTAAAGTAATATAACGTTGGCCTTTTCAATTGAAGAGTGCTTGCTGTATTATGTTGCATTTTCTTTGGCATATAATTCTACCTTGTTGATTATTCTTACGAGACACTGTCATGTGAAACAAATGCTTTTTTCTTTGCAAGTTTCCTCGACTTTGACAGTACTCCAATTAACTGCATCTAATTGACAAGATTTGGTAGCAGTATTTTTTTTCTTCAAATGTTCTTTTTCTTACCTGTGTTTCCAAAATTTACAGCATTCCATTAGTCTTTCCTATCGGATTCTTTAAGCCGTTTTGAAATCAATATTGAGGACCAATTCGTCTATTTTTAACGCAAGTGAAGCTACTGCAAAACATTAATTTTGAGAGGTCTTAATCTACTTTCCATGAAGAAATAAGCTTTTATTTTCCATTTTTAAGATGACAAATATTCTTCAAGTGCCGTTACAACAGCCTTTATTTTCCTATGCGCCTAAATTATTATCGACTATAGTTGCTCTGAAATCGCATTACTAGTAAACATTTCCTGCATTCAAAACTAGCGTATTCATATGGTAATTTTATTGCAAAACATGCTTTGTGTATTCATACCCTAAACATGTTAAACAATGATTAATGGGTGCTATACATTCTAAATTGCATGTTAAGTAATGATCACTATCTAATTTTGTTTTTATTTCTTAATATTTGTCAGGGTTTCCTCAAACATTGAAAGTGATTATTTTTTAAACAGGTTTTCCAGGCATTAATAATACTTGAAAATGCTTGGAGGTCTTAAGTCATTAATTTTTTTCTCTTATCCATAATTTTTTGGTAGATGTATTAAGCACACATCAACTTGTGTTTGGTACAAGTTGATGTATGCCTAATGATTTCTACTCTACCAGATTGGTGGAGTAGAAATCAAATGGTTTTAGTTGCGCTCTGTAAGATGAACACGTGAGATTAGTGTTTGTTTTGGGAGTCAAAAAATCAAAGACCATTATCAAAGTCTGTTAATAAGGTTAAATTCAAATTGTGCGTGAAAGATTTTGATGTTAACGCTCCGGGCAAAACAGCTGAAGTCGCACAATTAAGACACGAGTATGAAATTTTTTTTAAAGGAATATTATTTAGGTCCTTAAACCTTTTGAGTACTGAATTATTTGAAGATTTTTATACCCATTGAACGGATTTGGATGGACGGATGAGGAGTCAGACTCTTCCACCGTAACTTTGCACAAGTAAGCAGATGACAAGTCTCCTCGCTCATCAAATGTACCCAAAGGGTTAAAAGTTCTTGAAAAGTCATTGATTTTCAATCTGATTTCAGTGGGTACTTTGATTTTCAAACTTATGTTTTCTTCTATCATTGGTTCTTGCGTCATAAAAACCAGTTAACTTATAATAGCATTGCTTGCTGGTCAAACGTTTTACAGACTTCGTTTCATGTTGACTTTGCTCGTAAAGGATTGTATAGGAAAATGTGCTCTACTGATACTACGCAAACTTCAAGTACTGTACATAAATTTGTTAAACTGAAAACTTCTGTTTAGCAGAAATCTGATCTTTTTATTAACTTTTCTCCAAATTCCAATTTTGAAAAATAGATTTTTCATAATAGTCCGAAACAGGAACCTACTTAAACAAATTCTGTTATAATGGATCCTTTGAAGAAGATGGCACGTGTTTAAAAACCGCATATTTTCATGCAAATAAGTTCCCTGTGGTGAACAGTGTTTCTTTTTAAAAGAATATTTTAGTTTTTTTTACCAAGATTTTTAGAAATTAAATGAATTATTTTTAAGAAAATGATTAAAAATTCATAAAAACGGGATGTTTAAAAATTCTTAGACAGGACCATGGTGTTCTAAGTTAACATACTATTACTTTTTAGTATTATAAGAGTTTGCACCAGTAGTTAAATTACAATTATTAGTTTACTACAAATATGAAAAACACTAATTTTGAGTCTTGTGCCCAAAATTGCTAGTTATTACCATTATAATATATTTTTGATTGAAGTAGGAATTTAAAGCTTTGTGACTTTGCAATTGTTTTTATTTTTAAATCCTTAAATATATATTAACTTTAAGTAGATTTTACATGCATAAAAAGATACAGCATTAGCCTTCGTAGGTCTGGGTTTGAAAATTGGGGTTGGGCTTTCTACATTTATTTTTATTTTGGTATTAAATTTTGCCTTTTTTTTTTGGTTTTTTTTTTTTGGAAAATTGCAATCACTTGAATTAATCTTCCTGTGTTCAATTTCACTTTATATTAACCTTTGGTTTGGTGCACAACCTTTTGTCTCGCTGCTAGTAGAGTGGGGGACAAATGTATCTCAAATTCAAATTTTCATGTGCATACCATTAAATTCATGGTCAGATATCAAAGTGGGTATTTTAATTAACACAACATAATTGAACAGAATGAAGTAAAAATCAAAAATATTTTTTAAATAGCTTAAAAAATACTGTAAGAAGCTTTTGATCATGGGCTGCCATCTATTGGGAAATTGATTGTGGGGGACATTTGTCAACCGCGCGACTAATGATTAAATTAATCACCTTGCGTTCATGTGTTTAATGTTACTTTATATTTAACAAGTTATTTACCAAAGTCTTAGTGTGTTAAATATTAATTGGAATTCAAACATCCTCATTTGAGACTGTTTATTCTTTTTTTTAAATTAGTTATTTTCCTTGAACATTATTGCAAAATATTAGTTCACAAATGAAGAATTATCTGTATATTCCAGATAATTCATTGTTCTGGAAAGCAATTTTCAAACTGTTTTTTAATTTAAAAGGTTGTTATAGTTTTATCTAGTGCATTTATCAAGTCTGCTTTTAAGATCTAGATAATTTTCAATTTCAGTTTTGTTGTTCAGCTGGTTGTAGTCATTTTTCTGAAAGAGAATATAAAGATATTTTCACAATCATTCTTAAAAAAAAAAATTGCTGAATATTAAGGAGTATAGGACACAAAGATTACACATTTCAAAGTTGAAAGTAATTGTTTTATGAATTTTTTGGGTAGATGTATTTTAGTTAAATTAGTTGAAAAACTATTTAATATTAAAAAAGCACTTTTTAATTTTTGAAAATTTAAATTTGAGTAAAATATGGACTATTTTTGATATACACTCAGAACTTATTGCACAATTTATAAGTTTTTTATACTAAATTGTAAAAAATCATAGAATAAATTGTCTTTTTAAACCTTTTTTTAAACATCATTAAAATTTAATTACATTCATTACAATTGCAAATTAATTACTTCAAATAATATTTCATGACTTTTTTTTAAAAATTACAAAATTTATTAAATGAACATTGATAATTCAAAAAGACAAATTAATGAAATTTATTTAAAGAATTCCAGCAAACATTTTCGCTCACTTAGAGTTTACAGTTCCTGAGTTGTAGCAATTCAAACTTGAAAAGACATGGAAAATATCATCACTAAGAAAACTGGACTTGGGAAAGTTTTGGCATAGCATGGTTGAAAAGCGTCTATCATGGTGCTAATTAATCAATATTAAATTCAGGTAGTTGAACTGTTAATTTCATTTCAATCAACTGATTTATGTATACATTGTTTCCGCGCTTTTGAAAAGTCATGAATTTGATATTGGGTAGATGTAAATTTTGTCATGAAAAGTCATGATTTAAAAAAAACCCATCCATAAGTGTTCAAATTTGGAGTAAAAAAGGGATTTTTCACGGATTCCTAAACATCAAATGTAAATCGCATGCTGTGCACATCTTATGTAACTTTTATAACATCTTATGTAAAACTATGACGTCATAAACGTAATGACCACTAATCATATGAATCTTTGTAGAAACAATGATCACAGTTGAAAAACGCATCCAATGAAAACATTTCTGAACTCCAAACTTGTGGCATTACACAAGTAGGTCTCATAAGTGAAAATAATAAATCAATATAAGAACTAGAATGATAAGCTTGTGTTTATATTGTCGTAACACTGTGTGCTACTGTTTAGCATGTTGTTACCAAAACACTTGATTTTTGATATAGTTTATTATTATTGGGTTATTCCTTTGTATCTTTTATAAAAAGGAAATATATATTAGCTTCTTTAACACTGAAATGAATGGAAAATTGTTTATCTCTTCTAATTTCAAAGGATTACTGATAATAACTGGCATTTTATTGTACAATACTATGTTCGTGTTGGTAAAATCCACGTAATAGGTCGGGTTTTTTTTGGTAGAAACCCTGTCTATATTTTTTTAAATGATTGAAAAATTGTTGTGAATTTAGTGTTGTATATCCCCTTAAGAGTATTATCTTTCCAGAAGTGGGCAGCATGAAGTCCAGCCACCATTTCCGTGACCAGCTGTCTGTGATGAGCGGCTGGTTTGAGCAGTGGAACAGATGCGAACAAACAGTCGCCCTCTTCTCGCTCGTCAAGAGGATAGAGCCATCCAACGCACGCTTCCTCGCCCTCGTCCTGGAGCAGAGCGCCAAGGAGTGCACGGAGCTGCAGGCCACGGAGACGGAGGCAAACGACCCAGGTGAGGTCATCTTCTGCAGAGATAGATGCTCGAAAGCAATTTTTTTTTATCTCGGTTTTAAGTTTTACCTATGAAGTTGCTTTGAGAAAAATCTTGTTACTGTGTAGATATTATTTCGAAACAAATGTAGGCAAGTTGGAGACTTTGACTACGTTTAGTACTATACGCTTTTCTTCACTTTACTAATAATTGTTATACTTGCCAAATTAGAAATTATTAATATAAGCTATTTTGTAAAATTCATGAACCATTTGGTTTTTTTCTTCCAAAATCCCCAATTATTACTAGAATTCCAATTTGAGGCTGTGCCAAATTGGCCTTGTTGGCTCCAATAGGGGCTTTATACTACAGTTTTCAACTTTGCTGTTCCCACAAAAAATTCGTGTCAGCAGAACTGCAATGGTGCCTCAATCCTTAGCTGTTTTTATAAAGCTTCTTAAATCCTCAAGCTTTAAAACTGATGTTTCTTGCTGGATGGATTCAGAATACAAACTATTTTTTAGGATGCCAATATTTTGTTATATACTAAAACTTCAGTGTAGATTAAGTCCTTGTTAGTGTCTGAATTGATTTCATTTTATGACTTAAAACTAATTACAAAGTTAAAAATAACTGAACAGACAAATTGAAAGTATAAAAATATACTTATAGAAACCTTGGATTTAAGGTTTAAGTAATGAGAAGAGTGTCAACTAGTAACAGAAAAGAACATCTAACTTGAAAACTCACCAACTACTCAATTGGGGAAGGGGGGGGGGGTAATTTCTTATTGATTGTTCAGGGGACATTCTACCCTAAGATTTAAAAAAAAATTCCAAATTTTGTTATTTGCTACAAGTATAGTTAAGAATCTTCTAAATATGCTTAATTTTAAAACTACGTTTTTTAATGAGTTATGACATTTTATGCTGGATGATGGTATGATCTTCTGAAGCAATAAAAACTAATAAATTTTTCTCGATGTTTTTTGTTGATATTAGGTTTTTTGAAACATAAGGCTTTTTTCTAATTAATGGAGAAATCTTAAATTTCTAGAGCATGTCGTAAAATATGTTTATTATATAAACTGGCACTCTAATTAACAAAATATGCTGGTAGTTTTCAATTTTCCTTAATACTAAAGTAAGATTATTGCAGATTTATAGATTTTTTTTATTATGAATAAACATTTAATTTATATAATTATTAATTACTACTATAATTTTGGGAAAATTTTTGAATATTTAAAAAAGCAGTAGCATTTTAAAAAAGTGAAATTTTAAGATTAAAAAAAAAAAAAAAAAAAAAATTGGTGAAATATTTTTCTTTCATATAAATTCCAATAAGGGACACCTATTTTTTTTATTTAAAAATTCAATAAAAAAAAGTTTAGATGGTAGAGTGGATTAAGTTAAAAAATTAGATGGAAGCAAACTGTTGATTTTTATGATGTAGATTGCTTCGATATTATCTGTCAGGAAAAAGCAATTATGTGTGATCCAAGTTGCTTGCAGTAGCCTTATTTTTAGGAAGGCTTTACTTTTTTTTTTTACTTTTAAGTGTGGATGGACTTTCACTACATATTTATATAAAAAAAAATTAGTTGCCCAACTTATAAATAAAATTGTATTAAAATATTTCATGATTCTTATATGTAACGTTGGCGCTATATAGCCCACATTTTGCCCCTGCTCTGTTACTCTAACTAACCAATCTTATATGTAATGTTTATAATTTATTTGTTAGAAAACAATGATTTTTTGTCGCTTCAAATTTATAAGAGGTCCTTTAATAACTTCAAAAAGTGATTGAAAAGTCATTAACTAATTTTTTTACTTTTCAAAAGCTGTATGAATCTAAATTGGAACTAAGACAAATGCCGAAGTTTAACGGTGGAGAATCATTGATTAAATTTACTCTTCCATTGAACTTTGTTTGGTTTGAATATTTTTTATAGTTTGAAGTCTGATAAGCATATTGCTACCTATATACTTAGTTTTGTTGTTTTAAGTCTGATTTTGCTAAATTCCTAATTCGAATGGAGGCTCAAATTATCCTTAACAATGTAAATGCTTTTACTTGTCAGTTTATCTATATTAAAAAGCTGAACGTATATTGAAGGTGGTTTTCACCCCCACGCTATAATGCCCTATCATTACATTCTACTAAATTTTTCTCTCCTTGGAGTACTTTACAACATGGCTAAATTTTTATGCATAATCTGTAAATGTTCGTGACTCGAACTGAACTTATTTGATGTTTGCTATCAAAGTGATTGTATGCATTAAAGTAAATTTACATTCCCTTAAACTTTGATGCTATTTGACTACTCTTGTCAATCCACAAGAAAAGAATGACGCACAAGGAAACAAGTCGTACGTAAGAAAACGAAATGTTTTTATTAGTTTTTACACTTTATTTTAAGTAGCGTAGATTTGAAACTTCTCTCGTAAGGGGTAACCTTTTGTGCCTTTCTGCCCTGTTTTCTTAATTTTCAGTTTTATGTCAAATTTTATTGGGCTTTTGGTCAGAAATTTAAGCTTATTAAAAACATACTTAAATCCTTAGTTCCTTGATTTCAGATGCAAATGAATATCAGCCCAATGCAAATGAGTATCATCTGGTTAAAAGTTGGTCTCTCTTCATATGATTTTAAGAAGATTTTTGTATTTTCCCGGATTTTTTTTGTATATATATGCTAAAACAGAGGAATCGATGGAATTTGAAATCGGATTTCTGTGTCCTTTAATAGGGATGTAGTAACCTTGTAAAGTTTTCATTTAATGTTGGTATCTATTAGAAGCTGAAGAGTATTTTCCTTGAAACTTATTTTGGACCCTCTACAAAGTGATTCGTGTGTGCCGCCAAAAGTTACCCTTGTTTCGCCCAACTGTTATGTAGTATTTGATTCTGATGCCCGTCACGTATTGTACTTCCGGTGGGCCGCATAAGTAGGCCGCAAAAGCACTAGACATCGCGGATGCGTTGGTTGTCGGACTTGAATTCTTCCTATTACCTGCAGGTGATTTAAATGAGATTATTTTTTTTTTTCACGTATAACGATTATTCTAAGCATTGGAGGTCAGGGGTTCAACTCCACTCCAGTAGTTTATCCTGGAGATTTCTGTCGCATTGTGTTGTTTTTCTGTTGGTTACAAGACGGCTAGTAACAAGTAGGACAAAAAACTAAAATGCCTCATCTTGCGCACGTTTTATATCTGGAATTTTCCTTTTAAAATCTACGGCATGTTGAAAAACTTATTACCGAATGCCCAAGTACTAACACTTGTCGTCTGTATGTTAACTTCCTATAGAAGCAATCTTCCGGTCGTCATTTCAAAGCACTTCCGGTTGTATTTTGTGAAATCCTAATCTTGTAGAGATCTTCAAATTACTGCATGACTCGTGTCTAGTATTCAGAGTTAAAGATTAACTATTTGCACATTGATTTTTGTTCCCATTTCTGGGATTTCCGATCGAATTTTGGTATGGGAACTCAATTTGAGACCTTTTATTCTGAATATCTCGCGTGTTTAACATTTGAAGTTTTGTTTGGAAATGTTGATCTCAACTTGATAGAGCCCTTGTATCAACTTTTCATTATTAATTTACAAGCTAACAATTATTCATTTTACTATTGATTTGGATTTTAGGTCTTCAGCTTCAAACTTTCTTAAGCGTTATCGAGTAGTTGAATAAGTTTTTAAAAAACGTATAGAATCATTGTAGAAACAAATAAAATATTTAGGGTTGTAAGCCTATTCACACATTGCAAATGAGGTGGACACATTACACAGAAATTATGAGTCGATTCTTATCAGAAACCCGCTGAAGTCGCTTTACGGGATTTTCATTGCTTTACTCTAAGCTGATTTATAACGATTTTAAGTACCATATTGAGTTACTGTGCGTTTTATAATGCTATTTTCTTTTTTTTGGCCCCTTCTCTTACGACTTCATGAACATGTCCGAGTTGTTTTTTTACCATGTCGGATTAAGTACCTGTCGGTTTGAGTTTTTCGTGTTCAAGGGTAGAAATGTGTTGCTTCCTACCTTCAAGGGCGTCACGATGTGGATGATTTACTCGATATTGCGCATTTCCTGCAATTCTTTTGTTGCTGCAACAGATTGCGTCTCCTCTACAAGACGTCGGCAAAGAAATCCACACCTTCTTATGCACATTGAATTGTTGAAGGGCGCTGTAAAAAAGCAATTTAATTCATTCTGATGGGGGGGGGGGGGTAAGTGACATTGTAGTGATTGTAAGAGAACGGGTGTAGTGACATTTGCAAATTATTTTTTTTTGGTTTCATCCTATGTTTGCCAAAATGATACTTCTAGGTTTTTCAAAAATTTTCCATCACCTGATAACTCATGCAACAGAAATTTGCTTTGTTGCTTTTCCTCGATAAGCATATCTAGATAAGCAATATCAATCATGTAGTGCTTTTGGGATGCGAGGCGTAACCTGCACAAAGAATTGACTTTGAATGCCAACGGAATTGAACATTTTCTTGAATCAAATCAGTGGAGGAATCGCTATCATTTTAAATTTAGTGATTTCTAGTGGTGGTATCGTCGTAGTTTTGCAGATCGGTCTTAAATTGGGAAGTGTGGTCTATTAAACATAGTTCAAAGTTGTCCTAATGAGCAAAGGTGAATGAAACTTTCTTTTGTTGTTGAATTCTGCCAATTAGCCAGAGGCTGGAGAAAAAACAATTTATTTTCTTGCGTGGTGAAGGAAAAAAAAACTGATTTGGAGAAAGCGTCCAGCTGGTATAAAAATACCATCGTGTGTCCTACTTGCAGTGCCCGTGCCCTTCGGCGGCGAAGCACTAAAAGGAAAGTGTGTCAGTGGGAAAGGGTCACTGACTGCGAAGCGGGTCGCTTTCACCAGTCTTAACTTTCTTACTTCCCAGTGGCGTGCAGGCCACTGCGCTGGAACGGTGAGACTTCGCTGACACATTTTCCCTCCGTTGGTGGCACGAAAGGAAAAACATTAAATTGCTTTCTCTTTTTTCCAGAGGGGGAAACTGTTCCGCTACGCGGAGTTTTCTGGAACTTAACTTTTTGAACCTTTCTTTCAGATGGAATTCCGTCGAAACAATCGGTCTCTTAATTTTCTTTCGACGTTGGTGATGCCCTGATTGTACAACTAAATATATCTGGATGGTGTCTATCAGAGACCGGTCTGAAAATGTTCTCCTTATAAATATACTAAAGACTGGCGATCCAGTCAAGGATTCATGTGCCACGAGGTGACCTCGCATTCTGCTACTTTCCCTGTAAATACCTCTGGATGACATCTTTAAAATTTCAGTGTTTTGGGCCAATTGTGCCAAAAAAATCCAACTCAATCAGTTTAAGACCGGTTTGAATGTAAAACCCTCGTGGTATACTGAGCATCCACCAATAATGGATCTTAAATTTATCTGAATGGAGGGAAAAATGGTAAAAAAACCTGCTACAATAAACTCTGTCGTTTTCTCTTTGACAATGAACAATGCACCTGCTATTCTGACTACGCGTTAGCAACAAAATTTTTGAGCTCTTGCTTCGAAAGAATGGCACATGTAGACGAGGCTAGGTATTTGAGTAAACTACTGACATAGTCGGGATGCAACTTCAAGTGAAATGCATTTTTTAAACGTTAAATTATTTTTTTTCTAAAAGGCATATCATCTTTCAATACATTACAAATATTTTTTCCTTCTCAAAATTATCGAATATATTTCCTTATATTGGGTATTTGGTTGTAAAGCAATTAATATGTTTATCGATTAGCGTTTATATATATACGTATGTCTGCCTAACACATTTATTTTCTCAACTTGGGGCCAATACGGCTTAATCCGAAATTTTCTTTGGAGAGACCCAACGTTACTATGTTAAGTGGTTTCAGTTAGGATAAGTATGCCATCCTTGGTGTGGAAATGTCGTGCCTAAAGTCTGAATGAGGAGAAGGTAGAATAAGAAACTTTTCTGTGGGAAGTGTGTATTGCCGCTCGAGATTGAGACGGAGCGGTCTAAAATAGTTGGCAATGCCAACTGTTGAAGCTTCCAGAATAAGCAGGTGGGACCGAATTAGAAGCGTAGGTTCGCACTGCCAAGAAACAACACCCCGCACAGAGTGTGATTTCGCAAGCGGGACACGTCATCCCGCTTAGCTGCTCTTCCTTATTTGAGGAACCACCTCTTCTACAAGCATCAACTCTTGCATATTATGGAATCTTATTTACCCCGCATGTACGAAGAGACGCTTTCTTTATTTTGGTTTAGAAAAGCATTTTTCGGTTGGCTCTTCTAAATCTAATTTCTTCCATTCCCTTTTTTGAGTGTCTTGATAAATAGTTAATGAGAATCTATATTTCCGTTCTTGTATATTACTATTAACCTATTTCTAACCTAGGTTAATAGATAATAGGTTATATTACTATTAACCTATTATCTATTAACCTATTTCTACGTCGTTGAGTCATTATCAATTCCAGATGAGTTAAAGAATCTTCAACTTACAAATTGTCCGCACAATTATATGCTATCGGATAATGCAATATGTGAATGATTCGAAGCAAGCCATGCTTTTAAGTTCCCTGAGCCAAGTACTGCGCTCGCCTCCGCATTTCAAAATGGAGCATTAAGAGTTCGTTAACCCTTTTTTAATTGTAATTTTTACTCCTTTGTGGCCGAGCTCATACTTTTTGGAGTTTCTTTTCCGGTGATTCTCACTTAAGCTTCTAAATGATTTTTTATTTTTCCCCCCAACGCATCGGTCATTCGAATGTCTCCACAATCGCTCGATGCCCATACTCGTCGTATGTTGCCCTTATACCATAGTAAAATAAAATACAGCCAACTTAATTACATCACGATACTAAGAGTCGAGTTCATAATGTTAAAAATTCCTCCTTCTACAAACGATTTTGGTTGTAATTTCGTGAAATTTATTTTGTAGTTAACCGAAATCGGTGAACATGTTCCACTTGGGAGGCAGATTTGTTGACGATGTCTACTCGTGTGTCTGATTACAATGAATTAATCGAAGAGGAGCCGGCAATCTTAGTCAAATATTTTACCCAAATTCATCAACTTCTGATCGAAATGTTTCAAGGTGTTCTTGCCACAACAGCAATAAATGCTCAAAGTTTTAAATTCGGAAGAAGAAAAAACACCTTTTGAAGCTTTCCTCTTCGGGCGCAGAGAGCTCGTCAAGTCTGGTTCTTTCTGACGCGCATTTTGTTTTCAAAATTGAGTCGACACGACGGCGATTGCGACCAATTGTCTCTTATTCTGTCGGGTCGCTTGGCGAGTTTTCCAGTTTTCTTCAAATCGATACGCAAATAAGTTAGTTGCCCTCCGAAGAATTGACTTTCGGGGGCTCGTCAGCAAGTTGCCCTTGTGCCATGAAAGAGCCAACCTTCAGTGTAATATTTGTCGCGCGGGAGTTGTCCTCAGGTGCTCAGCAAGTGGGTGTGGTGTCAGAAATAGACATCCTCCGGGTGCGTCACTGGAACTGTTTTGCGCTCTTTTCCCGTCGCTAATTTTAGACTTCTTTATCGCCACAAGACTACCGGCCATCCCTACACAAGTTCGGGAACTGTTTTCATCCACACTTCTCGGTATTTCTCTGGATGTTCAAGGCTTGTGCTCCGCTTAAAATGGATAACATTTCTCCAAACATTAAACCTCGCTACATAACGAATGATGTTTGGTCCGATTTGATTTAAAGTTTTAGTCATAAAATTTTATTTGAAGCTTTTTGTATTTGTTATTAATTTTCTGCTTATAAAGTCGAAAAGACATAATATGCTTTTCATTATTTTAAAGAAATTTTATATTTAAAAGTATGGCACTTGGGAAAAATATGGCATAGCGCGATATTACTTACAACTTATTAACTTGTTTGCAATTAACAATTTTTGAAAAAAATTTGCTAAGGTCGTTTAATGGAATTCAGTAGATTTTTTAATTTTATATTTTTTACCTCAAAGTTTACTCAAATTTCCAATCATGTTCAGACCATCTTTCCTTAAAGCAGTAATTTCTATCTAGCGGTACGAAGTTGAACTTTTGTTTTCTTTTTTTTCCATTTCAATGTGCTGGTTTTAATTGGGCACATTGTCCTTTAAATACAGCTAATCCCCTCAGAGTAGATTTCCTCCCCTCTCCATAAGAGGCCCCCCTGCAGCGTCATCGGCTTGTTTCTCACTGTGGGGCGGAAGCGTAACTCTTTATTTTCTCTTACAATCTTTTTTTTATATGTATATATATATCTATTTTTGAATGACGCTCATCAAGTGCTTAAACGATTGTCCGTCATCTATTGCAAGAGCTCATGTTCAGTTTTTTTTTTTTTAAATGGCACTGGATGCAAAATTTAGAACTTTATTGAGAATAGGTAATCGTAAAATATCTGGAATTTAATCTTGCTTTTGTTAATAAATAAGCAAAACTCGCAGTATCTTTTTACGAAATTTTACATTCTTTGTGTATCTCCGTATCTAATAAGCAATTTTTACCCGCAGCATCTGCAAGTATTTGTAAAATCCTCATATTGTAGTATTCCTTCGTGCAATCAGTTGCACTGCAATGAGAAAAAAGACAGCGACAGTGACTCTCATTCTTTTTTTTAGCGTTATAGTACCTCTGGAAGCGTAGTAGCTGTAATATCGATGGCCTAGATTGAATACCTTGAGCGCTTTCCTCAATAGAGCAGTTCAATTAATCCATATGCATTGTTTCCATAGAAATGTCAGTGTTTCTTACAAATTTTCGCATAAACGCATTTTCAAACAAGTGAGCAAGTTTTTTTTTATGTTGTATGCGGTCTGACCGAGCAAAGTCATTTTTCGCTTCCAACCTCTAAAATATTTCATCTTTGATTTTTATATTAATTTTCCTTTTAAATTTCAAACTGATGTTTTGTTTGGACCAGCATAGATCACGTGTTGCGCAAAAATATCCCACAGGAGTTAAAGGTTAATGTGCGGATATTTGGCACTATATGGTCAGTAGGGGACGTGGCATTGATTGGAGAAGGGAGGAACCAAGAATAGTCTTTTTTTTTCTTTCCTGGGAGAATCATTGCGTTACGGAAGAGGCTGTTTTTTGGCATTGTCAAGGTCCCGTGCCTTAAGACCGGATTAGAATATTTAATGATTCAATTTTAATTTGTCTTTTAATTGGCACTAAAGTAGTGTTGAAATGAGCTTCGTTGTTGCCACTGACAAGCGTGAAAAAGAGCAATATATTTAGTCGACAACGTTGTTGGGAAGAATTTTCTATAAGGAAGAATAATCCCAGCATTAACCCTGTAGTGGACTTGTCTTGACCATCAAATCCAATGCGTTATTTGCTGTCTAATTAAAGACTACGCTCCTGGTGGGTTAAACAAATCCTTTCATTGTTTTCCAGAAGCGGGACATATTTGCCCTGCGCAAAATTTTGGGAGGTAAAATATATCGACAGAAATTTATTGGGGAGGCTTTATAAAAGCTGCTATAACAGGGGGTTCCCAAGGTAATTGAAAGTCATTAAAAGTGCTTAATATTTTTGAACATGTTTTCAAGGCACTGAAAGTGCTTGAAAATGCTTAGAGGCCCTTAAAAGTCCTTAAATTTTTTAAATGTTGTGTGCCCAACTGCAAAAGTTATAAAAATACAACTCGGATTTGCTATCCCCGCGTGACCATCACTTATCTGCATCGCGGGTTCGAGTCCCGTGTTAAGCTTGGCGTCCACTATAGTTGAGCAGTGCAGAGCGGAGTGGATTAGAGCCAAATTACAAGTCTGTCAACGTCCATTGTAGCACGAGCCTCGTGCTACAGTAGACGTTGGCAGCCTTGTAATTGGTTCTAGTCCACTCTGCACTGCTCAACTATAGTGGACGCCAAGCTTTAGGCATGGGTGTTTGTAAATGTATGTTGGCTTGTCTAATGACGAAAGTTTCGGCTCATTATTGCCCTCGTGTTGCTGACGGCTCCAGATAATCTGAAAACAACCAACCAACTTATCTGCATCGTATTGGAGCTCTCTGACATATTTGTATTACGCATCCACCAACTTGTAACTGTTTTGGTAGAATATACTTAATTAACAATTTATGTATAGACATGATGCATGAAAACAAATTTTCAAAGGTCCTTAAAAACATTACTTGGGTCCTTAAAAGTCATTGATTTTCATTCTTTAATTTGAGTGGGAACCCTGTATAACAAAGAACTAAACTTGATGACCGTGCTCTCAAATTAAGTAATTTAGTCGTACCACTTTGTGATGCTGTGGGTTATCCTTGCGATGCAGTAGTAAAAAACTTCAGATATTTAACGCATTTATTTTATTAGGCATGGCTGCGATCCGGATCATTGCGACTTGATTCAGTTGTCGGGTTACCCGCTGGAAGTGTTCCGGATTTTCACCCTTTCGAAACGCAAATTCAGGGCCCAATTTCCTGTGTCACTCTTCGCACAGAACTTGATCCAAGTATGTTCCGTTGCAGTATAGCCTACATGCAACTTTTCTCCGAAAATCCTCATTCCAACCAAACAACAAAATTCCCCGATTAAATAAATAAAAGCTACGTTGATAATTCTTTTATAAAGTAACATTTAGTCCTGAAACGTAATAAAAAAAAGATACTTGATAAAAAATAAGCTTGTTTTAAAACATAATATCAAATAAAAAAAATACTAGCGAGAACAAGTAGTTCGAAATAGTTATACAAATCTTACGTCACTCACTACTTCATGACGGTAAAATCTTGGCGCCGTTGAATCAAACTCAACTGGTCATTTCAACCTCAGAGTTATCGCCTTTTACAAGCCATTTGAGAAAATGGGGTTAAAAAGATGCGTAGAGGAAAGGGGGGGGGGGGGGTATCAATTTCATGGAAGAAAGTCGCAAGCTTTTGTTTGCATTGTCTTGTGCTTTTTTGAACGGTTCGAATCTGATTGGTCTGCTTAGTGTAATGCCAGTGCATCTTCAATATCACATACCCACAGAAGCTCTTTTTTGAATAAGTACCCTGGAGTTTAGAATATAATACTTCAAGATAGAGAATCGATGGTTGACAGAGAGCGGCCACAGAACAGGGAAATGTCAGGGAGCTTTCCGATTCTGGAAAAAATTGGAGGAATGTCATGGAATTTTTTAGAATTTCACGAAAATCGGGAAAGTTTTCTTTGTTCTGAAGGTACGTTTCCCCGTTCATTTGTATTTTGGCGCCATTTAGCCGCGGAAAGTTATAGTGGTAATCGTTAGAAGTTCAATGCTACATAATAATTTAAACTTTTCATTACCGCCAAAACTCTTCTTTAAAAATTCGCATGTTTTATTTGATCAGAATGTCTCTTGAAAACCTAAAAGAAAAAGTTTGCTTTAAAATCAGGGAATTGTGTAGAAATCTATCGGGGAATTTTTGTGGCCACCTTGTAGAAGAATCAATGGTTGATCTCCGGAAATAATATCTCCGCTGCCAACAATTGATCTGCCGCCGTATTTCTGCTACAGGGCATTGTTCGAAACGATTTTCGTGGCTGAGAAAGTAAATGGAATATTCTCTCTGGAAAAAGTGAACGCAATTAGAAACGATATGTTGATGTGGGTTAGTGGTGTTGGCCGAGGGGCAATGACCCAAATTCGGGCGAACGGGTTCCAGCTCCGCTTGGTTGCACTTCCCCCGCTGCTCCAAATACCTTTCGCCCAGTGGAAAGTGGTCACTGGGATTTTTCCCGCCCTGCGTTATTAGGATGCCTAATACCTGCGATGCCATACTGTTTAGGGTTTTGCATCATTTTAAAAGTTGGAGAAGTTTCTGTTTTGTATTAACACAATAATTTCGGTTCTTAAATTCTTAGGATCAAGTTCTTTTTCGCCTTCTTTATACGGGGGGGGGGGGGGGGGGGTGAAATTTTTTTCTCCCTTACGCAGATTCCTGCTTTTTTAAGTTATGGATTTTCTGCAATTTTTTTATATTTAGTGGACTTAATAAGGTCTTATCAGATGATTAAATTTGTCTAAAACAATCTCTCTGGCAAAAATTCTGGCTGCATCACATGCTCTGTACACACCCAAATATATTCATCTCAATATAATACTGCTTATATTTTCCTCTTTTTTACATTTTGAATGCTTTCAAGTCTAGCCCTCATCCAGAAAAGGGAGTAAGTACCAATTTAACTAATAAGGTGCATCTCAAATATTTTGCTTTTATGTTTAAAAATACAAGCAACTGATGGTAATTAAAGAAGATGTTATTTCTGTCTTGCTGTGGTTAAAAATCTTTTTAATGGACCGATCCTATAGCGGCCACGGCTAAATTCGCTTTGAAATTGAAAGCAATACAATGATGTTCTTGGAAAACTGGACACGAGCACATAGTAAATTTAAATAATGTTTCTGGATTAACATTCTAATTATTGTTTCTACAAATAGCCTTAATTATATTAACTGTAACATGTCCAAAGTTACAATCCATCAAACATCTTCTGGTCTGTCAGAATGACTTTAAAGTCTGAAATATCCATTAAAAAAAAAAAAATCGCAAATTATAAACGTTGAATTTCCCTTAATACGAAACTTAGTTATATTAGGATCCTAAGGTTATTGGACCAGACAAGACTTTTGTGATGTTTTTAAGCATTCTATCAGAAAGTGTGTGTTTATAGATAGTTTATTTTCACATCTTATTTCTACTGAGCAACTATTCCTTGTCATAAACTGGCACATCTTACCAGAATGCACTCTTCCCTTTGATCTTCAATGATTTTAGTTGGGTTTTAGTGATTTTTACTTTCAGTTACTTATTTTAACATAGGGTAATGAAAATATTGCATTTTTCAAAAAAAAAACACCCAACTTTTTACATGTTTAGGAACATCCTTGCATAACACTCGATTGTATGATGTTCAACTTTTGCATTATGAATTAGTGGTGGCTATGAGATGTGTCATTAAGGTTTTTGTCAACATTGTGCATGTACACAAGATAAATAGCTGCTATTGAAAAATTTGTTTTTTAGCAATTGCTAGAAAAACTTCTAATGATTTTGGTATGATGCCTGTTAAGGTATTTTAAACATCCTTACCTCCGAAATTCATTAAAGCCATAAAAAGTTGAAAAATCTATGTCCTTGCTTAGGGGTTTTTCTTTGACTATTGGCCATCAACAACGGTTCCTCTGTTTGATTGTAGGATAACGTAGTAATTATTGAAAATGTATCTCCAGGTTGTTTTATTGTCGACGTAAAAAATTGCAAACTGGTAACTTTTTATTAAATACGAATCTGAAAATGAAAAGTAAATTACAACAATCGATGTCGATTTTAAATGTAACTACCATTTTTAGAGTGTAATTAAAAATTGTGCCACGACCATAATTTATGTCTCTAAAAAACTGGAAAACATTCACTTCTTGCAAATACTAAACATGCAAGTCTTGTGGCTTGTTAAATGTTTTATACATTGTGTCAAGAGTTTACTTTTTATAACTTTTCTTAGAATATTAATGTGTGAAGCTGGTCATATTATGACTAAAATTGCAGTAATGAAACTGAAAATATGTTTAAGGAAATTGTAAGGAAGCATGATAAAAATTGCGTTCAATTGCTCATTAATGATTTTTCAGAATGCAAGATTATATTTGTTCCATTGATAGTACATGAAAACTTTAAGCTTTATTTTGTTATTTACATTTCAAATTTGGTTGGTTTTCTTCTTCAAGGGACTATATAGACCATATTGCGCCAAACAAGTTGATAAAAATCAACTAGTTGTTAAAATTGATTAAAAAAGTATGGTTGGGTCCATAAAAGTTAAAATATGGAAAACGGAATACTCATATTTAATTTGAGTATTCCGTTTTCCATCTTTTAACTTTTAACATCTCCTGTAATATTAAGGGTTTGCATTGCAATACATTTTTAGCGAGTCGAGCGAACTTGTGCTTGCACTGCAATGAACCTTCTAGCGAATGAAGCGAGCCTGTGCTTGAGTAGCAATGAATCTTTCAACAAGTGAAGTTGCCCTGTGTCGATGAAGCTTTGACCGAGCTGTGTGTGCATAACAATTAAACTTTTCAGAGAGCAAAGCGAGCTGTGTTTGTGTTACAATGAAACTTTAAGTGAGCAAAGAGAGCTTGGTTTTGCATAGCAAACCCGTTCACGAAGCGTCAAAAGCTAATAAGTATAGTTTTTTTTATTTATTTACAAATTTTATCTTTTTAATTTACAAATTATATTTTATGTTGTAATTTTATATACATCTTACAACTTAATATTTATTAATATGTGTTTTATGCAGAAAATTTTTACGAGTTCAAATTTTAATTGTAATTATTGTTAAATCAGCTACAATATTTCTGCTACTAATCTTCAATTTTTGCTGCTACATTTTCTCTTATTCTGCTTCAAAAGTTAAATTTTGCTGCTCTAATTTTTTGGGAATCTGCTCTAAATGTTAAGTTTTGCTGCTCTAAAAATTGCTCTAAACTGGGCTTTAACACTTCCTACCCCTGAAATTAGGATAAAATCAATTTGATGATAATTGCTTCATATATATCTGTAACTGACATTCATTTATAGTACAAGGGAAAAAAAAAACAATCTCTTGTATTGAAAGCATCCTCTGCCAGCAGAAGATGCACATGGCTGAAATTAGTGTGACCGAAGATGTTTGATTCTCCTCTTCAAAGATGCCGACCAAACGGTATGGTGGTTAGCTAGCTTAGCGTCGTGCTAGCTTCTAGACCACGAAGTTGCGGGTTCCGAGTCCCCTGTTAGGCATGGGTGTTTGTAAATGTATGTTGGCTTGTCTAATGACGAATGTTTCGGCACATCATAGCTCTCGTGTTGCTGACGGCGCCCGATAATCTGAATACAACCAACCTCTTCAAAGATTGCTTCAAATTGGGAACCTAAAGGTTGAATTTTTTATTTAATGAATTAGCCCAACATTTCTTCAAATCACCACAAATTCTAGCATATTTTGTCCAATGTGGTAATTTACGTAAAAATGTTTAATTAAGAAAAGTTTACTTGTCGATTCTTTTTACCTTAGATTCGTTACTTGGTTGAAATGAGCAATTTTGGTGCAACTTTGTGAATAAGTAGTTAAAAGCATTTCTTGTTGCAGGTTACATCAACAGCCTGAGCACAGAGAGTAAAGAGACCGCTGTGAGCAATCTCCTCTCTCATCTTCCACTCCTACGGCCTGGAAACAGGGAAGCCAAGGACGCATACCTGCAGCTCATACCAAAGGTACATACACTTAAAACACACTGCTAGTAGCTGAGGATTGTGTTTAATAAATGCAAAACTATACTTGTTGTTTTGCAAGAAAGAGGAAAAGTGGTTTTGTACTAGAGAAAAGAACTGGGATAGATTTTAATATATAGATTTTGACTTACAAGATTTCATTCTATTCGTTAAAGTAAATTCTTTTTTCAGGCATGCCCTGTAAATTCTGATTTTTGGGGCAGCTAAAATTAAAATCTTTTCAAATTTTGAGAAACTGACTTTGTACTGTTTTAAAAACCAAAATATTTTGAATTGAAAAAATTAAAATTTTGGTGATGTTATAGAAGTTTATCATGCTAAAATAATCCGAACTTACACTCAACCTAGGCTCGATATTAAACTATTTATGTAACATAGTATGATAAAGTTGCTTTGTATTGCACCTGCTCAAACAGCTGACTATTTTTTTTACTAAAACTCTCAACAGAATCGAATGTGCTTATTAACTTAAAAATTTTACAGGTTCTGGCCCACTCAATCCGCCACGGCGTCCACATCGAGGAGAGTCGTCAGCTCCTCTCCTATTCGCTCATCCACCCAGCAATCTCCAACGAGGACAGGCTCACGCTCACCCAGTGGCTGAGGCAACTCGAGGACAGAATACACTTCTACCCCCCTCCCAATGGCTTGTCCTCGCCCATGAACAACAACGGGGAAAGCAACGGCTACGGGCTCGGCGCCAACTCCGACGTCTACCCTCCCAATGGTCTGTCTTCCTCGCCTTTGACCAACGGATCGACCGACAGCAACGGTTACGGGTTAGCGAGCAACTCGGACAGCAACGGCTATGGGCTCGCCTCCAACACGTCGGACAGCAACGGCTACGGGCTGGCCAGCAACAATGCTGTTCCGAGGTTGGATCTGTGGAGGCCGGGTAGTGGTATAGTAGATGCGAACTCATACAACTGTGCGCTCAACAACTTGGGGAGTAACAGTCTGCCGCCACATGTTGCGCTTCACGGGATGAACTCTGCTCCCGTAGGAGGAATATCATCCCATCCTGGTAATTGTTGCTTGCTGAAGTATTTATAGTTTCCTGTGTACTTATTGCTTTTATTCTTTGTTAAAAAATCAACTCTTCTCCTTAATTTTACTCTTGGCCACCAAAGCAAATATCTGGAACGATTTTCCCTCTCATCAACTGTGTTTCCACAATCATTGAAAGTTATTTAAAGTGCTTGATATTTTTTAACTAGTTTTCCAGGCTTTAAAAGAACTTTGAAATGCTAAGGTCCTTAAAAATCTATAAAGGTCCTTAATTTTCATGCAAATTCATATGCAAAATTTAAAAAAATCTTAGTGATGAGATTTTTTTTAACTGTAAGAGAATTTCTAGAACAAGTGCATATAATATGATCATTAACACAACCATTTTAAAATGGCTTGCATGTTTGAAAAATATATAATACCTTTAAATATGTTAATTGCAGTTTTTAATATTTGTTTAATGTTCATTGTGGAATTTCCAAAAACATTCTATGCCAAGACATACTGGGTATGCTTCGCAAATTTATGAACTTCCAATTGTTTATTTGAAAAATCCATTTTCTTCAAAAAACTGCAATCTGTCTTTTTTTCTACAGTTAATTTTAATTTTTTTGTGTTGATTGAATAGGATTTTTTAGACACAATTTGAGAGTTTTCTGCTTTCTTGGCATTCATTATACATCAAGTTTAAAATCGAGAAATGTTAATGGAGATTCAGAGACAAGGAAAGATTCTAGGTTAAGTATATAATAAAGGAATTAACTGCTGTATATATTCAAAGAAAAAAAGTCTAACAAGGAGACCTTACGGTCTCGGAAATTCAGATCGGGATGAAATTTGGCAGATTGATAGTATACCTTAAGGGTATCCACACTGTAAAGTAATAAAGCGCACTAGCCAGAAGATTCCGAGAAAATAGGCTTTAAAGTGTTACGCATAGCTTACATACTAGTAGAGATTTTTGATTCGCAACTCCCCGGTGGCTAAGTGGTCAGTGTGAAGGGTTCCCGTACGGGCGATCCGGGTTCAATACCTCGTGAGGTAGTTTTTTTTTTTTTTTTTTTGCAATTTATAAAGTGACTGTTACAGCTAATTGAAATTTGAATTAAAGATAATACTTTATTTTTAAATACGTATTGTATTTTTAATAGAGATAAATTAAATAGATATAAATTAAAATTCTAATTATCACAGCAACAAAATTAGGGTAGGACTTAATTTATCTATGGATTTTGACATATAGTTTTTATTTGTCAATTATTTATTTATATACATACACCAGAATGACACTTATCATAAAAACATGGAAAACAAACACTGTTTTGACATCTTGCGCAATTTATAAAGGAAGATTGTTTACAGGAACAACCTTTTTGTAAAAGATTCGTTGGAAAACCTACTTCATTAACATTCATGAAAATACATCTTTCGTCAGAAAACTTGGAAGCATACCAGGCATACCGGATCATTTTATTAAAAGCTAATCAAAAATCTCTACTAGTATGTAAGCTATGCGTAACACTTTAAAGCCTATTTTCTCGGAATCTTCTGGCTAGTGCGCTTTATTACTTTACAGTGTGGATACCCTTAAGGTATACTATCAATCTGCCAAATTTCATCCCGATCTGAATTTCCGAGACCGTAAGGTCTCCTTGTAAGTCTGGACATGTTGAGGTCGGGAGTTGTTTGTATAATGGTGCATTGTCAAGGATTGAAAGTTTGCTGCTTTGATACACTGTGCTTCACAGGTGCGGGAGAAATGGTAATTTAATTTGCAGGGATTTCCTTAAAGTTCCTAATATTTCTTTAACTTTTTTTTATCCTTAAATTAATAAAATTGTATTGAATTTTTTTGCTAATTCCTAAAAAAATTAAAAATCCAGATAATTTTGCGATCTTCCTCCAAAATTTGAATTATAACCTCGCGAAATTCCTCCAGGGGAGAAGCTGACCAAACAGTATAGTGGTTAGCTTGCTAGCTTTTAGACCGCGAAGTTGCGGGTTCGAGTCCTGTGTAAGGCATGTGTATTTGTAAATGTATGTTGGCTTGTCAAATGACGAATTTTTCAGCGCATTATAGCCCTCGTGTTACTGACTGTGCCAGATAATTTGAAAACAACCAACCAACCTCCAGAGGAGAATTTTTTGTGGAATTTTATTTATTAAAAATTTTATTATTGACAAACAATTTAAATTGTAGTTAAACTCATAGTTGAATTTGGTTAAAGTTCTAGTAATATTCTTTTGGATGTAATTTGAATGCTGCTTAAAAATTAAATAAGTGGATTCAATTAAATTTGCATATTTGTCAAAATAGTATAATTGTTTGATTATATAACCATTTTTCTAAAGTTTTTGACACTAAATTTTTTTTTTAAATTGGCATTTTTTTGCTGGTATTGAAATAGGCTTTGGAAAGAATATCTGTATTAGCTTATGTCGGCTTTGAAAGATATCCTTAAGTTTTCTGGATTTACCCCTTATTTTTTTGGTATTGTCCTTAAAAAATTTTGGAATCATCCCTAAAATTTCTTCCTAAATTTTTTAGAAAACTTGCTGTACCATCTGGATTTGTTCTCTATTTAATGTTGTATTCTGTTTTCTCTATGCCTGCCTAACTTAAAAGATTTTACTTTTATCCTGTATGTTCAGGAAAGCTCTTTTAAGCCAATTTCTTACTTTCATGTTCCCTTTTCTGGTTAAACCCTTGGAATCGGGTACTTAGGTGGCTAAAATTCAAAGCATGACTTTCCAAAAATTTTCACTATCCTGAACAGCAGCTATTAAATATCAAAACTGAGTTTTTAGCTCATTAGTGTGATGACAAAATTCATTCAACTATATGTATGTATCAGTCACATTTTTATGAAATGAAACCTTTTGTTTGCAAATTTTAACTAGAAATTAAACTTCTCATTTTTCAAAATAACTTTCGTAAGTTCTAGCCAATCACTACAACAAGAAGGTTGCTTCATTTCTCCTTATGATCCCAACTAAACAGTTACGACTCTGTTCAGACTCCAGTGCTCTTTAGCTTCTATCCTTAAGAAGTCCTAGTACAAACCATTTCCTATACTCACTATATTACAATCTTCTACCCCAGTGCATTTAGAACTATTCTGTGTTAACACCTTGAAATTTGGGGAGTAGGTACGAAAATGATATCTTAATTAAAATGACATAAGTTAAAAACTCGAAAATAGCATAATTAGCATTTAAAGATATGATAAATAGGCTTTAAATGAAAATAATTTGTCATTTCATTGGGTGATCTTTTTTGTACCTACTCGCCAAATTTTGAAGTTTTATAGAAAATAGTTTATAAATGGTATTGGGCTAGAAGGTTGTAACCAGGGATGACAGTTTTTCTCCTTTTGAAGGATTTCCTCCTTTTTCGTGTTTTGTGTAACATTTTCCTTCTTGTCCCCGTTTTGATGATCTGCATTTTTCCGATCTGAACCAGTTTTTCGTGAAAAAAGTATACTTTTCATGATGTTTAAACAAAAGATTTTCCTTCTTGGCTCCCCTTTCCTCACAGATTACTTCACTAACTCCTATTATTTGAAATTAATTATTATATAGTATGAGAAATTTCATTGTATCTTTAAAATTATTGAATCATCCTTCCTGCATACTCTTTTTGTTGAATTTTTGTGTATTCCTTCCGCAAGTTTTTCAACGAATATTTGGACTTCCTCTTTAATTTTTGTCGTTTTGTATGTAGTGTGTATATGCGTGGTGTATTAAATGTTTCTTAACATTTAATTGGGTCTGATACCGAAAATAAAAAAAAAAACTTTATTTATATACATTTTTTTGTCAAAAATTTATCTTGTGTATGAGATACTATTTATATATCTTTGAAATAATGTTTTTTCAAATATTGTGTTTAGTTATTTTTAAAAAAATTAAAAACCAAGAAAAGTTCATAATAATTAATGTGCGTATTTTGATACAAGTCAAGTAAAAATAATTTTTATTTCAAGGTAAAAGTTTTCTGTAATACATAATCATATAAAGAACATTTTGCCTTCACAGAATTTTGATATGTAAATCGGAAAAAATTCTCAAAATTAAAGTATTGGATTTTTTTCTTTTTTTATGTTATCCTTTACGCTAAATGTTATATTTTAAAACAGAATTTAAAAAATAAAATTCTGGGAAGACAAAATGTTTAAAACTATATAAATTAAATGCTCCAAAAGTTTAAATAGCCAATTGTTAATGGTTCTGGAGATATATTGATTTGAATATGCAACATCTGTGAAAAACACTAGTGCTCGAAAAACGCACTTTAAGCAGACGCTTCAAGGCGTTACTCCCATTAGTGATGGTTAAATAACAGGTAATTTCGTGGCTTTCTAATCACTGGAGGAATAAGATAAAAATATCATTCTTTTCAGGAATGTATAAACTATATTTTAAATTCAGAAAAAAAAATTGAGATTTTTGACGAAATTTTAGTACTGGACCCCTTAATTAAAAAACCTTTCCATACTAACTTGCACGATAGCCCAAAACATCATATTTAACAAGTCGGAGGAATATTCTAACAGTGACCACAGAGGCTGGAAATCGGGGAGTTTCTCATTCTTGAAAAATTCGGGGAAATGTCAGGGGATTTTTTGAAATTCCACAAAAATCATGGCAAATTTTCTATTGTATTGAAGGTACATTTCCCCTGAGAATTGTGGGGTAATAGTTCGAAATTTCATTTTGCGGAATCTTGGTATGGTTTTCTTACGAGAATTGATAGGCTTGGGTAATTTTAAGGAAAATATTTTTCTGTTACGAGCTATTAAAAAGTTAGCTAGAAGCTGCCACACTGAAAAACGGTATGCAAAAGTAACGTGAGAGCAACTTGGCTCTAACAAACTTTGTTATTTCAATATCCAAGAAATAATATTCTACACCATTTTTGTGTTCATAAGCTGTTTTTTTCCTAGATGGCACCCAGACACTCCCCATGCTTCGTAGCGTGAGGCGTAGTTCAAGCCTCACCCCTCCTTCTCCCCCTTCACCTCCCGATTTCCGGCTGAATGGGGGTCACGCCCCCCTCTCCCCACAGAGCAGCATCACTTCATCAGGGAGTGAGGAGAGGGATACGTTCAGTCAGGATGGCACAGGTATGAAAGGTAAGAACACCCTCCCCTCATATTTATTAAATTAAATAGTTATTTTTGCGACTAGTAAGGAAAGTAATACTTTTTCAAACGAGGTAAAATGCTTATTTGACGAGTTTGAAAAAGTATTTTGACTCAAAATATGCCATTTCAATTCCAAGACTATATAATATTTGAACACAAGGCGCGCTAGAAAGTATTTTTTCACACTAGTGATAAAAAGTAACTTTCTCGCACTCATTGCGATAGTCATGATTTCCGATTAAGAATTTTAGTTTAATTTTTTTGATTGTTGTAATGAAAATATATTTTATTTTATGGTTTAGTATTCACAGTAAATTTAAGCGGCAAGGTAAACAATACAAAATTTTCAGGATTTATACCATAGAACAGCGGTTTCCAACATTTTTAGTTGTACGGATCATCTATTTTATAAAAAAAGCTTCGAGGCCTACTTGTACTAGGTAATAGAATATGTGTGTGCATCAGGAAAAAGGATGAAAAAATATATAAAGAAAGGAACTTTATTGTAATCATTTTGTTGTCACAACTTTAAGAAAACTAAGAAACAAGTAGTAAAAGTTTAATAAAAAAAAATCGATGGAATTTTTGACATTGTTTGTCCCTCGTAAAGAAATCAATATCAGGTTTAAAACTGGATAGTCATGTTGTTGAATTCACTCTTTATTCATTAGTTACACCATCGAAGGATACAATTCTAATATTCGATTGATGCTAGCAATGGAGTGATTCGATTAATACCATCTCTCTCTGAAGTTCTTATAATATTTACCTTGGCTTAGATCCTCGACCAGCATCTACGGCCCAGTACTACGCTACTTGTGGCCCACAAGTGGGTTCTGCCATAGAAGCTCTATACTTCTATAAAATTTGTAGTATTTCAAGAAAAATAGCATTCTGTTAGGTCAAGTAATGCCTTTCCTTGAAATGAAATTCTTTTGTGATTTTGACGATAATCACATTAAAAATTCACTTCAAAGTAGAATAATTTAATTTATTTGAAGTAAAATGGTTTTGCCACAATGTTTAGTGATCTATTTTTAAGTAATGTATTTTTTGGCGTAATCACATAAATATTTGTATACTACAGTAACAGCAAGCTCAGGGCCAACATCATTCTTATTTTAGGATTTCGTATGTGTTCTGGAAAAAATGCCTATAATGACGCAGCATTTTTAGTGTAACGGGCTTCCACCTCACCACTTACGTTTGCAAAAAAAAAGAATTATATACCTTCCTCATTTCCAATCATACTGAAAGGAAATGTAAACACCACTTGCTTCCTTTGTGGGAATCAAAACAATCACATTGCTGAAAATAAAAAATGCATTGAGAAAAACAATATAAATTTAACTGCTCTAAGTGTTTGGACTTTTCTTTCAAAAGAATCTTTATTTTTATAAAGACTTGATGCCAAAAAACTCTTGCTATCAAGTCACCCAAAAACTCCTCCATTAACGTTATGAAAACGCTATATTTTTTTCGGCTTCGTTGGAAATAAAAACGCATTGCATCTCGAACCCAGTTTCTAAAATCTGCTAAAACTTTTACCGTAATTTTCCTCGAAATCTGATCATTTAAAATTTTTTAATAAAGACTGTGATTTAATTAAGCCAATGTATATTTTAGAATCTTAATTGTGATTGGTTTGTCTATTTTATGAATTAGCGACTTGCGTACGGATCTAACTGCGATGCTACATCACAGGTTGGAGCTCACTTCGAACCAGAATTCCAAAATTATAAAAATACAAAGGTGCTGTTTTTTATGTTATGCAGGATTTCGGGTTGTCTAATAGTCGGTTGGAACAAATTTAGGTATGCAAGGGTTGCGACATAAGCTGAAGGAATTTTAAGTTCAACAAAAGGCACTGTGTGTATTGTCAATTGGTGAACTGAATGTCAGTGATATCTATTGAGTCAATGTGGTTTTAATGTAAATTTCTTTATGAAAAAATTATTGTGTGTTCTTTCAGACGTTCCTTGCTGGCTTAAGGGACTGCGACTGCACAAATATGCCTACATTTTCAAGAGTATGACCTACGAAGAGATGATGTCCATTACAGAGGAAAAATTGGAGAAAATGGTTAGTCTCTTTCTGTGCTTTGGAATGTCTGCACTTGCAGAATTATTTCAGTGTTTGTCTGATATGGTAAAAGTTACTGTTGAACCCTTTGCACACGAGGCCTTTTTCACGCGGAGGAACCAGCAACTTGAGACGTTTTGCAGCATTTTTGGTTTGGTTCGCGATTGCGGATCCGCTTCAAAGAAACTAAACGGTCATCGACCTTGCATCGAATTTTCACATCAAACCTAGTGGTCCTATCTAGTTGCTGCATCTAATTCTGGCTCCTGAGAGGCGCCTCTCGAGTACAAAGGGTTAAATAACATGGAAACAATCTGGATAATTTAAGTAAAATATTGTATACCCCTGACAGCTAGTCCCCAACAGTTCCTCTTCATGGACTTAAGAAAACTTATTTACCTATTTTTTTATGACTATGTTTGGTACCAAATAAAACCCATTTATAGATGAATCAAACACCCCTTCTCTAATTCCAAAACAGAAAGGCAGAAAAATCCAGATATTAGATGATTATAAAAAGTTTCAAGGAAATATTTGAGTTCATCAAATTGTCCTGGATTCAGAGAAATGTAAGCATGTAAATAGAAATGATAATGAATGAATGTAAACTATATTTTTCATACGAGCATACTGGTTTATATAGTTACTTACTGAATTATTGTTGAACCTGGTTTGAATCCCGCTTTGTCAGATTGAGACCAGCAAAATTATCAATTTTTTTAGTTTTATCCATATCAATAGTATTTAAACCTCATATGTTTTGAAAACTATTTTGGGAATAAAATTGTAGATTTCTATCATTTCATACTACAAAATAATTACTGACTAATGAACCTGTAACCAAATAACATTGGGGTTGAAAGGATAAACACTGAAAATAACTTGTTCATGAACTGTCTGCTGTTATAAAGAGTAACTACTGTTCATGTGCATATGGTAAAGAACACTCAGTGTGCTAGTATTCACTGCTATTTTCATAACTTGGTTATATATATTTTTCGATTTGTATTTACAGTGTTTTTTTATGAAGTAATATTAGTAATATGCAAGTTTAATTTAACTTTATTTAGTAAAAATTAATCTGGATGCTAATAAGTTCTATCCAACTTATCTTATTACACTATTAGTCCATAAATTCTACATTATTATTTCCCATATTCATTTATAACCCAGTTGGTTAAAAAAAAAGTTTAAGTATGTTGTGCAACATGTGTGAATATAATTGTCCAATGTTTTATAAAAAAAATATATTAAAAATCCCTAATTAGTATGAGCTGTATACATAAACATCTTGCTTTATAAATGAAATTTATATACTAAAACAAGGCTGCAAAAATGTTCTTCAAAGTTACTCCAAATCAGTCTAATTTACTTGAATTACAAACTAATGATTCTCAAATAAAATCTATATTGGCATGGATAATTTATGCATTTTAGATTTTTATGCAGTTATGACAGTTTTCCTCCTTTTTGGTCTTTTATGTAACATTTTCCTTATCTTTGTCCCTATTTTGAGGATCCACATTTTTCTGATCTGAACCAGTTTTTTCTGCAAGAAGTATACTTTTCCTCATGTCTAAACAAAAGATTTCCCCTCTTAGCTCCTCTTTCCTTACAGATTACTTCACTAACTCCTAATATTTGAAATGTAATTATTATATAGTATGAGGAAATTTCATTGTATCTTTAAAATTATTGAATCATCCTTCCTACATACTCTTTTGTTGAATTTTAGTGTATTCCATCCGCGAGCTTTTTTAACGAATTTTTGAATTTCCTCCTTTTTGCTCTCTGATCACTCTCATCCCTGTTTATGCTTAAAAATTTCTTGTTCAATTGTAATATTTCACAAACTTTCAACTTCGAGAATGCTCGACTCCTTTTAAAGTTGCTTACAATTATTTTATTAAATCAATAAGTTTTAAGTTCATATTTTTGGAAGTAAAATAACTTCTTGCAAGTTTGAGTGTTCAAGAACCAATTTTTTCCCCTTCATATTTATGCCAGGTTGTAGATTTTAAGTACTTTTTTCTAGAATATCACTAAAGGTGCCAGGCACAAGATAGTCCTCAGTATTCAAAAGCTTTGTGAAAGGCAGTCTAGCTTACGAAGTTTGGAAAAGGTAAGATTCTTTTAGTTCTTAATGTTTTCTACTTTAAATTAATGCTTTTTCAAACTAGCAATATACAATCTTTTTATTAAACTATTTTTATACACTAAATTTCCAATTTATTTTCACAAGCTTTTCCCTTATATTTGATGTTAGACAGATCTGTTGAAACCAGGTTATGGAAATACAAATTAAGTCAGATTCCCAATAAAAAAGTAATCTTGGTTGTCTTGGTTAACATCGCTTGTTTTGGGATTCAATTAAAAATTAATGTTGCTAAAATTGTAAAATTTTAGAGCTTGAGATAAATCTTGCATTACTGATAATTCAATTATATTAAATGAGACTATTGATGTTTTTTTTTTTTTGCATGATTGCACCTAGTTAGAAAGCATGTCAAACCAACATGATTTAATACGCTACCTATCGAAGATGATTATAATAAGCCAATAGATCAGAATTGAAGTACTTTTTATTAGAATGTAAATTTGCTGCATATTTGTCGTTGAGTCTTTTTTAAATTTGACAGCGAAGGATTTTTCTTTTTTTTAGTGATTAATTTTCCTTGTTTATTCTGCTAATTCTCATTTTTCATCTCTTGTACCGAGTTCCTCTCTTTTTATTTGTATCTTGTTATTTATTTTTCAAGTAAACTTACTCTCTGTATCGCAAGAATAGCCTCTCCTAAGAAGTTGCTGTGGAAGTAAGAGGAAGACTTCAACATTGGTTTGCTCAATGTCCTGATTGGCAGTATTCCATTGAATAGATTGATTCAAGTAAACAATATCTCATTACCAAGAGAAATGTTGTATCGTCAACTTTAAGGCTACAGCATGCCTATTCTAAATCAACGAGTCACCTTCCTAAAGTAACCACCATCATCTAGACTTTTTGGCGGGAGCCATTCTCCTGATCAACACAGTAGAATGCAGAGTACTGTAGAATGACACAATGCTATTTTTTCCTTTTTTACATTTCAATTTTATCTTAACCATTTCAATTTCTAATTAAAACAATTTTACGAGTCTTCTTGTATCTCGAATTTTTCTCTCCTTATGATTTGCTTTCATTCATTAAAATGTAACTGTAGACCTACCTTATTATCTAATATGCATTGAAGCGTTTACCAATAGCATTGTACTGTTAACTGAGAGTTTCTTCCTTCTGTAGGACATCCAGGAAGGCGAGGGGACGATCCGTTCTGCCTTGAATGAGATCAAGGGCATGTTGCAGACCCCCATCAAGGCTACCAGTGGAGGGGGGCATGACCCCCCGGAAGATGGGGTGGGAGAAGGGGACCTGCCTGGACAGATTACAAGACTGATGGGAAAGAGTGAGTAGTATGCACCTATTTTTCACACTTTAGTGAATTTGCAATGCTCGTACGCACCTTCAATCAAATCGCCAATTTCGGTATAGAGTGTTACTTTTGCCCTAATATCAACTTTCTTAAAATTGGCAGTTTTTGACCGATATTGAAACAGGCTTTGAAAAGAATACCTGTGTTACGAGATTATGTCAGTTTTTTAAGAAATATATCTAAAAATTTTGAAACTGCCCTTAAAATTTTTAAGATTGTCCCTAGAACGTTCATAAAATTTTTGGAATTATTCCTAAAATTACTACCTAGTTTTCTGAGAATTCACTGGCCCCTGCAGTTGATTGTCTTGTTAAGAGAAGAGTATATTAAACTTTCTGTGTGGTGTATTTGTTTTTATTCAATAATTTCTTTACCGTAACTACAGTTGAAATTTGACAAGGCTATTTGATTTTATATATTTAACCCTGTTCAGTTTATCTCATTTTCTATTTCTTTTTATCCTTGTTTGATTCTTTGAAACAATTTTTTTATTTTATAAACTAAGCAGTAGTTTATTTTTCTTTTTTATTGCAAGATTAGCTTTGTTGCAATTTCTAGTATTTCAGAGCCTTAATTATTTGTTAAGGGTTTAAATAATATATTTTGTCTGCATTTTTTAGTTATATAGAAAGCTGCCTATTAATATATGTATCTGTTTATTTAGAAGCTAGAATAATTAAACTTGAAAAAATCATTTATGAGCTTATAATTGTAATATTTTTTTGTCTTCCTATTGCAATAAATGTTGATTGCACTTTTGTTTCAGTTTGTTCGTCGCTGTTGATCTCGCAGAGTCTGGAGGAAGATCTAAATTTTTTTGGTATGATTACTGACAAGTGCCTTAGCCACGAGGTAAGCCACTTTTAATTTACTCTTGTTTTTCATTAAAATATTTTCCCATTGGCGATATTTTATTAACTCAAGTTAGGAAAGCGGGAGTTAGAAGTAAGAGTCTGGGACAGAATCTGGGAATGTCAGGGAACTTTTTAGAATTTCACAAAAATTAAGGGAAATTTTCTATTTAAGGCACGTTTTCTCGTTGATCCATATTTTGGCACCAGAGAATTGTGGTGGTAATCGTTTAATGTTACGGAATAATTTAAACTTTTGATTAACGCCAAAACTATTTTGAAAAGATTGAACATTTGTGATTTAGCATAGTATGCCAATATTATCAGTATTTACACCTCTGGAAAAATTGGAGAAATATGAAAAAAGTTTGTCGTAAAATCAGGGAATTTTTTAAAAATCTGTCAGGGAAATCGGAACTTTTTCCTGAATTTTGTGGCTACCCTGTGTAAACTTTTTTAATAGAATTTGACATGCGATAATCCCTTATAAATACAATCTTGTATGTTTTCTTTTATGTGTTATAAAAATCTCTTACACAACCAGCAGAGACGCATATTTTGTGTTTGGATCAAGTGATCGTACTTATGTTTAATAACATCACTACAGTCAATCTATTAAAAGACTTATATTTAAAAATGATTTTATTACTGTATTTTGTATATATTTTTTTGTAATAAAATTCAGTTTGATTCTTAACTGATAAAGTCATAAAATATAATCTAATATTGGGAAAAGTCTGGCTTTTATTCAAATTTCAACACAATTTAGGAGATGATTCATGTTTATTATCACCAATTTTACAATTGGCATTGTTCTTCTAGGATTTAAATATTTTGTGTGTTTCTGTTTTACAAATGTGTAAACCTTGTGAACTTTGTAAGAAAATCCCAAGAAATTGTTTTCAGTGTTTTGTTACCATCCTATTAAAACAGTGCCTAACATTGTACATTTAAGGATACTCATTTTTTGAAAGTGCTGCAATCTATCTCGTGTATGAAAAACCCATTTTCAAATATACAAGCCTAACATTAGGATGTCATCTCAATTTGACAATTTTTATGATTTCTTTCACAAGGAAACTTATGTGTATTTTTTCAATTACTTATTAAATTTCTTTTTTAGCTTTTGGAGGAAGCTTAATGGCTTTGTTTTCATTAATTCTTGAACAAAAAATTAACTATAAATATATAAAACGAAAGGTCTTGTTGGCACCTATTTTGGCTCTTTAATAATTTAACGCAGCTAAGCGCCTCGTATAAAAATCATTTTCTGTCAAGAACTTTGTGTTCCAATTTGAGCCGAGAAAATGAAAGATGGCCAAAATACATCATCTTCTTGGCTTAAGTTTTAGTGACTACTTTTAGTTGAAAACAGTAGTAACAAATTTACTGTGACTTCGGTTCAAAGTAATTTTCCTTCATATTCCTTTGCTTAATATTGGCAATTGCGTTATTTATTGTCTATTCACCCGAGATAACATGATAGGGGGAAAAATTTCTAATTATATTAAAGCTGACCTGTGGGTGACCAACCCGAGCTTGTTGTAATGGGCTGTTAGGTTTGCTGTTTTGACATTAGAACTTGGTGGCAAAACACTGCCTTGTTTCTAAATTTCCTTATATTGACAGAATGGTTAAATGCAAAATTTGCCAGTTGAGTTTTTTTAAAGGGTATTTTCACCCTTTCTCTAAATTTTAAGGGGTATTTTTGAAAACCAAAAGATGTTTTCTAAACTATAATTTTATAAAACTAAAGCAAAATTAGTGTTTTTTTACAAAATTGCTAAACCAATAACAGTGATGCCACGATCGCAATTTTGCTTATCAGAGTGGAAATATGCTTCTCAAGTGCTAATCAAAAAACATTTGATAACACCTTAAACTCACTATAAATATGCATTTTTCAATACCATTCTTTTCTATTTTGAGCAAGAAGTCATGGTAAAAAGTTGACAAATACACTTAATCAAGGAACGTACATAATTGCCATCCATGCTAACTAGCACTTTGAAATATTGGGATGGTCCCCTGCAATTCACCTACTAATGATTCTGTATCAGCTTCCATTCAATGACTTCAGTCAGTCATTGGTCTGTGCGAAGCAGGTTTGAAAATGAATGAGTGCGATATTTCGAAGAGGGTGATCCACATGTTGCATTCCATTGGGAAATGAACGAAATTTTTGAATTTTTTCAGAAAAAGGAGGGTCCCATTTTCAAAGAGGAAGGGGAGGGCACATCGCCATCAAATAATGGCTAGAATGATCTCTTATTTAAAATGGGTTTATTTAAAAAAAATTAACCACTATCGGACGATTCCTGAATTCACGCATGAGGCTAATTCTGTGGGATGAAATTGATTTTCAGTGCATGTTCACGCAGATTTCGCGCATACTCTGGTTAAATAGAGTAATATTTTTACTGTACTGAGTATAAAACCATATTATGCTAATGTTATTTGATTTCTAGGCGTTCACTCCTGCCCAGAAGCGTCGTCTCTTCACCTGGAAGCAGCAGATTCAGAAGGCTTGTCACCCCCTACCCCCACGCCGATCCCTGGACAACAGGCATAGGGGGTGAGTTTCCTTTTTATTTTTAGAAAAATATTGTGGAGATAGTGTGATATATTTCTGTCCCGTGGGCACATTCCTTGTCGAAAAATTGCTTCCACACCACAGTTGCAGTAAAAATGTTTGTATTTTTTGAAGTAGCAATTCTGCTACGTATATGCAAGTAAAAATATCACTCGCTCTATTGAGCATGAAAACAATAGGAAGATTATTGACGGGTAGCATTTGCCCTAAAAGATTCTTAATATTCCTTGAATTTTTGTTTCGATAATATTCTTAGAATTGTACCTAAATTTTTCTCCAATTTCAAAAAAAACCAAAAAAAAACCAGCCGATTGGATGTTTCCTATTTCATCAACATATTTTCAGATTCATTCATTGTATTGTGTAATATTTAAGCCTCTACTAATTCATCTTCAGGATATGAACGTAATGAATCTAATTTTGACTATTTTTGTTCTTAGAATTTTGTCAAACTAGCGAACTGTTTTGTTAGTTATCTCGATGTAACTTGTTGAAGACTTTTTTATAAAAATTATACTTTTTATACTGTTGAGTAAATTTGTGTGGGAATCTTTGTAAGTATCACCCTTTAACTAGTTTTAAAATATTTCTTAGTTTAACTGCAATTGTATGACTTGTTTTTCATTAACATACGATTTATTTGTTGCACACTCAAATCGTGCTTTACTTAATTTTTTATTTTATGAGCACCTTTCCTAAAAGTAAATTTCTCGTTTTATCTCCCCAAAACTTGACTTTCCAAACAAAAGCTTAGACTAGTAAGTGTTTAATTTTCCTACTTTTTGTATTCTTTGTAAAGCACCACTTTCCTTTTTCAGCAAGTGGAGCGGCTACCACGGTGACGTTGCCAGTGATCCTCCCACAGTGGTCGGGGGTCCCGGTGCACCCATCCGTCGCCGCATGCCCGTCCAGTTCCAGCAGCCCCCACACCGAATGGCTCTTGCGAGACAAGTCAGCTCCAACTACCCAGTGGCCACCACCCGCACCCCACAATGCGCTGTCATCAAGAGGCCGAGTCTGCAGGACGTGAGTATTTCATTTGCTTTATAAAAAAAAATATTGATTTTAAATCACTTGTTTTTGTCCTTCTACTGATTTGAATAATTTTTTAGAACATAGATGAATAATATAACCCATAAAAATGTTTTTATGCTTTGTCAATTTTTACGTTTCTGTTGCCAGCCTGTGCTTGGTGTTGGCATCTAATTTTAAAGATTAAAAACATCTATTAACAAAACATGCAGTTAATTACTTTTCAAAATTTATTTATCAAAAATTAATGCAAGTTTATGCACTCGCATTCAAATATCTTTTATTTATTCTGATTAAACAACTTAATTATTTGTTAAAAGCAAGTTTGGTAATAAGAAAGTTTCTTCAATGATCATTTAAATGCTATTTTAGCTCAATTGGATGATATCAAGTTATAGTTATTAGTAATACATTTTTAGTATTGCAAGTTATAGTATTACATTATTAATATTCTGTAAAAGCGACAACTGTCAAAATTTGATCTGTGGAAGTTTCAGCTCGTTGGAATGACGGAAAGAGGGCTAATTAGGTCTTGGTAGATTTGCCCGCCATCGACAATCCCACCCAACCAATTTGTGTGTAGATACACACACACAAAATTGTGTTGAATATGTAACTCCATGTTTATTAATCATTGTATGCCAATATAGATGGCAGCACTACTGGTTCTATGCTACTTTGTGACGTCATATAATTTATTCTTGTACTTCACTTCCAATAAAACTTTTTAATCGAAAAGACGTGTTGTCGTTGTCCTCTAATAATATGTTTGGTTCGTGATGCACATTTATAGACTTTTTCGGAGCACGACCTTCCAAGAAATTGAAAGGATTTAAAAAAGCACTTGATTTTTTTTTTTTACCTTTGTCCCAAAATGTTCTTAATTTCGTTAGTTTTCCACAATTTATGAATTATAGCATGAAAGTTGAATGCGATATATTTATATAACAATTGCAATAGAAAATAAAAATAATTTGTTTTTTAAAAAACATTTCTCTAGTAGTGACTTCTGATCATTTTATACCAATTATTTAATATTATTTAAGCAAATGGAATTTTTGAGGTGTTCTCTATGATTGACACAAGTAATATCAATCTAATTTTTCTTCAAAGAGACATCAGGTAATGCAATATAGGGTCAAGTTTCAAAAGTCAAGTTTTAGTCATAATAAAATTAACAGGTGACTATAATTAAAGAGCACATTTTAAAAAACTGCTGTTTCATAAATGTCGCTTTAAAATTTTAGTGAATGATGTTTCAAAATTATAAGATTCAAATTTTAGTGGGTTTTCTTTTTAGTCTAGAACTTGTAAAGTACTAATAACTGCAACAAATGTGTAGTACTAGTTGTTAAAGCATCGTATTTCTAATAGGTGGAAAGAACTTTGTGTTATTGATTAGAATTTCTTTGAAGTGATAAACTAAATATGTCACACAATATAAACTGAAATGTGCTTACTTTTAAAATTCTTTCTCTATATTTTTAAATTTTTGCATCTTGTCTTTGGATGAGTGCTTGTACTTTTTGTTGTAAGAATGGTCAAAAATTATGATAACATAAAGAACATAGGGTAAAAGTGCAAATTTCTAGAATTTTCTCTTTCTGGTTGAACGTTTTTGCTTTCTAGGGCTCTTTTTAGTACTTGTCTATAAGTATAGAAAGTCTATAAGTATAGAAAACTGTTAATCTCTATGGCAACCCACATCATTTTGCAATATGACAATAGGTATATTTCAATTTCAAAAAAGATAAATTTTGCTGCAACAATTCTATCTTGCAATCCAATAATAAATTGTTTACTAAAACAAGTGACATTATTTTTCTCTAACTCGTTTTTAATGCAGCATTCTCTTTGTCTTTAAAAAAATATATATATATATATATCTTATAAAGAGCCTAAAAAAATGGAATGCCATCCTTACCCTTACTCTTTTACATTTGGCTCTCCTTAATTGGTAACAAGAAAACAAATGTTATTTGTATTTTTAGGTTTATGTAAAGTACATTGAAGTAATATGTGTTCCTTCTTTGTAGCATATGAAGCCACACGTTCAGATCCAAAGGACTAATTCTGCACCTGTCAGGCCTAATCCTTTACCTGCATCCATATTTGGAAAAGCACCCGAGGGTAAGTGGGAGAAAATAAATGATTCATCCAACCTGTCTCTTAAGGATAGTTAATAAGTACCTCGCATTAAACAGGGTTATTGAAAGTCATTAAAAGTGCTTAATATTTTTTAACTTATTTTCAATGCCTTAAAAGTACTTGGAAAATGCTTAGAAAAGTCCTTATTTTTTGCAGATGTGTGTCCGATTACAAAATTTATAAAAATGCAACTCTGTCTTTCTATCCCTGCTTGATCGCCACTTATCCGCTCTGTATCAGAATTCTCCGACATATTTGTATCGTGTATGTGCCAACTTGTACGTCTATTAGTTTGTAGGTGTTGATTGGTGGAGTGGAATTCAAATGGAGGACCCTGCACTGAGTGCACTATATTTTACGAGAGGAACACATGAGAGCAGTATTTGTTTTTGCAGGCCACAAGAGGTTTTTAACAGTGCAGAGTGTTATTATTTATTTTTAGCATAATCAAAAAATAGATTGCAAAGGGGTCTCAGACCTGTGACAAATACAAAAATCGGCTTCAAGCTTATTCAAATGCTTTATTTGCGCCAAAACTCAATTTTTTTTTTTGCGCTTCGAAATTTTATACTGTTTGCTGCTGTAATATCGCTATTGTTGAGAAATATTCCGGTATGTTCGGCGCTAACGCTGATATTTACATTGATGGAGGTGGTCATTTTCTCAGAGTGCTACAATGATTTGCGACGCTAATGCTGACATTATTGTCAAGTTTTACGTCGTTATGATGGTCATTTTCGTCAAGTCTTTCATCGATATAATAGCTCTGTAGTTTCGAGAATTGCTCCGGTTAGTTCGACGCTATTGCTGATATTTTCATTGGTATGATGGTAATTATTGCCGAGTGCAAAGGCGGATCCAGAGTTTTATTACAGAGGGGGCAGAAAGTTTTTAGTTTTGGGCTGCTGAATTGTTTACATAAAATTTATTGTCCTTAAAGTTATGTTACTATACCATGGGATAATTTATAAAATAGTAATTTCCAATAGAACATCAACTCTAATAGAACAAGTTTATATCTAAACTTGTTATAATTAAAACTTGATATAAATTTTTTAACAATTTTGTTTATACTTAACTTAAACTTAAATTTTTCGATAATTGGTAAAAAAAATTAAAAATTCCAAAAATCCCCCAATTTTCCTCTAAAACCAGTAAAAAAAGATATTCCTCCAAATGAGAAAAGTGGATTTAATTTAATTCACATGTTTATCAATTAGTGTACACAAAACAGTGCAAGTGTTTTATTATATAACTGTTATTTTGCTAAAAATTTGTTTGAAGTTAAATTTTTTTAAATTGGTAGTTTTTGCTGGTATTGAAACAAGCTTCGGTAAGAATATCTTATGTTAGGAGCCTGTGTCAGCTTTAAAAGATATCTCTAAATGTTTTTTAATTATCCTTAAAATTTAAGAATTATCTCTAAAATTCCTACCTAAATATTTTAGAAAACTCACTGTACCCCTTGTTATTGCTTCTTTGTTAAAAAGTCCTTTCATTATTCTTTAAAGAAAATGGTGAAAGCTAGTTTTACAGAGCTTTTCACTTGTGGATATTTGCAACTAATCTTTTTTAATAGTCTGTTTTGCACAAGAAATACTGAAACTGTTTTAGCCAAGAAGCAATAAATTGTATGTAGAAGCCGTTTAATATTTATCAATATTTAAGGTTCTGTGTTGCTATGTATTATCAGTAACATCTTGGTTTTTATTTTGCATTTGACTCAACGTTTGTGATCTTGCAATGTATTGTGTAAGCAGTTTACATTTCTCAGCGTAATTAATAAGTTGATTTTAAAATTATTAATGTATTTAAATGCTGTTTTACTAAATTGTTTTATAAAATATTACTTCAAAAATTTATTAATAAAATGAGATTTTTTAAATTGTGTTGTCTTATTGTATTCTGTTGCTGCATACTAATTTGTTGTCGTTTTCAGGCGTTGACTCGAATGATCCCGAGCTTAACATAAGGCTGGAGTCCTTGTGCCTTAGTGTGACGGAACACGCTCTGGGAAGTTTTGGTAAGGCCCAATCACAATCTCTGTTGCAATAGGAAACTATTTTAGAAATGTTTCTTTTTATATAATTAGCCATCAAGACCTTAGAATCTTATATTTATCGCCATCAGAGTGATCTTTTATTTGGACCCAAGATGCGAATGTGACACCTTAAAGTGGTGTGTAAATGAGAGCCAAAGTTTTATTTCTCCTTAAGAGCTGTTTAGTAACAAATTATGATATTTCTGTAGTTTTAGTACTATTAGGGTTTGTATCTTAATGTCCAAGAATGTTCCTTTTATTAAGCAGGATTGAAAAAGTTGTTTTTTAAATAAAATACTTTCTGATTTGTTTGGTTAAGACCAGTTTTTTTCATTGCTTCAATCAATACAAATCTTCTTAAATTCAATTTACGTCATCCTAATATATTTAAAAAATTATACTTTATTTTTAATACATTATTTATTTAACATTTCAAAAAGGCGTGGAAAGGCACAAACTGTATTTTTTTCCATGTTTCTGACTGAAAAAGACCAAAAATTCAAAGGTGTTATTTTAGAAAACAATTTGTTTATATTTAAAAAATTTTAAGTTATTAATTTTTGAGTCATTAGTAGGAAAAATTGACTTAATTTAATATGTAATGTTGAGAAAGTGGAGATATCTAATAACATGCATCTTTTAAAAAATATCATTTGGATTAAATCAATAGCATTGTGGCTGCCATGTAAAACAGTTGTATCTATTTTTATGTAGTCGTGATGCCTGAATGTCTTTTTTTTTTCAGATGGTGCTGTGCCTTTGTTCTGACGAGATAAATATCTGTGCCAAGGGACTCTTCCTTTAGTTGCAACCGACATGCATCGTTTCTACTCAGATGTGAATTCTGCTGGAATTTATTTTATCCGACGATGGCAGTTTAACTGAATTGTATATTTTTTTAGTCTTCCGAAACGACGGAGATCAGACTTGGGACGCAGGCAGGGGAGGCGGCCGATTCTTTAAAGAAACGACTATTTTGCTTTTTCCTTCCATATTTAAAAGAATTATTCAGGTTTTCTTTTTATGATGTGTTTGTTCTGGGTTCCGTGAACATCGGTAGGCTGGTATTATGGAACTTAAACTCGATGGAAACTTGGAAGTATCGCATCACGACACCGTCTAGAACTTCCGACGAAACGACAAACCAACTCATAAAAAGAATTTTCCAAGTTTTCTTATTAAAAAAAAAAACTTGTACTCTTTATGGTTAAACGGTGCTAAAAATGGGCTTTACCTCTATCAAAGATAGTAGCAGAGTTTATAAAATACAGAATTGCCCCCAAAAATGCGTCTTTATTTTCCCTGGAAAAACTCGGGATAAATTTAACTTTTGAAACAACTCTGAAATTTGCATGGTCAATACATGCTATGCAAACAAAGTCATTTGTTTTAATTTTGACTGAAATTTTTCAATTTGTATCTAAATTTCAAATAAAATTAGCTTTTGATTTTTTTTTTTTTAAATTTCAAGTGTTGATATTTGTTTATCTGTTTGGCAATAAGTTATCACGAATGAATCCTTGAAAAAGTTCAAACTTCTTTCTATAAACCCTGTTGAAACCCATTTTTCACTCGATCGGGAAGTTTCGTTCCGGAATTCTTAAAGGGAACAATTCTTTCTGAAAGAATTGGAAATGAAATCTCACCTGTAACAATTCAGTTTAAAAAAAAGGAAAAGTGAAATTGTATAAGAAGGGACCCCTCCCCTCCTCTTGTCTTGTAGATGTTGTTTTTATTGTGTGTGTGGACCAAATGTTGTGGCTGGTGCCTTATTATAAACAAAGAATGCTGTGCATAACCCTATTAGAGAATATTTTCTTACATTCTAGTTGTATCTGAAGAAACTGTTGATGGGGGCCATTATTCCAAGCAAAAAGCTCTTAATTGTTTTCTTTATTTAGAGGTGTATCTGAAATTTATTGCACTCAAAATATGTACGCTTCTCAAAAGGAACGGATTGTCACTTTTTTCCAGTTTCTTTTCTCTTCTCTTAACGTGATCATTTGAAAGTAGCCTTTGAATATTATGGCTGGATTTGTCGCCCACTTTTAAAAAGCTTTAAACAGGCTTATCTCAACAGTTTTGCTGATTCATGTATTCTAAAAACAATATATCTAAAAATTTAAATTAAATAATGATTGCAAAATATGTATTTGACCCTTTAATTATTATTTTTCACCCAAGAAATATTGCAATATGAAAATAGAAGTTATAAGTGGTACACAAGTTAAAAAGTGTAATTGTGAACTTTTTTCAATGCTTTCCTTTTTTGGCTGACTATATAGCTTAATTAAACTTGGAAATATTACAATTCCAGGAGTCACATTTGCCCTAATATTCCACAATCTTTTAGGAAAAAAAGAGGAAAAATTAACCTTAAAAATTCCTTGATTTTCCTCCAATACCTGCATGTTCCTTTGGATGTCTGTTAGAAGCCTGTGTCAGCTTTAAAAGAAATCTCTAAAATTTTAAGAATTATCCTAAAAATCCTGAATTTTTTTAAATTATCCCTAAAATTCCTAACTAAATTTTTTTTTAAAAACTCACTGCGACCCTAGCAATTCTAATTTCTGCCTATTTAAGCAAAGTCAATCTTTCCCTTTTGAGAAGCTCGTTTATTCTAATGGCCGCTCTTTAAAAGGCTGTGATAGATGTTAAGCTGAGCCGAAGATTTTCTTTCTCACTTGTACAGCCGCTTGTGTTTTACTTCGCTACGAATAAAGAATTTTAATTTGTGCCTTATTCTTCCTCCACTGCTGGTTCAGTGTTGTAAAAAAAAAAAAAGACCCTGAAAGTGAGAACTGTTGTTACTTAGCAACATTTGCTTCCAATTTGCTCAATACATTTCATTTTCTCACAACTGCAATTAAAACGAAAGTGTACAAAAGACGAAGAGTGAATGTTTTAAAAAAAGCAGATTTGTGATTGTATTCTAAGTATGAAGTTAAAACTTGATTACTCCAGAAGGCTTCTGCATCAAGAAATTGGCTACTGGATAGTTCAGAAGGATCCTTGAAAGTTCTTCTAGAAAATCCTTTGTTTTATAGCTTGCTCGAAATATATAAATATTTTTTATTTTATGAATTTTAAAATAATGCAATTTTATCTTGCGAATGGATACACCTTGTACCAAACAAAATTGCATAGTTCTAGCGATTAGTTTGTTAACAATTGCATTATCTTTAAAAATAATCCAAAAATATCGAGTTAGCTTTCGAAATATTCCATAACCAATATTTTTCTGTTCGAGATTTTCTTCTCCGGATAGAACTAGTTTCCAATCCCAAAAAACAAGAACTCTTTAAAACATGGACTCACAAAGCTTTTGTTTATTTTGGTTTAATGATTAATAATTGCATTGTAATTATGAATTGGACATCACACAAAAAAACTTGTATTTTTTTGTTTTGTATAGAATAATTAACACTCTAAAGCTGTGACTCGTTTCCAAATATTTCATTTACATACCCCTATGCATATCTGGTTTGTCATTAGATAAAGTACAAATGGTTGAAAAAGATTTTAATAAAATTATTGCTCAGTTATTTGAGCGCTTTTGTTGGCTAAAGCGAAAAGAATCGCTCGTTGCAGAAGGTTCAAAATTGATCACTTGTGCCCGTTTCAGTCTATTGCCGTTTCCGATAGTATATATTTTTTTTTGTTTGATTTCATTCAATTTGGTTGTGAAATATTTCATAGAAGTTGTTATCTGTGAAATGCTGAAGGTTCAGCGACTCAACTACTCTCGCAATAATTTGATTTAGAGGAATGTTCTCTATCATCGTTCAGAAGACATATCACAACCAGTTAATAATAACGTAGTTTTGTATAGTTTTTCTATAGTGGACCTTAAGACGAGGGCTTAACATTTTTTTTTGTTTTGAAAATTGGATATTCTAGTTGAGTTATTTGAAATGAAAAAAAGTTTGTATTCTTAAGTGAATTGAAAGCACCGCTCAATGATGTGATTAGTGTTCTCTTAATTTGGTGACTTCCCTTTTCATGTTGCCCATCACTTTCGTTTCTTACGAGTAAATACTATTGAATGTTTTTTTTGGCCACCAGGAAATATAATGTAAATAAAAATGACCTGGTTATTACTGTTTATCCCAAAATAAAGTATTGGAAAGATTATGCTTTATGTCATTCTTTATTTGTTGCATTTAAGAAGTCCTAGTAAAGATGTACTTCCACCCTGTACTTGCAGCGCAATTAAAATTACTTTACATAAAACCTTGGGCGAATAGGTACGAAAAAGATCACTAAATGAAAATGCACAAGTTGTTTAATTTTCATTTATAATGGGTGTTAAATGAAAAGACAACCAGGTGGAGCCACTGCATAGGCATTGACCAAAGGATTTCAAATATAAAATATATCGGACTTTATTTTCGACTTTTTAATTAATATCATTTCATGAAGTAGTCATTTTCGTACCTACTCGTCAAATGTCAATGTTTTATACCAAGTAGTTTTTAAATGCAGTGGGCTAGAAGATTGTAACATAGGAAATGGTCCCTACTTGGACAGGGACTTCTCCTTTAGGGGACATGGTACTCAAAAAATGACGAAAATGTCAGATTTTTCAATTTTTATCCCATTGGAGAATATCTTTCTGAATAACTGTTCAAAAATTTATACTTGTATCTTTTATATATAAAAAGTTGTATTTTCTAAACTATCTCAAACGGTTTTTTGCGAATTTAAGGAGTAGTTTGGAAAGGAAATATTTTCGATCACTGTATATTCTGAAAATGTATTTTGTTTTATAAATCAAAGTGATATAGAACAAGTATATTAGTTAACTGTACCTGTATCTTTTTACAACCGATGTTTATTTTTATTCTACCGCGTTTATTTTACTAATTTGAAATTTTTAAACTTGTAAATTTTGAAATTTTTCTATCTACGAAGATCTATATTACTCTTAAAACTCCTTTTTTAGTATTTTGCCTCGAAGAAAGCGTTCCAGTAATTCTACGAAACGGAATGTTTCAAAGAGATGGTGTAAACAAAACACAGTAAAAAATGTTTTGGTTTCGGAATCGCAGCCTCAAGAAAACTTGCGAGTAACTGAATTGGAACTTCATCCCGAAGAAGAAAATAGTGAAACTTCATTGTTTGGTTACATTATTGTAGAAGCAAAAACTATCAATTAATGGATGGTTTTTATCAAGTTTTGCAAAAATGCATCTATTAGAGTTGAAGTTGGACCTCGAAGGGGCTTTTCCCAAGCACTGAAAATTGTTTGCAGCACTTGTGACAGCATTCATACTAAAACATCTTCTTCCTCTCCTTTGAACGACCAAAAAAAAGCTGTCTGATGTAAACTTTCGCATTGTTCAAACTTTCCTTAGTTTTGGCAAGAGATCTTCTGCTCGAAAAGTTTTGTGTGCAGATGAATATTGAAGGAATGTCGAGCAAGACATTTAATTTGTACAAGAAATACATTTTAGAGTGCTCCATAAAGGCAACGGATGGCATTTTAGAAGACTCCAGGAAAAAGGTAAAGCTTGCTTATTTAAAAAAGTCGGCGGGTATTGTGGACATTGCTGTATCCTATGATGGAACGTGGTTGACACGAGGCCACTCTTAAAATAATGGTGTGGCGTGTGTCATTGACCTCCTCACTGGATATGTTTACTATATAGTGATGTCAAAAAAGGTGTACTATTACATGTGAGCAAACCAAGTCAACTATGGGAGAAAGTTCTGCCTACTTTTCAATTTGGTATGAGGCTCAGTCGGAGTGCTCTATCAATCACTCTGGATCATCTGGTGCTATGAAAGTTTCCGCGGCCCTGCAGTTTTTGAAACGATCCCAAGAAAAGGGATTCTACTACAGTATTGTCCGATGGCGACTAGCAGGCCTTCAATGCACTGACAGCTGCGAATATCTAAGGAAGTGATGTGGTGATAAAAAAAAAAGAGTGTATAAACAATGTTGGTAAACGACTGTATGCTGGACTTAAAAAATGTGTTCAAATGTGGAGCAATAAAGGCGAGTCCATTGGTGGAAAAAGTATGGCAGCTTGTCAGAGAAAAAGATCAGAAAATTAACAAATTATTACAAGAACGCGATTATAAGGAATAAAGGGAATGAAGGAGGCTATTTTTGCTACACTTTTTCATGCAATTTCTACCGACAGCAAACCACAGGATCCTAAGTGTCCGAAGGGTGAAGACAGATTGTGCTTTTACCAATCAGCTGTATCCAACAAGATGAAACCTGGATGCCACAAGAATAATGTAGGTACTCCTGTTTCTGAATCCCATTTGTCGAAGATATTACCTATCTATCAAAGGCTGGCATCAGAAGAGCTTTTAGAGCGCTGTACTCGATGTGCCACCCAAAATTCTAACGAGAGCCTGCATTCAATGATATGGAGCAAGTGCTCAAAAGAAAGTTGTGCATACGTTGAAAGAGTTACCATTGCGGTATGTGATAGTGTTGCGGAATTTAATTCTGGAACTCTTAAAGCTGTGGACAAACTTCAGGAGCAAAAAAGTATGTCACAAAGTAACTTTTCAAGAAATTCTGCTACGCGTAGAGACATTCTTCGAGCATATTTGAAAAGACGGAAAACTTCTGAGACCTATAAAATTGCACAAAAGAAAATTAAACTTGCACGACAGCGAAGGGCTATTGCGATAAAGAAGAATGAAGGAATTTTGTATAAAGCAGGCAGTTTCTAAATTTATACAACCCTAAATTTACTCGCACTAACTTGCCAAAAGTTAAGACACTTTTAAAACATTTTTAATATAATGTAAAATGTATATTTGTTTTTTACTTATTTTTGTTCCAAACCAATCAAATTTTTAAAGAACGTTTAAATCCTAAAAGTATTAAATACAATACAAATAAATTTCCAATTTATGTTTAATTGCTCTAAATTATAGTGCAATTATTAGTATATTTACAGTAACAAGTCTCTGTACAATAATATGTTTGTAAATACTTTAAAACTGGAAAAGAAATCTTTAACACTGTTTTTCTCGGGTCGTAATTTTTCAGTTTGTTGTTTAAATCCCTAAGGCTTTTTTCTAAATTCAGTTAGGATTGGGAAATTTTTAGTGTATTTATATGCATCCAGGGGTCTCAGACCTACGCCAAATACAAAAATCTGCTCCAAATGACCGGTTTTAGCCATATTTGCGCCAGAGCGCGATTTTTTTTTTTTGCGGACTGAAATTCGATACTGTTCGCCGCTGTATAATATCGCTATTGTTGAGAAATATTCCTGTATATTCGGTGCTGATATTTACTACTATGGTGCGATGTTTATTTTCTCCGAGTGCTATGATGATTTGCCACGCTAATGCTGACATTGTTGTCAAGTTTTACGTTGTTATGACGGTCATTTTCGTTGATTCTTTCATCGATATAATAGCTCTGTAGTATTGAGAATTGCCTCAGTTAATTCGACGCTATTGCTAATATTTTCGTTGGTATGATGATAATTATTGCAGAGTGCTGGGATATTGCAATATCCGAAATTTGCCCCGATATTACTGAGAAAATTTCGATGTTACTGCGATGATTTGCGACGTTAATGCAGATATTATTGCAAATTATTGTGATGGTCATTTTCGTCGAGTCTTTCACCGATATATTAACGCTGTTGTATATCGGTGTTGTGACGGTCATTTTCGAAGAGTGCTGCGCTTTTGTTAACATCCGATATTCCCGAATCTTGTACAAACATTACCGAGAAAATGTCAATATTACCGACATTTGTGCCGATATGTACGTTTTAGCGATGGTCATTTCTGCTGAGTCTTCAACTTGCGTAATATCCTCTGTCTAGATTTTCGACGGTATTGTATTGTAAACGCTTTCGCTAATATTTACGCAAGTGTGGTAGTCATTTTCGCTGAAGTTTACTCTGTTCTAATAGTAGCTATTGCCGAGAATTGTGACGCTGTTTGGTGACTTAAAAAATATGATATTACTGGGATTTTTCACCGATATTACCGAGATTGCAATGAATGGAGGGTGCTATCCACAATATTTACGTTAGTGTTATATTCGTTTTCACCAAGATCTATGGTAATGTAATAGCAGCTTTTGCTGAGATTTCCGATGCCGATTTAGTGACATTTGTCTCGGGTAATTCTGCTTCAAAAAAAAAAAAAATTCCCTACTGCAAAATTTATTTTTTCTGCTACAATTCTTTTTTCCTACAAAAGTTTCATTTGCATGCTACAAAGGGAATTTTTCTTGCTACTAAACTTGTTTTTACCTGCTCCGAAAGTCATTTTTCCTGCTCCAAATCTTTCTAAGTGTGAGTGGGAGCCCTGTGTACATCTGATGAACAAAAGTTAGTACGGAATAAGGTGTGCTACGTTTAGTTAAACAATTTTTTTTTTAAAAAGTGAAAAAGTTGAAAACTTGAAAAAAATCTTCATTTTTCTGCTGTTTTTAGTCTTTTCTATAGCTTCCATCTTCAAATCCATACTAATTATTGTTAACTTTAATACAAATATATTGTGAAAATTTCATGGAAAAATACTCAAAATTGTGGAAGGGAGTAGTGTTTTAAAAAAATTTAATTATTCAAAAATTATTTTTAATTTTTTTTTTAGGTCTGATTATGTTTACTTACCATCAACACAATGTAAAATTACTATAGTTTATATTTTTGTGGTACAATTGCTTAAAATAATTTTTTGGGTATCGCGTCACCTTAAACAATTAGCTTGTAACCAAGAGCAAGCGTATGCCATCTGATTGGGACCTCAACACCGAGAAAAACAGTTTCAAGATAGCATGTCTGAGATACAGTTGTCATGAAACAAAAACTTCAATATTGCAAGTTCTACTAAATATAGAAACAAAATTGGTATTGATAAAAAATATTGGTATTTTTTTATAATTTTTTTATGAGAATTTAAAAAAAAATTGATTCCCAGACCCCCCTTAAAAAAATTGTTTGTAGAGTTTTACTTGTAGAAACTTGGCGGCAAGTTTTCTTGTTGATGATATAACGATTCAAACTTTAGAAAACTGGGAATATAACTCTAGAACTATATGTTTTAGTTATTTTTATATGTATTTCATAGGAACCTGGAAAAGTCAGGGAGCCTTCTGATTCTGTTGAGGAATATTTTAAAATTTAACGAAAAATCAGGGAATTTGTCTTATTGTTTTGAAGTTAAGTTTCCCCGTTCATCAGTATTCATCTCCGGACAATTCCGGCATTTTTTTTTTTTTTTTTTTTATTCGATTCTAAATGTCTCGAAATGACCATTTACAGAAAAATTTCTATTCTCCACGCTTTTTTAAAAAAAAATTTGCATTTTAAGTTTGCCTGTCAAATTTTTGCGGGAAAAAGGACCTTTTTTGTGACGTCACAGCTTTCTAAATATCTCCATAGGTCACTTGGCGGTTGCGGCTGTTAAAACGTTATTATCATGGAAATTTCAAATACATGTCTCCTCGTCATTTTGTTTTGAGATTATTTGATTGATATTTTTCTTAAAATATCTAGCATTTTCAACAAATATTGTATAGTGCCAATGTGCAAAAGCACAACCATAATAGCTCCTGACAAAATTTTCATTTGCGTACCGCGGAATGAAAATACTCGAACAAAATACTGCCAAGCGATGAAGAGGGACAATGAAAAGAATATGCCACTGTCGACAAAGACTGCGTCATTTTGCAGTAAGTTACATTTATGATAATTTTTATATTAGGAAAATTAAAGAATGTTTGCCTTTTAAGTTTAAAACAAGCTATATTTTAGGGAAGCTATTCTAAATTTTTGTAAACATCAAGTGCAAAGTAATGGTTTAAATTCAAAGTCCGTTACGGATTTTGCGCAAAGAATAGACAATTTCCGCATTTTTTAAATAATTCTCTCACGAATGAAATCTCTATATATTGTTGCATAAATTGTCTGTATATAGTGTAAATAGTGACGTATTATGTTAAAATTCTATTGTAATTTATTTTTATCTTATTTTATTTATTAACAGCGATTATACAAGTTAGAAAAAGATGGCAACACCTAAAGCAATCGAGCACTTTCGAGATGTTTCTTTTTCGATGAATTGGCTGGAAATTTCGGGAATATTCTCACGCTCCTGCTATATAAAGACCGCAGATCGGAAAAGTTTTCAGATTGACTTCGGACTTCGTTGAAAGCTGATCGCGATCGCTTTGTTGACCTATTGGAGTGAGCTTGTATAATCGCTATATTCGAAGCTGTTCTTGTTGACGCTTGTATTGAAGATTAATAGTGATTGCACTGTTATCTGTGAATAAATTTTGTGAGTTTTCTGAAGAGAATAAATACTAGTTTTTATCTGAAAAACTGTGCCATCATTGCCTCAGTAGAAAAATTCATAACAGTGGTGTCAGAAGTGGGGTTTAGTCATCTTGAATGCCGACTACTAGAGGAATGATGGAAGACCAAATGAAGCAGTTGATGGAAATGATTGCTGGAATGAAGGCCCAACAGGATACCATAGCCGTCGGTCAAGCCCGCCAAGAATCAACGAACGCTGAACTCGTCGCTACGATTGCCACCGGTCAAGCCCGCCAAGAATCGACAAATGCCGAACTCTCCGCCACAATTGCCTCCAGTCAAGAAGCGACATCATCGGACATTAAAGCTTTACAAGAGGCTACATCATCAGACATTAAAGCTTTACAAGAAGCAACATCATCGGACATTAAAGCTTTAACCGCCAAACAAGAATCGACATCCGCTTCCGTTGACGGATTTATAGAGCGTACGGAAAATGTCCTTCAGTCAATGATGGCCGATATTTCGGATGTCAAGAAGATCTTGTGACTGTGAGGAAAAAATCGAAGAAAAGGTTTCCATCGTGAGGGAGGAAGTTAACGGGAAATTTGACTGCTTGGAGGAAAGAATTCGATTTATTGAAAATAGAAGATCTGAAGCAGCAACAGTTTTGCTCCCGGGAGAGGTTTCCCATTATTGCACCACGTTCCAACATCAAAGTGGCCACTTTTGTTGGAAAATCTTCCTGGCGCGTTTATCAAACGCAGTTTGAAATGATTGCTTCTGCGAATGGTTGGGACGATACTTCGAAAGCATTCCATCTCGTAGCATCTCTTCGAGGTGAAGCTACTGACATTTTACAGACACTACCTGAAGAGAAGCGGGGAGAATTTGTGGCGCTGGCAAGTGCGTTAGAGTTAAGGTTTGGGGAGCAGCATCTAAAGGATTACAACAGACTGCAATTGAAAGTGAGACAGCAGAAGGCCAATGAAACTCTTCAAGAAATGGCATCGGATGTAGAAAGACTGTCGCTCCTCGCTTTCCCAGATTGTCCCTCGGACGTACGAGATAATCTGTCTCTTCAGTATTTCGTGGATGCCATCAAAGATCCCGATGTGCAGCAGGCGGTAAGGTTATCTCAAAACAAAAACCTGAAGTCGGCCCTCGTGTGCGCCATGAGAGTGGAAGTCGCGCAGCTAGCTTCTGGAAAAGACCGACGATATGTGTGTGGTGCATTAGCCGAGGATTCTTCTGACTTTGTCACCAGTAAGCTTCGAGAACTGGAGAGCAAAATTGATAGAATGATGAGAAGCTATCCCGGAGCCAGGGATCAAAGGACTAAAGTCATTTGCTGGCACTGCAAACGGGAAGGGCATCTACGACGTAATTGCCTTGATTTGAAAAAGAGAAGGGATAACATTACCACGGAATATCAACAACTGAATCTAAGAAGATGCCATCTCGCAGGGCAGAAGCTGCAAGGTAAAACAGGTGAAGCCCCGACCAGTCGTTTCCACGTTTCATCCCGACAAGGAGGAAACCAGGTTTTATTCGTAAAGGGGGAGATCAACGGAACTCCATGTCGTCTAATCGTCGATTCGGGAGCGAACGTAACGATCGTAAGGACGGACGTGGCTCGTCGCCTGAACAGCCGACTCCTCTACACAGCGCCCTCTGTTTCGCTACAAACTGTGTCCGATGGTAATATCTCTGTGCATGGGAAATTGGAAGTGGACATTGCCCTTGCATTTAACACCTACAAGCACACCGTTTATGTTGCCGAAATTGTAGATCAGTGCATTCTCGGACTAGACTTTTTGAAGAAAAATGGAATTACGCTGAATTTTGAGAAAAGCAAGCTGCAAACATGGAGAGGCGAAGTTCCTTTGCACGATCTAGACATGAAAGAGCTGTGCGTATATCGGATTATAGCTCATGAAGACAATGTCATAGAGAATGCTGAAGAGTCCACATCTATGAAAAGTACCTCTCCAGCCCCGGAAAGAGAACCGAAGAAAGCAACGTTGATGAAACCCTCCCAGGAAAAAGTTCGTGTGGGAATGCACAACGTTAGTGAAGAGGGAATCGGCATCCGTGCTCCTATTGCAAGCATCGAACGGAGGTCCCGGGATCTGCACCCGCGGATGATTCCGATGCAATCACAGAAAAGCTTACTGAAGATGATGTTCGGTTGAATGGGAACGCTCTTTCCGGAAGTTCATGTCCGGAGACCAGACGAGGTTCATCTAAAATGGAGTTCAAATCTGGAACACCCGCGTTCTCTTATCAACAACCAATCTCAAAATCATGTAACCAGCAAGATGGGGATCAGAAACTTCCACCGCTTCTGTTGGCATACGGGAGTGCAACTCACGAGACCAGCGGATTTTCTCCTTCTCGAAAGGTGTTTGGAAGAGACCTTAGGCTCCCCTGCAACCTCCTCTTTCGACGACCACCGGACACTCCTTCCTCGCCTGTCCAGTATCTAGATGATCTCCAGGCACGTTTGGAAGCCGTACATTGGTTCGCCAGAGAAAGAATCAACATCATGACGGAGCGCATGAAGGTCCGCTACGATGCCAAGGCTACGGAACTTACATTCCAGGAAGGTGACAAGGTGTGGTTATGGAATCCTAAACGTCGGAAAGGACTCTCCCCTACGCTCCAGACGAACTGGGAAGGGCCGTATGTGGTCCTTAAGAAGATCAACGACGTCGTGGTAAGGATTCAACGGACACCCTCCTGTAAACCTAGAGTTGTACATTACAACAGGCTAGCCCTATATTATGGTAGAAGTGATTGAATGGCCTTTCCTCTTAAGTAGTTCACTGCCAGGGACTTGCAGTCTTTAAGAAGGGGGAAATGTTGCACAAATTGTCTATATATAGTGTAAATAGAGTGATGTATTATTTTAAAATTCTATTGTAATTTATTTTATCTTATTTTATTTATTAACAGCGATTATACAAGTTAGAAAAAGGTGGCAACACCTAAAGCAATCGAGAAATTTCGAGATGTTTCCTTTTCGACGAATTGGCAGGAAATTTCGGGAATGTTCTCTCGCGCCAAGTATAAATAAGATTGGAGATCGGGAAAGATTCAGATTGACTTCAGACTTCGATAAAAGCTGATCGCTTTGTTTACCTACTAGAGTGGACTTGTATAATCGCTGTTTTCGAAGTTATTACTGCAGCTTGTGTGGAAGCTTGTGAGTTATTACACTGTTGCCTTTGAATAAATTTTGTGCCTGTGAAGAGTGAATAAACAGTAGTTTCATCTTAAAAACTGTGCCATTATTGCCTCAGTGGAAAAATTAATAACAATATATAAGGCAAAGCCCTCACTCACTCACTCATCACTAATTCTACCACTTCCCACATGGTCACAACTCTGAAAATTGGTACAAATATCAACAATGGTAAACATAGAAAAAGTAAGCTATTCCGATCTCGATTAACCCACTTTAAGGGGTAGAAAGTGGGTTAAATGTTCCAAACGAGGAATATTCGAATGTCCCACTTTCGACTAGGTCATAATTTTGAAAATTGGTACAAATACCAACAATGGTAAACATAGAAAAAGTAAGCTATTCTGATCTCGATTAACCCACTTTAAGTTGTCGAAAAAGGGTTAAACGTTCCAAACGAGGGATATTCGAATGTACAGTACGCAAAAGCAAAAAAAAAAAAAAAAACAGAACGATGGCTTCGGTTCTAATTATCGTAGAATCTTACGGTTTGCACCAAAATGTTTTGCTTACGATTTTCTATATATCTGATGCAATTTTTTTTTTCTTGAGGGACCGTTTACTAAGTAAAAGTAACGCTATCTTCGAAAATTTCAATACGAATCCTTATTTTTTATCATTTCATTCGATTCAGAATACATCATTTACCCTGTATACCAAATTTCAATGCATTATGTTGAAAAACACGTCACTTATGAGCGAAAATATTTCGACCATTTTTTGACCGATCTTCAGGGAGAATTTCCATAAAACGAAAGGTATTTATTCTTCACAGCGGGAGAAATAGAACGGTCAATGTGGCGCGTTTCACGAAGATTAAAAAATACAAGTATTAGTCTAAAATTGCATAGAAACTACTTGGATTTATAGTGTCATGTTTAAGATTAATACAAAAATAGCAAGTAAACACAAAAGTAACATTATTTACGACATTAAAGATGTGCATTCTTCACACGAAATAAATAAAATATCGAAAACTGTAATTGCAGAAATATAACGAATACTACTGATAATTAGAAAATTAATAAATATTAAATGTAGGCATTAGTAAACAGTATTTAGCAAAGCATGAATATTTTACAGAAATATTTCACTATAAACACAAATGTAACTAGATCGTTGAAATTATTTATAAAATGAAAAAGTCACATGATTCAGTAAAATTTTTAAAGGATAACTTATTGAAATTGCTTAAAAAATGTTGTTTTAAATAAATGGAATTTAAGAAAGCAAATTAAAAAAAAAAAAAAAAAATTGATAGTTTACAGAAAATATAATTAATAATTTAAAAAACTAAAAAACACGCTTTAATAGGAAATCAAACTAAAAAGTAGAAAATAATCAATAGATTAAAAAACTAAGAAACACGCTTTAATAGAAAAGTTAACTAAAAAGTAGAAGATAATTTTAAATAAGTTTAAGAATAGAGTGATTAACAAGAAATATTTATTTTATCGTACAAAAGCGTGGGGTGCTTTTTAAGATATTTTCATAATGGCTCTACTTTTACCAACATCTGTCATTAAATATTTACAAAAATTGACATCAAGCACCCCACGCTTTTTTACGATAAAATAAATATTTCTTTTTAATCACTATTCTTATTTCAAACTTATTTAAAATTATCTTCTACTTTTTAGTTCACTTTCCTATTAAAGCGTGTTTCTTAGTTTTTAAATTATCGGTTATACGATAACTGAACGTTATGCGATTTTCCACACCTCTAGTTTACCTTGAATTAATCTTTGATAGTTTTCAAAAGTCGTCTACTATACGGTCCCTTAAAGTGAGCGTTTTTTACATTTTCTCTAAAAAATCGAGAACTAATAGTCAAAATGGAAAGAAAAAAATTATGGGGGAGTTTTAGACCATGGTAAATCTAATGAAAGCAAAAAAAAATGATGTTTCTATTCAAATTTTTTTAATAGCTTTATTAATTAATAATTAATTATTAAAAAAGAAATTGATTCAAAGGCTGATTGCTATTTATGTTTGGCCATTTACAAACTACCTTTTCAAAAAAAAATTACTGAAGTATATTAATTATTTAAGTATTTATGGCCAAAAAACCACTTTTTTATTTAACATTAATTTATCATTTTCTTTTTATCATTTAAATTACAAACAATTCATTAGAAAAATACGAATTTTTGTATTTCGCATTCTTTTTTAATGCTGAATCCAAATATGGAATAATATTATGAGGTTGCTATTGAACTTTTTAAAGTTTGGTTCTGTTTTAATATGTAGATGACCCCTCATGATAAAAAAAACTACATACAATTATTAAAAACCTTTCACGATTTACAACGGTACCTTTTGTTTGTTATTTCAACAATTAGAACAAAAGATATAGCCATCGTTCTGTTTTTTTGGGGGGGTACTGTACCACTTCCCATATGGTCCCAACTCTGAAAATTGGTACAAATGTCAACAAAGAGAAACATGGAAAAAGTTATTCCAATCTCTGTTGAGTTGGAAAAGGCGTTAAACGTTCCAAAAGAGGGATATTCGAATGTCCCATTTCCCATTTGGTAACAATTCTGAAAATTAGTATACATGTTAAAAAAGATAAACATAGAAAAAGTAAGCTGTTCTGATCTCGATTAACCCACTTTAAGGGGTTGAAAAGAGATTAAATGTTCCAATTTCCAAACGAGGGATATCCGAATGTTCCTCTTCCAATGTAGTCATATTTCTGATATTTGGTGCAAATGTTAAAAGGGTAAATGTAAAAAAAATAAATTATTCCGATATCGATTAACGAATTTTTAAGGAATGAAAAGTCGACGCAACATTGTAACTATACGAGGATTATCTTAATGTCTCAATTCCAATACAGCTACTACTTTGAAATTTAAAACTAAGAGCAAACATAAACACAATAAACTATTGCAATCTCGATTACATAATTAAAAAGGGTCAAATTAAACGTTCTGAACGAGGGATATTCAAATATCTCTTTTCAATATACTATTCACAATTTTACATTTTGTTAAAAATGTCATCAAAGGAAAGTTCCTATTTTGATAAATCAATTTGTCGGGATTGAAATGGGAGCAAACGTCTGAAGTGTAGAATACATGAATGTCTTTTGATCGCTAACATGCGAATGATAAAATTTCGTAGCGCAGCACGGGTATTCAGCTAGTCTTCTCTATATATATAAGGCAAAGCCCTCACTCACTGACTGACTCACTGACTCACTCATCACTAATTCTCCCACTTCCCACATAGTCACAACTCTGAAAATCAGCACAAATATCAACAATGGTAAAAATAGAAAAAGTAAACTATTTCGATCTCGATTAACCCACTTTAAGGGGTCGAAAAGGGGTTAAACGTTCCAAACGGGGGACATTCGAATATCCTACTTCCCACATAGTCACAACTCTGAAAATCGGCACAAATATCAACAATGGTAAAAATAGAAAAAGTAAACTATTTCGATCTCGATTAACCCACTTTAAGGGGTCGAAAAGGGGTTAAAGGTTCCAAACGAGGGACTTTCGAATATCCTACTTCCCATTTGATCACAACTCTAAAAATTGGTACAATATTAACAATAGTAAACATAGAAAAAGTAAGCTATTCCGATCTCGATTAACCCACTTTAAGGGCTCGAAAAGGGGTTAAACGTTCCAAACGAGTAATATTCGAATGTCCTACTTCTCATTTCGTCACAACTCTAAAAATGGGTGACAATATTAATAAAGACAAACGAAGGAAAAGTAAGTTATTCCGATCTCGATTAACCCACTTTAAGGGGTGGAACAGGGGTTAAACGTTCCAAACGAGGGATATTCGAATGTCCTACTTCCCCTTTCGTCACAACTCTGAAATCTGGTGCAAGTATCAACAAAAACAAACGTATAAAAAGTAAGCTATTCCGATCTCTATTTACCCATTCTAAAAGGTCAAAAAGGGGTTAAACGTTCCAAACGAGGGATATTCGAATGTACCACTTCCTATATGGTCACAACTCTAAAAATTGGTACAAATGTCAACAATGGTAAACATAGAAAAAGTAAGCTATTCCGATCTCGATTAACCCACTTTAAGAGGTCAAAAAGGGGTTAAACGTTCCAAACGAGCGATATATTCGAATGTCCTACTTCTCATATTTTCACAATTCTGAAAACTGGTGTGAATATCAATAAAGACAAACGCAGAAAAAGTAAACTATTCCGATCTCGGGTGGATCAAGGGGTGGAAAAGGGGTTAAACGTTCCAAACGAGGAATATTCGAATGTACCACTTCCCATATGGTCACAACTCGGAAATTTGGTACAAATGTCAAAAAAGATTAAACATAGAAAAAGTAAGCTATTCTGTTCTCGATTAACCAACTTTAAGGGGTCGAAAAGGGGTTAAATGTTCCAAACGAGGGATATCCGAATGTTCCTCTTCCAATGTAGTCATTTTTCTGATATTTTTTTGCAAATGTTAAAAAAATAAGTCATTCCAATATCGATTAACGAATTTTTAAGGGATGAAAAGACGACGCAACATTGAAACTATACGAGGATTAACTTAATGTCTAATTAACTTAATTCCAATACATCTACTACTTTGAAATTTAGAACTAAGAGCAAACATAAACACAATAAATTATTCCAGTTTACTATTCACAATTATAAATTTCGTTTAAAATGTCAACAAAGGAAAGTTCCTATTTTGATAAATCAATTTGTCGGGATCGAAATGGGAGCAAACGTCTGAAGTGTAAAATACATGAATGTCTTGTGATCGCTAAAATGCTAATGGTAAAATTTCGTAGCGCAGCACGGGTATTCAGCTAGTTAGTAATAAATGAAAGTATTTATTCATTACTAAAAAAGATAAACAAATAATAATAATGATTCATTTCTAATAAAGTAAAATATTTATATTACAAATTCCTCACCCATAAATAAAAATATTAATATTATAAACTATTTATTAATTAAAGAAAATATCAATACTATTAATAAAATTATTATTAATTCATTATTAATAACCAATGTAACTTGCTATTAAATCGTTTTTGTATAAGAAAACTATTTAAAAAAGTTATTTCGGAAGTATCCGTATACATAAAAATTTTCCAAAAATCATTTCATAACTAAAAATAATAATAATAATAATAAATAAAAAAAAATTAAAAAGAGAGAGAGAGAGAAGGTATTGAAAATCGACTCCAAACTTTAAATTTCAGCGATCCAAAATGTGCAAATGAAATCTGCCTATTTATCAGCATGAGTGGTTGCCGCGCAGTGGTCTAGTGGTTAGCGTAACGCTCCGCAGTTCCTCTGTGTCCCGGTTCGAATCCGGGCAAAGTAAGAGCATGGTTGGGACGGAGGTCACCCTCCGTTTACACGCGCCCCCATTTTCGGGGGCCAACGTGTGAGGCCGCCCTCGCACACAAGATGCTGGGGCGGTTCCCTCATTCATTACAATGCATTAGAAAAAGGGGTTTTGTTACCTTAAACTGAGATTTTTCTGTTGTATTTGAGACGCATCTTGGTTTGTGGAAGACAGAATTTTTTTTTTGCATAAATTGGTAATGTTCGATGACTAAGATAAGGAAGACTAGCATCTATAATAATAGAACAAGCTGTGTGTCTGTCTATCTGTCCTGTGGATCTATAGAAACCTACTTAAAATTGGAGTAGAGCTCTGAAATTTTCAGCATAAGTAGTTTTGGCCTTCTAATTTTATGCATCATAAACAGAATGTTAAAATTTTAATTAGTTCTTTTTTAATTAATTAAATATGTTACAAAACGATATCTAATAGGGTTACAGCTCTGAAATTTACAACATAAGTAGTTTTGGCCTTTTAATTAGGCTTTTAAAAAACAGAATTTTAAATTTTTATTTTGTACTTTTTTAATTAATTAATAAACATTTTACAAAACGACTACTAATTGGGCTATAGCTCTTAAATTTCCAACATAAGTAGTTTTAGCCTTCTAATTGGACTTATGAAAAACAGAATTTTAAATTTTTATTTAGTTAGCTAGTCTATATATATACTTCTCTTGCGTGCCGCCCAAATTCGGCTGTATTTCTGTGAGCATGATGGCAACGACTTTAAACAACCAATCACAAATCTTCTAAATGTGCTTTATGCCCGAGTTTCCAAATTCAGCAATCCAGCCAATCGCAATAACTCCTGAAATTTGACTTCGCAGCCAACAACTTGAATTCGCTATATTTTGTTTTCTTGTTATTGATACACATTATTGCCTATTTAAATCGTATTGATTTAATATTTACATTGTTGTCGGAATAAATAGATGCAAGATGAATACATTTCTTTTGGATTAAAATTCTATATAAACCAGGTTTTTCCGAAAATTTGTTGGTTAAAATTTGAAGTCGAGTTCGGATTTTGCGCCAAGAATTTCGCCAACAAATGTCAGCCGACGCCCTTTTTTTTAATAACAAGTGAATTGCCTATGGTTTCCATAATTTGACGCAGTTTTATGTAAATAGTTCTTTGCGCAGAATCCGTACTGTACTTTAAAATTTTATCTATATTTATGTGAACGTTTTCCGTATATATATACCGATAAAAACTGAGCACGGAATTTCCACTAAAAATATTAAGGTTCCTATCCTGAAAATTCACAGTGGATTGAATTAGAATTATAGCATTCCGGATAAACCACAATTTTTTAAAAAATAACTTTTTCTAATAATATATTCATTCAAGTTAACAATTTACCGTACGATACCTTTTGGCGACTTTTAAATTAAGCCGCCAAAATGAAAATAAAGTTGAAAGGCTGTGTTGCTGTATCGCAAAAAGGGTATAGAAGCAGTATAGAACTCCATTGGCGACTTTTTTGCTCGGCGCCTACAAAAAAGCGTCAAACAAAAGTGTCCAATGGAATTTTGGTTGTTTACTGTACCCGTTCAAACAACTCAATTGTTGGTCCAAAACAAATTATAACCGCCCGTGGGTTTCCAGATTGAAACCCACGGAAAGAGGGGAGGGGTTGCCAGAGTTGTAAAAAAGCGTCAATCCGCTCAGTACATACCGGGAAAAGTTGCCAGTGGGGTCCTATACTGCTTCTGTCCCCCCTTTTGCAAACATGTAATTGCTTATATTGCTGCCTTAAGGAATTTCGATGTGCAAATTTTTATTATTTTGGCACTTCATGGCAAACCAATCCGTAAATTTGAATTGTTCAATAAAATACCTGATATTTTTTAGATATGTGCATGAAACTGTTTAATTTTATTGCTTTCCAAAAACGTTTCACTACGTTTCATGGCACAATATCACTCTTCCAAGAATTTTCTTGATTTATGCAACTGAAATAGCTTTTTGCTAGGGCATATTTTAGATGCCACACTTTCATGCGAGCGTAGCGAGCCTGGTTCGCTTCGCGAACCAAGGGTAATTGCGTAGCAATCCCAGAGGTTGGCGAGCGGAAGCGAGCAGGGGGCGGATCCCCCTAGTTGATTTAAAATTATAAAGAATTTCTTTCTGATTCTAAATATTCAAATGAAAGTTCTTTAAAAAAATTAGTTATTTAAATATTAAGAAAAGAAAATGAACAAAAAACCTCAAATTGCGATCCCCTCAAAACGGGCCGATTTTCAGCAAGAATATGGATTTGGTAACAATGGAAACCCGTGGCGTAAAAGCCAATAGGTAAGATTCCCTGCTTTAATTAACTTGAATGGTTTTGTTTCGCGTGGAATAAAAAGTTTAGTGAGAATGGCTGCCCCGCCATTTTTTTTAATGACAAGTGAACATAATTTGGAGTGGTGTGATGTAAACAATTCTTGGCGCACCGGATTTTGAATTTTAACCCATTACTTTGCACTTGATGTTTACAAAAATTTAGAATAGCTTTCCTAACATACAGCTTGTTTTTAACTTAAAAGGCAAACATTCTTTAATTTTTCTAGTATAAAAATTATCATAAATGTAACTTATTTCAAAATGATCTTCACAAACATAACGTACAGTCTGTTGACAGTGGCATATACTTTTCATTGTCCATTTTCATCGCTTGGCACCACTTTTTTCGAGTATTTTCATTCCGTGGTACGTAAACGAAAATTTTGTCAGGAGTTGTTATGGTTGTGGTTTTGCACATTGGCACTATACAATATTTGTAGAAAATGCTGGATATTTTAAGAAAAAAAATCAATCAAATAATCTCAAAACAAAATGACGAGGAGACAAGTATTTGAAATTTCCATGATAATAACGTTTTAACAGCCGCCACGTGACCTATGGAGATATTTTGGAAGCGGTGACCTCACAATGGAGACGCAAAAAAAAAGTCCGTTTAAATCTGACAGGCAAATTTAAAATGCAAATAAATAATAAAAAAAAAAATAAAAAAAAAAAAAAAAATTAAAAAAAAAAGCGTGGAGAATAGAAGTTCATTCTCCACGCTTAATGATCATTTCGAAACATTTAGAATTGAATAAATTTTATTTTTAAAAATACGGGAATTGTCCATGGTTTACATAAAACCACGCCAAATTATGCTAACTTGTCACACACAAAAAAATGGCGCGGCAGCCATTTTTGGCAAAAATTACCTTTGCGCACAGAATCCGTACCGCACTTGGATATCGACAACGGTCCCCTTTAACGAAAAAATACCGATATTTTCCCACTAAACTTTTTATTCCAAGCACAACAAAACCATTCGAGTTAATTAAAGCAGCGAATCTTACCTATTGGCTTTTACGCCACGGGTTTCCGCTGTTACAAAATCCATATTCTTGCTGAAATAGACAGCCATCATTGTCGAGTCAATTTTTGGCAAATTGTCCGATTGGCCTCTTACAAAACCAGGTTCCATTTTTGAAATTAAATAAAAAACAAATACCTACAAAATAGGCGACCAAAATAGGCGACTTATAGCAACCACAGAGTATATAGCTGACACTTTGAGGTAGAAACCTCACCATAACAAACGGAGCGAAGGGATTACGTCACCGAACTTTTCGGGGCTCTTGACGTCATACACAAAATCGCCCCGTTGAGCTGATCGCAATTTGAGGGTTTTTTGCGCATTTTCTTTTCTTAATATTTAAATATCTAATTTAAAAAAAAAAAATTTATTTGAATATTTAGAATCGGAAAGAAATTCTTTATAAATATAAATCAATTTCATTCGTTTTTAAAAAATGCGGGAATTGTCCATTGTGGTAATCGTTAGAAGTTTCATGTTACGGTTTAATTTAAACTTTTCATTACTGCCGAAACTATTTTTCTAAAAAAAATTTCCATTTGAGGGCCTGAGAAGCAAAAGGGTCCAAGTAACTTTTCTTAACTTTTGAGAAATAACACTTTAAAGTATGAAAATTATTTCCTGTTAGAAGATAATACTAGTTTTCGTAGAATTTAATATAAATAAAAAATTATAAAGTGTATTTTCCTAAAAATTAAGAAAAGTCACTTAGAACCCTTTGCATCTCAGGCCCTCAATTGATCTACAAAACTGGGGAAATTTGAAATTAAGTATGCCATAAAATCGAGGAATTAAGAAATTTACCAGGGAACTTTTTTTCACGAATTTTGTGGCCACTCTGCATTTCTTTGTCTCTTTGAATTATTGATGTGTTAGTTTTTTTTTTTTTTTTTTTTTAAATAAATTGGTAAAATATTTAAATTTTTCTAAAAATTTCTAATGGTGTGTACGTAAAAATATAATCCTTCACAATTAACTACTAAACAACTACTAAAAGTTTTTTACTTGCCTAAAAAATAAGTCAAAATTTTACATAATTAAATTTAAAAAAAAAGTGCTATTTTAATATCAAAGTATATTCAACTACAATATTTGAAATACGCCAGCCCCAAACATTTTAGAACGCTTTAAAATTGGAAATTTTGGTTCTTGGTGTCCAGCACGCTCAGTAGCAGGCAGTGCATCACAAATTCACCATGATTTTGCAGATTTTTCAAAGCATGGGTGTAACTGCTACCCCCCACTCCCCTCTTCCAGTTTTTTTTTTTTTTTTTTTAAATTCGTTTAATTTATTTTTCATGAACTTCTACATTTATTAAAAAATTATTTTCGCCAAAAAAAAACGACTCTCGTGCACCTCTTTATGGCAGAATTATTTTCAGGGGGATGCAGATGGTACTTGAAGGGGTGCATGTTTTTTTTAAAATTATTCTTTTAATTTTAATTAATAGTTATGGTTTAATTTTCTCATTATTAAATAGTTTTAAAACCTATACTGCCGTCATAAATTAAAAAGCTATAAATCTAAAAAAAAAAAAAAAAAAAAAAAAAAAATTAATTGCCTATGTTTTGAAACTTTCTGATTAATTCTTAGAAAATAATCCTTTTATTTCATTGAATGATGTTAGATCATACAAACCTATAGAATAGTCAAAAGGACCGAACGTAAAAGTGTAAAATTATTATTATTATTATTTTTAATATTTTCTGACACTTACAATTATTTGTATTATTTTTTAATGAAGTTCTTGCATTTTTCATGATAAATGCCTAAGATTTATTAGATAACAAGAACTTTCAAATATCAGTTAACATAATTAAATTGTAATTTTGGTGTCATTAATGTTTTAATTTTTTTTATATATAAAACCCGAGTTTTTATAGGTTTTATGAAAAATTCCGAGTCTGGAGGGTTTTGGGGAGACTTTTGTCATAACAAGACTTGTATTTTAGTTTTGGTTTAGACCTGAAACTACTGAACATGAACGAAAATGATTTAAAAAAGAGTTTTCGATTCGGACCCTTTTTTGTTCCCTTAGAAGATGCATTTTATTTATAATCAGCTTGAACGCCTCCTAAGCTCAGTTTCAGATTTAAAGAGAGGGCAGAGACAACATTTATTTAAGGTAGATCCGTATCTTGCATTCCGTAAAAAAACCCACTTCAAAATTGTGATTTTTGTTTAAATGCACAAAACAATTTTAAGTGTATTGATGCACACATGTGCAAAATATCAAAACTCTACGGCCTTTTAAACATGTTTGCATTTTCATTTTCTGTCAGCCATATATTCGTACGCAATCGTTAGTATTCAAGTAAATTTTATTCGGAACTTTGTTTTTTATATTTGTGGCTTAGAAAAAGTCATAAGGTTTTTCTCATATGGACTTCAGGCTTGAATGTTTTTGTTAGACACACTCAATATTATTCTTAAAAGTATTGGGAAGACCTTTTCTTTTTTTTAATTATTAAATTAACTTTGTAATGCATTTTATAGAAATGAAAATGACAATTTTCCTCAAAAATGTGCTCCCACCACGTACAAATATATATAAAAAAATTACGAATTTTTTCAAACAAACTCTTCATAATTTATTTCACAATAATTTCAGTAAGATTTTTCTAAGTTGTGAGTGTATAAAAATTATTAGGTTGTTAAAAAGGTTGCGTGGCACTAGCCGTGTGTCGAGCCAACAGGGTAAAATGGTACCACTAGCGCACAAACACCTGTTTATAAGGGGAAGGAAATCCGCGACAAGGTAACACGGTACCAGAAGCTCACAAACTCTAGTTTCCCAGGGGCTCACTTCTTCATTTCACAGGAGAGAACAAAAACAGATTTATTTTACTAAGTAAAGGATAAGTTTTCTTTATTTTAAAAAGCCAAATCTCAAAAACAGTATTTTTTTGCGCCCAAATTTGTTTCTCAGTGTACTCAGTACATAATTAATAGAACTTACAAAGCCAAAATACGCATTTTTATGTTTTTGTTAGATAATAGGTTTTTAAATTGAACAGCCGATTTATATTTCTTATGATGATTACGTTCTGTTTAAATTAGAAATTTCATTCCGTTGCATTTTTGTGGCTTATTTAAAATTCCGATAAGTTTTTGGTTTTCATATGTTTAGTTTGATTGCTTCTTTTCGAGTTCCTCGTTTTCACTGTCTTCTGCATAGTTGAAAATTTTACATTTGCTAATAAGATGACCTGCACGTTTGCAGTTTTACATGAATGCTCATCTTTTAATACAATTAGAAAGCGACATTTTCATACTTACCATCCCCATTGTTCTCAATTTTAAGTTCACCACCTCACATATCTATTTTATATCAAATGGAACTATTCCATATTATACAAAACTTATATGTAAGATGATGTTAGGACATATCCATTTATATTAAAGGGATATCATAAGTATGATGGAAATATTGAAAAAATAAGAATATCCAAAGGATGAAATTTTGTTTTGAAAATATCTTTAAAAACTTTAAAAAAAAATGATTTAGTTTATCTTCACAAGTTTTTACATGAATGTTTTTAAGTTGTTGTACCATTGTTCTTTCTTGCTTATTTTGAGGCTAAATTTAGCTTCTAATACTAGCGAAAAATTTTCTTATTTGTAGAAGGCCAAAACTACTTACTTTGCAAATTTCAGAGCTGTAGCCCTTTTAGAAATCCTTTTGTAAAATATTTATACATTAATTAAAAAATTATATTAAAAAAGAACCAAATAAAATTCTGTTTTTCAAAAATCTAATTAGAAGACCATAACTACTTATGTTGAAATTTTCAGAGCCGCGTAGCTCTATTAGAAATCGTTTTGTAAAATATTTATTAATTAACTGAAAAAATTGATTAAAAAAAAAAACTAAACAAAAATTTAAAATTATGTTTTTCAAAACTACAATTAGAAGGCTAAAACTACTTATGTTGTAAATTTCGGAGCTGTATCTCTGTTTGAAGTCACTTTGTAAAAAAAAAAATTAATAAAGAACTAATTAAAATTTTAACATTCTGTTTGACATATGTACAATAAGAAGGCCAAAACTACTTATGTTGAAAATTTCAAAGCTCTACTTCAATTTTAATTAGGTTTCTTTCTATAGTTCCACAGACTCACACACAGCTTGTTTTATTGTTACAGACTAGCTGAATACCCGTGCTTCGCTAGAAATTTTTTAACATGTGCAATATTTTAGCTAGCTGTGAGGCCTCGCGTTGCTGAAATCCGTCATTGGTGTATAGGTCCCAGCTTTTGGCGCTTCGCACGCTCAAAGGTTCATTGCTGCGTAAGCATAAGCTCACTTCACTCACTAAAATTTAATTGCTACGTAAAGCCTTAATATTAGAAACCTATCACCGGTCAAAATACAAAAAAAAAAAAAAAAAAAAAATCCCGTTAATACAATAATACAACACCCCTTTTAAGATTAATTTTTAACACGTATTTGTGGAAAGCAAAATTAGAAGATCAAAACTACTTATGTTTAAATTTTTAGAGCTCTAGGCCTACTTAGAAGTTGCTTTTTGTGAAAATATTAATTAAAAAATTAATGAAAACAAATTAAAATTTTAACATTCTTTTTTTCAAAAGTCTAATTAGAAGGCCAAAACTACTTGTATTGAAAATTTTAGAACTATAACCCAATTAGAAATCGTTTTGTAAAAAAATTGTTATAATTAAAATAAGTAAATTAAAAACAAATAAAATGTTAAAGTTTGTGCGTTCATGGTACCATTCGCTTGATAAATAAGAGGCATCTTTCTCCCCTCCCAAACACTGCAGGTGTTTGTGCGCTCCTGATACAATGCGCTCATGACACGTCGGCTCGTGGCACGACACCTTTAAAAAAACTTATATTTTTTTTTTTAAATTAAATTTCTTAAGTAAATTTTCGGAGAATTAAGTTTTCAATTGCAAAAAATATTGTTAATATTATAGTACTTCATAAGTATACAAAATTTCATGTTTTTCAGTGAAAAAAGTAGGATAACAAGCCTTCGTATAGACTCTTTGTAGAAGTGTTTTCCTTATTAACTACATTATGAAGCTAACATGCAGGGATTGATTCAAATCACTTAATCCTATCATGTATTATTACGAGCTTTTCGATGACTTATTAAAGGACACTTTTCAATTATATAAATATGTATTAAGTACTTACGCATTTGCGTCTTGAGATTAGGGATTATCGCTCACTCACTCAATCAGGGTTTTATTTCCTATAAGGTCTGTGCCTTGGGTTCCGGTTCCCATATTTTCCGAAAAATTCTTGTCATTATGTAAATAACAAAAATTAAATTATTCTGTAACTGTCAATATTCTGTTCAGTGCACTAGATCAATGCTATACAATAAGAAAATATATTTTACTATCTCATTATTTTTTAAAGAATTAATTTCTTGGCACTGATATGGGAATCAAATTAGAATAAGACCAATAGTCATCAATTGGGGGAGGGGGCATCTGCCTATGTTGTGTGTGTAGTAACCTTATTTTTTTCCCTCCCCCCCCCCCATCTTTTTATTTTTTAAATCGGACCCTGGTTGGTTGTTTTCAGATTATTTGGAGCTGTCAGCATCACGAGGGCTATAATGCACCGAAACATTCGTCATTAGACAAGCCAACATACATTTACAAACACCCATGCCTAACACGGGATTTGGAACCCTTAAGAAATGCCGACAAACAATGAAGATTAAATTAATATAAAAAAGCAAAAAAATAAACAATAATAATAATTGTAATTATCGACAATAATTGATCAATAATATTAAAAATAACGGAACAAAATCACTAATTCGTATTGGTTTATTCTCGAGCTACTTCCTTTTTTCGAAGCGTAACCAAAATATATGAATTCGGCAATTTTTCTTATGGGGTCGGAATTTTACCCGCGTTCGCACTTTGTTCGTCAGAACTAATATGATGATATGAATGAATAGTCATCGCCAGCTGCAAAAGGGAACAAACTATAAACAAAATTGTCTTTATTCTTTTAGACAGATGCAGAAAATCATTTGCAATATTTTTTAAATGTAAATATTCTTTATTATTTTACTTAGCCCAGTTCTGTGTTTTGATAAGATTTTTTTATTGCTTATCATCTTTCTTAATGCTTAATAATTAATAAAATTACTTGTATTTGGTAAACCACGGCCTTTCTTTATGGGTGCGGAAATTAAAAATGAATTCCATCCTCTTGTACATTTATTGAAGACGAAATTAATTTTTTAATTTAAAATCAAATTCAGATTTGGTGCAAGTTAGCTTAGATCTTAACTTAAGTTGAATTTAGTTTACTACTTCAGTCGCAGTATTTTTCTTCAGAGAACAATTTCTAAAGCTGAGAGATAAGTTTTATTATGCTGTCAATAGCCGAACGGCCGTCTGGACACAAAAATGTTAATAAAGTAAACAAATTTGATGTCTCTTTCACCACTTTTTCACCATACTAGTTAAAATAATGTTCGAGAAATTAAGTTTAAACGTATTTAATATCAAACCATAAATAAACAAACTCTAATTACTAGATTGCTTTTTTTTTTTTTTGGCTACAAGACTTGAATAAAAATTACAAACCTCCCTCGGATACATCAGGAAATAGAAAAATATAAATGATGGATTTATAAAACAGTATATATATATATATATATATATATATATATATATATATATATATATATATATATATATATATATAGTTGCGTGGATGGATGATTGAAACCAAAGCAGATCAAAACTTGCAGAAATTTATTCCAATACAACTCTTCCCAGATTCTTTTACAACTCCAGAACTTTTCGTTCTAGTAGACTCAATACAGCTCTTTTCACAACAATAAAGCACAAAACAGCAGTTAAAAACTTGACAACACAACTGCTAAATCGCCGCAAAAGACAATGCAATACAGTTCGCTGTAGAACTACTCGGAATGTTCACTGAGACTCAGTAATTCCAGTCAACTAACGGACTCAAAATCAGTCAACAACTAACTAACCGACTCTTGGCCGGGCTTATATAGGAGTTAAACCTTCTGGAGACTTCTAGAGGTAGATATTTGAAGAATTTTCCAGATCGTAGTCGAAAAGTCCTATACATGTGCATGGGGACCAAAAATGTCGCCAAATGGTCGCCAAGTTTGGCAACATTTGGCAATTTATCGCCAAATTTGGCGACAAAAATTAGTCCCCAAAGCCGTCGCCAACTTGGCTCTATCTCGCCAATTTGGCGAGATTGCCATTACCATAATGTTAAATGCCCTGCTCCTTGTAAAACTCGCTTCCCAGCGTTATCTCTGTAAAACTCGTTATCAAGCATTAAGACCCATATTGCCGGGAAGCCAACTTAAGACGAACTATTGCACTGCTTTATGCGAAATGTACATAAATTTTACTATTTACAAAATTAACACTACGAAATATTTACAAATATACAAAAATTCGTAACATCGTCATTCGTAATTCGTCTTTTAGTGTCAGGAGCGAGATAATTTTTTAAACAAATGATTGAATTTTGGGCCTAATGAATTGCCTTTCTTATTATTAATAAAAAGTGTCGACGATCGAGTGCCAGAAGTGGAAAGGGTTGCAAACTGCAAAATCTTGAACACATTGTCGTCAAAAATACTAAAAGTTAAAAAGAAGAAATTTATCCTATTTTACTGAAATTCTTATGGAAAAGTCCTTTACAAAATTCACTTGCCACTGAGGCTAGCCCCTCCCACACAGGGACGACGCGAACGGAGGGGGCGACTCGCCCCCTCCCCCCAAAGTTTTAGAAAGTTGAACAGTCGGCAAATTTTCTAACTTTTAGCGAGATATTTTTTTTTTTTTAAATCGATCCACAATAAAATCGAATTGAATGGAAAAAGTACAAAAAAAAAAAAAAAAAAAAAAATATTAAAAATATCGGAAAGCAGAGCTACCCGAGTGTGAAGTATCGGTATTTTTACACTTGAAGTCTATTTTAGGGGAGTCTGTGTCTTTTTTGCTGCCTACAATGATGGACTGCGAAAGTAAATATTGCCATATAAATATCTTCATTATCTCACCCGTCAAAGTTTTTAGAAAGGCTTATAGTCGTCAAATTTCTGAAATTTCATCCCTTCTTTTAAAAATTCCTACTGACGGATGTTTCAAAACATATTGAATGGAAAAAGTACAAATAATTAAAATCATCATTAGTATTATAAAATTGTGATCACAATGCAGCCTCAGTTGACGGTCGGCAATTTTGAATTGTAGTAAATATATCCTTTTTGACAGGAACATTAAAATAATCTAATCATTGATATCTTCACTGACATTAGATAACTTTGATGTGTTACAGTAGATGATATACTTGTATTTGTGGTACGTCAGATAACGCCTCAAAAACCATGACATACCCATTAAACGTCAATTACATAAAGTGTGTAATGTACGTCATATGAATTAAGGGTTTTATACAAAATTCGAAAAAAAAAAAAAAAATTGTATACGAAAATTTAGCCGCATTGTGCAAGTAATTGCAATTAATGTCAGGTAGAACTCCAAAAATGATGTTATATACAGGATGGTCATAAAGAAACTTGGCCGTTGTATGGATCTCTAGTGGCAGTCTCGTTCAACAGATCGAAATGAGATTTCAGGTATATTCAGTCAATCAGTTTCAGGATTTCAGTTATTCAGAGGTATAAGGTCGGAATTCTGTGAATTTCAGAAAAATGGCGCTCACGATTACGCCGGTTATAGTTACGTATGGCAACGTCCACTTTTTCCTATCGAAAAATGATCATCGCAATCGAAAACCCCGAAGAGCGTTTGAACGGTACGTGTATCACAAAAAACGGATGCGTTATGAACTCACAAAAAGCAGATCTGCGAACGGCCAGCAAAAACATGATCGGAGCAATGGAGGCCGCTCGCCAAATATTCAGCTTAGAAAACCGATTTAATTGCCTGTGAGGACACTTATGTGAACTTTGACCTCTGTCAAATGCAAATTTCCATCGTGCGTCTCGATCGCGTTTTAATTGGTTGTTCGCACAACTTTTTTTTGTGCTTGCATAATGCGTCCGTTTTTTTTTGTGATACAGATACCGTTCCAACGCTCTTTAGGGTTTTCTTAGGCGCTGAGTATTTTGCGACAAGAAAAAATAGGCGTTGTCATGCAAAAATTTCGAGTGTCTGTAACCATAACCAAAACCGCGTGAGCGCCATTTGTTGAAATTCATAGAATCCCGAGCTCATACTTCTGAATAACTATACCTGAAATCTCATCTCAATCTGTTGAACGGAACGGACGCTAGAGGCCCATATATCGGAAAAGCTTCTTTATGACCACCTTGTACTTCATACATTGAAAATGCATTCCTAAAATAGTGCATGCCACATGTAAACTGGAAGGCGATATCGTATTTATTTCAACAAAATAACCTTTGGAAAATTATTGAAAGGTTTATTATAATACTATCTAAAATTCTTAATGCTTACCGTGCTCAAATAGCTGTGACCCGACATTGTCCGATACAACCAGATTCAGTCTATTGCAAATTGTGAATATACTTTCACTCCTTTCCTCGATTTCTGGCGCAGTTTGGCCTTTGTGTTGCACTTGCGCTTAATAAATCTGAAAAACAACCAACCAACCTATCCTGGATTTCACCACTTTATACTCTAAAACATTGGGAAAATTGTCTTTCAGATAAACTAAATTTTTTTAGTCTAAATACATTTAAAAATATTTCAAATTGGATCAATAAATCTCAAGTTAGGATCATAACCATTACATGTGGGTAAGGGATATGGGGGTGAGTTTTTGGAAATTTCATATTGATAGTGACGTTTCTCTTGCTTTGAAGATCAAATGTGCAACTTGTTCTTCCTCAAGATCGAAATAACACTGTAGATTTGAATACCTCTCCCCCCCCCCCATTTCCCCCCCAAAAAAAAACACAGGTACTATTCCTTATATAGTTTGGATTGCTGTGCTAAAAATTATGACATGCTTATCTGAATATTTTGTCACTAAATTCGAAGTTCAATTAGTTGCGAATAAATTACCTTTCTACATATAAATATTATAGTTTGGTTCAATGCTAAAGTAATCCATTTCATTTTTAACCCAGCTTAGGAAAAAAACTAGCATTTTCAAGTATACTTTCTTTCTTGAACAAATGATTATTGTTCATAAAACGAGTAATATTTACAGAAATTATTGCTGAAAAACCATACCACATCAGAGAAAAACCACAAAAAAATCATGAAATTAAATCCAGCAATTTTGGTAAAAATATATACTCGAAGTAACTACTTTTAAGAAGTAAGTTCCTGGATTGAATTGTTACAAAAAAATTAAGTTTTACTATTAATACACTTTTCAAGAAAAATAAAAAATTGTTCTTTTTTAGTTAGGAAAATGGGTTAAAAAGTACTTAAAAATTAAGTAATTAACAAAACAGGGCGGTGTAAGGCAACAAAAATTTTTGTTCAATCCTTGATTTTTCGAAGATGGGAATTGGATTTCCTAATTGGATGTTAGTTAATAATTGTGCATTAATGTTCGGTTCAAATTGATAAATTAATATCTATATATTTTTTTTCTTGTAAATTGAAATTTTCTTCCCCATGTTACTTTATTTTTTGAAAGCCAGAGGGGTGGTAGTGCAAGTGAATGTTTCTTATGTCCCTGACATTGTATCTATTATAAAAATTGCAGTGCTTCGCGTAGGGAATTTTCTGTAATAGCAATAGTACGCCAGAATTTAAAAAAAAAAAAAAAAAAATTCCAGAATTTTTTTTTCTGTACAATTCTTTATAAAAAAGTTACCTATATGATCAATTATTTTCATCAATTTAATTTCGTGTTAAAGTGCTATTTCCAAGCACTTTTACACGTTTTATTAATTTTTTTCGAAACTATAATTTGAAAATTTAAAAAAAGTTGTATCGAAAGAAGCACTTGTACTACTCAGGTTACTGAATTGGTTTAAGATTAGAGGGGAAAATTCTATCCATCTGCAAAGTATAAATCTCTCCCCCCCCCCCCTGCCCCCAAATAAAAAACGCTTCCAAAAATAATCTCCTTTGTATGGAGAGGAAGGTGTAATTTACTAAAAAGAAATAAAAATTAAATGAATTTGAAGGAATTTTAACTATAATGTGATGGGAATTTACTTGAAATTTGACATTAATTACGTATTAATAAAATGCCATAAAATATTAAGATAAAAATTGTTTAGATGGTAATTTAAAAGTAATTAAAATTAATTGCACATTAAATAAAATAATTAACAATAATAAAAAAATGCATTAACAATTAGTTTTACATTAATTATGTATTAATTATTCATATATTAATTAAAAATTATTTATACGTTAATTTTACATTAATAAAAATTAGTTAACAATTTATTAACACCTTAATTTATATTTTCTACATTTACACCGGATATGCTTTGATTTCCAGTCGGCAAAACGATGTCTACTCCCCCCCAACAAAAATTCTTAGCGACGGCCCTGTCTAGAAGCTATACCGTTTGGTCGGCAATCGGACCCTGGAATCAACTTCTAAAACTTAGGTAGCGAAGCAATAGTGGAGTCTCTATTCGTCAAGCATGCTTGTGGTCTCAGCCATAAGTCCGATCAAAGCAGCCTACTGTTACTAATGCACCTTTTATAGACCAAAACAACTTATCCTCACCTCATTGAAAACGCTACGGTGATTGAAAATCTTGCATATAACGTCTTGAACTGAGAAGTGTGAACTGAGCCAATTGGGATTCATGAAATATCTCGGTCAATGCCATATGATTCGTTAAAACTGAGAAGAAGAAAAAAAGTATTAAGTAAAAATAAAATTTAAAAGCGCTAATTTTTTTTTTTTATCAACGTATATTTAAGTTTATCACAAAAGTATGTGCGTAGGGTTATCAATATTACCATATAAGTTGTGGTTTTGATCGAAACTCTATCTTTTACGCGGAAAGTTCCATCCTACAGCGAATTCAGTGTGGTCTTGGAGTATAGTTTAACGAAAGTGAATGGACTGCTCCTGTAGCAGCAAATTAAATAATCCCTCGAAGATCACAATAATAAAAACCGCCAACGAGTGTCAGAGATATAGAAGAGTGTCTCCCGTAATCAGATCCACCTCTCCGGGGGGGGGGGGGGACAATTCCCATAAATATCGAAAGCCCCCACCACTCCAAGGCCGCCACCAATGGAAGAGTTCGCCCAACTTCATACCAAGATTAAACAGTACTTGGGAACTGATTTTCCATCAGGCCTGGGACTAATAAGTGGAAATATAAACTATCTCGTGGTTGGTTGGTTGTTTTCAGATTATCTGGCGCCGTCATCAACACGAGGGCTATAATGCGCCGAAACATTCGCCATTAGACAAGCCAACATACATTTACAAACACCCATGCCTAACACGGAACCCGCAACCTCGCGGTCTAGAAGCTAGCACGCTAACCACTATACCGTTTGGTCGGCGAACTATATTGTGAAAATATTGTTTTTAGAACAAGTCTGATTCTCAGTATTTGATTTTTATGGAATAGCCGCATGAGTCTGGTTGGGCATGCAGTACCGAATTATCTAAATCGTGGACAGCACCGAACATTCGACGAAGTTACACTCTACGATCTATCGTACAAGACACCGTATTGCGATTTGAGATCACTGCATTTGAAGTGCATCCTATACAGAACGCAACCTTAATCACAATGTAATTTTCATAACGATACTGCACCAAAATTATCACACCAAATGCTGTATTGCAATTGGACCACGTGACTTCGCCCATATGAATTGACGCAATCTGAATTTCAGTTTCAACTTTTACCACACATCCACTCACATGCACTTCTGCGCTTATGTCAAAAATGAAGCTGTAAAATTATATTTCAGAAACATAGATTTAACTTTTTTACTAAAAACAGCCATACTTTTTTTAAAGTGGTCATTTTTTTTTTATCTAATTTAAATTGGAATAAGAAAATAGGAAAAAGAAAAAGTTTAAAACAAGTTTTTCTCATGCCCTTTTTCCTCTGTCCCCCCTCTTCTTCGAGTACATACAAGTTGAAATTCAGATCATTCTGATCGGTGGTTCTTTTTCTCTTCTACAGCTTTTAGAAAGTTGAAAACCGCTGTAAAATACATGAAACACCAAAGTGTTTTTTTGATTGCGCATCCCTTAGGGTTAAGGTAGGAATTTTCTTTAAAAAAACACTTAAATGGAACCACAATCGCAATTCATTAACAAAGAAAAATAATAAAATTTCGATTGGCAAATTTTCTTGTCAACCATCGGTAATGGGTTGATTGTTAACACCTTGTAAATTACAATTTCTGGAGATGACGGGTTTCTGTGACAGGAAAGGAACGAGGTGACCAACCTCCTTCATCTAGTAGCCGTATTCCCATGTCAACATAATCGGCTTATAGAGAGGGGGAAGGGAGAGGTGTAGCGGTTTTGTCGCAACCGGAACGAAACCCCGCGGTCACTTTTTGTCTTTTATGGCCATCCATTTTTTTTTTATGTCCCCAGGGTGACATGAGAATCCTCAGTGGGGAAGACCTGTTTCATCCACTGGTCATGTTCTTGAAGTCTCACGTCCTGGAGTTGACGGGGAGGTTTCCGGAGTTCAATTTGTTTGGCAATGTTACGTTAAAATTGTTTTGCTGATAAAATATTATGCATGTAACGTTCACAGCTCTTGTTTGAAATATTTGACTTCACAACCATACAAGTTCAATTGAGGCTGACTGAAACACGTTTTATTTGGCGAAGTTGTTTATTGGCAAAACCCTCTTCTATATTTTATCCAGAATTGGGCGAGATTGGCTCGTATTGTTTCCAAAGACCGATTCACAATGGCCCATATCATTCAGGTCTCACAATGTCGAAATAGCCTATGACCGATAAAGGCCTATGTTTGGCGAAATTGGCCAGCGTTTCTGTGTTACTGGGAACCACTAAAATCAGACTTCAACTCGTTTCCTTGTCACTCACAGGCTGTGGAACGCTTGTGTAGAGAGACAAAAGTGGGTGGCGCTGAGGCCAAAGAAGTTAGAACAACACCTTTTTACTTTCAATTACCCATGTATATATACATAGGGTGATGAAAGTAAAATGTCTGTATGTGTGTGTCTGTGGTCAGCTTAACTCCCGAAAAAACTGACCTACGATGTTCAAATTTGGTATGAGGGTTAGTGAGACCTACCATTAAGGTTTTCGTGAAAATCACGCATGCGCATTCCACCTGCCATTGAAAAAATCATGTTTTTCAATGATTGCTAAAAAACGGCTCTAACGATTTTGATAAAAATCGCTGTGAAGGTGTTCTAAACGTACCCACCTCCGAAATTCCCGTAAAAATGTTTTAATGGCGTAAAAAGTTGAAAAATGAATGCCTTCAACACAGAGTTCTCTTTCCTTGAGCATACCTCATCAATGATCGTTTTTTCTTCTCCTCTCAGTTTCGCTTATAATAAAGGATAATATAAGGATTATCGAAAAGTATATCGCCAAAATCACCATTTTGGTGATTTTTTTTTTTTTTTTTTTTTTTTTTTTTTTTTTTTTAAGATCCATACAAAAATTAACGCAAAATATATAGCCAAACTGGCCATTTATTCTGAATGAAGGTTGAAAATATACAAACGGTAAATGACACAAATCCACGTCAGTATTATAGTGTAATTGAAAGTTGTGCGGTGTTCCACACCCCTAGTTTTTTTAAAGATCCGTAATGCCTGACTTTTCTACAAAAGTTTCCTTCAAAGTGTATCACTGAGATAGAAAGATCGAGAAAAAAGTGAACCAAATAAATAAAAGCATGTTTAAAAAAAAAAAAAAAAAAAAATGTAAGAAATAACGCTAGTACCCATTTTACAGAAAAATCCTTATTTTTTACAATTTTTTTTTTACTTTTGAGTATTTTTAATAATTAACATATGTTTTAAAAATTCATAAAATAGTGTTTTTCTGTATTATACCGCCCTTTCCCTACACATTGCTAAGTATGGCCTTTCAAATATATAACGTTTAGAAATTCGAAAAAATTTAGGAAAAATAGTTATTTTTTGTATTTCTTCCAAACTTTGAGGTGAATGCGCGATCGGATGATATTATTAATTTTTTTTTTTTTTTGAAATTTTTTTAACAGTTTTTTTTATGAAGATGTGTAACAACTTTTTTCACCTCCCATGCGTTTCAAAAATATATATATATATATATATTTTTTTTTTCAACCACCCTACTACGAAAACTGTTTTTTAACTTGGCAATTTGTCATAAATCATTTGGTTGCCAATCAACGATGTTTCTTGGTGTAAATTACCGTTTGTTTGAAGGTTCATTGTTTGGAAATAATTGAATTGAATTAAACTAATTATTATTAAATAGCAGAGAAGTGGAATAGAATGAGAACATTGTGAATACCATTCTAAAACGTGGCCACAAAATTCAGGAAAAAAAGTTCCCTGATAATTCCCTGATTTCCCTGACAGATTTCTAAAAGATTCCATGATTTTAGGGCTAACTTTTTTTCAAATTTCCCCAATTTTCTTAGGTTTTCCAGATGTCTAGACACCCTGAACAAATAATACATGCATGCTAAAGAGATATGCAATTTTTTAAAAAATAGTTTTTCAAAATATGGATGAATGCACATTAAACAATACAACATTTCCCTGATTTTCATGAAATTTTAAAAAGTTCCCTGATATTTTCCAGAATCAGAAAGCTCCCTGATATTTCCCTGATTTCCAGGTTTTCCCGGTTCTGTGGCCACTCTGATTCTAGCAATGCTTGACTTCCGATGTATTCACTCGAGATATTTCCTGAAAAGTTGCACTCGAATACCACCCATTGATCTATCTGTCAATTACCCCTTATAAATATAGTTAAATCTTTTAATGTATATTAGAAAATTAAACCGGAAAAACAATGTTTTTACTATAAATTCCTTATATCATTTACTCACTTTTATGTTCATTTGCAACTTATCAAAGCAATTTTGAGCTCAGATCATAGCATTTCATAGTATTTGACCACCATCACGCAAACCATCGATTCAAGACTAATTCTCCTTTTCCCCCAAAACTTGATTGTCATTGACAATGAGTTGGTATGTCAAGTTTCAGTTCGAATAGTTGACGGAAGAAAGATATTTGCAACAACAGTAAAAGCGGCCTTTTAGTGACAGCCCCAAAACTTGATAGAATGCATCGTCATCGACAAAGAATCTATCTAACAAGTTTCAGTTCGATTGGATAACGTCAAGTTGATCCATTATTCCTCCGCTGATTTGCCCTCCACAAACACAAACGAAGAAAATAAATAATTTAAAAGATTTAAAACTACATTTTTACCACGTAGTTTATTTTACATTTAAAGAAGGTTGTTTCAACTTAAGATAACTTCTACCTCCGAAAGCAAAGTTACCGGAGGAGTAAAACGAGAAGGCGATAATTTCCCCACCAAAGCAAATAACCTCTCAATTGCTATTTATTAAAGAGTGTAAAGTTGAGATGTTTCCTTGCTGCGAAGTTTCCTCGCACGCGATATAGCCATTAGCATCATGGCGACGCCTTTCGTGAAAGATATTTTAAACCGATTTCGACAGGGAGAAAACAAGATGTTCCATTTGAAAAATGTTCTTCCTCCACAATTTCTGAGCAGTGTTTATCGCAGGTTATCGAGAGATTTGATCAATTTCCATCTTGTTTTCTCATTGCAACAGATTGGCTGGAAAACCGCCCAAAAATATGCGGATGTTATTCTTTGGAATGTCTACAATAAATCATAGCTTATAAAAAAGAAAGTTTATAGTTTGTATGATGATTTTTTAAAAATTTATCATGCATTTTATATTTGAATAAATATGTTTTAATGCAAGCATAGCTGTATATTAATTTTATTAAGTAAGTAGCATTTTATAAAAATATATGTAAATATATTATAAAATAATGTAAACCTTTCAGGAAAGTGAAAAAAAAAAAAAAAAAGAAAAAAAAATGACTCCTACTACTATTAAACTCTCATTGAAACTTTTTTTAAGTGACACGATGTTGTGGATCAAGAGAAAAGACAGATTTTAGACATTCTGAAATACAACATGAAAGAAACATGAACAACAAATACATATTTAGCTTTGAGATAGAGTACATCATTTATTAGGCAAAAAAAAAAAAAAAAAAAAAAAAAAAAAACAAGGAAAAAAAACAAGGAAAAAAAAAAAAAACCACCTTTTGTATAAAGGGGTTAATTTTCGAAAAATTATAAATTGTCCTAAATTATTTAAAAACACTTCTGTTTGCCTTTCAACATCTAATCAAGGAATTTTATTACCATAGGTAAACATTTTGCCAAAGATTTAGATAATACTGAAATTTTCTTCATTTTCAAAACGTTTTAAAATCGAAATTTGTTGGACAGTCAATATTCCAAAACGTATTTAACATTTGGATTTCTTGTTGAACTGAATCTTGTTGTTATTGTTTTCAAAAAGCAAAAATATTTTTTTTAAGAAAATCGGATTATGTCAAGATTGTACATCATAGAAAATTGCATCTTTTCACATGAGTGAATGAAATATGTATTGATATTATAAAGTCTACAAATGAAAAATCCTTCTCTGATTTAGCACTGCAAATATTAAAACAAAGCGATAAAAAAAAATTCTGAAATTACCAATTTTAATTAAATGCAATTATAGTTACAAAATCCTAAAGCAATAGATAAGTGTGACCTCGGCTAGTATTTCGAGGACAAACCATCAAACAAAATACTTTACCAAAGGTGCTGAGTTCGAATCCCAGGTTTGATGTTCGTTGTGGTGAAGAATCCACATTAAGCTATAGGTCCAGGCCTGATTAGCCTTTGTATTGGTCGTTGATCGCACAAACTAACCAACCTAATAGAGTATGACGATTACCACGAATAAGTTAAAAACACAGTGAACTTCATTTTGATAATGTCATAGCTCTACGGAATTTCATATTCTCCAAAGTAATAGTACTCCAGCAAAAATTGTGGCCGAAATATTAAGTGTTAGGTCTATGGGGCAAGGACAGACTGATCTCACAAGGATTTTCTTGGTTTGTAAAAGTCAATTCGAAAAAATCTCTAGCATAAACTTAACTGATATTCTTTTGATCTAGTAGCGGTCTGTAATGGCGGTAAACAAACCTCTGCGTGAAAAAAGGATTTGATCTAACTGATTAGGTACCACTTTGCTCACAATCCAAAGAAAAGCTAAGAAAGTGCCCCTTTTGAAGTCGAAATTGGATTCCTCCAACCAGAGAAACTAGAAGCGTACTCCTCTCCGAATACTGATTTACCGGAGAGAATGAGTAACAAATTGGAGCAGCCTCTCAAGAAAATGAAGGGACATTCATTCCTTCAAGTTGGGGACAAAGAAAGAGAACTCTCCTTCTAATGCTTCTTCGACCTCAATCAGCAATAGGGCGTGGACTGAATGTTACTTTGTCAGGAAGGAATCTTAACGAAAGTTTTTCGTGATGTCCAAAACAGAAATTCCAATGAAATGACATCACAGAGTTCTAGATGGAAAAGAATGGACTTCGTAGCAGTTGTTCGCAATTAGAGGTCATTGCCATAAAAAAAAAAAAAACCAGCTAATGCATATATACATCCCAAATCGGAGAATAAACCCTCTATTATATTCTGACAGAAAAGTACCATAGACAAGTACTTACATGCGCATTTAAAAAAACAAAAAAAACAACAACAACAACAACATATTGATGAATTTTTGCATCACAAGAAAGCTACATTTTTCTACCTTAATTTTATAAGCATATGCAAAAATATAAATATTATTCGTTACTCTTACTTCGTTCTATCCAAATTCTTTTTTTGTCCTGTATGTTTTTATAGCTTTTTATTCGTAACATCCGCCGAATTGCACTCAGATAGCGCGCCTACAATGAAAATTGTCACAGATAAAGAAATAAAGTGTCATAGATTCTAGTTGCGTTATGAAATGATGAAATAGATATGGTTAAAAAAAAAACAACTCTCTAAAACTACATAAAGAGATATGAGGTTTGAAACACATACGATGCAGAGCCTTATGCATTTAAGCCACCTTTGGTTTCAAATTAGCATGTCCTATCCAGACATTATAATAAGAGAACAGCCGGAAATCTGCCCGAATTCTGAATTTGTATGAAATTGCATTTTTCCTTCCTTTCGAATAGAGATATACATTTTTTACTATTTTCTTAGGATAGAAGGAAAAAACTCCCTTATTCGTTAAGTGGATGGCAAACTAGTTCATAATTTTACGAACCAGAACTTGTGATTGTACATAATGTAAATATTTGGTAAATTCTAATTTTGCTTTAGCTTTATAATCACTTTTAATTTTACCTTTTTTTTTATCAATGTAAAAATTATGAATAGTGTAGGTTGGTTGTTTTCAGATTATCTGGCGCCGTCAGCAACACGAGGGCTATAATGGGCCGAAACAGTCGTCCTTTGGCAAGCCAACATACATTTTCAATCACCCATGCCTTACACGGGACTCGAACCCGCAACCTCGAGGTCTATAAGCTAGCACGCTAACCACTATATCATTTGGTCGTGAATAGTATAGGAAATACAAACATTAAAGTAGTGGCAACTGTAAGGTTTATCTGGATATTTCTAGAATTTTGTAGAATGTTGCAACCTATAAAAGGGTCGCGTGAGAATTTGTCAGTCTAGTCCCGTTCCGACATTGGATGTTTTGGAATTGAATTGCTGTGGATGGATTTTTCCGATCTGCAGGAAGATTGCGTTTTTGCTGCTGTTGAGTCAGGACGGCTAGAAGCTCTGGTTTGAGCTTGAATAATGTGATCATACGTCACAATTTTGGCGTGACAGTCCCGCTTTTCATCTCGTTTTCCCGCTACCGAATGTCTCGCCAAATTGTCCCGCTTTCTCGTTACATCAGAGTCCAGGCAAAGTCCTTCTAAACAAAGAACTTCAACAATTAAGAAAACTAACAAAGAATTGTACAATTCTCTGTGAAAAATAAACAGATTTACTTTTATAATCCAGTGTCTTCATTCATCCGAGAAGAAAATTCGTAACAATAACAACGTTTAAAAACTTAGCGTTCTCAATATTGAATGATGTTGGAGCACAGATAAACTTTTCTAGAAGAGATGAATTAGATTCTTGTGTCGTAAGTGCTGTCATTTTTTCTTTAAAAATGCAAACAGCATTTAACTCAAGGTTTGACGGTAAACGGCAACAGCATTCTTTCTCGCTACCCGCTTGAACGCATGGCGACAAAGCAGCACAGAAACAAAAACGGGCTTCGACTCGTCTCAAAAAGCACTCCATTTTGTAAAAATTATCTTAGAAAACCATACCAAACATTTCTTACGAAAGCGGCACTTCATGCGCATATTCCTCGCATGCATAAACAACGGATCAGTGTTTGTATGTCACGAACATACCCATATTTAAAAATCAATTCCTCCCTATACTCCGAGCGTTGTAAAAAAAACGCGCCTCTTATTTCAACACGGTCCTGGAGGAGCATTTCATATCAATCCTCGACAAGGTTCATACCTATAAAAGAACGTAATCTCTAAACTTTGTTTTGGATTCAATTTTCGCCACACAAAGGGCTGTTCTATGTCTCAGGGAGCACAAGTCGGAAACAGGGGTTCTGGGAAGATTGGTGACTCAGAGCTGAGCATCGTTCCAAAATGGATGATTAAAAAAAAAAAAACAAATAAATAAACGTGTTAAAGCCATCACAGAACATTTTTTTTTTACCCCTCCATTCATTCTGATAACATTAAATTTCAATTTTAAAATTCTGCATCAACATTTCGAAACTTCCAGTCTATTTAATCCAGCATTGGTTGAGATTGACCATTGTTGGCGCCGTTTCGATTCTATTCTAAATTCAGCTACTTGCGGTTATCTCGCCAATGTGGGAGCCCTGCTCCATGATTCCTTCGCCAAGGTCTTTTGGAAGAAGGGATTTTCCCTTTTTTATAATTAAAAATTAGAGATGATGTAATATCAAGAGTTCGTGTGAAATATGTAGATTTCAGATGCAGTTTGTTGTGTGAGATAGTGTTTCGATTCGAGAAGCACTCTGCGGTCATTTTGTGGAACCACACTGGTGAAATAAATCAATAAACAATTTGACAGTCCACTAATAAGTGTTGTGTTTGAATTGTAGCTAAGTTCAATTCACATCGAGAAATAGTTAAAAGTGAGCTATCGATAGGCCATAAGAGATCCGTAGCAACGGCCAGTCTACAACGATCCGCATAGTGATTGGCCAGTGTCGAGCCGATAGTGGCCAAAGTGTTACAGGGGGGGGGGGGGGTCTAAATATCATTACAACAAGATCATGTCCAACAAGAAGAGACCACGCGAAAAAGGTGGGATGGCTTACGAGATTTGGAAATTAAAACTGCCCCATAAGGGAGAAAGTCAGGAAAACTATCACTTTTGGCAGCCTGACTATCTTATCAAACGCGAGTGTACTCGACACGTTTGCAATTGTGTCTGCTCACTTTTTAAGATGTACGGGCGAGGCTTCACCTTCAGAAATTTTTCATTCTACACCCCAAGACCTGACTTCACTGAATACGCTGTAGGATGGATCCTTCCATGGTAAGAAAATATAGTTCGGAGCAAATCACAATTTACACGGTTATATTGCACATAGGGACATAATTTTGTGGTTGGTTGTTTTCAGATTATCTGGCGCCGTCAGCAACACTAGGGCTATAATACGCCGAAACATTCGTCATTAGACAAACCAATAGGGATGGAACGGATGTGAGTTTTGCCGGATTTCGGATATCCGGGGTACCATGTCTACCGGATACGGATATCCGAAACGGATTTCACCGGATATCCGGCAGGATATTCAGTCTATATACTAAAAACGATAGTTATACGATATGCTATACGATGTATATCCGTCTTTAAATATAAACTTAACAAATTTCGAACCCAAAATTCATCAATATTATGTTATACCATATTTAATATATATCTATAACTAGCTGAATACCCGTGCTGCGCTACGAAATTTTACCATTAGCATTTTAGCGATCAAAAGACATTCATGTATTCTACACTTCAGACGTTTGCTCCCATTTCGATCCCGACAAATTGATTTATCAAAATAGGAACTTTCCTTTGTTGACATTTTAAACGAAATTTATAATTGTGAATAGTAAACTGGTATAGTTTATTGTGTTTATGTTTGCTCTTAGTTCTAAATTTCAAAGTAGTAGCTGTGTTGGAATTAAGTTAATTAGACATTAAGTTAATCCTCGTATAGTTTCAATGTTGCGTCGTCTTTTCATCCCTTAAAAATTCGTTAATCGATATTGGAATGACTTATTTTTTTAACATTTGCAAAAAAAAATCAGAAAAATGACTACATTGGAAGAGGAACATTCGGATATCCCTCGTTTGGAACATTTAACCCCTTCTCGACCCCTTAAAGTTGGTTAATCGAGAACAGAATAGCTTACTTTTTCTATGTTTAATCTTTTTTGACATTTGTACCAAATTTCCGAGTTGTGACCATATGGGAAGTGGTACATTCGAATATTCCTCGTTTGGAACGTTTAACCCCTTTTCCACCCCTTGATCCACCGGAGATCGGAATAGTTTACTTTTTCTGCGTTTGTCTTTATTGATATTCACACCAGTTTTCAGAATTGTGAAAATATGAGAAGTAGGACATTCGAATATATCGCTCGTTTGGAACGTTTAACCCCTTTTTGACCTCTTAAAGTGGGTTCATCGAGATCGGAATAGCTAACTTTTTCTATGTTTACCATTGTTGACATTTGTACCAATTTTTAGAGTTGTGACTATGTGAGAAGTAGGATATTCGAATGTCCCTCGTTTGGAACGTTTAACCCCTTTTTGACCTCTTAGAGTGGGTAAATAGAGATCGAAATAGCTTACTTTTTATACGTTTGTTTTTGTTGATACTTGCACCAGATTTCAGAGTTGTGACGAAAGGGGAAGTAGGACATTCGAATATCCCTCGTTTGGAACGTTTAACTCCTGTTCCACCCCTTAAAGTAGGTTAATCGAGATCGGAATAACTTACTTTTTCTTCGTTTGTCTTTATTGATATTCTCACCAATTTTTAGAGTTGTGAAGAAATGAGAAGTAGGACATTCGAATATTCCTCTTTTGGAACGTTTAACCCCTTTTCGACCCATTAAAGTGGGTTAATCGAGATCGGAATAGTTTACTTTTTCTATTTTTACCATTGTTGATATTTGTGCCGATTTTCAGAGTTGTGACTATGTGGGAAGTAGGATTTTCGAATGTCCCTCGTTTGGAACGTTTGACCCCTTTTCGACCCCTTAAAGTGTGTTAATCAAGATCGGAATAGTTTACTTTTTCTATTTTTACCATTGTTGATATTTGTGCCGATTTTCAGAGTTGTGACTATGTGGGAAGTAGGATTTTCGAATGTCCCCCGTTTGGAACGTTTGACCCCTTTTCGACCCCTTAAAGTGTGATAATCGAGATCGGAATAGTTTACTTTTTCTATTTTTACCATTGTTGATATTTGTGCCGATTTTCAGAGTTGTGACTATGTGAGAAGTAGGATTTTCGAATGTCCCCCGTTTGGAACGTTTGACCTCTTTTCGACCCCTTAAAGTGTGTTAATCGAGATCGGAATAGTTTACTTTTTCTATTTTTACCATTGTTGATATTTGTGCCGATTTTCAGAGTTGTGACTATGTGGGAAGTAGGATTTTCGAATGTCCCCCGTTTGGAACGTTTGACCCCTTTTCGACCCCTTAAAGTGTGTTAATCGAGATCGGAATAGTTTACTTTTTCTATTTTTACCATTGTTGATATTTGTGCCGATTTTCAGAGTTGTGACTATGTGGGAAGTAGGATTTTCGAATGTCCCCCGTTTGGAACGTTTGACCCCTTTTCGACCCCTTAAAGTGTGTTAATCGAGATCGGAATAGTTTACTTTTTCTATTTTTACCATTGTTGATATTTGTGCCGATTTTCAGAGTTGTGACTATGTGGGAAGTAGGATTTTCGAATGTCCCCCGTTTGGAACGTTTGACCCCTTTTCGACCCCTTAAAGTGTGTTAATCGAGATCGGAATAGTTTACTTTTTCTATTTTTACCATTGTTGATATTTGTGCCGATTTTCAGAGTTGTGACTATGTGGGAAGTGGGAGAATTAGTGATGAGTGAGTCAGTGAGTCAGTGAGTGAGTGAGTGAGTGAGTGAGTGAGTGAGTGAGGGCTTTGCCTTATATATATAGAGATAATAAAACAAGCTGTGTGTCTGTCTGTGGCTTTGTGGATCTATAGAAGCCTACTTAAAATTGAAGCAGAGCTCTGAAATTTTCAGCACAAGTAGTTTTGGCCTTCTAAATTTATGCATCACAAACAGAATGTTAAAATTTTAATTAGTTCTTTTTTAATTAATTTTTTTAATTAATTAATAAATATGTTACAAAACGATATCTATTATGGCTACAGCTCTGAAATTTTCAACATAAGTAGTTTTGGCCTTTTAATCGGACTTTTAAAAAACAGAATTTTAAATTTTTATTTTGTTCTTTTTTAATTAATTAATAAACATTTTACTAAACGATTACTAATAGGGCTACAGTTCTTAAATTTTCAACATAAGTAGTTTTGGCCTTTTAATTGAACTTTTAAAAAACAGAATTTTAAATTTGTATTTTGTTCTTTTATAATTTAATTTTTTTAATTAATTAATTAATTAATTTATATATTACAAAACGATTTCAAATAGGGCTACAGCTTTGAAATTTTCAACATAAATAGTTGTGGCCTTCTAATTGGATTTTTGAAAAAGAGAATTTAATTTTTTTTTTTAATTAATTAACAAATATTTTACAAAATGATTTGTAATTGGGCTACATTTCTGAAATTTTCTACACAAGTAGTTTTGGCCTTCTAATTGGACTGTTAAAAAGAATGTTAAAATTTTAATTTGTTTTTCATTTAATTTTTTCACAAAAAGCGACTTCGAATAGGCCTAGATCTCTGAAAGTTTCAACATAAGTAGTTTTAGCCTCTAATTTTGTTTTCCACAAACACGTGTTAAAATAATCTTAAAGGGGTGTTGTATTATTGTAATTGTATTAACGGGGAATTTTTTTTTTTGACGAGGAAGAGGCTTCCAATATTAAGTCTTTACGTAGTAATTAGATTTTAGTGAATGAAGCGAGCTTATATTTAAGCAGCAATAAACCTTTCAGCGAGCGAAGCGAGCCTATGCTTTCATAGCAATGAACCTTTTAACGAGTGAAATAAGCCTGTGTTTATGTGTCCATGAACTTTTCAGCGAACGAAGCGAGCTCGATTTTGCGTAGCGATGAACCTTCCTGCGAGTGAAGCGCCAAAAACTGGGTTATATACACGAATGACAGATTTCAGCAATGCGAGGCCTCACAGCTAGCTAAAATATTGCACATGTTAAAATTTCGTAGCGAAGCACGGGTATTTAGCTAGTATTTAATATAAACAAACAAAATTAGTACTTACATATTTTTATGGTTAAGGCTTTTGCTTTAGGATCATCTGAACTCCACAATTTTGGTACAAATAATGTCGATTCCATTGTTGTTTGCGTGCATTTCTTGTTTTGATGAATTGTTTTTTCTTGTTCATCAATATTTGATGCATTTAGTAAGTCTTTTAAGCTTAGGTGAATTTCCTTATGCACACTCATTAAATGGTTCCATAAGGGTTTTGTGGAAAAGGTTGGTTGGTTGTATTCAGATTATCTGGCGCCGTCAGCAACACGAGGGCTATAATGGCCGAAACTTTCGTCATTAGACAAGCCAACATACATTTACAAACACCCATGCCTAACACGGGACACGAACCCGCAACCTCGTGGTCTAGAAGCCAGCACGCTAACCACTACACTGTTTGGTCGGCTTTATGGAAAAGGATTTTGGGCTTTTGCCGAGCACAATATATTTTTTAAACGATTCTGTGGAGCAAGTAACACATAGGGTTTTGCTTTCGTCATTTCCATTAATTTTAAAATACTTCCAAATGGGTGATTTTAAATGAGAAATTATTAAAAATTATAAATTGGATTGTAATTGGAGAAAACTATGATTCAAGACATTCTAGAGAGCTAAATATAATTCCACATTGTGGCGCTGTGTTAAAGACCTAAAAATTACAATACTTCATTTTACGTTAGAAAAAATATACCAGCTTTCAACTTCTGCCAATGAAAAATCAGAAATTAGACCATACCATTCACAGCATAAAGGGGTAAGGTATTATCGTCGATAGAAAAAAAAAAAAAAAAAAAAGCCTTGAGGAGTGCGCATTGGCTATTTATTGCTTTTTACTCGCTAGTAAATGTCAGACAAAAAGGAGGAAGTGAGAATAACTAAAACTCTTAACAAGTAACTTATGTTATGGGAAAAAAAGTACTATTTATTAGTATTTCGGTTCGTGTTTTACGGAGAAGCATTCAAATATAACATCTGGAATTAATCAGATCATAAACTTGGAATGAAAAGAACATATTGCAAAACACGTATGAAGGATGTGTATGGAAAAAGATTGGAGGAATGGTTTATGCTTATCAACTCGGCGCCAATAATACGGCACCTCTTTCTGTGAATTGAAACTAAATGCACCTGCATCTTCTAGCTCATCTCTGAAGTTAGGGATATGCGAAAGCATAGTTCTCACGAAGGAACTTTTTCGTTTTCTAACTTGACTGCAATTTATGTCCAAGAAAAAAAAAAAAAAAAAATTGTAGGATGCGGTGTCCTCTTTGTCCCAAAAAGATCATTATTTTTTGCAAAAAATTATTTCTTGTGGATACCTGGTGACCGGATATATAGCCGGATATCCGAATGAAATTATCGGATGTCCGGTATTTCAAATCGAATATCCGACAGGGTTTCGGATATTGAAAAATCGGATATCGGATATTTACCGGATATCCGTTCCATCCCTACAAACCAACACACATTTACAAACACCCATGTGACTCGGAACCCGCAACCTCGCTGTCTAGAAGCTAGCCCGCTAACCACTATACCGTTTGGTCGGCCATAATTTTGTGATAAATATGTGTTGATAAAAAAAAGAAAATAAGCTCTATTAAATTTTATTTGTACTTGATACTTTATTTTTCTAACCACGGATACTATAAGAATTGTAACGAATCATATGGCTATTTCATGGCATCACTCACCTGCCGAATCACAATTGGCTCAGTTCACACCTCTCAGTTCAAGACTTCACATGTAAGATTATTGCGCAGCCAATCAACGCGTAGTAAAACCGGATCTCGCATCAGCGTAGCGTATTGTTGCACAAATTGTCTGTATATATTGTAAATAGTGACGTATTATTTTAAAATTCTATTGTAATTTATTTTTATCTTATTTTATTTATTAATAGCGATTATACAGGTTAGAAAAAAGGTGGCAACACCTAAAGCAATCGAGAAGTTTCGAGATGTTTCTTTTCCGACGAATTGGCTGGAAATTTCTCAATTGTGCTCTCGCGCCAAGTATAAATAAGACTGTAGATCGGGAAAGTTTTCAGATTGACTTCGGACTTCGTTGAAAGCTGATCGCTTTGTTTACCTATTGGAGTGAGCTTGTATAATCGCTGAATTCGAAGTTATTTTTGTTGAAGCTTGTGTTGAAGCTTGAGAGTAATTAAACTGTTGCCTTTGAATAAATTTGTGAGTTTTCTGAAGAGAGAATAAATATTTTTATACCGTGAAAACTGTGCCATCATTGCCTCAGTGGAAAAATTCGTAACATCATATTCAATTTCTCACACGACGAACTTGTATGTCAGAGGTATGTCTATAGTCCAAAACAACTTATCCATTGAATACTGTTGCACAAATTGTCTGTATATATTGTAAATAGTGACGTATTATTTTAAAATTCTATTGTAATTTATTTTTATCTTATTTTATTTATTAATAGCGATTATACAGGTTAGAAAAAAGGTGGCAACACCTAAAACAATCGAGAAATTTCCAGCCAATTCGTCGGAAACACTGATCTGTACTACAACTTCTGGATAGTGCATGCTTGATTACTGATTTGAAGTTGAAGAAGGCTTAATAATCACCTTAGAGATCTTTACTAACAACTTCCCCCAAAACTAGTTCAAATTTGTTTGTAACTATGGGAAACCTATTTCAAAGCCTTATGGGGGGAAGTACTCAAATGACTTCATCTGCTTGCAGAGCAGAAACTGCTAATAAGCTATCCAGAAGTTGTAGTAAAGATCAGTGGTCGGAAAAGAAACGTCTCGAAACTTCTCGATTGCTTTAGGTGTTGCCACCTTTTTTCTAACCTGTATAATCGCTATTAATAAATAAAATAAGATAAAAATAAATTACAATAGAATTTTTAAATAATACGTCACTATTTACAATATATACAGACAATTTGTGCAACAGTATTCAATGGATAAGTTGTTTTGGACTATAGAAGAGCCTCTGACATACAAGTTCGTCGTGTGAGAAATTGAATCTTTCGAATCCGTGTGTTCTATTCAAAAGCTTTAGACCGTTATCCGGCAGAGAGGGAGGGTCAATAAAAATCCGTCGTCGAGTGGTTCCCTCCCCTTTCTCTTAAACCAGCGCGACTTTCCCCATAATTCCTTCCCCCCCCCCCCCTCGAAGCAATAAAGAAGAAATTCGTGTCTAAGGTGCATTTATACGCAAATGGCCGATAACAGAAGTCTGCAAGTGCTTCTCCAGCGCCCCAAGAAGCGAGTAGAATAATTCACTTCCCGCTTTTTAAAAAAAGAGATTTATTTTTTAACTGCTTGTTTTATTTGGCGAGAGGGAGGATCGAATAAACTTGGCGAAAATAAAAACTGTCTGAGAAGGTTTCTTCCGAAGGGGGACGCAATAAAACTTGGGCTCAAGTAACCTTCAGTTCTTTGCTATCCATTGAACCTGAAATGCGGAATTTTGTCGAACATAATGCTCTCCCGACTTTTTGTTTCATAAACGTTTTTTTTTTTTTGTGTGTGTGCGGGCAACACTTTGAATAACACATTTGATTTTGTCTTCAAGATTCATTATCTAGTAGTCCAGTCGATATAGGTATTAAAATGTGTTGAAGTAACACTATTTTGATGCGGGTTGTGTTTCAAATGAGAACGCGGAAAGGACCACTATTAGATTGAAACTATTCACAGTTCCATTCTTTTATGTGTGGATTTGTCCTCGTCGTCCTTAATAATTACTGTCTTTTCATTCTCGTGCAACTGGCGCAGTATGGCCTAAATGTTGCCCTTGCGTCATAAACATAACCAACCAATCTCGTGAGAGATCATAATGGCTAAATGGCGTAAATACGTAGCAAAACGGCACCAGAAAGAAACAGTAAATGAAGCAAGTTCACGCACTTTTAAATCCTTTATAATACATTCGATTTTGCGCGTTAATGGCGGACAAATTTACGAAGGGCTAATTAACCCATTTAGCGTCATCCAACTGAAACTTGACATATAGATTTGTTGTCTATGACAATGCCTTTTATTAAGTTTTTCTTGGGTGTCGGAGGGGGGCGGGAATGTTATTGATGGTTTTCTTCGTAAAAGACAAACACTATGAAAAACCGATCTGAACTCAAAATCGCTTAAACTAGTTGCAGTTGGGTGAATTTTTTTCCCAAACCATTCAAAGGAAGTTCTAGTAAGGATCAATCTCATTCTCGCAATCTTCTATACTAAACTCCAACTTAACTTGACATCACTAGACAATAGATCTTCACCGTGCTCATAGGCATTTAATCCATTTTAGCGGAGTGAAGACATAATTCTCGCCAAACCTTTTGTTCTCTACAGGGTTGTGGTTTGGCGAACATTATGCTTTCACGCCGCCAAAACGGATTAAATGCCTCTGAGCACTGTGACGATTTACCGTCTAGTGATGTCAAGTTAAGTTGAAGTTTAGTATAGACAAGTGCATTTAGAAACTACTTTCTATTAAAACCCCCCATGACATTTGGTGAGTAGGTACAGAAAAGGAACACACACTGAAATGACACAAATTAAAAACTCGAAAATAGTGTCTAATATATTTTATTTTATATTTAAAATCCTTACCTCAATGCATATGGAGGGGTTCCACTTGTTTTGTCCTTTGCTATTTTAATTTTCATTTATAATAGATAGATTTTAATGAAAATAAATAATATCATTTCATTCAGCAATCTTTTTCGTACCTACTCACCGAATCTCAAGGTTTTCTACAAAATAGTTTTTAAATGAACTGGGCTAGCGAGTATCTGGAATGATACTTAGTATGAATTCCTCTTCAAAAAATTATGTCGTTGTATCAAACATATTCGATATTTTGCGTTCAATAACAACTAACTTTTGCAATTGTCGTTGCGGCCGACACATCAAAATTACGCTTTGACAAGAGCTTTGTGGGGATAAGGCAAAAAAGTGGAAAAAAGGCGACTTCTGTAGATCTCACCGAGAACGTGGATGGAATGCTTCTTTGCGGTGATCTATCACACGACGGGGGGAAACTCGTTCGCAAACAAGTAGTACAACGCATTTCACTGTTTAAAAATAAATTCAATTTAGTTCGATTTTTTTTTTTGCAACGGAAGGAAGAAGGCGGCAGAAAATCTGTTCCCCCCCATCCATCAGCATCGAAGAATGAAGTTCTACCGCGCTTTCCCTCCTTCGAACAAGGAGGAGCAACGAAACGCGAAATCGGCCTCCAAACATCCCCCCCCCCCCCCTCTGCTACAGTAACAGAGTGCGCAGTCTAAAAAATTTAGTAAGGAATTTTAGTGAAAATTCCAGGAACGTTTTGGGGATAATTTTTAAAATTTTAGGGACAATTCAAATACATTTAGGGATATTTCTTTCGAAGTTGACGTAGGCTCCTCGTTGCAGTAACCCCAACAGAAGCTTGGGTTTTTTTTAATCATGAGACCTACCATTAAGGTTTTCGTCAAAATTACGCATGCGCATAAAGTAGCTGCCATTGAAAAAAAAATCACGTTTTTTAGTAATTGCTAAAAAACGGCTCAAACGCTTTTGATCAAAATTGCTGCGGTAATGCCCCTTAAGATGGTCTAAACATCCCATCTCCTTGGGGTATACAAAAATCTTTGGATCACGTGGAATTTTATGGGTAGATATATTTTAAATAACGGAGTTGGATAAACTAATATATTTTAAAACAGCTCATTGTATATTTTTGAAAATTTGGATTTTTGGAAAATTTCGACTATTTTTAATTTTGAAAGAAGTTTGCAAGACTTTATTCAATTTAAAATTATTTTTTATACTAAATAACTCTCAAAAATTCATAAAATAATTTTTTTTTTAAATTTTTGTTAGCCCTCATTAGAATATTTAATTTTTAAAGTTTAACGTCACATAATATTTCTCCATTTTTTTTTTTAACTATAGATTTTTTTCCAACTCTTATATCAATAATTCCCAAAGACAATAAAAAAATATAGATTTAAAACATGCATATGAAAATCTACAATAAAAATATACCTTTCTAGAGTTACACCATTACAAACTTCAAGAGATTAGGAAGATATCATCACCAAGAAAACTGTTTTAAGTATTAAAATAGCATGGTTGAAAATCAACTGTTATGGTGCTACGAGTAATTAATTGACTTAAAAAGTTTTAACTCGGGTATAGTTTAATTTTGATTTCTCTCCATTCAAAACCCATCAATATTGACACCAATTTTCTGCGTATAATTGTAAATAGTGACGTATTTCTTTTAAACTTCTATTTAATTTGTTAACAATGATAATACAGGCTACAAAAAAGGTGGCAACATCTAAATCGATCGAGAAATTTCGAGGCGTTTCCATCACGTGATTGGTTGACTGGATTTTTCGAAAAAGTTCCCACGCGCTCCTATAAATAAGACCGCGGAGTGAAATCCTGGAGCACTCAAGTTTTGGACGCTCTTTTGAGAGGATCGGGGCATTTGCTGTACCTGCATTATCGGTTTATCCGAAGTTGTATACATCAAAGCTTGTGTTTGAAGGTGGATAATGAGTTAACTGCTGTTCGGAAAAGTTTTGTAAGTCTTCGAAAGAAGAATAAATTATAGTGTTTTGTTTAGTAAAAGAAGTGTCGTCATTTCCTCTGAGAAAATCGCATTACAATATTATTTTTTAAATCGGCAACGAAAAAAAAAAAAAAAAAACGAAAGAAAAAAAAAATTAGTAAATTTAGTGTTTTATACCTTTTCAAACATGCTGAAAATGTAAGTCGGGGCTCATGGAATTGTCAAAGAGTAAATTTATGAGATTGCTATTCTTTATATGTCTAGTGCCTTTGGCCACTGTTGTCCTTGCAAAACTCTTTCCGGTTTCGGACCCCGGATGTTCCAACAGAGAAGGAAACGGCTATTTTTTCCCTCTCTTTTCCCGCCGATTCTTCTCTTACCACCGCATTCTTTTCTTCACTGTTTTTTCAGTCCGTTTCCGAATCTCGTCAAAAGATGGCCGCCGGGACTTAATTCCTTTTTTATTGCGAGAGAAGAAGATGACATGGAACCGATGTTCGGTATTTCCTTCGCTCTCTCTTACGATATTCGGAAGTGGGAAAGAAATGATCTTGGGGACGCCACTTTCCATCACAACCATTGAGAGAAAGATTCCTAAAGATAACAAAGATGGACGTCTCCCCGAATCAGCAATCGGATCTTATTGGAGAAGATTTTTCAAATTCAAACTCTGGTTGAGTCGCTTATATCTTTAGACGCGGAGTTAATCTAGCGAGTTTTAAATCGGATCCATCGAAATAATACTTCTTTGATATTGTAATGAGTTTCTTTAAATAAGATGAACACGAATCAGTTGGGTAGTGAAGTCTCAATTGAGCTGTTTGATGCTTCAATTGCTATGAATTTATTACTTCTTCAATGGTGGGGATTTTTAAAAATCGTTCTATGTTTGCTAGTAACATTGTGTCTTAATAATAATATGCTTATTATAAAAATAATTCGTTTTGATATAACGACATCAAAGAAAAATATGTTACTTAATGGTCATTTTAATTTATTTTTTTATATTACAGAGATTCTCAACCTTTTTTTTTTTTTTGTCGCGGCACACTTTTAACGATTTCAAAATTTGGCGGCACACAAAGAAAAAGATAAATTTAAAAGTTGTTTACTTACCTATAATACACTGTGTAAAATAGTTTATGATAATAATTTGGAATGCAAAATAAAATAATATGTACTACAAAAACAACAGTACGTTTATTAAGGGATTAATTACAAATGAATAATAAGAATACGTTTAATGAGAAATTTGAGCTTGATGTTTTTTGATACTTTCATTTATATTTGGTCGTAAAAATGACAATGCTACTATCATATCGTCTTCTACATTTAACAGTCTCGATCTTTTTTTCGTTTTTATGTTGGTTAATACTGAAAATCCGAATTCACACAAATAAGATGTAAAATTTGGCTATCATGGGATAATCGCATCTAATGTTAATCCAAAATGAATTAATTGATTCTTCTGAATATTTTAAAATTAAATCTCGATTATTAGAAAGCGAAATTAGTTCTTCCTCTTCATTCAAAGTTCAAATACAGAAGTATTCGTTATCACAAATGGATTACGAACCCAATTAAATTTATCTAATATTAAAAATAGGTCAAAAACGAGACACAGAGAAATATGTAACGAAGCGGTGAAAGTGAAAAATCTTCGTTACAATATTCATATATATATGAATACTTTTCTTTAATTTAAACTTTACTCGTAATAAAAAAAAGCATTATAATTTTTACTATATACATTTCTAAAATTTGGCGGCACACTTTAAGAGCACACAAAAGTGCCACGGCACAGGGGTTGAGAATCACTGTTATATTAGCTCTAAAATGGAGTCATAAAAATGTTCTTTTAAAACATTTTAACCTATTCCTTTTTCGGAAACATTAAAAAAGTTTCGATGTTATGCTTGATACACTGAAAAGTCGAGTGTTCAAAGGTTGAAATATTTGGGTAAACTGGATTCAGTGTATCTATTATTTGACAAGCAGAATTTTTTTTATTTTCTGTGAATTAATTTTAAGATGTTACAGAATTATAACTATGTAGATCAGATATAATGCTAATGAAATTTCATTACTTCAAAATAACTTAAATGTCAGTTACCATCTTTAATTCATTTGGTCATCGAAATATTTACGTTTAAAAGACGAAGAATTTTTACGTTTTCCATTTTATCTTCTACTTGTCTAAGTGCTACTCGTGGTGAACTATGCACGTAATTTCTAAACGTTGTTCCCTAATATTAAATAAAATAATATTTTTACCTAAACATGAAGTAAAACATTTTGTTAAAATATTTGTTCCAAAAAAAAGTCAGAGTAATAGGAAATAGTTATAAAATAAAAAGTTATAGCAATGCTATTTCGAGTCGAAACTTAGCAAACAAAACTTTTGCGGGCACCATTTTTAAAAAGTTACACAGAAAGATTCATACAAATTTGTAAAATAAAAAAAATAACAATAAAATTTTGTGTGTGCTTTGAACTGATTATGAATATCACAACATTGTTACGTAGGAGCAAGAGCAAAATAAGTTACATAATGCTTTAGTATTTGGTTTGTATAATTTGCATATTTTGTTGACTGTTCAAATTATTATTATTATTATATATATATATATATAGATTGCAAGCTAGGACCAAGAATAAAAGTATTACAATTAATAAAAGTTACCTATTCTTAATAACCATCACACTTAGCAACGACAAGCGTAACTCCAGTAAAAAACACAGAGCTCAACATTATTATAAAGTTCTATAACAACGTTCCGTAATGCGACAATATATATATATATATATATATATATATATATATATATATATATATATATATATATATATATATATATATATATATATATATATATATATATATATATATATATATATATATATATATATATATATATATATATATATATTTAAATCATGTTGCCTTTAATAAATTAAAGCCAGCATAATTTTATACAATATGGCCATAAAGCAAATGGAAACAACTTAATAGGAAGTCCTGGTGAAAATCGCTATGTTACAATTTTCTAGCTGAGTGCATTTCGAAACTACTTTGCAGAAAACCCCCTTGACATTTGATACGAAAAGGATCACTTCATAAAGTAACATAAATTGCTTTCATTTAATGTTTATCCATTATAAATGAACATTAAAAAAGGCAAACGACTATTGTAGGTGGCACCGCTGCATTAACGTAGGGATTTCAAATATAAAATAAAATGTATTAGGCGCTATTTTCGAGTTTGTAATTATTTATGCCATTTCATTAAGTGATCCTTTTCGTCCCTACTCAACGCCGACCAAACGGTAGAGTGGTTAGCGTGCTAGCTTCTAGACCGCGAGGTTGAGGGTTCGAGTCCCGTGTAAGGCATGGGTATTTGTAAATGTATGTTGGCTTGTCTAATGACGAATGTTTCGGCGCATTATAGCCCTCGTGTTGCTGAAGGCGCCAGATAATCTGAAAACAACCAACCAACGTCCCTACTCAACAAATCTCAAAGTTTTCTACAATGCATTTTCTAAATGCTCTGGGCAAGAAATTTGTAACATATAGGGAATGATCCTCAAGACGACTTCTACTTAATAAAATGCTGTGGATGAATTTATTTGCTATTTTCAGCTATTTATTTGCTGTTTATTACGACAATCCAACAAGTTTTCAGTAACAACCATTCCTGATGAGGATTTCGAAGAATCCAATAACTTTTCACAATGTCCTACAAGTGTGCATTTATATAAGAAGTCCAGAATCAACTGGATATCCAGATATCCGATTGGCCTCTTCCCTCCACGTGATCAGTGACGTCACGTGGAAGAAGGGGATCATTCAGTTGCTCTTCATCCTCCGAAACATGAAGACGGATACCACGTGAGCTACTGCACACGCCGGTGAGTCCTTAGTGCACATATTCCCTCTTTTTTAGTTTCAAATTCCCATAAGTCTCCACCTTGGAGGGAATTTTTTTGTTGTTTTATTTCTTTTATTTCAGATATTAATGTTTGTAAATTTGTTTTTTTCTGACAGATGAAAAAAAATATAAAAAATCCCTTTTTCTTTTCGGTTTTTGTTATTTTCGATACGTTTGTGGTGTAAATCGTGTTTTTGATTTTTCCTATTGGTAAACTAATTTCTGTATTTATTTTATGGTCAATTCTTAGGGGCTGCCGCACGGGACATTTTGGTGCTTTTTCTCTCACGAAAACAGATCAGAATTGCGTAATTACGATGAATCTAGTAGTTATGTTTAATAACTTCACCTGTAATATAAAACAATACAGATTTGACTTAGTAAAAATAATTATTTTCATATATAACTTTGCCACTAACTAACATTATAAAAAACAGAAACATATCACTAAATTAATCAGAAATATGGAATTATAATTAGTTTACGAGTTGAAAGAGTCGTTCAGTGTGTACTCCAGAAAATGTCTCTTATACATTTCTAGATCTCGATTTATAAGTCTATGTTTGAATTCCTATATCTCTACATTTACTCTAATTTTTGAAAATAAGTTATCAAATTACAACATTAGTAATTTTTAGTTTTATTTCATAGATTTCTATCATTTGTGTTGTTAGGTTTGATGTTTGTACGCAACCTTTGTATTACGCATTAAAGAGGCTATCTTATATAAATTTCAATTTGAAAATTCTTTATTTTAATATTTTGTTAAGGCATTGTAACTGCAAAGGGTTGCTTAAGTTGTAGTGCTAGGTTTGAGTTAAAAATTGTAATTTCTAAAACACGCTTTTGTTTTTAAAGGTTTTTAGTCTAAAGCATGTTAGTGTACAACTTTTAATGATTAATTAATATTTGTCTGTTGCAAAAAATATTCCAAGTTATATAACCTATTTATCAAAAATACTTAACAGGGTTAACTAAATAAAGCTCCCCACTTAATACCAAGTAATACTGTTTTTAATTATGCACTTTTAATGAATACTCCTTTTTAATACAAATTAATTAATTTTTGTTGTTGCTTATCCTCCATATCTGACGAGATCCAAGAGTTAGTTGACCAGGGTTCCTACTCAAATCACAGAATGAAAATCAATGACTTTTCAATGACTTTGAAGGACCTAATTAATGTTTTTAAGGACCTTTGAAATATTTTTTTCAGACATTATGTATATACATGAATTAAATAAAGTATATTCTACCAAAAAAATTACAAGTTAGCGCATGCGTAATACAAATATGTCAGAAATTTCCGATACAGTGCGGATAAGTGGCGGTCAAGCGGAGATAGTAAGTCTGAGGTGTATTTTTAAAATAATTAATAATTTAAAAAACTAAAAAACACGCTTTAATAGAAAAGTGAACTAAAAAGTAGAAAATAATTTTAAATAAGTTTGAAATAAGAATAGAGTGATTAACAAGAAATATTTATTTTATCGCAAAAAAGCGTGGGGTGCTTTTTAAGATATTTTCATAATGGCTCTACTTTTACCAATATATATACAACAATTGACATCAAGCACCCCACGCTGTTTTACGATAAAATAAATGTTTCTCGTTAATCACTCTATTCTTATTTCAAACTTATTTAAAATTATTTTCTACTTTTTAGTTCACTTTTCTATTAAAGCGTGTTTTTTAGTTTTTTAAGCTATTAATTATTTTCTACTTTTTAGTTTGGTTTACTATTAAAGCATGTTTTTTAGTTTTTTAAACTATTAATTATTTTTTCTGTAAACTATAAATTTTTTTTACTTAATTTTGTTAGTTAAGTGTACAAAACTCTCCAGTTGTTTTTGCCAATAGTCACATGCTTGTCTCAAATTTAAGTCATATGTATGCCTTAGTACACGCCGTATTACTAGGCACAAAACACTACCTTGTCTCTGAATATGAAAAATCACTAATCCTGAAGATCCTGGTGCGGATAATGCGACTAAAAAAACACGCTTTGTATAACCGTCATTCCCACGACAAATCTTTTAAATGTCTGCCTTATCAATTGTCGATGATAGGTTCTGTGATTACTGGGATTGTAATGGGTAACGGCACACCAGGGTTCGATTCCGGAGAAGGTTGGTTGGTTGGTTGGAATTTAACGGCTCAAAGGCAACACGAGGTAATCCTTGTGATAAAGCGACAAACTTATAGAATTATTGTATTGTCATCGGGTCTTTGACAAGTGTGCAAAGTTTGAACATACAGGTGAAACTAATAAAAGCGTGTTAAAAAGGGAATTTCGGTAATTTTTTTATGGTGAACTAAAATTAAAAAGCCACTTCCGATCGAGGTTGTAGACTTCTTTAAAGTTATACTTAAATAAGTGATCGGCGTGCCTGGTAGTTTCCCTTATTGGTCTTGACGCAGACACTCCGGGTCTCAGGAAAACAAAAAATCACTAATCCTGATTATCCTAGTAAGGATAACGGGTCAAACTGTTTAAAATATTGAATTGTCATCGGTCCTTAATAAGTATGCCAAATTTCGAGTAAATCCGACGTTTTGAAGGGGGTCAAAATCATGTTCAAAGATTCCGTTAGATACTAACATACATACGTCTGAAGCTAATAAAAGCGTGTTAAAAATTGGAGTTGGGCACACACCATCTGCAAAAATTAATGACTTTTAAAGACCTCTAGGCATTTTCAAGGCCTTGAAAATAAGTTTAAAAATATTAAGCACTTTTAATGACTTCCAATGATCTTGGGAACCCTGTTGACTCTAAGAAAGTCAAGTAGAGGATAAATGTCCTCCCTTGAGAGGTTTAAACAATCCAACAAATTCTCAGATGACACCTGGTGGCACTTGGACAGGTGGTGAACACCTTCCTGCCCTCGATGAAAGTGAGGCACTTGATTTGGTCTAAAAAATTGCGAGCGTCTGTCAAACGAGAGGTCAAAAGTCATTCCCAGGATTTTATCCATATACCAGAGATGGGCGGGGAGCTCAACTGAAGTTTTTGACTCTTCCCGTGGGTAGAACTCATTTTTTAAAGTGATGTATACTTAACATTAAGATCATATAACAAAATAATATATAGAATAGAATTTAAAGCGTCGGACTTTTAATCGGAGATAGAAATTAAGGGCTACCTTTTAATGAATTTCCCTTTCACAAGACGGAACATCCTAAATGAGGAAAACGGATGGATCCTATTGTCAGAAGCCGACAAATAAAATATGTTTCAACTCAAAAAATAAGTTAAAACAACTTGTTCTTTAGCAACAGCAAGCGGTGACCCATTCAGTAAAAATCTCATTCTCAAACCTTTTTTTAAACTTTTGATTTAATTTTTTTTTTCATTTAATGGTAAGAAAAATTTGGTTTATGCATCTAATATAAAACTAATTCTAGACAAAAATTCATTAAATTTTGAAAATATCCACTTAGCATTTTTTTTTCTAAAAACATTTTTGAAATAAAAAGTCCCACTTTCTTCCGATTTTCAGAGAAATTGCAATTCTATTGAAAAGTATGCCTTTAGTTAGAAATATTGATCTCTGTTTAACATGTACCTTTTAAAATGTTTTTCTTCTAAATTTTTTAAAACTCACACGTCTTATTGAAAATAGCCACAAATTACTCAAATATTGATGCGAACATGTTATTGCTTAGCTTAATTATTTTATGCACTTCAAATCGTAATAAAAGCGACCATTTTTGGAACTCTAAAAAATATATTTGAGAGTAATATCGAATCACATTAAATGCAAACATCTTAACAACCTGTTGCTTTCAAATAAACGAATAGAATGAAAAATTCTTATTTTAACTCCGGGCGCAAATAATTAAGAATGAATACTTTTACTTAAAATTATCCTATGCCTGATGTGTAACTATAAAAAACTATGGATAAAACTATTGCATTTTGCTATTGCTATCAATTTTTTTAAATCCTTTATATTAACTTCGATGTTTTTTTTTTTTTTTTTTTTTTTTTTTGTGTGTGTGTGTGTGGCTGGAAATAATATCGGAGGGTTTACTCAATCGAGCTGAAACTTAGCAGACAATGTATTCTATCAAGTTAGACAATGGTACAAAACAGTTGTTTATCTTTGTAATGATCAAACACTATGAAAACCCGTTCTCTAAATCGCTTGAAAGTGTTGTACAGTACCCCCAAAAAAAATCAGAGCGATGGCTATATCTTGGGCTCTAATTGTTGAAATAACAAACAAAAGGTACCGTTGTAAATCGTGGAAAGTTTTTAATAATTGGATGTAGTTTTTTTTTTTTTTTTTTGTCATGAGGGATCATCTACATATTAAAACAGAACCAAACTTTAAAAAGTTCAATAGCAACCTCATAATATTATCCCATATTTGGATTTAGCATCCAAAAAAATGTCGAAATACAAAAATTCGTAATTTTCTAATGAATGGTTTGTAATTTAAATGATAAAAAGAAAATTATAAAATAATGTTAAATAAAAAAGTTGGTTTTTTCGTCATAAATACTTAAGCAATTAATATATTTCAGTATTTTTTTTTTTTTTTTCCAAAAGGTAGTTTGTAAATTGCCAAACATAAATAGCAATCAACTTTTGCGTCAATTTCTTTTTTAATAATTAATTATTAATTAATAAATAAAACAATTAAATTTTTTTTTTGAATAGAAACATATATTTTTTTTGCTTTCATTAGATTTACCATGGTCTAAAACCCCCCCCACACAATTTTTTTCTTTCCATTTTGACTATTAGTTCTCGATTTTTTAGCGAAAATGTAAAAAACGCTCACTTTAAGGGACCGTATAGTATATGACTTTTGGAAAACTATCTAAGATCAATTCAAGGTAAACTAGAGGTGTGGAAAATCGCACAACTTTCAATTATCGTAAAATGGGGTGAATAGGAATAGCGGGGTGAATCGGAACAGAATTTCTTGAAATTACAAAAAGAAATATTATTTTATACAAACAAAGCAGTTTTATTTTTTATATATATTTTTTTAATCTGTCTAACGTGTACGATGCGCTCATGACACGTCGGCTCGTGCCATAACACCCTTAAAAATACCTTTCGTTTTATGGAAATTCTCCCTGAAGATCGGTCAAAAAATGGTCGAAACATTTTCGCTCATAAGTGAAGCGTTTTTCAACATATTGCATTGAAATTTCGTATCTAAGGAAAATGATGTATTCTGAATCGAATGAAATGATAAAAAATAGAGGTTCGTATTGAAATTTTCGAAGATAGCTTTACTTTTACTTAGTAAACGGTCCCTTAAGAAAACAAAATTGCATCAGATATATAGAAAATCGTAATCAAAACATTTTGGTGCAAACCGTAAGATTCTACGATAATTAGAACCGAAGATATAGCCATCGTTCTGATTTTTTTTTGGGGGGGGGGGGGGTACTGTACTCTGCTGTGTAATGCATTGCATATAAAGAATTTATAATGAAGACTTTTTTTTTTTTGATTTCCACTTTTGAAAAGTCCCGAGTCCGAAAACTTAAATTTTGGTCTGATTGTAAAGAGCATATTTATAGGATAGTTAGTGCTACGTTGTCCAACATGCGCTACTTTCGGACATGTACTACTTTTGATAAGTGTGTGTTTACTAACAGTTTTTTATGGAAAGAAATTTCACATTTTATCTGGAAAACATTCATTTATTTCCAACGCTTCTCACTAAGCAATTCAAAAGAAACTTCCTATTTGGAATTTTGCTTGAGGCTGAGCGCATCTTGTTCAATTGATGTCAAGAAACTGAATAGAAACATCCATTTAAAAAGTTTCGCCTAATTTTCTTGGTTTTCTATCAGTAATAAAAACTCGCAGTGCATAATGTCTGGCTTTTGAGCTTACGACTCGAACAACACATATCTTATTTATCAGAATTCGGCTTTAGTTACAGTAAAAAATGTCATATTAAATGACCAAAAGCATATAATTTGAGTCAAAGTTGCGAGGAATAGGATATTAGAATGTTAGCACGATCTTACAGCGTTACAGAATGATGCAGTGAGTGAGTTAGCGATCAATGTAACTCTTATAGCAGATCCATTTCTACTGTGGTTCTACCGACGATATTGTAATGAATATGAGGTTTTGTTTACCGCATCTCTTAGAAATGTTAGTGATGATTTATCCCTTCGCTTCCCAGTGCTGATTGCATTTTCAATTATAAGATAAACCTCCCCCTTCTATCACTGCACAAGTGGTCATCATTGAAGAATGCAGTGGAAATGAAAGAGGTTTCCCGTAAAAGGGAGTTTTATGGAGTAGAAGGTCCTTTTTATGATGCGGGTTCTTCTTTGATCCATGATATCCTTTTCACGGTGTGCACAACATTCATGTTCTTTTCGTCAGTCACCACTGCATATTTGGTCTTACATTTTGATACTTCAAACAAAACAAATACTCCATTATTATACAGTGATTCCTATATTCTTTTAAGTCCTTTAAATTTGAAACGGCGTCTCGTATAGCCAGGAAAGTATAGATTACCTATTATAATGTATACCCTGATAGATTCGGTATCGATGACAGTACATTCTATCAAGTTTTGAGGGTTGTCATTGTCACTAAAAGGCCGTTTTTACACACGTTTCTAAAATCGTCTTGGAAATTCAAAAAATTTCCATTTAATCGATCATTGTTGAAACTCTTTTCTGTTGCCAAAATTATTTTAATCAAAATAAATAAAAGATAACTGGACGCGAAAGCATAAATTTACTATGGAGTGTAGTCCAGTCAAATAAATAAATGTTGAAACATAGTTTCAGGCATATTATGCTGATAGAGATGTTTTTAATATTTAAAATTAGTTGCATACACCAAGCACACGCGGGCAACAGAATCAACGCTATGTTTTTAATTTGAGGGGCCATCCTGAAATTAGAAACGTGTTCTCCTGTGTGATCATAACGCAATTTTTCCTGTGGTTGTGTCATATTATTAAAAACATTTTTCTAATTGGACTTTTTTTGCCTAATTCCTTTAGTGCTTTAGTTATGTTTTGTAACTTCCATAAATCGCCGGTAGGGGCGCTGTAAGCTATGTTAAAATGTTTAGCATAGTCACTTTACTATAAGTTACTTCGCTGGCTAAAAGACGCCGTTTCAAATTTAAAGGACTTAAAAGGATATAAGGAATCACACTTTATAGAGGACTGAATGTACAAACGGACTAAGTCCCATTTTTTTTTTTTTTAATTATAGAGATAATGAATGTGTCTAGTATTTTCCCAACACCCTCAGAAGAATTCTTTAAACCAATTATCTTTACCACTGTGTTGTTGCTTGGGAAACACAAAACCTTCTCTCGAAAAATGACCAAATTGGCCCTTGTTCCAAATTTTCTGTGCAAATGTCTCTTTGCTCGTGTGTCTTTTTGATACGTGCTAAAATGCAGTGAAACAGGTAGGGTCTAGGTTTTTCTTAAATACGAATATACTTTTATCATAATAAGGGCATTATTTAGATTTGCGTGGATCCTGGGGTACAGTATAAAAGTTGGACCGTTGTACCTTTTTTGACGAATGAACCGTAATCTTAAGTTTAACCGTTAGTACATAAGAGTGGAAAGTTCTCCCCTCCAATGATGGAGAATCGTATAGTTATTTATTTCCCTTAGGGATATATTTAGAGATCGATATAGGGAGTGCGATGATTACCGTTTTCGTTCACCGTTCTTCGGTTACTTAAAATATTGTTGCGTGGACGGGTTCAAAAGATTTGAAGCCAAAGCAGATCAAAACTTGCAGTAATTTATTCCAAAATAACTCTTCACAGTTCTCTTACAGCTCCAGAACTTCTCGTTCTAGTAGACACAATACAGCTCTTTTCACCTCAATAGAGCACAAAACAGCAGTTAAAAACTTGACAACAACTGCTAAATCGCCGCAAAAGATAATGCAATACAGTTCGCTTTAGAACTACTCGGAATGTTCACTGAGATTCAGTAATTCCAGTCAACTAACGGACTCAGCTAACAACTAACTCAGTGACTCAAAATCAGTCAACTCACTAACTAACCTCCTCGGCCGACTTATATAGGAGAGGTGAATCTTCACGAACCTTCCAGAGAGAGAAATTTGGAGAACTTTCCAGATCGTAGTCGAAAAGTCCTATACATGTATCTGGGGACCGAAAATGTCGCCAAATGGTCGCCAAGTTTGGCGACATTTGGCGATTTCTCGCTAAATTTGGCGATAAAAATTAGTCGCCAAAACCGTCGCTAACTTGGCTCTATCTCGCCAACTTGGTGAGATTACCATTGCCATAATGTTAAATGCCCTGCTCCTTAAAACTCGCTTCCCAGAGTTACCTCTGTAAAACTCGTTATCAAGCATCAAGAGATTAATTGCAGGGAAACAAATTAAAGGCGAACTATTTTGCACTGCCTTATGCAAACTGTACATAAATTTTCCTATTTACAAAATTAACTCTACGAAATATTTACAAATATACAAAAATTCGTAACAATATGCTTTGCAGTTTTTAAATTGTAATTAGTGTAGGTGTTCGGCTTTGTCCGGTCTATGTACAAATATTAAGTTCAATTTAATTCAGTAGATTGTAACTTATGAGCATCTCTTCCTCTCCCTCCTCTTTTTACTTAAATCCTATCCCCGATTTCCCCACCACAATGGACTGAAATTGTGTTCCCGATAATCTGGATGTGTCGAAAAACTCATAGATAAAAAATCCGGTTCAGTTAAAAGGGAAGTTATTATCGTATCCCTTTTAGGAGATCAGAAGTGATTACTAGTAGGTTTTGATAACATCGTGTTGCTATTAAGAGCCCTTTATTCAACCATGTTTGAATAACATTTTCCTTTTTTTGTTTTTGTGAAAGACGAACCCATTCAAGGAGGAAAACTGTTCTTTATGAATATAAAGAGAGAGATTTCTTTGCACGTTTCACAACCAGTGAATGATTCTTTGGATTTTGAAAAGAACTGAAGCAAATATGGGAGTTTTATTTACAGATACACTTTGTTTGTGAATTTATCCAAAAACCTTTCACCCAACTGTCCAGTTAAAGACTTTTCTAGAGTTTTAAATTTTGTTTACACTTACAACTTGTGCGTAAGATTTGTCGGCAATTGATTTCTCAACTATTAGTGCTTCAGTAACTATGTTTTTACTAACTAGATTTTACAATTAAATAACGAAGGACATTTATAAAATTTGGTACCCGCCTACTATAATTATATTTTAGTTGAACTTATTCAATGGGAATTTTATTGTTAGCTCACTTACTAATGGTATTACGATGAGACTTGCGTATAATATTGAACACAATGAATGATTTCGCACCAGTTTGAATTGACACTTCAAATTTCTGATCAATTCTCATAAAATTGCCTCCAAATACGAGAGGACCCGTGGGATAGAGAGACACAAAAAGTAAGTTGCCTGGAAAAATTAGCAATGTTTTTCAGGGAATAGGAAGATCAGAATTATCCGTGTTCAAGAAACCAGTGTCTCACAGGATTGTGATAAAGCCTCTTTGCTCATAATTACTTTTCAATAAAAAAATAGGAATTTTAATATTTCTAATATTTAATAATAAAAAAAAACAGGTTATCATTGCGCCAACAAGACTTTAATGTCAATGTGTACTCTTTAATAAAACATGTGTTTACAAAGTGAACTTACCACGATTCTTAATTTTTTTCCAGCTAGTTTCAGCTGAAATTAGATGGAAAGAGTAGATACTAATGTCCCTGAAATATCTCTTGAATTCAGCTTGGAGATCAGGAGAAGAAAATTCCAAAGTTTACATGGATGAGCGTATTTGGAAGCTCTTATTAAAACTGTAAATACGTATAGTGAGTATGATTAAGGAGCAACAAACGTACATGCAGTGTTGTTTATATAAAAATGATGCAATATCGCATTCATAGATAATGCAATGGAAATCAAATATTTTATTATGAATACAAATTACCGTATGATGAAGTAACAATTATGCAGCATATTCTTCGCAATGATGGAACTTTTCGTAGAAATCCACTGAATAATGGTGATTTTGGCATCAAGAACAAATAAAAAAAAGTGTTAGCATACCATTCACATTGCGTGTTTTCCTGTAAAGATGTGGTGGAAGCAGTTTCAATGGAGTATAAATGATTTTTTCTCTGAATCTCCCTAAATTCAAGTGATATTTTAAGGACACTAATTTCTCTTTTGTACCCCCCCCCCCCCTTTTTATTAGCAGGAATAAAAGTTGATCTTTCGACTGGAGTAACAGTATGTATTTTACAACTGGTATATTGTTATGACATCATAATTAATATATTTATTCCTGCTGGACGATTCCACTGCCACTTTGCTTTAAAATGCATGTGTTGTGTTATACATATTCCTTCAAAGAGATTCCTAAAATAGGATGTCTATTCAATTAAATATCACACCAAATAAAATTACGCCCATTTTATATGAGTATTTTCCCATGAACTTGCCAGTCCCGTGACTCAGAGACACTTCTGGCTTCTGATGACACTCTGCAATCTCACTTTTCCAAGTGAATAGACACGACGGCGATTGTGACAAACACTTTCACCTCGATTGCGGTGGGAGTTTTCCGTGATTTCTCCCTTTCGAATCTCAAATGCGTAGTCCTCCCTCGGAAGAAGATCTTGATATATATGTTACCGGCAATGTATTGAATTCGGAATTCTATAGACTATCTAGGCATTTTATATAATGCCGAAAACTGGCCGGCAAAGTATGAAACGATAAAATATTAATATAATACATAATACAATTGCCATACATAATACATTGGCAATAATACATATTGCCTTGGCATTCAATAGAATGCCAAATGACAAACCTGTATGAAATACATCATTAATTTTTCATAAAGTTCATTTAATGATCTTGTTTTTATTTTTATAAGAAATAAAATAAAGTGAAATTGAAACTAAGTAAATTATTAACTTTCTTGTATTTTTGGCTACAAGTAGGCTCATATTTTATTATTGTTTTCTTCAACTTTAATTTCTTTTACGTACTTTAAATAAAAGTTTTTTTAATGGGTGTTGGCATTTTTTTCATAGTTTGCCTAAAGAGCATTTATCATTTTATAGAATGCCTAGGTATTATTTGCCTTGTTAAAGTATATATTAATTCTCATAAATCATACTTTTCCAAAAAACGCCAGGCATTATATGAAATTCCTTGGTATTCTATAGAATACCGGTTTTTCGTACATGACCGGCAGCTGTTTTTCGGCAGAAATGCAGTAGCTCTTTCGCAACGAATTATCTAATAATAGCTCAATTTTACCGTGGGCAATATTTTAACTAGCTGTGAGGCCCCGCGATGCCGAAATCCGTCATTGGTGTATAGATCCCAGTTTTTGGCGCTTCGCTTTAAGGAAAGTTCATCGCTAGGCAAAATCAAGCTCGCTGAAAAGTTCATCTATAATAATAAAACAAGCTGTGTGTCTGTCTGTGTCTCTGTGGATCTATAGAAACCTACTTAAAATTGGAGTAGAGCTCTGAAATTTTCAACATACGTAGTTTTGACCTTCTAATTTTATGCATCACAAACAGAATTTAAATTTTTTAATTAGTTCTTTTTTAATTATTTTTTTTTAGTTAATAAATATGTTACAAAACGATATCTAATAGGGCTACAGCTCTGAAATTTTCAACATAAGTAGTTTTGGCCTTTTAATCGGACTTTTAAAAAACAGAATTTTAAATTTTTATTTTGTTCTTCTTTAATTAATTTTTTTTATTTAATTAATAAACATTTTACAAAACGACTACTAATAGGGCTACAACTCTGAAATTTTCAACATAAGTAGTTTTGGCCTTCTAATTGTATGCATCACAAACAGAATGTTAAAATTTTAATTAGTTCTTTTTTAATTTATTTTTTTAATTAATCAATAAATATGTTACAAAACGATATCTAATAGGGCTACAGCTCTAAAATTTTCAACATAAGTAGTTTTGCCCTTTTAATTAGGCTTTTAAAAAACAGAATTTTAAATTTTTATTTTGTTCTTTTTTAATTAATTTTTTTATCTATAATAATAAAACAAGCTGTGTGTCTGTCTGTCTGTCTGTCTGTCTATCTGTCTGTTTGTCTGTGGCTCTGTGGATCTATAGAAACCTACTTAAAATTAGAGTAGAACTCTGAAATTTTCAGCATAAGTAGTTTTGGCCTTCTAATTTTATACATCACAAACAGAATGTTAAAATTTTAATTAGTTATTTTTTAATTAATTTTTTTAATTAATTAATAAATATGTTACAAAACGATTACTAATAGGGCTATGGCTCTGAAATTTTCAACATAAGTAGTTTTCGTCTTTTAATAGGACTTTTAAAAAACAGAATTTAAAATTTTTATTTTGTTATTTTTTAATTAATTTTTTTTATTAATTTTAATAAACATTTTACAAAACGACTACTAATAGGGCTACAGCTCTGAAATTTTCAGCATAAGTAGTTTTGGCCTTCTAATTTTATACATCACAAACACAATGTTAAAATTTTAATTAGTTATTTTTTAATTAATTTTTAATTAATTAATAAATATGTTACAAAACGATTACTAATAGGGCTACGGCTTTGAAATTTTCAACATAAGTAGTTTTCGTCTTTTAATTGGACTTTTATAAAACAGAATTTTAAATTTTTATTTTGTTATTTTTTAATTAATTTTTTTATTAATTAACAAACATTTTACAAAACGACTACTAATAGGGCTACAGCTCTGAAATTTTCAACATAAGTAGTTTTGGCCTTCTAATTTTATACATCACAAACAGAATGTTAAAATTTTAATTAGTTATTTTTTAATTAATTTTTTAATTAATTAATAAATATGTTAAAAAACGATTACTAATAGGGCTACAGCTCTGAAATTTTCAACATAAGTAGTTTTCGTCTTTTAATTGGACTTTTAAAAAACAGAATTTTAAATTTTTATTTTGCTATTTTTTAATTAATTTTTTTTATTAATTAATAAACATTTTGCAAAACGACTACTAATAGGGCTACAGCTCTGAAATTTTCAGCATAAGTAGTTTTGGCCTTCTAATTGTATACATCACAAACATAACGTTAAAATTTTAATTAGTTATTTTTTAATTAATTTTTTTAATTATTAATAAATATGTTACAAAACGATATCTAATAAAGCTACAGATCTGTAATTTTAAGTTTAGCCTTTTGTAAAGTAGTAGCAAAGTAGTTTTGACTTTTTAATTGGACTTTAAAATAACAGAATTTTAAATTTTTATTTTGTTCTTTTTTAATTAATTTTTTTAATTAATTAATTTATATATTACAAAACGATTTCAAATAGGGCTACGGCATTGAAATTTTTAACATAAATAGTTGTGGCCTTCTAATTGGATTTTTGAAAAACATAATTTTTTTTTAAATTAATTAACAAATATTTTACAAAATGATTTGTAACTGGGCTACATTTCTGAAATTTTCAGCACAAGTATTTTTGGCCTTCTAATTGAACTGACAAAAAGAATGTTAAAATTTTAATTTGTTTTTCAATTAATTTTTTTCACAAAAAGCGACTTCGAATAGGCCTAGATCTCTGAAAGTTTCAACATAAGTAGTTTTAGCCTCTAATTTTGCTTTCCACAAACACGTGTTAAAATAATCTTAAAATGGTGTTGTATTATTGTATTAACGGGGATTTTTTTTTCTTCTTGGCAAAGAAGAGGCTTCCAATATTAAGTCTTTACGTAGCAATTAGATTTTAGTGAGTGAAGCGAGCTTATGCTTGCATAGCAATAAACCTTTTAACGAGTGAAATAAGCCTGTGTTTATGTGTCCATGAACTTTTCAGCGAACGAAGCGAGCTAGATTTTGCGTAGCGATGAACCTTCTTGCGAGCGAAGCGGCAAAAACTGGGTTTATACACGAATGACAGATTTCCGCAATGCGAGGCCTCACAGCTAGCTAAAATATTGCACATGTTAAAATTTTGTAGCGAAGCACGGGTATTTAGCTAGTTTAATTAATAAACATTTTACAAAACCACTACTAATTGGGATACAGCTCTGAAATTTTCAACGTAAGTAGTTTTAGCTTTTTAATTGGATTTTTGAAAAACAGAATTTAAAATTTTTATTTAGTTTATTTTTAATTAATTAATTAATATTTTACTAAACGATTTCTAATAGGGCTACAGCTCTAAAATTTTCAACATAAGTAGTTTTGTCCTTCTAATTGGACTTTAGAAAAACAGAATTTTTAATTTTTGTTTAGTTTGTTATTAATTAATTTTTTTAATTAATTAATATATATATTACAAAGCGATTTCAAATACGGCTAAAACTTTGAAATTTTCAACATATATAGTTGTGGCCTTCTAATTGGATTTTTAAAAAACGGAATTTAAATTTTTTTTTTTTTATTATTAATTAATTAACAAATATTTTACAAAGCGATTTGTAATTGGGCTACATTTCTGAAATTTTCAACACAAGTAGTTTTGGCCTTCTAATTGGACTGATAAAAAGAATGTTAAAATTTTAATTTGTTTTTCGTTTAATTTTTTTACAAAAAGCGACTTCGAATAAGCCTAGATCTCTGAAAGTTTCAACGTAAGTAGTTTTAGCCTCTAATTTTGCTTTCCACAAACACGTGTTAAAATAATCTTAAAGGGGTGTTGTATTATTGTGTTAACGGGGAATTTTGTTTTTCTTGACAAGGGAGAGGCTTCCAATATTAAGTACGTAAGTATTAGATTTTAGTGAGTGAAGCGAGCTTAATGCTTACCAGCAATGAACCTTTCAGAGAGCGAATCGAGCCTATGTTTGCATAGCAATGAACCTTTTAACTAGTGAAATAAGCCTGTGTTTACATGTCCATGAACTTTTCAGCGAACGAAGCGAGCTCGATTTTGCGTAGCGATGAACCTTCCTGCGAGCGAAGCGCCAAAAACTGGGTCTTATACACGAATTACAGATTTCCGTAACGCGAGGCCTCACAGCTAGCTAAAATATTGCACATGTTAAAATTTCGTAGCGAAGCACGGGTATTTAGCTAGTTGACATATAAGCACAGGCTCACTTCACTCATTGAAAGGTTCATTGCAATGTAAGCATGGGCTCGCCTCGCTCGCTTAAAGGTTCATTGCTTCATAAGCTCGCTTCACTGGTTAAAAACTAATTGCTACTAAGACCCTCCCTTCTTGTGGAAAAGAAAAAAAAAAAAATATTCCCCGTTAATACAATAATGCAACACTCCTTTTAAATATTTTAACATGTGTTTGTGAAAAGTAAAATTAGAAGGCCACAACTACTTATATTGAAACTTTTAGAGCTCTAGGCCTATTAGAAGTCATCTTCTGCAAAAATATTAATTAAAAAATTAATTTAAAAAATAAAATTTCAACTTTCCTTTTGTCAAAAATCCAATTAGAAGGCCAAAACTATTTATGTTGAAAATTTCAGAACTATAGCCCAATTCGAAATCATTTTGTAAAATATTTGTTAATTAAAAAATTAATTAAAAAACCAACAAATAAAAATTTAAAATTCTTTAAATATTTGTTAATTAATTAAAACAAATTAATTAAAAAACGAATCAAAATTTTAAAATTCTGTTTTTCAAAACTACTATTACAAGGCTGAAACTACTTATGTTGAAAATTTCTAAGCTGTATCTCTATTTGAAGTCCCTTTGTAAAAAGAAAATTAATTAAAAAAAGAACTAATTAAAATGTTAACATTCTGTTTGTCATATGTACAATTAGAAGGCCAAAACTACTTATGTTGAACATTTCAGAGTTCTACTCCTAGCTTTCTAAAGATCCACAGACACTCGGATACACAGATGATTATCGATAGCACCAACAAATCTATGAAATGTCTTGTTTCTTTTATTTTATATCTTCTCCCACTCCTTCCCAAGGTGCATGCATTAAAAGGAAATATGGTAATAAAAGAAAGTATGTTAAAAATATGGTTTATTTTTATGGACTTAAAGAGAAGAGAATATTAAGTTTAAGCAACGGTTTTGAGGAGGCATAGAGAAAGGTTCCAAGGTTAAATCATCTCAGCAATGAACAATTCCAAGCGTTGTTGAGATAAAGGGGCAATTTTGGCTGGAATTCAACTTCTCGCATTTTGAGAACTTAATGATTTGTCGGCAACAATGTTTTGCAGATTGTTTCCTCACTTCTGTTCTCTCAGTTGCGGCATCAAATCAGAATGAGTGTCACACTTCGATTTGTGTTTCTCGTTGATGAAAGGAGTACACTAAAAAGTGAAACTCGTCATTTCTATTCGAGGGGTAGGAGGTCGGGGTCTTCAATGGAGATAGCAGTCAACAGAATGTGGCGTCTCCTTCTTTATGCGCCTGCCAATCACAAAGAGCCCTCTTTTGGGTCCGAACAAGCACCTTATGACTCTTTATGACCTGTAGGCAAATAAAAGAGCTATTCCGTCTCCCCTCATCGTTATGAAATTCGTTCAGGGCACAGGGTGATAATCAATGACATATCCCCCTCCCGCATACAAATGAGATATTTGGAGTCTTAGGTTGTCACTTTCTCGTGTAACTCTTTATTTCAAATAATTTGATCGTGAACTCACCTCTACAAGAAATCACTTGATTTTTGACAAAAATGATGATTTATATATATATTTTAATTCTCCTGAATAAACTGGATATAACCCATAAAATAAAGATTTTAATATAAATCCTCTATTTGCATTGCCAATTTTACTATTCATTAACACAGCGCCGTTTCTGTTGCCAACGTGTGCTTGTTTTTAATATTTAAAATTAGATGCAAACCCCATCTCTAATTGCAAAATATGCGGTGAACTACGTTTCAAAATTTATTTATTAAAAAGGAATATGCATTTATGCACTCACATCCAAGTATATTTTATTTATTCTGATTAAAGCAATTTTATTATTTATTTATTGAAATAATTTTGGCAACAGGAAAGAGTTTCTTCAACGATCGGTTAAATACTATTTCATCGCGATTGGATGAAGGCAAGTTGGTTTATTAGTATTCAGTAAAAGCGACTTTTTAGTGACAATGGGAGTCCCCCAAATTTTCTAGAATGCATTGTCATTGACATCGAATCTATCTGTCAAGTTTTAGCCCGATTGGATGACATATGGCTCCACAGATTTGTCCGCCATCGATCAACATACCCACAAACATATACACAAAATCGAAGTTAATATGAATGATTTAGAAATACTGCTATGGTTCTTAATCTTAACTTCCAAGTATGGCGCTTTTGATGGAAGAACACCCCTTTCCACTGACACTTGCTTTTTATCACTCTCTCCTTATTTAATTTTCCATCGATATTTGTGTCCATCCAGAAGTCAGGAGTGGTCATAAAAACCGGACCCGAAATGAGAGGTGGGTAATGAGGCCCATTTGTATGCCTCCCAAAAGGGCCCCCTTGTTCACCCCAGAGGGGGCCCTTTATGGCCCTGTTTTTGTCCACCCCCTTTGGAGAAGGAATTTATTTTATGGAGGTTTAATTCAATGGTCCCTCTTTGTAAGAGGAGGCGCATGATAGGACAATGAATTCCCTGATTTGCGAGATCATCGTCTTGATCAAATCGTCTCTTTTCGGGACAAAAGGAGACAACGTTTTTGTTTAAGCGAGATACAATTTGCTTTTTTTATTCTGCTTGATTGAACTACTTAAGGTACATTGTGTTGGACAATAGCGCGGAAAATTTCAGAGCTCAGTTTGGTTTGTTTTTCAGTCACAATGGTCAGATCCGTTTTCACCAGTGAAAAAAAAAATGTACAAATCATGTTAATTGTGGGAAAAAGTTTTGAATTGGAGAGGATTTTTTCAGTTATTTTTTCTTATTGTCTTTGGGTTAGGATGTGTCTGAGGTTTTATCAACGAAATTCTAATGGCGTTATAGCTTAAAATAATTGATTTAGATAGCACGCTTTAGAATTAATATCCAAAATATTGGAATAATATTTCCTTTAATAATTCAACTGAAATCGCAAATTTTTAAAATCTTTTACTACGATTATTGTTTGATTGTGGAGGCCAAAACTTTGAAAGAGCCAAATAACCCACTTGTCGTTATCCAATCGAGTTGAAACTTGGCAGATACACTCTGTCAATGACAAAGCATACTATCAAGTACTCCCAGATTTTTATGAATCCCCTACATGAAAATTAACCGCTTTTTCAAATTTAAAACATTGATCGCACTTGAGTTGACACCTCGACGGAATATATGTGAAATTAATGAAGGTTCACGAAAAGAGGAAAAGCAAAAGTTCAATATACATAAAAGTTGGCAATGCAATAAAATGGAGTTACTGTAAAAAACTTTATTTTTAAAAGTTTTTTTCCTCCCCATACCTAAAATAAGTTAGAAAATTAACACATCTGCATAAAATTTTCTTCATTTGATGGGGATCTAATTATTGTCTATACTGACACCCAGTCATAACTCAATTTGTAATTTATTTTGAATTTTAATTACAAATGATGCACAATTATTCGTTACAAGGAGTACGCAGTTTATTTTAAAAGTGTGCCCATGTTATGTTTTCCTTCTTGCAAATCATAAAGATGTAAAAATCAAAAATCGTTAAGAACAGAATGTAGAAAGAAACCTTCTCTTTTAATTATCTTACAAAACAGTTTAAGATCGTATCAGCGCTTGGGCTATGTCACAATTCCAAAACCAAAACTTTACAAAATAATACACTTGTTTAATTTAAGGTATGATTTCTGCCCATGAAATTTAAGGGTCCCAAAATTCGCAAAAGCTATTTTCAAATGAACCCTGATCCTTTTCAAATACGTTTTGAGCTCAAATAAATTATAAACTTAAATTTGTTTTATTTTGCAGTCGTAAAAAAAACTAAATATCAAAAACTCATCAGCTAATACACTGAAGAGCCAGAAAAACTGGTACACCCGTCTTATATCGTGTAGGGCCTCCACAAGCACGCATAAGTACAGCTACATAACATGGCATGGATTCGACTAATGTCAGAAAGTATCCTGGAGGCAATTCCCATCATGAATCCTACAGGGCAGTCCACGAATCAGGAGTGTGAGATGGTGGAGATATCTTCTGAACAGCACGTTGCAAGTCATTCCAGACATGCTCAATAACGTTCATGTCTGGGGATTTCGATGGTCGAAGGAGATGCCTAAACTCAAAAGAGTGTTCCTGGAGCCAGTTTGCAGCAACTTTCGAAGTGTTCTGCTGGAATGGTCCAAGTCCGGCCTAAAGCACAATGGCATGAATGGGTGTAGGTGACCGGACAGGATGTTTGTGTACTTGTCACCTGTTAGAGTGGTCTCTAGGCGTTTTAGGGATACCATATTGAGCCAAATACACACGTCCCATACTAACACAGAGGCTCCACCAGCTTGGACAGTCCCTTGTAGTCGTGTAAGGGCCATGGATTCATGAGTTTGTTTTCATACCCATGTAAGTTCATCTGCCTTATACAATTGAAAACGAGACTCATCAGACCAGTCAACGTGTTTCCAGTCATCAACATTCCATTGGTGGTGTTGTTTGACCTAGACGAGTCGTAAAGCCTCGTGCCGTGTAGTCAACTACCAGTACACGAGTGAGCCTTCGCCTTCAAAAGCTCTTTTTAAAGATGGTCCATTGAACTGTTTGCACGCTGACACTTGATGTCCCAGCACTGAAATTTGTAGAAGCATTGACTGTAATTTGTGGAAGCATTGACTGTAATTTGTGGAAGAGTTGCACTCAGGGCCTGATTTACCATTAGGCCCACTAGGCCCGGACCTAGGAGCCCCCAAATATAGAGGCCTCCAAATTTTGAAAGTTTTCTGAAAATTTTAAATATAATGGTCTTTTTATGGGAAGTACTGAACAAAAATAATAAAAATTTTTTAGTTACACATCCGCAAATTCCATATTTTTCATAGTCGCAGAGAGTTAAGTTAGATAGAGGAAATTAAGATCATACTAATTATAACAAAAAAAAATCGTGTGAAAGTAAACTATGAGTTTTAATTGTAAAAAGCTAGTCTTAACGAATGTAGCTTGATCTGGTGATATTGTGGCGTAAGGAAATAAATATTTGCTATTGGGGGCCCCTCTCTGAATGTTGGGCCTACAGTAAAAAAATTTCTAAATCGAGCCCTGGTTGCACTTCTATCTTGTTTAAGGATTCTACTTGGTTGTCGATGGTCCCGTTCTTTCAAGTTCTTTTTCCGGCCTCCCCGATGTCTGAAATTTTATGTTTTACTGGATAATTGATATTTACAGTACACTCCTGAAATGGTCGTACGCGAAAATCCAAATTTCTTCGCCACCTCGGAGAAACTATGTCCCATCTCTCGAGCGCCGACTTCAATGCCACGTTCAAAGTCACTTAAAATTTGATAACCTACCATTATAGCAGCAGGAATCGATCTAACAGCTTTGTGAGACACCTGTTGTCTTTTATATAGGCACTTTCGATTCTATCGCATAACGCTTATTGATGGCATACTTCCGTTACTTGCAAACTAACATCTATACCAGTTTTTCTAGCTTTTCAGTGTATTTCTGTATACTTATTATTCCTGATGTGTGATTTTTGGATTTAGAAAATGGTTATCAATAAACTTGCATCCTAAAGGCGTAATTGGTAGCTCGTGGTTATTAATCACTTTGATAAATAAATTATCTATTTCCTTGAATGTGGTTTTCCTAGTTGTAAAATTACTTTTAAACAGTGGTGGAAGTAGGAAAAAAAAAGGTGGGGGGACGGCCAAAAGTTGGTGACAAGTGCACCCCCTCAACGATAAATTTTATAATTTCGTTTCTAATAACAATAAATTTATAACAATTAAATAAATAACAATTAACTAGTAGAAAGGAAATAATTTTCAACACGAACAATGGTCCAAAATTTATTGTTATTTTAATGAATATTCTGCGACTTTGTTTTTTTACTAGGAAGTAAGAGATGAAGTGAAGTAATAATTCAACATTATATACATAACTGTTTATTTAGATTTAAATATTGCCTCTAAATACTTTCATAAAATTAAATTTAATTTACTAAAAATACTTTCATAAAATTAAATTAATAAGGAATTCTAATTTTATTTTTAAATACTTTGTCTTTATATTTTTTTTTCTAGTTCCTTCAAAGTTAAAATTTGACCAAGTGAAAATACCTACATCTTTACACAAAGTAGTATAAAACATTTTTATAACACTATGACATTAATAGTTTTTTTTTTTTTCAGTGACTTAAAACTTTTTCTCAGTGTCATTACATTTCGCATTTCCTTACATGCTTGGTATATTTTTTAAGAATATCTATGCTTAATTAATTTTAGTACCATCTAATATCCCATGCCCAGTATTGCTTAACGTTCAAAAAAATTTATAAACAAAATTAGTGATAAAAACTGAAAAATATAGTCGGGAATAAATAAAAAAAAATTATACAATTTTGAATTACATGACTCGGAAGACAGCGATAAGATGAATTTGTTTCAACAATTTTGGCATTGATGGTATATACAAATATTGTATCGTGCATTCAAAAATTGAAAGTAAAAAAATTGCAAAATGATATTTTACCTTCTTAAAGGAAATGTTTGCATTTTTCAGCTTTCTCGTTTGGCTTCATGGATAATTTTTCCTGCACATTTATGAGTTTTACTGGTTTTGTGTTTAAAAATCTGCTTTCTAAAGGATTATCGTTAGTCAAATTCCTTGTCTCCATGAGCAAAATGTTACACTAGGGTGGTTCAAAAAACTTTTTTTTCAGCTACAGACCAAGACACCCCCTAATTTTTTTACATTTACCCATAGTATTATTCTCCTAAAATTTTAGCTTCCTACTCCTATAAGAAGACGGCGCTCAATGACCATTCCTTTTTGTACTTTTTTGTAATTTCACATAATTTTCGAGTTTTATGCTGATAAGAACGCATGGCCACATTTTTACTAAAAAAAGTTTTTATGGGTTTTAAATACATGTAATATAGTTTGCCAACAGTTATCTACTGTATCTGGCAACATCCATATTATCAAAAACAACGTATGATCGTGAAGCATTTCGTTTGATTGTTCCAGTAGTCGCAGCTTTGGGGCATGTTCCTCGAACGTTTCCTCTTTAAAGAGGGGTCAAAAATCAAAAACTAGTAAAGAATACGCTGATTTAAGCAATGGGTAAATTCAAATCTGACTGTCCTGTAGCCCTTCATTGGAACTACAAACTTCTGCTAAAATCTTTTGGATTAAGAAAGATTGATCGTTTGTCTCTATATGTTTCGAGAGATGGTATTGAAAAACTTCTTAGTGTCTCAAAGTTGAGTGGTGGAAGAACAGAGAGATATATTTCCAAAAACTGTTTTTATGCTAGACAATGGCAAGTTGAGAATTAAATTTGGACAAAGTTTTGATACTACAATTATGACTATTGCTTGTGTATAAGAGGCATGCCTTAATTTGGAGAAAAAATCGGACGTGAACTATTGTGGCTAGCCTGTTGACACCATGTCATGTAATTAATATTGGCTAAGTCATTTTAGTTGTGCTATGGACCATCATGTTTCACAGAGGTTTCTCTCTTCAACAGATTTAAATCTGTTTGAAAAAGAATTGCACAAACAAACTTTCAGGATTTAGAACTGAAAAAGACGTTAAAAAGTTTAAAGTTTCAACTGTAGCCTTTATTTCATCTGTGTATAAATCTATAATAGTTAGAGAAGATTATAAAGAAGTAATCGAGTTGAAAGTAATCGTTTTGGGCAATATACCAGAGGAAATCAATTGCAGAGCAGTTTCATCAATTCATTACACAGTGAATAGCTAAACTCCTGTACATTTTTAAATCCTTCTATTCAGAGACCAGCAAGAGGGTTTCCGTATAACTAATAGAGAGAAGAAATGCAGCTCCAGCTATTTGTACAGTTCAATGCTTTTTTGTACAGTAAAGACATGGATAGAAGCCCCACTTGCTTCTGGTGGTGACCTGAACTTGTGGAAAAACGTTAAAATATATAAGATAATGGATTTTAAAATTGGAATTGCCGCTGGAAAAGCTTATGTGGTATCTTTCAAATGAATTGGTTGCCTAAGCCATATTTTCACTTAGAATTACAGCAACGGAAAAATTAAAAAGTATTTCAGATATGAATAACACAAAAGATTCCAGAAATTTAAAAGGGTGCGAGCTATTAAAAATGTTGAAAGATAACGGAAGTCTTGGAGAATTTTTAACAAAAAGAACTCTTGATATTTACTTTTTACTTACAAAAAGAACTCTTGATATGGTAATTTTTCAATGTTTCGTTATCGAACATCTCTCTACAATGACAGTGGGTTACGATAATCTGAATGGCACCATCTACAGGATTTATGTTGTTTATAATTTCCATACCCAACCCATATTTTTTAGATGTTATTAACTATTCATTCGATTGATTTCAATTAGATGTTGTTCTTGGTAGGAGATTGAGTGTTGTTTGAAAATGTTCATTAAGTACAGCTATACATTTATAAACTTTGAATAGAGCTGAAAGTTAGAAACTATTTATACTCGCTAGTCCACTATTTATTGAGTGATAATTTTATGATTTGAAATTATATTTTGGTATTTAGATAATTTCCGATCGACCATTATCGGCTTACAAAAAATGTAGTCAAGTGGTACTGTAATGCTTGGTTAAATGATGAAATAAACACCACTACTGATCTACATAACACCACACTTCATTTCGTATTTATGTGTATTAATAGCTTATTTTGGATTAATAGATATTCAGGATTTTATACCGCCTAATTTATAGGGGCAATTTTATCAGAATTTCAAAAGATAATGTAGTAGCACGGGGGATTAACGAGCGTTTGTGAGCAGGGGTAGAGCCCTCTACAATTTAATTATTTCATAAACTTTTACTAACTTATTTAAAAAAAAAAAAAAAATTATTGTATAAATAAAAACTTTCTTTAAGAAAATTGCTTTCAATTACTTATTACCAAATCCACTACAATACCCAAAAACGCACAAAATACGAAATTTTACTGTTCATTGAGCGCCATCTTTTAATTGGATTAGGATTCTAAAATTCTGCTGGAACATTTGTATGGGTAGATGTAAAAAAATGAGGGGGTGTCTTGGTCTCTAGGTAAAAAAAAAATTTTACCCATATATTTTTGAACCACCCTAATGTTACACCCTACCCATTCGTTGGAAAGTTTCAAACCTTGTTTTTTTCTGATTCCAAGCCTTTTAGCAGCCTTTTGTATGTGTTGCATCCAAGTTTTTGTTCTTCACAAGTAAGCCACTGATACTCGTTGTATTTCTGAAGGTGCGTATCATTTTGTGTCCAATACTTTGGATAATCATTACTGCAGTGCGTTTTTGCTTACTGTTGCTGCCACGTGCTAGATTCTCTCTCCACGTGGTCTCTTCAACTTGATGCACTTGCACATTTTTCACTGCTCCTTCCTCAACGTTCTAGTAGTGTAACGGAGTAATTTTTCTTACAGTTTTGAAGCCAAATATATTAATCTCATCTTGTTTTGTACTAGATGGATTACGAATACAAATGCCGTTTAGATTCAGAAGTAAGAGTTAATGGTTAAGTTGGAGGAATACACGGTTTTCTACTAATAATCAACAAAACGCAAAACATTTTAAAGTAAATGGTCGAGGACAAAACAGGAAATGATAGTGCAATAAATATGTATTTTTCTATCCACTCTTCAATAATCCCAGACAACGGGCGCCAAAACTCACCGCGCATTTCTAAAAAAAAAAAAAAAAAAAAAAAAAAAAAAAAAAAAAAAAAAAAAAAAAAAAAAAAACTGACTGAATCTGCTTGAAACAAAACAAAAATGAAACTATAAAAAATAAAAAACAGCCAGAAAAAACAGAAAGCAGAAGTAATGAAAATGGTTAATTCTACTTTTTCCCCCTCCCCTTTTAGTTTTTAGACGGATTGAATATTTTTTAAATTGGGGAAATAGATTTCGGTAGTTTTAGAAGTGGGGGGATGGATTTCAGTGATTTTAGAAGTGGGGAGACGCATTGGTATTTTCTGGACAAGTGGGGGGACGCGTCACCCCGCGTCTACCCACACTTCTAGCACTGCTTTTAAACTAAAAATACATACTGATTAGTTTAAAGCCAAATTCTGTGACATAATTGCAAAAGTCTACTGTACCAAAACTAGATTCATAGAATTCTAATA